>CAWUFW010000278.1:1236092-2472185 GCA_963921515.1 Calotriton arnoldi
TGAGGAACCCTGTGACACAAGCCGAGATGCGCTACAACCAGGCACATGGTCGTACCAGGAGGGTGATGGAGCGGACATTTGGACTCCTGAAGAGCCGCTTCCGGTGTTTAGACAAGACAGGAGGTGCCCTCCCATATGCCCCTGCTAAGGTGTGCCGGATCATCATCGTAGCATGCATGCTGCACAATCTGGCAGTGCGAAGGGAGTTGCCCCTCATCCAGGATGACAATGACCAACACCCGCCACCTGTGGAGGATCCTGGCCTGGGCCAGGATGCCAGTAGCGATGATGAGGCTGCGGAGGATGTCCGCACACAGCTCATCAACAACTTCTTCTCCTGAATGTGAGTATACAGTGATGTGTTGTCAATGTGTTGTGTGTGCATGTTTTGTGTGTGTGGTGCACCTTGCGTGTGGCTGTGTGCTACTTGTGTGGATGCCTGCAGTGATGTGTCCATCCAGTTTACCTGTACTCCCCACCAGTTGTGTGATGATGAGTATTTTGGGGTGGTGTAGTCTGTGATTTGTGTTTGCCATGTGTGTTGCAGTTGTATGGCGTCATGCAGTGTTAACAATTGTGTTTCTGTCTGTCCTTCACAGGGTACTGTGGCTGTTGTTTGGTGTACTGAGACCCCTGATACCCATACTCCACTGCCAGGATGGAGTCGTTAGTGTCCCGACGAGTGATGTGCCAGGCACCCCAGGACTTCCGTAGTTATCCACTTGGTGACCGTGTGCCCACTGTCAGGTGTTGGTAGCTTGCATGTGTGTAGTAAGGGACATGTTGCAATTGCCTGACAATAAACTGTGCTGCACCTTCTGATGTGTGTTGTTTGTGCCTACACATCAGACTGACATTGACGTACTGCACTTGTGGGCCTGTCACCACTGACTCAGGATGGGTGTGTAGTTTGTGCATACCACAGGCTTGCCTGTCAACATTGATGTTGGCAATGAATTGGTTGGACGTGGTGAGCATGTGTTAAGTAGACCTGGTGGTGTGTCTCCCACATATGTGGCACATTGGCCTGACTGACATGACAGTGTTCTCATCACAGTACAGGTTTGCATGCACAGTGTTCTTCAGCACATCCAGATCTACATGCCACTGACAACCTCTTAATCACCACAGAGTCACGTCTTGTGTTTAGGTGAATTTATTAGCACACAAGTGGGGATGGTGCTCAGGATTGGGAGTGCTGTCCATTGGCTTTAGAATCCAAAGTTCACAGATAACAAGTTAGAAGTGTTGGTAGATGAAATGTCTAGAGTACAGTCCACAGTCGTTAGGCACATAGTTCCAACTCAGACCCTCCATGTCATGTGGGGAGTACGATGTCGTACGACAAGGTGAACGGTTTGCACACAAAGGACACTGTCCAGAACAGGTGTTGCGTTCCTGGGGGATGTGCATGGCCATCTTCGTCTCACTTGCCCTTCACCGGACGACCCCTCTTCTTCTTCTCAGGGGGAGCCTCACCTGCAGGCTGCTGCCGTGCACGTGGGCCTCCGCCAGACCCCCCCTCACTCCCTGTGGCATTGTCAGATGTTGTTGCCCGAGATGTTGTCGTCGCACAGGGAGGTGGCATCAAGTTGGTGCTGATCTGGCGGAGGCAGGTCAACATTTCCCGGTGCACCACTGCTATATCTTCCATGGTATCCCACTTGGACTCCATGTTTGACAAGTGTGTCTCAACACGGGACATGTGGGAGTCCAAGCGGGCATGGTGGGCAGCCTGCTGTTCTTTGATGTCTGTGAGGATCCCCACTACCTGGCTGAACCCTCCGGTGCTCTCCTGGTACGCAGCCATGATGCGTCCCAGGTGGGTGTTATCCTGCAGCCCCGCACCCTCAGCGGAGCCTCTGCTCGGCCTCCCACCCCTCCCACCACCCCTCGCCACACGGCCAGCACCTGTGGTGTCCCGCACAGGTGTCACAGGGCCACCTTGAATGTTGTTGCTGTTGTCAGGTGCCCTGGTGCCCTGTGACCCTGTGCCGTCTGATGGTTCGGTAGGTCTGTCCGTGTTGACAGGGGTGGCTTGCGGTGTATCAGTAGTTGCAGGGGTGGTTGCAAGGGGGCAGGTGAATGTTGCCGAGGGGCTGCATGTGGGCCATGACCGGAGGGGCCAGCTTGGTTGTCGTCCGACGAGGAGTGAGACTGTGCACCACCGGAGCCAGGTGGGTCCACCGGAGCCTGGGACTGGGACTCTTCCTCGTCTGTGGATGAGTCCACATCTGCCCCTGTGTTTGGAAGGAAGACACAATGTTAGTGATGTATTTGTGGACATCAATGGTTCGTACACATTACATTGGCCACTGTGGTTGGTGTTGCATGCCTGTCCATTGCATCATCCTACTTTGTCACTGACGGAGATTTCCATTTGTGTGGTGCATTCACCTGACACCCTGAGGTACTTTGGTTGTCAAGTCTAGCTGTCTGCCTGCCTGGCATCTTCATTGCACGCTAGACTGTACTGTGCCATTCCTACTCTGGTGCTGTCACATGCCTGACACAGGTGTTTCATCCCTGTCAACATTTGTGCTTTGACACTGGCATCCTTGCACAGGCACCTAGCTTGTGATCTCTGTTTGGGGCATGTGTAATGCCAGTTTGTGTCAGTCAATGTGCGTCACATTAGTGTGTCTGCACAACCTGGTCACAGTCCAGCATGCCCGGGTTGTCGTGATGTTCTCTTCTGTGTTGTCTGTGTCCCCAGTCCACATCCCATTTCACACAGGTGATGGTGTCACTGTTGCTAATGGTTTTGTGTCTGAGTTTTGTGGTTGCTCACATGCTTTGTGATGTCAATGTCCTCCATGGTGGTATGGACTGTTCGCTGCGGCTGTCTTTCTTTACCAGAGTCGTGACCAGAGGTGTGTGTTCAATTGCTTCAGCTGTGAGTTGCATGCCTGCTCCAGTGCAGCCCATGTTAGTCCTTGTGTCCACAGTGTCCATGTCAGTCAGTGCTGTGTGGTGTGGATGATGCCTACAATACTGGACAATGTCTGCGTGTCATGTGGCTCACAACGGGAGTTTGAGTGTATGTCAGCATGCTACAGTGTGAGGGATGTTGGTAGGTCCATTGTAGTCAGTCAGGTGTCCCCTGTCACTGCTGTGTATGTGAGTTGCTGTGTGTTTAGATCTCTGTGGTATGTCTGCATTTCAGCACTTGTAAACTACAAGCCGCGCCTACCCGTCCAGGCCAGGGGGTCCCTGGGACACTGCATCCCCGGAAGTTGAGTGCAAAGGTACATTTGCAATAGCTGGCAGTGTGACTGTGATTGGGTTGGTCGATGCGTGGGTGTGACTAGCAGCCTACTCTTACATTGGATACATGTGTCAGCCATCTTGCCCTGCTCTTTGGTTTGGCAGTGAGTGTTCCCAGAAGTGCTGTTAGTTTTGGCTGGGAAGATGTGATTTGCAGCTGCCTCAATGGTTTTCAGTGTCATTGCAGTACCTCCTCCTCCCCCAGGGGCCAGGCAATTCACACAGAGACATGCTTCAATGGCGGTGAGTGTGGGTTGATGTTGAGGTTGTCAGTCAGTGGTGTAGTGGTGGTTGTACACAAGTAGCAACAGTCCCTGTACATCACACAGCAGTAGCCAGTATGGTGGGTCTTTGGGTGATGTTTGCATGGAGTGTGGGTAAATGCCTTCTCCCAGGTGAGTTGTGTGGAGTTTGTGTTGAGGGGTGTGTGACAGCACATGGTGGTGGGCATGGTCAGGGCTGGCAGTGCTTCTCCCTCCATGGCCAGATGGGCCACTATTGTGTATGCTTCCCTTGCAGGGAGTGGTAGTTGACTTTCAGGATGTCAGGCAGCGGGGTCCTGCAATTTGTTTGTGCACAAACCCCATCAGGGCCTTGTGCTCCCCACAGCAGGACCCAGTTTCAGCCATCTTGAGGGTACATTTCCACTGCCTGTGAGGTGCACATGGTTAAGAGTGGTGTTGATGGTCCATTTGTGAGGGGGATTATTGGCTGTGACTACAACTCCCATCATGCTTTTGGCTACACTGACTTCCCCAACATCCCCGAGCTTCCTTCCTGTGGGTCAGGTTCCCTGTGAGGTGGTGTGACAGTGGTGGCAGACTGTGGGGCAGTGTCTGTTGGGGTTTTGTGGCACTGAGTTGCTCTATGTTTTGCTATGTTTGTACACGTGATGAAATAGTTCAATGTTGGTATGAGATAGCAGGTGTTGTGTTGCTGTGCAGGGCATTTGCCTGTAGGGATGACTTTGTTTGTGTTACTGTGGCTTTGTTAACGGAAGTTGTTTTGCCTGTCCCCTTGACGGTGATATGTGTACATGGCCCCACAATCTTGAGTATCTTATTTGTGTACTCACCAGGCTCTGGGATGTCAGTCAGACCATGTATGATCTCCGGTGGTAAGATGGCCTGCACCTTCTCCTCCCACGACCGGAAGTAAACGGGTTTGGCAGGAGGGCCGCTGCTGGTGTGCTGGCTGAGCTGATGGTCCTTCTCCAGCAGCTTCTTGACCCTCCTGCGCACGTCATACCACCTGTTCTGGCAGTCGTCCTTTGTGCGCAAACAAGGTGCTTGTGCGTTCACCTTGTTGACGATCCCCTCCCACATCTTTGTTTTCTGGGACATGGGGGTCCTTTGTACCAATGTGCCAAACAAATGTGGCTCTACTCTGATGATTTCATCTACCAACACTGTCAACTCACTGTCTGTGAACTTTGGATTCTTCTTGGGGGGCATGGTGATGGTGGTGGTAGTGGTGAGGGGGGTGGGTTGGTGGTGGTGGTGGTGGTGGTAGTGGTGAGGGGGGGTGGATGGGGGGGTTGGGGTGGTGGTGTTGGGGGGTGGTGGTGGTGGTGGTGGTGGTGGTGAGGGGAGAGTGGAGGGGGGTTGTGGTAGTGGTGTTGGGGGGTGGTGGTGGTGGTGGTGGTAGTGGTGAGGGGAGAGTGGATGGGGGGGTTGGGGTCATGGTGGGGGGTGGTGGTAGTGGTGGTGGTGGTGGTGATTGGTGTGTGTGTGTGTGTGGGTGCAAGTGAGGTTTGTGGGTGTCTGTGTGTGAATGCTGTTGGTGAGGTGGTAATGGTGTGTGTCAGCAGAGTTGTGTGTGTGGAAGTTCTCAGGAAATAGCAAAGGCTCATGGCAGTGATTAGTGGCCTTTAAATGGGTTGAGTTGTGGGTGTGTCTCTCTTAATTGATTTTTTTTTAATATATTGCCTTTGTCAGTGCTTGTTTGGTCCTTTTTTTGTCTTTGGTCAGCTGTTATTTGTGTGTGTACGAGATGTTCTTCTGACCGTGCCGGACGCTGCTGGTGAGTCGTACGGGCTTCTCCGAGCCTTTCACGCTGTTGTTGTGCTGTGTTGTGTATGTCGTGTACGACTCGGTCGCTGGGCGTTCGACTCGGTCGTGGGCGTTCATTTCGCTCGCGGGAGTTCGAGTCGGTCGCGTGCGGAGTCCGTTGGTTTGAGTGTTTGTGTCGTGTGCGTGTCGGTCGTGCGGCTTGTGCTCCGTGCGGGTCGTTTGTGTTTCCCGCGTATGGCATCGTACTTTGCGAATCGTACGTGCGGTTACGTGTCGGTCGGCTCTGTTCCGGGTACGTGTCGGTCGGTACTACTCGAAGTCTTTTTCCGGCCGGAACCCAGTTTTCCGTACGGCTCGTTCGCCGGATCATATTCGGGAGAGTCGGTTGGAAATCACAGGCTTTCCATCGTACTGCGCAGGTCGTACGGCGGCGATACGTGTCGGTCGGAACTTTTTCCCGGGACGTGTCGGTCGGTTCAGTTTACAAACGGAATCGGAATCGACCCCTCTGTGTTTGAAAATACCACTTTTAGAAAGTAGGTATTTTCTTGCTTAGCCATCCAGTGTGCCTCTGCTAGGAGGTGTATTGACTGTCTGGCTTTGGAGTGACAGGGGCTGGGGATGTGCAGTGGCTCCAGAGAGTCTGGATGAGTCAGGGCTGGGCTGAATAGCCCTGGGCTGCATTTAGAGTAGGGGGAGGGGATTTCCTTTCACCTGAATGGGCCTCGTCTGCCTTCTACAATGCTGTCTCCACCTCCTACCAGGAAGCTGCGCCAGAGAGGACAGAACTGGTTTTGACTGGGCACAGGGCTTCCCTGCCACCAGAGAACAAAGGATTTTGCTGTATAAATATTGGGGCCCAGACCCCAGAACTTTAGATCACTTTTGGACTTCAAGAGGAACCTCTGCCAAGGAGAAGAGCTGGAGAAACTGGAGGAGGAGTACTGCTCCTTTGCTGTGTGCTGTCGGGGGTTGGCCTGCAGTGGATGTTTCTGCCAAGGAGAGGAACTGTGTGTGCATCCTGCTTGAGAAAGTATCTCCAAGGGCTTGAAGTGGAGCTTGCCCCCTGTTCAAGAGGTCTCAGGAACAGCAAAGACCTCACCATCCTTCTGGGCACCGTCTCTAGGACCGCTGGTTTCAGTCGCCACAGAAAAAAAGGGCAACCAACTCTGTCACCGAGTCCGTTGCAGGATTCCATGTCCTGAAGGCACCTCAGAGAGCACCGCCTCGTTCGCACCGCAACCCTGGTTTCACCGACTCCGTCAACAAGCCGCTGCTTGTACAGCGTCCTGTGGGCACCGCACTCCGCACCGCTTCGCTACACACTGCAGGGATGTCACGGACTCCATCGCTGCCCGTCTCGAACATCAACAGGCTCTGTCGCCGCACCGTGACATGCCAGCACCGCATCGAGCACCGTCTCACCCTGCAACACAAGCCTTGGTCTTACCGACTCCGTCCATGAGCCGCTGCCTGCACGGAGCCGTGAGGACACCGCACGCTGCAACGCTTCCATCTCACAATGCCCGCGACTGTTGCCCCGACCGACTCCCATTGGTGTGTTGGCTGCAACAAGAAAGGTACTTTCTCCGAGTCTATCACCGGTTTAGCTAACCCGTACCAACGCGGTTGGCTGGAATTGTTAGACTCTGTTGTGTTCAGTATCGCGGTAGCCCCAAAAGGAGCAACCGAGTCGGAGGAACTGTGTTTTCATGTTATTCCTGCAATTTAAAGGTTATTTTGCACAGTAACTATTTTTACAGTATTGTGTTGTGAATTTTGGTCGTTTTTGGTCTTGTTTGGTTTAGATAAAGTTTTGCTTATTTTTCTAAACTGGTGTGGTGTCCATTTGTAGTGTTTTCACTGTATTACTGTATGTGTGCACAAATGCTTTACACACTGTCTCTGAGATAAGCCTGTCTGCTAGTGCCAAGCTACCAAGGGGGTGAGCAGGGGTTATTTTAGAAGAATATCTCCCTTACTCTAACTAGGAAGAAGGGTCCCTATTTGGAAAAAGGTGCAAACCATTGCCAACAAGAGACCCCCATGTCTAACGTTTCTTGACAGTCATTCTTTTATTTAACCTTCTGAATAGTTTTATGGCATTTTCTTTTATATTTCTGTTTAAAGTATGAACTTTCCCATTGCACTGTGAGTGTTGTACGGTGCATGTTGCATGGTCATTTTTAGTGAAACTTTTATGACAAGCATGTCGAAATAAAGTATACAACAACGATTAGATATGCCAAATTGTTCATGCTTATGCAGATCAGGTGGGGAAGACTTGGTCGATCTACTGTGTATTTGCCCAAAGCTTTTAACGGACAGGGGTGCCCATTCAAAAGAACCCTTTAGAAATATGGGTATTCACTAACCCTGGGCGTAGTTCGCGTAGTAGCGCTACGCGTAGCTACGCGAAGTGCACTTCGCACTACGCGAGCTACGCGTAGCACTACGCAAACTGCGTAGTGCGGTAGGAAATGCTGTTCGCAATGATTGCACAGTGCCGGATGCTGAGGAGTGCTACAGGTGCAACATTGTTGTGGAGAGGCCGAGTGGCTCTCTACAGACACCAGCGTGCCTTTTATGGGTTAGATTGATTGAGTCTTGTGGGAACTCAGACAGGGCGCACATCCACAATGAGACCTTGCTGTCCTAAACTTTAACGAGATAATTACCCACAAAATCTCTAAATCTTTTAAAAATATTTTGGTTTAATTATTTTTCAAGCTTAACTACAGAGCTTTGTTACAATAATCAGAGCAATCGTTAATTTTTTGTGGATCTCTACTTACCATCATTTCTTGAGGACCGTTGTTTCTTACATTTAAACAGATTTAGAAGACAGATCGGAAATAGACGTCAGCCCACATATCTAGAAGAAAGACTAGAATCAGAAGCATCATGAAGTAAATGCAATTTAGTCTCTGCACCTGATGGAGCAAGGACTCACAAATGAGACTTGCTCGGATGCAATCTTCTCATAAGTATTAATGTATTAAATTTGTATTGTTCATACTAACAACTGCACACACAAATATAAGTAGCAAGGAAGCTTGCTTATGTGTCTAAACTAACAAATAACGCTTGTCTCTTCTAAAATGGCCGCTAAAGCACGGGAACTTTACTGCGCATGTCTCAACCATATCACATGGTGTGACGTCTTTCTTTGCTTGGAGGGAAACTCTTGCTTCTGCGCAGTGTGCCTTAAAAAGGCTGCTTTATGTTTTCACGTGCTACAGCTTGCTCTCATGTTGCACTTAAACTGTGGTATTCTAACGCTACTAATGCGGGATAGAGTTTATAAGTAAATGGGAATAGAGTAGAAAGAGTGGGAATACAGTGAAACAATTTATCTGTGATTTTAATATTTTCTTCTTTGACTTTATTAGTTCGTAAATTGGGCCTGGGGTTGGTGAACTGAAATTCGAGAGGCATTGTTCTGCGCATGAGTCCTGCATGGCTGCCCAGAGAGAGAAAGGATGAAGTCAACCTGGACGTCGTCCAAGGCCGTGACCCGATGGCCAATATTGCTGTATTCATGAATGTCCCTACTAATATGCAACAATGTATATGAAGAATGTATAAACTTTGTCATGAGACGGGTGGGAAATAAAGCAAATCTATTAAAAGTGAGGGGCGGTATTTTAAAACAATGGGCTTTAAGAAAAATGAATTAAATCAATATGGTGTGAGGATCAACCCCCTGTCCCTGTCCAATCAGAAGTAGTGGCCCCATAGTTTTTGCAACATTAATGGGAGGTACATGGGCATAGAAGGGTATAACAGATATAGAATTAGCTAATTAGTTTAGACTAGACGCTGACAGGAAGAAGCTCCAGACGTACAAGCTGATCGATTGCCGACTGAACCACTGTCCAGAGAGGTCCTGAGGAGGGGGCGGCGGAGTCCATTAGAAGGAAGTCACGGGAGAATTGGAGGAGAAGTGAAGTACCAGAGAGGGGAAATGACGCAGGCGTCGTTTGATAGAGAGGTCACCGGTCCTGTCCTGATCCGGGAGGAGGTCTTTGCTCTTCATCCTTCCAGGGTCCTATTTTCCAACTCCTTGGCCAAGGGGTTTGGTTCTCGCACTTTAGGTAAATATAAATGCAAACCTTAGTTGCGCTGCTGTCTCTATCTTCTCCTTTCCTAAGGGACCGTCATTGATCGATAATTGATTATTATGCTTCATCCTTGATATACGATTTAAGTATCATGTGGTTCTGTATTTTACTCTGCTAAATCTTTAGATACATTTTTTAAAACTTCTTGACTCAGTGATTATTTCAGAAATTATGAATTGTATGGAACGTCACTCATTTTAAACTTCCCAATTAGCAAAGGGTCCATTGGTAAGTCATTACTCTTCAATCGGAAAAGTAATTGGTAGCAGGGATCTTGATAAAGAGTACCAACTGACCCACCAGCGGAAATTGCTAGCGTAGTATGAATGTATGGGCCCAAGTGAGTATTTTGTGTACGAATGCTTGTTGCTAGTAACCCGCTGGATTACACTGCAACCACTATCTATGAGGCGTCTCCTGCTGAGGCTGACCAGAGGTCATATACTGCTGCACTGTACCTGTTAGATAGAAGTCCTGGATGAGACTTTAGTTTGGTTTCAGTAAGGTGAAGCTTAGGTTTGCGGTACAAAACCTGAGGGATGTATGTACTCACTATGATATGTCTGGTTTCTTAAGTATGACTGGTACAGTCTCTGCAGACTGAAAGGATAACTCTGAACCCTAGCTTATAAAACCCCTTTAGTTTGCACCAGCTGATATGAGTAAACTGAGGAGCACTTTTACTACCCTAAGTTAATGTCCAGCTGACATGAGTAACCTAACAAGCACTTTTGCTATCCTAAGTTAATGTCCAGATGATATGAGTAACCTAAGGAGCACTTTTGCTATCTTAAGCCCTAGGACTGCGATATTTGTGTAATGTGATGGATAGCTGGGCGAGATGTGCTGTCCAAGTGGAGAGGTGTGGTGCAGCGGCCAGGGCAGCTGACTTCGGAGCACAGGGTTCACTGTTCAATCCCCGGCTCCGGCGGCAGCTCAGCTCAGCACCATGTGACTCTGGGCAATAGCTCACTTAATTTCCACTACGGCCCCCAGCGCCTTGAGACCCGTAAGGGTGAGTAGCTGCGCTATATAAAAACGGACTTACATTTTTTTTTTAAGGTCTATGGGATCTGCATTATATTGGAATGTTCTGCTGGCTGAAGTCTGAGGTTGTATGATAGAGTCACGCATGGCTAAACCATGCGTGCCTCTACAATGCTGCCCAAACAACGAATGCATCTGAACAACCCATTCCTTCACCACACAATTTCATGGTAAAGGCGTGACTGGTAAAGAGATATGCGTGGTAAAGATCACACCCCAGCCCCCCACCCCGAGCCCTAAAAACAACCTTGACCCCTTCCCCCGAGCCCTTAAAACAACCCCAACCCCGAGCTCTAAAAACAACCCCAACCCCAGCCCTAAAAACAACCCGACCCTCCACCTCCCCAAGCCCTAAAAACAACTCCGACCCCCCTCAGCCCTGAGGCAACCCTGACCCCCAGCCCTAAAAACCACCCCAATCCCCCACTGAGTCCTAAAACAACCCTGACCCCCGCTGTGAGAAGCTGGCCTGGGACATGATGTCCACCTATGTAAGTGGGCACCTTGCACTAGTCCAGACAACCCTTATGGTGATTTAAGAGGTCTTAGACAACCTTAGAAAGCTCTCTAAGTGGTAGCTGTGGAGAGCAGCCTTCAGGCTTAGTCCAGAAGGAGTGTAAAGCAGCTTCTTTTACCAGAATGCAATCTTATAGTATAGATTAAGTGAAAAGAACCACACCAAGTATTTATAAAAATATGTATATATTATATAATACACTCTAGTACGTTCAAATATCTCCTACACGGAGATAAACTCAATGCACACAATACTTTAGCAAAGAAACACAGTAAATAGCACAACATGCACAGTGGACCCAGGGGGGGACCAAACCATATACTAAGAAAGTGGTTTAAGAACCACGACTCAGATCAAGATAGGGTCAAGAGGACGTAGAAGTGCTGGGGACCCAAGGTGAGTAGATAGGGACCCCATGGAGAGCGTGTACAGTGTGGGAACACGACTGTATGCTCCGTACAACTCTACTGGTAAGTCGTGGTTGAATTTTTAAAGATTAAGGACCCTTCCCAGTGGACCCTGAAGAAACCCCGTGGAAGACTGAAGGTTGGAGAGCCACCCCACCCGTGGATACCCTAGTACCCACGTTACCTGCACCAGGGAAGCCGGGTGCATACGTGTGAAGTGGTGTCGGAATCCGCAGTCGAACCCAATGGAGGACTTCAGGAAAGTGCCACTGCTGGAAGAGGAGAGTGTCCGGTGGAATCCAAAGGTGGATTCTAGATGAGAGGTACCTACAAGCAGAGGACACAGAGTCTATGTCACTCAGGAGTGACCAGGAGACTTGGAATACGAATGGCCTCCAATGTAGGGTGTTGCAGGATGGATCAAGATGACCTTGACTCTGCAGCTGTGAGGACCAGGTGATGCTGAGGAGGACCAGGAGCCATGCACCAGCTGACCCAGGAAGGATGTCGAGTGCTGAGGGGTCGGTGTCCAGCGGGAGTACTAACAAGCCTTGGCAAATGTAACCAATGCAGGAATCAAAGAAGGAGCAACTTCGGGACCATCAAGGTCCAGGGGACTCACCAAAAGCACAGGAGTCAGGGCAGGCCCCAAGCAATCAGAGGAGCCCAAAAGAAACAACGATGACCCTCAAGTGGACCCACAGGCTGGAGGCACTGGAGTCGCAAGAGGACCTCAAGCAGCTCACCATAAGATGCAGGCCACAATGCACACGATGCGGTGTGGCTGAAGATTCTGGTCAGTGGAGGTGCTCGAGGTTGGGGCTACTTGGAGTCCGAAGATCTTCTTGGAAAGAAGTCAACAAACCTTTGCAACTGCAAGTTGATGCGGTGCACAGGGGTTCGGTTATTGCAATCCCCCCGAGGGATACTGGCCTCAAACTTGGTGAGAAGGCAGGGCAGGCCTCAGGAGCTGTGGAAAACCACCACCTGTGTTGCAGAGCTTTTGGAGTCCGGAGGAGCTCAGGATCAGCAGAACAGTCAACTTAGTTGCTGTGCCTGCGAATGCAGGGGAGTGACTCCTTCACTCTAAGGGAGATTCCTTCAAGTGTCTTTGATGCTTCACAGGGCGTGGACGGTTCCTGTATGATGCTCAGTCACAGACGATGCAGCAGACTGGAAGAGAGATGAAGTCAGGCCCAAACGAAGTCCAGCGAAGTCCAGGGTGCCCAGACTGTAGAAGAGTAATGGTGTCTGATCTGAATCTTATCCCACGATGAATCTAGGGACCTACACCCAGGAAAGCCCTTTAGTACCCAAGGAAAGGGTTGGGAAGATTCAGGGGACCCTCCAAGGGGAGGGTCTGGACAGGGGGGAGGTTACTCCCATGTCCTTTGTCCAGTTTCACGCCAGAGGCTCCCAGGACTGGTTTGAACTGGACTATGCACAGGGACACCAAATGTGCCCCTCATGCAGACTGAGTGGCGCTGGCAAGCGCACCCACCCCATCCCAATACACTAAATCCTGTCTGGGAGGTGGTCACACCTCCCTGTGACAGGATGCCAATTGTTCTGCCTTCACCTGCTCGAGCTTGGCTCAGCAGCAGGAGGGCAGAATCGTGTCTCTGGTCGGCAGCAACCATTTTGTGCTGTCCGGGTCAAGAAGGCTGGTACCGGGAACTCTGAGAACCTAACGGAGGGCTCTTCCAGTGCTTGGAATCATACTCCCACACCATTTATGGTGTGGGGGTATGATTCCAACATGTTTGATACCAAACATGATATGATTCCTTGCAGCCATTTTTGAGATGGTCATCGCGTAATGACATGGTGCCCCTCTATATAGCATATGTCTGCTTCACTGACAACCAGGGAGAATGGACTCCGTAGGCTGCAGGAGTGTCCTTCTAATGCAGGGGCACCCTCTCACTTAGAACCAAGCACCCTGCCTTCAGGATTGCAAAGGCCTGCTATAGGGATGACTTATAGGTTTTATGTGCACTGACCCTAGATGAGGAAAGCTATATCTTTAGTAAGTGGTGCTAGCACCAGCTTACACAGGCTGCAATGGCATGCCTGTAGTTCCATTTTGAATGGTCTCTCATTGGTGGCATAATACATGCTTCAGCCCATGGGAGACCTCTGGGGTACCTATGCCCTGGATACCTTAGTACCATATACTAGGGACTTATAAGGGTACCCCAGTATCTAATCTGGGATGTACCTAAGTACTGAACACAACAGTTTTAGGGAGAAAGCAGATAGAGTGGGGTCCTGAGTAGCAGGATCCCAGTCGGACTAGTCAAATACAGCTTAGCACCAGGCAAAAAGTTGGGGTAACCATAGAAGCAGATCCTACTTTCCTACACCCGCCCTAAACACAATCCCAACCCCCCTAAGCCCTAAAAACAACCCGGACCCCCCTGAGCCCTAAAAACGACCCCACTGCTAAAAACTACCCCCACCCCCTCAAAATCCAAAACCCAAAAAAAACTTACCAGACCACATCCACATCTCCCGATCATTCCTCTTCCTGTGCCCACCTATCCGCGCTTCTAGACCGCTCACATATGCGTGGTTAAGGCATATGCGGGGTTTAGGCAAGCATGGTTCCGCTTGAGGGGAAACGGCATGCATGACTCAGCCCACATTGTAAAGACTGTTTCCCGAAGTCTGAGCCTGTGCAATGTCTGCAACCCACAAAGCTTTCCTAAGGGTGGAGTGTATGGGGCTATTTAAGGGAATAGACGACAATGCTGGACAGTGGTGCTGGTGAAGATATGCAGTTTATTCAGCAAACATAGGTAAGAGCGGACCCCAGCACTTGGCCAGCACAGCAGCCCGCAGCAAAGATCTCTCGTGATACAGGGGCACGAGCCTTACATAACACATCCCCTTTCGTTCAACATGAAAATAGAGGACCAAAACAAGGTAGGAAACAGAGGAAGGAAAAAAGTAAGGAACCAGTGAAACAAAAGGTTAAGAGGCATAGTCCCTTAAATACATAGGTGGTCTACAAACCCTTCCAGCTCGAGAGGTAGCACTACCTTCAAAGTTTCCAGTTGTAGTGCCCCTCCCTTTGAGGCTTGTGGGTAAAACAGGTTCTCCTGACGCAGCAGGAGTTTGTCTTCTTTGGTCACAGAGGCCAATCTCAACATCATCCATAAAAAGATAACTGCCACACTCTCTTCCTTTCTGTCACAAACTCCTCCTATTTGGTATAAGGCAAATCTACGCCGATTCCAGCATTCACCATTCTCCAAAATGACATAATAATGAAAAGCACGCAAGACCTTGTAAGGTCCTCTAAACTTAGACAAGCCCCTAACAGTGCGACCAGACCTGATCTTCACCCAATCACCCTCCACCACTCCACTCTTAGAAATCACATCAACACTCAGCTCAGAGCCCCGAGAGCCATCTCATGATACCAACTCTTTCAACCAAGAAGGTACTAACTTTCTCCCTGGAGGTCTACCTCTCATGATCTCAAAGGGAGACTTGGATGTGGCCTCTTGAGTGGTGGTCCAATAACCCAAACCAGATCCTGGACAGCCTTTTTTAACATCTAAGCCAGTAGACACCACCATTTGTATGGAGCAAACACAAGGAGATGATGGACGGAGCGCTGAAACTTTTCAGACACTCACCCCCAGTCACAGATCTGTGTTGAATCCATCATCATTCTTTAGCTCACTTCGCCACCTCAGTTCAGACCCAGCTATATGCAAATCAGTCTTGACCCTGTGCCTCATGGGAACAGTCCAGCCCGAACTGCCAAGCCAGGTCTTCCCTGAACCGGAAACCAGCATCCCGGGACCGGTTTCTGGGTAACACCCTTCATCAGCCAGACTAGCTTGAATCCAGTGGCAAAGTGAGCAAGGGACCCACGTCTGGGCATACCCTGTCAACTTAGGGCAAACAAAGCAAACACAAGGAGATGATGGACGGAGCGCTGAAACTTTTCAGACACTAACCCGCATATAGCTGTGTCTGAACTGGGGTGGCGAAGTGAGCTAAAGAACGATGATGGATTCAACCCAGATCTGTGACTGGGGGTGAGTGTCTGAAAAGTTTCAGCGCTCTGTCCATCATCTCCTTGTGTTTGCTAGATACAAAAGCCACTATCCTCTCAGTGCCACAATCTTTCTGAGAGAAGATAGCACCCAGGCCTGTAGCACTTGCATCAACAGTAACTATGGACTGTAGTTTGATGTCAAAAGGAGACAAAATTCCAGCATCACAGATTTCTTTCTTGATGGATTCAAAGCATTCCTGTTGCTCCGAGCTCCAAACAAAGCTCTGACCCTTCCGAAAGAGAACCTTGAGATTTTCAGTTTTGCTAGTGAAACACTTGACAAACTTTGCGTAATATTCAATTAGACCCATGAAAGATCTCTGTTGGTCTTTGTCGATGGGTCTTGGAGCTTGTTCAATGGCTTTAAGGAGACTCAATTTAGGTTTAACACCATCAGATGAAACAGTATAGCCTAAATATTCTACACTCTCAGAAAGAAAAGAACACTTCTCCTTGTGCAAGGTGATACCAACCTCAGCAATCCTTTTTAAAGCTTGTTTCAACAGAGAATTGTGTTCCTGGACTGTTGCACCAAAAATCAAGATGTCATCCTGGAAAAACAGGATATTAGCCATGTCCTTGAAAATTTGTGACATCATGCGTGGAGCAAGACCACTGACCCATTGTCAGTGAAATTGCTCCCCCTCCCACGCAACTCCGCCACTAAGTGAGGCCTGCCCCTGCACTTGCACTCTGTGTGTTGGTGTTCGAGGCCCTCCTCCACCCACAGGTCTTCCCTGCGCCTCATCCCTGGTGGTCCAGTGGACCTCTGTCTCCTTCCTCTCGCTCTGCTCTTCACTCGTTTTCACTCGTTTTTCTGCCCCTTCTATTTTTCACCTTTCTGCACTTTTCTGCACCTCTGTGCCTTATTTCTGCTCTGCTCTTCACTCGTTTTCACTCGTTTTCTGTCCCTTCTATTTTTCACCTTTCTGCACTTTTCTGCACCTCTGCTCCTCTGTGCCTTATTTCTGCTCTGCTCTTCACTCGTTTTCACTCGTTTTCTGCCCCTTCTATTTTTCACCTTTCTGCACTTTTCTGCACCTCTGCTCCTCTGTGCCTTATTTCTGCTCTGCTCTTCACTCGTTTTTACTCGTTTTTCTGCCCCTTCTATTTTTCACCTTTCTGCACTTTTCTGCACCTCTGCTCTTCTGTGCCTTATTTCTGCCTATTTCTCCCCCTTTCCTTCACTTCTCTAGCCCTTTTTTCCCCGCCGCTGCTGCCCCCGCGGCCCCTCCCCCCAGCGCGACCGACCCAATCCAGCTCCCCTCCCCGCCTCCCAGCTGTCCAGCCCTCCCCGACCCCTACTTAATGGCGGCCGCTGCGGGGACAGGCGAGCAAGACCACTGACCCATTGTCAGTGAAATTGCTCCCTCGCAGCTCCACCACTAAGTGAGGCCTGCCCCTGCACTTGCACTCTCGTGTGTTGGTGTTCGAGGCCCTCCTCCACCCGCAGGTCTTCCTGCGCCTCATCCCTGGTGGTCCAGTGGACCTCTGTCTCCTTCCTCTCGCTCTGCTCTTCACTCGTTTTCCCTCGTTTTTCTGCCCCTTCTATTTTTCACCTTTCTGCACTTTTCTGCACCTCTGCTCCTCTGTGCCTTATTTCTGCTCTGCTCTTCACTCGTTTTCACTCGTTTTTCTGCCCCTTCTATTTTTCACCTTTCTGCACTTTTCTGCACCTCTGCTCTTCTGTGCCTTATTTCTGCCTGTTTCTCCCCCTTTCCTTCACTTCTTTAGCCCTTTTTTCCCCGCTGCTGCTGCCCCCGCGGCCCCTCCCCCCAGCGCGACCGACCCAATCCAGCTCCCCTCCCCGCCTCCCAGCTGTCCAGCCCTCCCCGACCCCTACTTAATGGCGGCCGCTGCGGGGACAGGCGAGCAAGACCACTGACCCATTGTCAGTGAAATTGCTCCCTCGCAGCTCCACCACTAAGTGAGGCCTGCCCCTGCACTTGCACTCTCGTGTGTTGGTGTTCGAGGCCCTCCTCCACCCGCAGGTCTTCCCTGCGCCTCATCCCTGGTGGTCCAGTGGACCTCTGTCTCCTTCCTCTCGCTCTGCTCTTCACTCGTTTTCCCTCGTTTTTCTGCCCCTTCTATTTTTCACCTTTCTGCACTTTTCTGCACCTCTGCTCCTCTGTGCCTTATTTCTGCTCTGCTCTTCACTCGTTTTCACTCGTTTTTCTGCCCCTTCTATTTTTCACCTTTCTGCACTTTTCTGCACCTCTGCTCTTCTGTGCCTTATTTCTGCCTGTTTCTCCCCCTTTCCTTCACTTCTTTAGCCCTTTTTTCCCCGCTGCTGCTGCCCCCGCGGCCCCTCCCCCCCAGCGCGACCGGCCCAATCCAGCTCCCCTCCCCGCTCCCGCCTCCCAGCTGTCCAGCCCTCCCCGACCTCTACTTAATGGTGGCCGCTGCACGGCCGTGCCTAAGGCAAGCCCATCTGCGCCCGTCCGCGCCCAGTGCCAGACCCCCTGGCCCCCGCATGTGCCACGACACCCGACGCCGATACGACTCCAAAACCCTCCACGCACTCAACGCCGGCCGACCCTCCACCCCGAAGCTCACCCACGGACCCTTCACCTGCCGAAACTGCAGCTACACCAGCCAGCGCACACCGGCATGTCCTGCCCATCCCACCAAAGCAGGCCACAACAGTCTCAGATGCATACTGCTCAACACCCGCTCAGTCCACAAGCATGCCGTCGAACTCTGGGACCTGCTCGATTCATCCTCCCCGGACGTCGCCTTCCTGATGGAGACCTGGACGAATGCCTCCTCGGCGCCCGACATAGCCATAGCTCAATTTGGGAAGAGTTCCAAGTTTTTGAAATATGAAGGCCAAATTGTTACTGCTTCTCTGGAACACTGTGGGCTGAATCAGAGTCAGTGTACGGGTCTGGTGTAAACATGAGATCATCTATTTCTGTAGACAAAATATCGTCCACTGTAGTTGGTGACATTCGGAACACCTCGTGTAGTAGATTAATTGCACAGAGATGTGAAGCATCGCTTTCAGCATAGGATGCCGCAGCAATGTTCGCGTCCGTTGTTACCTGTGTGCCTGTAGATCCATCTCGTACCTCAGCAGCAGCCGGAAGCGTCTGTGAGATCTCAATGAATGCCATCATCAGGATTGGTAGCCTCTGGGGAGAACACAGAGCATGGGCCGTTATCGGTTCCAGCAGAGTCTTGATATCCGTTGGCGTAGCTGATGGAAATGTTAGACAGGTGTCCAACACGCATTCTTTACCGCATAGCAGGCATCGTAGAACAGGTAAGATGCAATCTTGCCAGATTGGTCTGAACGACAGGAACCACATGGTATTAAGTTCCCGTGAGACGAATCATGCCAAAAGCTGTACTATTCGCTCACGGCACTTTCGTTCAAGGAGAGCCTTCTCCGCTTCGCTCGGAGTGATGTCTGCGAATAGGCTGGCCATAGCATAATAGCAGGAAGAGAAATAGAATTCCGGCAACAAGTGCTAGAATTAATGGTATGCCACCAAACACCGAATGTGCAAAGTTTGGGATGATTCCGAGGACTGCCTGGAAAGGTGCTAACAGTCCGGAACAGATGCTCTTAAATACATGTACAATTCCGCTTGTATCAGACATGTTAAAGATACGACCTGCTCGATTCATCCTCCCCGATTCATCCTCCCCGGACGTCGCCTTCCTGATGGAGACCTGGACGAATGCCTCCTCGGCGCCCGACATAGCCATAGCCAACCCGGACGGCTACAAGATCACCCGCAGGGACAGAAATAACAAACCAGGAGGAGGAATCGCCATCGTCCACAGGAACACCATCAGAATTTCTACCAACATCGATCGCTCCCTCAGCATGGCCGAACACCTACACTTCCAGATCCACGTCGACCACAACACCACCCTCAGAGGCACCCTTGTCTACAGACCCCCGGGACCCCAACCACAGTTCAGCGACTCCATCGCTGACCTCATCAGCACGCACGCCCTCGCCTCCACAGACTACATCCTCCTCTGAGACCTGAACTTCCACCTCGAGAACTCCAACGACAGCAACTCCACAACCCTGATCGACAACCTAGCCAACCTCGGACTCAAACAGATCGTCACGACACCCACCCACTCTGCCGGACACACGCTCGACCCCATCTTCTCCGCCAGCAGCCACGTCACCTTCAGCCACACCACCGAACTCCACTGGACCGACCACCACTGCATCCACTTCTCCTTCGAGAAACACAACCGCAACGAATTCCACACCGCAGCTGGAACAAAGTCACCGAAGACCAGCTCCTCACCACCCTCGCCCGTGACCCTCCACCCGAACCCTCTGGCACCAACGCAGCGGCCCACAACTTCAGACAATGGATCGACGACTGCGCCAACATCCTCGCCCCGATCAGGAGACCCTCTAACAGGCGCACCAACACGAGAGCCACTGTAGTGTAGCTCCTATTTCCCTAGTAGGCTCTGCGCATTGGAATAATATACCCTATAGGTTTGACATAGGACTATGGTCGGTATGTCCCTATCGAGTATATTAAACTTAATTACTTGTGCCAGCTAGCTCAGAGGAAACTAGAAACTCCTTGGATAACAAGAAGGGAGTAGTTTCTGGCAGCCGCAAAACATGACAACTTTGTTTCCCTTTAGAATCAGAACGTGTCCCAGAGTCGTGGAAACAATAGATAACCGTTCACTCAGCTCAATCGTGCATGCTTAGTTTTCCTCAAAGTTACACAGAAAGAATAGACGGGCGTTTCAATAAAAGGATTTATTGAACAGTCTTGTTTCTCCTGTAAGTAATATGTGTGGTTACGATCACAAGACAGTATGCAAGATAAATAATGTACAGCGTAAGCAGTAGAAATAAATAGTACTGCGTTAGCATTATCTTTTAGCGTATATTCACATACATAAATAACATGAGCTAAAAATGCGAGTACTCATACGATGCGTCTCTAAGCTAGTTCTACCCCAGTGTACCTAACCTAACCTAGGTGTAGGGAGAGGTATGAAGTAGGTGGAGTATTCCTTACTATGGTATACTAAGAGTATGTTACGGCTAGTATGTCTAGTATGCCAAGAGTCTAGTATGCCAAGAGTCCCTCTAGGTTCTAGTCAGCTCCATACCTTAAGAATGAGAGAGGTAGGAATCTCTTGCCAGACTCGAACTCCAACACCCCGCAAGGGAAGTCAGATCACTGGAAGCTGGACTCTCTGCGTGCAGGGATGACAGCGTCTTCTCAGTGCGTCAGGCCTGATACGGGCTCCTCTGAAGTCGAGGTCTCCTCTAGTTTACAAGGGCTAGGAAGGTATATTTATACCTGAGAGGTACCTCAGAATGTTAGCATTGACGTGAATCGGACAGCGGAAGACGTCATGAATGAACCCCTAAGGTATAACGGTTCATGCATAATAGATGAGTCCTTGAAGAAATCAATAGTCCTGTGCTAGGGAAACTCCCGAAGCCTAAGGGTCTGTTCTTCAAGAACTCGTTGTGACGTTAGGGTGGACGGATGTCGGAGACCATGCCTGTATTTGGAGTGCACGGTTTAATGCCTAAATAAGGACTGGGATTTTATGCCTATATAAGGGCAGGGCGAATTGTGCCTATATAAGGACATGATACAGGAAAACCTATATAAGGACACCCTAAGAGGAATACAACACCAACTCCACTTTCGTGTGTACGATAATAATATAAATGCTAAACATTTAAAATGCTAAACAAAAAATGGAGTACCGCATATTGCTAAAACATTTCTTAAAAGCATTTAAAAACCTATTAGAATGCAAAAAGTACTGTACATTTTAAGCATTGCTTCTCATTTCAGGCATATATTTGAAAATAAAATGCAATTGGAATGAAATAAGCAGTAATAATTACATGTGACAAAAAAATGTTCGACAAGTTGTTCAAAAAATCAAAGTCTTTTCATGTCATGGAAATTAATGAACTTTTTAGACTAACAAGATGACTAAGTGTCTGTGGAAGTACCGCGAACTCCGTACTATAAGAATAGTTCTACTTCAAGCAGATTGTCGTGCCATTTGGTTTGAAAAATGGAAAAAAGTTCAATTTGGGAAGAGTTCCAAGTTTTTGAAATATGAAGGCCAAATTGTTACTGCTTCTCTGGAACACTGTGGGCTGAATCAGAGTCAGTGTACGGGTCTGGTGTAAACATGAGATCATCTATTTCTGTAGACAAAATATCGTCCACTGTAGTTGGTGACATTCGGAACACCTCGTGTAGTAGATTAATTGCACAGAGATGTGAAGCATCGCTTTCAGCATAGGATGCCGCAGCAATGTTCGCGTCCGTTGTTACCTGTGTGCCTGTAGATCCATCTCGTACCTCAGCAGCAGCCGGAAGCGTCTGTGAGATCTCAATGAATGCCATCATCAGGATTGGTAGCCTCTGGGGAGAACACAGAGCATGGGCCGTTATCGGTTCCAGCAGAGTCTTGATATCCGTTGGCGTAGCTGATGGAAATGTTAGACAGGTGTCCAACACGCATTCTTTACCGCATAGCAGGCATCGTAGAACAGGTAAGATGCAATCTTGCCAGATTGGTCTGAACGACAGGAACCACATGGTATTAAGTTCCCGTAGACGAATCATGCCAAAAAGCTGTACTATTCGCTCACGGCACTTTCGTTCAAGGAGAGCCTTCTCCGCTTCGCTCGGAGTGATGTCTGCGAATAGGCTGGCCATAGCATAATAGCAGGAAGAGAAATAGAATTCCGGCAACAAGTGCTAGAATTAATGGTATGCCACCAAACACCGAATGTGCAAAGTTTGGGATGATTCCGAGGACTGCCTGGAAAGGTGCTAACAGTCCGGAACAGATGCTCTTAAATACATGTACAATTCCGCTTGTATCAGACATGTTAAAGATACGACCTGCTCGATTCATCCTCCCCGATTCATCCTCCCCGGACGTCGCCTTCCTGATGGAGACCTGGACGAATGCCTCCTCGGCGCCCGACATAGCCATAGCCAACCCGGACGGCTACAAGATCACCCGCAGGGACAGAAATAACAAACCAGGAGGAGGAATCGCCATCGTCCACAGGAACACCATCAGAATTTCTACCAACATCGATCGCTCCCTCAGCATGGCCGAACACCTACACTTCCAGATCCACGTCGACCACAACACCACCCTCAGAGGCACCCTTGTCTACAGACCCCCGGGACCCCAACCACAGTTCAGCGACTCCATCGCTGACCTCATCAGCACGCACGCCCTCGCCTCCACAGACTACATCCTCCTCTGAGACCTGAACTTCCACCTCGAGAACTCCAACGACAGCAACTCCACAACCCTGATCGACAACCTAGCCAACCTCGGACTCAAACAGATCGTCAAGACACCCACCCACTCTGCCGGACACACGCTCGACCCCATCTTCTCCGCCAGCAGCCACGTCACCTTCAGCCACACCACCGAACTCCACTGGACCGACCACCACTGCATCCACTTCTCCTTCGAGAAACACAACCGCAACGAATTCCACACCGCAGCTGGAACAAAGTCACCGAAGACCAGCTCCTCACCACCCTCGCCCGTGACCCTCCACCCGAACCCTCTGGCACCAACGCAGCGGCCCACAACTTCAGACAATGGATCGACGACTGCGCCAACATCCTCGCCCCGATCAGGAGACCCTCTAACAGGCGCACCAACACGAGAGCCACTGTAGTGTAGCTCCTATTTCCCTAGTAGGCTCTGCGCATTGGAATAATATACCCTATAGGTTTGACATAGGACTATGGTCGGTATGTCCCTATCGAGTATATTAAACTTAATTACTTGTGCCAGCTAGCTCAGAGGAAACTAGAAACTCCTTGGATAACAAGAAGGGAGTAGTTTCTGGCAGCCGCAAAACATGACAACTTTGTTTCCCTTTAGAATCAGAACGTGTCCCAGAGTCGTGGAAACAATAGATAACCGTTTCACTCAGCTCAATCGTGCATGCTTAGTTTTCCTCAAAGTTACACAGAAAGAATAGACGGGCGTTTCAATAAAAGGATTTATTGAACAGTCTTGTTTCTCCTGTAAGTAATATGTGTGGTTACGATCACAAGACAGTATGCAAGATAAATAATGTACAGCGTAAGCAGTAGAAATAAATAGTACTGCGTTAGCATTATCTTTTAGCGTATATTCACATACATAAATAACATGAGCTAAAAATGCGAGTACTCATACGATGCGTCTCTAAGCTAGTTCTACCCCAGTGTACCTAACCTAACCTAGGTGTAGGGAGAGGTATGAAGTAGGTGAAGTATTCCTTACTATGGTATACTAAGAGTATGTTACGGCTAGTATGTCTAGTATGCCAAGAGTCTAGTATGCCAAGAGTCCCTCTAGGTTCTAGTCAGCTCCATACCTTGAGAATGAGAGAGGTAGGAATCTCTTGCCAGACTCGAACTCCAACACCCCGCAAGGGAAGTCAGATCACTGGAAGCTGGACTCTCTGCGTGCAGGGATGACAGCGTCTTCTCAGTGCGTCAGGCCGGGATACGGGCTCCTCTGAAGTCGAGGTCTCCTCTAGTTTACAAGGGCTAGGGAAGGTATATTTATACCTGAGAGGTACCTCAGAATGTTAGCATTGACGTGAATCGGACAGCGGAAGACGTCATGAATGAACCCCTAAGGTATAACGGTTCATGCATAATAGATGAGTCCTTGAAGAAATCAATAGTCCTGTGCTAGGGAAACTCCCGAAGCCTAAGGGTCTGTTCTTCAAGAACTCGTTGTGACGTTAGGGTGGACGGATGTCGGAGACCATGCCTGTATTTGGAGTGCACGGTTTAATGCCTAAATAAGGACTGGGATTTTATGCCTATATAAGGGCAGGGCGAATTGTGCCTATATAAGGACATGATACAGGAAAACCTATATAAGGACACCCTAAGAGGAATACAACACCAACTCCACTTTCGTGTGTACGATAATAATATAAATGCTAAACATTTAAAATGCTAAACAAAAAATGGAGTACCGCATATTGCTAAAACATTTCTTAAAAGCATTTAAAAACCTATTAGAATGCAAAAAGTACTGTACATTTTAAGCATTGCTTCTCATTTCAGGCATATATTTGAAAATAAAATGCAATTGGAATGAAATAAGCAGTAATAATTACATGTGACAAAAAAATGTTCGACAAGTTGTTCAAAAAATCAAAGTCTTTTCATGTCATGGAAATTAATGAACTTTTTAGACTAACAAGATGACTAAGTGTCTGTGGAAGTACCGCGAAGTCCGTACTATAAGAATAGTTCTACTTCAAGCAGATTGTCGTGCCATTTGGTTTGAAAAATGGAAAAAAGTTCAATTTGGGAAGAGTTCCAAGTTTTTGAAATATGAAGGCCAAATTGTTACTGCTTCTCTGGAACACTGTGGGCTGAATCAGAGTCAGTGTACGGGTCTGGTGTAAACATGAGATCATCTATTTCTGTAGACAAAATATCATCCACTGTAGTTGGTGACATTCGGAACACCTCGTGTAGTAGATTAATTGCACAGAGATGTGAAGCATCGCTTTCAGCATAGGATGCCGCAGCAATGTTCGCGTCCGTTGTTACCTGTGTGCCTGTAGATCCATCTCGTACCTCAGCAGCAGCCGGAAGCGTCTGTGAGATCTCAATGAATGCCATCATCAGGATTGGTAGCCTCTGGGGAGAACACAGAGCATGGGCCGTTATCGGGTCCAGCAGAGTCTTGATATCCGTTGGCGTAGCTGATGGAAATGTTAGACAGGTGTCCAACACGCATTCTTTACCGCATAGCAGGCATCGTAGAACAGGTAAGATGCAATCTTGCCAGATTGGTCTGAACGACAGGAACCACATGGTATTAAGTTCCCGTAGACGAATCATGCCAAAAGCTGTACTATTCGCTCACGGCACTTTCGTTCAAGGAGAGCCTTCTCCGCTTCGCTCGGAGTGATGTCTGCGAATAGGCTGGCCATAGCATAATAGCAGGAAGAGAAATAGAATTCCGGCAACAAGTGCTAGAATTAATGGTATGCCACCAAACACCGAATGTGCAAAGTTTGGGATGATTCCGAGGACTGCCTGGAAAGGTGCTAACAGTCCGGAACAGATGCTCTTAAATACATGTACAATTCCGCTTGTATCAGACATGTTAAAGATACGACCTATCATTTCTACGAAATGTATAGGGCAGTTTGTACGTATTAAAGTTTGTATCACAGCCGAAGTCCTTGTAATTTGTAGATCATAGGTTTCTTTGTCCGAGGTCAAAGGCACTGTTTGTTGTAAAAGCATGGCTTTCATTCTGCTTAAAGTATCAAATCTTATAAAAGAGACGTTCAGCGAAGGCCAGAAAGGCGACTCCCTGACTGTGTCTATTGGGGCAAACAATACTTGCATACAGTAAGTGACCCTGGAGTTCACCGTTACTAGATATGGGATGCCTGGCAACATGCCGCAGCAACTCTGATCATTCAACATGAGGTAACTCCCATTAGAAAGTTGTCCAAACGTTGGATTAATCACAGCAGCTGGTGTACCCTGCTGGTGGCAAGACAAATTTGCCACAGAACCATTACAAGCCCCGTGTAAAGAAATGTCCTGACATATTAGTGAACCGCTCAGTGCATTTTTACAGTGTGTACCGCTCAGAAACACTTCACGATCCCCACTCCAACATCTATATGTGTATGGTAAATTCCATGATGTCTTAATGTATTCCTTACCCAACCTTTCATATTTGCCTGCTTGCATTTGTTTGAGGCAATACTGAAACTGAAAAGTAGTCACAGGTAGTGTGATTTTGCCATGAATAAGCCATTCTGTAGCTGGTTTTTCTGCCACTGTGAATGGTAACTTTTCCAGTTTTTCAATGCCCAGCACTGTATACTTTGCTCCTCTTTGTGCCAGTTTGATCTGTTTATCAGTTAGATTGTATTCTGCAAACAGAGCCGTTGTGTTGATAAACGCCAAGGCACATAGCCCGCACGCAAAGATTGCAGCGTCCAGCTTAATAACACAATAGAACGAAATTGAGATTGGCCTTGTTGTAACATCGCCAAATCTTGTTCCAGTATGTCGATAGCAGAGGATACAATGCCGTCCAGTGAATATATTCTGGAGGACAAAGTTGTTAACCCATTGTCGACCACAGAGAGAGTTTTCTCTAAATTAATAAATCAAGTTCACGTATTCGTTCTGCGGCCTCTATCTGTGACACTTTCCATGCTTCATTATAGACAGCATAAATGCCGGCATATATGAAACGTTTTTGACGTGGTTTTCTTGGTCCAAGCAAGAATTCCCTAAGGTCTGCGTCTTCTTTAAGTAAGGATAAGTGTTGTTTCACATCCTTAAGTGTAGATTTTTGTAGCCAATCGATGCATAATTTTCCTACACTGTATGTTGTTACTACCCCCGGATGCTGTCTTTGGACGTATCTTGGGTCTGGCCTATGAATAGTAAAGCCCTGAGTTTTATTCAGGAATCTTTCCTGACAGTTGTTCGTGTCTGTGGGCCAGATCAACCATTTTCTCCAATCAGGATTAGTTCTGTTGAGTTGTAGTATTTTGTCAACTGTAACCGCTGCCTGTGTATTGTTATCACTAGCAGGTGTTGGTACAGAAGGTGTTTTCATCTCTTTGATCTTGTCTAGTCCAAGACAAGACGTTTGTTGGACAGTTTCATTCAAAAACATGATTTGTTCAGGGATGATGCAGGCTCTAAATAAAGCTTCTATCCCCTGCACTTGCCAATCTTTAGTACCCCAGACAGTTTTTGTGTCTATTGTGTCTTTCCAAAAGTCGAAACCCTGTATAGACATTTGGGCAATAAATGCTGCAGAATAAATCTGTTTTGTATTTGTTAACATAATTTTCAGTCCTGTCTTGTTTACATTTTTATAGTAAAACGTTTCTGGATCAGATGTATTGTAACCTGAAAAATATGGAAACTTATTAGCAAATGTTTTTGAACTACCTTTTGGTGGTGCAGGACAATGCTCCCATTGGTTAAACATAAACACATTTCTAGGGTATGCAGATTTATGCAAAAAATGATGACCATAGTGGTTATAGCAATACAGCTGTTCATAGTCTGATGAACCCTCTAAATATTCATTTTTAGAAAATGCAGCAGATTTTTCTAGGTCAAACATTATGTCGTTAACAGTCTCAAAGTCCCAATCATCAGAATAGGTACTAGAAGAAATGAGATTACTTAGTGAAATTTTAAACACATGTGGAATGTTCAATTGTTCCGTTGGGCCGAAGATATCAAAATCTGTTTTGTCCCACACTATACCATCCTGTATAGGAACGGCTGTGATGTTCACTGTTGACAAGTCTCTTGCTTCACGATGGGAAGATTTATGAGGTTTCAAAAGTAAGTTCACATCTTTTCTTTCAGGGTTCACATGGACGTATCTGCCATTTATAAGCACGCTCATAGTCATAACCAAAGCTAGCCAAAGCAGGAAAACAAATATTCCAGAAATAATCCAGAGTTCAATCCATGGTGAAACCAGATAAGTCTTTTTCAGAAAGTGAAGAAAGTCTTGTACTTGCTGTTTGAAAGTTAATGATGCTGGCGTCGTTTCAGGTTCACTGGGATCTTCTGAGAACGTATCAAAGTTAATAAAATAGCCAGAAGCAGTTCTGTCAATTGTAGAAATTGTATCAGGATTCATTGAAATCACTGGAACCAGTTGATCACTTGCTACGTTGGTGTAGACAGGTGTATTTGGACGAACTGTTACTTGAGTTTCAAGAGGGATGAGTTCCATAGCATTGTTGCTCAGTCCTTCATCTGTTACTGCTGAATTCTCGATGGTTATCAGTCTTTCAGTCTGAACCTCTTGGATAGTAGCGAGAGGAGTGTGTCTGCTACTAGGTCGGAGTCCACGAGGCCTACTATTTAGTATTGGCCACATACTGTGGTTTGATGAGTTCGATGGACACAAATCTTTTCTCCTTTTTTCCAGCAAGGGGCGGCAGAAGTACTGTTCTTGTTCCGTGGATGGCCAGGACAGGTACTGGTTGTCTGTATGAAGGTCCAAATTCCTTCTTGTCCGCAATCTTCTCTCTGACTAGATCCCCAACTTTTGGGATCCAGACAGGCCTTGCTGGGACTGCCAGTGTTTCCCCAGTGGTGGTTGGCTTCAGGAACACGTTGCTTTGTTTCGATCTTAGTTCATTTAGATCCTGTAAAACAGCCAAACGATCTTTGATATCAAAGGGTTTATTTTCCACCACTGTGCCTACGTGATCGAGGTCTGGTACCCACATTCTTGTCCCAAATAGGACCTCATATGGAGTGACCCCCTAGAGAACTTCTTGGCAAGTTATTTAATGAGCGTTGGACCCCATAGAGATGTTTGACCCACCCATCACCCGAACCTAATACCCTAGCTGTTATAGACTGCTTTATGTCCCGGTTTTTCCTTTCCACAACCGAATTTCCCTCAGGATGGAATGGAGAGGAGTACCGCAATGCAATGCCCAGACAGGCCACAGCTTCTTTGTAAGCCCGAGAGCTAAACGCAGGGCCCTGGTCAGAATGTAGCGTGCCTATTGCGTATGTGCCGATAAAGACTCGCAAATCTTTTATAACAGTTCGAGCGTCAGCCGAGCGCTGAGGCCATATCCATAGGAACCTAGATTTAGTATTTGTGGGATTGCACATGTCCATAAGGACGCCTGTGCATTGATAGTCTAATGCTGTCTTACAATGGTGTCTGTGCAGGGCAGCTACATTCGTAGCATGGTGTCTGGTGGATTTCTCGCTGTAATTTGCAGTCTATGCAGTTATTGATAAATATGTGTATTTCTGTATTCATTCCAGGCCACCAGTACATCTCTTTCAATGTCAATATTGTTTTAGAGATCCCTTGATGTAACAGACCCTCCCCCAAATGTGTTTCATAAATCAAAGCTGCTCTACGTTCCATGTTTGGAATTACCCTATCCCCCACTCCAGGGATTCGAGCAAAAGGAACGTTGTTCGCATCAATTACATAAGAGTACTTGAGTGGAAACTTTTTTGGTAACGCTGCACCACTGCCTTTGCTTGTAGCATTGACAGCCAACATTATCTCACTGTCTATTTTTGTTTTTGAACGAGTGATCGCAGCTACGGAAGCCGTCTGAACAGCCCCCTTTGCGGCTTCGTCAGCCAATAAATTCCCTGCAACGTGAACGCCATCACGTTGATGACTCAGTGTGTGGATCACGTGAGCCTTTGGTAGTTCGTTTTTCAACTGAACTACTTGTTCCCAAAGCGTTTTATGCTTTATTGTGCCACCTTTCGCATCTTTGAAACCATTTTCAAGCCAGTTTTGCATATATTCATTATACGACTGAACACAGTAAAAAGAATCGCACACTATTAGTGTGGGGAATTCGCGATCTGT
Organism: Calotriton arnoldi; assembly: GCA_963921515.1. NCBI lineage: Eukaryota > Metazoa > Chordata > Amphibia > Caudata > Salamandridae > Calotriton > Calotriton arnoldi. The sequence continues at coordinate 1,265,942 of CAWUFW010000278.1, forward strand.
ACTTTCAAGTGCCAGTTTGAATGCTTGTAGTTCAGCTCGCTGAGCTGTACAATCTCCTAGAGATTGAGTTTTTGTGACCATAGGTCTGAAGATGCCATCTCGCATGCGACCTTTAACGATTGCACACACTGCACTGTAAGCTTGCTTACCCCCTGTTGCGGGTTGTGCTGATCCGTCAGTGTAAATTATGAATTCGTACTAATCGAGAGGCAGAATTTCAGTGGGCAGAGGACATTCTTGTTCATATTGCAGGAATGCTTGTGTTTTTAAATCAGGATCAAAAACATATTCAACATCTGTTGCAGCAAGAGAATTAACCCATTGTATCCATCTTGGATGTAATGCTTTAGCATTTGGAATGCTCGCTTTTGTGACCGCTTCTAAAGCCGGTACTGGGGTCACGACAGTAATGCGTTTCCCTTGGGCTAGGGCTCTTTCTTTTGCTACAGCGGTTTGAACTGCTGCCAGAATTTTTTCAGTTAAAGTGAAGCGCATTTCCGCTTGTGTGTACAAATGGGATTTGTATGCAATTGGTATTTTTTCACCCTCATTAAATGTTGAAGTAGGTGAATCCGCATTGACCCGAAATTATTCGGATCACTAAATTGCGTTGACTTACGCGTGTTTGTAAGTGATTTGTTGCTAACATGTTAGCCTGTAGTGAACGCAAGATTTCTGTGTGTTCTTGTGTCCAATTTTTGATTGAAAAATCAGGTTTGATTAGTGCGTAGAGAGGTTTAACCCTTTCCGCATAATTTAGAATGTATGTTCTTCCAAAGTTTAGGAAACCCAGGATGGATTGTAAGTTTTTTAGCGTTTTTGGAGGTTGGAGCAGCGCACACTTTTCTAAAAAGTTAGCTGCCAAGCTCTTGCCTTCACTTGAAAGCTCGTATCCTAGAAACAGGACATTGAGATGGGCAATTCTGGACTTTTTAAAGTTGAACTTGTAGCCCTCAGAGGCGAAGCCCAATGTAATGGTGCTTACCCTGTTCAAGTGTTTGTCCAGGTCATCGTCCGTCAGATAGATGTCATCGACATAGGACAATGCCTCATTGTCATAAATTTGTAGTAACTCCGTTACTCTCGCTGAGAATAACCCCGGGCTGTTCTTGCACCCTTGTGGGAGTCGACAAAATTGACGCTGGGTCCCCATTATGGAGAATGCTGTTAAGTACCTGCTTTCAGGTGCTATGTTTTGACAAAAGAAACCATTTGAGATATCTAATGTGGTTTTATATTTTTTACGCACAATGTTATTCATTAATGCTGTGCTATGTGCATTTTGAACTGCAAATGTTTTAGAACAAGTGTTTAAATGTATGTAATCCAAAACTAGACGATAGGTGTTGTCTGGTTTGGAGACAGGAAACAAAGGATTGTTCATTGAGGAGGTGCATGTTTCAATCACCCCTTGGTATTCAAGTTGATCTAAGATCTCCCTGACCTGTTTTTTAGCTTCTTGCTTTATTGGGTACTGCCTTTGTGCAGTTGGTTCATGTTTCAGATGTATTTTATGGTGAGGTGAGTCCTCATCCCATCCTACATGATTTTTATATAATGCTAAGTCCTGGGCTACTGCCCATTTCCTGGCATAACTATATTTTAGATGAATTGGAATATGGTTGGAGAAGGCAGGCATAATAATGTCCTCGCCATGTGGGCACTCCCTGACAAATTGTGGTGGCCAGTCTTTTTCTGCTAGAAGTATGTCATAGCCCTTTGAAAGTTTTTCCCAAAAGAGTGCTTTCACCTGTCTAGGTATGTCTCCCTCCATTCGGAGTGTTATTTCATATAACCTTTGTGGAGTACTAACCCTGGTGTCTACAGTCTCAACTGTAATGTACTCATTCAAGTCCACTATCTCCAGAAGTTCCTTCATGTTCTGGCGAACTATTGTGACTTCTGCTGCACTGTCCAGCATTGTCTGAGCCCATTCTCCGTTCTTGAGTTGTGTTCTCAGTATCCTCGGCATGTCTGATCTTCAGACCTGCTTCCTTCTTTTTTGAGAATTGAGGTTTTGATTTGTTTTTCGGAACGTGTTTGTCGTCTTTCGATTTCACGCGTTCTTCTCTATGTTCTGACCGTCCTCTTCTTTCCGATGTCTGTGACGAGATCTGAAAGGTACGAGAGGAACGTGTATCAGTATCTTGATACCTGTCAGGCTTTTTCAAATTATCCCTATTCCTTAGGTTATACCTCCTTTCAGAGGGCTCCTTTTGAGGAGACCTACCTCGGGATTGAGAAAGTTTCTCGTTTGAATTTTGTTTATTAGTTTCCCACTTCTTTTAGAAGATGTAGGAGTTTGTTTAATAGAGTCCTTTTCAGGAGTCTCAGATAGTTTTGGTTTCAATGGACTTCCACCCAAACTATCTCTGCCTAATTCTGCATAGGATTGTTCAATTATTCTGGGTAGCTCAGTTTGATGTTCTGTAACATCGAATTCTCTTAATCATTGGCGGATCGCCACTGCTGCTGCCTCCCTTTAATATTAGATAATATTATTGTTGAGACCTGGTCGAAATTTTTCAGTAATTTCATACCTAAATTCAGAGCAGGCTCTGCCCCGTATTCGTTTTGAATTTGTTTCAGGACATCAGGTATTACCGCAATTGATGGAATACCATGTGTTTTAGTATAGATGGCAGCAAAGACTGAGCCCCAAGTGGTACAGTCTTCCAGTTGTGGTGTGATCCCCATTGGTAAACTGATTGTTAGGATTCTGTGTTTCTCATACGGGCTAGTATTTGGAAATACTGCTTCGATTTGAGTAATTTTTTGAGCTATCCAGAATGGAATTTGCTCACGTTTTGTGGGCATTTTACCCATGACTGCCTTTAGAGTCTGTGGTGTAATTTTTAGTGTATTCCCCGATTGAGGAGTTTGATTTGGAAGTGTTAATGGTGGTTGGACTGTAAAAGTCTGCATGACATATTGGACCAATTGTCTGTAGATTTTTATTAACTCTGTAAGTTGAGTAAGTAATTCCTCGTCTGACATCTCTTCAATGTCAGGTTGAGGTGTGTAGCCGGCTAGAATCGGCCATGTTGCTCCTGGTCTACCTAGTGGACCGAGCCTGGTAATGTTTTTGTGATGTTTTAGGGCGCCTTTAAACCAGAGCTGATGCTCCTGGTATGTTAGTGGAATTTCAATATCCTCGAAAGGAATATATTCCTCTGGTGGATCATCTTCTTTGTAGAAGTGAAACAGTTTTGTTACTGGATTGGATTCAGAAAATATTATCCATGAATAGAATACCTCTGTCTGAAAGGATTCGTGTGCCTCTATCACGAAAACTGCTCTACCGCCTCTCGGTGGTAGGCCGTGTTTGATAAGTTTTAGTGTGATGGCTCTTCTTAAGTTTGGATGGATGTTTATAACACCCTCCTCGGTTTCATTTAAACCTGTAATGTTAAACGCTGCTATGACTGGTTCAGCCGCAGCTACACCGTTCTCGGTGTCAGGCATTTGTTGTTTGAAAAATGTAAAACAAGTTTCAAGGGAACAAATATAAGGTGCACAATATTTTGGAACACTGTATCCTTCAACGTTGAGCAAACCAAACAGCTAATATATAGGGTGTTTCCCTATGTAGCCGTGGTGGATACTTAACCCTGCCCACTCCAGACGTCTTTTGGAGTATATGGGTAGGGGTCTCTGAGAGAAAAGCACAGCTGAGTTACTCAGTATCTAGCGTTAAATTACCGCCTTACCAAACTGTTGGGCGCCATGTAGTGTAGCTCCTATTTCCCTAATAGGCTCTGCGCATTGGAATAATATACCCTATAGGTTTTACATAGGACTAAGGTCAGTATGTCCCTATCGAGTATATTAAACTTAATTACTTGTGCCAGCTAGCTCAGAGGCCACTAGAAACTCCTTGGATAACAAGAAGGGAGTAGTTTCTGGCAGCCGCAAAGCATGACAACTTTGTTTCCCTTTAGAATCAGAACGTGTCCCAGAGTCGTGGAAACAATAGATAACCGTTTCACTCAGCTCAATCGTGCATGCTTAGTTTTCCTCAAAGTTACACAGAAAGAATAGACGGGCGTTTCAATAAAAGGATTTATTGAACAGTCTTGTTTCTCGTGTAAGTAATATGTGCGGTTACGATCACAAGACAGTATGCAAGATAAATAATGTACAGCGTAAGCAGTAGAAATAAATAGTACTGCGTTAGCATTATCTTTTAGCGTATATTCACATACATAAATAACATGAGCTAAAAATGTGAGTATTCATACGATGCGTCTCTAAGCTAGTTCTACCCCAGTGTACCTAACCTAACCTAGGTGTAGGGAGAGGTATGAAGTAGGTGAAGTATTCCTTACTATGGTATACTAAGAGTATGTTACGGCTAGTATGTCTAGTATGCCAAGAGTCTAGTATGCCAAGAGTCCCTCTAGGTTCTAGTCAGCTCCATACCTTAAGAATGAGAGAGGTAGGAATCTCTTGCCAGACTCGAACTCCAACACCCCGCAAGGGAAGTCAGATCACTGGAAGCTGGACTCTCTGCGTGCAGGGATGACAGCGTCTTCTCAGTGCGTCAGTCCGGGATACGGGCTCCTCTGAAGTCGAGGTCTCCTCTAGTTTACAAGGGCTAGGGAAGGTATATTTATACCTGAGAGGTACCTCAGAATGTTAGCATTGACGTGAATCGGACAGCGGAAGACGTCATGAATGAACCCCTAAGGTATAACGGTTCATGCATAATAGATGAGTCCTTGAAGAAATCAATAGTCCTGTGCTAGGGAAACTCCCGAAGCCTAAGGGTCTGTTCTTCAAGAACTCGTTGTGACGTTAGGGTGGACGGATGTCGGAGACCATGCCTGTATTTGGAGTGCACGGCTCTTGCCTAAATAAGGACTGGGATTTTATGCCTATATAAGGGCAGGGCGAATTGTGCCTATATAAGGACATGATACAGGAAAACCTATATACGGACACCCTAAGAGGAATACAACACCACCTGGTTCAACGCCGACCTCCAGACTTCCAAACAAACCTGCCGTAGAATCGAGAAGCAGTGGCGCCAAGACCAGACACCAGAAAACCACGCAGCCCTCAAGAACGCCAGACGCAAGCACCACCAACTGATCCGATCCGCCAAAAGGACCTCCTTCAAGGAACGCATCGACAACAACGCACACAACAGCAAAGAGCTCTTCAGCATCGTGAAAGAACTCGCATCCCCCAGCTCCAGCACGAATGACATCCCGCCGTCGCAAGAACTCTGCGACTCCCTGGCAACCTTCTTCCACCGCAAGATCGCAGACATCCACGACAGCTTTGACGCCCAGACACCAACGACAGACACCGACACCCCCGACTCAACACCCACCAAACACACCGACCTCCTGCTCTCCTGGAACCACGTCAACGACGAAGACACCATCAAAATCATGAACACCATCCACTCCGGCTCTCCTTCCGACCCCTGCCCCCACCACATCTTCAACAAAGCAAGCTCCATCATCGCACCTCAACTCCAAAAGATCATCAACAGCTCCTTCAAGACAGCCCCCTTTCCGGAGAGCTGGAAACATGCCGAGATCAACGCCCTTCTCAAGAAACCTAAGGCGGACCCAAAGGACCTCAAGAACTTTCGACCCATCTCCCTGCTCCCATTCCCGGCAAAAGTCATTGAGAAGACCGCCAACAGACAACTAACCCACTTCCTGGAGGAGAACAACATCCTGGACTCCTCCCAATCCGGCTTCTGCAGCAATCACAGCACCGAAACCGCCCTCATCGCTGCCACCGACAACATCAGGACCCTGATGGACAACGGCGAAACCGCGGCCCTCATCCTCCCGGACCTCTCGGCCGCCTTCGACACCGTCTGCCACCACACCCTACGCACACGCCTCCACGATGCAGGGATCCGCGACAAAACCCTGAACTGGATCACCTCCTTCCTCACCGGCAGAACCCAGAGAGTCCGTCTCCCCCCATTCAGATCCGAAGCCACCACGATCACCTGCGGCGTACCCCAAGGATCATCCCTCAGCCCGACCCTTTTCAACATCTACATGGCACCGCTCCCCAACATTGTCCGAGCGCACCACCTCAACATCATCTCGTACGCCGACGACACCCAGCTGATCCTCTCCCTCACCAAGGACCCGGCCACCACCAAATCCAACCTCCATGAGGGAATGAAGGCCGTTGCAGAGTGGATGAAGACCAGCCGTCTGAAACTGAACTCTGACAAGACGGAGGTCCTCATCCTCGGCTCCACCCCCGCCGCATGGGACGACTCCTGGTGGCCGGCCACATTGGGAGCTCCTCCGACACCCACCAACCACGCACGCAACCTGGGTTTCATCCTGGACTCAACGCTCTCCAGCAAGTCAACGCTGTCTCCTCCTCCTGCTTCAACACCCTCCGCATGCTCCGCAAGATCTACAGATGGATCCCCACCGAAACCAGAAGGACGGTCACCCAAGCCCTCGTCAGCAGCAGGCTGGACTACGCCAACGCCCTCTACGCGGGAACCACGACCAAACTCCAGAAACGACTCCAACGCATACAAAACGCCTCCGCACGACTCATCCTCGGAACCCCTCGCCACAGATACATCACCGCCCACCTGAGAGACCTGCACTGGCTCCCGGTCAACAAGAGGATCACCTTCAAGCTCCTCACCCACACCCACAAAGCACTCCACAACGCCGGACCAGCATACCTCAACGAACGACTCACCTTCTACACCCCGAACCGCCAGCTCCCCTCCGCTGACCTCGCCCTCTCCACCATCCCACGCATCCGCCGAACGACCACCGGCGGCAGATCATTCTTCCACCTCGCCGCCAAGACTTGGAACACCCTCCCCATCCACCTGCGACAGACCCAGGACCTGCTGACCTTCAGGAGACTTCTTAAGACCTGGCTGTTCGATCAGTAGCTGCTTCATCCCTCCCCCCTAGCGCCTTGAGACCCTCACGGGTGAGTAGCACGCTCTATAAATGTGTTGATTGATTGCGTTGAAACATGCTGGCCGCAGAAGAGAGACCAAAAGGCATGTGAGTAAATTGAAAAGTTCCCTCTAGATTGATGAAAGCGGTGAGGGACATTGAGTCTGGGTGGAGCTTGATTTGGTGATATGCACTCTTAAGGTCAAGTTTGGAGAAATATTTACCACCTTTCAGCAACATCACCAGTTCATTAATGTTTGGCAACGGTTAGGTGTCAGCAATGATGTTCTGATTGAGTGACCTCAAGTCCACGCAAAATCTAAGATGGCCATCAGCCTTGCGCGTGACCACCACTGGAGAAATCCAGTCTGAGGCCTCCACCGGTTCAATGATCCCCTCCTTTAGCATGTCATGTAATAGTTCTTTTACACATTCTCTGACCATAACAGGAACTCTCCTGAGTTTGTGTTGCACAGGGATCGCACCCCTCTTAAGTACAATCTTATGGACAGAACCTTTAAGAAGACCCAATTTTTCATTGAAAACATCCTTATTAGAGATCAAAATGTCTTCGAGAGATTCATCCCCTACAACCATAACCTGTGTGGGAGCTCTAGGATCAATTCTGATGTGAAGATCGAACTGATGTACCCAACCCAAGATAGCAGGCCCATTTTCAGATACATAAACTTTGCCGCAAACAGACCTTCCCTCAAACTCAATTAAAGATTCCATAAACCCAAGAATGTTGATAGTTTCACCTTGGTAACTTGTGGGTGTGATGTCCTTGGGTTCCAGGACGGTACCCTTCTACAAGCGTGTGAAGATGGTTTTGGGTACAATGGTGTACTTAGAACCAGTGTCAACCATAAGTAATACTTCTTTGTAATTAACTTTAAATAATGCTTTAGGTCTAATTAGTCTGCGTAAATCATTCTGGCTATCCTCAGACTCCTCTCCATCAACACACAAAATTCTATCAGGGGTTTCAATTTGTTGAGTGATCTCTTCTGCAACACAGGCAACCTTAACTCTCCTAGATATTCTGCACATTTTGGCAAAATTACCATATCGCCCACACCTCAGACATTCTTTGTTTTGAGCAAAACAAAACTTGGAATCAGAGCCTTGACTAAGGCTGCCACACCGATTACAAGATCTATTTGGGACAGAAGGTGGTAGAACCCTACCTCTTTGAACACCATGTCTTGCACGAGGAAAACTAGGTTGTGAAAATCTGTTAACAGCGCTCACCTCAGAAACTTCTCCTTTTTGTTCTGTTTTCTCTAGTTCTTTCATGCACAAATTAGATTGTTCTGGGACCTTGGCTATCCCTATAGCGTCAGTCAAGCTGGGATTTTTAGCAGCCCACAATCACTCTTGTATCTTCTTGTTAGCACACTGAACAATAAGCTGATCTCTTAAAGGTTCATCTGTCATTGCCACAAAGTTGCACTTCATAGATAATTCGCGAAGTATAGCAACAAATTCGTCAATGCTCTCTTCTACTTTCTGGTGTTGAGTATAAAACTTGTACATAGACATAACTAAATTTTCTTCCTTGGCATAACGTAACTAATCTGCGCCTAGCCTCCATATACACATCTTGAATGACCTCCCCATTACCTCCAACTGCTTGCGGTAAATACCTGAACACCCTCTGACCTTCCTTACCCAAAGCACTTAACAATAAGGCTTTCTTCTGTGAAGGTTTAAACTCCCCACCATCTAGTGCCTCTAAATAATTGTCGAATATTAGTACCTAATCATCTCAGGGCATGGGTGGTACACCAGGTTGCATCAAGAAAAAAGGGGGTGGGATCACTGAAACATGTGGTGATAATACAGAAACAGGTGTAGTACTATCTCCTGAAGCTTCCATGTTAAACTGGTAGTAAGACCTCACTTTACTTATTATTATTATTATTATTATTATTATTTAGCATTTGTAGAGCGCGAAGCTACCCGGAGGCATCCCAGCGCTAGCGGCCAAACAAGGTAAGGGGGCTTACAGTGTCAGGCGAGTAATGGGTTATAGGAAAGAGTGTTGGAAAAGCCAAGTCTTGAGGAGTTTTCGGAAGGGAAAAAGATGGGGTTCCATCCGGAGGTGTAAGGGCATTGTGTTCCAGAGTCTGGCCACATTGTAAGTAAAGGATCTTCCTCCGCTTCTTGCTCTCCTGATTTTGGGAATGACTGCAAGGTTGAGGTGGGTCGAGCGAAGGCACCTCCCAGGGCGATGGAGGGTGATGAGAGATTTGTTAATGGCTGGGCCCTTTCCCAATATGGACTTATGGGATATACACAGTGCCTTAAAGTTTATTCTTTCCAGAACAGGTAGCCAATGTAAAGTCTTCAACGCTGGCTTGACTGACTGTTTTTTTGGGATCCCCAGCAGCAATCTGGCAGCACAATTCTGTGCGACTTGAAGCTTCCTTATTGTTGCTTTGGGTGCTCCTAGATAAAGGGAGTTTCCATAGTCTAAACGTGAAAGGACTAGGGTCTGTATCAGGATCCTTCTTGCATTCATAGGAAGAAGTGGGAGAATCTTTCGTAGTAATCTGATGGTGCCATAACAGGCCCCAGTTACTCTCACTGCTTGCTCTTCAAACTTGAGGGAGGTATCCAATCAAACGCCCAAGCTTTTGATTCTGGTCTTGGGGGTTGGGGCTGGACCCAGGCAGTTGGGGCATATCTGTTTGAGATCCATGCTGGAGGGGTTGCCCAGAAACATAAGTTCTGTTTTTCCTCCATTTAACTTGAGGCATGAGTGTTCCATCTAGTCGGCCACTTTCTCCAGACAGATTTCAAAGTCAGAAGGGAAGCTTCGGGACCCGTTGAGAGTGATTACTAGCTGCGTATCGTCCGCATAGGTGATGATTTTTATCCCATGTGGCAACATGATGTCAGCGAGTGGACGCATGTACACATTGAACAATGTGGGACTCAGGGAAGATCCCTGTGGGACTCCACAGCTAATTTCCAGGCTTCTGGAGGTGGACTCCCCTGAAAAAACCTGGAAAGTTCTCTCATCTAGATATGAATGGATCCAGGCAGCCGCCTCCCCTGAGACACCCAACCTTCTAATTCTCTCTAGTAAGATGTTAAAATTAACCCTGTCGAAGGCTGAGCTCAAGTCTAGGAGGATAATGCACACTGCTCCTCCTTGATCAAGGATCCTCTTAGATTCCTCAACTACTGCGAGTAAGGCTGTTTCAGTTCCGTACTTGGGGCGGAAGCCTGTTTGGGTGGAATGCAGGAGGTCATGCGTTTCTAGGAAGGCCGAGAGGAACGAGTTCACATGTTTTTCCAGGATTTTGGCTATCACTGGAAGCATTGATATAGGTCGATAATTGCCTAGGTCATCAGGGTCTAAGATAGGTTTTTTGAGAAGAGCCTTCACCATAGCATGTTTCCATGGTCTAGGAACTAGACCCGAAGTAATAGATGAATTTATAATTTCCAACATAGGGAGTAGTATCCTATTTCCGGCTCTGAGTAGAACGTGAGGGGGAGCTGGGTCACGAGGGGAGCCTGATTTAATTTGGGAGAGGAGGACTGACAGCTTCGCCAGATCTATAGTGGGGAATTCCTTGAGTACATGGTCAAAACCGATAGGGGACTCATCCGTCTGTGTGAGATCGCTTGGGCGGGGTGAACTGGGAAAAGCAGTGTATAAGTTTGTGATTTTGCCTGAGAAAAAATCTGCCAGTTCATTGCACCGCTCCGGAGAGGCCTCTGGGGATAGTCCGGATCTCGGGAGCTCTAGAAGATCCTTGGCGACGCGCGAAATTTCTCTAGGCGAGTTAACAGCCGCGTTGAAGATATCTTCATAGTATGAAGCTTGTGCAATTTTTATTTCAGTTTGGTAGTGCCTTATAGCTTCCCTATATTTTTGTTTACTCAGACTATTATAGTCTGTCCTCCATTTCCTCTCCAGTTTTTTGCATGCCTGTTTGAGTACACGTAGTTTGGGAGAGTACCAAGGAGACTGTTTCTCTCTTACTTTATGGCATGATTTGGCTGGAGCGATCTGCTCTAGAGCAGCCTCAATCCAGCTAGTAATGTTTTGTGCAGCTGCGGTTACATTTTGGTTGTTTTTGGGTTTAAGATTTTCAAGAGCGGTTATCCAGTCATCTATAGGGAGTTTGTTCCAGTGCCGGACTCTCTTATTAGTGGTCTTAGTGGCCTGGGGTTGGGGAGGGGAATTAATATAGAAAGGGATCAGGAAATGATCGGACCAAGGCAGGGGAATGGGATCACCCACAGATAAATTGTTATTATTGGTGAAAACTGGGTCTAGTGTATGACCTTGTTTGTGTGTGGGGCCTGTAACTTTTTGAAGAAGTTGAATCGCTAATAGGTCCTGCGTAAGGTCTGAGACCTCGGCCTTATTAAGGTCATCAAAGTGTAGGTTGAGATCCCCAAGAAGAAGAATATTGGGGGATTCTCCTACCAACATGGCTGCTACCTCAGGGAGTGATTTGAGGAATTGTCCACCAGCACCAGGCGGGCGGTAAATAAGAACTCCGGAAAAGGAGAGGATGGCGAATGGCCAGATGGTGAAGAAAAGACTCTCACAGTCCGCGATAATATTGGGTTCGACCTGACATTTAAGAGAGCTTTTATATATTATTGCAATACTTCCACCTTTCTTTTTATCGCGATCTTTCCGCTGGATGCTATAGCTACAAACAGGAATATAAACTTTGAGCAAAGTTATGAATGTGGAACATGCAAAGATGAAGTGATTAAAGAGTGCAAACACGATGAAGGTGTGCACAGCCCCGCAGTAGAAGTGTAAGCACGTGAAGGAGTTAATTTAAAATGTGCTTCACTATCTAAATAATAACTTTGTTTAGGATAGAATTTTACCAACAAGAAGAGGTGAGCATATCACCGTATACGTCAGTGCACGCACAATGAAACATTCTTACCGGGTGTGCGCATCACTGTAGGATACCTGGATGCACAATCGTGAACTTCCCAAAACGAGCTGATAACACAGTGAGACGCTGCCGACAGCAGCGCAAGCTCTCCTCGATTCTGATCCAAACAACTGATGAGTCGCCATACTTCTCCTTGACGGGACTCCTCCTTAACCCCACCTCTGAGGGATCTCCATATGAGATGCAATGAGTGGGTGGAGACTCGTGAGTAAGATGGGAGGCGAGGGGAGATTTTCTGCAAACCACAGGAAGTTCCGTGGAGGGCATGCAAGAGCTCAGCCCCGGCCGGAGGCAACCAACAGCAAAACCAGAAAGAAACGGAGCACAGTAGTGTGCGCTCTCCACCCAGCTGCCACCGCAAGCTGGGGAACAACGTTCATGTCTTCACCTGACCTCTGGATTGAGCCGCAAGAGACAGGACACAACCACACATGGTTCGTTCATCTGTTCAACCAGCCGCTGTGCAAGAATGCCACCAGAGCTTCAACCAAAGTCCAGACGCTGACCAAGATCGTCGCCAAAATTGTTGTGAATAGACGACAATGCTGGACAACGGTGCTGGTGAAGATATGCGGTTAATTCAGCAAACATAGGTAAGAGCGGACCCCAGCACTTGGCCGGCACAGCAGCCCGTAGCAACAATCTCTCCCAACTGTCCCCCACCCACATTCAAACCTCCCACATTCCATTCCATTGTTATGCACGAGACCTCGAGTCGCGAGGCGTCCTCGAGCTCTCGTGATACAGGGGCACGAGCCCTACATAACTAGGGACTTGCACTGCAATTGCATTCCTAATGCAGAAACAGTGCCCTTGACACGCAGCACCCCCACACTGGGTCTGCTCAGATAGAACCAGGTGACTTCTATTTTATCGCTGTTTTCCCCAATGAATGGGATGTGCAGATATAGTCTGTGGACAGAAGTGAGTGAGAACTAGAGTCATGCTGAAGCTTCACTATTTACATTATGACTCATATGCTGCTAGGGACTGAGCTCCTTCGACTGGACTGCTGACAGTATGGCACGCTCAGCCAAATCCAATTCTCGTTTTCCCTGGTTCTTTCTTCCCTCTCTGACTCCATCCTCGACCCCTTATGTCCCTGTCCACACTCAGAGTCAACACAAGCCCCTTCAGCATCAACGGTGAATGTGAGTGTATGAGAGGGTGAGGCTCAAATTGGTGAGGGTGGACAGAACAACAGAGTTTGTAGGTTTGTGAAACTGTGAGGGTGGTGAGGTTGGCTTTGAGCAAGAGGTATTGTGCATATGACTGTGCTAAACTTGTACTCCTGCTGCCTTGACAGGGCTGTCTTAAAAGCATTCTAGGCCCCCGGGCAAAGCAGTGCCATGGGCCCTGCCTACACAACCACTCACAGGGTAAAGATGTGTTGTGATATACCAGACGTAGCCGAGGAGTATCTTTGCAGTTTCTTTATTAGATATAAGTTACAGGTTGGTATCCATCTAAAGCAGCCCCACCAGGAGCAGCCTGCCTGCTGCTCAGCCCCTCTTCAACTGTCACACCTCACCACACAGGCACCCAAACATTTCATGCATCTCCATCACACCAACATTCCACTCAGAACACTCACACTGGCTGAGCAGCTGGGAGCTAGGTAACATAGGAGAAATACTAGTACATAGGCAGGATATAACAATATTTAATGGAAAATTAGTGTTAAATTCTGGTCTTCATGGGACCCCTATGTTCATGGTGCCCACGGGCAACTGCCCAGTGTGCCTATGCATTAAGACAGCACTGTGCCTGGGTAGTGATTACTGCTCCTTCCTTTGCTGTAGCTGCTCTGAGTGTGAACAAGCCCTGCACTGCTGCTGCATCGCTGTGCATGGAGGTAGGTTGCACTCCTGCAAGCCTGCTACAGCTTCTTCTGTGCACAAAGTTGTACCGTGGCGCAATGCTTTTTGGGGACACTTCAGCCAGTGCTGGGTTTTAAAGAAACAGCATTTTCCAAGCTGGGACCTTTAAGCCCCAATTCATAAAAATAACATTAAAACATAAGTCCCAAAATACAAAGGGAATTTTGTTTATACTTAGGGAAGCATCATGAGAAATTGCCATTATGTGCTTACATGGGCAAATGTTTCTTATTGGCTAAAGTATGCTTTTCTCTGACATCGTAGAACTTAGCAAGGTATGTTTCATGGGGCCTTGTGGAAACGCCAATGAACAGTTTGCAAACCAGGCAATATTAGGGCCACTGTATGTTAAACAATGATATCATTTCTCATTGAGACTAGTATGGGCTATAGGTTTCCAATAAGATGGGACTTTTATGCTTAGAAGGCATGTGCAAACAAAAGTTGTTGACATTGGGCTGATGCTATGGAGCACGTATGTGCCGACAGGCCTGTGATGTGCTGCTTAATGAAATGTGTATTCTTGTGTTTTTTATGGATAGACGACACACTATGCTCCAGGTGAATTATGTGGGTCACTGAGGTAATATTGACACTGATATGGAAGGAGTTGCTGTCAGGTACTACCAATTATTTCTCAATTCTTTTTGAGGAGATTTACAATTAAGTCAAAGCTACTTTTAGAATCACATTAAGAACCAATCAGCTTTCATTGATGCTTTCCACAAAATGTGCTTTAAAATTAACCATCTGCCACAATTTGAGCCACAATTTTTTGGGCGTCATTGCAAGATTTATTCAAATTCAAACTACTTTTAACTACTGTTTCAGTTATTGGCCGACTGGTAAATCCCACTTTTGCGCCAAATATGTAAACAAAAATATGGTGGCAGCCACTATGATAAACTTGTCTCACATTGTACAGAGTCATTACTAATATTGTTGTCCCAGGGTGCTTTCAAACGCACAATTTTTTCACAATCCTAATATCAAAAACAATTTTTTGGGGGGGGGAGGGGTGGTGCATTTTGGGACCAGTGTTTGCAAACCACCGGAGAAGCCTGGTCCTCCCTCCACCCCCTCCCCCCCACCCCGGAGCTCTGAATACTGAGGAACTCATGAACTGAGGAATTACTAGCAAAGATAGGATATGTGATTAACAAGATAAAATATATTATGTCATAATTATATTTTTTCTGGATGAAGGGAAATTAGGTTATTTTCATAGACGACAAAAAGAAGACAAACCATCTCCTCCCCGTTTACCACTCTTGTGATTCCCCTTTGTGACATTCACAAGCAACTACCAGGATTATAATTTCTACTTCTAACGTGCTGACATCATTAGAGATTGTAAAATGATGTGTAGATTCAAGTAGATCAACGCCTTTTCCAACAAATGTGATAGGATTCACACATGTGATACAATTCAAATTACATTATATATCTGGGGAGAGTCTTTACATAATCTAATTGCACATTATGAAGTGTTCAACCTACGTGCTGTATAGGGAAGATGTGAGAAACACATGCTATAAAGTTATATTAAGAAATTGGCGTAGTAAAATTTCTTGATAAACCACCTTCAAAAATACTAGTATAGAATACACCAATCAACTTTAAAATACAACTAATCAATGTGACTTATTTGTAATTTAGGGTCTATCAGAACTCTCCAATCCCTTTCTCAATTATCCCCAAAGTAATCCAATATTTGAGTTGGATGAAACTACCTTTATGTAGAATTATATAGTTTCATTTATATTATATTATGCTGCTTGTATTCTATGTTTGCCATGTTTTATTACAGCAGTGTGGATTGTAATGTGTTATAAATACAAATATAATCCAGATAAAACCACATGTTTAGAGGTGTCATTTAAATTATGTGCCTTTTGGATGTCACTACGAACCATTAAACAAGCATAGGTAAAGTCCTTGACAAGCTGGTGCAAGGGTTAATTTTATTTTAGTTTTATTGTAAGCATATGACCTAAAATGCCACTGCCCAAACGTGACTGACGCATGCATGTCATAAAATATTATATTAAAAAATATTCATTACAAATCATTTTAGTAGAACAGTACAGGTGCTTTCTGTGGTGCAGGTTTATTTAAAACAGATCTAAAAATCATTTTTAACTTAACGCACATCGCTGGAAGATGCTTATTGATACAAATAAAAGGTACCATTTGCGTGCATGTACTGTAACCTCACGACATAGTGTAAACAAACAAGGATGACATAAAAAAAAGAATAAAGAATGAAAAGAAAAAAGCTTTATGAAATATTGGCCCACTAGCCCTGGCAGTAAAGTGCACTTCTGCACTTCTTTTTAGGTGGATGTTTACATGTGATCAAAACAACGCTGTCACTCTCGTGCAAAGAGAGCCAATTGGAAAGTGGACAGACCATTGTCCGATGCCTATGCTTTTGTTGATGAAAGCAAAATGTGAATGGCAGTTGAACAGACCAATTGACTCAAAGTCCTTCTGTAAACCTACATGTGTACGTATTTCTTGTATTTATTATTATTGTTTGTTACATGCGGCTGGCAATCTACTGAGGCTGCCAGACCTAAAAAAAGAACTGTAAGAAACAGTTTTATTAACCTACATGTCCTTTTTCTATCTTTATTCCAGTTAATGCTTTCTTTCACGACACTGAGCAAAGTTATTAGAACAGATGCAGATATTCTTGTAACTAGTAGAAACTCCCTGTTTAAGAGTGAAAGTCTGTGTAGTCTAGAAAACACATAGATGATGTTAGAGACAAGCTTAATATAAACAGTGTTCTTTAAGTTATTGCCAAATGCATCTTTGTATTTATTTTAAGTCTGCCGGGCAAATTTTTGTTTAAAAAGCAGAGGCAGAGTTGTCATAAACATAGTCTCCGCAGAAGTATAGCGCAGTGCATTGTCTTTGTTGCAATAGTAGTGGTAAACGATGAGCAGGCGTATACCACAGGGCCCAGGGTAGTGTTAATATTCACTTAGCTTTACAGCAACATGTACTGAGAACTGAAGAAAGTTTCCATTCTAGCATCCATTTTGTACAACTATCTGCTGGTACCACAGAACATTAGAGCAGTTCGAAGTTATGAATTACAACTGTTAAGACTCTATTGACATGTTTGCCAATTTGTGGGATTACAACTGGTTTAGGGACACTACTCTTTTCTCTCTTACAAATGCTGCCAGGTAAAACATTGTGGTATTTGTGTACAGAAAAAAACTACACATTCCAAGTTCTGCAGCTGAGAATGGAGGGAAACATGCATTATCACAGAGTTATACCCCAATAGAAATGGGGAGAGGACCCACTGAACATTGGATGGTTAATTTTATCTGATTTGATTCAAAATTGCAATTGCATTATTGCAGATCATTTAAGATGGGACAAGTCACCATGGTGCTGTAGCACACTCTTTAGGTAGGCCTAGCTCATAGGATAGACCTTTTGGGGTCTCTACCTTTATATTTCACTATTCTTAACAGACCTCCAGGGCGGGAGTTTCCCCACTCTCCCCAGCATGGCAGGGCCCTGCCTGACCTCCACGGGCGACAACTACTACACCGTTGTCTATCCTCCTAATCTCTCCAAAACTGCCACTAAATCCTTCAAACACTCCATCCTGAAAAGTCACCCCGAGACCCTGGTCTCCGACCTGCGATTCAGCGCGGACAAGGGCACAGTCATTAATGACCTCATCTTCTACTCCAGAAAAACGTCTCTATGGCGTAAAGCCTTCTCGAACCTCCTTAAGGTACACGAAGCCAGAAACATTCCATACGGCAATAAACTCACGATCGCACCGTCCGCAAACCTGCGTGCTGACCTCACCATCACTCTATACAAAAACGGCATCATCCTGATACAAGCTCCACCCAAAGACCTCACTAAATTCGCGGACCTCTTCACCCTCCTTAAAAAACATGTGCACGACTCTCCGCTGTCAACGCTCCCCCCGCAACATCCCTCGCCCAATCCGCCAAGGGTGCCTAGCCTTTCACAAAGCACCTGTGCTAGGGATCACGTCATTGGTCGACCTAGCCCCACTACCATGCCACCAGCGCATGTCAACCTCTGTGTGCCTATACCACTGACCTCAGGCCTGCAAGCTCCCCCCCTCTCGTATGGCTACTGAAACTCCCCCTAGGGCTCACGTCTCTAGCCGTCATAGCCCCTCTACTATGCTACCAGCACATGCCAACAGAGGAGTCCCCAAACCCATAACCTCCTGCCCGCAAAATCTTCCCTCCCATATGGTTATTGAAACTCCTGCAAGAGCTCACGACACTGGTCGTCTTAGCCTCACCACTAGGCTACCAGCACACTCCCTCAGAATCGCTCCCATACCATCGGCCCCCTGCCCTCAAGTGCTTCCCTCTTATAGGGATATTGATACTCTCCACCGCAGAGCTACCGAACTAACCCTGAGCATCCACAACTCCATTCTGGATCTAAAGAACCTCCTGCACCTCACTGAACTCTCTTTCTCGAAACTCAGGCTCTCGCAGAACTCTACCCCCCCTTACTCCGAGCCCCTCCTTCACCCATTACCGCTATCCCTGAGACACTTGCGCCCCCCGCAAGCAGCCTTGCCACCTCTCGGAGGAGGAAATTCTGGCCCTCCTCCTTACCTACAATCCTACTCCTGTCACGCCTAGCCCTCTAGACCTCACGGAGGAAGAAGTTGTAGCCCTCCTCTCTAGCTACGAATCTGCCCTGACAACCCCATGCCCTTCAGACCTGAGTGACGAACACCCTATCCGCACGGTTACAACCAACCCCAACAGATCAGCTACCCTCCGCAACAGAGGAGTGGTCAATAGCAACCTAGCGCTAGTACCCTTCTCTGCCCCTACCCACGAAAAACACTCCGACCCCCCGCTATCCGGCCTCCTAATTAACTGCCGCTCAGCAGTAAAGCATGCCTCTGATGTCGCCGATCTCATCCTGAGCCAAAAATTGGACTTAGCGATCTTGACTAAATCTTGGCTCAACGAATCCTCATCGCCCTGCCTAGACCTCTTAGTCCCGCCCAATTACAACATCGTAAGGCTGGACAGGCAATCAATAAAAAAAGAAGGAGGCATTGCCTGCATCTACCGCTCTAACCTCCTTGTTACTGAACTTCTGGCTGATCCTACAGACTCCTGCGAATACCTTGCACTCTCCATTTGCAACAACACCACCCAACTGTGCAGACTGCATATCTTTTACCACCCCCCAGGCAAGAATGACACCTTCACTGACCACCTCATGGAAATCATCACCGCCAAGGCTTCCCCTAACTCTAATGACATTTTCCTTGGCGATTTCAACTTGCACTGGAACGACCCCAAGGACCCTCAGGTCAACGCCATCAGAGACTTCTTGGCCCACCAAGCCCTTACCCAAGCCTGCGCACTCCCTACTCACTCGAAAGGCACCACTCTAGACTGGATCATCGCTAAGGAATCAGCGGTCAAACTTATCTCTATAGACCCATGTGATTGGTCTGACCACCACGCTATCTCCTTCCATCTGCCTGGCACCCACAAGACATGGACACCACAACCCGTGATCCCCAAACGATGGGTTAGAGACACCAAGAACCTTGATCTCGGGAAATTGGCTGCGCGCTGTGAGACTGACCTCCCCCCCCCCTCATCTCACTTCGGTCAACAACCTCACGGAACATTATTCCTCTACTATATCCGACATTCTCGATGACCTTGCTCCGCTAAAACTCAAAAGAACCCAGATCAAAGACTGGAATCCCTGGTTCAACGGATCCCTCAACAATGAGAGGAGATCCCTTCGGCAGACAGAACGTAACTGGAAACAGCATCCGTCAGCAGCCCATCTAAAACTTCTCCGCCGGGCCAGAAATACCTACAACAGGAAAATCCTCAACTCGAAAAAAGAATTCTTCAGAACAGAACTAGAGAACGCCAAGAATAGACCTCGCAAGCTATTCGATTTGGTCAAACACCAATCCAACAAACTAGCAAAAACCTCCAAAGAAACCCCTAAATCGCTAATATCTTGTGAAGAATTTTCCTCCTTCTTCTGCGACAAAATCTCTGCCCTAGGAAACTAACTTAAATCCGCAACTTTCTCCCAAACTCCGTCGGCTCTACCTCCTCTCTCCGCGCTGCCCACCCAGACTTCACTCAAAAACCAAGCGCACTGGTCCAACTTTAAAGTCTACGACGAACACTGTGTCTCGAAAATTCTATCCTCCCTAAACCCGAACAATCACTTCAATGATCCTCTCCCCTCTAACTGCCTAGCCGCCGCCTTTCAGGCTATCATCCCTTCCTGGACTGCAATAATCAACGCTTCCCTCCTACAGGGATCGATACCTGACTCTCTTAAAGCCGGCCAAGTCGCCCCCATCCTAAAAAAACCTACGCTGGATCCTGCCTCCCCTGACAACTATAGACCTATATCTAACATCCCACTCCTAGCCAAAGTTCTGGAGAAATGTGTGCAACAGCAGCTGAGCCTACACATCACCAACTTCCACTTACTAGACGACTTCCAATCCGGGTTCAGACCTGGACACAGCACTGAAACCACCCTCCTCCACATCGTGGATGATGCCCTCCAAGCCCTTGACCAAGGCAAAACCTGTCTCCTTATCCTCTTAGACCTATCCTCGTCTTTCGATACGGTTAACCACGAAACACTCCTTGAACGCCTCAAACTCAGGATGGGTTTGGATGGCACCGTTCTTGAGTGGTTTAGGTCCTTCCTCCAGAATCGCTCACAGAGAGTCCTAATCAACGGCAACCTATCCGCTCCCTCTCCGATCATGGTGGGAGTCCCCCAAGGTTCTACCCTGTCCCCTACCCTCTTCAATCTTTACCTTGAACCGCTCACAGAGGTGCTACGCACCGCCAATATCTCCTACCACATGTACGCCGACGACACACAGATCTACATTAAAATCTCTTCTCCTAAGGACATTCTCTCCCTGAATGAGGCTTTAAAGCTGACTGTTCACTGGCTCACCTCTAACCAGCTCAAACTCAACGCAAAAAAAACTGAGTTTCTTCTAATCTCCCCACCCAAAACCAATCCAGACATCCAGGAATGGATCAAGGCTATCACGGCGCTAAACTGCCCTCCTACCATTGTGGACTCTGCTAAATCCCTTGGAATAACCCTAGACGGCAGCTTGAACATGCGTGGCCATATCAATTCGATGGCCAAAACTGCCAGATTTCACCTGAGTTACCTAAGAAACCTGAAACCCTTCCTCGACACTCCCGACCTAAAAACGGCAATCCAGGCACTAGTCATCTCCAGACTAGAATATGGATGCTCTACTCTCGCAGGTCTACCCAAGAGCTCTCTGGCCCCACTGAAAGCCTGCCTCAACGCCGCCGCCAGACTCCTAACCGGTTCAAAGAAATTCGACCACATTTCTCCCCACCTTAAAGCTCTGAACTGGCTTCCTCTCGAGGCCAAAATCCAACTTAAGCTGGCCTGCATTACTCACAAGGCTCTATACTCCAATTCCCCTGCATTCCTCGCCCAGAAACTCGTGATATCCGGAGGAGCCAGAAACTCCCGGTCTGCCAGAGACCTTTTGCTCCAACCAGCTCGCTTCCGGAAAAAAAAAACCTACAATCGGGCCTTCTCTGGGGCCGCTCCAAGAATATGGAACTCTCTCACGCCCACCATCAGAAGACTTTCGTCTTTGGCACGCTTTAAAAAGGGAACCAAAAGTTTCCTAATGGGCAAATTCCTCGCCTAACGATCGCATTACAATCACCTCAGCGACCTTGTTCCACCCACCATTACGGCATTATCCATGGCTTTCCGGATGATACCTTCCCGGCCCTTCTGGGCATCCCACCCGGGAGTGGAGACTGCTTATTTTCTTGTATAATGAATCTACCTGTTTTTAACCCAAATGTATCCGGGATTTGAGACTGTTTGTTTTTCTGGTATATTGTATCTACCCCTTTGTATCCCAATAATATCCTCCCCTCCTAAGTCTTTTGTATACCACCCGTCAATACTGTAAAGCGCTCTGATACCCTCACGGGTCTGGTTCGCGCTCTATAAAACTTTAAAATAAATAAATAAATCCAGGGTGCAGAAGTAGGAAGTAAAACTACAACCAACAAATACAGGATCCAGCAGTATCAATATTTACTGGCTGAGACATTAGTGCCCAAAATACCAGGCAACTCATAATGAGGCGTTTGGGAGATTCCTTCCTTTTGGTCATGATTTTTTATAGTACGCAGTGTGGAGAAGATGAACCGACAATTGATGTAGAAATTATTAGGAGTGAACTACCAGGTATTCCTACAAAAACACTCACTTGTTGGTGTGAAACAAGAGACCACTGTTTCTGCTATAGAACTTTTACTTGTTTTGTAGAACTGGATGGCTAGGCCATGGCAGATGTTTTCATTCCCTACAGAAGTCTGTGTTTTGCTCAGCAACGTCTCCAGTGGGCTGGTTCTGTCATCTCTCTGTCCTATTTTAAGGCTCATTCAAGCTGTGGCACTCGTATAGCTGAATTGGAGGGGGCCACAAACCACTTCTGACAGCCTATCAGGATTTGGATGCAGTGACTCGTTATGACCACTTCCCTTGACGGGAAGGAAGTGCGTGACCAGCTCTGGCAAGATATAGACATTGTGGTGATGCAGGAAGGGATAGCCTGTGACAGTGTGAAATAGGGCAGCTGTGGGATGAATTGCTTCCACATTTGTGCCTGAAGCTATGCCACAATAAACTGTAAAGTAGTGACTGTTGTTGCCCTGCACTAGTTACCTCTGTCACAGTCTTTAAGCAGAGTAGTGTCTGCATGTGTACCATTGTACTTCAATCTGTGCCTCTAGATGGGCAGGTACTAATGGACAGAATGGCAGAGCAGGTTGAGAGTGAAGCATAGCTCCCGGCTGATCCAGTGACTTGAAAGGTAAAGGGGACTCTGCTGTTTAGATAACCACTAGACAACTCGATAGGAACCTTGCCTGGACACAGATCTCTCTTTTTTAAAGATGTACTTCTTCAAAGTGATATGGCAAATGGACATCTTTGCCAAGGACCTCACAAACGATAATGCTTCCAAAGATGGGCATCATGGCTAGGAAAATGAGGCAGTGGTCTTGTGAGTTATTAACTCTCAAAACCTAACTCATGATCCTCCAAAATAATAATTCAAAAATGGCATCAACTTGGCCAACAGATTAGTATCTGAAGCTCTCAAAATTAGAAAATAGCCCGGACAGGTTATAATTAATGAGCACAGTAAAACAGCGAAACACTAGTTAACTAAACATGAGACACACCAGGCACAGCTACACAACAGGCACACGCAAGGTTGTCATCTTGGCAGCAAACATCATCAGGAAGATAGCAGAGGCACAAAAGACGTGAAAAGAGCGTTTAGGAGGAAGATGAGTGGAAGGACACTCTATCTCGCAGGTCTTTAAAAGGCGATGGTAAAGAGAAATAGGCAAAGACAAAGCGATAGGAGATGGCAAACAGAGACGGCCAGCTAGCATGACAAACACCACAAAAGTCTCTGGAGAATGTAATCAAATGGTTGGCGAGCACATAGAGAAAGAGTACTCATTTTGTAGGTAAGGCCAGGCAGCCCACAAAAGCATCTACAAAGCACGGCTGCCATTTTAAGACCAGGCAGGGAACAAACAATAGCCACAATGTAATGGGAAAGGATCCTCTATGTGGTATAAGAGTGTGCACACAGACAAAAAGCTAAACCTCTAAACTAACATTTTCATACTATGAAAATGTTCAATTTAGCCTGCAGAACACATGCACAGTGGCATCTGAGGATTAATCAGTAAAAGTTCGAGCTAAATAATATTAGCCTCCTAGATGTAAGGCATGGCCTGGTGCAAAATAGGTAGCCACATAATTGGAACTACAGATTTTGTGGCGTATTAATTAGTAAAAAGAGAAGGAAACGGGAAATCCAAAGACAGGAAACGATAGGAAAACAAAGCACATATAATGTAGAGTCATTGAAATGATAGGAAGGACTAGGCCTGGGCGGTAAATTCCGTTCCGCTCGCTGAATTTGGGTAATTTCGCATTCCGCGGACAACGCAGAATTACCAAAAATTCCACGATCCGCGGCTTCGCGGAATTTTTTGCTTGTTTGCGCTTTCAAAATGCATGTTCGCAAGATATTTCTCCCCGAGCACGCAAACAGCGTTCGCGAACAGGAAAAAAGCATCGCGAACGGGCGGAACAAGCAATTCCGCGTGTTCGCGGAACTTTTGCATGCTCGCGGAGATTTTTCCGTTTCGCGGAGCTTTGCATAGCGCGACTACGCAAATTCCGCCCACCCCTAGGAAGGACCCATGGCAAGTGGTCCTTATTCACTGTCATGAAAGCAGAAAGTACCCTAAAGGTACTAAGACCTCAAGGTTCTCCCACAACCTAATAGTCCAACAGAGATGGGTACTTTTGAATTAGAAAATGAAGAGCAGTTGCAGAAAAGAGACGGCCTCAGAATTCCCAACAATCACTTGTGTGTGGTACATGTAATTAGTAATATATTGTCTTTCACACTAGAGACAGAAAAAGATTCTGAGACGGCAAGCAGTAAGAACCCAGTGTCAGAAGTGGTAGGGAAGAGAAGACCCATTAAAAGTCGAAAGTAAGCCTGGGTGCAAGTACATGAGATGGGAGCGTGGGAAAACAAACCTTCTCACGTGCCATGCACATGTATCAAACATGAACAAGAAAAACACACTGAATCTAGCCAAGAAACCTTTTTCCCCAATGTTTTATTGATAGGCAAGAGACAGATAAGTAAGTCTCCCTTATCAGTGCAATCAGGCGAAATAGCTATGTGCATACAGATTTTATAAATCAATTAACTGATTTATTTATTAGTAGTTTCAGATACAGTGGACAAATCGAGTGGCGGAGTGCTTTATATAGGAGCGGTTTTGCAAGAGCAATTAAACATACAGTACAGTTACATAGGAGAACATCATAGGATGAACACAGTATCAGAAAGAGTAGACATTTGTACAAGAATAAACTATATTTACAGAAATACTAGTAACAGTGACATTGGGCAAAGTTTGGGTTAAGGCTTTACTTGAATCCCACCTAGCCTACTCGTAGGTGGAAGAGACCCTGAAAATAAGGCACTTCAGCTTTTTAAATATTGGATTGTATGAAGTTGTCCAATGGCTGGTGGAATGGAGTTCTACAGCATGTTGCACTTCCCGAAAAGGACTGCTTTTGAGTTTTCGTCTTCTTACAGACTACAATTTCTTGATAAAGGGGTCAGAACTTCGATGGTGGTATTGGCCACCTGAGATGAGCAGTGTCTGGGAAGGATAGTTCGGGTTCGTGAGTGGTCCTCTTTAATAGGTGTGCTCTACTTTTAGGCAGCCTGTGACTGTTCCTTGAAATCTAGAAGTTGTTTACCACGTTGAACCAATATGGCGTGACAGAGATGCTGATTTCTTTGAGAACCATGGTGGGGAAGGATTCTGATAAAGGAGAAGAAAGCTTGGTCTGAGCAATAGTATTAACATTCCACATGCATGACTTCCATGGTAGGACAGTGTAAAACTTATCCGATATGCATAATCTTGAGAAATCCTGATAATAGGGTTCTGCATATTACACTTAATTTCTTAGGCTTACACTATTCCCATGTCTTTTGCTCCTAGGAGTGTTAGCTTGAGCAGAAAATATCTCGTTTGAAGTGTGAAACTGGATGTGTGCTGAGGTAGCCTGAGCACTGTTTTAGCAATATTTTAGAAACTGTATGGACTCTACAGTGATCTGGTATCTTGTGTTATTTGTTTGTATGCGTAGACATACCTCATGCACAAATTTTAATAAGACAACATAATACCTGTAATTCTCACAAGAACTATTTGTATTCTGGGTGGAAATAAATTTGCAATTTCTCCCAACCCGACTTGTCTGAAGAAATACCACGTGACTTTAGATTTCTGGACTGTGAGCCCAATTGACAAAGGACTTTTTGGCAGTAGACGTATGCTTTGATTCATTTATACCTGTAATGAATTCACAGAAGGATTCCTGACTTTGGGCTGCATTTCTTTACATTAACTGATGATGCTCAGAACTTCCTCCACCTAGACTCATCGTATTGCTCTGCGGCTTCATAAACAAACTCTTACAGCTGATGCATATTGGATGCATCTTCCCTTCCTAAAACTGAAGAGAAGCAAGACAGTTGCCCTTATCAGTGCTGATAACTCAACCTGCATTTCATAAATTTCTCTAGATTCCAGACTTTTGACCAGAAAATATGAACACATATCCTGTATCCTTCCCCGTTGTAAGAAACCTGGGTCACCTGATTGATAAAAAACTTTCTTTCTTAAAACAGTAGTGTAGCTGTCAATCAATCAATCAAACAATCAGGGGTTTGTATAGCGCAGCTACTCATCCGTGAGGGTCTCGAGGCACTGAGGGGAGGGCAGGGATGCTGATCCATCTGAGTGTGGAGGTTCAGTCAAAGAGCCAGGTCATGAGGTCCTTCCTGAATTGGGTGAACATCGTGGATTGCCTGAGATGGAGGGGCAGAGTGTTCCAAGTCTTGACAGCGAGGTAGGAGAAGGATCTTCCTCCGGTTCTGTTCCTGTGGATCCATGGGACGGAGGCCAGGGTGAGTTGGGCAGGTGTGTGGAAAGGGAGGCCGTGGTTCAGATATTCTGGTCCTGCGTCATGGAGAGCTTTGTAGGCGTGTGTGAGGAGCTTGAAGGTGATTCTCTTGTTGAGTGGGAGCCAGTGGATTTATCAGAGGTGTTGTGTCATGTGGCTGCGGCGGGGAATGTTGAGGACCAGTCTGGCTGCGGCTCTTTGGACCTTCTGTAGTTTCCTGAGATGTTTCTGGTTGACGCCGGCATAGAGTGCCCTAGTCAAGTCTGCTGGTGATGAGTGCGTGGGTGACCGTCTTTCTGGATTCCTTGGGGATCCATCTGAATGTCTTTCTTCTGCAGGCAGAGCGTGTGGAAGCAGGATGAGGATACTGCATTGATTTGGTGGTTCATTGTGAATGTGGAGTCCAGTATGATGCTATGGTTGTGTGCGTGGTCCGTAGGGGAGGGAGGTGTTCCAAGTGTGGCGGGCCATCAGGAGTCATCCCAGGCTGAGAGGGTGGATGCCAGGGTGAGTACTTTGATCTTGTCCAAGTTGAGCTTGAGGCATCTGTCTTTCATCCAGGTAGCGGTGGCCTTCATTCCGTTGTGAAAGTTGATTCTGGTGGCTGTGGGTTCGTTGGTGAGGGAGATGATCAGCAGGGTGTCATCTGCGTAGGAGACAATGTTGTGTCCGTGTCTTCTGAGGAAGGCATTGAGGGGGGCAATGTAGACATTGAAGCAGGTAGGATTCAGGGAGGAGTCCTGGGGCACTCCGCAGCTGATCTCTGTAGGTTCTGAGAAAAACGGGGGGAGTCTGACTCGCTTGGTTCAGCCAGTCAGGAAGGAGTGCCACTCCCAATTCTGTTTTCTTGGGCACATTATTCCATTCGTGCCAGAAGTAAAATGTCCTTATTATCCATCATCATGGTCCAGTCCAGTCCATGCAGACAAATTGTAATGCTGTGTCATTTCGAGCAAGCATCAATTGCTTTCATAAGGCATGACACATACACACACACACACACACACACGCACACACACACACACACACACACATATTAAGATAACATGGCACACATACACAATTACCACCCCTTCCTTACATTACAATAACATTGCTTAATGTCAATGGCTAACAGCACATCACCATATCATGAATGAATCTCTGTGGCTGGTGCGTAAGGCATGCCAGGGTGTGGGCCCAGATTTTTTCACAAGTAAAGTTCGGGAAAGCACCTCTTGAAACCTGTGCTCAGCATGCAATCCCCTGCTTCATGTTCATCACTTCTGTACGATTTACACTGGAGACAAGATGATGGGACAAGGGGAACAGTTGACAATGGCACAAAATAAACTAGACTATATGAGCATTGAACCATATGGAAATCTGTAGCATTTTGAAAGGCATGGAAAAGAATGACCTAGCTCACTTCTTGAAAAATTGCATCTCAACACTTGTTAAAGAAAGAATTCCATACATGGATAGACTGTCAGAAATGGTGGTTAACCATCACTGGAATTATTGCATTTTAATTTCCACTTCAGGCTTGGTGTTAAAATTAACACATGGTTGATTAACATCGTTCTTGTGGAACAGGGGCAATGGGTGGATATTGGGGTCCCTAGGAATAGTCAGGTTAAAATCAGGTGTGTGGTTTGTCTGGTCTAGGGGCATCCGCTGCATTGTGGCAAATGGAGGTTTCTGTTGCTAGGTGGCGAAACGGTCATCGATTAGTGCAATAGTCTCGGCGAATGCTTAACATTTAGGTGTTAGGCATAAAGGACTTCTGTGAAGGGTAGCTTTTAATTACATTTGAAAGTGATGGGGTGTAAACGCACTCCAAATTGTACAGAGTAGGTCAACAAGTCCAAATTACTTCAGAGGAATTTTCATTTGGAGATCTCCATCCAAAAACATTTTGGAAAAATGGGGTACACTGGCACATTTTATCACAATGTATAATTACATTAGCTTAAACACATTCTGGATGGAAAACGGCAGTACTTTTTATGGGTTGCCAAGAGAGCCTGATCCTCCATAGGGTGTTGGGTGTTTGCCCACCTCAGGAAAATTATAAAATTATAAACGTTCAAAAATCTGGGTAGGCGATTTCATATGACCCATGGCTTTTTAAAGGTATATAGCATTCTAATTCCTTTCATTCTGCAATCGTCCCCTTCATTGTAGATTGTTATTCATATTCTTCGACTGGAGATCTACTTTAAAGGGGTGGGGGAATTACAACCCACTCTGAACACACAATCTATGAGCAATAACAACAGAGATAGACAAACCGTACAAGCTGATATAGAAACGTTGCTGCTGACAATCACACAGGCTCAGGCCTCAGACAGCAGTGTTACAAAGTCATAAAAAGTTGCATCACACATATGATACTATAAGATCCACAACAGCAAGAATTACACTCCGCCCTGGAGATCCTCAATGCTGGAGGATCCAATGTAGATCCTCCACTGGATTCCCCGGTTGGGGATCATTGTGCAGCTCCTGGGTAAGAAGGTTATCTTTGGTCTTTCCCCCCTCTATTGCAAGAGGATACAGAGCGGATGTTAAATGGAATCAAGTCTGGTTCCCCGCTGGAGCCCTGCCCTTTGAAAATTCTGAAGTTAGGAAGAGAGGCCATTGTTCCGCACTTGACCACACTCCTTAATACTGTCATTACATCTGGGCAGTACCCCATCGCGTGGAAAACTGCGGTGGTTAAACCCCTTTTAAAGAAGCCCTCTCTGGATCCAGCTGCACTAAAGAATTACCGTCCCATTTCCCTACTACCTGTCCCAGCAAAAATCTTGGCAAAACATCTGAACCTCCATCTCAGCTCATTTTTGGAGGAACATCAGTTGCTCGATGGCTCGCAGCTTGGAAAATAGGTAGTGGTGGACCCAAAAGGGAAAAACCGCACATCAAATGATGACCATGTATATAAATCGTAGTTATGGGCGTTTAGTATTATTATTAAAAAATGTTTGGATCGGGGTGCTCCATCAGCCTGTAACACCTACTACCTAAAGATGTTGTCAGCACATTATAAATAACCTGCATATATTTGAAACGTAATAAAGCTTCTTCCAGCACACCCTTATTAAGTATTCTTCAGTCCACCACAAGTTTAGGATGAGTTTGAAACACAAAAAAACTACATGTATTTATTTAATTGAATGCTATACAATTGTACTTTAAATTAGATCAATATTGTCCAAAGCCGACACACAGCCCAAAACGAGTTCAACAATCTTCAAATTCTTGTCTTTATTGATTCTTTTTTGAAAAAATTATTCCCAGCACACGATCTAGCCGACACGTGTTTCGTCTGCACTCAGACTTTTTCAAGGCAGTATGGGAATGAAACAATAGTAGATTCGAGTAATGATGAAACACAAGGGCGCATCAAATTGCATAAGAAGTTTCGTGGAAGTATCGTATAACTTGCCCGTCGATCTCAAAATCAATAAATCACAAGATGTGTACATCCAGTGGTGCGTCCTTAATGGTCACAAGTTCAAGATAAAAAATATATAAAGGGTACGCATCCATGATACGATAGTACCCTAAGTCGCACAGTAGTCCGCGACCACTGATGGTACAGCAGTCCGCTCGTAAAAAGTAATCATGGATGCGTACCCTTTATATATTTTTTATCTTGAACTTGTGACCATTAAGGACGCACCACTGGATGTACACATCTTGTGATTTATTGATTTTGAGATCGACGGGCAAGTTATACGATACTTCCACGAAACTTCGTATGCAATTTGATGCGCCCTTGTGTTTCATCATTACTCGAATCTACTATTGTTTCATTCCCATACTGCCTTGAAAAAGTCTGAGTGCAGACGAAACACGTGTCGGCTAGATCGTGTGCTGGGAATAATAAAAAAAAAGAATCAATAAAGACAAGAATTTGAAGATTGTTGAACTCGTTTTTGGGCTGTGTGTCGGCTTTGGACAATATTGATCTAATTTAAAGTACAATTGTATAGCATTCAATTAAATAAATACATGTAGTTTTTTTGTGTTTCAAACTCATCCTAAACTTGTGGTGGACTGAAGAATACTTAATAAGGGTGTGCTGGAAGAAGCTTTATTACGTTTCAAATATATGCAGGTTATTTATAATGGGCTCGCAGCTTGGGTTCAGGGGTGAGCACAGTACTGAGACGGCATTAACCTTTGTACTTAACAACATCCGAAGTCAGGTTGATGCCGGTCACAGGGCTCTGCTTATCCTTCTGGACCTTACGGCGGCCTTCGATACTATCTTTCCCTTAAGATTGGTTGGGAGGCTTAGGGAAATAGGGATTAAGGGCCCCGCCCTGAATCTGCTCACCTCATTTCTTATGGACCGGTCACAAAGGGTCAAGATGGGTCAATTCTACTCAGCTTCCAATCAGTTGTTCTGTGGAGTCCCTCAGGGGTCCTCATTGAGTCCTACCCTTTTTAATATTTATGTAGTCCCTCTCGGCAGGGTGGTAAGATCTTTTGGGTTAGAAGTGTTATCCTATGCTGATGACACTTAAATTATGGTCTCTATCACTGACAGCGTAGAAGCATCAGCGGCGAATTTTAAAAATTGTATGCAGGCAGTGGCTTCCTGGATGGTAGAGAACTATATAAGACTCAATGGGGAAAAAACTGAGGTTTTAATTTTTGGAAACCATCAGGATATTTGGTCGGAAGCTTGGTGGCCGGACACGCTTGGGCCTTGCCCCCGCCCTGGCCTCAGTGCCAAAAATTTGGGCATCATAATTGACAACTCCCTTTCTCTGGGCCCCCAAATCAATAGAACAGTGTCCACCTGCTTTGGGATGATAAGGATCCTCAGAAAGATCTCCCAATTTCTTTCCTTTTCCTCGCGAAAACAGGCCGTTGTGGCCCTTGTGTTGTCTAGATTAGACTACTGTAATGCCCTTTATCTGGGTATTAATAAGGGGCATGTGCATCGACTTCAGCTAGTGCAGAATGCTGCTGCCAGGCTGGTGATGGATTTTCCCAAATATCACTCAGTCTCGGCCGCTATCAGGAATCTGCACTGGCTTCCGCTTGGTCGGAGAATTGTATTCAAAGCCCTCTGCCTTGTTCATAAGGTGTTCTACAATACAGGGTCAGAAGGCATTAAGAAACTATTTCGGAGATATTTCCCCACCAAGCAGTTAAGATCGGCTAGCAAGAACTTGCTGATAGTCCCAAGTTTTAGGAAAGCTAGGTGGGGAGGCAGAGCCTTCTCTGTTGCTGCGGCTGAACTTTGGAACTCCCTTCCTCTTTCAATTTCGGCTCTGGAATCTCACTCTCTCCTCCGTAAAGCCTTGAAGACCTGGCTTTTCACGCTTTCAACCCTGTAAGCCTCGTACATATGTGCACCTCGGTTCTTCTGACCTCTTTCCGGGGCGCCTTGACGCCCCTGGGCTAAGTTCGCGCTTTATAAAGCTTATATTCATTCATTCAAGACACCAAGGACAAAACATCAGCATTAAGTCCTCCAACTACTGTAAATTGTCACAGTAATATCAATGCGAATATATTTTGGACATTGACTGTTTTCATACCCAAACTTCAGCTTGCCAGTTTGTGGAACTCAACACACTTTGCTATCAAAGAAAGATTTTATTTTGGATAAATAGGCTCAATTTTCTCCCAAAAAGTGGGCTATTTGCATAAAATTGAAAACACAGTTCTGTCCTACATTTATACCCTTTGATATTTTGTTAATAAAAGTTTAGTCCTCAAACATTGGTATGCTACAAAAGTGCAGATCCTGATGCCCATCATATGCTAAGGCTCTCTTTCTTATTGTGCCACTTCTGTGTACTCTCATGATATGGTTGCCAGCTATGTCAGGTCAACATTATGCTGTGGATGGACAACATCATGAAGTGGACACCCACAATATTCCAAAACTTACCCATCACACTGCAGCAAGCATTATGCCAGCGATGGACCAGTGCATGGGCTCTGCTCTTCTGGCATCTATTCTAGTTCTGGGATCCTTCGTGGCTCCTGTGTGCTCCTCATCATCTTCTGCTTTGTCCGCTTTCCTCTTCTGGATCTATGGCTCTTTGTTTGGTATACTCCCATCTTCTCAGGATACTGTTCTTGTTGGCTTGGGTCCCTGGGAAAAAGCAGAGAAGAGTCGTTCTTCCTTTTCGGTTGTTTGTTTTGTCTTTGTCTTTATGTTGTCTGTCTTTTGTTTAAATGTCTTTTCTTTTTAAGTATCTGGACCGGTGACGACACAGCAAGGGAAGAAGACGCTGTTAGGTATGTTCTACGTTTCCTCACATTTCCTCTCCCTTAGCTGCTTCCATTTGGGAGGAAATCTTGGGTATCTTGAAAGGAAATCTGCATTATATTGTTCCTTTCCCTTTCTATGTCTAACCTCAAACTGATATGGTTGTAGTAACAAAAACCACCTTAATACCCTGGGGATGATCCCTTTATTAGAACGTATTCAGGTAATTGGTGGAAGGTTAGTGTACCTTATGAAAGCACGACCCCCTAAGTAATATTGAAGATTCTCTATGGCCCATTTAATGGCCAACAGTCCTTTTAAATAATGGGGTATTTTTGTTCTCTTGGGATTTTGACTAATAAAGAGCATGGGTTATCACCTGCTGTTGTTCATTCAGTTGGAACAGGAGCTTTCTAATATCCACATCCAATTATTCCATTTGTAGTATAAATTGTTTGCTAAAATCTGAGGAGTGAAATATGGGTTTGAAGGATATGATGTAGTCAAAAGGGTTTTTAAAAGTCCTTATTGGAGGCTATTGTTCTTAGTAGATCTGTTAAAGGAGCCAAGATCTGAAGGTAGTCTGAAATAAATCTCCCTTTATAAGTCAAATATCCCAAAACCTTGCATAACCCATTTGTTTTGAGGGAATTCTTTTGAGGTTGTTTTTATCTTCTCTTCTTGCGTTTGAATTAAGGCATTGCTGAGAAGATATCCTAAATACCTCACTTCATCATGGGCGATACAGGGTTTTTTTGGTTTGATATTTAGGGCCATGGACTGTAGAGTTGTTAACTAGGCTGTTAAGTGAGTGAGATGTTCCACCCATGTTTTGCTAAAAATTATACTGTAATCTAAATATGCAGACTCATAACTCTGGTGGAGCTCTAGAATGATATTCACGAAGCGTTGAAAGGTGGCCGGAGTCCCGTGTAACCCAAAGGGTAGCATTGTGAATTGGATAAGGCCCTGGGGATGGAAAACCCTTTCTTTTTTATCCTCAAACTGCTATGGAATTTGCCAATCACCCTTATGTTGATGGTGGTGATATATCTGGGTCCACCTACCTGTTGTATTTGTTCATCGATCCTCAGTAGAGGATAACTGTAAAATATAGAGATTTTATTTATGGATTGGACATCTATGAAGAATCATAATGAGCCACCAGGCTTAGGGATCATTACAATAGGGCAGCATCATTCGCTATGAGAGAGTTCTGTTAATCCCAATTTTAACATCTGTTCCACTTCTTGGTAGATACCAAAACATCTAGCCTCTGGCGTTCAATAAAGGTGGTGTTTTACCACTTTGCCAGGTTCTGTGTGAATGTGGTGAGTGATCAAATGTGGGCCCCCAGGCAGATATGAAAAGGTTTTTTCAAACTGAGATAATTGTTCCTGTAACTCTTTCATTTGGGAGTTGGTTAACTGCTCTCCCAAAGAAATAGGGAACTCATACTCTTTCTCTTGAACTAAGGGAGTAGCAGTCTGTATAATTTGAGGCACAGGACCATGTGACTTCTTTAAAAAAATGTATGTAGAACAATTCCTCATTTTTTTCTTGTTATGCAAATTCAACTTATACGTGACTCTAGTTAACTTTGTTAAGACATGGGAAGGGCCTTGCCACTCGGAACTGAGTTTATTCTAGATAGTAGGGGGTAGCACCACCAAACCATCTCCTTGTCTTAGTTCTCACTGCTTTGCGCTTTTTAAAAAAAATTGTGTTGCTGTTCTTGGGATTTACTTTAAATCACCTCATCCAATTCTTGTAGTTCCCCAAGGTGAGTTTTTACTTGCACAACATAGTCCCACAAAGTCCTTTCTTCTTAGTAGTTCTCTTCCCAGAACTCTTGAGTCATCTCTAATAAGATTCATGGCATTCCGCACAAACAATAACTCAAAAGAGGAGCAACCAACATTGCATTGGACATGATTATGATTAGGGCTAATATCTTTGGATAATATTTTCTTTAAAGTGAGCTTAAATGCTCCATTATATTGTTCTAGAAGTCTGTCTCTCTGTGGATGATACACAGAAGTGTTATACCTAACTGATGGCAGACTTGTTGCATTAGTTTTGACACAGAGGGGTACCCTGGTCAGTTAATATTTCCTTAAGGAAGCCCACTCTGGAAAAAAATTCAATGATAACTGTGGTTATGGCTTTAGTGTTTATGTCTCCAAGGAACAGCTTTGAGATATCGGGTAGCATATTTCACCATTACAAGGAAATATTTATAACCTCGGGTCGAGGGAATCAAGGATCCGGGCAGGTCTAATCCTACTCGTTCATAGGGAGTCCCAATAAGAGACATTTTTTCTAGAGGTGTCTTAGGAGGTTTATATGGGCTTTCTTTTTTTTTACATATGGGGCATTCTTGCAATACTTTTTACCTGTACAAAAACACTGGCCCAGAAAATTGTTACAGGTGGTTTGGGAAGTTTTCTTTAGCCCAAAATGACTCAGCTAAGTGAGCATAGGATAATAACTGTTCCCTGAAGGTTTGGGGTACTAGCAATTGGGGATGTTTGCCTTCTGTTTTTTACTCTATAGAGTAATCCTTTTTTTATAATAAACATGTGGCCTAACTGGGTTAAGCTCCCCTCATCATCTGTAATTGTAATCTACAGTCTTTAAATTGTGTGACTCCAAAGTTTGTAATGATTTACCCAGCCCCAAGGACAGTAAAGCAAATAAGGACCTCCCCTTCCTTTTCTCCCTGTCTCTCTCTCTCTCTTTTACTTATTTGTTCCCTCTGTATAACTCCATTACTGAGCACGGAATAAAGTGTTAGCCATTTCAATGGATTGTTCAATAGTAAGGCTAGAGTGTTGCCTTAACCCTTCTGGGTATGCCACTGTAGGGCTGCCAAGAACTGCCAAAAAAATTGAAGATGATAAATCTTCTTCATTGTTTCCGCCTTTGTAGATTTGTGGGGTTTCAACCAGCGATCGACTGCATCTTTAAATTTAAAGAAGAGGCTTCTAAGAATATCTCCCTTTGTGCCTTTCTCCAGTCAAAGTCGTAATATAAAGGTTTCTTCATCCACGCCTAACCTTTCTACAATAGACTTTTTAATATCTTGGTACGGCGTCGTTCTGGCAGGATTAGCAGCCAGAAAAGTAGCTTGCATCTCAGCCACCAGTAACAGAGCCAGATAATTAGCGCATCATTCTAGAATCCAATTACTGACCCGTGAGGCACATTTGCCTTCTGTTTTTTGTTGTCTGTCTCTTGGTTTAATGTTTTTCTTTTCTTTTTCAGTGTCCTAACCAGTGGTGACACCACAAGTGAAGGACATGCTGTCAGGTAAGTTCTCAGTTTTCAGTAAACATCACACTGGCAATGTGGGCTCCTAAAGGCGCACTGGTATGTAATTAGTACAAATTTTGTTTCTTCCAACGCTCTACTTTTGTGACCCCATTGCCAAAGTCAAGAAATAACAAATGAAAAGGAGCGTTCAATTCTATACAGGATTAACTGTTCCAAAATCAACAGATGGTTAAACTGTTCTCCAGCAATAGATCAAGTAGTCATGAAGTGACGAATAAAAGTCATTCAGGAGTCTTGAGAGTTGCTTTGAATCCAATTTTATTCAAAAAATGCCAATTTGACAGAAGCAATCCATTCAGCCAAGCCAACGCATTTCGTCCAAGTGGGACTTCATCAGGGCTTGATCAATATCCCAATGTTGTCATCCACCCAGTGTTGGCTCCTGTTGTTGTCTCACAAATCCTCATAGATACAATTTTGTACCTCTAGATGGCGTGTTGCGCTCCCATCTTATCTTCATCCTTTCTGTTTCCTGGTTCGAATGTCCTATGAGTTCTCTGTTTCCTCACACTTTGATAATATGGTATGTACATGCACCGAGCAAGAACAACAATGATTTCTAGCGTACTATCACAGACTCCTTTTGAAAATAGAAACAAACCTGAAATGCTGGATTGAGACTGGAACATGATATCAGAACCAGAATTGGATTTGCTAGGCAAGCCTGGTATTTGAATCATAGTGAAAGAGACATCCGGTAATAAAGATGATGAGCTAAAGTCTAATAGACCCCTATAAGTGATCTATCCAACAATAACTGATGATAGGTGTGATTGAAAATACCTTTGGCAGATATAGATTACACTTACTTGTTGGTCATCCTTGAAGGCTCAGTCATTCTTGGAGCCACCTGTCTCTGTGTATAGGTAGTATGAATGTTTTCAGACCAGAATCAAGATGAAAAGAGAATTTCCCAAGGTCCTCCGCAATCAAACAACTAGAGGAGATCTTGAAGTCAATGATACAATAATATAGTGATTCATGGTTTGCTGTGTGGCTATCGGAGCTAAGTATACTAGCATGATACAATGAGAAGTGGGCTATGAACCCTTACTAAAAATCTAGGCCAAATGAAGCACTGCAGTCTGTCTACAGGGAGATTGTAGTGATCCATTCTGATGTGTTTAGACAGTTGTTAACAAACTACGACACCAAATATTAGAATTGGACTTGGTATGTAAAACAGGCGGCAAAACAGATAATCAAAAACCTCCCTATACATCACCACTAGGCCTGGGTGTAATTTTCATTATGTCATCGCCATTTGGTGTAACTTTGTGTGTTTGGCGTACCTAAATTTATGCATAATGTCTGCAATTATGTCAGTATGCCACATTGTGTAACAAGAAGACCGTTCATGGAAAAATCCGAAAACAAGGTCATGGAAATTACGTGATCTACACAAACTCAAACTGATTTTTCTATACTTGAGCAGTATTTCTTCATTAATGTGGGTGCCTGAAATGAACTTGAACATACATTTTCGAGTTGGCATACAGTAGCAACTTCCTCTTCCTATCCAGGGCTTTGAACAGATTCGAGGCTCTTGTTGTCACTGAAGATATTTCATTCTTGCTTATTGTGATTTTACAAGGTTGAGTCCACACCCAAAGATTTTTAAGAGTATCCAAAAGATATTGTTTTGAAAAAGTTTTCTACAAATATAGAAAATGTGTTTATATGTTATTCCTTAATAAAGTCTGACATTCTGAATAAGCTCTAGGAAATTTCTTTTCTTTCATGTAATCAATTTTGGCACAGTTCTTAACCCTATATACCTGTTATGTTGTTGCCAAATAAAAAATCTGATGTTTTTCTGACTGAATAAAAACTTTTTTCTCAAGCCTGCAAAAACGTTTACCAATTGCTTCTCTCTATCTCTGAAGTGCGGTGCCTGTTCAATGATTTTTTTGCAGAGCCTTCTAACTTAATAGAAAACCCCTGTGTTTTTATTTAATAATTTGTGAACATTCTAGATCGAATAATTTTTGATCCACGACACAAGTTGAACCCCACAAATGTGCTCAATACAACAAATGTTCTATAAACCTATAAAATGAGAAGCCCTTGTGCTAAGGAGAAAACAACTATCAAGTCACCACAAACCTATTTTTGTTTAATGGAAAGTTTAAGTTTTAGCTAGTGCAGATTTTGGCTAATGTTTTCAATAAGGAACATCGGCCAGTTTGAGCCAACTAATTAAACCTTATGGTTGCATCACATCAATGTAACCTCCCACAAACGATCCATCCCTTGGCTTGCCAGCTGTCGAGGGTTTGAAGCAATTATTGCTATAAGCCAGACACCTCTTTCTGAGTGCTGATTGACGCTATTTCTTGGCCCACTGCCGGTTCAAGCTCTTGATTCAGCTTAATATTTAAAGCTACCGAGCTCAACAGTAAAATATTTAACAATTTTTATACGACAAGCAGATGAAGATAAGATCACGATAGTGCTTTTAAATACACCTTCTTAAACTAGAGCAATTCAAGCGAGCCTTTTTAATAACGAAGTCTGTCTGTACGAGGAAATAACACCGACATTAGTAAATTGGTGTTAATTTTATGTTATTGGTTTTAAACTGGCTGCTCTGTGTACAGAGCGTCTATGTATAACATACAAGAAAGAGAAGCTGAACTGCACTGTATATGCAATTATATATTTTGGAGTTTAAGATGCATATGAAATCAAAATGTGCAGGATCCGGTGTGAATCTGTTTCGATCAAGCAGAGTTTATGCAATGATGCTGCAACCTGGCATGTTAAACCAAGGCAAGTCAATAATCTTTATTTGATCTTCATA
Source organism: Calotriton arnoldi (assembly GCA_963921515.1). Taxonomy (NCBI): domain Eukaryota; kingdom Metazoa; phylum Chordata; class Amphibia; order Caudata; family Salamandridae; genus Calotriton; species Calotriton arnoldi. The sequence goes on from CAWUFW010000278.1 coordinate 1,304,692, forward strand.
AGTAGATTATAAAAGATAAGCATATAACAAGTGCACGCAATAAAAACATGATAAAATATGCAAGATTAAAAAACATTTTAAAATATGTTGAAAACATGCAGGAACCACCCGTAATGTGGTACATTTAGACCCAGTAATCTTAAATAAATGCATGTGGAACCAAAATTCACGTCACTCAGCACAAACAGGGCTAGAAATTGATGTTATTTCGAGTTCTAAGCCCCCAACATTGTCTATTGCTACTGTATGATTTGCAACTTAAAATCATGATTTGAATAGCCCCACTCTGAAAACGATTCCAACATCATGGCTGGGAATATTCTCTGAGGTCAAGCTGGGATTTAAATTTTAGAAGGATGGCAGTGGTTGGTGCTCATAAACAATAGGAAGGAGTTCCCTTTCCTCCCTGTGTAATATCCGTACCATAACAAAAGCACAAAATGCCACTGGATTGGCAATTGAAATCTGGTTAGATTTATTCCCTTTGTTTTGTCTGGGTTTAAAAGTCATGAAGCCGGAGCGCACAACATTTTTCCATGCTGCTCTTCCATGTATGTGGGGATGAGTCGAGGCAGTGCTTGGTGCACACACCGTTCACGCGTATTAGGAACGCAGGAGAATATTGTTATTTGTTATGTGTCATTTTGATATGATGCTGTTTTGTATTGTGATTGCTGCATTGCTTTCTGTTTTTTTTTCTGTTTTGTAGTTTTGTCTTGTTATGTTTTGTCTTGCTTTGAATATTTTATTGCGTTATGTTTTGTTCTTTACTTCAGATACGCCAACAAATGATAGATTTCCAGCCAAAAGTTCAGGTGGCATGCAACCATTTACCCCTGTTTAAAGTAGCTCCCTTTCAAGGCTTCAGTTATTGAAGAAACAAGCAGCCCAAAACTGTGGCAGAGATCGTCTTAAATTAGTACTTGCAGTACTCGCTTTATTGATATGACCCATGTTCAAGAATGGTCTCACCGTTTTATAAGTAGTCCGTGAAAAGGAAGATAGAGTATTTTCAATCCAGAATAGCTGGGCCAATGTCAGGCTGCAATTCATGCTACAGCAAACCTGATTTGGGTCAATGAAGGTTATATCATCTCGCATATAATGTAATTCTATCTTTAATGCTCTCCGGCAGCATGCGGTCACTCGGTCCACCCTGAATGCCTTCAATTACACGCGACAGGTTTCTCCCATGGTGAAGTGGCACAGGTAGGTGTTACCTGCTTGCTTACTTACTGTTTAGAAGCCTTGATACTACTGCCTGCTTGACGCGTGCAGTGACCACTAGTGTGGTGCTCCACCACCACCACACGGTACACTGGCAAACTATCGACTCCCAAAATATCCCCATACAAAAATATCGTGACCAAAATATCGATGTCAAAAATATCTACATCCTATACTTAAAATGCTGAGTACAAAAATATCGGGAAAAAAATATTGATGTCATAAATATAGTTGTGCAAAACATCGTTTTTATACATATATAAAATTAATTAATAAATATATTAAAGAAAAAAATGTATTAAAAAAATAAATTAGATTTAATATACATTTTAATAAATATAACAAATAAACGTAAACTAAAAAAGTTAAACACATATATAATAATTAATATATATATATATTTAGTTTAAAACAATTATTGAACTAATAATTTTAATGTATTTTATAATTTTAAAATGATATAAAAATGTAACAAATAAATATATATATATACATATACCAATAACATAAAATCTATTTTAAAAAGGATTCTATTATAAATTAAAACATTAAACTATTTAAAAATCTTTAAACTTAAATTTCCCACTCTAGTGAGTGCAACAGTAGGGAAAATGTTGGATAGCGGAGGGGTAAAAATTACTATTCCCACTCCAATGAGTGCAACAGTAGGGAAAGTGTTGGATAGCACAGGGGTAAAAATTACTATTTCCACTGCAGTCAGTGCAACAGTAGGGAAAGTGTTGGATAGCGGAGGGATAACATTTACTATTCTTCACTCCAGTGAGTGCAACAGTATGGAAAGTGTTGGATAGCGGAGGGATAAAAATTAATATACCCACTCCAATGAGTGCAACAGTAGGGGAAATGTGTTAGATAGCGGAGGGGTAAAAATTACTATTCCCACTCCAGTGAGTGCAACAGTAGGTAAAGTGTTGGATAGCGGAGGGATAAAATTTACTATTCCCACTCCAGTCAGTGCAACAGAAGGGAAAGTGTTGGATAGTGGAGGGTAAAAATTACTATTCCCACTCCAAAGAGTGCAACAGTAGGGAAAGTGTTGGATAGCGGAGGGGTAAAAATTACTATTCCCACTAGAGTGAGTGCAACAGTAGGGAAAGTGTTGGTTAGCGGAGGGATACAATTTACTTTCCCACTCCAGTGAGTGAAACAGTAGGGAAAGTGTTGGATAGCGGAGGGGTAAAAATTACTATTCCCACTCCAATGAGGGGCAACAGTAGGGAAAGTGTTGGATAGCGGAGGGGTAAAAATTACTACTCCCACTCCAGTCAGTGCAACAGTAGGGAAAGTGTTGGATAGCAGAGAGGTACAAATTACTATTTCCACTCCAATGAGTGCAACAGTAGGGAAAGTGTTGGATAGCGGAGGGGTAAAAATTACTATTCCCACTCCAGTGAGTGCATCATTAGGGAAAGTGTTGGATAGCGGAGGGACAAATTTTACTATTCCCACTCCAGTCAGTGCATCAATAGGGAACGTGTTGGATTACGGAGGGGTAAAATGTACTATTCTCACTCCAGTCAGTTCAAAATTAAAAACAAACAAAATATCATCAACAAAATAAAAATATTTTTTTAAAAAGTAAATAAAAAAATATATAAATATGTTAAAAATAAAAATAAAAATATATTTAATATTAAAAATAAAAAATAAAAACATATTATAATGTTAAACACATATCACAAATACCTAAAAATATTATATTAAATAAAATAAAAAAATAATGTTCAAACAAATAAATATTTTTATTTAGAAATTATTTATTAACAAAAACATTAATTATTACATAAATGTAGTCTATTTACTTCCTACCCTATAACACCACACAACTCACATTGAAAAGAAAATGTATTTGCATAATTAACATAATTAATTATCAATTAAACAAATATTAATTAAAAAACAAATTAAGACACATACAATTTAATTAACTTCCCACCTTTACACCTATAATCCCCGCAACCCACACCTAAAATGTAACTGTAAAAAAATTATTTACACAATTAAATAACTTTTTCAATTAAATAACTAATAGTATTTAACAACTAATTATAAAGTTAGTAAAATTAAGTTACTCCCCACACTTCACCCCTATAAACCCAAAACCCAGACACAAAAAATAATTAAACAGTTACACTAATTAATTATCAATTGATTAATTAATAATCAATCAATCAATCAATCATGTCACTTATAAAGCGCACTACATACCCGCGAGGGTCTCAAGGCGCTGGGGGAAGAGGGGGGTGGTGCTGCTACTGATCGAAGAGCCAGGTCTTGAGGAGTCTTCTGAAGGCCAGTAGGTCTTGGGTCTGTTGGAGGTTGGTGGGGAGGGTGTTCCAGGTCTTGGCGGCGAGGTGGGAGAAGGATCTGCCGCCGGCGGTCGTTTTCCAGATGCGGGGGACTGTGGCGAGGGCGAGGCTGGTAGAGCGGAGCTGGCGGGTGGGGGTGTAGAAGCTGAGTCGTCTGTTGAGGTAGGCTGGTCCGGAGTTGTGGAGTGCTTTGTGTGCGTGGGTGAGGAGCTTGAAGGTTATCCTCTTGTTGACAGGGAGCCAGTGCAGGTCTCTCAGGTGGGGTGTGATGTGGCTGCGTCGGGGGATGTCGAGGATAAGACGTGCAGAGGCGTTCTGGATGCGTTCTGGATGCGAATAATAATTATCAACTAATCATTAATTAATTAAAAATAAATTACTTCCCACCCTTTACCCCTAAAAACGTCACAACCCACACCTAAAATTAATTACACAATTGCCATGATTAATTGTCGATTAATTAATATTAATTAACAACTAAATATTAATTAATTAAACATAAATTACTTCCCACTCTTTACCCCTATAAACCCCACAACCTGCACCTAAATTGAATTACACAATTGCCATAATTAATTGTCAATTAATTAATTAATAATAATTAACAACTAATTATTAATTAATTAAAAATAAATTACTTCCCAGCCTTTACCCCTATAAACCCCACAACCTGCACCTAAAATTTACCAAAAATAACTTAAAAACACAATTAACATTTAATAAATATATTCAATAATTTATTATAATTAAATTACTTCCCACCCTATTCCCCTATAAACCCACAACCCGCTGCGGAACTAAAAAATGCAAAATTTAATTAACATAAAATAAATAACTACAAAAAATGTAAGCCATATATTAAAAAACATAACCAATACGTATACAAAAAAATACATCACATACATTTAAAATATATACTAAAATACATAACACTAATTAAAAAATCGATATTTTAAACAACTATATTTTTGCAAATGATATTACTGACTTCCATATTCTTAAAAACGACATTTCTTACCTTAAAGTCGATATTCTTGACCACAATATTCTTGCTGTCGATATTTCTGTGTCATGGTATTTAAAACTCAATATTAGTGTAAGTCGACATTTCAAACTCGATATTTTGACTGAATACCCCACCACACTGGATGTGAACCACTGGCTTTTCTAGGGACATGTAGGAGTCGGCAAAAAAGGCTAAATCTGCCCTTGAATGCTTTTGAGAATGCAGAGCTGCAGTGCATTCCTGGGGCCATTCAGCCTATACCTGACAGTTTCCTCAGCAGCCCTGACCTTCCCAGGGCTACACCAGGTGGTTAGAGTATAAACACTGCCAGGCCCCACTACCACCACAGCCATCACACCAGTCCTTTTGTGGCTAGGGACGGGGACCAAGCAGACACAGTGCAGGTCACCACTGACACATTTCCACCTGGCCTTCCACAGTTGTGACATCAGCCTCCAACCCACTTTTATTTGCCCTTAATGGCACACAGCCACCCTGTGGTAGGTAGGATCAGACATTTCTTTCCAGTATGTCAGACCTTTATATCAGACAGATGGATCCTCCAGATGTTCCAGCAGGGCTATGTCCTTCCATTCCTTTCTGACCCACCTCAACTGCCTCCCACATCACAGCAGCTTTCAGAGGAGCACTGAACTATCTTGCTGGGAGAGGTGTGGGCTCTATTGGCCAAAAGGGCTATCAAGAGGGTGTAGGCCCTGGAAGTAGGGATGGATTGTTACTCCCGTTATTTCTGAGGGCCTTTGTCCTATCTTGTAGTGGATTCATCTTTTGGTGATAGATTTGCCACACCCACGAACCACGTCCGAAACCTCAGCATTGTACTCGACTCCTCCCTCTCCATGACCCGACAGGTCAACGCTGTTGCCTTCAGCTGCTTCAGCACCCTCCGAATCCTCCGAAAGACCTTCAAATGGATCCCCCACGAATCAAGGAAGGCCGTCACCCACGCACTCATCACCAGAAGACTGGACTCCGGAAACACCCTCTACGCCGGGATCAACAAGTCTCTGATCCGCAAGCTCCAGACCATACAGAACACCACAGCCAGACTCGTCCTCGACATTCCTCGACACGAGCACACCACCCAACACTTACGGAGCCTCCACTGGCTCCCCATTGAGAAGAGAGTCACTTTCAAGATACTCACCCACGCCTACAAATGCATCCACAACACCGGACCCCAATCCCTCAACGAGAGAATCTCCCTCCACGTACCCAAGAGAAACCTCCGATCCGCCGACCTCGCCCTCACCGAAATCCCGCGCATCCGCAGAGCCAGAACAGGTGGAAGAACCTTCTCCTACATCGCAGCCAAGACCTGGAACGAGCTCCCGCTCAACATCAGACGCGCCCCCTCCCTAAACATCTTCAGGAAGACGCTCAAAACCTGGCTCTTCGACTGAACGGAGCTGCTTACCAACTCCCCCCATCCCCCCAGCACCTTAGACCCTCATGGGTGAGTAGCGCGCTTACAATTCCCCTGATTGATTTATTGATTGATTGCCCACAGGTGAACAGGCAGGTGGCCTGGCACCACAGACGGGCCAGGACTTTCTTAAGCAGCACCGACTCCTGAGAATTTGGTGGTCCAAGCTTCCACCAGCAAAATCAACCCTAATACAATCCCGGGAAGTCTCTAGACAGGGAGTCACAGAGGAAAATGATGTTCTCTTCCACCAGCTTGGCGTTGAGATCAGTCAATGCGGTCTGCCTCTTAGGCCAGTATACACATGTCCTTTGCGACATGGCCAGTGAGATCTTGCTGGCAGTCCCCGGAAAGTTCCGGACATTTTTGACTCATTCCATCCAAGATGGCCAGGATGCAGCTAAATGTGTCAATAGGCCTGGCCTTGATACTACTGACTGCTTAGTGCATGCAGTGAGCATTAGTGTGATGCTCCACCACCAGGAGTCTCAAATAGATTTTCGTTTTTGTGGATTCCTCTTTTTAGCAAAAATGCTGATTTTGCCCTTGAATGATTTAAAGAAAGCAGAGCTGCAGTGCATTCTTTGGGTAATTTAACCTCTGCCTGACAGTTTCCTCAGCAGCGCTGACCTTCCCAGGGCTACTCCAGGTGGCTGGTGTATAAACACTGCCAGGCCCCACTACCACCGCAGCCATCATTCCAGTCCTTTCATGGCTGGGGACAGGGATCAAAAAGGCACAGTGCAGGTCACCATGGCCACTCTTCCACCCGTCCTTCCACAGTTGCGACTTCAACCTCTGTTAGACCTGGCATCTTTGGCGTGTTTTCCTCTGTTTGTTTCTTGCTTCTGACCTCCTGTTTTTAACTGTGTGCTGCATTTCGTTTTTTTTTGCTGGTTTTTGAACTCTGGGCATTTTACCACTGCTGATCAGTGCTAAATTGCCAGGTCTCCCAGTGTAAATAATTATGATTGTGAGTGATTATCCATGATTGGCATATTTGATTTCCTGGTAAGTACCTAGTAAAGTGCACTGTGTGTGCCCTGGGCCTGTAAATCAAATGCTACTAGTGGGCCTGGAGCACTGATTGTGCCATCCACATGAGTAGCCCTTCAAACCTGTCCCAGATCTGCCAATGCAGTGTCTGTGAGTGAAGTTTTAAACTGCCATGTCGACCAAGCAAGTGCACCCACTTGTCAGGCCCAAACCTTCCCTTTTTGCTACATGTAAGGCACCCCTAAGGTACACCCAAGATAGTCCCATGGGCAGGGTGCAGTGTATTTAGAAGGCAGGACTGGGCTGTTGGTGCATTCACTCTAAAAAGTCACACAAAGGGAGCTGAGGCGAGCCCTGCATGTCCTGCTGGTCCATCATCAGGCTGATGGGTCTTCCTGAGCTAGAGTGGTTGGAGGAGTTACCACTGACACCTGAATAGAGCTGTGCCTGTCCTTACACAAAGCTGTCTCCACCCCCCTTTAGTGTGTCCGGAACCAGGTCAGGGAAAGGCAGAGTCTTGTACACTACAACGACTTTCCTTTGAAGTTTGTCTACTTCCAAGGCAGAGACTGGTATAAGTACTGGAGCTGTCACACCATAACTTCAGAACACTTCCCGACTAAGAGGAGATTCTGCCAAGAAGAGCTGTAGGAGGGGAACTGCCACTCTGCTTGTTGCTGTGTTGTGCTGGCCTGCTGCTTGATGTTTCTGTCTTGGGCAGTAAAAGGACTGGACTTTTGCTTTCTGTATCCTGCTTGCCAAGGTTCTCCAAGGGCTTGTGTGTACTTGCCTCCAGTTAAGAAGTCTCAGGGCCATCAAATCACCTGCAGCACCTGAACTCCTCTGTTGGGAGTTCAAACCTGCCAAGTGGTGCCAACTCCAGTTCTGGGCCCTTGGATGTTGTTTTGCTGCAAAGAGAGAAGGAAATCCTCGCATCGACTCTCAGCGCCCGTTTTTCCAATGCAGCACCGACGTGCGGTTAAAGAATCAGCGCATCGCCACCGTGTGGCCGAAGAATCAATGCAGCACCTGCCGTGCGGCTGAAAGATCACTGCAGCCTGAGCTCTGAGCCTCGTGTCACTGACATCTGTGGCACCCGCTCCGACCTTGACCCAGACCCTGTGGAATGGCTTGAGATCCGACGCATCCCCTACTGCACGGCTGGGAAATTGATGCAGCGCCTGCTCTGCCGCATCGGCCCAACGCGTCTGGATTTTCCACACATCGTACTTAGATGCTGTCTCTTCATCGACGCAACCTCACAGTCCGGACCCGAGGCGCGTGTCCAGAAATCAACGCTTCTCCTTCCCTCGCAGTAAGGAATCGACGTAAACACTTGTGCCGTGCAGAAAGAACTGGCCCAACCATTTTCTGGGACAAAGGAACTGACGCATCGCTTTTGTTTTCCGGTGTCTCACCTCCTCTGTGGCTGTTTTTCGTCACTGATTTTAATGCATCAAACTTTGTGGTAAAACAACAGCATTCCTAGATTTCTATGGACTGAACATGCTTAACCTTTTAAAAGTGATATCTTTGCTTATGTATGTTGGATTTTTGTCGTTTTTGTCTTGTTTTAAGTAGATAAAGATTAGTTATTTTTCTAAACTGGTGTCGTGTCCATTTGTAGTGTTTTCACTGTGTTACTGTGTGTGTTTGGTACAAATGCTTTACACATTGCCTCAGAGGTAAGCTTGACTGCTTAGGCCAAGCTAAAAAGGGGGTGAGCAGGGGTTATTTTAGCTGTGTAATCTCCTTACCCTGACCAAAATAAGGGTCCCTACTTGGATAGGGTGCAAGCCACTGCCAACTAGAGACTCCCATTTTTGACAGCCTCCAACCCGCTTTTATTTGCCGTTTATGGCACACAGGCACCCTGTGTTAGGTAGGATCAGACATTTCCTGCCAGTATATCAGACCTTTATATCAGACAGATGGGTCCGCCTGATCTTCCTGTAGGGCTATGTCCTTCCATTCCTTTCTGACCCACCTCAACTGCCTCCCACATCCCAGTGGCTTTCAGAGAGGCACCGATCCATCTTGCTGCAAAAGGTGCAGGCTCTATTGGCCAAAGGGGCCATCAAAAGGGTGCAGGCTTTGGAATTAGGGATGGATTAATACTCCAGTTATTTCTGAGGGCCTTTGCCCTATCTTGATTCTTATCCCTCTGAATGCCTTACTCCTGAAGGTCAAATTCAAAATGCTCACTTTTGCCCTAGTTCTGCTTGCATTAGATCCAGATGACGGGATGGTTGCCATGCTCGTGCAGGACGCCTACTTTCATGTGAATGTCTGCATTCCTGCTGATGTTTTCTGCTGTTTAAAAAGGTCAGTCAGGAGCATTTTCAGTTTACTGTGCTCCTCTTCAGCCATACTATCACCCCTCAGATGTTCAAGAAATTGATGGCAGTGGACGTGTCCTAACTTTTGAGGTTGGGGATACCAATTTTCTGCTACCTTGACTGGCTGTTGAAGGCCGGCTCACTACAGTCAGTTGTCGACCACCTCCAGCTGACCGCAAACCCCCTGACATCGTTGGGGTTTTCAATCAATGGGTCAAAGTCACGACTGACTCCTTCACAGAGGCTTTCCTTTATTGGAACCACTTTAGACATGATGCATGTCTCTGTCACATCAAGTCCAGAATGTTTGGGCTATCATCCTGATATTTCAGCCTCAGTCCTGGATCTCGGTGAGTGGAGCTGTGAGGTTTCTTGACCTGTTAGCCTTATGCATCCTGCTGGCCCACTTCACTAGGTGGAGTTATGAGCTCTACAGTCTGTTCTGATTTCTTAGTGGGCCCAGCACCAGGGAAACCTGTCGGATGTCATCCAGATTTCAGAGGAGACTTCACGAGATCTGCAGTGGTGGATACTAGATCGCAACCTTACCAGCGGCAGACCCCTCTCCTTTCCCTACCTGGAGCTGATGGTGGTAATGGATGCATCTCTGCTGGGCTGCAGAAGTCATCTGGGAGAAGTGAAGATCAATGGACTCTAGTCTCCAGTGGAAACCCGGCTCCACATAAATTTGCTGGAATTGTGGGCCATCTGCCTGTCATTGAAGGCCTTCCTGCAGTCCTTCAAGGGAAGGCCAGTGCAGGTGTTCATGGACAACACCATCACCATGTGGCACTGCAGGTAGGGTCCTGGGTCCTCTGCCAAGAGGTGCTGCTCCTCTGGAGTTGGCTGGGGTGTCCGAGCATCCCCTTGATCATGAACCACGTGGCGGGATCCTTAAACACCAAGACGGGCAAGCGCAGCTGGCGATGCCTGGCGAATCATGAATGGCAGTTACATTCTTTTTTTTGTAAACAAACTTTAATATTTTATGACACATACATTACATAAAGATGTGCTACTTATAACTCGTTTGGTATCATTGCAATCTTTAGGTTAGATGTGTTGGGTTAGGCTAGGGTGACACATATACATAAAGTTTGTGACCGCTAGGTATATATAAAGGCAGATGAATGCGTAAGTAGTGCATCATGTAGTATTCGTAGATCAGAATAACATATAAAACAGCCCCCCGCTTGGCTCACCACCTTACTATGCACAAGACTTTAGTTAGTTTGATATCCAATGGCAGTTACATCCTAAGGTGGCGCAGGACGTCTTCCGAAAGTCTCAAACCTTTTGTACATTGGAGATCCAAAGAATGCTCTCTTGAGGAGATGCATTCTGATTAAAGTGGAGCATGGGACTCATGTATGCCTTTCCACCACTGCCTCTTCTTCCCAGAGTTCTGAAGATCAGCGATGACTGGATCCAAGTCTTCCCAGTAACGCAGGTTTGGGCCAGGAGAGTGTGTCACCCAGAGCTTTGGGCATAAGTATTTGTACTCCGATTAGTCTTCTGCTTCATGAGGATCTTTTGACGTAGCAGCAGGCCAGGGTTCTGCACCTGGGCCTTCTCAAGCTACACCTCAATGTGTGGTGATTGAGAGGAGGCAGTTGACTGAGAGTAATGTATCTAATTAGGATGTGGGGGGCGGAGCTTGACAAGCCTGAAGATGGCCGCTCACTGAGCGAGCTCCTTCGGCCGCACATCAATCCTAAATAATCCTGCGTCCGAAACACCAGATTCAATGAGCTACACACTGCCACCACATACCTGTACGTCGGTGTCGCCGAGGGGCGAGTTCGGCCCGGAATATTGAGCCCGTAAACTGGCCGCCCTGCCTGCAGACACGACAATGAGGTGAGGCCTAGCGGGAGCTTGGGAAGCGACGTAGGCCCCTCGCCGGACGCGGGCGAGCTCTACTGCTGCGGGAGAGGGTGGTGTGGAGGTAAGCGCGCCGGGGGAGAACATACTCCACAGACCGGCTCCTTTCCTGCGACCCCACAAAGGCGGACGAATAGTCAATGCCCGGAGGTCAGACTGACTCCGGAGGCTCCCTGTCCCCAGCTGCGGTGAGCGGAACGGATAGAGGCGAGAGCGGCTGGCGCAAAGTGAACATTGGAACTGTAGGGCCAGCATGTACGTCTTGGGAAGCCGAGACAAGGCTGCGGACCTGGGCCGGTGAAAACGTGCCTGTGACACACCGGTGGGGGGAAGCACTACGAAGAGTTCTGACCCCATTGATGTTTTTGGCTGCAAAGGGGACGCGGCAGCAACGAACAAATGTAAGGGACGCTGCCCTGGTGGATTGTAGAGACGAGCAGAGACGCAACATAGTGGTGGCACGCCTGTGTAGAGAGAAAACGTGAAAAAATCTCCCTACCAGGCCAGTATTAAAGGAACGGACAGAGGTAAACAACTCGGGAAAGAAGGCCAGGCGCCCTGCCCGCTGCCAGGACAGTTTTAGTAACCCCTCCCGCACCCCTTTCCACCCCTTCAAACAGACACTCCAGGAGCTTAAAAGACAATAAAAAACAGACCTTGTAGGCCTAGTGGAGCTGCTGGGCCGTGGCTGAGAGGAGGGAAGAGAAGGCGCATGATATAGCGCAGGCACAGGCCCATAAGGCCACACAGCGACAACCAGGAACACACAGAAAAGGAGCACACACACACAAAGGGGAGAAATATAAACGAGGACACTGTAAGTGTGACTAGGAACTCTAGCCCCGCCGCAGCATAGAGGCGAACATTCCAGACAGTAGCGGCTCGTATAGGGCGTGCTGCGGGGCGGTGGGGCAGGGGGGTAGAAAACACGGACATAGGACGGAACGGAGGAAAGTAATTATTACGTTCCTCCGTTCCGTCGTATGTCCGTGTTTGCTACCCCCCCGCCCCACCCCACCGCCCCGCAGCACGCCCCATACGAGCCGCTACTGATTCCAGATGAAATCTACCTGGACCAACACCCCACAAACCTGGGGAAATCAGACAAACTACAATCCAAGCTGCACTTCGGCCAAGGAAAAACGATGGAGTCATGCACAGAAGAGCAGGAAGCTGCGAACACCGCCGCTTCAGCCCCGGATGAGGAGGTGAGCAGTGAACTAAAATAAATTCTAACGGCAATGCAGAACACACTCTCTAACATTGATGGAAAGATAGATGCATTGACATACCGGGTAGACCGGATGTCGGAGCGTCTGGATAAACATGCGGAACGTATTGATGCAGTGGAGCACAGAGTCTTGGACACTGAAGATACCCAGAAGCAGCTCAGTGCCAAATGTAAGAAAATGGAAAAAGCAGTGACAACACTCCAAGCGAAGACAGAAGATTTGGAGGCAAGATCCCGCCGCAACAACCTGAGAATCATGGGGATTGCAGAAACGACCAACACAGGTAACATGGAACAATACATTGAGAAGCTATTAATAGACTTGCTGGGCAGAGAGACCTTCTCGGAGGTATTTATAGAAGAACAAGCTCACAGATCCCTGGCGCCCCGCCACCGGGGGCCAGGCCATGGCCCATCATAGCAAAGTTGCTAAATTATAGAGACCGACTACAGACTTTGAGGCACGAGAACGCAGAGGTCTCCATCTACCCTGATTTTATACCTCAGGTCCAGGAGGCAAGAAAGAAATTCATGATGGCAAAGAAAAAGCTGCAAGACCTAAAAATACCATATGCCATGCTCTATCCGTCCCGACTCAGGATCACGGACGAGGGCAAGAGCAAAATTTTCAGTGATTCTAAAACCCTGATACCTGCAGCGAAGAAGACATCAGGGACCGCAACGGAAATCACCGAGAGGCGGAGCGGACGAGCAGGACCAGATATCGAGCCCGGAGGACAATGCCTAAAGAACTGAAATGGGCCCAAGGCGACATCCTTGAGGATGTCGCCTTGGGCCCATTTCACGATGGGCCCATTTCACGATGACACCAGATAAGTGGACTGTAAACTACAGAATAAGTGTTGAATAAACTATGCTCACACGCACATGGGTACAAGGTAAAACCTAGGACAATAGCTGAGGATTTAGAGATTCAGAACAGAATTTGTGTAGTTCAAGGGGACAGAGTTAATCTTTAGCATTGAATGTTCTTTGACAGACGCAAACATACACTAGGTCACCGAGGCCCCCCTGAGTACTCCATCGTCGGGGTTCTCGGCTGGCCGCTCCTACCCACATGTGTATACCACACCAAGTTTTTGAAGTTATTTGGGAACAATCGGGAGGGGGAGGGTGGGGGGGCCAGTTCTTGGGAAATGTCTCCGCTGCAATTGGGGCAGCGGAGTGGGAGGGGGGAGGTAGGGGGGAAGAAGGGAAAAACAATGGTCAAGGACACGAGCGCAGATGACAAAATCAATGGAATAAGGGGGTCCCCTTAACAAAAACCATGCAATTTGACATTATAGCGAACATAAGGCAAAGTGATGCACAATAACAGACCCTTAACGTTACTGACGTTGAATGTATGAGGCCTTAACAATCCGCAGAAAATTCGGAAGGTCTCAGCCTATCTCGACAGGCATGGGGTCGAGGTAGCCTGTCTACAAGAAACCCATCTAACTCAATTCTCAGAAACACGAGTGGGTGCTCGCTGGGCGTCCACCCGGATAGCTTCCTCTTACTCAAACTACGCCAGGGGAGTAGTAATACTTGTCAAGCGCGGCATCCCATTTACACTATTACATTCAGTTACAGACAGCCAGGGACGGACGATACATCATAGTCCAGGGGGACTTTGGGGGTACCACACTGACTTTAGTTAATACATATGGTCTGAACACGTGTGATCCAGCCTTTTGTGCCCTAACCTGGGCAAAACTACAGACACTAGAGCCTGCAGAGATACTCTGCGGAGGTGACTTCAACACATGTTTAGATCCAACAGTAGATAGGTCCACGGGCAATGACAACTATGGCAAACAAGCTTCCAAGGTGCTCAGGGAAGGTATGGAAGAATGGGGAATGGTAGATTTGTGGCGGCTGCGAAACCCGGGGAGCAGAGAGGGAACCTACGGCTCAACAACCCATAACACGTGGTCTAGAATAGACTATTGGGTAGCTACCCACACACTCAGCACATGGACGAAGTCAGTAGAGCACCTGCCCAAGACACTATCAGACCACGCACCGGTCCGCTGGGTGATCGCACTCCCCACACATACTCCTAGACAGTTCACATGGCGACTACAACGTCTGCGATGCTGGATCAGGTGTTTCGGATGGAGCTCAGACAGGCATTCACAGAATATTTTGCACATAATACAGGAACAGTCGACAGTGCCAGAGTGCTATGGGAAGCCTTCAAGGTGACAATTAGGGGATTTTGCATAGGTAAACACGCAGGGATACTGAGAGATATACAGCAGCAATTAAATAAAGTAGAGTTCGATATAAAGGCTCTGGAAAACGAATATGCACAAACCTCAAACCCTGCATTACTAGCAGAAATTAGACACAAACTGAACACGTATCATGAATTTGCAGACAGCGAGGTAAAATATCTCTCACGCAGGTACACGGCTCGAAACTACGGGGAGGGAGGACGCCCAGGCCGCGCTCTAGCAGGGAGGTTTCAAACAACACGACCCCCCGCATATTACACAAATAGTGGACGCGCAAGGTACACCACACTACGACACACCCTCTATTATAGATTGTTTTTGGAATACTACTCAAGGCTATACTCTACACAGATGTCCACATCGGAAGAAGAGATAAATGAGTACCTAAATGATATAGCCCTAGCTTGGCTCTGGGATGAGCATAGAGAGTACTTTAGCCACCCTATAACTGAAGACGAACTAAAAGAAGCTATTAGCTCCCTCCCAAATAACAAAGCCCCAGGGACGATGGCCTACCGGGTGAATTTGATAAAGAGTATAGTGACCTGCTCATACCCCATCTAACAGCAATATACTCAGAGGCATATGAGGAGGGGGCCTTACCGCCATCACTGCGGGAGGCACTTCTAATAACGCTACTCAAACCAGAGAAGGATCCGACTCAATGTGATTCCTACCGTCCACTATCTCTCATTAACCTGGATGCCAAAATATTAGCAAAAATAATAGCATTACGGCTCCAACCCCTAATGCAGACGTTGGTCCTCCCGGACCAATCTGGATTCATCCCCGCACAGTCAACAACACATAACCTGCAAACTATTTTCGCACTATTCCATCAACTACATCCAGACGTGCCAGCAGCTGCTGCACTACTTTACGCAGCAAAAGATTTTGATTCTGTGGAATGGCCATTCATGTTTTCCGTTTTGCGCAGAATAGGACTACCACATTAATTCTTGCGCTGGATTACGCTACTTTACACAGAACCATGCGCTAGACTCAGGATAAATGGCATCACGACTGCTCCTATACACATATATAGGGGTACACGTCAAGGGTGCCCACTTTCACCGCTATTATTCACTCTGGCACTTGAGCCATTAGCATGCAAATTCAGACAAAAACACCCAAACACAGCACTACAGTTTAAATTACGGCCCGTGAGTATATCGCTATATGCGGATGACATGGTAGTATATACATGGCATCCGGAAACTAACTTAAACCCATTAATACGAGAATACATAAGATTTGAGCAATATTCAGGACTAAGCATTAATTGGACCAAGTCCGTGGTAATTCAGTTGACACCTAGCACAGAAAAACCATCATCTGACTACCCCCTGCAGTGGAATACAGAGCCGGTAAAATACCTAGGGGTGTGGATACACCACGATCCTGAGCTAGTAATACGCGAGAACTACGGCAAGGCCCTTACAAAACTGGAAGGTCAAGTGGATAGATGGATTAGGTTACCACTTTCGTTAGCCGACAGAATCGCTATACAAAAGATGATAGTGTTACCCCGCTTTCTTTATTTATTTATAAATGTACCAGTAGTGCTCACACAACAGTTTTTCACTAAACTGCGCGCATGCATGACTAAGCTCACGTGGGCAGGTAAGCAGTCAAGGGTGGGATGGAAGGAACTGACCAGACCATACATACAAGGGGGTTTTGGGGCCCCAGATCTGCAGCTCTATTATTATCATGCCCAAGCACAGCACGCACACTACTGGCTACACCCGCACGCACATATACCCCACATAGTGATGGAAAATGATAGAGCATACCCGACCCCCCTCGCTGCTCTCCTATCAGAACCGAAGCAATATACCCCAAGAGCGGAAATCAACCCGGTACGCAGTACAACAGCAGCATGGTACATGCTGACAAAACGAGCTAATAAACTTCCAGTATACGCTCCAGCCCCACCACTGCGACAACACCCACAAATAACAGTAACACAGGAGACTAAAACACTACAACTCCAGTACGATATGGGACTGCACACAATGGGAGATATGTTCCCTAATGGTAAATTTATATCTCAAATGGACGCTGTATCAGCCGCACATCGCACACCACTAAAGCTATTTGCTTACTTCTGATTGCGGGCGGCAATAAGGGACATTTATCCCACCTTCCCTGGCGAGCCACCAACACATAACGCGTTACAAATATTACTCACATCGCCCACACGTAAAAGTCTTGTAACAAATCTCTACAACGCGGCCCAGCAGGAGCAATTTAAGGAACGTGAACAGACTCTACAAAGATGGGAGGAAGCACTGGGCAGACCTATATCAACGGAGGATTGGGGTTACAGCTGTGCGCTCACACAAATACTTACATCTAACTACAATCTTAGAATTATCCATTTTAAATTCTTACAGCAAATATACTACACACCGGCCCAGCTATATAAATATGGTCTCTGAGAAGATAATAAATGCTTATGATGTAGGGCTGCACAGGCAGACTTTATACATGTTGCATGGGCATGTCCGCAACTTCATCTATACTGGCAGACAATGACAAGCACCCTGGAAACAATGCTCGCTGAACCAATACCCAAAACTCCACACGTATGCTTATTAGGGTTGCAAAAAATAAAACAGTTTCAAAAGCGTAAACTACTGGCAGTGGCGTTATTATTAGCCAAGAGGAGGATTGCTATGAAACGGGGGCGTAAACCGATACAGCAATTTAAAAACTGGGTCACAGACATGATTTATTGCAAAGAGCAACTAGAAACCTATGCAGAAGAACAACTGGTGGCATCTCGCCCTAAAGACTTTTGGGACCCACTCATGCAGTACTTAAGATCCGTACAAATTGTTGAATAGTCCCCCGCTGACGAAGAACACGACTGGGTGGCCGCTCCACATTCCAGTCAGCGTTTCAATATAATAGAAATCACGAATGAAGATCTATATCATGTGGAAATGTATATTAGTTATAATTGAAGTTGCTGCATGGGACGGGTCTCTAAATGTTGTATCACTGTGTGCACTGATATAGAGAATATGGACTCTAAATATTGTATAGATACTGAACGGAATGCTGTCGCGCTGTGCTATGTGTTTGATCATTAATAAAAACATTTTTAAATAAATCTAATAAGGATGTAGAGGTTGTGGACGCCATTCTTGCAACCGGGTGTCCTCTACAAAAAAATCTAGTTACTCAGGGCACTAGGACAATTGTGTGGCCTGTTGTAGAGTCCACAATACAGACCAACTTCAAGCCAACTTGTCAGCTGTTTTGTTGTTTGCTTTATCTTTGGCTGAGCAAGGTCTTACAGTGGGCACCATTAAAGGTAACTTGTCAGCCCTTTTGGCCATTTTATATTTGCCGTACCTATCATCCTTGTTTAAATCACCTGTTGTGATGCGGCTCATTAAATGTTTGATGCACATGTTCCCTCCAAAACCTATTCTAAAGGTAGTAAACCTGCAGTTAGAAGTATCCACCAGAAGAACAAGTTACTTCAATAATGCTCTTTCTGGTGGATACTCTACCTAACCAAGGATTCCTCACTGCCTTCCCACCTCCCCGTTCTGTGCAGTGGCCTCCTTTTTACCATTTAGAGATCTAGACCCTGGCACCTCTAATTGTTTTTGTGCTTCACGTCCAAGGGCGAGGAAAGACTCAATCTAGAAACTGACATCAGCGTGCAAGGGTGGTGTCCAGGGCAGAAGGAGGTTGACGTGTAGCTGCATGACACCACCTAGCAGTGCGTAGGAGGACTACTATAAAAATGTAAGGATCCAGTCTGGCGCCTGGGGAATATCCTAAAGTTTAGCAATCTGCTGTTAGATAAAATGTCCGCCAGAAAGAACATTAACGAAGGTAAGTAACTTTTTTGTCATAAAGCTATAGTACTTCAAGTGGTTACTAGATGTAACTTTCGAGTAAGATGCAACTGATTAAAATGTCCTTCACAGACCTGAGGGTTTTGGCTTCAACATATACACTTGCTTACACGCCTTAGCTATTCTAAAGATTTGTGTTTGTTTTCTATGGGCTAAAGAAATATGCCAAAGCTGGATTAAGATGAGTAGTCAGTTTTGCAGCTTTCAATAAACGTTTCACAAGTTATGGAAGACTCATTCATTGGTAAATATGAGTGCCTTTAAATTTCCAACCTTGGAGTACTACTTTTTAGGTGGATGTATGTAAAACAGTGAAATGCAATCACTCAAAGTGAAGGCGGCAAATTGCTGAAGTGGGATGACCCATTTCAGTATGAGGTGCAAAGTGGTGGGAGGACTTGAATAATATTTGAATACTCCGATGTATACAAGGAGGTGACTAAAAGCAAGCTCTACATGTAAGTACTTTTTATGATTTTGTTTTTAGAAAACATGAGGCTGGGGATCTGTCTTTAGCACAAAACAAAAAAATAAAGTCTAAATATATCATATCAGAGTGACATAAGTAATATTGGTAATACACATTATACAGTGCACAAGAGGGGAAATGTTGGTAGCTAATATGAGAGGGGAAGGAGTGAGAGAACAATGTTTGACCATGGGGATAAGATCAGGTGTGTTGGACTTGGCCCTCTCTGCAGCGACAAACTGAAACTTTTTGCCTTAACCCTCCTGTTTTCTGAACCCATTTTTGGTGGCCTTTAGGACTCTGCTCACTTTACTACTGCTAACCAGTGCTAAAATGCTTGTGCTCTCTCCTTTAAACATGGCAAAATTGGCTTACACCTAATTGACACATTTAATTTACTGGTAAGTACCTAGTAAAGTGGTACTACAAGTATCCACGGCCTGTAAATTAAATGCTACTAGTGGGTCTGTAGCACTTATTGTGACACCCACTTACGTAGCCCTTTAAAACTTGCCTCAGGTTTACCATTACAGGCTGTATGTGCACTTTTATATTTCAATTTTGATCTGGCAAAATAAACTTTTTTGTCCAGCTTAAACCTTTCTTTCAATACATATAAGACATCCCTAGGGTAGGCCCTATACAGCCCATAGTGCAGGGTGGGTTTTATTCAAAAGGTTATGTTATGTTCAAGCCTGAGCGGAGCTTGCGGATTTGCACTCCGCGGAATTCCACAGAGTTTCCAAAAAACTCCGCTGAATTCTGCGGAGTTCCGCGTCCAGGCAGAGTATTGCTCAGCCACTGGCACTGAGTCATTGACATCCCCAGGTGGACTAGGGCACTCTCATAAGTGACAAGAGAGAGGCTGCCCACATTGAAAGTCGAGTGCTCTGTAGCACAGCTGGCCGGCGGGCACGTGCGCAGGAATCAGACACACAGAGTAGAATCCCTGCACAAAGCGATAATGGATTCTTCTAAGCTCTAAGCCCAGGCTGGAGCGCCTGCAGAAAGAGCGTCTCACAGAACATTGCTACTCGGAACGCTTGCCAGCTCGCCACACTAATGAGCACACCAAGTTCCAAAATGCTGGCAATGACTCTGAAGTAGTACATTTAACTAGACACCAATTCACCAAATGAACTATGATTCCAGCAGGGTTAGCCCTATCCTCTTACCCCAACTGCTGGCTGTACAGTCCCAGGAACTGTCCGCTGCCGGGGTAATAGATGAAGTCCTTCCAGCTGGATGCAGGCTTCCTTTCCTTCACCATGGCCACTGTGAGAGGACTCCAGACTTGGAGGCAGTTCTGTGCATGGCTCCTCTTGGTTGCAACTGCACTATATAATGGCGGCTTCTTCCACTGCAGTACGCATGACTAGAGAACGAAGGCTGAGCGGTACGCATGCGCCATGTGCAGTTGCAGTTGATGCATCCCAGCGTGTGCACACAGCATCCATTAGCTGGACGGAGCCTCTTGTTTTCAGTGTTCAGACTGGGGATGGCACCGGTAAAACTCTGCTACGCGGCGGAGGTTGAGTTTTTGCAGAACTGCGTGTTCCAAGTGGAGCACGGAGTGATAAAAACTTTGCATACTCCGCCGACTGAGCGGCGTACTCAGGTTACCCCTAGTTATGTTATGTTAATGGAACTTATATAGTGCACTATACCCTAAGGTGTGAAAGGGCTAGCGAACAGCACCCAAAATGGGACAGAGAGCAAAGAACCCCATAAATAAGGAAGATTGAGAGAGAAAAGCCAAGTTTTCAGCAGTTTTTTTTAATACAGTAAATTCATTGGTTTCTGAGATATTTGTAGGTAGGGTATTCCACAATTTGGCAGCAGCCATCAAGGTGGACCAACCTCCCCATCTGGCCTTGAGGAATCTGGGAACTAGCACCTCTCTAAGATCTGAGGGACCTGCTCGGGGAATACCACTGGAAAAGGGAATTACGCTGGCAAGAGCCTTTCTGATGCAAAGGCAGAAAACCCATGCAGAGAGCCTTAAAGATAATCTTTTTTTTACTGGGAGCCAGTGGAGGGACCTAGGGCCAGATGTACGACCAGTGTAAATTGCGACTCGCAATTTGCGCTTGATTGCGAGTTGCAAATTGCGAGTCACAATTTACAATGTACAACAGTGTCAGAGACACTGATTGCGATTTCCAATGGGGTCGCAAAATGCGAGCCTCATGAATATTAATGAGGCACTCGGAATTTGCGACCCCATTGGGAATGGCTGGCCCTCCCAGGGATGGTGGCCTGCTGGGCTCAGCAGACCTCCATGTCTGGGACTGCTTTTCAATAAAGCAGTTTTTTTTTAAAATGCAGCAAGTTTTCCTTAAAGGAAAACAGGCTGCATATAAATAAAAAAATGAAACGTTATCGTTTCATTTTTTAAGGGCAGGTAGTGGTCCCTGAGACCACTGCCTGCCCCTAAAAAATATTTTCCCCTGCATTTGCAAAGGGGAAGGGGTCCCCTGGGGACCCCTTCCCAATTGCGACTGCATTACCACCCTCCTGAAGAGGGCGGTAGATTGCGAGTGTTTAGCGACCGCAATTAGGGTTGCAAAACATTCGTACACGGCTTGTGAGTCGCTATTAGGAAGGGAACGCCCCTTCCTAATAGCGAGTAGCAAAACACTATTTTGCGAGTCGTAAATTATTTGCGAGTCGCAAAGTAGTGTTAGTACATGGCCCAGAGGAGAATTGCATGCGCAAACAGGTCGCAAACCCGTTTGCGCATGCAATTTTCCGTCATACATCCGGCCCCTAATCCCTTCTCTTACTGAAAGATGACTCTGGATTTTCAAGATAAGTTGGACAGCTGCATTCTGAGCCACTTGCAGTTTTTTAACACGGGAGCATTAATATTGAAGTGCAAAGAGTTGCAATAATCCAATCGTGAAGGGATAAGAGCAATAATGACTGATTATGGTAAATCAATTGGAATATAGGGAAAAATCTTTCTCAAAGTCCTTATAATGAGAAAGCAAGCACTCGTGGTACAACTGACCTGAGACTCAAAGTTCAGGGTATTTTCAAACAAGATGCCCATGTTTTTGGCGGATCTGACTGGGTTGGGAAGTGGTCCACAATCTTCCGGCCACCATATACTTTTAAGTTTTACGTGCCCTGACAGTGAAAAACTCCTAAATTTGTTTTTCACTATTGTGAGGCCTACCTTTCACATAGGATAACATTGGGTTACCTTATCACATTTAATAAGTGATAACGTTTGATTCAGAGAAAGTAGGAATATCATTTTTGGTGTCTTAGGAATTGTAATTTAAAACCCTCTTAATGGCGAAGTCGGATTTTAAGTCACAATTGTGAAAATTGTAGTTTTGGAAAGTTGGCATTTTCTTGTCCTAACCATTTGGTACCTGCAACATGCCCCTGGGTCACACGAGTAGGTGTAGTTGGCCTTTGAGTATTCCTCATACACAGTATCATGAGGGAGGGTTTGGGTGTTGCCAGGATGGGCAATCTCTGACTTGATGGGGCAGAGCTGTTGCCTACCACACTTGCACTTCAAAGGCACTGGCTCAGCTCACACACAAAGGACTTCACACTAGCCTATTATGCCCCTAGACAGTCTGGGACCAGGGCAAGAAGGCAGGAAATTCCAGACACCTCTGTAGGGAGAAACCCCAGAAGCTTCTCCCACTTCAAAGTAGGCACAAGGTATAAAAAGGGGACAATCAGACCCACTCTTCAGTACACTCCTAGACCTTTGGATACTACAGAAGAAGGATGGCCTGTTGCTCTGCTGCTTGAGGTCTGCTCTATTTGCTGAGAAGAAAGACTGGACCTGCGCCCTTCATCCCAGGCTGAAGTGACTCCAAGGGTCAGCTGATTGACCTCCTGCTCTAAGTGACAGGGGTATAACAAACTCCAGAGGACTCCCTGCAACTGCCCAGCTGACCTGCTGCACTGGACCTGCCTAGACCTGCAAATAGACCTGCCTGAGTCCTACTGGACTCCGCTGGAGTGAGTTCCTGATACTGACCCGAACGGGCCTGTTCATGCAAAGATCTTGCCTCTCGCGCAGACCACCAACGCAAAGGTCCGGTTAACCTAACTCTTTGTGCTACAGCAACCACCAGAGACGATCGACAATGTAAGATCTGCACTTCGCACTACAGGATCAACAGCCCGCAGTGACCAATGCAAATCCCCAGCAATGACCGTCCGCAACGCTCAACAGGATCTTCTCCCAACAGCGATGTCCATCCGCGACGGTCTTCTCCTCCTCTGCAAAATGAACTCTGCACACTAGACTCTAGACAGTAACTTTTTCAGAGAGACTAACCTGGTCCCTGTATCTGGTCTGCATTCCATCATGGATCATGGTCGGTATGAACTTGTGACTTTCATCTGCTCTTACATGACCGGATAGCTGCGAGTGACGAGTTGTGCTTTTAGGCTTTATATTTTCCTTAAATCTTTGAAATTGCATATCTCTGGTCCCACTGATTGGATTTTTGTCATTTTGGTGTCAATTTATTTATTAAATGTTACTCTAATTTTCTAAATTTGTGTGGAATTTTCCTTGTGTTGTGTTTTCACTTTTTTACTGCTGGTGTGCTGAATTAATGCTTTACACATTGCCTCTAAGTTAAGCATGACTGCTTTTGTGCCGAGCTACCAGAGGGTTAAGCTCAGGTTAATTTAATAACTTTTTATGGTTCACCCTGACAAGGATTGTGGCTGTTGCTTGAGTAGTGTTTCACCACCTCCCCCCGCCCCCCAACAACCCAATTTCTCACAAGGTGGATCTTGAGTTTTGCTCAAACTACATCAATGATTGGGAGTGTTCCATTAGTATGGGCAGATTGTTACAGAGTTGAGGGCTGCCACTGAGAATCATGAGTGACCTGTGTGTTTGCATCTGGATGTGGGTGGGACAAAGCAGTGCACTTCTACTAAGTTCAAGTTGTGTATAGAAGCATATGCATGATTTTTTTAATGTTATGTATTGGGCACTATGCCTTCGATACCTTTATGCATCAGGCAAAGAACCTTCTGTGTGATTCTAACTTTAATGAAGAGCCAGTGTGAACACTTTAGATGAGCATTTACTTGTTGGTGTTTTTAGTCCAAACATTAGTCTTCCAGCAGTGTTTTTCACTTTCAAGAGTCTTTTGATTTGAAAGGCTACTAACCCTAAATTAGGACATCTGCATAGTCTAGTCCAGAGTTAACCAAATCCCCTACTACAACGGAGTGATATTGAAGGGAAATAGGTGGGCGTTTTCTTCTTAGGAGTTTGATTTGATGTAAGATGTACAAGTGTAGACGGAGGTCTCTTGCTTCATGCTTTTAGTTGGATGGGGTCTTGTTCCTCAAAACGGGGTTCTAGGATTTTGAAGAGGTATTTTATGAGTGTAATGACATTTCCATGAAGAGTGTTTGTCCTCGAGCATCCTACATGTTCTCGAGCTTCTTTAGTTGACCTTCAATACTGGTTTCTGTTCTGCACTCATCCTCTTCGCAGCAGGTATGATTTCAACAGAAACTACTGTGAGGCTTGAGGCCAGCTGCAGGCCATGTAAAACGAGTAACATAGTGTTAAGAAGACACTTCCAGGTAAGATTTCTAGGCTTTTATTACTTAAGTTACAGAGCCACCAACTCCAGCTCCCAGCTTGTCAGTTCTCCTCCAGATAACCGTCTCACACACGAGACGCAACCATGGAAACAGAACCACAATGCTCAACAGTTCCAAACAGCATTAAGCATAACCATAACACATCCCCCTTACTGAAAACAGAAAGAAACAAGGAAAAGAGAACAAGGAAAAAGAGAAAATAAGATGAACAAGAGAGAGAAAATATGCATGGAAAGAAGAAAAGTCAAAGCAGAGGAAAATACTACAGAGGGTTACTAAGTTACACAGCCATCACAACATTAAATAAATTCAATACATCTCATAGTCTTCATAACGTCTAGGAGGGTGACGGGACCTTGTAGGAAGATCCCGTAAACGAGATCTCGGAAGCAAGACACTCCTAGGAAGAATCGGGCCAGGAAAACTGTCTGAACACAGAAACTTGTCCCCCTTAAATCTCACCAGGCGGGACATGCTCCATTTGGATCCATTATGAACAGTGACAACATTCTCGTAAACAGAAATAATAGCAAAAGGGCCCATAAACTCTGTGATACCCTTCTTGTGCCACCGTGGTTTTTTAATAAGTACCCAATCACCAACATTCCATGTTGTGGCTTTAGTAGAATTCTTATAGTCAAACCTTTCCTTGTATCTGTCTTGGTAGCACTTAACTTTAGCACCCAACTCCTCCTTATCCAAAACAGGACCTTCAATCAGAGGCAACCACCCAGGATTGAGCTTGGATAGGGCAACCCTGCCCCTCAGTATCTGAAACGGAGATTTTTGTAGTACAGCATTGAGAGCAGTGCGATGTGCCCACCAAGTATCTCTCAAAACACCCTTGAGGGAAACTTTCCTATCAACAGCTCTTTGCACACACGCCTTCACCACCCTGTTCATGTGCTCCACAAGTCCATTGGCTTGTGGAGCATAAAGGGCAGTTTTATGATGAGTGATGCCATAGTCCCTTAAAAAATCTTGCATCTCCTGCGATATAAATTGCACCCCATTATCAGTGACAAGGAATTTAGGTACACCCTCACATGCAAATTCGTCTTTAAGGAAGTCTATAACCACCCTGGTGTTGATGGAGCTTACACATCTGGTGGATACCCACTTAGAAGAGTAATCCACCAAGAGAATCACAAACCGCTCAGAAGGACCTAGAAGCTCAAAGGGACCCATAAGGTCTAAGCCAAGTTTAATCCAGGGCTCACGTGGGACCTCCACAGGTGACAAGGGGGCAGTATTAGTGACCTGGGATTTGTCACTAGAGGCACACTGGTAACACTCTTTAACAATTTGCTCGACATGACTATCCATCCTAGGCCACCAATACCTCTCACGAAGATGAGACTTCGTGAGATTCCTTCCCAAGTGCCCCTCATGAGCGAGATTCACCAATTTAGGCCTCAAGGCATCGGGGGTATCACTCTCTCACCACGCATAAGTTGGCCTTGGCATAAAGTGAGTTCATTTCTGATGGACCAGAAAGGTAACAAGTCGGAATCAAATTTCTTGCTGTCAGGCCACCCTCTTACCACGAAATCCATTACAATTGGAAGAAGTACATCTTCCAATAAGGCTTGATTCCATTCTAGTTCTTGAATGGCAGGCTCCTTGACCCAGTTAACACCGACAGACTCACAATCTTGAGTATCATTAGGACAGTCGATGGGGAGCCTTGATAGACAATCTGCCGCCTTATTGGCAGAACCTGGAAGATACTGTACCTGAAAATTGTAATCTTCCAATCCCTCACTCCAACGTTTCAGTCTGGGGGTGAGCCTTTCACTCTCTGCACACGAGAAAACTTGAACTAAAGGGCGATGATCAGATCTAACAGAAACAGGGATGCCCCAAAGATAAAATTTAAAATGTTTAATAGCCCAGACAATGGCCAGAGCCTCCCTTTCAATGCATGAGTACTGTTGTTCTGGTTTTTTCAATGCTCTTGAGGCAAATGCAACTACTTTTTCCTCACCATCATCGATTTGAGAAAGTACTGCCCCCAGGCCACACAAGCTGGCATCTGTAGTTAGAAAGGTTTTCTTTTTAGAATCAAAGTTACCAAGTGTAGGCATCTTACCAATTGCCTGTTTGATGGAATCAAAAGCTAAAGCACACTCAGGTGACCAAACAAAATGTACACCTTTTCTCAGAAGAGCCCTGATGGGCTCAGCAATGGAAGCAAAACTTTGCACAAATTTGGAGTAAAACTCAGCAAGGCCGAGGAAGGACCTGACTTGCTCTTTATCAGTTGGGGCAGGAGCATCCAGAATGCTCTTAGTCAAATCCAGTTTGGGACAAATACCCTCCCCAGAGATAACGTGTCCCAAATACGTGACAGAAGACACTCCAATTTTACATTTCAGTCTATTTACAGTCAAACCTTTCTCAGTTAGCCTATGTAGAACATTTCTCAGAATAGTGTCATGCTCCAAATCATCTTTCCCGTAGACTAAAATGTCATCCTGAAAGAACATGACCTTGGAGACATCGCCTAGAATCATCTTCATGATACGTTGGAAACAGGCAGCTGCAGAAGCTAGCCCGAATGGCATCCTGATAAAGCGGTAGGCCCCCAGTGGTGTCACAAAAGATGTTAAATGTCTAGACTCTGGATGGAGGGGTACCTGGTGGTAAGCAGAGGATAAGTCTAGCACACTAAAAACCTTGGCACCGTTAAGCATATTAATTGACTCGGAGATATTAGGAAGGGGTTGACGATCAACCCAAATCCATTTGTTTAAACTCCTCAGGTCCACACACATCCTGATGCTCTTCCCTCCATCCTTGGGGGCCAAAACCACTGGGGCCAACCATTCAGAGGATTCAATTTCCTCAATCACGCCCAGCAATACCAGTCTTTTGAGTTCATCTCTGAGAGGTTCAAGCATCAAGTTGGGAACCCTCCTAACCTTGTGTACTACAGGCATTGCATTGTGCTTGAGTACTATACGGTGTTCAAAATTTGTGAGAAGGCCGAGGTTATCGGAAAAAACTTGGGGAAACTCTTCAAAGAATTTGCAGGAAGTTCCAGATTGATCAATCAACATGACCTGCTCGGATGGGTAACGAGCATTAGGGTTAAGAATTATCCCCAAGTCTCTCTGGTGTCTCCACCCGAGGAGATTGTCACCTCGCTTAGCAACATAAATTTTTCCTATGGTCTCTCTTCCCTTGAAATTGATCTTCTTGATGGAAAATCCTTTCACATCGATGTGTGAACCACCATAACTGACAGGGTTGATGTCAGGAGCAGAAAGCTGTTCTTGAGGAAAAGTTTTGTCCCACAACTCATTGCCAAGCATTGTGAAAGGTGATCCAGAGTCTGCTAGAACGACAATTAACTCTTCTCCAATCATTACTTCGCATTCTGGCATGCTGATAAGATCAGCATCAACCAAACCATCACCTCGTACACTCAGCATAACAGTTCTCAATGAGTCACAGGTTTCAACATTCTCTACAGTGCGTACTCTGCTACCAGATCTGCATACTCTGGCATAGTGACCCTTGATCCCACACTTGTGACAAGTGGTATTTTTCGCATAACAGTTAGGGTAGTTGGAGGAGTGATTGGTGCTACCACATCTGTAGAATTTCATCCTTGAAACATCTGTAAAAGTGGAAGGTTTGGCTTTGATTCCACGCATACTTTTGTCAACAGAGTCTTGAGAAGTATCCTTTAAGACCAACTCATGAATAGTACTAGGAGTAGGAGCATTGTCTGTTATAATCTTATGGGTTTTCATCTCTTTAACCCAACCAGAAGTGTTTTCCATCCCCTCTACGATGGCTACAGCTTCCTTGAGAGATGGGTTTTTAGACAAAAGTTTTTCTTGCACTCTAGGACTGTTGGTGCACCTGACCAATTGATCCCGTATCAACGAGTCAGTAAGATCGCCAAAATCACAGGTGCGTGCCAGTGTTTTTAAAGAAGCTATGTAGTTCCCAACTTTTTCGTTGGTTTCTTGTACTCTCATAAAAAATTTGTGCCTCTCTAGGACAACATTAATACGCGGTCCAAAGTACATTTCTAACATCTTGATAGACATCTCGAACACATCAGAGGGTTCACCATCACCTTCACCAACAGGAATTACGTCAATACTTTCGTAAATATTGCGCCCTTCTATTCCGAGATTGTGAAGAAGTATTGCTTGCCTCCTGTGCGCTGAAAACTTCTCACCACCTATGGCTACCAAGTATGAATCAAATAACAGTTTCCACCTCTTCCATGGCAAGAGTGGTTCACCCTTTTCGCAAAGAAATGGAGGAGGTTGGTTGATTGAGGTAGTTGACATGGTGGCAGCGCTAACAAAAATACAATAAAGGAGGTAAAAACCAAGGCACAGGAGAACTTGAACAGCACTGTAACAGTTGAGGGTGATGGAATAAATATTAGGGAAAGAAAAGCAGTACCTGGAGGATTTCCATAAAATAATCACTGTTTAACAGTGTGTGAATGTGCACAACGCCATGCCAGTCTCCATTAAAATTGCACAGATCGAATATCATAACAGTGTGTACAGCAACAACAGTGCTGTGTGCGAAGCACTAAGTATAGGAGAAGAAAAGCAGTACCTGAAAGATTGTTTGAAATATTCGCTGCTTAATAGTGCGTCAATGTGCACAAGGCCATGCAGTGTCCAGTTTCCATAAACTCGAGCTCCCTAACTATTTGAGCTCCGTAACAGCGTGTGCCGGCGTTGTCATGGGAACTAGACAACAGATCCACTTCCAAAATGGTTGCACGCACGTAACGTGCGCGTCGCGTGGTTACATCATTTAGCGCTGGCAAAGCTGTGCACGTCAGCGAGTGCACGAGAGGATGGTCGCGAGTCAAAAACGTTGAGGAGAAGGAAAAGTGTGGAAATTGCCTCAATTTTAGCAGGAAAGACGTAGAAAGTCAGGATAAGCTGGAGCAGGCATCGGAAGCAGAAAAGCACCTCTTCTTCACTTGTCACTCGATTCCGAACCGTCGTGGAGAAGAAGATAACTCCGTGGGTCCTTGAAAATGGGGAGAGTTGGTGGCAGGCTTGTCCCCCGCAAGCGTCACTCGTCGCCAGTGTTAAGAAGACACTTCCAGGTAAGATTTCTAGGCTTTTATTACTTAAGTTACAGAGCCACCAACTCCAGCTCCCAGCTTGTCAGTTCTCCTCCAGATAACCGTCTCACACACGAGACGCAACCATGGAAACAGAACCACAATGCTCAACAGTTCCAAACAGCATTAAGCATAACCATAACACATAGCCTGTCAGTGATTGCCTCAATAGCCCCCTCACCCAGAACGCCTTCTAATTTCTTTCAGTGAGTCACACCTTTTTTGTGCTACGAGAAATATTCCCATATTTCTTTGGATAAGTAAGTGAAATCACTGACTGCAGCGATTCCACCACCTATTGTACCTCTTCCTTACTGTTCAATGTTTCCACAATTATTGTTTACCTCCATGACGGCACTTCTGCAGATTCCATTTCTGTTTGAAATGGTTAACTATTGAGCTTTTTATCCTTATTACATGGCGGGAAGTATACAAATACAAACATGATTCTATCCTTCTGGGATTATATTTGTAACATCCTTACCAGCTCCAATTTTGGAGCTAGTTTAGGGTACTGTTTAGGGCACTGTTTGTAAGTTAATGGCTGAATAGGATAGGCCAAGGGTCTTCATGAGTGAAAAGAGAGCTCGATTTCTATTCCTCCTCCTTCTCTTCCTTGCTATTTCGCTTTGACACCGACCTCGTTTACAAAGGCCATCTAAAGAGATTATTAGATTTATGTGGAGCCAGGCTGAGCCTAAGAGGCAGAAAGAAGCCCTTCTGTTTTATACTTCTCAGTTTGACATTTTCGGGACATACTTGAGGCCTGTTTACGTATAGGTAAACTATACACAAAATAAATAATTGATTTTATATATTTTTTTAAACAGAGGCTATTGAGGTCCACTTAAATCAGTCTTGGATCAATGTGAGATACAAGCAAGGTTGTACTTTTCAAGCCCCTGTGCTCAGTGAGCTAGATTTCATCTTACAGGCTCAGTTGTCAAGTTTGAACTGGGAAAAGTCAAGTGAAAGTTACTAAGCATTTACCTTTCCTCTCTTTCTTGAAAGTGCTCTATTTGAAGCCCCAATTACTGCTTTTGTGTGGTCATTGATTGCACCAACCCTGTACTCTCATTTCCATATAACGATAGTGGTTCTGGGAACACAAATACTCAATCCACTGGAAGAAGCCTGTCAACATACCCGAACTGTTACTTAGTACTGAACAATCCAGCTGAAGGTTATGTGTTACTCTGCTGTTGTGCCGCTGCCCCCTACGCCTCTCTGTGAAGGTAGGTGTTCATGACCCACCCCCACCCGCAGGCTCCTGCCTGCGCCTCATCCCTGGTGGGAGAGCCTTGCTCTTCTGCTGGTCCGCTGTTGTCTGTCTTTGTGTTTGTGCCTGTTTTTCTGTCTTTTTTTGTTATAGTGCCTTGTATTTCTGTCTATTTTCTGTCTTCATCTGACTTTTTTGTTATTGTGCCTTGTATCTATTATTTATTGGGTATTTATTGTTATTGTGCCTTGTATTTGTTATCTAATGTCTTTCTGTTTATTGTTGCGTCCTCCGTGCCCGTTTCCTTTCCCGCCGCTACTGCCCCAGCGGCCCCTCCCCCCTGCAGGTTCCCGCTCACACCTCCCAGCTGCGCTTCCCTCCCCACTTCCCTATTCAATGGCGGGCGCTGTGCGGCCACGCAGCGGGTGTGCCGCGCCAAATTCACGCCAATGGCAAGCCCGTCTGCGCCCGTCCGCACCCGACCACAACCAGCGCCAAGGACCCTGGCTCTCCGACCACCCACCGCTACGACTCAGCTGACCTCCACGCACTCAACCCCGGAAGAAACAACAACTGCCAGCTGGCGACACCGAACACCACCCATGGCCGGTTCTCCTGCTGACACTGCCGACAATCCTTCACCATCCTCCACACCCCCACGGCTGCCACAACCTCGCCAGACGCTAGCACCCCCGAAGCCCTGAGATGCATCCTCCTCAATGTGCGCTCCCTGCACAGACATGCTATAGAGATCTGGGACCTCCTTGACACCCTCTCGCCAGACGTCGCCTTTTTCACTGAAACCTGGACCAACACCACCTGAGCCCCTGACATAGCCAGCGCCATCCCCAACGGATACAAGATCCAGAGGAAGGACCGCCCCAACCGCCCAGGAGGAGGACTCGCCATCGCACACAAGAGCTCCCTCCAACTCTCCACCTCCAGCACCAGCGATTCCCCATCCACCAGCAAACACCTCCATTTCCAGATCCAGACCAGCCCCAAAACGACCCTACGTGGCACCCTCACCTACAGACCCCCCCGGACCTCGAACTTCGTTCACAACCACCATCGCCAAACTCATCGTGCCCCACGCCATCGCCTCCATGGACTACATACTCATCGGGGACCTCAACTTCCACCTTGACAACCTCAGCGACCCCAACTCCGCCACCCTCCTTGACAACCTCGCCAACCTCGGACTGAAACAGCTCGTCACCATCCCCACCCACAAGGCAGTACACACCCTCGACCCCATCTTCGAAGGAGGGAACAACATCCACTTCAGCCACAACACCCAACCCCCCTGGACGGACCACCACTGCGTACACTTCTCTTTTGACAAAGCCACCGCTCACAAACCTACAACACGCCCACCGCGAAGGAACTGGAGCAAGGTCACTGAGGAGCACCTCAACTCCACCCTCAACCACGATCCCCCCCCTCCTCAACCGACGCCAACTCTGCAGCCAAAGAACTACACCAGTGGATCAACAACTCGGCAGACAAGCTCTCCCCCCTCTGCAACCCCGACAGACAGTGCCCCATGAAGGCCACCTGGTTCACCACTGACCTCCGAGAATCCAGACGCACCTGCAGACGTCTCGAGAAGCAATGGAGGAACAGCAAAACCGCTGAAGACCAGATCACCTACAAGATTGCCATGACAGAATACCACCAATTCATCAGATTCACCAAAAGGACCTTCATCTGGAACAAAATCCTGGCTAACTACAGCAACTCAAAGGAACTCTTCAGCATCATCCAGGAATTCACCAAACCCCCCAGCGAAGCCACGGACGTCACACCCTCCCAGGACCTCTGCAACAAGCTCGGCTCCTACTTCCATCTGAAAATCAAGGCCCTCTACGACAACTTCAGAGAACAGACTCCAGAAACCACTCCTTCCTCCAGCAATGACAGCCAGCCTACCATCGCCACCTGGACCCCGGTCACCACTGAAGATACCGCCACGACCATGAAGAACAATTCGCTCAGGAGCCCCCACGGACCCCTGCCCGCCGCACATCTTCCAAAGAGCTGCAGTCGCCATAGCACCCGAGCTATGATGCACCATCAACGCCACCTTTGAACCGGCACTTTCCCTGATGACTGGAAATGCGCAGAAGTCAAGCCCCTCCTCAAATAACCCTCTGCAGACACGACGGACCTGAAAAACTACCGACCCATCTCTCTCCTTCCCTTTGCGGCCAAAGTCATTGAGAGGATCATCAACGCCCAGTTGACCAACTTAATCGAGGAGAACGCCATCCTCGACTCTTCCCAATCCGGATTCCGCAGCAATCACAGCATCGAGATTGCCCTCCTCGCCACCACAGATGACATCCGCAC
Organism: Calotriton arnoldi; assembly: GCA_963921515.1. Classification (NCBI taxonomy): domain Eukaryota; kingdom Metazoa; phylum Chordata; class Amphibia; order Caudata; family Salamandridae; genus Calotriton; species Calotriton arnoldi. The sequence goes on from CAWUFW010000278.1 coordinate 1,338,042, forward strand.
GCTCCTCAACCAATGCCACACCGCGGCCCTCATCCTTCTAGACCTCTCCGCAGCCTTCGACACCGTCTCCCACCGCACCCACACAGCCAGAATCCACGATGCCGGCATACAGGGACCTGCCCTCGATTGGCTCCGCTCCTTCCTCGCTGGCAGAACCCAAAGAATCAGACTCCCGCCCATCCTCTCCGAACCCACAGAGATCAACTGCAGACTACCCCAAGGATCATCGCTCAGTCCCTCGCTCTTCAACATCTACATGGCCCCCCTCGCCGCCATCGTCAGACAGCATGAACTCAGCATAGCATCCTACGCAGATGACACCCAGCTCATCCTCTCCCTCACAAAGGAACCCGATGCCACCAGACTCCGCTTCCAGGAAGGAATAAAAGATGTTGCATCCTGGATGAGCAGCAGCTGTCTGAAGCTCAACTCGGAGAAGACAGAAGTCCTTGTCCTCGGGCCCACCCCCTCAGCTTGGGACAACACCTGGTGGCCCACCGCCCTCAGCAACCCCCGACCCCCATGGACCACGCCCAGAACCTCGGCCTCATACTCGACTCCTCCCTCACCATGAACCGCCAGATCAACACCGTCACCTCCACTTGCTTCAACACCCTCCGCATCCTTTGCAAGACCTTCAAATGGATCCCCCCGAATCCAGAAAGACCGTCACCCACGCACTCATAACTAGCAGACTAGACTACGGAAAGGCCCTCTACGCCGGAATCAAGAAATCCCTGCTACGCAAACTCCAGACCATCCAGAACACCGCAGCCAGACTCATCCTCGGCATTCCACGGCATGAACACATCACCCAACACCTGCAAGACCTCCACAAGGTCCCCATCAAGAAGAGAGTAACTTTCAAGCTACTCACCCACGCCTACAAATACCTCCATAACACCGGACCCAAATGCCTCAACAACAGAGTCTCCTTCCACGTACCCAAGAGAAACCTCCGTTCCACCAACCTCGCCCTCACCCAAACCCCGCGCATCCGCAGAACAAGAACGGGTGGAAGAGCCTTCTCCTACATCACAGCAAAGACCTGGAACGAACTCCCGATCAACATCAGTCGCTCCCCCACTCTGCACACCTTCAGAAAGAGCCTCAAGACCTGGCTCTTCGGCTGACTCAGAGCTGCACCCCCCCCCCCCCCAGCGCCTTGAGACCCTCACGGGGGAGTAGCACGCTTCACAATTCCCTGATTGATTGATTGATTGTTTGACTCCTAGCAAAACTCGCCTAGAATTCTGCAGCTTGGATAAAATCCCTTGCAAGACAAGACCTTTAGACTACTACGGTGTCAGCATCAAAGCGGTTCAAATATCACCCTGGGAATAAACAAGCAGATTGGCCAAGCTCCTGGTGCTACAACTCAATCATTTTGTCAATGAAGAACTCCACCCTGTTATGTTTACCTATCCTATTATCTCTGCTGGTTCTTCACCAAGAGCTGGATCCAGTCAGTGTTGGAACCAGCACTTTCTGATTAGCTGAAGGGATGCCCTCAGCCAGGCAGCACCTACCGCTCCCGTCAAGGGAGGGTGATTACACTCGCTGCATAACCTGTGCTCACTCTTGGGTAGCCTGGCACTGAGCAGTCAAGCTTTCCTCAGAGGCAATTTGTAAAGCAAAGGCACAGCAGTCACGCAATAAATACACTGAGCGTCACAAAAGAGACTTCATACAGGATGTATGTAAATAAAGTTTATATTCAACACACAAAGTCAGTCATTATAACATGAACATCATATACTTTTGGGCATACAACACATTTGGAAATACTATTAGCAGTACTAGGCCCACTCGAAATGTTATGATATCAATAGTATGCACACTGAGGAGAATTCCTAATCTACCCCCTGCCCCAATAGAGCACCCGTATGCGGTGCGACACGCTATTCACCACAGGCACACCCTAGCATAATACAGTACCGCAGAGTTATAGGGGACACCCCAGGTCACAATGATATCAAAGGTATGTACATACATGAAATAGGAACACATTGTAGCACCCGGAGCCACGCGGGTAAACCCAATGTCAAATGTATTGTGCTTTTGGAATGAAATCCACATATAAAGCAGCACCGCAGCCAGTGTCGTGACTCACAGGCGGTCCGCCAACTATCACTCCCACTCACCCACACACACACTCCACACAGCTGCACAATGTGACAGGTACCAGCCCAGTCTGTACAGAATGCTCTTACATCCATATGCACTCAGCAACCTAATGCGGTACTACTGGTACCCAGCAGGTCAGTGGACCACACCCGGCAGACTCCGTGGCCCCTGCCTCCCTCCACCCTCTGGTTCACCCCAATTGTCCTATACCCCAGGATGGAAGATAACCAGCCACACCTCCTAGATTCTAGGCTGCACGCGGCCAAAGTCACACTTAGCAGCCACTCGGGAAGTTCACCTACGGGTCTCAAAACACAATGGAGTCTTGCATTCTCTTGACCCGCTTCCGAACTGTCTCGGAAGAGTTACTTCAAACCAGTCAATCTCTATCTCGCTACTACCTGGCACCAAGATGTCTTCAGGAGAGGCCAAGTGTGGAGAGGGCAGTTGTTCAGCCGCGATGAGGGTAAAAAAAGGTAACAACCGATAAATAGGGAGTAACACAGTGGAGCCTCTAAATAGGAGGAGGCACCCCGAATGGTAAACGATGATCAGGGTCATGCCCAGGCAATCCGGGCAAACCGGCTGGTGCACGTTGGAATGAGTTGCACCAGACACTTCAGGTCTCAAACACGAAGAGTTGCAAATTCTGTACCTCACTGGAAATGAGGCACAATGACCGGTGTACATTGGGATGGGTTGCACCTGGTAATTCTGGTCACACAATGAAGAGTTGCAAAATCTGTTCCTCCCTGGAAAGGAGGCACAAAGTGTGGTGCACGATGATACAGCTTGCACAAGACCAGTCCGGTCACACACACACTGGCGCAAGTTCAGCAGAGCCACCAGTGGTAGAATGAGGCACTACTACTGGTACACCCCCACCTCCGAGGATCGCACCCAGTGAATTTTAACACCGCATGCAATGAGCATAAATTCGACATGTCGCATGGGAGAGATGCAGTACGATCGATGAACCGGGCCACACGCTGTCCCACAACCAGTGAATCTGCTCACCACCAAGGAGACGCTTATGAGTGTCAGGGTCCCTGCAGTACAGGAACCACAAGCCTTAGATGGGAGCAAGATTTCTGGGGCTCTGCACTAAAAAATCCAGTCTCTAGACACACATCCTGGTTCCATGCTCCCACTGCGCTACCAGTTGGGATTCAGTAGCCGATGTGGTCACTTGAGAGGGCACCGCTCTCCAGATGATACAGGTAGATGGTGTAGGTCCGTTGTGGGAGATCTTTGATGTCCCAGAGATCTCCAGGAGAACAGGAGGCACACAGATGGGCCCTTGGAGAGCACACTTCAGGGCATCATGCTTCAGCAGGTCTTCGAACTAGGCCAGCCACTATGGGCAGTTATCCTTCATATGCACAACAGAGTCCTATGGAATGTACACCATGCAGTCCGAGTTCTCCTGTCCCACGTCCCCACAAGCATATCCCACCTTTTGCTGACGGATGGCACCAGTAGTTATACTGTTGAGTTGCTTTGAAGTAAGGAGTAGTTTCCCTTTGAACAATAGATGTCTCTCCTAAATTGTAGGCCTGCCTGCAATGGGGCAGTGGAATGCAGATCTTAGTCTTTTGTGGGGCCATGATCTGGCCCGAGAGGCTAAGTGTCAAAACCTCTCTCTCCAATCTATCCCATCTGGTCCTCAAATGCCAGAGGTCTTGTCGTCTAGTGGTATGCCCAAGGTTTATGACAGTTGCTGGGGAATGCACAGATGTGCTCCCTCGACCCCTGGTGTACACTGGAGCCAGGCACCACAGCACACAAGACTCTTAGAACATAGAAATGTCCATATTCTATAAGTGGCATTTCTAAGCAAGTTATGTCAAAACCCCCTTTACATTGGAAAGGGTTTGGCAGGATGAATCCATTGATGGGAAACATCAGGAGGCTGCTCCACTGCAATCCACTATTGCAGCCCGAAGTAATGTGAACCACTTCCCGATGTTCACCTATGGGAAGAGCATGCCTCATAGGTATTGAAAACACATATGCATTCCTCACTACGTGGGCCCATGTGTGCTATTGCGCACCCGACCTGCAATAGCAGGTTGGACACATTATCCCCAGCAACAGGGGTGCAAGTGTGCCCGCCTGAGTCTGCAACAGCAGACTGGACACAGGTTTTACTAATACGTGTGTCAGTGCGTACGCACCAGCCTGCGATGGCTGGGAGCAAACACAATCATGGGCACCATGGGTGCGGGTGCACACATACAACGGCCTTCAATGGCAGGCTGCTCATGAGTTTAATCACAATAGATGTCCGTGCACACACACAGGTCCGCGATGGCAGATCGGCTCATGTTTAAGAACATCGAGTCAGCACAACTTCCCAACACAGGTAGGAAGGGTGCGTGCACTTTCAAACTGTATTTAAAGTGGGAAAGTGCCCATAGCCCGGAGGCCACACGAGAATCAGCAAAAGCCAGGAAAAACAAAAAGTTCAGGGAAACACTACCTGACGGTATCAAGTCCAATAGTCAGCTACTGATAATCGAGTTACACATTGTTTCATTGTTTTCACTAGTCACTCCACTTTTGCGCCTGGCCCTACAATTGAGCATTTAAGTCTTTCATTCATTAGTTTTATCAGCAATTGGTAGAGTTATGACATCAGTTCATCTATTTTTGTTTTTAAAGTTTGTAGCATCATTGAGTTCATATTTTGTGTTTAAATATTACAGCTTAATTTTGTAGGGTGCAGAGCCCAAGGGGTGAAGTGACTCACATTTAGATGAAAGGAGAAGCACATCTCACAGGATAGAGATAATAAGGTCGGGTCACAGATAGTTGCCAGTCTTTTGGTGAAAGTGTGCTGTCATCCTCTAGTTGACCTTTTGAACCCTTGTGGGGCTTTGCATAATTACAGTGTATGGACTGCTGGAGATACCATAGCCTTCATGGTGTGGAGATTGTATCGGCTCCCAGAACCTACCAGCTCCCCCTGACTTTCACAATCCTTACTACATTACCTCAACCTTAATCCCATTACTGCACATGTTGAAGTACACTGTGAGAATTTTGTAGCCACCTTGAGAGTTCCACTTAATTTCCCCAAGTGAATCTCCTGAAATTAACTAAGGAACAAAGACTCAGAAGGTGGAAGAAAGAAGGAACATGATTAAAACAGATTTCTCAGAAACACACATAAAATTTCCAACTTTATTCTCAGCTTGGAAACAAACAGAAGAGGGTAAGGAGGGGAGGAGGATCAGGATACTGTGAGCCCCGCCAACCCTTTCCAAACACACACACACACACACACACACACATAAGCATGCTTCAAACATAAACACAGACTCAAAGACCTGAATTTATAATGAGGGATTTCCTGCAAGCACAGCTACATGAGAAATGTAAATAATATCACATATGCTTTAATAAGAGCTGACACCTCCTCATCTGATTGTCATCTGATCTCCTTTCAAAGAGGGTTAGGTGTCCTCACCTGGCTACTGAAACAACAGAAAACTGTAGAAGAAATATCCTTACCACCTCCACGCCAACTGTGTGGGCCTCCATTCAAGAGGCTGTTATATATCATCAGTTAAATGCACTCTTAAGGCACTTTTAGAACTCAGCAATGACATATGACAACAGAGGAATTAAAACTGTACTGTTTTAAAATAATAAGACAGTGTGTGCGGCTCAGCACAATACAAATTAAACTGCATATCTGAGGAGATTTCAGATGCCCTACCCGAGCCCTAATATTATCAAGATAATTTTACATTCTGAAAAGAGCAGTTGCCTATCTGGGGTACAAATTATTAATTTCAAAATGAAAACATTCTAGGAAGTGATTGGAGAAGCCAATGGGTCTCATTTTGCCACTGCTAGTTGACTGTTGGTTTTGGCTTTCCCAATGTTTGTAGAATTTCAAAGCAAGCATTTGCAAACTGAATAGTGGCAGGTTGCCATCGTGGAGTGGTTCAAAAATACGAATACAAAATAATATTGTTATAGCATGCCACGATGGCTCTTATGTTGCATCTAAGTGCAACATGCCAGCCATTCTGAAAGTGTACAAAATAAAATTCCAAGATGTCCACCCCAGCTATTGACTATGCAAGTGCTTGTGACACAATTCTCCAAGCGCGAGCAAAGCCAACTGTGGAAATGACGGGGGAGGCAGAGGGAGAGAAATACTTAGGAAAACTGGGGAAGTGGGTGTGGGAAAGAGAGAGAAGAGGGACAGAGAGAGAAGTATGAGCAGGACATGCACTCCGTTTGAGTGCTAAAGCTAATGTGCCAGAGAACCATGCAAAAAAGAAAAATGGCTCCTTGACATCAGCAGCAGAAAAATAAATTCAGCCAATCAAAAAAAAGGGTGTAACCTAATGCTCCAGGTGCAGGACAAATACAAGAATGGGAAGGAATCAGGAGCAGGGAGTTGAAGCGTACAAAAACAACACACAATCATAATCAAGGGGCAGATCCAAACGACACATGTACGTTACAATATTGGTTACAACATTGTTTGCGACAGTCACAGTAGAGTACCTGGGGAACAGACATGACCAGACAATCCTTGACTCTAAATACTGTTTAAAGAATAGAATTCATTTAACAGTTGATAAGTTAAATGGTGCGCCAAAAGACACAGTAAAACTAAGCCCAAATTGGTGCCAGTCCTTCCACTTCTTCACATGTCTTGGCCCAGAAGCAACGCTGTGTGCCTGTTTTTTGGCCTGCCACAAATTTATGCAAATGTACTGTGGTTGAGATGCTGCACTCTCAGTGTTTGTTACCGCTAACTTTTTAAAGTATAGCACAATAGGTATGGGAACCCATTTGCAGAGCAAACAGATAAGGTCTGATGCCTTTAGCAGCAAGATAGTCACGAATAAGCTGTAACCTGGAAATACCAAAGGCAACATGTAATGGCATTGCAAGCCACTCAAGATACTGCTAGATGGCAGAATGCACCATTCATTAATTCACCCTATCTATATGTCGTATGTGGCGTGGTACAGTTTATGCTGGACTGTTCTCATTGGAGCAGGGTGTTACAGCGGGTTACTAGCAACAAGCATTCATACACCGAATACTCACCTGGGCCCATTCATTCATACTACATTCCCGCTGGTGGGTCAGTTGTACTCTTTATCAATATCCCTGCTACCAATTACTTCTCTGATTGAAGAATAATGACTTACCAATGGACCCTTTGATAATTGGGAAGTTTAAAATGAGTGACATTCATTACAATTCATAATTTCTAAATAATGACTGAGTCAAGAAGTTTTAAAATGTTTATCTAAAATTTAGCAGAGTAAAATACAGAACCACATGATACTTAATCGTATATCAAGGATGAAGCATAATAATCAATTTATCGATCAAGGACGGTTCCTCAGAAAGGAGAAGAAGATAGAGACAGCAGCACAACTAAAGGTTGCATTTATATTTACCTAAAGGTGCGAGAAACCAAACCCCTTGGCCAAGGAGTTGGAAAGATAGGTCCCAAGAAGGATGAAGACCAAAGACCTCCGGACCAGGTTCAGGACAGGACAGGTGACCTCTCTATCAACGACGCCTGCATCGTTCCCCTCTCTGATACTTCGCTTCTCCTTGCTTCTCTCGAGTCGTCTCCTAGGAATCCGCCGCCTCCACCTCAGGACCTCTCTGGACCGCAAATCAGCCTAGTTCTGCTCTGCACCAGCGTCTGGATCAATGAATGTAGCATTGCTCAACTAATTAACTAATCTATACCTATTATACCCTTCTACACCCAGGAACCTCCCATTAATGTTTCCAAATTATGGGCCCACTACTTCTGATTGGACGGGGACAGGGGGTTGATCCTCACACCATGTCAATTTAGTTCAATTTCTTTAAGCCCATTGTTTTAAAATATCGCCCATCACAATTAATACATTTGCTTTATTTCCCACCCGTTTCCCATTGATTCCGCAATACATTTTGTATACATTTGTTTCGACTTCAGGTACATTTCAGATGAACTTGTGAACCAGGCTTTGCGACCTTGGAGGGCTTCCAAGTTGACTTCATCGCTTCCGCTGGTCAGCTTTACAGTGCGCATGTGCAGAACCAATGTCTCTCGAGCTGCAGTTCAACCAACCCAGGCCCATTTACGAACTAATAAAAGTCAAAGAAGAAAATATTAAAATCACAAAATAAATGGTTTCACTGTATACCCACTTTGTCTACTCTATTCCCATTTAATTATAAATCTATCCCGCATTAATAGCATTAGAATACCACAGCTTTAATTGCAGCGTATGCGCAAGCTTTAGCACGTGAAAACATTAAGCAGCCATTTTAATACACACAGCGCAGAAGCAAAAGATTTCCCTCCAAGCAAAGAAAGACGTTATACCTCGTGATATGGTTGACACATGCGCAATGAGATTCCCGCGCATTAGCGGCCATTTTGGATTTAGACAAGCGTTACTTGTTAGTTTAAACACATAGGCAAGCTTCTCTAGGATAGTGTTCATGTGTGCATTGGTTAGTAGAGACATTACAAAGTTTAATAAATTAATACTGTGAGAAGATTGCTTACGAGCAAGTCTCATTGTGAGTTCTTGCTCCATCAATCCCCTCTCTGATGGCGTTTCTGAGCCATCAAAATACTACCCACAACCAGATGCCAACTTTTAGCATAAAATTGTCTCAGCTTCATTTTTACATTTTCTATTTTTATCATCTCCTTTCAGTTTCTTGTATAATTCACTTTTCAGATCTTCTAATTCAATTTCATCAAATTTTCGTTTCTTTCCTTTTCCTGTCACTCTATACGTCTCATTCCTTCTACAACATTTGCACCATATTATTATTGACAGTACTATTATTGCTATTCCTGCTAAGGGTACTAATATTTGACCTATAAGTCCTTTCCCTACATTAGCAAACCAGGTACCAATTGACGCTATACTATTCGTCAATCTGTCCCATACACTATCAACTTCCAGTGGTTTTAGTTCATTCTCAAGTTTTGTTATATTCTGTATATACGTTCCAATTTCTGCACTTTTGTCAGGTATGTATGTACAACAGTGTTTCGTTTTCAATAATTTACAGACTCCGCCCTCTTTTGCCAATATTATATCAAGAGCAAGTCGATTTTGCATAACCATTGATCTAATCGCAACCATCTCCGCATTAATCATTAGAAATCCTCCAGCAGTGTCTGTTGATAAGCGATCAACCACTGTAGACAATTTACATATTTTCCTTGAGTTCAGAATTATTCCCACTGAAGGTATCAATGCACCAAATATATCACCTACAATTTCAGAAAAACTAGCTCTTTTGCTACGTGTTAATTCACTATTATTTTCATTGCTCCCAGTGTTTCTTTTTACGTGGTATATTTTTGGAAAAACTATTCCAAAATAACAACTTCCATACCACCGTGCAGGAAGCCTAAAGTAAGCCTTATTCCCACACACATAATAGATTCCAGGAAAAACTGAATCTGTTCCTCCTTTTAGTCCCCAACCTCCAAGAATTAAGAATTATGTTCACATTCACTGGTACCGATGAAAATATTGTTATACTCAGTCTTTAACCTATGTAGACAAATTTTCCCTGTCTTTACAAAGTCCAGAGCCATAGCAGCTTGAGCCTTGCCAGGTGTGTAACTACCCTCTTTCTCAGCCGAAGGTGGCAGATGAGCCTTATGCTCAGATGCTTTCTTTTGGAAATCTTGTCTTATAATTTCCACTAAATTCAAAAATATCTTTTCTTCTTCATGTAATGAACATGTTAGATTGCTTCTATGTGCATGTGTTATGTCTATCGATTTCATTGTTAAGAAAAACTCTCCCATAAACTGTGCATCTTTATTACTAAGCACTGAATTCATATTCTTTCGAATCGGAACCTCAGAAAATATCACATCTATTTTTGAATAATAATACTGAAGTCTCCATGTTCTATAAAATAAACTAGTCAATACACTACATGATATGCCATAAGTTAATGGTAAATGATGATATGTTAATCCTTCAGCTACTGATTCGGGTAACTTCATACAGACATAATAATTACTAACTTCCATGGTATCTACATATTGAAACAATAATTTTGTGAAAATATTCAAACTAGTGTCGTTATCTGTTACCTCATGATGAAACTCTGGTTCATCTTCTGCCTTTAATTCTACTCTATTACTTCTCAAGTTATCTACCCTTCCCTTCGTTTCGTTGTTAATCTTTTTATCCATTATCAGAAGGTAAGGAATTGCTATGATCACAACTAACCATACTATAAGCACCACTACCAGACTACATATGCATATAGTACAGCATCTTTTACAACATTTCCGTTTCGGTCTCCCAGAAACTCTGTCGTCAGGCATTTTGACAAGGAAGATTTCTCTTCTTATCTTTTCTTTTCAAGACTTTAACGTTATCAAGGTGGTTTTATTTCTTTTTCATAGGTCAGTTCCGCACTTGTTCCTTCGTCACCACTTTCACTTGACTCTGAGCTCTCGTAGTCTTCAAGGATTATATAAGTCCAATCAGGACCTTTAAATTTATTGTTCACAAGTTTCAGTCTTTTGCTTTTTTGTTTTTCAGTTCCACTTGTTTGTCCAGTTAGGCTTGTTACTTCATTTACTTGTTCTGGATCTTCACTTCTGGTTCTTATATGGTATTTCACTCTTTTAATGACATTAGGCCAATGATCACCTTTTCTGACCTTCTTTGTTTGCACTGTCTCTTCACTTCCTATTTCTTCTTCAGAAGTTCTTTTATTTTCATGTTGTTGCACAGTTTGGTTTTCTTCGTTCTCAGTTTCTTCTTCTATTTGTTCTTTTTCAGGCCTTATTGGTTTTTCTTCAATTGCTCCAATGTGAGTTTCTAGCAACTGACCTTGTTCAGGATTTGCGCCTTCATGCTTGAGATTTTCGTGATCTTCTTCTTCTTGGACGTATTTTCCTAAATCTAACTTGTTCTGATCAGGGCTTATTGCACTTTGTACTTCTGCAGCCTGACCGCATTCTTCTAAACCTGTCTGTCCCTGCTCAAATTTTGTTATTTCGTTGTCGATTTGAGCCCAATTTCCTCTCCCTATCTGGTCCTGCTCAGGTTCTTTTATTGTTTCATTTTCCTGATCCTGAGCGGCTTCTTCTTCACCTATCTGGTCTTCTCTAATTTCTTCTAATTTTGATCTGCTTCTTGTTCTGTTGTAAACTTCTGGTATGTCAACCACTGGTATCCAGTCCTGACTTGTGCTCGGTTGTTCTTCTTCAGCTTCTCTCGAATCTCTCACCTGGGATTCTTCAGCTGGGCAACCTTCAGCTTCCTCAGTTATTGATGCTGTCTGAGGATCTTGTCCTTCAGGCTCTGATACTCTTTTGGTGTGACTTACGTGAATCCAGTTAGGCAATCCTGCACATTTCACTGCTGTGTTCGTAACTAGTATGACCTGACAAGGTTCGCCCCACCTGGGTGATAAACACTTTTCTCTGGTGTGATGCTTCACAACCACCCAATCTCCGGGGTTCAGATCATGCTCTTGCTCAGGCTGTCTGGAAACTGCGTCTTCTCCAACCTGGTGAGAGACAGAACGCACTAGGTCAGCCAATCCTTTGCAATAATCCAGAACCATATCATCAGTTATGTTCAGCAGTTTACTTGTAGGTACATGTGCTTGTCTCATTGCTCTTCCCATGATTATTTCATGCGGACTCAATCCGGTATTTCTATCAGGAATGCTTCTGAGTCCCATTAAAACAAGTGGCAATGCATCTGGCCAATCTAACGATGTTGATGCACACATTTTTGCCAGTCTTGATTTTATTGTGCCATTCATTTGTTCAACAATTCCAGAAGCTTCTGGGCGATACGCACAGTGCAATTTCTGCTCAATTTGGAATGCTTCACAGATTATTCTGATCACATCGTTGTTGAAGTGACTTCCTCTATCTGATTCCAAAGTTACTGGAAAACCGAATCTAGGAATGAGTTCTCGTAGCAACAACTTTGCGACTGTAATACTGTCATTCCTTCTGGTAGGGTAAGCCTCCACCCACCTTGAAAACAGACACACTATGACAAGTACATATTTCAGTCCTCTACATGGTGGTAACTGTATGAAATCTAGCTGTAATCTCACAAAGGGACCCTCAGCCTTTCCAATTTTTCCCAAACCAATTACTGTTTTTCTTCCTGGGTTATTCATTTGACAAGTTAAACACCTTTGGCATAGACTCTCTGCTGCAGCCCTAAACTTTGGATTATACCAACTTTGTCTGAAAAGTCTAATCATGGCATCTCTCCCTACATGTGTGTCTCCATGATACATTCTGGCCATTTGTGAAATCAGACAGTCGGGCATGACTGGTCTGCCGTCTGCGTATACCCATACATCGTCATCTGTTCTTCGGGTACATCCTATTTTTATCCAAACATCTCTTTCACTCTCGTCAGCATCATCTTGCAATCTCTTCACATCATTCCATGTTACAGGTGGTGCATATAGCATAAGTTGGCAGCTGATTCCCATTCTTTCAACCCTTTTATTTACTGACAACCTGTTTTTGGCACAGTGTTGAGCCACCAGATCTGCATATCTGTTACCGACTACCACCCAGTCATCTCCTGACTGGTGTGCGGCACATTTCACCACCGCTAATTCTTTTGGTGATTGTATTGCTTCTAGTAGTTCTTTTACAAACTGTCCATTTTTGATTGGGGATCCTGAAGAAGTCATGAAATCCCTCTGCATCCACAGTTGGCCAAAGTCATGCACAACCCCGTACCCATATTGACTGTCTGTAAATATGGTTACTTTCTGATTCTTCCCAATTTTGCAGGCTTTAATCAAAGCAATTAATTCAGCTACTTGTGCAGACTTGACTCCTGGTAAATAGGATGCTTCGACTATTCCAGTTAATTCACATACAGCATAGGCTGCACTCAGTTTACCATCCTCATGCCTTAAGCATGAGCCGTCCACAAACAGCTCCCTGTCTGGATTCCTGAGAGGCAGCTCCTGTATATCAGGACGCGGTTTTGTGCACAATTCTGTGACTTGTAAACAATCATGTTCCTCCTCATCATCTTTGACTTCCTCATGGTACGGATCTGGTAGTAATGTAGCAGGGTCTACAATTGTGCACCTGATGATAGTCACATTTTCAGCACCTAAGATTATTCTCTCATATTTAGTCAGCCGACTAGGAGTAAGATGCTGAGTTCTGGTTCTTGTCAATAGAATCACAACTGAGTGTGGGACAAACACTTTTACAGGATGTCCCATTACAATTGATTCACTTTGTTCAATGCTCAAACATGTAGCAGCTACTGCCTTTAAACAGCCTGGCAACGCTGCTGCCACTGGGTCCAATGTAGCAGAAAAATATGCTATAGGACGTCTGTCCAAACCATGTCTCTGAGTTAGGACTGAAAGTGCACAATTTTCTCTCTCATGACAGAATAACGCGAACCCTCTGGTATAATCAGGCATACCTAGGGCAGGTGCTTCGCACAAAGCACTTCTCAATTTTACAAAAGCTCCTACGCTCTCATCATCCCACTCAACAGGATCTTTTGCCTTCTTTTTCGTCATTTGAATCAATGGCTTTGCTAACAGAGAAAACCCTACTATCCACTGTCGACAATAACCCACTATTCCAAGGAACATTCTTACTTCTCTTTGAGTTACAGGCATTTGCATTCTCTTGATTATTTTTACTCTTTCAGAGGTTATCCTTCTTTTTCCCCTCTCAATTTGGTGTCCTAAATACTTAACTGCTGTTGTACAAAACTGCAGTTTTTCAGGAGACACTTTATGTCCTTCCTCAGCCAAATGGTTAAGTAATGCAATTGAATCTTCAACACAATCATCATGAGTGCTGGATGCTACCAGTAAATCGTCTATATACTGTACTAAGACTGAACTTCTGGGCAGTACTAACTTCTCCAAACACCCCTTCAGTATTTGATTGAAAATGGAGGGACTTTCCGTGTACCCCTGAGGAACACGATTCCATACATAGACTTTATTCTCGAATTTAAATGAAAAGAAATACTGGCTATCTGGGTGCAATGGTATTGAAAAGAACGCTTGGCATAAATCAATCACAGTAAACCATTCTGCACTCCAGGGGATCTGGTATAGAATTACTGCAGGATTTGGCACTATAGGACAACAAGGTACCACAATCTTATTAATTTTGCGTAAATCCTGAACAATCCTATACTTTCCGCTAGGTTTCTTTAAACCCATGATTGGTGAGTTACAAGGGCTACTCATAACTTCTTTTAATATGCCTTGTTTTACCATTCTGTTGATTTCCTCAATAACTCCTGCTTTTACTTCTGCACTCATTTTGTACTGTCTGGTATTTGGGAAAATTGCACCTTCCTTTACAGTGATTTTTACTGGGTCTATTTTGGCCATAAGTCCTACTTCTTTCCCAGTGAAATCCCATACCATGGAATTTACTGTAGTTCTTAATTCTTCAGGTAACTCGTCTTTTGTTATCAAAGAAAACATCTCATCTACTTCTGTACCTTGTTTTGCAATCATAATTTTATATACATGATCTTCATCCGGGGTCTGAACTGCAACACCATCCGGTGTGCAGAAAATTGTGCAGTTCATTTTGCACAATAAATCTCGGCCCAGTAAGTTTACTGGACTGGAATCACACACTACAAACTGATGCATTTCTCGGAAGTTTCCTATTTTTACTTCCATTGGTTTGGTAAGAGGTGTTTTAATTTTACGATTAGCTACACCTATGACTTGGATAGCTTCTCCAGAGAGAGGAAGGTCTGGGATGTCTGCTGTTCTCACAGTAGAACGAGTAGCACCAGTGTCCAAAAGGAAAGTGATATCATTACCTCTTACTTTCCCTTCAACATATGGACCTGACTGGTCTACCGGCAAGGATGCGCCAAGCACGCACTCCTTCTCCCCTCTCCTAGGCACCGTCATTGGTCATATTGACAAAATTCATCCTGTAAAAGAAACTGTGAAGTTACATAATCATTCTTACCACTTCCTCCTTGATATCCGACGTCTGTACCGTGCTTTGCTCTGCTTACATTACCCTGTATAGGAGCAGGTGGCAACTGACTCTGAGGATTTACACCCTGCTGTGAGTCATTCTGCGTCTGTGGATTTAAATTATGATTTGGGCCATTATTATTTCGAATCTTTTTACATTCATCCTTCCAATGCCCCAACTTTCCGCATCCATGACAAGGAAATTTCTTTTTAGCCTCTTCTCTACTCATTCGTCCTCTCACTTTACCACCATTTCCTGTGTCACCATTTGTTCCAGAATCTTTTCCCTGATTATCAGTTGGATTATCCAAATTAATTCCCTGTCGCTCAGCCATTTTCACTTGAGCCCACATCACTTTCTCTTGTAGTTTCTTGTGCCTATCCTCAATGTCGTCTCCACAATATTTCGCATATTTCAAGATTTCATCTATGGGTTTCCCTTGCCAGCACAACATGTGCTGTTTGATCATCTGACAAATCTCTGGCTTTAAACCATAAACAAATCGATAAACAAACTGGCTCATGTTTTTATCTCCAATGTCCTCAAATCCACCATACTGTTTGAATACCTGCAATAGGCGTTCATAATAGGCATGTACTGATTCACTTGCTTCTTGGGTAGTCCTGTCTATTTTCACCCAATCCGTTTCTTTTGGTGGTATTTTCCCTTTCAGGTAAGTTATCACCTGCTGATACTTTTTCATCACATCACTTGATGGAGCACCTGTCTTTGGATCTCTAGGATACTCTTCACTCGGCCAGTCAACCGTAATCTTACAATCTGTCCACAAATCGGCAGGTACCACTATGTCGAACAAACCATCCAAGTCCTTCAACAATACCTTTGACACTTTCACAAACCTCTCAACTTGCTTGTACCATTCAATGGGTTTTTCTCTCAACTTTGGGAAGTCATTCGTAAATGACAAAATATCCTGTCTACTCCATGGGACATGTACATAACCTCCTCCAGGTACTTCTCGCATCGGATACATCTGATCTGCTTTCCCTGTTTCTTTCAATAAATATTCAGAATTTGTTCTACTGTACTGTGCCTCTTCCTTTTTCTTTGTCCATCTAGTTTTCCATTTATCTAGATCTCCCCATTTCTGTAATACTGACATTAATTCCTTTACTTGTAGTTTTTGGCCAGAGGCATTCATGTTTTCTAAATCTTTGTCAGAGAAGTCTGCTCTATAGGGTTTCTGTAACACTTTTGACTTCCCTATTTCAATTCCCATCTGCAAGGCCAAATCTGATAATTTTTCATGAAATATTTCTACATTTCTAGTAATGCTCCTGCATACAAACAATAGCTCTTCTTCATCGTAAGTATTTAAACGATCTACTCCCACATTTCCTGCTATCATTTCTTCTAACTCGACTTTTAATTTGTAGATGTCCATGATCTTTGGGGGTGAACTCTGTCTGTCTGATCCTTGTGCCCACCTTTCTAAGTCTTCTGGCATTACTACTGTGGCACTCTTAGTTCCAGATGATGTTACTACATTTACATCTTTGGAGCAACCAGGTGTTATTCTTCTAGGAGTGCTATTTACAGATCCTCGAATTGGTAAATCCATTAAGGATATCATAGATTCACAATCACTGATTTGATCATCAATTATTACAGGTTCGGGTTTAGGAATTTCTACAGGTGTAGGCATCACTAATGGTTTCGGATAATTTACCTTGTCCCCATATAAGGGAACCACAGGACCAATTGTTACAAGTATAGTCAGGGAATCAGGATGTACGTTCAACTGTGTTATTTTCTGTATCAATTCTGCTCTGTTTTTTTTATAGCCTCTTTTTTTTTATCCTGAAGTACCCTATTAACTGGTGGATTGTGCAATACTTGCGGTACCAATGGTGTTTTAAAAGTGGTGCGCTTGGGGTGCATCCATTTGTCCCTTCCTGATATGGTGGTGGATTCTTTAATATTTCTTCCATTAATTCATCTTCAGAATCTCCAAGCCCTGTCAAATGTTTTGTCTTTTCTGTGCATTTGCCTCCTAATGACCCTTCTGTCATAAATACTGGATACAAACCCTCTGTAAGCATCGCTCTTCTCCACTGCTTCATCTGACCATCTCTTGACTCATTTTGGTATCTAGGAAAAAATCCCCTATGACCCCTACTGCTTCTTGCTCGGTCACGTTCGAATGCCTCGGTTTCCCATTCTTCTAAGGCTTCGTATTGAGTTAATCTTGGTCTGGGTTCTAAATCATTCATCCTCAATCTTAAATTTTGAAGAATTCTCCCATTGAAAGTACCATTCTCTGGGAATGCTAATATTCCGTCATTTTTAGTATATTCTATCCAATTTTCTAACCATACGCAAGTATGATAACCTCTCTCCATCATCATAAATGAAGCGGGCGTTTTTGCTGGTGGAATGATAATTCCTTCTCTAGTTTTGATGGGTTTATCTTTCTTAAAATAATTTTTAACCTTCTGTAGAAATGACATTTTTCTCTTTTCTCCATACATTTTGGGTGACGTCAGTATTACTCCTGACTACTGACCCCTCCTTTACAAGAGTCTTTCCACGCCCGCTGTTTCGACCAATCCCAGCGCGGCGTTTTGTGACGTCAGCTTCCTCTCCGGCAGCCGACCCTCCCTTTACAAAATCGTACGAAAAACTTTATTTTCTTTGTATTTCTTATTTAATATTCAGTAACAACATAAAAACATTCGCTATCGTGTCAGTTTCGCTAATTGAAAAGGATAGTTTCGCTCACACTTAGTAAAACCTTTCCGTTTACTAAACATACACTACGAGTAAAACCCTTCCGTTTACTCTTCACGTAAGCTTCAGAAATACCTGCTACTTCTTCAATGTCACCCTTTCTAGGTGATATAACATCAAATTTTTTACCAGCGTATTCCTTTGCTGTCACTCACACGCACAGAGTCCCTAACGAGTACTGATAGCCCTGCTTAACTTTTCAGTACTATTTCTGCCTGACAGATAACCTCACTGCAGTATGGCTTCCACTTACCATCCGCTATTCAATTTTCCCCGGGGAATTCTGGACAACATAAAACAAAACTTTTGAACAAACGGATGTTAGTTTATAAAAATAAAATTCTCATTACCCAATTAACAAAGTACAACCATAACCATCCTCTGCTAGCCAGAAAACTGATACAGCGGGTTACTAGCAACAAGCATTCATACACCGAATACTCACCTGGGCCCATTCATTCATACTACGCTAGCAATTTCCCGCTGGTGGGTCAGTTGTACTCTTTATCAATATCCCTGCTACCAATTACTTCTCTGTTTGAAGAGTAATGACTTACCAATGGACCCTTTGATAATTGGAAAGTTTAAAATGAGTGACATTCATTACAATTCATAATTTCTAAATAATGACTGAGTCAAGAAGTTTTAAAATGTTTATCTAAAATTTAGCAGAGTAAAATACAGAACCACATGATACTTAATCGTATATCAAGGATGAAGCATAATAATCAATTTATCGATCAAGGACGGTTCCTCAGAAAGGAGAAGAAGATAGAGACAGCAGCACAACTAAAGGTTGCATTTATATTTACCTAAAGGTGCGAGAAACCAAACCCCTTGGCCAAGGAGTTGGAAAGATAGGTCCCAAGAAGGATGAAGACCAAAGACCTCCGGACCAGGTTCAGGACAGGTGACCTCTCTATCAACGACGCCTGCGTCGTTCCCCTCTCTGATACTTCGCTTCTCCTTGCTTCTCTCGAGTCATCTTCTAGGAATCCGCCGCCCCCACCTCAGGACCTCTCTGGACCACAAATCAGCCTAGTTCTGCTCTGCATCAGCATCTGGATCAATGAATGTAGCATTGCTCAACTAATTAACTAATCTATACCTATTATACCCTTCTACACCCAGGTACCTCCCATTAATGTTTCCAAATTATGGGCCTACTACTTCTGATTGGACGGGGACAGGGGGTTGATCCTCACACCATGTCAATTTAGTTCAATTTCTTTAAGCCCATTGTTTTAAAATACCGCCCATCACAATTAATACATTTGCTTTATTTCCCACCCGTTTCCCATTGATTCCGCAATACATTTTGTATACATTTGTTTCGACTTCAGGTACATTTCAGATGAACTTGTGAACCAGGCTTTGCGACCTTGGAGGGCTTCCAAGTTGACTTCATCGCTTCCGCTGGTCAGCTTTACAGTGCGCATGTGCAGAACCAATGTCTCTCGAGCTGCAGTTCAACCAACCCAGGCCCATTTACAAACTAATAAAAGTCAAAGAAGAAAATATTAAAATCACAAAATAAATGGTTTCACTGTATACCCACTTTGTCTACTCTATTCCCATTTAATTATAAATCTATCCCGCATTAATAGCATTAGAATACCACAGCTTTAATTGCAGCGTATGCGCAAGCTTTAGCACGTGAAAACATTAAGCAGCCATTTTAATACATACTGCGCAGAAGCAAAGATTTCCCTCCAAGCAAAGAAAGACGTTATACCTCGTGATATGGTTGACACATGCGCAATGAGATTCCCGTGCATTAGCGGCCATTTTGGATTTAGACAAGCGTTACTTGTTAGTTTAAACACATAGGCAAGCTTCTCTAGGATAGTGTTCATGTGTGCATTGGTTAGTAGAGACATTACAAAGTTTAATAAATTAATACTATGAGAAGATTGCTTACGAGCAAGTCTCATTGTGAGTTCTTGCTCCATCAAGGGTCAAGAACGATTTGCAAATGGTTGGGTGCAAACCGATGTGGCATGGTGTCCAACATAATGATGGATGTGGCCCGAGTGATTACCAGTGGCTGAGATTTATTCAAGCAGTTCACTCGCCACTTTTTTGTAAGTCAAAAATGTTTTGCCGACTTGCAAAAGGGGGTTTGCGACTCATTCTGAATCACAATTAGGAGGTAGTGATAGAGCATAAACGCTATCTCTCATCTATTTACAACAATTTTACAATGAAAATGATTTGTGACATTGTTTTTATGATAATGACAAATGTGTGATAGGTTATCAAGTTTTAAGAAAATACACAAATGAAGTTTGACTTAGATACTGCATCGTAAAAGTATGCAGAATGTTAGAAATAGGTTTCTGATAACACTTAACAGTCTAATGTGAAGTAGCACTTAATAGTCTGATGTGAAGTTTAACAAATATATTGATATAGGTTCTCATGCAAAGATCAATATGGTAAATAAATGATAACACAGAACATTTATCATGTGCTAGAAAAACGGTTAATAACACTAGAATGTATAATGTGAGTGTAGGAAAGTAGGATCTGCTTCTTATGGTTACTCCCACTTTTTGCTTGATGTCTCACTGTTTTTGACTAGTCTGACTAGGATCCTGCTAATAAGGACCCCAGTCTATCTGCTTTCTCCCTTAAGTTGACATACATGTACTTTGGTACACTCCAGATTGGATACTGGGGTACCCTTATCAGTCCCTAGTATATGGTACACATGTACCCAGTGCATAGGTACCCCAGAGGCCTCCCATGGGCTGAAGCATGTATTATGCCACCCATGAGAGGCCATGCAAAATGGAAGTCTAGGTCTGCTACTGCAGCCTGAGTAAGCTGGTGCTAGCACCACTTACTATAGATATAGGTTCACTATATCTATTGGTCACTACACTTAAAACTTATAAGTCACCCCTATAGCAGGCCTTAACAATCCTGAAGGCAGGGTGCTGGGTTTTATGTGAGAGGGTGCCCCTGCATGAGCAGAGCCTCTCTGCAGCCTTCGGAGACCATTCTCCCGGGTTGTCTGTGACTTAGCCAGACATATAGGTAGAGGTGCATTATAACCTCGCGGTAAATGCTATCTCGAAAACAGCGGCATAGAAACATATTGTGTTTGGTATCAAACACCTTGAAATCATACCTCCACACCAGTAACTGGTGTGGGAGGTATGATTCCACCCTTCTGAAGCGAGCTTCATGGGGTCACTGTCTAACCGGTGCCAGCCTTCTCGACCCGGACAGCACAAAATGGATGCTGCCAACCAGAGACACATTTCTACCCTCCTGCTGCTGAGCCAAGCTCGAGCAGAGGAAGGCAGCACAATAGGCATCCTGTCACAGAGAGGTGTGACCACCTCCCAGACAGGATTTAGTGTATTGGGGCTGGGTGGGTGCACTCTGAGAGTGCCTGCACTGGGGCACATTTGGTGTCCCTGTGCATAGTCCAGCTCAAACTAGTTCTGGGAGCCATTGGCTCCTGCTCTGGCGCGAAACTGGACAAAGGACATGGGTGTAACCACCCCTCTGTCCTGACCCTCCCCTAGGAGGGTCCCCCGAATCTGTCCAACCCTCTCCCGTGGGTACAAAAGGGCTTACCTGGCTGTAAGACTTTAGATTTTACGTGGACAAGATTCTACAAGAAGAAACCACTGACCTTCGACCGTCTGGACACTCTGGACTTTGCTGGACCTTGACTGGGCTCGACTTTGTTCCCCTTTCCGTCCGAAGCTTAGTTTGTGCCTTTGCTCCATACAGGCTCCGTGCAGGACCTGTGGTGCACTTAAAACAACTGAAGAATCTCCCTTGGAGTGAAGGAGTCACTCCCCTGCATTCGCAGGCACCAAACCACAACTGACCGGACTGCTGCTGCTGAGCTCCTGCGGACTCCGAAGATTTCAGCAACACAGGAGGTGGGCTTTCGAAGGTCCCTGAGGTCGATCTGCCCTCTCACTGAGTTTGAGGCCAGTATCCCTCGTGGGGACTGCATAACCCGAACCCCTGTGCACCGTGTCCATTTGCAAGTGCATATGCTTGTTGGCGATTCCCGAGCTTGTGCATTGGACTCCGTTTAGTCCTGACCCTGAGCAAAATTTGCACCAAAGAACTCTGGCCTCCTCGCATTGAGTGCTCCGTGGGCCGGTACTCTGCAATCTTGCTTGAGGTCCCCTCACGACTCCTGGTCATTCGGCCTGTGGGTCCTCCTGAGGGTCATCTTGATTTCTCATGGGCTTTCCTGGTTCCTCCAGACGTTTCCTGACTCCCCATTGCTTGGTGAGTCCCCTGGACCTTGCTGGTCCACACCGTAACCTGTTTGACCATCCTGCGTGGGTTGCTTTTGCCGAGGCTTGCTGGTGCTCCAGCCGGACACTGACCCCTCAGCACTCGACATCCTTCGTGGGACAGCTCGCATCCGGCTCCTGGTTGTCCTCGACATCTCCTGGTCCTCGTGGCAGCAGAGTCAAGCATCCCTTTTTCGCACCTGAAGCACCCGACATCGGTGGGCATTCGTCTACCGAGCCCCTGGTCACTCTGAAGTGACCCAGACTCTGTCCCCTCTGCTTTCAGGTTCCTTCCTTCCAGAATCCAGGCTTGGATTCCACCAGACCCTTTTCACCTTCACGGCAGTAGTACTTCTTTGCAGCTCTCCATTGAGAACGACGGCAGCTTCCGACGCCACTTCAGACCTATGCACCCGGCTCCTCTGGGATAGGTAACTCAGGTACTTCGGTATCCACGGGTGGGGTGGCTCTTCAAACTCTTAAGTTCCAAGGGGTTCGCTCGAAGTCCTTCTAGAAGGGTCCTTAAACATTAAAAGTGTAACCGCGACTTCCCCATAGAATTGTACGGAGCCCGCGATCGTGCTCCCACACTGCACCTGGCCTCCGTGGGGTCCCTGTCTACTCACCTTGGGTGGTTCCTTGGGGTCCCAGCGATTCTACGTGCTCCAGACCTTGTCTTGATCTCAGTCGTGACTGTTATACCACTATTTTAGTATATGGTTTGGTCTCCCCCTGGAGCCCACTGTGTATTGTGCTACTTACAATTGTTCTATTGATCGTATATTGTGTGCTTTGTGTTCTATCCTCGTGTAGAGGATAGTAGAGAGTGTTATATTAATAAATACATATTTTTATATAACTACTGTGTGGTTCTCCTTCATTTAGTCATTCAGGAGGTGATATTCTGGTAAAACAAGCTGCTTTACATTCCTTCAAGATTAAGCCTGAAGGCTGCTCTCCACAGCTACCACTAGGATAGCTTTCTAAAGGTTATCTTTGACCTCATACATCATAAGGGTCGTTTGGACTGGTGCAAGGTGCCCACTATAATTAGTGGACAGCATATACCAGGCCAACTTCTCACAGTGAGCACTGACATTGACGAAAAAAATAGATGTTACACAAAGTGATGTTATAATTTGTGCTTTGTAAAAGTTTATTTCAAATATGCTTTCAAATCCTGAATGATGTATTAACCTACAACGTGCAAAGAGACTTACAAAATTAGAAGCGAAATAATAAGTGGTGTTAAAAAAATGTATGTGTACCTTATACTTCCATTAATTAATTGCAATTTATATTGAGATAATATTAATCTTGCCTAATTGAAGAACTAATGTACTGTTTTGAATAATGTGAGATTTATATTTTAACACAAATTCATCGTGCACAAGCTGTGTTTCATGAAGGCCTCAAAACTTGCTTTCTTTCCTAGTATGAACTTATTAACTGAATAGTCTGAAGCCTATGGGAACCTTTCGTAAAGTTTCCACTTGTGCTCTAACACTCAATTGATTTCTTTCACACTTGTACCTTACTTGACTAGATTTGCAACAAATTTGTTACTTCCTAGAGCACATACTTGGGAAAGGACTGACAAGGGATGAGAACATTAACTCGCCTACTTCCTTAATGTCACAACCAATCACATGACTAAAGTACAGTGGTCCTAAGGAAAATGCAAGTAATAGATTACTTAATTCTTCCGGATTTGTATACTTTTACCTGCAATATCATCTCATCCTATCGAAACTGAACAATGGGACAGAGTGGTTCGACAATTTGGTGATGTCGTAAGGTGTAACCCTGGAATTAAGGAGTATAATGGCCTAAAATTTGAGCTAAAGGGGCGGTTCTCCCCTCTACCCATCTTGCGGCACAGAGACTGAGGATTGGGACTTCCATAAACAACGCAAACTGAAACGAAATACTGCATTTGCTGCCGGCTGGTATGCTTGCATAGTGGAACCTTTTCGGCTGAAAGGGGGTTCGCGTCAGAGAAGCTGTGGCATTGATGCTGCAGTGTGGACAGGGGCAGACAATTCTGTCCATGAACTGGAACTGGTCATTTGGAATTTTCTGAACTTTCATTAATAGGGCTGGTATGAGAGACAACTGATTTTCCTATAAATTTACTTCTTTAGGATCAAATCTCCCTCGGCTGAGGAAGATAGCTCCCTTCATATCTGGATTTCACGAGCTTGTCACTGTTTATTAAATCTGATCTAATTTAAATTTAGGTTGTTTGCTAATTCATTTGAAACTAGATAAAAATACAATTCAAGATAAAATATTCTGCTGATTCTGTTTCATTATTTGTTGTGGCTAAGAATTGATTTGATTTATGATCAACTCGAAATTACCTGGGAGGTTACATCAACTTATTGAATGTTAACAATTAAGTTATTCCAGGTCCTCATATGATAATTGTTTATCCCCTAAGTATTCCGGTTCCTTTTAGCACAGGACAAGATCCATCGGAGGACCTAAGAGATTTGGTATGGTAGCTGAGGTTATTCTGCGATAAGAGAAACTAGATTGAATAAAATAATTTATGAGGCCCAACACGTTGACGCTATAACAGTTTTCTGGCACCATGTCGGATGGTTTACTGTCTGACAAAAACTGGGGGATAAGGCGGATGTGTAATGAGGTCACTACAAATTTGCCCAAACTCCAAGTTCAGTGATCCTTTGACCAAATGCCAGTTCTGAGGACGACGAGACAAGTGGTGTGAGTATTAATAGGGTTGTGAAAAGATTGCGTTTACATGTGCTACTAACAATAATTAGTAATAGGAATGTTTTAGTGTTTTATGTACAATAAGAGTTGTTGTACTGAAGTTGTTATCAGATCCGAAGTGGCCTAGCATCCCAGGATACACACCTAAGGGTGGTCTCAGTGTGGCATACGCTGAGTAAGTTTGTCTGCTGTTTGGAAGGTGCTGTACGTGAGACGTCATCGGCAGTACCAACAGAGAAGGGAACTTTGTGAGAGTGTGAATATTAACATTGTTGGGATTTTTCTCAAGTGCTCGGAGATTTGTCGTAAGGATTTTTCTGGTGAAATTGCGCTTGTCGAGATTTTGCTTAGGTTCGATGAACTAAAATCTGGATGTATGGAGATCTATAATTTCTTCAAGCGGAGCAGACAAGAATTTAGCTGTGTAGTGGATTGTCTAAGATGGGAATTGAAAAGGTTGGATTGTGAAGGAGGGGCTAGTTGCTGCGAGGAGTTGCTTTGACATCATAAAGTGTCGCGCTACGATAGGACATTTGGTGCAGAGCCGCGCTGGGATTGGTTGATGGTGCTGGAGTGAGCCGCGCAGTGATTGGGAGTTAGAACAACAAGAAGGAACTGCATTTCTTTGAAAATATGAGTGAATTAATTGTAAAGGACAATAAAATATTTTGTTCGGAGTCATGAAAATTTTAAAGGGCCTAAAAACAGTAATACATGGAGTTGTGCCTGTTCCTACTAGAGAGGGAGTACCAATAGCACCTGAAGGCACGCCTGCCTTGTATATGTCTCCAGAGAAAGGATCTCATACATGTACTTGGTTAGAAAATTGGATGAAATATACAGAGAAAGATGGATCTTTAGCTTTCCCTCAATATGGTACCTTTAATGTACGAATTCTTGAAAATGTAAGGAGACAAATGATTAATATTAAGCCATCACAAAGACCTATGTAATTTGAAGCTCTTGAAGAATGGGAACATGTGGCTCATCAGAAAGAAAAGGAGAACTATCAGGGCAGATATAAAAATACTTTAAATAAGTATGCAGAGGCTAAGTGGGACTCTCAATGGAGAATATGGAGAAGGGATATTGCAGAGGAAGCAAAAATGTATCCTGTATTAGCTGCAGACAAGCATGAGGGAGAAAAATGCAAAGAGAAGAAGAAACATCTAGAAATCCCTCAAGCTCTCATGTTAACTGATGAGAGTGGTGATGAGATCGATGGCGAGTTTCTGAATGAGTTATTGATGATTCGACCTCCACCATATAATGAAGAACAGTCACTGACAGGGACAAACCCATTTGTGAGAATTCAACCAGACGCACCTGCATTGCCAAATAGTTTAAATTCTGTAAACCCTTTCCTGACTTAAGAGCACACGCCTAGAGCAGTAGGGTTTAATAACCCCATATTACCGAATGCTCCAGATGCTCTTTCAGTTCCAGTAACCAAAGGACCTGTAGTTCTTTTGTATCAGTCAGGTATGGGAGGCCAGCAAATACATGCGTTAACTGTTCCCACTGGATTGGGGGGAGTGAATAGAGTTTCACGAGAACTGACTACAGATCAAATGAATTCCTATTTAACATTTCCAAATGAAGGTACCTCGCAACAAGGTAATAAATCAGGAGTTCGTGAAAGGACCATACGGACTACTGTATCACCTAATCAAGAGAGACAAAACTCATTACCTAGTACTGCGGAAAGGATTATGGAAACTCCCAATAGAGGATCACAGGCTTTGACAGGTAAAACCTTACAAATTGGAACTCGAGGTTCTGAAACCCGTGTTACTCCACAAATTGAGGGAGCAAGTGGAGGATCACATGAAGGTGTATCAAATCAGACAGTAGGGCCTAAGCCACAGGAACTCAATGATCGGGTTAAGGATATTGCACCTTCTACTTTTGACAAGGGTAAAAAAGAACAGGGAACTCCAGAGGTGAAGAATTTAAGTGGAGTTTCACTCGATGTAGCTAAGCTTAAGGTGGAATTGGAAAAATTGATTTTGGGAACCATCAGTCCCGGGAGAATTGTCAATTATCGGGATGAGGAATTATTGTTTATATGTAACGATATCACCAAGAGAGCTAGAAATAACCATGAGAAACTGGCTGAGGCTGCACAGAAATATGGAGTGGACATAGAGAAGTCAAAGGTATTACAAAAAACGTATCGAATGGATCTTAGTGACAAGCATCTAGAGAGTCTAAACCCATCAGGAAAAAGATTACAGATTAAAGAACTACTATCAACACTTAGGAAATGGGTGAGTGGGAAAGATGGGAAGGCAGATGGGCTAAAAAGAAGGAAATGAAGAAGGTAACCATGCCCAGGTACCAAGTGTTTGAAGGGGAAACTGGAAATACGGACAACAAAAAATATCCAATGAGAGAAGTGCCAGGAGGAGGGTATGTTCATGTTCCTTGGACTAGATCAGACATATTGCCCTTTACAAATGATTTCCCAAAGTTGAGATGGAAACCAGTTGTATGGTATAGGCAAGTTGAGAGATTGGTAAAGGTTTCAAAGGTATTGTTAAAGGACTTGGATACCTTGTTTGACATCGTGGTTCCAAGTGATTTATGGACTGAGTGTAAGATTGCAGTAGATTGGCCAGAGACAGAACCTGCAAGAGATTCGAAAAATGGTGCACCATCACCATGAAGTAATGAAAAATACAATCAGGCAATTACTTATTTAAAGGGAAAAATTTCTCCAAAGGAAACTGATTGGGTGAAGATTGACAGGACTACACAAGAATTGAAAGA
Organism: Calotriton arnoldi; assembly: GCA_963921515.1. Taxonomy (NCBI): domain Eukaryota; kingdom Metazoa; phylum Chordata; class Amphibia; order Caudata; family Salamandridae; genus Calotriton; species Calotriton arnoldi. The sequence goes on from CAWUFW010000278.1 coordinate 1,365,723, forward strand.
GACAGTGCATGCGTATTATGAGAGACTTCTTCAGGCATTTAAGCAATACAGTGGAATGAAAAATGTTTCAGGGAAAGATATGGGACATTTTGTGTATCGATTCGTGTATGGATTAAGACCCAAAATAAGTGCAATGATACAGCAGCATTTAATTTGTTCGCAGAGCAAACCCATAGACGAGATTCTTTGGTATGCAAAGTATTGCGGAGATGAAGTGGATTCCAAGCATAAGAGATTGAAGGAAAAGTTGATGTTAGCTCAGATGAAGGCAGCAAAGAAAGGTTATGTGGGAGTTGGTACAGATTATTCTGTTATAGTACATGGAAATGGCAAAAATGAATACCGGTATGCGAGGAGTAGCAGGAGGACTGCAGCAAAATGTGACAACCCAAGGCAAAGGAAGAGGGGCTTCAATAGAAATGTTGAAAAAGACTCACCCATGTCATATTTGCAGCAAGTTTGGGCATTGGAAGATTGAGTGTAGGTTTAATCCACTAAATCAGATGAATGGGCAGGTAACACAGGGTAAAACTATGCAGGCCCAAGGAGGTGATGTGATGGAGAATCAGCAGACTCAAAGACAGAAATTTGTTAATTTTAATATGGCACAAGCTCCTATACCCCACAGTAATAGTCAGGTGCAGAAATATAACGTGAACAAAGGATTTCATACAAATGATCAGATTGACCCAAACCTGAAGGTAACTCAACAATACCTGATTCAGATTGATGACAGTGATTCTGATTTATCCCAATGAAGGTGCCTGAGAGGGGAGGAGGAATGCGTGCTTGGCGCATCCTTGGAGGTAGACCAGAGTTGTCCTTATGTGGATGGCAAGGTGAACGGAACACCCATTTCGTTTCTTGTCAACACTGATGCTACCCGTTCCACTGTAAGAACAGCGGAAGTTCCCAACCTACCTCTCTCGGGAGAAAGAATCCAAGTTGTAGGAGTTTCTAATCAACTGATGTCGACTCCAGTATCGGAACCTGTTATGGTACAAATTGGATCATTTGAGGATTGGCACAAATTTGTGATATGTGACTCTAGCCCCGTAAACCTTTTGGGTCGAGATCTATTGTGCAAATTGAATTGTTCAATCTATTGTACCCCGAAAGGAATTGAATTTCATACTAATGATGAAGATGTGGTTTTCAAAATAGCCAAACAAAGGACTGAACACAAAGGGTTGTTACCTTTATTAACAAACAATGATTTACCCCTAGAATTGAGAGACACCATGTTACCAGAGTTTTAGGATTTCACACAAAAGGATGTTGGTTCCTATACGGATCACTTTGAAACCAAATGCAGAATTTCCTCGAACTCCCCATATATTCTGAGTCCTGAGAGCATTGCAGGTAAAACACCTCTGATTGAGTCATTGATCGAACAAGGGATTTTGAGGGGAATCATGGGAAGCCCATGCAATTCACCTATTATGGAAATTCAGAAACCGAACGGAAAGTATAGGATCATGCAGGATTTGCGCAAGGATAATCAGATTGTGATACCATGCTGTCCAAGTGCGCCAAATCCAGCCATGATACTATATCAGATTCCATGTAAAGCTGAGTTGTTTTCTGTAATTGATTTGTGTAAAGCCTTTTTCTCCATCCCTTTCCATCCGGATAGCCAAATTTTATTTGCTTTCCGGTTTGGAAACCGTGTCTTGGCATGGTGCTGATCTCCACAAGGGCATACAGGTAGTCCTTCCATCTTCAATCAAATATTGAAAAGTAATTTGGAGCATTTGGTAATGCCAAATCACTCTGTTTTGGTACAGTATTTTGACAACTTATTGGTGGCGTCAGGCACTCAGGAGGCCTGCATATGTGACACTATTGCATTACTGAATCATCTGGCAGTGAGTGGGCATAAGGTGTCACCAGCAAAGATACAGTTTAGCAAAAGGGAGGTCTTTTATTTGGGACATCACATTGAGAAAGGAGCCAGTAAGGTCTCACAAGATCGGATTACTGCCATTCCGCAGATGAACCCGCCAAGAACTCAAAAGAGGTTTGCATGTTTCTGGGAATGGTTGGCTATTGCCACCAAAGGATTCCAAATTTCTCATTGACCGCTAAGCCACTACAGAGGCCTGCACACACAGATGTGACAGATCCAGTTCCATGGAGTGATGAATACATGCGCTCTTTTAACAAACTCCAGGAGAGTCTGTGCCGAACTCTGGCATTGGGAATGCCCGATTTTAACAAAAGTTTCACTCTGTTCTGCAGTGAGCTCAAAGCCTGCGCATTGTCAGTTCTAATGCAAATGCATGGAACTCCGCACAGACCTATTGCATAATTCTCGGCTACATTAGATACTGTAGCTGCAGCATTGCCTGGATGTTTAAAGGCAGTTGCTGCCACATGTGTGAGCTTGGAGCAGTGTGAGAGCATTGTGATGGGTCACCCGCTGAAAGTGCATGTACTGCACTCTGTTGAGATTTTGCTCACTCGTACTCGAACACAAAATCTCACAAGTAGACGGTTAACCAAGTATGAGCAGGTGATATTGAGTGCTGAGAATGTGTCATTGGTAAGATGCACAAGTCTGAACCCAGCTACATTGATGCCCTTACCAGCAAATGAAGTGGTGATCCATGAAGCAGATCATGATTGTTTGGATGTGACTGAGTTATGTACAAAGCCTCGTCCGGATATCCTGGATGTTCCATTGCCTGAGTCAGATCATGTGTTGTTTGTGGATTGATCATGCTTGAGAGATGCTGGAGGAAACTTGAGAGCTGCGTATGCCATCTGTATGGTTGTTGGAGTGGTGGAAGCATCATGGTAGCAAGGAGTGTATTCAGCTCAGGTGGCTAAGCTAATTGAGTTAACCAGGGCTTGCAGCAATACTGAACAATTGAGAGTTACCATCTTCATGGACAGCCAATGTGGTTTTGGGATTATCCATGATTTTTGGCACTTGGGGTCTCAGCGTGGGTTCATGACCTCTTCGGGTTCACCCATCCGAAATGGAGAGCTCGTGAAAAACCTATTGCTGTCATTACAATTGCAAGCCGAAATTGTGGTGGTAAAATGTCCATCCCAACAACAGGAAAATTATTATGTGACGGTTGGTAATCGCTATGTGGATGAGACTGTGCGCTATTGCACCCTAAATTCTTACATTTTCAATCTGATGTCACAGAATGCAAGCTGATGTTTTCAGTTGTGGAGACATTGTAGTAAAAAACAGCATTACAGGATGAAGTGTCAGAAACAGAAAGACAGTGGTGGATCAAAGCAGGTTGCACACAAAGACAGGAGGATGAAGTGTGGGTGTACACAGATGGGAGACCAGTCTTACCTGATAGTTTGTTGTCACCAATGACAAGAAACTACCATGGTCCTGCACATGTTGGGAGAGATGCTTTGATGCGTCTTTCTCTAGAGACATGGTTTAATCCTCGATTCCAAGCTGTCGCAGAGGTGTTGTGCCAAAGATGTGTGATATGTCAACAACAAAATGTGGGAAAAAAACACTAGTTACAATGAGTCAGGTAGGGAGACTGGAGGACCTTTTAATAGGGTGCTGCTCGACTTTATCGAGATGCCTCCTTGCCATGTACTAAGATATGTTCTAGTAATTGTGTGCCTGTTTCTCCTTGGGTGGAAGCCTACCCAACCAGTCTAACTGTCGCAAAATTACTCCTTAGAGAGCTTATACCACGGTTTGGATTTCCGACCTCTTTGGAATCAGGTAGAGGAACTCATTTTAATAATGAGGTGATACCAATGCTTTGTGCAGCATTACAAATTGAGCAGAAGTTACAGTTTGCATACCGACCAGAGGCGTCTGGATTGGTTGAGCAAGTGAATGGAACAATAAAGGCCCGCTTTTCAAAGGTGTGTGTGTCCACGTCTCTGAAATGGCCTGATGCTTTGCCCTTGGTGTTGATGAGTTTGAGGAGTACCCCAGACAGAAGAACTGGACTGTCCCCACACGAAATCATAATGGGTAGGGCTATGAGACAGCCTACTGTTTATTGGCTTATGTGGTCTGTTCTGTGACTCAGCAGGTTGGGGAAGCTGCCATCTCACCACAACAGGAGCAGTGCCATGACCTGTGCCCCAGTGACTGAATCCTAGTGTAAAAACATGTGCGCAAATCGTGTTTGGAGGCTTGTTGGCATGGGCTGTATCAAGTGATCCTTGTTACCACAACTGCTGTTAAATGTGGTGGTCTGCCTAATTGGGTACATCCTTCCCACACTCGCTGAGTCCCATGTCCCCTTGAAAATGCGGTACCTGTCGTGGATGTGCCAGTGGTTACAGGGAGACATCCAACTCAGGTCAGTCACAGAGTAGAGAGGACGCCAGCTACTGGGTTCGAAGCACTAGTTCAAATAAGGGTCAGTGAGAGTCAGTCCCTGTAGATAAAGGTTCATGCGGAAAGGGACCTGACTAGGTGAAGAGTCGATCCAGCTGTTGTGAGCAGTACAGTGTGAACTGTTGTGAAAAGAGAGTGATCAGTGGACACTGTTGGTCCAGAATAACTAACCGACTGAGGCAAATATTGGCAGAAGGCAAGGTACCCCCAATTGTAATTGAAGTCTCAAGTCAATCTGAACAATGTGATACAGATGATGACGAGCCAACAGTGAGAAAATCAAAATGAGCTAAAGTACCAAGTCGTAGATATGCTGCGCCTGAGTGGACTCAAGTAGCAGCAGCAAATGACTGGGAGAAAGCATATCAAGCTTTTTGCTTCAAGGATTTAAAGTCACAAAAAACACCTTGAGAGACTGTTGCAATAAAGGATATTTTGCAAGGCAGAAAAACAAAAAGAAACATCCTATGAATAACTGAAGAGACAAAATATACACCGGATTATGACAAAAACTGAAACTTGTGAACTGTAACAGTGGGAGAAAACAAAGAAAATGTTGTTCCAATGAGCTTAAAGAAATATTTGCTGCAAACCCATGTTATAAGCATTCTCGAAATTTAACAGAAAACATGAATTCCTTTTCTGGAGAGTTAGGAGATCCAAACCCGGTATCATTGAAACGTAAACGCATATGTGCTTGCTTCTTAGCTGCTTTTTCTATAATTCTTGTATTGTTACTTAATGTTCTAAACCTTCCTCATCATGTTTATGTGAAGCATGACATTAACCCTACCCCTGTTACTAAATCGTTAGAAGGAAAGAACAGTTAAATTGTAATTAATTATCTAACCGATAAAACTTTACATCATGATCAGTCTATTAATGATTTTCCCTAAAATACTTTACTAAACGTTTGTACGAATATGTTGACACAATGGATGCTAGAGATTGTTATGTATGCATGCAAATACCTAACTCGGAATCAGAAGGGATGACTTACCATCACCTGCCACTTACTTATGGCATTTCTTGTAGTGTACTAACCAGTTTGTTCTATTGCAAAGGGCAATTTCAATATTATAACTCAAATTATGATTTGATCTTTTCGGAAATACCTATTAAGAAAAATCTGAATATTGTACCAGATACACGAACTGCTGAAATAATGAGTGAATTCTTCCAACCTACACAAAGTATAGATACAGTATATGCGCATAGACATAATTGAACTTGCGCTTTACATAATATAGAAAAGGATTTCATAAATTCAGTTGGGTATAGATGTGGAAAATAAACAAAAAGCTGAAACACAATCAAAAATCACACCTTGGACACACCTGGAGGGTGAAATCAAAAAGGGTGATGCACACTCTGCTATGGCTCTGGATTGGCAACATAAAGGAGAGCTATGCATATTAAGACACAAAATTGAATTTAATAATACGTTTATTGGTTCCAGGGAATGTGATCACACCTATGAGGATGGGGTTTGCATCTTGGAGGATCTGATCCAGTTTTTCCAGGAGTGTAATATATTTGTGGGAAAAATGCCTATTATAGGCTACAATACATTGGTATGGATGCTGATATATAGGAATAGTATTTCCAAAGATTTATCATGTGGGGCAAGCTAGTGGAACCAATGAATTTAAACACACTCGTTTGAAAAGAGGGATAAGCACTGCTGAAATAATTGAGGGTATTTTTGGTGAGATAATACCATCAGTTGGGGTGATTCTAAATCCTCACAAAATTTGTAAAATTTCTACTGTAGTTGATCGCTTATCGACCGATACAGCAGGAGGTTTCCTTGTCATAGATACTGAAATGGTTGCTATTAGATCTATGGTGTTACAAAAGAGACTTTCGTTAGATGTCCTACTTGAAAAAGAGGGTGGAGTCTGCTGCATGCCAACAATGCTGTACTGATATCCCTGACAAAAGAAAAGATTTGCAGGGATATATCAGCAATATTACTAAATTGGGAAAAGATTTGACTGAATTAAAATCGGATGGTGCGTGAGAATCTATTGGTAAAGGATTTACCTCTGAGGGAAAATGGTTTGCAACTTTGGGAGGCAGTTTAATGGGGAAAATATTAACACCCACACTAACTATTGCTATTTGCATACTAATAATAACAATGGTCATTAGACATTATAAACGTACAAAAACTGAGACGGAGACAATGGGAATAAAGAGAAAGAGAGCAAAAATCGAACAAAAGAATAGACAATGTGGATATTACGACAAATTAAAAGCCTTAAAACAAACTAGGCTAAAGCTTATGAAGACATCCGACTTATAATTGTGACATCAGATAAAGATAAGAGTGGGATGGCTCGATTCGCCATCCAAGGGGGAATTACTAGAGCATAAACGCTATCTCTTATTTATTTACGACAATTTTAGACTGAAAATGATTTGTGACATTGTTTTTACGATAATGATAAATGTGTGATAGGTTATCAAGTTTTAAGAAAATACACAAATGAAGTTTGACTTAGAAGCTGCATCATAAAAGTATGCAGAATGTCAGAAATAGGTTTCTGATAACACTTAACAGTCTGATGTGAAGTTTAACAATTATATTGATATATGTTCTCATGCATAGATGAATATGGTAAATAAATGATAACACAGAGCATTTCTCATATGTTACAAAACGGTTAATAACACTCGAATGTGTAATGTGAGCTCTGACAATGATGAAAAAAATAGATGTCACAGAAAGAGATGTCATAATTTGTCCTTTGTAAAAGTTTATTTCAAATGTGCTTTCAAATCCTGAATGATGTATTAACCTATAACTTGGAAAGAGACTTACATAATTATATGTGAAATAATAAGTGAAGTGTTAAAAATGTTTATGGGTACCTTATACTTACATGAATAATTGCAATTTATATTGAGATAATATTAATCTGCCTAATTGAAGAACTAATGTACTGTTTTGAATAATGTGAGATTCATATTTTAACCCAAATTCATCGTGCACAAGCTGTCTTTCATGAAGGCCTCAAAACTTGCTTTCTTTCCTAGTATGAACTTATGAACTGAATAGTCTGAAGCCTATGGGAACCTTTCAAAAAGTTTCCACTTGTGCTCTAACACTCAATTGATTCTTTTCACGCTTGTAGCTTACTTGACTAGACTTGCAACAAAATTGTTACTTCCTAGAGTACATGCTTGGGAAAGGACTGACAAGGGATGAGAACATTAACTCGCCTACTTCCTAAATGTCACAAACAATCATATCGGAAAGTATAGAAGTGTTCCAGACTACGTCTGTCTCCTACAATGGTGGAAAGCACACAGCTTTGTTTAAATACCCCTCACCCACCAAAAGGACCCTTGGTGGCATGCTTCATCATCGGGGTCTTCCCGCCCGCTGCGGGACGGGGCGTGCTACGACCTAGGACTACGTGGGAGCGCTGGTTATGAAAAACAATACTATGTGTGGTGTAGGAGTGTGAGTGGAAGGGTCAGAAGTGAGTGAATGGTGAATGGTGAAAAATTAAAAAATACCTGGCTCAGTAGAAAAAATAATTTTAATGTTCCTTTGAGCTGGTATCGTTAAAAGTGGAGAATGAGATGGAGATACTATGCTTTAATGAGCAGTGTCTCCTGTGTCGACATGTTTCGAAGCCCTCCCCTGGCTTCACATCAGGACCTGGAAGAGATCCCTTCTACACTCAAATCAAAACAGCTGTGTATTTACATATAATCCTAACTAAGTGGTGCACATAAATTCAACATGCACAGTATACTATACCCCAGTAGGTATATTGCTGAATGGGTTCTGGAAGAATAAAAACAGAGTTAAAATAACATAACACATCCAAACTGCACCATATGTGGTGTTGACCTGTAAAGAAAAGTGATATATTTCTGTGATATATTTTTCTTATCTTTATCCGTTATAATTGGTAATCAGTGCTGTGTTATGCCAGCGAGATGGGACAATACAAAAACATACACACACAAAACATAAAACCCACACTCTATATCTAAGGACCGCCTGGTGTGCGTATCCATATGATAATTATAACTGAAAGTATCTATTAAATATATCTCTCCTTCAAAAAACAGTTTAGTGACAGATAAAGAAGCCTCCAAAGTTTAGGCTGTTCACGTAGTCTTATATCGCCCAGATGATGCCCCATGAGCCTTCAAAACGGGAGGGAAGGGGTACCTATAGTCACACACTGTTAAAAGAAATTGAAAAAGAAAAGAAAAGGAAAACTGTTGGTTTTGAGATCTTTCCTAAATGAGCAGCATTTTACTGTTGCAAATCGGCTGTGCCGTACTTACAATATCAAGGTTACCTCCTCACCAGGACACTGCCTCGCCGCGGCTCCGTGGAACATTGAGCCAGTGTGGGCAGTGTCCTTAAATACTGAGCATAATTGGCAGTTTTGCCGCCAAAAAACTGCACTAATTGGTACAAACACTAGACCGTCAGAAAATCCAAGATGGTGACCTAGAATGGCACCTCCGGCTGAATGTGTTCGTTCCTCACTTCCTGTTGCTCAAGGGTGTTTGTTCCTCACTTCCTGTTGCTCAAGGGTGCCTGTTGTATAGCCCTAGGAGCGAAAAAGACTAGTGCGCTAACTAAAAGGACACTACCTCTTCCTAACTCTTTAAACTATCTGAGCGTAAAATGTGGACCAGCCGGATAATGAAAAAAAATTATAATAATATTAAAAAATAATAATAATATTAAAAATAAAGTAAACCAGGTCTGGGCAAGTATTTACTAATGGTACATGTAATCGCGTTTATGGTAGACATTGTACCAAGGGAGTGTGCAGCCAGACATGTGGGTTACTCCGAAGTGTTTTTTTCATGTTTCATAATATGCACGACAAAAAGTTGCTTCAAGAAACTGTTTTTTGAAGGAGAGATATATTTAACAGATACTCTCAGTTATACTTATCATATGGATACGCACACCAGGCGGTCCTTAGATATAGAGTGTGTGTTTTATGTTTTGTGTGTGTATGTTTTTGTTTTGTCCCATCTCGCTGGCATAACACAGCACTGATTACCAATTATAACGGATAAAGATAAGAAAAATATATCACAGAAATATATCACTTCTCTTTACAGGTCAACACCACATATGGTGCAGTTTGGATGTGTTATGTTATTTTAACTCTGTTTTTATTCTTCCAGAACCCATTCAGCAATATACCTACTGGGGTATAGTATACTGTGCATGTTAAATTTATGTGCACCACTTAGTTAGGATTATATGTAAATACACAGCTGTTTTGATTTGAGTGTAGAAGGGATCTCTTCTAGGTCCTGATGAGAAGCCAGGAGAGGGCTTCGAAACATGTCGACACAGGAGACACTGCTCATTAAAGCATAGTATCTCCATCTCATTCCCCACTTTTAACGATACCAGCTCAAAGGAACATTAACATTTATTTTTTCCACTGAGCCAGGTATTTTTTAATTTTTCACCATTCACCATTCACCATTCACTCACTTCTGACCCTTCAACTCACACTCCTACACCACACATAGTCGTAGGTCGTAGCACGCCCCGTCCCGCAGCGGGGCCGGAAGACCCCGATGATGAAGCATGCCACCAAGGGTCCTTTTGGTGGGTGAGGGGTATTTAAACAAAGCTGTGTGCTTTCCACCATTGTAGGAGACACACGTACTCTGGAGGAACACTTCTATACTTTCCGATAAGGGTGTATCCCTTTGTTTTTTAACAATATAACTTGAGGAGGACGTATCCACCTCTTCTGCTCTTTTGAGCATTACCTCTTCACTCCCTTCTTGTGTTACTTTGACAAACAATCATATGACTAAAGTACAGTGGTCCTAAGGAAAATGCAAGTAATTGATTACTTAATTGTTCCGGATTAGTATACTTTTACCTACTACATCATCTCATCCTATCGAAACTGACTAATGGGACAGCGTGATTAAACAATTTGGTGATGTCATGAGGTGTAACCATGGAATCAATGGCGTATAATTGCCCAAATTGTTTAACTAAAGGGGCGGTTCTCCCCTCTACCCATCTTGCGGTATAGAGACTGACGACTGGGTCTTGCAGAAACAAGGTAAACTGTGACAAAATACTGTCTTTGCTGCCGGTTGGTATGCTTGTGTAGTGGAACCTTTTCAGCTGAAAGGGTTTGCGTCAGAGCAGCTGTGGCATTGACGCTGCAGTGCGGACAGGGGCAGACAATCCTGTCCATGAACTGGAACTGGTCATTTGGAATTTTCTGAACTTTCATTAATAGGGTTGCTATGAGAGACAACTGATTTTCCTATAAATTTACTTTTTTAGGATAAAATTTCCCTAGGCTTTCACAAGCCTTTCACTGTTTATTAAATCTGATCTAATTTAAATTGAGGTTGAAAGCGAAGTAATTTAAAACTAGAAAAAAATACAATTCAAGATAAAATACTCTGCTGATTCTGTTTCATTATTTGTTGTGGCTAAGTATTTATTTGATTTATGATCAACTGACCAAGAGGTAGAAATTACCTGGGAGGTTACATCAACTTATTGAATGTTAACAATTATCTTATTCCAGGTCCTCATATGATAATTGTTCATCCTCTAAGTATTCTGGTCCCTTTCAGCACAGAACAAGATCCATTGGAGGACATAAGAGATTTGGTATGGTAGCTGAGGTTTTTCTGAGATAAGAGCAACTAGAATAAATAATTAATTTATGAGGCCTAACACGTTAACGCTACAACAGTAGAGTGAAAAGGGTATCTCCTCCTAATTATGATTTGCAATTACATGTATCAAAGATTTGCGACTGCAATTGCAGTCGTAAACCATTGATTAGATGTAAACCATTGATTAGATGTTCAGACAAACTCAATACACGAGTTGGGGTGGAATCTGATTCGTACAGTGGAAGTTGCCCCCTGGGGACAGCTTTCCCTTTGGAAATCATGTCATGCAGGCCCAGAAGATCAGGGGTCATCAGACAATGGTTCAGGGACCACTGCATTCTCCTCCACACTTCCCAAATGGAAAACGTTTTGTAAAAGCATCAATTATTCCTTTATGGAACAGAGGCTGCTTTAAAAAAATGCTTCTGTTTTGAAAATGCAAATGCAAAGATTGAGGTCTTATAGGCCGCCATCCCTGAGTTTGGAGTCAAGTGCAGTCAGTTTCAACTAGGGATCTCCCTAATTAATATATATTAGGCTGCTATTTCTGTGGCCTCCTGCAACTGGAAGTTTTGTAACGCGACCTATTAATACATAGGTTGTATCACAAAATGAACCACACATTCCTTAGACAAGAACATATTCCACTGAATGATCAGTCAGTTTCAGATGAGGTGTTGAAATATATGTTTGTACTCAGTATCAGCAGAGACGTTTTGAGGGATTTGCAAAGTGGGCAATTGCCCACAGCCTCCATCTTCCAAGGGGCCCCATGGGAAAGAGAATATTCTTTAGCTTTAGCTAAGCTCTCTCTATTTCTATAACCACCCTCTCTCCCCTTCTGTCTACCTCTATCTTTGACTCCGTCTCTCTTTGGCCAGCTGTTTCAGTACTACACATCAATTCTTCAATTTTTGTAGCTTAATATTTGAAGTAAAGTCTGACCATTAAGCAAAAACTAAAACATTTGAAACGTAACTTTATCTTGTTCACTATAGATACTCAAACTAGTGCCCTCAAATTAGAAAGAAGGATTAACAAGGTCCTTAGCATAATTGAGTCTGATACCTTCCTACCTATGGAGCAAACTGACATCATTCCTTACCATGAAATGACATAGTGATCAGAGACCACTTTAGCACTAGCACCAAGACAATAGGGGGATGAATGGAAGAAATGTGAAGCAGATAAGGAGGCAATGAAATACTGGTGGTGGTGGAGAGGTGGTGGGTGACAGAATGTAAAGGGGCTAAGAGGGAAAACAAAACGAGGCATGGGCAAAACAATTATACATCAGTGAGCACAGTCAGCAGCTGCTGTCAGCCACTAAGGTAACCTGCCATGTGGTAGCTGCTTGTAACAAAATAACCTTTAATCAAAGTAGGACATCAAACAAAAGCTCACTTCACATCAAGGAGACCTGAAAACAATAACCAGCAACTCGGCTGAAATTGGTCCCAGAAACATTCAAGGAGAGAGAGAGAGAGCGATATAGAGGCAGTGTATGCATGGCGGGTGGGTGGTGCAAAGTTGACTAAGGTTGCTGGAGTGGGAGTAGCGGGGAAGAAAGACAGACTCCCATAAAGTGGTAAATATCAATTGCCAGGATAAAATCTGCAGCTGGCGGTTTAAGGGTGTGCTAAAAGGAGTAAAAAAGCAGGGCATGACAAACATAAGAATAAGGAGGAAAGCCATTGTGTCAGGAGCAGGGATTTGAAATAGACAAGAAAACAATCCACTTCACATATATGTTAAACTATTAGTTACTGTGCTGCTAGTGACAGACAACTAAAGCTGTCTTTTCTGAGATGGCAAAATCTAATCATGAGCAAGAAGCAGACCCGAAGCCCACTCTCAGTATCCCTGTCTGTAATGAACCAGCAAAACATGATCTTAGGGTTTTGCAGGTGGCCATAGCTAAACAGGCAATGTATACCATAGCTGAGCCATAGGAACTCAGAGCAAAAGGAGAGGAGTATCAACAACAGATCAGATAAAGATCTTATCTATCTAAAGAGAGGACAGTAGACAAACATTAATTAACTAATTAAACTAGATGCCATACCATTACCATACTCAAAGCTGGAAGAAATTAAAGAATTCACTGCATTTACCCTCTGTGGTAAGGGCGGAGAGGAAGAATACACCAGATTACTCTAAAATCGAAAAAGGCCAAGGAAGCTATCATGATGAGATCAAATTCCATCAGAAATAGTGTTTAATTTGTGCCAGTGTTTGCCAACATTTGTTTATGAGAGTACACTACATGGTGGCACTCTCCGCCTGTTTTTGAGCACAGTACAATTGTTTAGCAATGCAATGCATTAACAAAAAGATAAAACTTGCACTTCCAGGCCATCCCTACAGCTTGGGGTGACTGACAATAGTCCAAAATGTCTCACTTGTTTAAGTGTGATAGTTACTAGGTAAGGCTGGCACTACCATTCAGCAGCAGTGACAGGAGCTTTGGGTGGTGCGGCCGCAGTGAAATAACCTTGGCCCTGGCATTTACATTTTTCAAATTTAGCATTGCTCGGGAATCCCAAATTTATACTCAACAATGTTGTGGAAGGACAGTGTCCTATTGAATGTGTGTAAGTAATTAGGTTACTGGTTGGTGGGGGGTGAAACTCTTCTCAAGCAGCAACCATAATCCTTGTCAGGTTGAAGTCACAAGCAAACCCCAAATTAGCTGTGCTCAACCATCTGGTAGCTTGGCACAGAGCAGTCAGGCTTAACCTAGAGGCAATGTGTAAAGTATTTGTGCAACATTTCAAACAGCAATAACATGACAACATAACACAAGAAGAATAGAGTACATTTTAATAAACAAAACAAGGCCAAAACGACAAAAATCAAATCAGTTGAACTGGAGATATGCAAGTTTAAAGATCTCAGTGAAAATTGAGCTAAAAAGCACAAAGTACCAATTGTGGTTATCTGGTTGCACCAGACAGGGATAAAGTTCAGGCCGACCACAATGGAGCATGACTGGCTTCAGGGACCCAGTTAGGCCCGCTGAACAAAAGTACCTTAAATCCTGGTTGCTAAGCATTCTGAGGTACCGCATTGAGGATGTGTCAAACAGCTGAGGCGATAAGAGGTCAGGGTCAGAGATGTGTTGCACATCATCAGTTCCAGGGAGCTGCAAGGCTGCAATGCAAGGTGCTGCATCGTCATCGAGGAGGCGGTTGACGAGGGGGTTTGTGCTGTGAAATCCTGCACCGAGCATGGGTTGCACACATGCTCATTCCGAAGAAGCTGTGGGGCTTGCGATGCAGAGTTTTGCATGGTCATCTAGGATGCTGCCTACGAGGGACTTGCAATGCAAGAGCCTGCATTGGGTATGCGTCGCGCAGCAGCGGTTTCAATGAGGCTGCAGGCTATGAAGGAGATGCACAGTCCTGGTGCCAGGAGAGTCCACGCAGCAGAGACGATGCATTGGTTCTGCTCGGGGCTGTGCCACGCAGCAGAGGAGATGCGTCAGCTCTGCTGAGTCCACAGATGGGCTGTCAGAGCACCTTCAGACTCACTTCCAAGGATCAAGGACTGGGTTGGCACCACTTGGCAGGGGAGGACTCACATTTGCAGAGTCCAGGTGCTAGTTACAAGAAACTAGCTCATGGAGTCACTTGGTGGTCCTGGGTACAGGTTGCAGGTCTAGTCCTTCTGATCCAGGTATGAGGACAGCACGTCAGCACAGCAGGACAGTACTCCTTCAGGGCAGATGTCCAGGACAGTGGCAGTCCTTTCAGCAGCACAGCAATCTTTCTTCCTAGCAGAGTCCAGGTCCAGAAGTGTACTCAAGTTTTGGTGTCTGAGGTCCAACATATATTCCTGCTGCCTTTCTTGAAGTGGCAACTTCTAGAGGATTCCCTTTGAAGTGCTTGTGTTTTATGCCTACCCTGTCCTGGCTCCAGACTAACTACAGTGGGAATTTTATCCTTTGTGTGAAGGCATGACACAGCCTATTCAAGTGTAAGTGGTGCTTGGCCCAGCTCTGACCCCCATCCTACAAGGGATGGCCCATCCAGGCACACCTAAGCTCTCTATTGTGTGTGGCTATCTGGAAAGAATTCATAAAGACCAACTGCCAACTGCTCCTAGTCATCTGACCCAGAGGCAGACTGCAGGCACTAAATGGCTAAGGCAGGAAAATGCTAACTTTCTTAAAGTTTACAGGTAATGGTGCCTACATGGGATTTATTTTATGATCAACCATACTTCTATGTGTCAGTTATTTTAGATGTCTCACCATGATATCATAAATTAATTATAACAATAATTATGTATGGATTATTCCAACTGAAGTAAATTCGAAAAACTGGGCATATCTCCGATTTTTGTTTTTGTATTTATATCAAAACACATATGAAATTCGAGGTTCATAACATAAAAATTTCCATAAATATTGATAACAGATATTAAAATTTCTCATAAATCAAACATAACTACTCATCAATGCCCAATCTGGAGTTTGTCCTACACATAGGATCTAGAGCTCCTCAATCTAATTTTTAACAGTGCCTAAAAGCAAAACTGGGTTTAGACGTCAACGTTTTGGTCTCTCTTGTGATACATCTAGGAGACCATCTTCAAGACATCACATTTGTATGAAGATCCAAGACCCCTCTAGGAGCAATATTACAAAAGACAAAACCTCAGCTATAACTAATAAACTCAAATCTTCTAGAGGTATACACCAGGGATATAGTGCCAAAAAGGTTAATCTGGAGTTTTTGTGAATATACACCTTCTTAACCAATCTATACATTGTTAAAAAGATAAATCCAAAAGAATTTCGATAGCCAGAAGACTAAAGTAGAGAAAAAAAGATTATACCTTCACCCAAACAAAATGTGCTTGTACAATTTGAGTTAAAATGTTACAGGTCAATAAATCAATCACTGATATTTTATGAAGTTTATCTCGTCATGAATGAAAAGTGTTTATCTAATGTTCTAATGGATTAAGGAAGATTGTTATTTATACTTACTTAAATATTACTTTAAAGTGTCTCCCTTACATATATCAGTTCGCGATCTATAAGTATCTCCTGAGAAGAGTTAAAAAAATATATACATTAAACAATTTGGGTATTCCAAAGAATGTTCCTAAACCTCCCAGGAAGTGGCTTTTTCAAAATTGTAATTTGAAATTTGACTTTACCATGAAGGAGGATTTTTCATTACAATTCCAAAGACACCAAACATGTACCGTTTACTTGCTCCATTTTGGAAGTTACCCTTATAAAATGTAATAAAATAACCCCAATGTTATCCTATGGGAGAGTTAGCCTTACAATAGTGAAAACAAACTTAAAGGTTTTTCACTACAAGGGCACTAAAACTTAAAAGTACATGCCCTACTTTTTAAATACATTGCACTCTGCCCTGTGGGTTGTTTAGGGCCTACACTAGGGGTGATGTATATTTATTAAAAAGGAAGGTTTAGACCTGGCAAAGGTTTATTTTGCCAGGCCGAAATGGTAGTTTAAAATTGCACACACAGGTTGCAATGGCATGTGTGAGATAGGTTTGCAAGGCTACTTAAGTGGGTGGCACAAGAGCTGCAGGCCCACTAGTATCATTGAATTTAAAGGCCCTGTGCACATGTAGTGCCACTTTACTAGGGACTTATAAGTAAATTAAATATTACATTTGGGGACAAACCAATGTTACCATGTTTTAAGGAGTGAGCACACAATTTAGTCCTAAGGCCAACAAAAATGAGATCAGAGAAATATGAAGGAGTAAGGTAAAAAGTTTGGGGGAAGACCACCCTAAGGCAAGCAGGTCTAACAATGTGGCCCGAACTGTGCTTGTCAAAGAGGTCTGTTGGCTTCAGTTTGTATAATTTCAGATTTTGCTGTTCTGCAATAGTTGCTGGTACATGTCTGCAGAAGTTATTGAAACAATCAAGCTGCTCTGAGAATTGTAATAATCATAATCTCTTTTCTTATAGACAGCTCTCCATGCCTCACTCTGACGTTTCTAAGCACTGTAAATAACAGGTACGACTCAATTTATAGTAATTGGAACAAATTTAAACTTTGTCAGCCTTGCCATAATTCAAACTTATGAGTTGCAAATCAGCGCATATTGCACAGTGGTGTCATGTAAAGTAATGGGGCCCACTACAGAATGTGAAGAGGGGCCCCAGAGTCTCCAAATACTCACAAATATTTACAGACCTTGGGTGGAATTGGGGCCCCCTGAAGGGTTTGAGGGCCCCTGAAGGGGTGGGTCCCCCTTTGCGTGACAGGGGCTGCAGGGGCCTTTGTTACGCCCCCGATACTGCAGCAGCCAGCAAATGTTTAGAGGAATTTGAGGATGGGGAGAATACTGGGCTTGTTTTAATAAAAGATTGGAATATTAGCAATGTAAGTTTGTGGCACTTCATCTTTTAAATCATGTAACATCGGACCTGATTTGTAAAGGTATTTGTGGCAAGAAATGTAAGTTTATGGCCAAATAAACCTCATTTACATCTGCCAGGAATTCACAAGAGGGTTCCCACCATGAGTACCGTCAAGCCCACTTTAGCAAATCACACTCCAGGGGTACAAAGTGGTTGTTCCAAGGTGTATCTTGCCTGGAAGTTTTGGAATGCTCACAAAGAGGTTTGGGGGGCAACCGACCAAAAGGAGGTCAGCCCCCCAGGAATATTGGGAGGGTGGTGCAGTCTGGACAACTGTCACCTTAGATTTTGGGCTTCTTGGGTGTGGGGAGGTAGCCCAAGGGAGATTTAAGTTGTCTGTTTTGGGCTCCCTGCCACATTTTTGGTAACAGGTGACCCGGTGGTTGGTGGCAGGGAGTCCAGTTAGGGAATTTTTGGTCCGCCCGCCCATCCCCCTTTTTTGGCAGCTTAGGGGGTTTTCCTCTGGAAAAGCGCTGTTGCTTCAAGGTACTTGAGTTGGGACAGGTGCACAAAAAGGTTTTTTTTTGTCAAATAGTTGTTTGTCGCTTCAGACAGGTGCTTGGTGGTGGCCTAGAAAGTTTTGCATGCATTTACTTAAGTTTTATTGGCCTTGCCATTAGCAAACCATGCTGAAAGAGAGGGGGTGAACAACCTCTCACCTGGAATAGGCAGGAAGTTATAAGTTACGTATAGGAACTTAAGGGGTTAGACAGTCAATAGGCTGTAGGGGAAAGTTAAGGTTACAAACTGTAGAACTGCAGTACAATAGGTAGTAGATAGTTACGGGGTTAGGTATGTGGGGGTTGACATTGGGGTGGGGGTAGAAAAATAGATAGTTCATGTTTTGTATAGTGAGATTTTAGTTTTGTAAGTTTAAATGCTCAAGGAAAAGTTTTGTGATGTGCACCTGTTTCAATAAAGAAGTCTTTTTCACACAAAATCAAGTGGTCAGTTGTCTGTGCTGCACTCCTCTCTCCCAAACGTATATGTTTGTGGGCATTCCCAAACTCCACTTGTACCACTTTTCAGCCCTTCCATGATCACCCACTGATTAAAGGTTGAGGGGAAGAACTTTCTCCATGTGGAAACATGTTTCCTCCATGGAGGAAAAAAAGTGCATTAACACAAGAGTCTCCACTCTCAATGCACAAAATTTACCACTGTAGAGAATTCAGCTCAGGGGGACTAAGACCCCTGAGGCATGTCACATGACATCCCCAGATTTATGGCTAGACAACTGTGATTGTTGCAGGTTTCCAGGTGTATTTCTGGCAATGTTTGTGAAAAGTAAATTACTGTTCAAGTAGGCTTGGGGGAGGGGATGTAAATCTCCACCCATACTTCTGCATTTCTTCATCAATAGGCTCCTGTACAATGATTTGTCCAAATGGCTCCTGGCATCATACACAGGTTACGAAACAACGTATGAAACATGAAGAGTTTTTATTCTGTGTTTAATTCCCTGCAAAATGTTTGGAATTTACCTTCGGGCACATCAACGTCACGCTGGAAGCTAGTGGAAATTCACATTACAGCGTTTTATAATGATTTTTGAAGGTGAGTTTTATTTCTATGGTAAGCTTTTGCTATGCAACAAAATGGCTGCCTCAAAAAGCGATAACCGAGAAGGGCCATCCTTAAACCATCTTAGTGTCCCCATTACACATCAAGTGTGTATGAAGTGTGCAGGCATTTAAATTGGTGGTCTTCTCCTGAAGGCCGTTAATTAGTGCAGAATGCAGCCTTCAGTTCTCCTCCCAATTTGGGCTGAAATGCATTTGGATGCCTGCCCAGACTGAGGAATTTGTCATAGGTTAGATGAGTCCCATCTGTAAGAACCGCGTGTACAGCATATGCAAATCGTTTTGCTAAACACGGGTCTGTATTTCCTTTTTTCTTCAGGTCATTTTTTTTAACTGGTGATAAAGAGTTCATTTGTCACATCTAATTTTCAATCAACTGAAAGATTTTTGCACATACATAAATATACAGAAAATGCAGATGGTTGCATGCAAGAATAGCCGCACTGAGAATAGCGTTTTCTTTAATCACACAAAACAAAATCTTTATATTGCGATTTTACCCTCTGTTCAACTGTAGATCATAGAGCTGTAAAATAGAGGGGTGCTGCTGTTCATTATTATTGTAATTGGCTCTGTAAATCGACTACAAAACAACCCAGCACAACTCATTATTCAATAATTGTGCGCACACCCCGCACCACTAATCCAAGATGTCAATGTGATCCAGATGTCCGGGATCCCCTGACAACACCCACCAACTGCTAAAACAATGAGCTTATAGTCAAAAGGACCACTGCAGAGGCCTTCTGGGGCCATTGCATACAACACAGAGGCACTGCTTACAACAGATGACAGCTTCCACTTTACATGCTGAGCAAATGCAAAGTGAGATCAAATGTTAGGCCTTGCAACAAAAAATACCATTCGATTTCTACAAAATTGAACAATAATATTTGTAATAAGACATCATAAACCCAGCACACTATTAAAGTGCAATTGAACAGACAGCTGGAGACAGCATCAGGGCCGTGTGGACCTTCTAGAAAAACTGAACTGGGTCTATTTTTCCGGCAAGTTTTTTTTCTAACATAATCTTTAGTGAGCTTTGGAATCAATCTACCAATATTTAAAGGCCATTGATTATCCCAGTGCTCTTCACCGGAAAACGTCACTAAAGCATTAATTGCAATTGAAAACAAACTTCCAGTCGTCCCCTAAACACTAAGGGCCTCATATATGGGGATTTGGCGTAGTGCAGCTAGAAAGTCACCTTGTTGCGCTGCCCTACTTTAAAGTGAAAGGGCAGGAACCACCGTATTTATCTAATACGGTGCATTGCTATCCTTTCCGCCAGCACTGGCGCTGTTTTGGCAGCCTAGCGCCAATGCATGCACCCTTGCACCATGGTGCAAGTGTGCCTGTGTTGTTCGCAGGATTGTTTTTGTGCATGAAGGGGAACCTTCCTGCACAAAAAAATCCTGCGAGGATTTTTCCTCTTTCTATGTGTGATGGAGAATGCAGCACACATGGAAAGAAAACAAAATGAGGAGAAATAAAGTTAATTCTTCCCGTTGAGCCTCCCTTGGTGAGGCGTCAGGTTTTGGCGCATCCCCCAGTTTTAAATGGTTTTGTCATTCTGGGGAAGCGTCAAAATCCATGGGGGTTGTGTGGGAACACCCACCGCAACCCCCATGGAACACCTCCTTAGCGCAGAGTAAGGCAACGCAGCGATTTGCACTCCCTTGCCTTATTCCATATCTGTGAGGCCATTCAAAGCCACACAAAGTGGCTTTGCGTGATCTCATAATTATGATTTTGTAATTTGCGCTGCCGGAGTGTCACAAAAAGTGATGCTAGAGCAGCACAAGGGGCTCATAATATATGCCCTTAATTGCTTTTCTTAAAAGGCGGAAGCGTTTTCAGGTTTGATGCAGACATCTTTAGATCCCTTGAAGATCATGTATTATCAATGCTGAAATCAATGCCGAGAGCAGTACTAAGAGCAGTGCCAAAAGCTAAGAAGAGACTTCACATGTTTAGAGGAGGAAGGAGCGCTTCCCAACAGCATGCTGTTAGATGCCGTGTTCAGCTCATGACTGGGTATATTTACTGCCTGGAGTGTTATAGGGTCTTCAAGAGCCATTTGGAGAGTCCAATATAAAGGGCAGCAGTGTGACTGCAGAATTGAATATGGTGTTAAAGATGTCAAACTTTGGCTTCTTCTTTGTAGCCAAACAAATGCTATGGGTTTCAGGAAAGGGTTGTGGACAAACCTTTCAAACATCCCTTTACAAAACCAAACCAGAAAATTAATTACTAAATTTGAAAAAAGAAAACCAAAAAATTACGTGAACCCCAGTCTGTTCTTCCATACCAGGTTCAGGAACCACAACCAGAGGCACTTATCCCTCTTACATGCTTCAAAAATCCTCCCTAGGTTCTCAAGGAGGAACAGTTCCCTGTCAGTTGTAACATATATACCCTGGTATTTAAAACCATAGGCCTCCAGGTGGACTGGGAAGGGTTTGGGTGGGGGTACCAATCTGGTAGGGGGTAGGCCACCGATTGGCTCCAATTGATGTGGAGCCCTGTATATTCCCTAAAGACACTCAAAATCTCTAGCATGCATGGAAGAGACCAGACAGGGTCCGCCACATTTAAGACAATGTTGTTTACATATAGGGATATTGTGTCTTCCCAGTCTGGGTCCCACTTCAGGGCCCGGATTTGGGCATCCCTACATATCCAATTTGCGAGCGGCTCGAGTGCTACTGTGAACAGCAGCGGGCAGCCATGTCTAGTGCCCTGTCTTATCGGTATCTCCTCCAATAGTGCACCATTCATTCACACCCAGGCCACAGGGTTTCCATATAGCCGTTTGACCCACCCCATGAATGACCGGCTGACGCCCATCTTCCTCAGGACCACCCACAAGTATGGTCATTTCAGAGAGTCAAATGCCTTTTTGGCGTTCCAACAATAAGAGTATTGCCGCTTCCCTGATCCTCCCACTGGGAGCCAAGCAGCCAAACAGGCACCTGAGATTATGACGTGTCACTCTAGGTGGCATGAAGCCCGATTGATCAGCAGCCACCAGAGACTTCACCACATGCATCATGTGAATTGCAAAGACCCACGCCAGCACCTTTACCTTCACATTCAGTAACAGAATGGGACAGTAGGATGCACAGTCCTCAGGCGGTTTCCCATCCTTATATATGGGGACATAGGTCTTCCGGCAGTGTCCCTTCCCCCCTCACAAATCTCCCCCAGATGCAGCACTACCTGCGTTCTGAGACATTTAAAAGCTCGGGGGGGAGACCATTGGATCCCGGTGCCCTCCTCCCATTCAGATGACTCAGGGCCTCTGCAATCTCAGAGTCTGATATCTCAGCCTCAATAGTTTCTTGCGTCTCATCACCAATAGTAAGGGTTGGGGGATCTCGGATGAAATCGAGCAGCCCCTCCCCATTGTCGGTGGTACACAGACTGTAAACCTACTGGAAGTAGCACGCCAGTTCTTTGGCTATACCCTCTGTTGTCTCTACCACAGCACCACCTTTCCCCCTGAGTTTGCGTATCTACTTCTGCCCTTCTTCCCGCTTACCCAACCAGGATTTATCGCCAAATTCTTATACCTGCCCTAGCCTCCTGTTGAATCAATTGTCTATATTTCTGTCTAGGCCTCTCAATTCTGATCGCTAAGTCAGAGGTTGGCATGCATTTCTTTCCCATCTCCCTTTTTTCCACATGTGTGGGAGATTAATTGCCCCTGGATCGCTGTCTTATAGACCTCCCATAAGACCCCCCTGTTTCCACTGACCCATTGTTTTCTTAAAAACAGCTGGTGGTCGTGGACGTCAAGAACATTTTAGCGTCCCAATCCATGAGCTCCCATAGGTAAAGGCTCTAACCCGCCTTCCAACTCCCCCCCAGGCACCTGGCATATCGTGAGCATGAGGGAGTGGTCTGAAATGCCCCAAGGCAGGTATTGGGTGTCTCCCCACCAGCCGATTTGATGGTGCAGGACCAAGAGTTAATCCAGTCTGGAAAGCAACCTAATGGCATTGGCCACATATGAGAATTTTTTCTGCCTATGTTGTTGCACCCTCCATAGGTCTGCGAGACCCATTGAGCCCATGAATATTGTCAGGCATACGTCAGTCCTGGGTGGGTGTCCTGAATGTGTTATCCTATCTTGATCTCCCTGTGCTTTCATATTAAGGCCCCCCTTTGAGGAGTGTGAGAGCGTTCGGTATGGTCAACAGCCTGTCCCCCATGTTCCCCAGCTCATCCATCTACAATCCAAGCAGTAGGTACCATGTTACAAATTTTTTTTTTCTAGAGTTTTATATCACGCGAACTCGACCCAAAGGTATCAGAGCACTTCACATGAGCATCAGTTACGTTACAGACAGGCACAATAATATTTGGTAGGCACAGGGAGATTAAGTGATTTGGCCAGAATCACAGGATGTTGAGAGTCCCTGCCGAAATTCGAACCCGGCTCCCCAGCGTCGAGGTCGACCGCTCTAGCTGTTAGGCCACATCCGCTCCCCTAACCTTCAAAGGCAGCCCATTGTAGGTATCAGAGGCAGCTGCTTGACAACCATTCGAGATCACCCATATCTGTGTAATGTTGAAGGGGACAGTTTTACGTACCAAGATGCCAACTCCTCTGGACCCCAGTGCAAAACCGGCATGTTCCACCATCCGGTATTTCCCCCTATTTAAGAATCCACATCTATTGCCCACCAGGTGGGTCTCCTGCAGCGGGACTATATACTGGTCATGTCGGAATATACATTTTGTGACAACTCCTCTCTTTAGACTGCTACCTAGACCATTACCATTCCACGGGAGGACTCTGAGGCTTTCATCTCACATGGTACTGGGGCCTGGCTGCTCTATCCCATGTGTTCTGCGTGTGCCCATTTAGCCCCAATCTGTTACAATTGCCTCCTCAATAGTCACTGCTTGGTGTTACTAACAGTATCCACACACCTCCCCACAACCTAGTGAGGTGAGCCTGGAACTACCCACCTCCCCAGTACTAGAAGATACTGTCAGCCCACAGCCTGTCTATATGGATCAGTACTAGGGTGATGTAGGGATCGTCCATGGACCTGCAGATACTCATTATAGCCACAGACAATAGGTCTTCCCTAATGGGGGTCGGCACTAGTGGTCTCCCTCTTCCTGCTAATCTCTCATTGTGGAGACCCTTTCCGTCAGTGGTAACCTTGTACAGGTCTAGTGCTGCCCATTTGCTGCCTGTGGACAGACCTGACTGTATTGTATTTCAGCAACCACCTGTCTGTAACTTAGTGGGGGCAAATCTAGATCTACATCGTCGCCCATGCAGCTGTCTCTGGGACTTCCAATTCTAAACATGATAGCCTTCAGGGCGTCTCGGCACAGGGTGCCATTCCCATACCGCCCCTCTTTCTCAATTTCTGTGCCTTTGCGGTATAATCTGGGTATATGTTGACGGTCCCACCCCCATCCAGCTGCCAAGGTCCATGGGTCCATGCCACCTGTAGGATATGGGCTCTATCTAAAAAATTTAGGAGCCTCGCCACCATTGCCCTTGGACACGCCCCCAGGGGTGGGGTTCCCCCGGCACCTGGTGGGCCCTTTCCATGGTAGAAAAACTTGCAGGGTCACCCCTCCAGCACAACCAAGCCCAGCCAGCTCTCCAAATACAGCTCAGGCAATGCACCTGCCGCATCATTGGGATCCCCACAATCTGCATATTGTTGCGGTGGGAAAGACCCTCCAAGTGATCCAGCTTTGTTTAAGATTTTATATATCCATTAAATGTTGCATGGAATGTAAGGCTGTTGTACAGTGAGATCATGGGACAAAAGTGCAAACAAAATAATGCAACATATAATATGGTAGTGTAACATATATATATGCAACAAATAACTGGTACATAAATCAAAACAGCGACAGAAGGTTACTTGGACTAACCGTCCAATTGTTACATATATGGTTCAAACTAGACCCTGTGTTATTCTTCACACTGACCTGATTTCATTGAGCGTTGAGGTTTCGACCCAGGATGTATGTGTTAATTACGATGTATCAAGTGGGTCTTCTTCAGGACTGAGATTAATCGCACACCCCAATGACTGTAGAAGGATATAATTAAATGATTTTTACCTTCTCGCAATACAAAAGGATCTCGAGCAATTGGCCAAGTTACCCCCACCTCTCGCTCGCAAGGCATGATTGATTGCCGCATTGTCCCGTTGGATTCATTCTGAATTGAGAAGATCCTGTTACAGTTGCTATTTTTCGCTTGGCTGTTGATAGGACAAATATTAGTCCTGAAGAAGACCCGCGTGATGTATCGTAATTAACACATACATCCTGTGTCTAAATGTCGACGCTCAATGAAATCACATCCTGCGTCACCACACCCTTGAAATCAGAAATTATACTAAAAAGTTTTTATTATCATTTGGTTTTTCACTGTGAGCCGAGTCTGCCGAGGTTAGGGTGGGGATATCCTCAATGGAGAGCAGAAGGGAGGAGGAGTAGTGGGCACTGTAAGTGTGCATGTTGATTTGGCCAGCCTTCTTAGGACGACCAACCCAACATGCGCACTTAGATTTCTCCAATCCAGCTGTGTTGCACAGCCAATTGGAGAAAAGGCACAGGCTTCCTTTGCCTGAGCAAGTGTCAGACCAGCCGTTCAGGCCAATCCCAGCTCTTCTCTCATGCTTGGCATAGCACAAGAGCAGCATCTGGATTGGATGGGAAACCTGTGCAGAAACCAAGAAGCTGCGAAGAAACACTGATACGGCGGCAGGCAGTGGGTGCAGCAGTGGCAGGTAAGTGCTTTTTTAAATTATATTTTCTCCCCGTGCTGCCCCACCAGTCTTTATTGCCAGCGGCCGCTGCTGATTATCAGTATCCCACCCATGGCTAAAAATGTTACCTGTTTGTGAAAGATGTTGAAGCTGAAAGGTAAGGAATATCAAACAGGCAAATGGAGTGGTGTAAGAGGTTACCCATACTCCGTTAAGAAAGCAGAACGCTGTCAACCTCCAATTCTGGGATATACCACACCCAGCTTCCATATTCTTGTGGTGCAAGACGTAGCTTCATTATACATTATATTCATAGAATGGCTAGGGGAACACACAGTCACATAGTGATAACTAAGAACTTTCCCTACTATAAAGTCAGACCTAATTGCTTTGACAATGGTTGTTTATTTTCTTGCCAGTCATTCTTTGCCAATTTACATGCGACCCTTGCACAGGAACGAAGCTCGTACTCTCAATGAAATTATAGTATATGTGCTGATGAAACCGGCTCTTGTGTGTTATTGTTGTAGGACTGACTTAGAAATAAATTGAACATGTTTTAAAATTGATTTTGGAATGTTGTGGACAGCAGAAGAGTGCCCCGCCATGGTACTGGTTGAACTTGCATCAATGAATGAAGAAATACTCTTAATGCACAGGTTAAACAGAGGCATCATATCACTAAGTATATCAAAGCAATCAGGCATTGATTAGGACCAAACATTAAAACAATACATGAGTTTAAACTGCTCCAAGAAAGTAAATTGGTTAACTTTTTGCTGGATATTAAGCGATTTGGGACACAAGATACAAAAAGGTTCTGCCACCAAGGTGAGAGCGCCTTAATTAAAGAACTGTCAGAATGAGTTTGATGTCAGATAGGGCAGAACAGAAGTTAAAGGGTGAAACTCCCATTTGAAAAGGGGCAGAAACATGGTATAAATAGCAATAGACTATACATAGGATCTTAAATTCTAGATGTCAGAGGAGAGAGAGCCAATGGAGTTGTCTACAAGTCATAGTGGGCAACTCAAACTTCTTGAGGACGCAGAAGAGCCTCAATGTGAAATTCTGGTTTCTTTGAAGTTTACTATCCAAAGTAGCAGGAAGGCCAAGGCAGATCACATGGGCGAAGTTCCCAAGTTGGGCCAAAGCTGGAGCCACTGAACCTCAGTTACCCGTGAGAATGTGGGCTTTAATCTTCTGTAGGAGTTCAATAAAATAAAACCTGCCCTTGGAGTAACTGAGGAGAATGATGTGCATCATGGTAATTAGAGTAGCCTATTTGAGTACAAACCAGCTGAACTTTCGTTTTGCAAATGTCTATGTGCTAGAAAAGTCCATGAACGATGGTCCACTCTCTAGGTCAGCCTTAGAATAAATATTAGACCATGTTGTCAATAGTTACCCAATAAGTTAATTACTTACTGTTTAATGCATATCTAACGAACACACATTTTCGCAAAGGAATAGATTGTCTGTTAGAAGGTCGTTCTCATGTCTTTATCAATACTGTTACATTGCTAAATCATTGGTTAGATGATACGGTAGACAAAATAGTTGAATCTGAACAACAGGATTTAGATAAATGAACGAATGACTTGATAATGATAAACTTCCTGATTCCACCTTTTGAAAAGTCACAGAAACTCTACAAAGTTACATCGCACACTGGCTGCAGGGCATAAATAATGCAGAAAGAGTCCCATGTGTCATAGAGAGCTGAACATAACCCCAATCAATTATCTGCCACGTGCAAACTCTAACATAAAATGTAGGGAAGATTTTTGTCAGTAACCCCCGGAGAAAAACATGCCATTACTGTTGTGGAGGGCTGTCTCATAATGGAAGTGATAATGCCTAATACCACGAAAAGTGAACTTGGGATAAACTCGAAACCGAAGACAGCTTTTAAAACATAAACAGGTTACAGAACAAAAGTGGCACAAGAAAGGTGTAAATGCAGTACTGTGGTATAACACGTGCACCATTGTACTTGTTTTACACTACAGACAAAACCATTAATTGTTGGTGAATGCTATTTTGAAAAGGATCTGTTGAATGTGCATAGCTTTTTTTTCTTAAGAATTATATGCATTTTCAACGGAGCAGGATTACCTTTTGCATCAATGCGAGTTAATCAACAAAGCAAGAAAATGCCAGAGAAAGCGCTGCGCAATTTACCTTCAGTCACATTAATATTTTACATATTTTGAATTTTCTGGCCAAATAATTTGCCTTTCCTTTGCTTCATGGTTTTTGTCTTCATATGAGCCACAGGTACATAAGATTGCTAACCCCACTCACTGTGCTGAAGCCTTGGACTGTCCATCTGTCTCGAACATCTCAGAAAAAGGCAGCTGGCTTTAAGGTGAAGGTTGCACCCTCTGCCTAACAGCCTGAACTGAGATAAAATCAGCGTGCAGAGATCTTTGTGTGTGTGCCCCGCATTTTTCAGGGCATAATTACAACAGCATGATAACTCTTGTGGCTAATGCATTTGCAGGAGAGATTTGCCATTTCTCTTGTTACATTTTTCACTCGTGATATAGTAGCATAGTGGGTTAATATTCTTGCTGTAAAGCGCAATGTGTGACATGGAGATCAAAGATTAGTATTTTATGGATATACCTCAGTGACAGAGATACTTTTGTTACTTGGAGTTCATTAGTAACAATCCTTCTAATATAGCATATTATAAATTATGAACTGGTTTCAAGGCACTGCATGCAAATTGAAAGGCAAAGGTCTAGAGACTATGGGCCAGATGCATGAAGAAACCGTTTTGCGATTTTCTAATTGCGAATCCTTGCGATTTGCAATTAGGAAATCACAAAACGGCATGCATGAAAGTGTGTGGAACACTTTTTGTGATTCCTAGGGGATCGCAAAGGACCTACCACATGAATATTAATGAGGTAGGCCGCAATCTGCGACCCCCTAGGAATCGCAAAAATCCCAGGGATGGTGGTTTGCTGGGGTCAGCTGACAACCATGTCTGTGATTGCTTTTAAATAAAGCAATTTTTGGGGGGAAATGCAGCCCATTTTCCTTAAAGGAAAACGGGATGTGTTTCTAAAAGAAAAATTTAAAGTTTTCTTTTAATTTTTTAAGAGTAGGCAGTGGTCCATGAGACCACTGCCTACTCTTAAAAAATGCTTTAACAACATACACAAAGAGGAAGGGGTCCCTTAGGGACCCCTTCCCATTTGTGAATGGATTACCACCTACTTAATGTAGGTGGTAAAATGCGAATGTTTCGCGACCCCATTTCGGTCACGAAACATTCCTACATACCGATGCGATTCGGTATTAGGAAGGGACGCCCTAAACACGCCCCTTCCTAATAGCGAATCGCAAACCCATTTTGCGATTCGGTAACAGGTTACCGAATCGCAAAATACAGTTTGCTGCATCTGAAAAGCATTTTTTGCGTTCGCCAGTTTGCGAAGACAAAAATGCTTTATTCATGTGCCCCTATAGGCCTCATTACGATGTCGGTCGGAGTTGCCTCGACCGACACCGTCGCGGAATCGACGCAGTCGCATACTCACATTTCCCTATGGGAGCTTGTGTTACAGCCGTAAACCAGCCGTAACACAAGCTCCCATAGAGAAATGGGAGATTGTGTTAATCCCTGTACCCTGTGACAGGCACCTCAAGGTGCCTGCCACAAGGTTCATGGATCAACAAGGGCGGACCATAGGTGCCCCCTCGGCCTCCAACCGAAGGCCACAAACAGAAGGGGGCCTGCCAGGGGCCACTAAACACGCTTTCCGGCAGGCTTTACATGTGAGAAAGCCAGGCATGGAAAGCCTGCCGGAAACCGTGCATCGTAATCAGGATTACGGGTCGCCTTCCGACTGGCAGACGGGCTCTTTGAGCCTGTCGGAATCCAGCCGGAATGACCGGCCGATTTTAATTTCGACCGGCTGTATTGCAATCAGCCGGTCGCAATTGAAACCGACGATGTTGGTGGGAAAGCCTCTGACCTGTGCTCGGAGGCTTACTAACCGACATCGTAATCGGACCCTTATTGTGTTTCCCCCCAACCTTTGACATTGTAATCGGACCCTTGTTGTGTTTCCCCCCAACCTTTCATTATTCTGAGGTTACTAAAAAGGAGTCTTGTGGTTAGCAATACAATTTTATTAGTATGACACCCCAGTCATTGTGTTATGTTTATGGGGCGCATTTACGACACTTTGCTCTAATGCAAACCTAATGTAAACCTGGTGCAAAGTGTTGTTTTGGGGGTTACTTTTCAGTGCAAATCCTGAATTGCCTTGGACAGTAGCCCTAAAGTAACATAACAAAAAAGCACCATGCACTACTTTACATCAAGAAGGCATACCATGGGTTGTACATCACCCATGGATTTTGATGCTAATCCTCTCTACTAATTTTTCTGGTAAGGGATTGGCATCAAAACATTACGCTTCTTTGAGACAGGGGTAAAGATAGAGAAAATATTTATTTTCTCCAAAACTTTCCAACTTTGCATGTGTGATGCACCTTACAGTACACATACTAAGTAGTAAAGTGTTAAACTTTGTCAAACCATAGACGCTTTGTGTGGTGCAAGGGTGTGTGCATTAGTGCAAGGCAGCCTAAGATACCAAAACTAGAGGAGAGAGCAACAGCTCCATATCTAAGTAGTGTTCTCTCCTTTTCATGCAATGCAGCACAGCAACTTTGGTTACTGCACATTTTACAAACTTAATAAATCTGCCTCTTCGTTCCACCCGATCAAGCAGTCTTAACGTATAATGCCTACCAGTATGGATGACATGTGACTCCTACTCCTCGTAGTCCTCATTGTCTTAAGTAACATTTCCTATACATTGATTTATACACTTGTCTGACTCATTGTCTCTGTATAATATGTGTGAAATAAAGCGCCCTGGCAGTCCAAATTGGGATAAGTAGCACTACATAATAAATACATGTGAGAGAGGGGCTAAGAAAACATGAGGGGCACAAATGGAGGGTGGTAGTGAGTGAATCCATCAAGAAGGAGGTCATTAAGGGGGGCACCAACAAAGACTCCAATGGGCGCCTCCAACACTAAAGCCGGCTCTGGCTAGGTGGCACTACGCCTCCATGGGCCCGCTCCACCACTGAGACAGATTAATGCTTTGGCCTATAACTTAAATCTCTGTAGCTGACCATTGCTTGATGGGAGCCCAAAATGAAAGCTCTTTTCATATTTGTCTCTTAGATTGCACAGTTTATTAAGACATCTTTATGCCAGGAATGACAAAAGATAGAACAAAACAACTAAAAAACAGAAAGGCGAAATTAGAGTATAGCAGAAAGAAAGGCTATTACAGTATTCTTAAAAGCAGAAATTTTTAAATCCTCCAAAACTCCTGGGAGTTTTGGTCCCAGGAGATGTAAGGCTCTACCACCACAACATGTCCATTTAAAGCAAGTCAAACAGTGAAGAGGTGACACAATGCAGCAAAAGGAAGGTTGTAAGAGTGACATAAAGTGGGATAAAAAGACCAAGCAGGACTAGTATAGGGCTCTGTGGGTTACACTAAGAACTCTGGGATGAATCCTATATTTAACCAGGAGCCAGTACAGGGAATCCCTGACCTGGGAGACAAAGTTAAATTTACTGAAATCCTTAACTAATCATGGCCATATTCTTTAGCGTCTCCAACTTGGAAATGGACAGGTTTGTCAGGGCAGGGTAACATGAATTACCATTAATCCAGGTGGGATAAAACACACAATCCGACCTCCTCCTCAAACCTGTAAGCAGAAAGGAATGGCAACATTTCTTAGAAGAGTTTGAGTTGGACAAACCCAGTGGCCCAGACATTTTGGATCTTGGGCACAAAAGATAACTTCTGATTGAAAATCACTTCTAGATTTATGACCATCTTTACCCGGATTGGAGGACTGCCAAGCATTTTGGCCAAACTCACAGCACCAAATTTCAGAGTCGCCACCAATGAGAAGTATATAACTCTTGTCACTGTTCAGTTTAAGAAGATTAAGCAACATCTAACCCTAGATTCTGACCAGACAAACTCGCAATCTATCAATTGAGTTAGACAAGGGCTGATCAAATTTAAGCATAAGCTGTGTGTCGTATGCACTGGCTAGCGTGGATTTACAAAAGCAGTAGGGGGATCATTCACTAATGTGTGTGAATTCATGAAAAAACAAAACATGAGAAACCACATTGGAGGAAACAAAATCATGGAAAATCAATTTCAAGGAAAGACATTTTTAAGGAAATACAAATACATCGAAAATTAATGGAAACAATTTAAAGGAAAGATAATTTTAAGGAAAAATCCAAAACCACATTAAACGTAGGTGACGTTTAGGGGTAGTGAGGGTTTTTCTGTTCACGGATGGGTGATGTTTAGGAGTGATGAGGGTTTCTTAGAGGTCAGGGATGGCTGGAGTTCAGGCATGGAAAATGTTTTTTATGGGCGGTGGGTGGAGTCTAGGGGTGGTGAGGGGTTTTGAGGGTTCACGTATGAGTGGAGTTTAGGGGTGGTGAGGAGATTTTCAGGGATGGGGGAGTGTAAGGGTTTTCAGGGTTTTTTATATATCACAGATGGGCAGAATTTAGTGCTAGTGAGGGTTTTTTAGGTTCAGTGATGGGTACAGTTTAGGGGTAGTGAGGGGTTTTTAGGGATCAGGAATTTGCAAAGTTTGGTGGTGGTGAGAGGATTTAAGGGTCAGGGATGGGTGAAGTTTAGATGTAGGAAGGGTATTTAGGGTTCAGTGATGGTGGAGTTTGGGGGAAGTGAGGGGTTTTAAGGGTTCAGGGATGGCTAAAGGTTAGGCATAAAATTGGGTTTTTAGGGCTTGATAATGGGTGAAGTTTAGGGACAGAAAGAGATTTAAGGGTTCAGGGATGGGTGAAGTTTAGGGGTCAGGGATGGGTGGAGTTTATGCATGGTGAGAGGATTTTAGGAGGCAGGGATGGATGGTGTTTAGGGTTGTAAAGGGTCCGAGATGGATGGTGTTTAGTGGTGATGATGGGTCAGTGAATTAAAACTATCCTAAATAATTATTTAACAAAGTAAAAGATAGAAATCCAAAATTATGTCTCCTGAAGTAAAGCACTGAAATAAATACCCCTGACCAAAATGTTTCTGAAAGTAAGACCTGTTGCTTTTGCATCTAAGCATTAAAAAAGGAGTATGCACATTCCAATTGCGGAAAAAAGTCAGTCTATGAATTGGTTTCTGTGAAATGGTAAATGCCATTCATCCTGTAAATTTCCATTAAATAGTTTAGGTGAAAAGGTTTCTCAGTAATGATATTCTTCTAAATAGTTTTTCTTTGAATTTACATGAAACTCGTATTCACTGCTACCAAGTCACAACAGTAGGAAACAAATGTTCCCACTGTTCCCACTTTTGAACAATTTTTCACAGTTGAAGACAAAACCTGCAAATACTTACTTTCTATGTTTTTGTACATTGCACTTAATATTTTTACATTTGCTAACAAGTTTGTGATGCATTTGCTTTCATTGCCCATGATGCCATGACTGAATCAAATGCTGCATTTTCCATAACTTTTTGGACACACTACATTCCCACCTGTACATTCTAACACAAAAATGTTTTATCTCTGATTCTTTTACTTCAGCACATTGGTTAAGTTCCTGTGCATTGTCTGCTCTACATTACATACTGAAAAGCGAATCGGTGGGGGAGTTTGGCAATGAAATCCTAAACATGCTTAGGCATTGGAAAGTCTTTAAAGTGGCGTGGAAGGAACGCATTCAGGAAGTTCCTCGGTTTGTGCCACAAGTCTGGTTTGCCAGCTATTTAGAAATGACATGCTTGTTATGGCAACAGGCTAAACTGTAATTATAAGTAATAACTCCTTTCAAATATTTCATTTCTGGATTGAAATGGAGGTATGTGCTCCTGCTCCAACATCTGCGGGTGTTCTGATTATTTGTCAATGATTTTCAAAAATACAAGTACAGTGCTTCATCTTTTAAATCTTACCTTTATGAGTGAACTACCCCAAAGGAGAAAGGCAATCCTTTCCTCCAAAGAGAAACTCCTTAATTTCCTATTCATGTTATATATGTTAGAAGATAAGCAACCTCTTTGCTTTAAAGTAGCGGTGGCATCCCTCCTAGACCTGCACCTAACCACTCCCTGAAACCCCAAACCATCATTTTGTTATAGTCTGCACTGACAAATTATGTAAGGTCTTCTATATCTTCAGGACACATACTAACTCACTATGATGTAGATGCTGTGAAGTGGCTGCAAAGCGGCATTTTGATGCTATGGAAAGGACAAAAAATAAATGAATACTTTTTTTAAATCTAGGGTCCTCTCACTCTTCCTGGTTTAAAAGCCATCCAGACTAAACAGCTGTGCCCAAACTGATTAGCATGCAAAATACCTCGAAGTGTGTGGCTGCAATGGCTGTGCTAAGGAATGGTTAAACTCAGAGTAAGTAATCGGGCCATTCTCACCTCGTTCTCCTTCCTTGACAGTCATCACCTCATGAGGACACAACAAATCACTACATTGTCTTTGACAAAGAATATGAAGTACCAGGAAGACAACAGACCATGGTGTGTTTATTGAAACATTCGCATATCATTATGAAACCGCTGTTAGGATGATGGTACAAAATTCCTCCCCCCCCCCCGCCCCCCTAGGAGGATGGGACCACCACCGAATCGTTCAGCATGATGTGCTCTTTGTGTTCAAGGCATCTGCTTGGTTCTCTCCCTAGGTTAGGGACACCAAAATCATCACCTCTCTCACTGCTTGCTGTATTTTCATTTTCACTTTTGTGAGATGAGTATATGGATTTTTGCATGTAAAGATAGAGTTACTTGTTGTTTTATCAAGGGAATGTGAGGTTTCTGTTTTATTAATTGGGATGAGACGGAACGGAGTTGCGGAGCGGAGTTCACAGAGTTTTTGTTCAACTACGCAGAATTCCGCATGGTGGTACTCCGCCAACTACGCCCACCCTTAGCTGTAACTCTACTACTTACTGAAAGGCTGCCACCATGGTCGGATGCATTCAATGGAAGTTAGTTCAAATGGACGGATACTTAACTTGCTGGCTCAAAATATTGACTGACGTGGCCAGAAAAAAGAAACAATTCTTGCTGAACATTTATATAATGAAGGAGAATATTAAATGGGTCAAGAATAGGGGAGGGGAGGATGATGTCTAGCTCCAAATATAAAGATGATGAACTATTGGGGGAAAAGGTGCCGAATGGAGAACTGACTTGTTGGGAGTTATTTTGGATGTGGTGCATGGGCGCGGACTCTTAATATCGGCGTCAGAATATCAATGGTACTACATATCGAAGACAGAATAGCAAGAGTATCATGTTCCATGTTGAATTTACTTAAACTGATTCAACCCACTGTGGCTTGATATCATGGGTACTAACAATGTATGTGTATCTGAACAGTTAGGACACTGACCGTTCCA
Source organism: Calotriton arnoldi (assembly GCA_963921515.1). Taxonomy (NCBI): domain Eukaryota; kingdom Metazoa; phylum Chordata; class Amphibia; order Caudata; family Salamandridae; genus Calotriton; species Calotriton arnoldi. Next base: position 1,400,951 of record CAWUFW010000278.1, read on the forward strand.
GGTATCCATCGAAATCTTTGAATTGTAACTGTAGTTACTATTTCTGCCAGGTTTTTATTGATTAGACCGACTTGGGGCTATGCTCACATGAGTGTATCAAGGGCGCTATGTATTAAAATAATTTTGAACAAGTACTTTGCCATAATAATATTATTATATATTTTTTTCATGCACCCTTATTTTATTTTACATTTTTTAATTTAAACTTGACATAGGAGCAATGTTTATAGAGCCATGTACTGGTTGTTTGCATCTACATTCAGCTGAACCTTTCTACTATCCAATATGGCTGCCATTGTAGAAAGCTCACCAGCTCAATTTGTTCGTTTTTTCTCTATATTATGGCACTGCTTCGCAGCATATGATTGGGGAAAATGGCCTTGCACTTTGACCCATGAGAAAGGCTTGTGCAGGACCCCTTCAGGCTTACAGCCCCCTACTGTTGGAATTAAACATGTACGACTGTACGTGGCAGTCCTGCATCGACTTGTAAGAAGTATTTAAAAAAAATATTTTTTATATATATATGTGACAGCTCCTGGCAAGCTTAAGCAAACACTCCAGTTCCAGCGAGCAGGAACTGTCAAAGTGCTCACGCCCACTGGAAGGGGAGGTTTCTTCTCTTTCACTGCCCGGAGACATGTGGACAGGGAAAGAGATGAAACGATTGCTCCTGCATGGAGGGCGCTGCCATTCCAGAAGCTCTCTCCATGCAGCAGCAATGACGGATCCCGCAGGAGGTGGGGAGCTGTCTGTGACTGCGGGGGAGCTCCCCCCGCAGTCCCGAGGAAGAGAAGAAAGAGGTAAAATAAAGGTCAGAAATGAGCAGAAAAATGCAGAATAAAGGTTAGAAACAAGCAGAAAGAGGCAAAATGAAGGAGCGATATGAGCAAAAAGAGGCAAGATTAAGGTGAGAAACAAGCAGAAAAACACAGACTAAAGGTCAGAAAGAGGAAGAATAAAGGTCAGAAAGAGGCAGAATAAAGGTCAGAAATGAGCAGAAAGATACAGAATAAAGGTCAGCAACGAGCAGAAAGAGGCAAAATCAAGGTGAGAAACAAGCAGAAAGAAGCAGAATAAAGGTCAGCAACAAGCAGAAATAGGCACACTAAAGGTCAGCAATGAGCAGAAAGAGGCAGAGTAAAGGTGAGAAAAGAGCAGAAAGAGGCATAATAAAGGTCAGCAATGAACAGAAAGAAGCAAAACAAAGGTCACTAATGAGGCAGACTAAATGTGAGAAACAAGCAGAAAGAGGCAGGATCAAGGTGGGAAACAAGCAGAAAGAAGCAGAATAAAGGTCAGCAATGAGCAGAAAGAGGCAAAATAGAGATCAGAAAAAAGGCAGAAAGAGGCAAAATAAATTATATGAAAGAGTTTCAAAAGAAATGTTTGAAGAATCCAATACGAGCTGCAACATAATGTTGGTTGAGTGGCATAAGCAGGGACTCCTTGACTGGGATGAATACAGCTTTCTATTAAATAAATTCCCTAAAATAGCCCATTATACCTGTTACCAAAGTTACATGAGGACCATGAGAGACCACCAGGTAGACCACCAGGTAGACCTATTGTCTCCTCAATTGGTTCCTTACAATTCAAGTACATAGATTTCTTCCTACGTCCGTATGTGATGGCTTTGCTAAGCTATATACAAGACAGTAAGGACTTCTTAAGCAGAATATATAACATTACCTGGAAAAAGGTTTTCTCTTGATCACTTTGGATGTGGATAGCCTGTACACCAGCATTAGGTATAGTGATGGTGTACAGGCATGCAGGCATTTTTCAAGGGCTCCATCTATCACTTACTTGCATCACACGGAAATGTCTGTTCTGTCTTGAAAACAATTTCTTCATGTTTAACAACTCGCTCTTCAGGCAAACACAAGGGAAGGTGATGAGAACCTGCTTTGCTCCCAGTTACACAAACCTCAAGATGGGTGGTAGGAGCAGCAGGTGTCTGAAGTCCTCAATGACTGCAGTACACATGTGTTATTGTTGTTACGTTATATTGATGACCTATTCATCATCTGGTGAGGGAAATCACGATCAGACATCCAGATTCATTTCTGTCCTAAATGATAATACACACAACTTAAAATTTGAGGTCCACATCAGCAGCACCCATGTTGAATTCCTGGATACTCAGATAATAGTTGAAGGCAAGAAACTAACATCTAAATTATGTAGGAAAATTATAGTGGGTAATACTTTTTTACATCCTCAGAGTAGCCACCCAGGAAACTAGTAACACTATCCTCTATGGGGAGTTCCTACGGGCTCGTAGGAACTGTAATTCGGAGATGGCTTTTCAAGAAGCGTGCAAGGTGATGATTGAACGTTTCAAAGAAAGAGGATATAAGGAATCTGTCCTCTGAAGTGCTTTGGTGAAAGCACAGGGTGTTCCGCAGAGAAGTGGTGCTGGCTCCTAAAGCTAAGCCTTTGCTTGAGAATACATCTACTATGAGATTTATCACTACATAAAATAACAAAGCACAGGAAGTGAGGAAAAATCACTTTTAGGAAGGCCATTTCTTTAAGTGACAAACTCTGTAGGAATGAGGAGACTGATAATTATAATCTCAATCAGAACACGGTGAAGGGATTTTATACATGCACTATCTGTAAGGCATGTAAGTATAGTTCCAATGTAAAGAGAGTCTTCTCCCTAATGACCAACACATATAGGGTAATAGACAAGCACATATCGTGCCTGTCTATTTTCTGTGTGTATGTACTGATGTGACCATGTGAGAAATCATATGTAGGGAGCACTGTGTTTCCAGTAAAGAAAAGGGTGCTGGAACACATGAGAGCCATATAAAATAAAGATAAACAATACCCTGTTGCGCGACATTTTGAAGCAAAACATGACAGCAATAGACATCTGCTTCGTTTCTATGCCATTGATAGAATACCCAAATCTAACAAGGGTGGGAACAGAACACGTCAGCTGCGCCAACTTGAAACAAGTTACAAATTGAAACTAGATATGAAGGTCCCTATGGGTTTGAACTCCGATGAGGAGATGTATACACATTTAGGGGAAAGATCTCTGTCATAGTGGGTTAGGTAGTCATCAGTCTTTATCCTAAAGTGTTAATAGCTCTGTTAACATCTTGCCCTTAGGCCTGCAGTAGCTTTCTTCATTTTAACTGTAGCTGTCTCTCATGATGTGTTATATGATATACATAATGTATAGTGATTTTATGGGTTTGTTTTGTTTGTTTGTTTTATATGCACACAGGGCATTCCATCTTACGGAAACAAGTGGGCCGAATGTCTAGAGAGTACAGCATGAGCAACCATGGTCTGGACATTTCTTTTCCCCTCTTTTTCTGGAGGCTGAAGAATTATCGACAGACAGTAGGATGATAGATATCTCAAATTCCTTCTTTTCCTCATAAGGCACTGTATATATTGAATTTTCTTCTATTTCTAATAGCACACTGGGGCTCTACTGTACACATCTTATGAAGGAAAGGATGTTCTCCTACTACTGTCAGCATTGTATATATATTTTTATGTTCAGCTGCCATTTGGAACTTAGGAGTCATATGAAGGGGTAGCAGCTTATTGACACCTATGACATTTTTGGCCCACTAGGTCTAGATTGAAAATATTGGTTGGTCCTAATCCTGTCACCAATATGTCCATCAGGACAACAGGTATAGAATGTGTCTGTGTTCACATTGGCTTGCTCATTTCTTTACGTTTTCTTTTACATTTCTTTACATTTGTTTACACTTCTTTACATTTCAATATTTGCAAGCTGGCAATAAGATGTTGATAATAATGTACATATTGTTTGGCATGTTCATACTTCGTATTGTTTATATGATGTATCACACATGCAGGAGTTGCATACCTGACTAGGGTTTAATTCTTATGATACTTGTTCCCAGATCCTGTTTCAGTTGCGTATACAGCATTATAACAAGCTTTAAAATGGTTGACGTGTTTACTGCTCACCATGGATGCATGGTATGCTTGTCTTCTATGTTGCTGTAATCAATTGCACTTTAAATGTATGCCAGGAACAAACCTATCCCACCCGTGAGCAAGGAGTGGAATACGTCGAAATGCGTTGGGTTAATTCACCATTTTGAGTAATAAAATTGATATGAAGTAAATCGGAGTAAGAATCCATCTTTGCTGGAGGAGAGTGCATGTTTTCCGTGCTGTTTGTGGCTATTGAAGGTGGTGCATATAATAGGGTTCCTCAACCCCGACACGCACCAGTCCTGGGTCCCGGCATCTTCAGGATTTTCGTGGCTGCTGAGATATATAGATCTTTATATGTGTGTATATATATATATATATATATATATATCATCATACACGTTTTGCCACCGCTTAAAGACGCACTCAAGAGCAGGTGAATCCCGCAGTTTCCAACAGAATCCTTTTATTCAGTGAAACCAGCTTTAATTTCCAAATATCTTCAGCGCCCTCGCGTTTCGGAGCCTCTGCTCCTTGTTCACGGGCTACTGCATGTAAAGTTGGCAGACACAAACGGAAATACAAGTCACATTGTTAATTACATTTATAGCCCTCTGGTGGGTTTCTTTAGTAAGTTTATGATGGTAGCCTCCTGGGACTTGTAGTACTTCCGCTGTAATGTTAACCCTTCGGCGGGTTCTGCCTCAAAAGCTTACAGCGGAAGTACTACAAGTCCCAGGAGGCTACCATCGTAAACTTACTAAAGAAACCCACCAGAGGGCTATAAACGTAATTAACAATGTGACTTGTATTTCCGTTTGTGTCTGCCAACTTTGCATGCAGTAGCCCGTGAACAAGGAGCAGAGACTCCAAAACGCGTAGGGCGTTGAAGATATTTGGAAATGAATGCTGGTTTCACTGAATAAAAGGATTCTGTTGGAAACTGCGGGATTCGCCTGCTCTTGAGGGCGTCTTTAAGTGGTGGTAAAACGTGTATGATGATGTAATCCGGCCTGTCACGGTCGGGAAGATTGCACCGCCACGATATGTGGACTGCTGATAACAGACTTTCTGGAATCGTGAGCAGAAGAACAGGTTAGGTACAAAATGGAACCAGTTTTATCTCTGGAGGCTCACTTGAGAGTTTAATGAAATGGCTTTCATCAAATGCTTTTGAGGCAGAACCCACCGAAGGGTTAACATTACAGCGGAAGTACTACCAGTCCCAGGAGGCTACCATCGTAAACTTACTAAAGAAACCCACCAGAGGGCTATAAATGTAATTAACAATGTGACTTGTATTTCCGTTTGTGTCTGCCAACTTTACATGCAGTAGCCCGTGAACAAGGAGCAGAGGCTCCGAAACGCGAGGGCGCTGAAGATATTTGGAAATGAATGCTGGTTTCACTGAATAAAAGGATTCTGTTGGAAAATGCGGGATTCGCCTGCCCTTGAGTGCGTCTTTAAGCGGTGGCAAAACGTGTATGATGATATATATATATATATATATATATATATATATAAATATATATATATATATATATATATATATAAATTTATATATATATATATATATTTATATATATATATATATATATATATTATCTACTGGCGGTCGCCAGTAGATAGTTATAGTTAAAACCTATTATCCATAGGAAATCCGCGACATTCTATTTGAAATAACGTTGGCGCCGGTTGACGAATCTTCGCGAAGTTTCCAACTTGTTGGGGCGCTCCGGTCCGCTCCTATCCTGAAAGTCTCGGGGTGATACGTCAAGCGGGGGCCGAGAAAAAGGGGGTCCCAAAACGCGTTTTCCCCATTCATTTTTCCATAGGAACCTTTAGTCGCAGCTACAGCCCGAACTGCTGAACGGAATTACACCAAATTTGGCAAAGAGGTAGCCCTTGGTTCAGTGTCGTGCCTTTTGCTTAAATGGTGTAAATCCGTTCAGTAGTTCCTGAGAAAATCAAAAGTAAAGTCACATATATATCTGGGTGGAGCCTAACCACACATGTCATCGTGAGATCTGATTGGCTGTCAGCACTTCATCCTGGAATTGCTGGCAGCCATCTTGGGACCAATATAAATGATAGTACCTCATTGAAATGCATTGTAGTGAATAGAAGATTTTGAGGGTCACCAAAAGGAGAACTATAAAGGGTGATAACAGGCTTTAGCTACATTAGAATTTATTTGTTGATGGTACCATACTAATTTTAGGAATTGTGGTGTATTCTAAGGTGATTTTACCATGTGAAAAACCTTCTGCTGGGATATCATGAATCATGTTTGAGAGAACACTATTTTCTCATGCTTGTCCCATGGAGGTTTGGAAGGTGCTCCAGAAGCTAAAATGAGAGCATATTTTCTGTAAATTCACATTATCTTTCTCACTCATGTGAGAATGAAGTCTGACATTCTCAGTAAAACATGTACATCCAACAAGGGCAGAGACTGTCAGTTGATTCCTTTGTGTTCTACTGCAGCTTCCCAGAGTGTTCTAAAGAACAACTAGAGTGCTAACAGCCTTACTTATGACAAAAGTATGGCACACCTGAAGCCATCTTGATTGGAATAAACTGGTAACACTTAAACAATTTAATTTAAAAAGGAACAAAATGATGGGGTTCATTTTGTCATAGAAATTATGGTTAGTGCTGTAGAAAGAAAAATTAGGACATGTTTCAAGTGTGATCTCAAATATCTTCCTGTTATATTTCAACAGGAGCAGCCTGCCAGTTGATGCCTTTGTGTTCTACTGCAGCTTCCCAGAGTGTTCTAAAGAACAACTAGAGCGCTAACAGCCTTACTTATGACAAAAGTATGGCACACCTGAAGCCATCTTGATTGGAATAAACTGGTAACACTTAAAACATTTAATTTAAAAAGGAACAAAATGATGGGGTTCATTTTGTCATAGAAATTATGGTTAGTGCTGTAGAAAGAAAAATTAGGACATATTTCAAGTGTGATCTCAAATATCTTCCTGTTATATTTCAACAGGAGCAGCCTGCCAGTTGATGCCTTTGTGTTCTACTGCAGCTTCCCAGAGTGTTCTAAAGAACAACTAGAGCGCTAACAGCCTTACTTATGACAAAAGTATGGCACACCTGAAGCCATCTTGATTGGAATAAACCAGTAAGACTTAAAACATTTAATTTAAAAAGGAACAAAATGAGGGGTTCTTTTTGAAATAGAAATTATGGTTAGTGCTGCAGAAAGAAAAATTAGGGCATGTTTTAAGTGAGATCTCAAATCCTCTTCTATTTCATTAGAAAATTCTGACATGCAGACTGAAACAATCACTTTCAATACCAGCAGCAGACTACCAGTTAACTCCCTGGTGAGCAGTAGCTTTACTCCAGTGATCTAATGAGCAACTAGAGTGCTAACATTCTGAATTTATGGCAGATGTGAGACATCTGAATGCCTTCTTGATGGAATCAAAGTAAAAAACTGAAAGCATTTCCTACTGAGGAGACTGCAGTAAATGAAGAAATTAGGAAACTTCATAACAAAGAAGTCTTCCAAGATGGCCACCAGTGAAAAAAGAGCCCAAATGTAGCACAAATATTACCCAGATGTAGCCCACATATAGCCCAATGACAAAAGTGTGCAAAACACTTTTTATTTTTAGTTTTTTGCAGTTTTATGTAGTGCAGACTGGTCAGGTATTGGAGCATTGCATCTTAAAACATGACCCCCTACACTACAAAAACACCACTGCACTACCTTAAACCCTAAAACACTACCCCCAGCACGACCCCCTACACTACACAAGCACCACTGCACTATCCTAAACCCTAAAACACTACCCCCAGCACGACCCCTACACTACCCAAACACCACTGCACTAACCTAAATCCTAAAACACTACCACCAGCACGACCACCTACACTACCCAAACACTACTGCACTACCCTAAAACATGACCCCCTACACTACACAAACACCACTGCATTACCCTAAACCCTAAAACACTACCCCCAGCACGACCTCCTACACTACACAAGCACCACTGCACTACCCTAAACCCTAAAACACTACCCCCAGCACGACCCACTACACTACACAAACACCACTGCACTGCCCTAAACCCTAAAACACTACCCCCAGCACGACCCCCTACACTACCCAAACACCACTGCACTAACCTAAATCCTAAAACACTACCCCCAGCACGACCCCCTACACTACCCAAACACCACTGCACTACCCTAAAACATGACCCCCTACACTACACAAACACCACTGCACTACCCTAAACCCTAAAACACTACCCCCAGCACAACCCCATACACTACACAAGCACCACTGCACTACCCTAAACCCTAAAACACTACCCCCAGCACGACCCCCTACACTGCCCGAACACCACTGCACTGCCCTAAACCCTGAAACACCAGCCCCTGCATGACCCCCTACACTGCCCGAACACCACTGCACTGCCCTAAACCCTGAAACACCACCCCTAGCATGACCCCCTACACTGCCCGAACACCACTGAACTGCCCTAAACCCTGAAACACCACCCCCTTCACGACCCCCTACACTGCCCGAACACCACTGCACTGCCCTAAACCCTGAAACACCACCCCCAGCATGACCCCCTACATTGCCCAAACACCACTGCACTGCCCTAAACCCTGAAACACTACCCCCAGCAAGACCCCCTACACTGCCCGAACACCACTGCACTGCCCTAAACCCTGAAACATCACCCCCAGCAAGACCCCCTACACTGCTCGAACACCACTGACCTAAACCCTGAAACACCACCCCCAGCACGACCCCCTACACTGCCCGAACACCACTGCACTGCCCTAAACCCTGAAACACTACCCCCAGCATGACCCCCTACACTGCCCGAACCCACTGCTCTGCCCAAAACCCTGAAACACCAGCCCCATCACGACCCCCTACACTGCCCGAACACCACTGCACTGCCCTAAACCTTGAAATACCAGCCCCTGCACGACCCCCTACACTGCCCGAACACCACTGCACTACCCTAAACCCTGAAACATCACCCCCAGCACGACCCCCTACACTGCCCGAGCACCACTGCACTGCCCTAAACCCTGAAACACCAGCCCCAGCATGACCCCCTACACTTCCCGAACACCACTGCACTGCCCTAAACCCTGAAACACCAGCCCCAGCACGACCGCCTACACTGCCCGAACACCACTGCACTGCCCTAAACCCTGAAACACCAGCCCCAGCACGACCCCCTACACTGCCCGAACACCACTGCACTGCCCTAAACCGTGAAACACCAGCCTCAGCACGACCCCCTACACTGCCTGAACACCACTGCACTGCCCTGAACCCTGAAACACCAGCCCCAGCACAACACCCTACACTGCCCGAACACCACTGCACTGCCCTAAACCCTGAAACACCACCCCGTGCATGACCCCCTACACTGCCCGAACACCACTGCACTGCCCAAAACCCTGAAACACCACCCCCAGCGCGACCCCCTACACTGCCCGAACACCACTGCACTAAACCCTGAAACACCACCCCTTGCACAACCCCCTACACTGCTCGAACACTACTGCACTGCCCTAAACCCAGAAACACCATCCCCAGCACGAACCCCTATACTGCACGAACACCACTGCACTGCCCTAAACCCTGAAACACTACCCCCAGCAAGACCCCCTACACTGCCAGAACACCACTGCACTGCCCTAAACCCTAAAACATCACCCCCAGCAAGGCCCCCTACACTGCCCGAACACCACTGCCCTAAACCCTGAAACACCACCCCCAGCAAGACCCCCTACACTGCCCGAACACCACTGCTCTAAACCCTGAAACACCAACCCCAGCACGACCCCCTACACTGCCCGAACACCACTGCACTGCCCTAAACCCTGAAACACCACCCCCTGCACGACCCCCTACACTGCCCGAACACCACTGTATGCCCTAAACCCTGAAACCCCACCCCCAGCATGACCCCCTACACTGCCAGAACACCACTGCACTGCCCTAAACCCTGAAACACCACCCCCTGCATGACCCCCTACACTGCCCGAACACTACTGCACTGCCCTAAACCCTGAAACACCACCCACAGCACGACCCCCTACACTGCACGAACACCACTGCACCGCCCTAAACCCTGACACACTACCCCCAGCAAGACCCCCTACACTGCCCGAACACCACTGCACTGCCCTAAACCCTGAAACATCACCCCCAGCAAGACCCCCTACACTGCCTGAACACCACTGCCCTAAACCCTGAAACACCACCCCCAGCAAGACCCCTACACTGCCCGAACACCACTGCACTGCCCTAAACCCTGAAACACCACCCCCAGCAAGACCCCCTACACTGCCCGAACACCACTGCACTGCCCTAAACCCTGAAACACCACCCCCAGCACGACCCCCTACACTGCCCGAACACCACTGCTCTGCCCAAAACCCTGAAACACCAGCCCCAGCACGACCCCCTACACTGCCCGAACACCACTGCACTGCCCTAAACCCTGAAACACCAGCCCCAGCACGACCCCCTACACTGCCCGAACACCACTGCACTGCCCTAATACCTGAAACACCACCCTCAGCATGACCCCCTACACTGCCCGAACACCACTGCACTGCCCTAAACCCTGAAACACCAGCCCCAGCACGACCCCGTACACTGCCCGCACACCACTGCACTGCCCTAAACCCTGAAACACCAGCCCCAGCACAACCCCGTACACTGCCCGAACACCACTGCACTGCCCTAAGCCCTGAAACACCAGCCCCAGCACGACCACCTACACTGCCCGAAAACTACTGCACTGCCCTAAACCCTGAAACACCACCCCCAGCAAGACTACCTACACTGGCCGAACACCACTGCACTGCCCTAAACCCTGAAACACCACCCCCTGCACGACCCCCTACACTGCCCAAACACTACTGCACTGCCCTAAACCCTGAAACACCACCCCTCAGCACGACACCCTACACTGCCCAAACACCACTGCACTGCCCTAAACCCTGAAACACCACCCCAGCATGACCCCCTACACTGCCCGAACACCACTGCACTAAACCCTGAAACACCACCCCTGCACGACCCCCTACACTGCCCGAACACCACTGCACTGCCCTAAACCCTGAAACACCAGCCCCTGCATTACCCCTACACTGCCCGAACACCACTGCACTGCCCTAAACACTGAAACACCACCCCCAGCACGACCCCCTATACTGCACGAACACCACTGCACTGCCCTAAACCCTGAAACATCACCCCCAGCACAACCCCCTACACTGCCCGAACACCACTGCACTGCCCTAAACCCTGAAACACCACCCCCAGCACGACCCCTATACTGCACGAACACCACTGCACTGCCCTAAACCCTGAAACATCACCCCCAGCACAACCCCCTACACTGCCTGAGCACCATTGCTCTGCCCTAAACCCTGAAACACTAGCCCCAGCACGACCCCCTACACTGCCCGAACACCACTGCACTGCCCTAAACCCTGAAACACCACCCCCAGCACGACCCCCTACACTGCCCGAACACCACTGCACTGCCCTAAACCCTGAAACACCAGCCCCAGCAAGACCACCTACACTGCCCGAACACCACTGCATTGCCCTAGACTCTGAAACACCAGCCCCAGCAAGACCCCCTACACTGCCTGAACACCACTGCACTGCCCTAAACCCTGAAACACCAGCCCCAGCATGACCCCCTACACTGCCCGAACACCACTGCACTGCCCTAAACCCTGAAACACCAGCCCCAGCACAACCCCCTACACTGCCCGAACACCACTGCACTGCCCTAAACCCTGAAACACCAGCCCCAGCACGACCCCCTACACTGCCCGAACACCACTGCACTGCCCTAAACCCTGAAACACCAGCCCCAGCACCACCCCTACAATGCCCGAACACCACTGTACTGCCCTAAACCCTGAAACACCACCCCCTGCACCGCCCCCTACACTGCCCGAACACCACTGCACTGCCCTAAACCCTGAAACACCACCCCCTGCACGACCCCCTACACTGCCCGAACACCACTGCACTGCCCTAAACCCTGAAACACCACCCCCTGCACCACCCCCTACACTGCCCGAACACCACTGCACTGCCCTAAACCCTGAAACACCACCCCCTGCACCGCCCCCTACACTGCCCGAACACCACTGCACTGCCCTAAACCCTGAAACACCACCCCCAGCATGACCCCCTTTACTGCTCGAACACCACTGCACTGCCCCAAACCCTGAAACACCACCCAAAGCATGACCCCCTACACTGCCCGAACACCACTGCCCTAAACCCTGAAACACCACCCCTGCACGACCCCTACACTGCCCGAACACCACTGCACTGCCCTAAACCCTGAAACACCATCCCCTGCACGACCCCCTACACTGCCCGAACACCACTGCACTGCCCTAAATCCTGAAACACCACCCCCAGCAATACCCCCTACACTGCCCGAACACCACTGCACTGCCCTAAACCCTAGAACACTACCCCCAGCATGACCCCCTACACTACCCGAACACCACTGCACCACCCTAAACCCTAAAATACTCCCCCCAGCACGACCCCCTACACTACCCGAACACGACTGCACTGCCCTAAACCCTAAAACACTCCCCCAGCACGACCCCCTACACTACCCGAACACCACTGCACTGCCCTAAACCCTAAAACACTCCCCTAGCACGACCCCCTACACTACCTAAACACCACTGCACTGCCCTAAACCCTAAAACACTACCACCCGCATGACCCCCTACACTACCCAAATACCAATGCACTACCCTAATCCCTAAAACACTACCCCCCGCACAACCCCCTACACTACCCAAAGACCACTGCACTACCCTAAACTCTAAAACAATACCCCCGCACGACTCCCTACACTACCCAAAGACCACTGCACTACCCTAAACCCTAAAATACGACCTCCTACACTACACAAACACCACTGCACTACCCTAAACCCTAAAAAACTACCCCCAGCACGAACCCCTACACTACCCAAACACCACTGCACTACCCTAAACCATAAAACACTACCCCCAGCAGTACCCCCTACGCTACCCAAACACCACTGCACTACCCTAAACCCTAAAACACTACCCCCAGCAGTACCCCCTACACTACCCAAACACCATTGCACTACCCTAAACCCTAAAACACTACCCCCAGCAGTATCCCCTACACTACCCAAACACCACTGCACTACCCTAAACCCTAAAACCCTAAAACACTAACCCCAGCACGACCCCCTACACTACCCAAACACCACTGTACTACCCTAAACCCTAAAACACTCCCCCAGCACGACTCCCTACACTACCCAAACACCACTGCACTACCCTAAACCTACCCCCAGCATGACCCCCTACACTACACAAACACCACTGCACTACCCTAAACCCTAAAACACTACCCCCAGCACGACCCTCTTCAGTACCTAAACACAACTGCGCAATTTGTTACAGGCGTTGCAACGCAGGCCTGTGGTGCTTACTGGAAGTACCTGGTGGGCTGGTTGGGCCCCAGGGACTCTCAGGATTCAAGGTGACCTAATCCCCCAACTTAAAACGCGCCACGGGGCGCGTATGCACAGTGGTGAAGGGAGGGGCGGGGCCTCAGGTGACATGTGCGCAAACACGCCCTGTGGTGCGTTTTAAGTTGGGGAGTTAATTCCCTTTGAATCCTGGGGGCCAACTAGCCCACCAGGTACCTTCAGTAAGCACAACAGAGGTGCGTTGCAGAGAGGTGAAAAAAGGTGCGTGGCCTCGGAACGCCTCTCTGCAACTCAGCTCTGTGGTCCTAACTGTAGGTACCTGGGGGCTAGTTGGACCCCAGGGACCCTCAGGATTCAAGGGGACTTAATCCCGCAACTTAAAACGCGCCACGGGGCGCGTTTGCACACATGTCACCTCAGGCCCCCTCCCTTCACCACTGTGCAAACGTGCACTGGCTCTGGTTAGTCAGAGTCAGTTACCACCAGTACCCGTCTGAAAAAGTTGTGGGCACAGGATGATTTTGCAACAAGGCCTCTTTCTGCTCCTCTGTTGGTTCTTTCTGCACATCTTTTGCTTCTTTCTGTGCGTTTTTTCTTCTTTCTTCACATGTCCTACCTCTGTTGGCATAGTTAGAAACTAGCATTTAAAAAACCTTTGAAATTCACTTAAAAAATCATAGTTTTCAGGCACGTTATAGTTAGAAATTAGCATTTAAAAACCTTTGAAATTCACTGAAAAAACCATAGGTTTCAGGCACGTTATAGTTAGAAATTAGCATTTAAAAAACCTTTGAAATTCACTGAAAAAACCATAGGTTTCAGACACGTTATAGTTAGAAATTAGCATTTAAAAAACCTTTGAAATTCACTGAAAAAACCATAGGTTTTAGGGACAGTTATAGTTAGTTGGACATTGCACTCGTACAAAACCCGTGAAATTCCCCTGTTATAGTTAGTTCAGCTAACTATAACTCGCGCCTCGCAATGCACTGCTGATGACGTCACATATTACATCACTCATGACATGGTCAGTGACATCACTGATGACATCACTGATGACATCTCAAATGACATCACTGATGACATCATCCATGTGATAATTTCATGCATCTTCTCACACCCTAATATAACTTTTGATACACCCACTCTAAATTACAGACTGCCATTCTCAAAACCATAGACACTCCAACACCAAAAACTACATACCCACTCACTGATTCTTAGGTCTACACACACATCCACTCACTCACCTGTACAGTCACTCATACTTACAGTCACTCAGTACAGGACTATCATATGCACTCATACACCTATATAAACACTCACACACCGCCACTCATCCATAGAGGTACTCACACACCTAGTCAGTCATGCAAAAAATTAATCACACACCCATTTACTCACCTATACAGTTATACACACACCAGCTCACTTACTCATACAAATACTAGCACATTCTTACGCTCTTATACAATAACTGATACAAGCACACACGCATCCATACAGCCACTCTCACAATAACACACTCTCACTTATAGCCATTTAAATACTCTAACACACATATATACTGCCTTTTACATATGTAGTTACTCGCACATGTACCACTGAGATATACATTCACTCACTAACACACCCATACACACACTCACCCACCCAAGCAGTCCATCACAGATGCACTCTTGAAATCATGCACCCAGTGAATCACCCACTCACACATCTATGTATAGAGTCACACACACCCCACCCACACAAACACTCAGGCAGCCATACAGATACTCAGAGAACCAATCAATAACCCATATAGACACTCATGTAGCTATTCGCAAATCCATGCATCCACTTACACACCAACAAGCAGACGGATACAGACATTCACACAGTTTAGTCACTAACCCATGCATTCAGTAAGATACGTTTAATCACTCACTTGTAGAGTCAGTCACTCACGTACTAAATCATCCATTCAGACACGTATACACCCACTCATTCTTCAATACCCCTTTCCCTATATATATTAAACATATTTAATCTTTACAGAAACACACAGTCACTGGATGATGTCATCAGCGATGTCATCAGTGATGTCATTTGAGATGTCATCAGTGATGTCATCAGTGATGTCACTGACCATGTCATGAGTGATGTAATATGTGACGTCATCAGCAGTGCATTGCGGGGGCGCGAGTTATAGTTAGCTGAACTAACTATAACAGGGGAATTTCACGGGTTTTGTACGAGTGCAATGTCCAACTAACTATAACTGTCCCTAAAACCTATGGTTTTTTCAGTGAATATATATATATATATAGGTGTCTTTTTTTACATGAATTATTTAATGGTATCTTGATCTAAATAAGAAATCTTTGGTTTCCAGGTGTAGGGCATTGTCTGCGATACTTTATACATACACATTCTTTATCTTGTTCATCATGCCTGACTCCTCACTGTAATCTAATAAAATTATACATAACTATACCCATAATTACATTCCATTTCGACATGCCACATTAATAACACAATCTTTGCTACTCTACTGTTTCCGCCTATTCTCTGTGACAAGTATCTGTATGATTGACTTTCAAAATGTGCACTCCAAAATGCTTTTGTAGTTAAGTATGTATGTTCTAGTAATGGGTTCTCTTCATTACTTAACCAATGTAAGGTGTAATGACCTTGCCTTGATGTGGGCTTTGCCAGAGAAAACCGCAACTAAGTAAATGAATGTATACAAAACAAAACATAGAAAACCCCCTCCTCTTGTTTCTCCACTCCTCTTCAACGTTCCCCTCCCTGAGTCCAATGCTGGTTTTCTTTGCCCTAGTACTGTCACCCTTACCTACACATTAGCACATCTATCCCTGCTTTTACCTTGCTATGCCTAACTATACCCCAGTATTCCTACCCTGATCTTTGTTATCCTGTACCCTAGTACCGCTACCCATGAATGTACCTTCTACCACAAAATTTGCCTGCTAGCAAGGCAGTAACTCTACCCTCACCCATACCCTAGAACATTCACTTCCATCTTAAATCCTAGTAATCTAGTATCATACCCTATACTTGTGCCTTTTACCTATAACCTGACTGTACTCTAGTACCTCCACACCTAATTATATCCTAGTACCTATACCTATATCCTAGTAACCCCAGCCTTTCCTAAATTGTAGCACCTCTGCCTTAGTGCTATAGTGTGAAGCTCAACCCCTGCCTATGACGTAGTACTGCTACCTAATCCTTGTACCTCTACTCCACCAAGAAGCTCTACACTCGCCTACCCATTTGTAGTTCTCTGCCTAGCTAAACTCTAGATCTTTTACCCTTATCTTTACCTCCAAACGCGGTGGGGTTTTTGACTTTTGCTTTAGTGGCACTGAAGAGATTCAGTAAGCCGAGGCAATTTTCCAAGACTGTAGAGAGGTTAGCAAGCTACACAAAGGGCGCCACTGTACACCACCGATAGACAGAACCTCCAGTATACACCTGCAGCGAGTGCTACTAGATGATGTCTTCCTTATAGACTGATATAAGATGGGCTACAAAAAAGATACTCAGGGAGCCCACTGATACTGAGATGCTCCTAGCACTGTTACGCTGACCAATCATGATCAGTAAACAGAGCATTAAGGGTGCCGTGAATCTCCCGCTTTAGCAGCTACAGTGGCATTCTTAATGGCCTCTCCTGTCTGCAACTTGGGAGACAAAAGCTCATAGTTCACGCTATAAGGAAGAATGAAAAATGGGGAGACAGAAAAGGGAAAGAATGATGGTAGGATAGAAGGAAGGAAAGGTGAAACTAAGGAAGGATGAAAGAAAGGTAGGAAGGAAGGGCAATAGGAAGGTGGACGGATAAGTTGATGGGTGAGTAGGTGAATGTATAGGAGGATGGGGGTGAAAGAATGGAAGAGTAAATGGAAATATGAGAGGATTGATGAATGGATGGACGGGTGAAAGGATGGCAGAGTAAATGGAATCTGAGTGGATTGGTAGACAAAAGGATGAATTGATGGATGAAAAGCTTTATCGATGGATGGATGGATGTATGAGTGAGTGGATGTATGGATGCATGCATGCATAAATGATGGATGTGCGAACAGATGGATGGAATGGCCGATGGATGGATGTTGAAAGCTGGAATGATGGATGAAAGAATGAATGAATGACAGAAAGTAAAGGATAAATTGTGGATATCAGCGGGTAAATGAAAAGGCTGAAGGCATGAATGAATAGATGCTTGGATGAAAGAGACAAGGGAGCTCTTCTAGGGAGGATCCGGCTCACTTACTTCGCTTGCTTGGTGGCATCAGAGCTTTGGTTTAAAGTGGGGGAGTACTTTCATTTTCTGGCTACTCCCTTGCAGAGCATGCAGTGCAAGTCAACAATCAAGGGGCAGTGATATATTGGCTTAAAAATTTCAGAACACACCCAAGCAACAGATAGTCCTGATCATACTATACAGGCATGTAACACTTACATTTGCAAGACCTTATAATTGCTGTACGCTTATCACCTATTTCCTGACGTGATATACACCAACATTTGAACATAAACTGGAGTGAAAAATGTAATAAAGGCCCAGTCCAGTGAACCTGGGATCTAGAGGAAGGACTGGTCTTCTCATATCGAAGACTTTCCAAAAAAGGTTTTAAAACTATTTTAAGCAGGTAAATTTGCTGATAATCTTTAGCCTATGTCCTATGTAAAGGGCCCGTAGCCCATCGTGTCAAAAGAGGATATAAACAGTTGTTTGATATGTCAATCTGCATGGGGACAACAAGCACTGGCAAAGCAAAAAGATATGGCATTTATATAGTACATGCACATAAAGGTACACAATATAAAACAAAGGTAGATCATGCCCCATGTGGGCAGACCAGCTTACCTGCAGACACCTGTTTTCAAGTAGTCAACAAAGGAGAACCCATCCAGGCAATAATGTAAAGAAACCAAGAGTCATACAGATTTTGAACTGCAGCAGCAAGCGAATGGCGATGCGCATCAGCAGAGTAAAGGAAGTCGTGCACCATGGGGCGCTGGGTGAAGAGTTGACGGGGAGCACAGTGTGATGTGCACTGGGGGAACCATAATGATGCATCAGTTAAGCAATAGGAGACGAGCTACAGGGCACAGGTGGGTGATGTGCATCATACACTCCCTTTTGTATGGCAACATAACGCAATTTTTACTGCTTTAAAGTTCTCTGTGCTTTTTAAGTGTCCATCATTCTAAAAAAATGGAAATCTTAAATAACGTTATCACATATTTTCATTTATTGTGCTCCTCCGACACAAAGGGGACACATGGTCCAAATCAATAATGTGTGGTAATGGGATGGGTGAAAGATATTGGGACTTTCTAAATGAACATTGTTGTTATCAAGGAAAGCACAGACTGACTTAAATGTTTCTTGTGAATGTTGGGTTTCTACTTTGTTAATTTCAAACCAATGAGAACATCAAATGCTTTAGATAGAATATAGTGAACACACACAACTTCATTTCTGAAGCATGATGATGGCATCTCAAGCAATCACAAAGCCAGCAACTCTACTTCTAGCATCACAACCCACATTATCTCTATTGGGCTTTATCATAGGAATACAACTTGACAGCACTGATAACAAGCATTGGTAAATGCATTAGGTTTCGCCTTTGGGATTAATAATAAGTTAAGAGGTGGGGGAGCAGTGTCTGAGTGCAGAAAGAATGGTGTGAGTGCTCTCTCTGCAGGGTGAGTGGTGCAAGAATGAAGGTTGATAAGTGCCTGAGTGCAGGGTGAAAGTGCCTCAATGGATGCTGATTGAATTGTGTTCAGTGCAGAATGAGAATTGTGTGAGAGTACAGGGTTAGAGATGCCACCCTGTACAACGTAAGAGGTGTGCGATTATAGGGTGAGTGGTATGTCAATAGTATAAGCACAGGATGAGTGGTTTGAGTTCAGAGAATTGTGTGTGGAGGGTGAGAGGAATGTGAGTACTGGATGAGAGGTATGTCAATGGTGTGTGAGTGCAGAGTCAGCACTGCTGAGAACGCACAGTGCAGCTGTTTCAGCACAAACCCAGCAGAGGAAAGGAGGGACGCAGGTGACCTCGTTAGACTCACCAGAGCCGCCAAGCTCTCCTCACGTGCTGTGGTAAAAATAGACAGGAGCGGTGCACAGTGCTCCACATGCCCTGGACTCCTGGGGGAGGTTAGGCAATCAAGCCAGCTCGTTCGTGCCCATGCTGCCTGTGCAGCACAACCTGCAAAGAAGACACGCCGGTGCAAGGGAAATCCCTTGTACAAGGGATTCCTCGGGAGGGGCCCCAAAGTGGATGCCTGCTTGTGCTCCCAGGTGACCTTAGAGTGCATGATTCTCCGCGGGCACTCCAGTCGGACCCTGCTTGTGCTCCAGGGGCACTGTAAAGGGCACTCTCGATCGGAGTGCTGCACATAGAAAAAAACAGCACTAGAAGCATCCAGTCTCCATAGCGCCACAGCTGCTACAAAGCAGTGTCAAAAGCAAATTACAAGCAGTATTCATGATCGTTGCTGACTGACTTTAAGGTAACAACATCACTTTTCTAGCAATATCAAATGATCCATCTATGCAGCCATATGCCTCAAGCGTTTCTTTTATTGACTGCACTTCAAAAGTTACCCCAATCCACTATGACCACAATTATATGTCACTTTCCCATAAAAACATGGGCACACTTATAGAGTGCTAGCAAGTAATTAAAAATTAACTTTAGTGGGTGCTTGCTTCAGCCCCGGGGGGCTGGTGAGTGTGCGTTGCCCCGGGGGACTGGTAAATGCCATTGTGATTGGAGCTTGGCTTCCCAGCATGCAGAACTTGGGTCACAAGGTCTCTACGCACTGAGCCCATGGCACTCGGGCAGTGCTGTAACTTTAAAGAAATGGTGTAGCTCTTTTTTTTATTTTGTTTTCCCGATCGTTGCTTGAGACGCGTAAAAGAAGTTCCACCAAAGCGGATGAAAACAGTACTTTACTGATGGGGAACTGATATGAGAAACACACACAGAAGAACAGGAAATAGAATGCTTACAATCAATAGAAACAACAAAAAGTAAAGTGACAAGCACAAGGACCAATAAGAAGTGAAGGCGGGATGTAAGTCCCTTTAAAGATATATTTAATACAATAGATTTCACAAGCACAGCGCAAGCGCTGTGCAGGCGAAACCTAAAAATCAAACCTGAAAAGGTTAGAGTCTGGAGTGAAAGCAGTTTGCTCATTACTGAGTAGACAGACAACAGACAAGGAAATATTATTTTCTATGTTTCACTGGGATTTCTAGTTTCAGATACGAATGGCAGATGTTTACTAATGAGGTACTGTAGCCCATTTAGGTGCATCACGTAAAAAGCTTGGTTTTCTTTAATTGTGTACCAAAAGTTGCAAACTTGATTTCTTATTGGGATTAGTGGAGGGTACATATTTTCATTTGTATAAAGGCAAATATACAGTAAAAGCACATAGTTTCAAAAGATGACGATGTGACATAGTCAGGGACATCAAACAGTCAGCCCTTTTCTATATTTTAACACCAAAATGCGTAAACTTGGTTCACTCAAATTCAACCAGGTTTGAAAAGCATATGATGACATACCAGGTTCCAAAGAGTTCAGAAGATGGTGGCCTGGTCTTCTGGAAACTCTACTGAGTAGCTCTCTACTATGGGCATTCCTCCTTCACGCTATCTAATTTTTTTAATTTGGTTCAAACTGCTGTTGCTATATATTTAACTGCGTTTTAGCTTAAAAAATAATTGTATATTCTATAATTTAAGATTTCCTATCCATCGTTAATAAGCCATTGTGCTTTTTCATATTCTCTAATCATTTGCACTTTGTTATTGCACCTGGGAAAGGCGGCCGGGTAGCCGTCTAGCCTTCTATCTACAGAGGGAGAGGGAAAGGAAGTGCCCTTTTGACCTTAGAGCTTAGCACACTGTGAGGAAACTGCAGCCAGATCCGCATGCGAGGCAGAGCGCCAAGGTAAAGAGACAACTGGTGAAGTGTAGAGTTATGAAGAAAAAGAAGGCTGTTAGACATAAGGTTCTTCTTATGTCTGATATTTCAGTAAAACACCATTCTCCCAAATATGTAGACAATGCTTATCTTATATCCATTCCTATCCAAGATAGTTGCCTCTACAGTGCTAGTAGTCAGAGTTTCTCAGACCAATATGATGCCTACATTTTTTTAGGTCGAGCATTCGAGACCTCTTGTATATACTTCAGTATATACTTTAGTATATATACTTTAGTATATACTTATATGTGTATGTACTTTGTGGGCTCTGGAGATCAGCCCTAGGACTTGTCTGCTTCCACTTAGGGACTTTCTTTTCTGTTCAACTGCCTCTATTTAACTGTCTTGATAGAAAATGACCAGCAGAGGTCAGTAAAATACCAGAATTGCTTTCTGCTGAGGGACTTTCTTTTTTTAATTTTTCTGGCAACTGCCTCTATTTAACTTTCTTGATAGAAAACGACCAGCAGAGGTTAGTAAAAGCCTAGAATCAAGTTAGCATTCTCTAGATTCCAGTCCATAGAAATTGTCTTCCACGAGCACCCGTAGACAATAATATTTTTTTCAAATCTTGTATTTTCAGTGATATGACCACCGAAGGCCCTGCTTTTATATTAAAAACAGAGCTTTGAACTTTGCCATTTCCCGCTGAAAGGCAATATTTCTCTCCATGTGTTCCCATACCTGGCGGGTCACGCAGTTTGGTGCTTACTTTCCCTCCATGTTAAAGAACAGTAGATGTTTCAGGACCGTGCTGCATAGCTAAATACATATAAGGTCCCAAAGGCGAGACCGAATGCATTGCAAATGCTTGTTCCTGTTATGTCATTTCTGCCGAGACCATTTATAAGTAGACTTTAGTCAGAGAAGGATGCAATACAAAGCAATGCTTCCAGTTCCCTATTTTTAACATGTTGTTCAACCACCTAGATGCTTTTTGTCACTGATTCTGTCTTCCTTTTCCTGCAGCAGTATTCCTTATTGAATGATCTCGCTTTGAAAGACTATATGCTGGGCTCCTTCTCAACCCTGTCTCTGGGTAGCATTGGTCCCTTACTTAACAACTGCTATATAATTCATCATCTGCAATCCAGAACTACCAATATTGCGAAGGAAGTTTTATCTGCCCTTTGTGCTTTTTTCCTGCTCACTGGGGCCATCTTAAGGAGACGCATAACACTTTTAACATGTATATTACGTACTAGGAATAGTCACCATTGCCTCGTGTAATAAAGAAGGAACATTAACATTTCTACACATAATACCTCTTTGTAATAATTGTTCATCCGCACGTCTATTTTTTGACACTTTTGACCCTGTGGTGCTCGATGTTAATGCCAATTCATACAAGCAGCACACAGGGACCACTCTAGTGCCTTGCAGGCTACATAAACAAGGTAATGCTTTGATTAGTACCACACATATATTGATAGGTTGCACCAGAATCATTTCAATAGAGCTGTGCAATACAGATATAAAATGGAAATGTCAATTTAGTATGTATATGCTAAGGAAATGGTTATGACAAACATGGTATTCTAAAGTGGGGGTGCAGATAGGGAGGCTATTTGGTAAGGGGTGAATGGTGGATATGAAGTAGTTTTGAGCTTTTCGAGAATTAACTTTTTGCGAATTGTATAGGATTGGGAGGATCGGTGAACAGGAATCAGATAAGCCTTAGGAAAGCAGAGTATAGAATTTCCATGAGAGAAGGAAATAACATTAGGTGAGAAAATAAAGGGTCTGATTCACAAGAAATTCCATCTGGGATAAATTAGAACAAAACAGGGGTCAGGGAAGTAGTGAAGTCCAGCTACTTGCAACCTTTTTAAAAAAGCTTTGCAAGTTTTAAGAAAATGAACAGTTTGAGCAGCGCTTAGTCACAATGGAAAACCACTACTGCTGCTGAAAGAACTAGCAGGTGTGTCGTGAACCTCCACCTTGGGGGGGCCACACCCAATGAGATTTCTTGAGCCCCAAGGGGATAATGCGTGTCAGAACCCCTTCAGAGAAAAGGAGAACAGATAGGTTTCCTCTCACTTTTCTGTCTGATGAGTTAGGCTCATCGAGATTCAGAGTGTTATGAGTCAGACAACACTGTCAGAAAAAGTCTTATCTGTAGGGGGAGATATAAATGTATATATAAAATATATACATATGCAGACCCTCAACCTTGCCCCTGGAAACAATAGACACACACAGATGTAGATATTTTACAATAAAACATTATTTATTATATACTAGTCATTTATAAAACACATGCATCAGATTTATGGTAATTATTACAAAATCTCAGCATTTATAACTGAAGCCAGAACCAACCCAAGGAATGCCCCCAAACATATCTCATCACAAATCCCTATTTATATTAGTCTAAATCCCTATTATTTAAAATTATCTTCAGGCATAAAATCAGTTGGCTGTATCACCTAATTCATAGCATGCCAAATCATGTTTTTAGGTCGAGCCTGAGCCAGCGCGCAAGTGTTGCTCTGGTGATGATCTGTTGTAGCACAGTACGGGAGAGAAGGCCCGCCCATATTTTTCATTGGCTTGTGTCTTTGTCCTTTGTAAATGCTGTCGTCTGATTCCTAAAAAGGCTTGTCAGTCCCTCCTTAGTATGGCCATGTCTTCATTTATAACCTCCCATGGCTACTGGCACCTTTACTTGGTTGTTACACGGTACGTGTACTATTTTCTTTATTGAGTTTGCACACTGTCCTTTAGCAGCACAGCACCATCAGATTCCGCCGTGGTAACAAAGGTCGCTGCCCGTCGCAGGCCCCTGGCCCTGCATTCACCACTGTGCGCAACAAAGCTCTCAACTGTCACCCAATTAGGTTTAATGAGGTGGTGCACGTGCCTCGCTGCGCACGGGCCCTTGGCACAGCCGAGGATGAGTGATGGTTCACAGCGTCTCGAGGCGCCTCGCTGCGCACAGGCCCTTGGCACAGCCGAGGATGAGTGATGGTTCACAGCGCGTTGAGGCGCCTCGCTGCACAGGGGCCCTTGGCGCAGCTGAGGAAGAGTGATGGGTCACAGTGCCTCGAGGTGCCTCGAGGCGCCTTGCTGCGCACGGGCCCTTGGCACAGCCAAGGATGAGTGATGGTTCACAGTGCCTCGAGGCGCCTCTGCGGGCATCCGGCCTCTGTCTCCAGATATATCCAGTGGATGTAACAATGAATGTGCGTCTTATTATCACAAATATATCCCGCAGAGGATGCTGGGTAGGAGCTGCAACAAGGTATCCACCGCCTCGAAGTCGGGCTACATCTCACAAGGAGCCTTTCTGCCCGGGAAGCTTCACAGAGATAAAAAGATAGCGCTTACCCTGGAAAGTGGCGCTTTGCAACAAGTGACCTCTGACCCTGAACCTCCCATGGCCCAGGTCCATGCGGCCGCAGTACGTGAGACGTGACGTGAGGAATGTGCGAGTCAGTGGTCTGCTGGGGCAGATGGGCACAAGCCAGTGCCTCTGAGAGGGAAGAAGGGCTGGTGGAGAGTCAGTCACGTATCAGGACCTGGCATGTGCCAAGAGTGACTCAACATATCAGATACATGTGTGAGGGGTCTTGGGGCTAAGGCGGGGCCAGTCCCTTGCCAGCCCCACCCTCCAGCCCCCTCCGCTCTGCTCTGAAAGGTGGGTAAGGGGGGGATGGTACACATACTTCAGGGGCTCTAATGCATCACGCAGTGCCCCAAGAGGCTGCAGAGTTGGGGCAGAGTCAGGCACATGGCGGGGCTGAGGAGTCTGCGTCGGGGATCAGGTTTAGGCCCTGAAAGGACTGATGGGTTGGGTCTCACTCATGAAAGGCCAGCAGGCCCAGCACTGTGCGAGTCACGTCAGAGGAGAACCTGAGAGTGTATTAGGGCTATTACTTGCCACTTGCTCACCTTTAAGGTAGCCTCGCCTGAGGCAGGCAGTCAACACCTCTGAAAGGCTGGTGGGTTGGGCCGTGGTCAACCATACGTCAGACAATCATGTAAGGTGGCAGACGCGCCTAGAGAATGGGACAGACGTCTCTAGGAGTTACAAGTCTCTTGTTAGACCTGCCGGGCTGTTAGGTCTGGGGCAAAGTCACTACTATCACCCAGCTCTCCATGGCTTGTAGGGCAGGGAGAGGACCAACCGCATGCCAGGCTCATGTGTGATCGCTTCCTGACACTTGCTGACTTTCCTAGGAGCTACTGGTGTGCCCTACTCTGTCCCAGCCCCAATGACTTTCCAGATGCCCAGCCTGTCTTAAAAGCTAATCTTCGTTAATTGAAATCCCCCTTTGACTTTCACTCCAGGTCATGAATACCCCTCTTAAAACAGCTAAATACAATTTCATCTTTCTAAGGTAGATACAATTAGAAATATTTATTTGGATAAAAATGCCCTTATTATTTTAGCTCCAGACAAGATTCAGTTTGTTTGATGTGGTTCGTTTACTTCTCAGAAGCAGGGGTAACATACAAAACTAATAGCCGATGTGACGTCACATTGGTGCAAAGAGAAAGTCAATGATTAGGCGTGTGACGTCACACCAGTGCAAAGAAGTCCTTGAGCAACCTGGTAACGTCACAGCAGTGAGAGAAAGTCAACGAAAAGGTGTGTGGCATCACAGCAGTGGAAAGAGTCAATGGAAAAGTGTCACTCTCTTCTGGTGGGTGTCACTCTCTTCTGGTGGGTGTTACTCTCCTGTGGTGGGTGTCACTCTCCTGTTGTGGGTGTCACTCTCTTGTGGTGGGTGTCACTCTCCTGTGGTGGGTGTCACTCTCCTGTGGCGGGTGTCACTCTCCTGTGGTGGGTGTCACTCTCCTGTGGTGGGTGTTACTCTCCTGTGGCGGGTGTCACTCTCCTGTGGTGGGTGTCACTCTCCTGTGGTGGGTTTCCCTCTCCTGTGGCGGGTGTCACTCTCCTGTGGTAGGTGCCACTCTCCTGTGGTGGGTGTCACTCTTTTGTGGCGGGTGTCACTCTTCTGTGGTGGGTGTCACTCTCCTGTGGTGGGTGTCACTCTCCAGTAGTGGGTGTCACCCTCCTTAGGTTCATCTTCATTCCCCAAACACATGAAATTCCCACTTCAGGAGGATGACAAGCATTGTAGTTTGCCCCCACACTCGCAAGATGTCTGCCCTGCATTGGTTTCAATAGGATCACCCCAAAATCACACCACCTCACCCTCCATGAAGCCTCAAAGGTTGAGGGGTGCATCTCCGGTGAAAGAAGGTACCTCGGAGCGGAGTGCTGCTGCATGGCCTCTCTGGCACTCTGAAACCGGAGAAGGCAGGTGCTTCAGGCACCGCGTCCGAAGCTGTGTCTACCTCCCCTGGGACCCCAAGACACAGGGGAGGTAGAGGTGAGAGGCGTAGCCTAGCAGCATTCCCTAGCAGCCTCTGGCTCCTGCGGTCTTTAGGAGATGAGGGAACCTGAAGGAAGACAGGTGCTGCTCACTGGGTATTTCTCAGAGAGTGCCTGGCCTGCCCTCTGCCTCCTCGGGTGTCTATGACAGTGCCTCACCTCTCTGCCTCCTCCGGGTCTCCCTGACAGTGCCTCACCTCTCTGCCTGCTCCGGGTGTCTCTGACAGTGCCTCACCTGCTCTCTGCCTCCCCCAGATGACTCTGCCTCCTCCGGGTGTCAGTACCTCTCCTTTGAGTGGACCCTGCCAGGGCTGCACCCAGAGGAGTTTATTTTTAACCAACTCAATGATACGCATTTCATCGACCTCAGAAGGATGAAAGGCTGAGTGGACCAGCCAGGATTTGACCTGTGACCATGAAGTCGAACACAGGCCCCTACAATGGATGCATTAGCAAGTGAGCCACCAGACCTGGATGTAACCTACGTTGGAGTCCCAGCATCGTTCAGCATCCTGTGATTCTGGGAAATCACTTAATCTCCCAAGGCCTTAAATAAAAAGCATTTTGCAATGCAATAGGTCTTGCATTTGCGAGAGTTTAAGCTATTAGCATTGTAATTGCCAATGCCTTTTATTTATTTTTTAAAAACCAAAACATAAATAAAAAGAATTGTCATTGACAATGCCAATAGCTCAAACTCGCGTAAATGCGAGGCCTATTGCATTGCAAATGCTTGTTTTTCCTGCATACTTTACTTTGCTGCTGGGCCCGCTGTCAAAATACACTCATTCTGCATGTCCACCCTCAAAATCTTGTCTGTATGTCTAACCCCTAACTTATCTGGCTTCTCTTTATAAATGTCTTCCCAATTATTCTGTTTGGGGGTGGGTCCTGCACAGTCTTTCATGTCTGCAGTTCATAACTCTCCAAAGTCAAGCAAATGTAAGTAATTCTACTTCCTACTTTCTTTCAAACTTGTTGTGTGGAAGCTTAAAATTTGGCCTTTCTCTTCTGCTCACTAGTGGGTTCTTCTGTGTAATGATGTGTACCGTTAGCCCTAGCACCGAGACACTCTTTGAGTAGCCGTGTGTCTTAAAATCCCTGCATTTATTCATTCAAGTGTTAATCACTACTACTACTGACATGCCATTTCCCTCTCTTTGCAACTCTGACCACCCCATCTCCTCTATATGTCCCTGGGCAGAACAAAGACTTCAATGATGAATTCTCATATCTCCTCACCACCCCATCCATTTGGCATGCCCACACCACCCTCTTGGATGACTTCAACTTTCCAAAGACAAACTCCAAAAACATAAGACACCCTCTTCATCCTGATCAGTACAGCATGTCACACAACCAACACACTTCAAAGGCAGTGGCGTCTACTCGAGGGAGTGCTGCGGGGCGGTGGGGGCGGGGCGGGGGTGGGGCTGGGTGGGGGGTAGTGAACTCCGGCACTGTTCAAAGGCCACATCCTCGATCCTGCCTTCTCAACATCACCAACAATCCAATGCAAACCACCTGTACTGCTTGACTGGATAGACCACTTTGCCATCCCTGTCTCTATACTCAGCATCCTACCAACAAACCAACGTCAACACAAAAGAATCTGAAGGTTTGGTCTTAGATGCTGCATGCTAACACAACAAAACAAAACACTATGTAGGTAAATTATGCAAATAGGATCCATAGGAACCACATACCATAATCTCTTCTGCGTGTTTCCCTGAATGACGTGCCCAGCGCAATATGGAGCAAGTATACTGAGTTTCATGGGAATTGTAGTGTTGAAAAGAATACTTGATGCTGAAAATGGTGTCACGATTATATCACAGGGGCCAGACTGTAGGACTCATTGGAATTGTGGTCCCAAGCTTCGAAGAAAAGTTCAAGGAGTCGACAGACTCAGGAACAGGGGGGCACATTATATATCATGTAAAAGAATATATACAATTACTGCAGCAGAACAATGTAGGGTATCCAAAAGCGCTGAAGGGATACCTGGGGTTACATGAGGTCCCTGAAATATGTATCATAAAAAATGTACTGAAAAACAGTTCCCAAGATCACATCAATGCTAACAATCTCCTGCACCACTACCAGTCCGGCTTTAGGTTATGCTGCATTAAGGGGATCGCTACATTACACTTTGTAGACAATTCACTCTTGACTACAGATGAAGATGAGCCCTGCCTCCTGATACTGCTAGAACTCTCAGCTGCCTTTGGCACAACTGGCCATCTCACCCTCATACCGACTCGGGAGTCTCGAAAGTGACTTGATTGGGCAATGTCCTTCACTGCTTCTCCTCCTACCTCTCCAACTGACATCAGTTTGCATTCATGGGCACATCCAGGTCACAAAGAATCCCTATTACCTGTGGAGTTCCCCAAGGTTTCATACTGTGTCTTTTTATCTTTAGCCTGTAAAAGAAGCCACTTGGTGGTCAACTCATAGTTAATAGCATCCAGATTCACCAATATGCCGATTATGCACAACTCTACTTGAACGTCTCCTCTGTTTCAGACATCCAATGCTTCATATACTGCTTGCACATCAACCAGACATGGATGTCCTGCGTCTACTTGAAGCTCAGCCCAGCCACAATGGAATTCCTGGTATTTACCAAAAATAGCATACAAGATCCAGTACAAACCTCCCTCAATAACATGAACCTTGATGGCTTTGACACTCAACTTTCACCGAATGCCAAGTCACTTGGATATACCCTGGACACCAACCTCACCCTCAAGGAACACATTGCCAAAAAACAATGTAAGTCAAACTGTTTCATCGAGAACGCGACTTCAGAACTGCTGTTCAAGTGTTTGTACTCTTGTATCTGGTTGGGGGTAATGCGCTATTACTTGACCTCCAGGACTCCACACTGCCACCCTGTAGAGGCATTTTATAGGCTGCAACAAGTCTGATCCAGGGCCTGATGAAATATGATCACATCACCCCATCCTGATGGAACTCCATTTGCTGGCCTGCTGCATGTTCAAGACCAGCTGCATTATTTACAAAGCCATCACAAACAGCACCTCCCACTTATCTTGCAGATAAGCTCACCATATTTATTGGTTTTCGGCAAACATGCAGCCAAGAAACCATCAGACATCAGATTAAGAAGTGCATAAAAGAAAAACAAGGTAGCAGACCATTTCTAACTATTCACCTAGGATCTGGAACAACAATTCCTTATCCATCAAGATTGCCACAATGCTGCTTCAATTTAGGAAACAGTTGAAGACTAACGGCTTGAAAGAACAGTACAACACAATGCATTAACTGTCCACAACCCAGCTTCTTCTCCTATTATTCATTGGCTTAATGCTTGTTTTGACCATGTACAGCACTCAGCTGCTTTTTAGACAGATTTGCACTATAGAAATACCATATACATACATAAATAATATATGCATCCTGGTTTGCAGAGAAGTGGCGAGACCCTGTGTTGAGGATGCATCGCGCAACACCTGTTCTAATGAAGCTGCCAGGCAGCGATGCAAGGTCCTGCATTGTCATTGAGAATTCCATCGACGAGGGACTTGCAATGCAAAGTTCTGCAGTGAGGATGCGTTGCTCAGCAGTGGTTCTGAGGAGTTGTGGGCTGTGAAGCGCTGCCCTGCATCTTTGAGGATGCCGTCAATGAGGGGTTAGCTATGCGAAGCCTCCGTTGGGGATGCGTAATGCAGCAAAGGTTCCAAGGAGCTTCAGGGCTGCGATACAAGGTCCTTCTTTGGGAATGCATCGTGCATCGGCGGTTCCGAATCAGAGCTTCGAGAAGATAAATTGTGCTGCGGTGGCTCTACCCACAGGACCACAGCTGGGCTGGCAGAGCACCTTCAGACCCACGTCCAAGGGTCCAGGACTGGGCTGTCACCACTTGTGGGCAGGACTCACAGCAGGCCAAGTCTTGGAGATGGATTCAAGGTGGTTGGAGCCTTTTCTGTCTCTGAGGCTCTGATCAGTAGGCCAGCCAACTAGGCCTTGGAGTCACTCGGTGGTCCTAGGATCAAGATGCAGATCCAGTCCTTTTCAGTCAGGCAGCAAGGCAGCATGGCACCAGAGTAGCAGGGAAGCAGGTTAGCAGTCCTTCTTGCAGCAGAGCAGCACAGCAGTCCTTCTGAGTCTTCCACAGGTCCAGGGGTGTACTGAAGATTTGGGTCTGAGGGTCCAATATTTATACCTGGTTCCAGCTTTGAAGTAGGAGAAGGTTCTAGAGGTTTCCATCCCCAAAGGTGCTTAGAATTTCCTGCCTCCCTGGCCCAGCCCCAGCTTGTCTGGGGGCACAAAGGACGAGTGTGAAACCCTTTGTGAGTGCGCTCAGGTTACACCTAGTCATATAACCCAGGATGCAGGCACCAAATGGTTAGGACAAGAAAATGCCAACTTTCTGAAAGGGACATTTTCAGAATTGTGACTCAAAATCCAACTTAAGAAGGGTTTCAAATTACAATTCTTCAGACACCAAGCTCGACATTCCTACTTGCTCCCAATTCAAAGTTAGTACTTATTAAATGTAATAATGTAACCCAATCTTATCCTATAGGAAAGGAAGGTCTTGTAGTAGTGAAAAACAAATGTAAGAGTTTTTCACTACTAGGACATGTAAAACTTAAAAAGTACGTGTCAAACTTTTTAAATACACTGTACCCAGCACTTTCAGGCTGTTTAGTTTATAAGCCTACAAGAGCGAACCTTAGAACCGTGGGAATCTGAGTATAGTACAGTTACTATGCAACAATGGTTCTCAAAGGTATCATTCAGTTGACAACATAATAGTTTGGGGGTTGAATAATCTCATGAAATTAATGCTTATATGACAAAAAGTATAGAAAAAAGAAGACCACCTCAAGTAAAATGACGAACGATTTTATCTCATCAATTATTAGTCCATTAAGAAGCATACATACACTGGATAATCAATTAAGTGAATCAGTGTGGTGTGACCCTAGTGTGACTCCCATTAAATAATGAGATGTGCATCAGTCTGCAAACATGCATAACAGGGCTGACTTGCAAGTGACAAACGACCACATAAAACTTTCAAAACAGTTAGTAGGTAATGTTGCACTTGGCTGGTTTGTTTTGTCACTCCTTTATGTTGATGGCGTTTTGACCCATATTAAGATAAAAGGGTCTCAGGAGGAAAAAAGTGATATGTGGGCATCTGTAGAGATGAATGAAGGACAATTAGAAAGGGACGGTCTATAGTGGACTAGAATTCTTTGTAAATATGGAGTATTTACCTGAAAAATCATAAAAGGATGCCGCTTTAAGCACCAAAAGTACCTCTGTGGGAATGTGTAAATACAAGGCAAAGTACTTACTCGGGGGGGGGGCAACCCTGTGGGGGTAAAAATACAAGGTGGTTTCAGAAGTACTCTGAAATAGTAGTAGAGTACTTTTCTCAGTTATCACTCACTACACTAGGAACAGTTTAAAAACCCTTTACCCCTGGAAATTTCATGGACCATGGAGGAAAATCAATTTCAAATTCTCCACAGAGAGGATGCCCTCATGGTACTTTGCTCAACCTGGTCGTGAATCGGCAACATTCAGCCAATCTCACCATGATTAAAGAAAAGAGCACAAGCACATTAGCCAGTGGCGGCTGGTGACGTTTGAAAGTGGTGGCGCATAAAAGTTCTAGATGAGTGCCCGTAGCAAGCGTAGCGAGCAGCCTGACCAGTATAGTGGGGGAGCAAGGTTCTCCCCCCGAGAATTTTTTGAAAAAAGAGTGAGCAAATAGTGCATATTTGAGAAAGCAAGAAGTGACATTGGCAAGCATTTGTGGCAAACGCTGAGAAATTCATCTCCCAGTCCCTCCACTCCTAGAAACCGACCCTAAGTAAGTCAGTGTGTAACCTCAAAATTATTATTTTTGATCTTTCAAAAAATAAAAATAACCCTTGGCATTGCAAAAATATTCTGCCGCTGTGTTAAGCAGCAAGAGGGGTCTGTTGCAGCTGGGGAAAACAGCCAGGCTTGTACCTGACGTCTGCCCAGTGCATTATCCTGGGACATCTTAAGGAGTTTGGGGTCCTGGTCCAAACATATTTTGGGGGCCCCTCTTTAGGAATTCTTTGAATTTATGATCCAATTTCAGCTCGTTCAAGCCCAGTTGGCCAAGCCACTGACAATGCACAGGCCCACTCATCCAAATTCTAAGTGTGTTTACATCTAATATTCAGGAATAGTGGCATGTGTTTTCAACATTGTACCACAACAGCAGCTCACTAATATTAATGCTAATAATATCTGTGACCCCACCCCCCTCACATTTCTCATTTGTGAGGTCCTGTTCTGATCTAAAATAAACTTCTTTTAAGGATATTGAATGAAACACAAACACAACATTTCTCTGCAAAATGTCTGTAATAGACTCCACGCCTACATTAAAAATAAAGGGCAAGACTCTGGAGAATAGAGCTGGCCCTCTGAAAGGTTGGGGCCCTGGGCCAGAGCCCACTTTGCCTATGCCTTAAAACATCTCTGGCATTATCCCAGCTGAGTTGGCATTCCTTAGCTCGGTGGGCCTCGGCTTAATAACTGCGCAGTGTGGACTTGTGAAAGGGCAGGTCTGAGTGGTCGTCATTGCCAGCTTTAAACAATGCAGCCTCTGGAGGTTCAGGGCTTATACTGTACCTGCCCAAGGCTGCCTGGAAATATGATGCTACCTTGCGTCATTTGTGGGCGGGCCCCCAAAAGGGCAAAAACAGTGACTACCGGGCTGGCACCATGTCAGCCCGGTTTACTAAACTTTAATGTGACACAAGCGTAAAGCGTATATAGCACAATTTCACAAGAACCTGCCTGCCTGTCCTGCCTGACGCCCATGTCTGACTCGGAGCGTCGCAGGCAGCAGGATTGGGGCAGGCTTCCGCATTTGTTTTAAAATGGTAAGTAGCAATGCTGTTGGTGTTACTTAGCATTTTAAAACAAATGCGGTATGCGGATACCGGGCGGCGCGGAAATAGTGTAGGCACAGCCGCGCACCCATTGAAGGAAACCACCGCTGACATTAGCACTGGTTAGCAGTGGTAAAGTGCACTAAGTTCTAAAGTCAGCAAAAACAGGAAGTTGGAATTAAAAAAGTTGGGGGAAAACCACTCCAAGGATGTCACGTCCAAAAAAAGGCAAAAATATTTGGACCGTCTATGCTGCTTGGGCGACATGCAATGGGTCAATCAGATATTTCTCCAGTCCATATCAGAGAAAAATCTGAATGAAGGACATGTATTGCTTATACATTTTTATAATTTTTCTTACTTGACGGATGGAGATTTTAAAAAGAAATAATAATCCATGAATAAATATTTTTTTTAAATGAAGCAGCATGAATATGCAGTAGTTTTGCAACACATGTGATACAATTCTGAGCAAACTGATTTTGCTTCAAGCTCAGACCTTTTACATCATATCTGAAAAGTGGAGGAAATATTATTTACCCATGTATTCGACTGTAAATAGCAAAAATACTGTGGAATCAGTTTGCCTCGTGCTTTCCCTGATTCATACACTATTTGCTCCATTCCGTATTACACAAGCTGAAAAAATGGTGCAAACCTATTTCCACAGATTTTTTCTGCAGTAGTTCACATCTCTTGAATATGGCCCCACCCTCTACAAGGCACTCTTAGGGAAATGTTTGAGGATTTCATTGGCACATGAGCTTCTCAAAGGTTTTCAGACATCTCCAAATTTGCTCCAGTACACAACCTTGCAAATACAAAAAAGAAGGGCGGTATACATCTGAGATGATCCTAGCATCTCCTAATATGCTTCAGAGCAAACCTGTGTGAAACAGACACAAAAAGCAGAGATTTGTATGCAGCAAATGGATCACAGGGACTACTGGTGGTTGCCTCGAAACAGAGCAGTATATATATTTTGGATGCGATTACAGAGAATTATAGAGCAGTGTAAGTCGTTTTACAAGTGGCTTTATGTAACAGTGATAGGATGAGGACAGAATAGACAAGTGAAATAAAAATAATTGGGAAGTTTTGTTATTTGTTTGTTGTTTCCTGAAATATATTGGGTCGGCCTTTCTACCTGAAGTGCCCTATAAAAGTTAAGTGCGATAAAAAAAGAAGTGGCATACAGTTTAGGTGGCCATAGAAAGCATTCTATAGGATGCAGTTTTGAAGGGTGGGGTATACCAATGTAAAGATGTAACTTTCCTTTTTCATCTATAGTGCTTAATTTGTAAAAATTAAAAATCTATGGGGCACATGCATCAAGCATTTTTGTCTTCGCAAACGGGCTGATTTGCAGAATTGGCCCGTTTGCGAACGCAAAAAATGCTTTTCAGATGCAGCAAACCCTATTTTGCGATTTCGGTAACCTGTTACCGAATCCCAAAATGGGTTTGAGTTTGCTATAAGGAAGGGGCGTGTTTAGGGCATACCTTCCTAATTCCGAATCGCATCAGTATGCATGAATGTTTTGTGACCGAAATGCGGGAGCAAAACATTCGCATTTTACCATCTACTTCAAGTAGGTGGTAACCCTTTCGCAAATGGGTAGGGGTCCCCAACGGACCCCTTGCCCTTTGTGAATGTTTGTAAAAGCATTTTTTAAGAGCAGGCAGTGGTCCCACGGACCACTGCCTGCTGTTAAAAAATGAAAGGCAAACATTATTTTTATTTTTGTAAAGCATCCCGTTTTTCTTTTAGGAAAACGGGCTGCCTTACAAAAAAAAGATTGCTTTATTTAAAAGCAATCACGGACATGGTGGTCTGCTGACCCCAGCAGGCCACCATCCCAGTGATTTTTTAGATTCCTAGGGGGTCGAAAATTGCGACCTACCTCATAAATATTTATCAGGTAGGTCATTTGCAATCCCCTAGAAATCGAAGAAAGTGTTCAACACACTTTCATGCATGCCGTTTTGCGATTTCCTAATTGCGAATCGCAATGATTCACAATTAGGGAATCGTAAAACGGCGTGTTGATGCATCTGGCCCTAAGTACCCAAAGTTTTTCTTAGGAACCGCCGTCAGTTCTGCCAACTGCTGGGGTTACTGACAGTCAAGACTGTCGGCACACCCTACATTTCCTGCCTTTTTATCTGACTCTTGCAACTTATTTTCATCTCTGCTTTCTTCCTTGGTCATTGTTTGGCTACCTTCCTCTACAACCTTATTTCTCTCTTTTCTGTCTTTCTCTCTCAAGCTCCGGGCAAAGTAATGGATTAAAGATCCTGGTACCTAGAAATGAATTCCTGTGCCCACCAGCTGTACACAAATGAGCAAATTAAGCAATGCACATCACAGTAGTTTCTGAATACATGAATATTTGGTGAATGTTGAATGCACCGCAGCAGCATGCAGAGCAGATCACTGACAGGCTAGCAGGAAAAAAAAATACTTGTGAATAAGATGGATGAATCAATGGAGGAGATTAAGGGCCCAACGTTGCGAAGGCTGCGATTTGTAAATTACAGGCTTTGTGACACAATGTACCAAATGTACTCTGCGATCTGCAAATATTTTTGCGAGTCGCAATGTATGCTTAGTGACTCCTATTGAATTGCAAAGAAAATGATGTGTGAAAGAGAGATCTTCCCTACCTTTAAATTTTTCTATGGGATATATCAATGATTTGTGACCACAACTGCAGTAACAAGTGACTGACTGGACACTAACACCTGAACGGTCGTGGTATTTATTCTCTAAGTGGACACAGTCCTTAAAAGACCAGTTCCACTTTGTGAATGTGTGCTGTCGGCACTGGGTGAAGCAGACAGTGGTTCATGGGACTCCTGCTTGCCCCCCCTAATAATGGTTATTTTGTTTCTCTTTGGAGCAGGCATTTTGTGAATCGAATGCAGAGATGTAAGTCTTCTGTCCCTTACGTTATGCAGATTTGTAGAGCGCACTATCACTCGGGAGGGTATCTTGGCACTGAGCAGGAGTGCGTCTAGCCAAATTGGGGCCTAGTGGGTCTACTCAAAACCCCAGGTCTTCAGCTTCTTGTGGAAATCAAGAAGTGAGGCTGAGGCTCTTATGTGTAGCCTCAAGTTGTTCCACACTGTAGGTGTTTTGTAGGAGTAGCCTGAATTGCTGGGTCCAATTTTCCGTATGCGCGGATCTGTGCAATTAGGAGTCCGGACGAGAGGTGGTGTCTGAAGGTTTGTGAAAGCAGATACGATTGTTGAGGTATGCAGTGTCAGTGTTATGTAGTGCCTTGAAAGTGTGGGTGAGAAATTTGAATTGTGCTTGTTTGTGTATTTGGAGCTAGTGAAGCTCCTTCAGCTGTGGTGTTATATGAATCCGGCATGGGAGTTTGAAAGTGGTTTTGGACACCGAGTTCTGAATGATGTCTGCAGCCTTCTGGTGAGTTTTTTTGTTGATATCTGCATAGAGGCTGTTCTGATATTCCAGCTTGCTTGTGATGAGGGTGTGCATGACTGTTTTCCAGGTGCTGATTGGAAGCCATTTGAAAATCTTCCTCAGAATCTTCAGAGTACGGAAGCAGGAGGTGGTGATGGTGTTGACTTGGACGGTCCTGTTGAGTTTGCTGTCGCTGACAAAACCTAGGTTCTTGGTGTGAGTGGTGGGGGAGGATGTCGGCCCTAGCTCTGTTGGCCACCAGGTGGAGTCCCACAGTGAAGTGCTCTTCCCGAAGATCACCATTTCGGGTTTTCATTCCTCTTCACTACGATGCAAAAACTGAATGCTCCCACATTAATATTAATAGGGAGGTTTATGCAAATCCTGCCGAATGGTTATTCTGCAATGCAACAGATTCATCTATCCATTGAGATGCAAAACTGAGGTTAGGTTGCAAAGCTGTCGTTGTGTAAGATATAGAGACGGCTTTGCAACTCTAATTATTACACTGGCCCATAAATACGAAATGAGAATAGCTTGTCAAGTTACGAAGAATGTTGCCTTTATCTTCCATTGTCCACGAACTATGTATCTCCCACAGGAGTTAGCTAAATAGACTTTGACAGATAAATTCTATTGCAGGCGCTGCATTTTGGCAGAAACGCAAAGAGTAGAAACTAATCAAGTTAAGTAAAGGAACATAAAGCTGCGGAGAAATGTGCACAGAGCTCTGCACAGGATTCGTATCTAACAGACAAAATAGCAACACATTGCACTGCCAGATCTGGAAACATGGGAGGTACAAGCACTCATGGAAACCGGACCCAACACCTACACCCTTTTCAGAATCTTTCCAGAGTTGGAAAATAAAAAAAATGCTATTAGGATTCTAAGCCACCTTTAGCTGTAAACCTTGATGTGAAGCAGAGTGTGTTTACCTGCTCTTGCACACACAATCTGGGGGACCTCTCTAAGTAAGGCACACAGTTTTAAGAATTCATTAATCATATTTGTCAACATCACGAGCAAGCATGTGCAGACAGAAGAGAAGTATATCAAACATGCCCAGCTTTGACACAGTGCTTTAGTGTGTGTAGTAAGTGCAACCATTTTGGGTTCATAGCTCTGTTTACACAAGCTGGGAAAGGTAGCATTTCAAAGAGCTGCTTCAGTGTGAGCAGTTCACAGCGGCTCCAGTCGCTGTTTACATAGACATTGTGGACTAATTTCAAGCCATAGACGTGCAACATCTTTGGTGCCCCTACAAAGCACACAGACGGACGTTTAATAGCAGTAGCAAACTGTGTGTAGGTGGCTTGGACTTTTCTTGTAAAGAATGCACGTAGAGCGCCAGTTCCCTTCTAAGCAACTCTGATTCCATGTGGGTTCTGGACAGCAAACATCCGCCCTCTTCAGCTGTCCCTCTACTTACAGCCCTCTTTGCAGTCCCATTGATGCAGCTCGACTTCCTAAAAATCCCCGCTATAGGAATTAGAGGATCAGAAAGCGCAGAATCCACTTTTCCAAGCGCACCTTCCATCTTGAAAATAGCAGGGGGCAAAAGACTTACCTGAATTATTCTTCAGAGCAGAATCTTTTTCACAGGCCTCAATTGGACAAGGAGATTGTGTTGACCAGCACTACACTACAGTTATTGTCTTCTTCTGGGAAGGTGTTCTCCTGGATTTGGCCTCCTACCCCGATGTGTATAGGAAATGTTGGCTGCAGAAGGATATTGTGAGGGCACAATTTATTAGGTGACATTGATTTTTATTGTTGTACACCCATTGGGCATTCGATTGTTCATCAATGGTTACCATAATATTTTTTTAAATGGTTGCGAAATTATGTACGGTTGCCAAAGCTGCTATTTTTCATTCAGACTCGAGTAAGCTAGCACGTTTTTACAAGTTGAGTACAATAAGCACTGAGAACAGAAATGAAAAGTGAAAAGAAACCTCATGTTAGATTTAAAAAAAAATCTCTGGGTTATACCAAAATCAGTAGAAGCACTGACTTTGACTACAAGCACTGGCAAAGCCAGTAGAGCTGGCCTTTAGTATTTGGCCACAGAACTATTAGTTCAGCCAATGCTTCTGTGCTTTTGCATACTTTAAGGGAAAGGCCTGGCTAAGATGGCCGCCTGTGCATGAGCACAAGTGGACATCGTAGAATGATTATTATTTTTTGGGCTACAACACGCAAAGGTGGCAACCTGTGGGTCCATATACATGCCCGGAGACCATATATAAGGTTTTTATTATACTCTATGACAAAAAACATGCTAAGATACAGTGCTTATGTTGAAAAGAAAAAGAATTAGTGCAGTTGCCCAAACCTTTTCTTGGGAGACCACTGCCCACTTTCCCCACTAGCACTGCTCACATCCAACACTGAATCAACTTGATACCCGAATATACATTTGTCAAAGTTGAAGTACGACAAGCAACCAAGCGAGCAAACCAGCCTTTCTGAAAAGGGGACTTGTGGGGATCGAGGTGGGGGAGTTCTCCTCGTAAAAATTAAAAAAAGAAAACGGGTGCAATAGTGCATTCACAACTCAATTTTCACTTCCATTTGCTGCACAACAAGAGACTAAATCCAGCAAGAATCAACATGTTTGCATTACCATGCTACCAAGCAAAAGAGGAGACTGCAATCAAATAAAAATATCCTTACTATCTAGCACATTAATGCAATCAGTGCCTTAAGTGGGAGGAAAGAGGTGAAGCAGATCTCTAAACTGGGCATGGCTAAAGAAGTGTAACTAGGAGCCATTTCCAAGACCTGTGTCCTGTGTAACTAAAGCCATGGCTTAAACATGTAATCCTCAAGCCTGTGCTACGCAGAGCAGGCCACCAGTATTTAGGTGCCTCTCTGTGAGTTTTCTGTTACTGTATCCGGACATAAAGCTCAACAATGGGCATATGTCTAACTCAAGCCAAATACTGATGATTAAACAATATATAATAAATGAGTAAACACAATGACATCATTGAGAGTAATTAGGACTGAAAATCTTTCAATTTAAACATGACCAAGGACTGTGGAAACTGCAGTGGTCTTTGGAGCATCTCACCTACTCCTGTTCTCCCTTTCAAACCAAACACCTTTCTCTGCAGTCTCTCACTCTGTAGGCAATTATACTTGTTTTCTTTCCACATGTTTCTGAAAGCCTCCCTCTGCCTACCTCACATGGCATCTCTGTCTCTTTAGCATGGTCTTTGTATTCTCTTCTGCTGCACGTATTTTCTTTCATATCCAGTTAACTGTTCCCCACATATACACAACCAACCCTCTCAACTGTGAGCACTGTATTTTCTTTTCTTTCAATATTTCATCAGCTGTGTACCTCCTTCACATATGTTATCATAGAATCACAATTACAATTCAATCAATCAAGGATTGATAAAGCGCGGTATATCACCCGTGAGGGTCTCAAGGCACTGGTTGATAGCTGCTGGATCTGTTCATTTGAACAGCCAGGTTTTGAGTTCTTTCCTGAATTACCGGAGCGATGGGGTGGGCCTGAGGTGCTGGGGAAGGTCGTTCCAGGCTTTGGCTGCCAGGTGTGGGAAGGATCGTCCTCCGCTGCTGCCCCGGCGGATCCCGGGTGTGTGTGCGAGGAAGAGGGAGGTGGATTGTACGTGTCTGGTTGGCTGGTGGAAGATAATGCGTTTGTTGATGTATGCTGATCCTTCGTTGTGCAGGGCTTTGTATGCGTGGGTCAGCATCTTCAATTGGCATTTCTTCTGGATCGGTAGCCAGTGTAGCTTCTTGAGGTGGGGTGTGAAGTGGGTCTGTCTGAGGAGGTCGAGGATGAGTCTTGCCACTGAGTTTTGTATTGTCTGTGGTCTCTTCAGGCGGCGTGAGGTGACTCCTACATAGAGTGTGTTTCCATGGTTCAACCTGCAGGTGATAAGGGCCTGCGTGATGGTCATTCTGGTGTTGACTGGTAGCCACCTGAGGATCATGCAGAGCATGCATAGAGTGTGGAAGCAGGCAGATGAGACTGTGTTTGCCTGTTTCTCCATAGATAGCTTGCTGTCTAAGATGATGTTGAGGTTGCAGGTGTGATCTGTCGGGGCGGGGGTTGGGCTGAGCTCAGCAGTCCGCCATGCGGCGTTCCATGGCGAGGTGTTGTTACCAAAGATTAGGACTTCTGTCTTGTCCATGTTGATCTTCAGACAGTTGTCCATCATCCAGTTGCAGATGTTTGTCATACATCTGTGGAAGTTGGTTCTGGTGGTGGAGGGTATTCTGACAGCAAGAGGATGAGCAGGGTGTCGTCGGCATAGGAGATGATGCTGAGTTCGTGTGTTCTGACGGTGTTGGCCGGGTGCGTCGTGTACGTGTTGAAGAGGGTGAGACTAAGTGATGATCCTTGGGGGACACTGCAGATGATTTTCTTGGGTTCTGAGGTGGACGGTGGGAGACGGATACTCTGGGTTCTTCTGGTGAGGTATGAGGCGAAACATTTGAGGGCGTCTCCCTGGATTCCAATGTTGGGGAGTCTGTTGATCAAGATGTGATGTGAGATGGTGTTGAAGACGGCTGACCGGTCCAGGAGGATAAGGGCTGCCGTTTACTGCGGTCCAGGAGGGCCCTGATATCACTGGTGGCTGCAATCAGAGCTGTCTCGGTGCTGGGGTTGGCTGGGAATCCGGATTGATAGGGGCCCAGGAGGTTGTTGTGTTCCAGGTGTATGTTGAGGTGCTGGGTTATTGCCTTCTCGAGAACCTTCACTGGAAAGGGGAGCAGGGAGATGGGCAAGTAGTTCTTTTGTTCTGCTGGGTCGGCAGACGGTTTTTCAGGAGGGGCCTCACTTCAGCATGTTTCCAGTGTTCCAGAGAAGGAGGTTGAGATGATGGAGGTATTTAGGACTTTCTTGAGCTCATTGCTGATCGCTTTGCTCCCAAAGTTGAAGATGTGGTGAGGACAGGGGTCCATGGGTGATCTTGAGTGCATGGAGTTCAAAATGGAGATTGTGGCTTGAGTTGTGAGAGGGTCCCGGTGGGTGAGCAGGTGTTCGGGGTTTGTGTTCATGGGTGTGAGCAGGCTGATGCTGTCAGCGGCAGGAGGTTGGGGTTTGAAGTTTTTGTAGATGACTGAGGGGGTGATGTCATTCTCGGCAGCTGCAGGATTGGAGAACTCCTCCACGAGGTTGACGAGCTCCTTGCTGTGGTTGTGCTGGCT
The DNA here is from genome assembly GCA_963921515.1 of Calotriton arnoldi. Taxonomy (NCBI): domain Eukaryota; kingdom Metazoa; phylum Chordata; class Amphibia; order Caudata; family Salamandridae; genus Calotriton; species Calotriton arnoldi. The sequence continues at coordinate 1,443,344 of CAWUFW010000278.1, forward strand.
TCTATGCGGTCTGCTAGGATATTTTCTTTGTTTCTTTCAGAAGGCGATGGTACTGGCTGAGTGCGTTCTTGAAGGTAATATGGTCATCTGTCTCTTTTCTGGTGCACCACTTCCTTTCTAGTTGCCAGCAGTTGCATTTGGCAAATTTCAGTTCTGTGGTGAACCAGCTGGCTCTTCTGGCAGGTCCTATGGATTTGGCTGGCTTGGTGGGGGCAATTGTGTTGGAGCATTCTGTGATCCACTGGTAGAAGTTCTTTGCAGCCTGTTCTGGGTTGAATGCTGAGTTTGGGAGATGGGAGTTGAGAGCGTTGTTCCACTGGTCTTCTGATATTCTTTTCTAGTTTCTGCACGTGGAGCTTGAGGGCAAGGTCCCAGTGTTGCTAGGTCCTTAGAAGGTGATGTGGACGCTGTAGTGGTCAGTCCAGGTGAGCTATGACAGATAGATGTACTTGAATCTGGCCCTGGACGTGAACATTGGGTTGAGTGTGTGCCCTGTGATGTGATAGGTTCAGTGACAAGTTGCATGAGGTCGCTGTTGCTCACGCTTTCCAGGAGGTCAGTTGTACTGGTGTCGCTGGGGTCATCAAGGTGGAAGTTGAGATCCCCTAGGAAGATGTAGTGTTCGCAGTCGATGGTAATAGGGGCCATGAGGTCAGGGATGGCCTTACAAACCCTGGGGCATGGTCGTGGTGGTATGTAGGTGAGGGTGCCTCTGATGGTGATTTTATCTGTCTGCGTGGAGTTGGAAGTTGGGATGCTGCATTATCGTGGTCGAGTTGTCTGAGGAGGTTGTGCAGCGGATGGTGTCATTGTAGATTATGGGAGTTTCCAATTGGCACATTATGACCATCACTCTTTGGACTCTGCAGAGAGGCCAATGATTGGATATGCATGTAGTCTAAATGCCTTTATGGCCCACTGACAGGCACTGTCAGATACTTGCGGCGCCTTCAGTCTCAGCTTCAGAACTCTCAATCGTCTCCTGTCATGAACACTCACCCACAACCTTAACTCATCCAGGCAGCTAGAAACAACTTAGTTCACAGTATGCACTATACTCATATGTTATATTCTGTATGAAAAAACTGCAGAAACAAAACATGTGGAAAAATCAATTGCTCTTAGGTATTGCAGGATAAAGTAAAACAAGTGCATTAAGTTAAGGGTTTTTACAGTCACTGCTGAGAAATTGCTTGGTGTTTTTGGCCGGTAAATTTAGGGACATGATGAATACCAACAAAGATGCCTTCCAAAGTCATATTTTACCCAACAGGACCAGACCACTTAAAGTTCTAAATGAAGATATACCTACTAATCTAAACAAAGTGGTAGTTCTTTCACATGCACAGCAGAAATGTTTCATTTTAGTACATTAGACTGTCTATTGTGCTAAAGTTAAATGCTTCTGCTGTGCATGTGAAAGAAGTACACATTTGTTTAAATTTAGGAATATCATGGCAGGTCACCTATTATTAAGCAATAGGTTTCTACAAATTGAGAACTCCTGCTTCTCTTTTGTTTACAATAGGACTGTCCAGGCTAGTTAAACCGACTAGAGGAGAAAGCAGAATGAGTGCAGGTCTACAAAACTGTGGGGCCCCACCAACTAAAAATTAACCACTGCTTAGATGGCATCCCACATGCGCATATACATGCACATAATTGGGCAGCAATGTTACAATGCCATTTGGCAGGCGCCTGTTTTAGAGTGATAAAATAATAATATTGATGGGATGCAGCACAAATCAAGACAAGCGAGCAGCCGGGTAGCAGTGTGCGAAGGGTTGCCGAACCCTTGAAAAAAATTGCAATTCTAAACATTAAATAAAAGGAATCACTATCCCAGATGCCTAGTCATGGAAGAGAGCACTATTTTCTGTGTGGATGACTACATGTGCACAAGCAAAATACCCAAGCAAGGAATAGCCAATGGATGAGGTGCTTCATTCAGCATATTGTGGTGAATGGACGTCTAACAGACAATGGATGAAGACCACTGACCAAAAGCCTATATGCGAATGTAAATGATATATGAATTTTTATGAAAAAACAATACTCTTACTAATGCGCTATCAAAGGTAAGACAAAAAAACGAAGACCATGTAAAGAGATGCTTCATTTGGTGGTCTCAAAGCAGCGTGTGCAACCTTCTACACAGATTTACACCAAAAACATTATAGGCTATAATCTCATGTGGGCAAGGGAGTTGGCTACGACTAATGTATATGAAAACCAAGAGTACACAATTATCCTGCAGCAGAGCCCAAGAAACTAACCTATCAATGAAATTTCAAACCCCTGCTAATTTGTACAAAACATAACACCATAACGAGGGATTAGTCGAAAGACAAGTCCAAGTTTTAAACTTTAATAAGTCCCGAGTCCTTTGTTGGAATTTTGTTCCAGCCTGTTCACAAGTAGGGTAGCTCACTTTGCAAGGGATCAAAAATACCCTAAATAGCCCAGTTTATATTATTAGTTTTAGCAGTGCCCAGGAATAAAGAAGGGGTGAAGTCTGCCTTTGCTTTCCTTGGAGGATTAGATGATGCCCTTGTAAGATGATCATTTGATGACGCAAAAGATGTGTGCAGAGCATAACTATAAATTGGATCTAGTACATGTTTCACATTGAATTCTCTGCAGCATGGCGGTTGTTGGTGAGTTTTCTGCTCCAGGAGTGACTGAACTGATCTTCAAGAATGACTGCACTGAGCTCATTCGAAATTTGCTAAACCAAACCTTTTTGGGCTTCAGGGCTCCCATGCCCATGGCAGCCTCAACGCGTTGGAACCTTCCCTTTCCCAAGAGGAGCTTTTTGTAGTTGCTTGGAGGGCTAGCCTGCCATTTCTTAGTGCAAGACTTTTGTATTACCTCTTGCATATATGTATTTTGGGGTTCCCTTAGACTCCTCTCCCTTCAGCCAGTTCTAGCCTTATAATTACATAATCTTCAAATCCCATCTGCTTTCACTCCAGACTCCATCTCTATATTCCAAAATACCTAACCCACACACACATCCCATGTGTTTCTTATTCCAAGCCCTGTGCATGATGCAATATTCCCACTGTAATATTTTACTGAAGCCTTACCGAAGTGGTCAATGTGGTAGAGAATATCTGAAGTCAATATGTCATGTATCTCAATTGACATACAATAAATGAGTTGGGTACTACTAAAGGATATTTTGCTGAGGGGTTTGTGAGAGACCAATACTCCCTCTGACTTTCCGATGATTCAGTGGTGAGTTCTTTGATGCCTGATTTAGTGTTAACCGGAAACACAGAAAAGCGTTCCCACCCCCTAGATTTTCAGAGAAAGTTCAGAATTCGCAGCTATGATTCCTAAAATAATCAAACCCTAACTTCACAAGATGGAGAGCTCAGTGGGAGAGACTTACAAGGTAGGGAGAGAGGACTAAGGGCATTAGTGAAGAGGCCGAGGAAGACGCTTGAACAAATGTGTAAGAGAGAAGTAATGTTGCAGGCTTTTATTTTTTTAATCTGAAATCTTTGCCTTCTGCGCTTAGTAAGATGACTTCATATGTTATGTTATGGTATGTTAATATAATTGATAATGTGCATGAATCACCTTGGAAGGGGTATCTCAGCGCTGCAGGGTACCATAGGCAAGCAGCATTAGTATCTGAAAAGCTTAGTTTTGAGAAGCTTTTTAAAATGTAAGTGGTCCGTGCACTTCCGTAGATGGGAGGGTAGCTGATTACAATATAAGGGGGCCAGATAAGACAAACCTTTCCCCCTGGAGCATGATTTCCTAATGCGGGGCATAGTGAGAAAAGATTTCACCCTGGTCTGCTCGGCTGGTATGGAATAAGTTTCTCAGTGAGATATCTGGGTCATCTGCCATTCAGTGATTTGTGCTCAATGCAACAAATCCTAAATATAATTCTCTTGCGTATGAGAAGCCAATGGAGTGAGCATAAGAGGGGGAGAGCGGCTGTTCTGACCGGCATATTCTGAATGAGGCGGGCCGCTGTGTTTTGGACAACTTGGAGTTTGTTGAGTAGAGACTCACAAGTGGCAGCCAAAAGGGCATTACAGTTGTCCAGGCGGCTGATCACTAGTGCCTGTACTAGGGTTTTCCGCACTGAAAGTGGGAGTAAACAGAAGACTCTGCGCAACAGACTCATCATATGAAAGCAGGTGCCAGTGGTAGCCACTACCTGATCTTTCATAATGAGAGTCTGGTCCAGGCGAACGCCCAGATTTTTAACTGACGACTTGGGGGTAGGTGCTACACCCAAGTCAATTGGCCACCAATCCGGGGACCAGAGCAGTTGGGTTTTACCAAAGAGCATAATTTCCGTCTTGCTCGTATTCAGCTGGAGAACGTTTTCAGTCATCCAAGCCGAAATGGCTTTCATACCCTCATAGAAGCGTGCTTTGGTAATATGTAGGTTATTCTTGAAGGGGATGAAAAGTTCGGTGTCATCCGCATATGAAAGGGAGGTAAATCCATAGGTTCTGATAGTTTTGGCAAGGGGTTAAACAATGTGGGGCTCATAGATGTTAAACAATGTGGGGTTCAGACAAGAGCCCTTAGGCACCCCCTTGTTGAGCTCTATGGTGCGGGATCTGAAAGGGCTTAGATGGATGGTATATGTTCGATAAGTAAGAAAACTCACAAACCATTGTAGAGTAATGCCCCACATACCTACCTCTTCTAATCTCTGGAGTAGTCTATGATGGGACACTGTGTCAAAAGCTCCCGATAAATCAAGCAGCACTAACAGAGCAGGCTGATTTGCATCCTGGGAACTTCTGATATAATCCGTTACTGCTAGAAGAATAGTTTCTGTGCTTGAATCTAAGTGCTCCATAAGTTGTTTGTTAATGTGTCCTTCCAAACGTTTGCTCATCAGGGGGAGAAGCGAGACAGGATGGTAATTCGACATGTCTGAGGCATGGAGAGTGACCTTCTTATGAATGGGAATAACCTGTGCGACCTTTTAGCCTACCTGCACTCATAGAAAGGTTTAATAAAGAGCAGATGGTGGGGGCGAGCTGATTGGCCAGAATTGCTGAGATCTTGGCTGGCACTATGTCTAAAGTGGACCCTGATTTGGCAGTCTTCAGCATTTCACAGACAGAGTCATCCATGAGGGGTACAAAGTTCTGTACTATCAACATTAGAGGGGATGCAGTAGGATTCTACTCCCAATTGGTCTCTTGCTCTAGGAAATTTGTCGTAGATCAAATTAACTTTTTCTTCGAAGTGGTTTGCAAGGGCATCACATAAAGCTTGTGAAGGAGGGGTATTAGTAGAGCATGCAATAGGATTTGTAAAGGATTTAAGAACTTTATATAACTCTTTGGCCAAGTTGTACAGCAATGTATCCTTATGCGCTTTTTATATATTCCTATGATATAGCGCTATGGTTACTTTATAGGTTTCTCGGTCAGTGGGGTTGTGGGATTGACGCCAGCGCCTCTCTAGTTTTTTACACTGGGCTTTCTCCTTGTGCAATTTTGGAGTATACCATGGAGCATGTGGACCATGTTTGACTACGTGTCGATGTTTCATAGGTGCTAAGTTGTGTATAGCTATTTATAAAGATTCATTATAATCTGCTAACACCATGTTAACTTTCCCAATCTCCCCTAATGTAGGAGCAATAAACTCTTTAGTGAAGTTGTTCGGGGTTATTTTATGCCTTTGTCTCATAGGAAGATGAGAAGGATTGTTTGGGGGTATGGGTACATGAGTAGAAGTGAGCCAAAATTCAATCAGAGAGTGGTTTGTACATAGTAAAGGGCAAGGGGCTCCGTAACTATCGAGGGAGAGTTAGTGAAGATCAAATCCAACGTATGACCCGCGGTGTGAGTGGGGCCTTTGATTGTGGCCTAGTGTAGTCAGGCCAGTGAGGATTTGGGATGCCTCTATGTTTAAGGGGTCTTCACTGTGTATATTGAAGTCGTCCAGTAAAAAGAAATGTTTTGATGTAAGGTTATGGGTGAAATAACAAAGCAGTAGATTACTTTGAAATGATTGCTAAAAGCACATTATTAAATAAATAGTTACCTATCAAAATCATCAGAAACTATGATAAATTCTAAACCAACAACCCAAACATTTTTTTATTTAAAAAAACAAATATAATACTTTGTTACATCAGTCGAATATATTATTAACAATATTAATAAAGAATTATACAGTAAAACTATATATATCAATCATTTAAAATAAAATGTTACAATCACCAATAAAAAAAATTAAAAATAAATTCAACCCATCACAAAAAATAATTACAACACATAAAATAAACAATTACACATAACAATCACATAATATTAACACAAACATTTTTAATCTAAAGGCTCCCGATCATGCTTGAACCATCCCCCGGCCTGCTGCCCATATGTAGCCATTTTATCAGGAGTTCCCTTCTCCCAGGCGCTTGGCTCAGAATCATATGTGCAATTAAAGAATAAGGTTTGCCACTGGTTGACAAGGCACACAGAGTTTAATGTTTTGTTGGTAAGGAGCGTAGGATGGGTGGGCCCATCTCTAAAAAATATTTAGGGGGATTGCCTGGTAGTTAATTGAAGGAGCCCTGAATTGGCAGGGAGGTTGATCAGGGGCGGGGAAAGAGCATGCACGGGGAGAGATGATAGTCTTGTTCCTCTGGGATTCTTCTACAAACATTTGGCATCAAGAGCAAGAGTAGGTTTTAGAACGCAATCATATAGGCCTGTAAGAGGTAAAGAGATTTCGGCCCCCACCTCCAATTGACTTTCCCCCTTGTCTGGCTTGGACGGTTTAGACTGATGCTTTGTTTTGTTTGATAACCCTGGTAATCGATCGATTGTTGGCCCCCTGGCCTCTATTTTATCACCTGCTCAAGTTGGGCTCCATATAATCCCATTGCCTGCCTTATCATGTTCTGCTTCCATACCCCCAGAAATCTGCTCTCAATCAAGGTGCTTTCTTCCTCCTCCCCTTTCACCTCCTCCTTCAAAACACTTGTTTGCAGTGTACCTCAGGGATCTGCGCTTAGCCCAACCTTTTTAATATCAATCTTGAACCATAGCAAAACTCGTGGAGGCATGGGAGTGGTCTCCTATGCAGATGCGCCACTTAACTCCTCCTTGCCTTTCAGAAGGACTCGCCTGTGAAGTTGAGTTCTTTTAAACTGTGCCTGAAGGCAGTAGTCGAATGGATGAATGAAAGCTTCCTCAAGCTTAATTCTGAAAAAAACAAAGTTCTCTTTTTTGGCACAAAGGTATCTCCAGATCGTAGCAAACAGTGGCCAATAGAACTTGGTGTTCCCCTTCGCCCGGCTCCTACTGTTAGAAACCTTGAAGTTAAATTCAACTCTAACCATTTATTTGAACCCCAAATCAAGGCAATTTCTGCCTCATGCTTTGCAACACTGAAGTCACTTAGGAGGATGCTCGACCTTATCCCGGTGGACTCTCGTAGGAAAATAGTCCATGCATTGGTTACAGCCAAACTTGACAATGTGAAAAGTTTGTATTTAGGCCTCCCTGCCTACCTAATACTGCATCTTCAAACTATGCAAAAGTCTGCCCCGTGCTTGACCCTAAAGATTCCCCTGCGAGCCTCCGTGTCTAAATATCTTCGCCTACTCCACTGGCTCTCGGTCACTAAAAGAAACCAATTTAAGGCTCTTGTTTTTGTTTTCAGGACTATATGCAAAAGGGCCCTATCTATCTTCGGAAGAGGTTCAAGCCACATTGCCAAGTGAGATCCTTGAGACTGATTAATCTCAAGCTTTTCAGCTGCCTCGCATCAACAAGGCGAGCAGAGGCGGTCTTCCTTGCCCCCAAGCTGTGGAACGCTCTTCCCCTCCAATTGCGCTATTCCCTTTCGGAACCTATTTTCAGAAAAAGCCTTAAAACCTTGCTGTTTGATTCTTGCTTATAAGGCACCTCACTTGCTGACCTTAACCTCTCACTTTTTCTTGTGTGCCGCTAGCGCCGGGATGCCTCTTTGGAGGCAGATGCGAGCTTTACAAATTTCTTGTTTAATATATTAAACAACTTAGATACACAATTAATACTACATACTCATACACATTTGTTTTACTATAAAATAAATTTAAAAATTATCTAAAAATATACGCTAAACTAAAAACCTATATATACAAATTTAAATATTAATATAAAAATATGTTTATTACTATTAGCTAAAATATTTTACAAATATAAAATATAATTTTTGATTAAAATAATGCCTAAAAACTTTCTACAACTTAAATGTATTTTTGCAAATTATAAAAATTAAAAGTTTTACAAAAAAATCAAAATATGTCATTTTAATAAACATTTTGCAATATATTTTTATTTTTTTATTTAAAAAAAATATTGTTTTACCATTAATATATACAAAAGAAAATAAAAATTTGTAAAATAAATAACATTTCAAAACAAATGTAAAAATCTAAATGATTCATTTGCATATCTTCAAAATTAAAAACATAAATTATAATTTGAAATATAAATTTCTTAAAAATCCCCCCACCCTTACCCTCTAAAATACTAATATCCTGCTACTAAAAATAAATTATGAAACAATTATTTATATTCATAAAAATAGCAACATTTCAGTAGCGGCCGGTGTTTGGGACGAGTGGAGGGCGGGCAGGGGACGGGGCGAGGGGGGACGTAGGGGTCACGAAGGGAGGGGGGCAAAATAAAAAATAATTATAATAAAAAAACTTACCTTCAGAAGGTCACGTCGTGCGTCCTGTGTTGTGCTACTCTGCTCGTCTTCTTCAGGCACAGGCTCCCAGAATGCACAGTGGCCAATACTGAAGCTGCTCATATGAGAGCAGCTTCAGGATTGGCCTGAGCGCCCTCAATTAGGGCTCCAGGACAGACTTGGAGTCTCTGCCTGCTCTCTCCAACCCCAGCAATGCAGCTGGGGTTGGAGAGAGCTTCACTGCCCATGACGGTTTGGCCGGCCTGAGAAGGCAGGCCAAACCGTCATGCGCAGTGAATGGGGTGCACTTCCACTCCCCTCAGTGCTGTCACTCCCCAGACCCCGCCCCCAAAACTCAGCAGGAAAGAAGAAATAAAACGAGTCTCATTTTATTTTTCCTTTCCTGACGTTTTTGGGGGTGCAACGCTCCTCCACCATAGCGGAGGAACCACTGCTGCTAAATTTACACATTTCAAAAATTGAAAAAATAACACCTTACTAAAAACACAAATACAAAAAACAGATACAATAAAACAGTACAATAAATTACATAATAATTAACACTTACAAACGATATTACATACAATGATATTTACTACATCAATATTTTTTACAACTATATCCAAAAGAACACTAAAAACAATATTTTTACCTACGATATTCCTATCGATATTTTTGAGGTCCCCATATTCTTGACATGATATTTTTGTATTACTATATTTTTTTCACAATTCTGACCAAACACCCTGTACTACATTTCACTGTATATAGTGCAACATATGATTATTTTTATCAGATAGATGACTAAATCTAATATCAAGATGATTTACTTAGATCGAATTCCCTTTTCTCTTCTTTTTTGAGTGCATTAGACAAATGTCAAATAATACCATGTTGAAACATTGAAATCACCTTCCCTTGATTGTTAAACAATTCATTGAATGTGAAGCATATGTTGACATACATTATCAACCTTGGATTATTCAGTGTCTATGTACACTCCTATATATATGTTCCTCTTTCACTAGCACTGCGTTGTCTGCACTATGTTTCACTGTATATATTGCAACTTATAATTATATTTATCAGATGAATGACTAAGGGGCCCATTACGATACCCGGCGTAAAAGAATCCGCCAGGCATGGAAGCGGCAAAAATCCGCCCGCACACACCGTCTGAACACCGACCACGCCATTACGATTACACAAACCGAAAACCGCCATCGGCGGAAAAACCACACAAGATACCGCCCGCCATCGTCCGAGTCGGAGTCAAACCGCCCGCCACGGACGGAAACACGCACGACAACACAAAACCGCCCGCCCTCACGGCCGACACACCGCACGTGAGATTACGATCGCACCGCCATGAGCGCGGGAAAACTACAAATATACCGCCCGCCTGCGCAAACAACGCCGATGAGAATCGACACGGCAGAAGCCATGGCGCCCACGTCCCTGCACAGAAACCATCCGCTGACAAAAACAATCGCACACAACATGGCCAACAAGTCCACACAGCAAGGCACGCACAAATACACAAGCACAGTACACATCCCGAAAACACCCCCCTGGACAAACAAAAACTACAAAGGCCAGAACCCCAGACACAACACACCTGAAAACAACAGACCATGAGGACACACCCACATAGGTAAGTACAAAAGCAGCACTCCCACAGACCACAACCCCTTGCAACATTGCAAACTAGAGAGGAGAGGAGAGAACACAGTGACACAGCAAGGACAGCAGAACACCACAGAAACGCACACATCACAACCACCACCACCACCACCACCAAACACCGGCACCACAAACCCCCTGCACATTACACAACACACACCGCACCAGCACCACAAACACCATGGCACCACAAAGAATGCCCAAGTTCACGCCCATTGAGCTGACGGTCATGGTCGACGAGATCATCAAGGTGCACCCACAAATCTATGGGAACCTGGTCCAGCACACACCACTAGCCACCAGAAACAGAATGTGGAACCGGATCGTAGACCAGGTCAATGCAGTCGGGACCCTGCCCAGGAACAGAGTAGAAATTAACAAACGGTGGAATGACGTCAAGAGCCTGGTCAAGAAGAAGGAGACCAAGAACAGAGAGCTGGCAGCCGTCACTGGCGGAGGGAATCCCGCGCTCTTCAAGACCTTCAAAGCGTGGGAGGAGAAGGTGCGAGTCATCATACATCCCGAGATCCTCGCCGGATTAGCAGGGGGAGTGGAGGCTGGTAAGTACAAACTAATGTATACCAGCACACCGCTATGTACTCACATGCACTACCACCATGCCACAGCTCCCAGGGACAAACACCCCCATATCCAGCACACAATACACAACACATCACACACACATGCAACAGACACCACCACACACAGCCCAAACAGAACAACTGTAAGATGCGTGGGGACATGTGTACACTCAGCCAGCCACGTAACCACCAACAGGTCCCCAAATATGCCAGAAGCGCCACAACGAGCACCCACCACACCCATGTGTCCGCCATAGCTGCACTAACCGACAAGTAACAGGTAAGTGGCAGGAACACAAAGTGCAGTGGGTGGGAGGGTGGACAGCCCAAGTACAAAACACACCAGGCCCCTAGTCCCACAGCACAGCAAGGAGGAGCATCCCCCACACCCCACAGCCACGTGTCAGCCACCGCAGTGCACAACGACAGCCGAAAGGTAGACATCACGGTCCACAGCAATCGGTGTCAGTGGGTGTCCAGCCACCACCACGACCCACAACACCCCCCACCCCCACAGACCTGCAACATGGAGCACCCCCGCTTAGAACCATGTGGCATCCAGTACAGTGCACGCCCGAACAACCTGCAGGTGGGAAACTGGACAGGGCTGGATTACTGGAGGCATGAGGACCGTAACACGACCAACACATGGGACATGTCACGTAGCAGACGAACACGCAGCACCGCCCACCGTCACGAACAAGTGAACAATGTGCACACGGACATGAACCACAGACTCACACCTCACATGACCCATCACAGACACAGCAACACCCAAGGAGCCACGTCTGCATGCACAAGCCACACTGAATATAGTACCACACGGCAGCCACTGTGCAACTCATCACACACAACCGAAACACCATTGAAGTCCTGTCCATGTAGCCCCTACTGCCTGTCAACCACACACCCCACAACTACGCCTATGTAAGACAAACAACACTAGACGCAACAGAGCGGAACAACATAAATGCACACGAACACCACTGAACCCATCAAACACACAGACACACCATGCACATACAACATACCATCCATCCCATCCGTCAGCCCCAGTCTCATGAAAGGCATGTCATCCGCACAGCTGCCACACATACAGCAGTCACGCTAAGATACATGCCCATGACCAACCATGTGCCAGAAGTCAATGAAGCGCACGACACACTGTGAGCAACAACACACAACATGGGCCACACCCCCCCACGAGCACTGCAGTGATGCACATGGCACAGGGCAGCACGCACACCAAGGAGATGGGACAACTGCAATACGTTGGCTGGCACACAACCATCACTCACTCATAACGATGCGTCCAATGCCATGTCCAGTAATCACAACAGACAGCAAATATGCAGGCCATGTCAGGCATGCACACACCTCAGACCATGCACTGTCATGCTGCCACAACACATGTCACGTTCGGCACCCATGGCTCACAGCATGTACCCCAAAAGCATATTCCCTCCCAAATGCGAATCTGGGGCATGGCCCCCATGTTGCCATATGCGTTCCTAAGCGTCCCATTTGAACCCCAAAAGCATATTCCCTCCCAAATGCGAATCTGGGGCATGGCCCCCATGTTGCCATATGCGTTCCTAAGCGTCCCATTTGAACCCCAAAAGCATATTCCCTCCCAAATGCGAATCTGGGGCATGGCCCCCATGTTGCCATATGCGTTCCTAAGCGTTCCATTTGAACCCCAAAAGCATATTCCCTCCCAAATGCGAATCTGGGGCATGGCCCCCATGTTGCCATATGCGTTCCTAAGCGTCCCATTTGAACCCCAAAAGCATATTCCCTCCCAAATGCGAATCTGGGGCATGGCCCCCATGTTGCCATATGCGTTCCTAAGCGTTCCATTTGAACCCCAAAAGCATATTCCCTCCCAAATGCGAATCTGGGGCATGGCCCCCATGTTGCCATATGCGTTCCTAAGCGTTCCATTTAAACCCCAAAAGCATATTCCCTCCCAAATGCGAATCTGGGGCATGGCCCCCATGTTGCCATATGCGTTCCTAAGCGTTCCATTTGAACCCCAAAAGCATATTCCCTCCCAAATGCGAATCTGGGGCATGGCCCCCATGTTGCCATATGCGTTCCTAAGCGTTCCATTTGAACCCCAAAAGCATATTCCCTCCCAAATGCGAATCTGGGGCATGGCCCCCATGTTGCCATATGCGTTCCTAAGCGTCCCATTTGAACCCCAAAAGCATATTCCCTCCCAAATGCGAATCTGGGGCATGGCCCCCATGTTGCCATATGCGTTCCTAAGCGTCCCATTTGAACCCCAAAAGCAAAGTACAAACCAGACCCAGGATGGGCCAGGAGCCCGCATACACCAGAGTCACAATAAGTAGGGGCACAGCAACACACCCATCGGCATGGCCAATCCGTCCCATGCCACATGTGCACAGCACACAGTCCCATTGCCAAGCACACACAACTACAAATGGTACAGCCACACACACGCCTCCGGGAAACCCATGTACGAGATTGCACGAACTGTGAATGTCAGACGACAAATACATACTTCGCCAGGTGCAACACAATAACAAATCTCATTCTCTCCACAGGTGACGAACTGCTGGATGCTGGGGATGGAGACAGCAGCCAGCACAGCCAGCCTACAAGCCCCCAACGAGGACACATGGATGTGGAGGATCTGTCCACCTCTTCGGACACGGACCACCAAGCAGGCCCATCTGGTGTGGCAGGGCCCAGCCGCTCCCCAGGACCCCTCCTACCCACCAACCCATCATCCAGGGCTGCTGAACATTCCCAGCCCCCTGCTGCCACTGTCGTTGCGGCCACACCCACGGTCATTGCGGCCACACCCACGGTCATTGCGGCCACTACCACTGCCGCAACCGCCACCATCGCCGCACCGAGCACCACCGCCGCCACCACCACCACGTCTTCGCTGGCACCAGCCCCAGCGCAGGTGGTGGCCCGGCCGACTGGATCCACCCTGGGAGCCACAGCGAGGACCGTGGTGAGCAATGTGGCTAGTGGGCAGGCCGGTGGCAGCAGGACTGGTAGGAGGAGCAGGGTCAGGGAAACGCCAGCCTCCCCTGGGAGCCACGCCCTGCCTCAAATGGCCAGAGTCCTTGGGGCCTATGAAGAGGCCCAAGGACAATGGGCCAGGTCAGCTACAGACACGCGTGAGGTGCTGGGGGTGCTGAGGTCCATGGACGCCCGTATGGGCCAACTCGTGGACCTCATGGGCCAGCTGGTGGTGGCGGTGAGGTCACAGCCAGGGACAGCAGCTCCCCCTCCGCCACCACCTGCCGGGGCGCAGGGTCGAGCAGCAGTGTCCAGTTCCCCTGCGTCCACAGCCAGTGAGCACACCTCAACCACCAGCATGTCGCAAGCAGGCACCCCCCTCGCAAACGTGGAAGGGGCCGTCCGAAGTGGAAACAGATCTCCCGGGAGGACTTCGCACGCTCCAGACGCAAGTGAGGCAGCCAGCCAGCCTTCCTTGACCACCCACTGCATTGACTTGGACTACGATCCCACTCCACACAGCCATCTGGATGGCATGTGTGTGTTGGACTATGGACATAGAACCAGTGGGTACACCCTGAGCATCACGCAGCCATGACCGACAGCTCATTGTCACTGCACGCACCACTTTTGTCATCACCTTACACACAATCACATGTCACAGTTTGAAATAAATGCACCTCTTACACAAACTGCTGTTTGTGCCCTGTGTTTTATTTGTACGGAATACAACGGCCACCTTGGGCGGAAAGGCACCTGATGCGTGGCATGGCAATGGAACCGGAGGGCCTGTAGGGACCTAGGGGTGGGAGACAGAACAGGAGCACATTCAATGAGTGTGTCACACACCCATCACACAGTACATGTCAACAACTACAAGCAATGTACACACATCGCACAGAGCAATAGGGCACAATGCCACAGCCACCAACAGTGGCATACAACCCTGGCCATGGAGCGTTGACACACAGCACGCAGTGAACAAACGGCCACCCTGACACAGCACACACACACCTGCACAGATACAGCCACATCAGCCGTCGTACATGGACACTCACCGTCAAGTGAAGTAGTGGGCGATGAGCTGCTGCCGCACATTACCAGCTTCCTCCTCTCCGCTGTCCTCCTCACTCGAGCTGTCCTGGTCTGCGGGCTGGGGCCCTGGTTGATCTCCGTCATCCACGATGAGGGGGATCTGCTTCCGAATGGCCAGATTGTGCAGCATGCAGCACGCCACCACTATCTGGCACACCTTCTGTGGGGAGTACGCCAGCGCACCCCCGGTGCGGTCCAGGCACCTGAACCTGGACTTGAGGAGGCCAAAGGTACGCTCGACCACACGTCTGGTCCTCCCATGTGCCTCATTGTAGCGATCGTCTGCTGGGGTGCGAGGATTCCTCAATGGACTGAGCAGCCATGCCCCATTCGGGTACGCAGAGTCACCTGGGTGTGAGGGACACAGAGAACCGTTGCTATTCCAACTGGACAGGGGACAGCATCGCACAACCAGCACGCTACACCACTCCACATACTCACCGACAATACAGCCACGATCCTGTTGCAGATTGGACATCAGTCGTGGCAAGATGCTGTTGCGCATTATGTGTGCGTCATGGGCCGAGCCTGGGAACTTTGCACACACGTGGGTGATCACCATGTCCGCAAGGCACACCACTTGCACATTCAGGGAGTGCGTGTGCTTCCTGGTGCGGTACAGGTGCTCAGTGGCCTGTGGTGGAACAAGGCCAACATGTGTGCAGTCAATGGCTCCAACGACGTGTGGGATTCTGCCAAGGGCATAGAATGCACCCTTCACTGCCGCCAATTCACGAGTCCTGGGGAAGCGGATGTACCTGTTTCGGTACAGCATCATGGCTGCCAGTACATCCCTCAGCACCTTGCTGAACATGGGCTGGGACATCCCTCCTCCACTGCCCACTGTGTGCTGGAATGACCCAGTGGCGAAGAAATGCATGGCGGCCATCACCTTAGCCGTGGGGGTGACAGCTGTCGGATACACCCTGCGGGGACGGAGATGGGGTTCCAACATGGCACACAGTCGATGCAGGGTTGGCCTGTCCAGCCGAAACTTCCTAATGACCTCTGTATCGTCCATGTCCGCCAGCAATTGGTATGGGCGGTCAATGTTCGGTCTCCGCCTAGGGAAATTGGCAGTGGACACATGTCAAAGCAACACAACACATAGCAATTTCGCATACACATCACTGACATGACTGAGCAAGCACATGAGCCACAGCCCAGCTGTCAAGCTGGGACGGCACGGCCACAATACACTTACACAGGTCTCCCAACAATGGCAATGGCTAGTGATACAAACCACTGCCATGTGCATGCACATGGGGATCTAGGCCCCAATGACTTGCGGGGCGTGCTGATGGGGACTGACTGCATATTCGTCAAGCGGCAACGCCACGGCAACATGAATGTCTGCTGAGCATGGAACTGCTTCCGAGGCTGGATGAGTATGGCACACGACGACGACGATGTGGGCACAGGCTGAGCGGCCAAAACAAGTGGGACCTGTGGCACGAGGGGATATGAGACAGTAGTAGGTGTCAGCACTGCACCCTATGTACAGCACTGTACGGATCACACCTCCCGAAACATTGACAGGTGTCCACATTGACAGCCCCATGCCAAGACGGCTGTGTGCTTGCAGTCACACGTCACAGGTGAGAGGTTACATTGCACGTGCCAGGTGGCAGACGTACATAGTGGGAGCTGGCATGTGTGTGCATGTGTCTCCTGTTCAGGATCCACCAGATGGGCGCTGACTCTGTACTGACCATTGGACACAGCATGTTCCGTGGAAGGCTTGTGTGTGTGGGATGGTGGCACTGGATGTGCCTCCGTTGGGTGGGGGGCCATGCACAGGGCGGGTACGTCGATGATTGCGCATTGTTGGTCACGGTGGGTGCACCCACTAAGATGTGTTGCCCTGTGTTCAATTCCTATGTCCGCATGATGATGGACTGTAGATGTGGGCAGACTACACATTGGTCGATGTGCTGTCTATATGCATGTGCCTTCACACCAGGCACAGCTGCCCCTGCACATGTGACCCCTGCTGGACTCGCTGCTGGGTCTGTGGAGCTGATGCACCTTCTGTGCGTGGGGCGGACAGCTCTCCTCACTTCCCTCATTGCGCATGTCATGACTTTGCCGCAGGTGACATGGATCATGGAGGGCCCACATGTACGCGTGGGTAGGCTACACATGATTGTTCACTGGTCGCCACCCCCAGTCGAGTGTTTCGAATGGGAAGGTTGTCGTGCTGGTGGTATGTTCGATGTGGCGGATGGGCGGGCCTAGGTGCGGGCTTACATTCCGGACATGGGGGGTAGTTGGATTGGCGACTAGTTGCAGTACACACGGGACACGTCTCTTCCTTTCCACATCTGGGTCATCCCTTGTACTCACTGACAGTGATACAGTCATCTTCGCCCCAGCCCTCATGTCCTCCCCTCGCTCCCCCAATATGCATGTGCACCTGCGAGGCTAGCGCTTGCACAGGCAGCCCCAAGCTCGCACCAGAGAGGGCAAGGAGTGTATGTGTGGGTCCAGTTGCACGAGTGGGCTGTCTCAGGGTATGATGTGTTGCGGGACGCCGTCCACCTGCGTGGTGCCCCAAATGGAGACCCGGCCTGCATGGACTATGCATCACAGTCTTCGCCTTCCGGATCCGCCACCTGCGACACCCAGTGGCTGTGGCTGCCCTTGCGGCCATGCCGCGTCCGTCTGTGACTGATGGCCCACACATTCACTCTTTGGCCTCTCTGGGGAGGGCTCGGGGGTGGTGGCGCACGCGCTTGCACTTAGTCGCAATGGCATGTGGCGTGGTTGGTATAATGGGCAATGGATGGGATGGTGCGAGCCACCTCCCGTGACGTCAGTGCTGCTCGTGCTGTGGTGCGTCCCCCTACACTTCCATTTGACTTGTGCCATGCTAGACGTTGAGGTTCTATTGCCTGCGTGATATGACCAGGAGGAGCGCGAGGAGACCTCTCACACACCATGCTCCACTGCCATCCCGTGCCCTGTATCGCCTGTGCGGATTGACTATGTTGGGGTTACACCTGGTCGACTGGGGCTGTGTGTGCCTTGTCAAGGGGCATGGCGGGCGCACAACAGGATCCAGCTTGTCCACAGAGGGTGGGCTGAGGTGCGCCTGGTACCGCTTTGTACGTGTGCCCGGCTGCTGTGCACACACGTGTTCACTCCCCCCGACAGGTGTCCTCTCACAATGCCCAGGGAAGCGGTGGTGTACTGTTCATGACCCCTCCCGACACGGCGTGCTCCAACTTGGCATGTGCGCATCTACCCGTCACACCCACCCACCTGAGCACTGCGTCCATACGACTTCACACGACACATGTGTGTCTTCCACAGTTGTGCTACTCATTTGCGTTGACATCCAATACCAGTGGACTACATGGTCATGTCACGACTGCCGTGTACTTCACATACTCTCATCCTCTCTCATTCGTACTTGTGAAATGAGTCAGCGGAGACAGTTTTGGTTTCAAACATTATATTGAGTCTTCTGTCCTCTGTGATGCAGTATAGTGGACACTACTGGCAGCGGAATACATGTTGAGGATATACTGAGCATGATTGCAAATGGGATAGGGTGTGGGGTTACATGTGATTGGCTGTTGCATGTGGGATGTGGGCTTCAGAGTTACATCTGCTTGGCCAAGGCTGTGCTAATGTACATTTACGTATAGCTGCGGAGCTGCGGACTTTGACACAGACGGTATACATGTAGCCTACCAGACCGCTTGGCATCATGGGCACAGTCCATCTCAGTTCCATGTGACAGGTTTGCTGCGGTTGTTCCTCATGCACGCGTGCATGTGTGATGACATCAGGGCATGTGCTTGCGTGCATGCAGCGGCGTGCCACTTGTTGTTGCACTGTGGTGGTTACTGGACATGTCACAGTCACTGGGGTCGTGTTGTTGTTGTATGCACTTGTCGTCCATGCAAAGGTCCTGGTATGGGATTCCCGGGCGGGGGTGGGAGGGGTGCAGCACCCACAGACTCCAGGCGACCTATTCATGTCCACTGAGCGGTGTGTGTGTCCATGGGCGCTGGATCCATGTCGTGTCCTGGTTGTTCGTGCAGTTCCGTCCATGTGGGTGCGATACACAGACCCCATGCCACTGCCTCCCACGATGCATGCGGTGTTCCTGGATGTGATGGGGAACAGTGTGCATGTCCCGGTCATATCCGATGTCATGGCGATGTCGTTGATGGTGTGGTTACAGTTGCCGGTCGTTTGGTATGGCTGTTGTGGTGGTGACTGGCCAGTCCGTGCGGAAGCTAAGCATGGGTGCGGGGTTGGACATCATAGGTCAATCGGGGAACCTGCGTTGTGGTCCGACGAATTTACAGGTTGTCAGGTATGCGATGCCGTCCAGCAGGGCTTCCATGTCATTGGTGGTGTACATGTTTGCCAGCCAATGTAGCGGATGGTGGCTGTCAAGGTGTTGTTCGTAAGTTGTCCCTTGGAGGACCATGATGGGGCATGCTGGGTGACATTCGATGTAGCTGTTCTCGATGATCCGTCGTGTGGAGGCACAGTGGTCCCATTTCAGTGCGGGTGCGATGTTGGCCACATACGCCATGCCCCCATAGGCAGAGCAGGCCCTGTCGTGTGCGTCCAGAGGGAGGAGTAGTGGTAGCAGGTCCGCCTTTAGACATGCCGGGTTGGAGAGGCATATCTCCACGGGATGCTGGTAGGGACACCTCCGACAGTAGAAGACGGGCATGACGCAGCTGAACAATGTGATGCGGTAAGTCAGTCGGTAACTTACGTTCAGCAGGGACAGGAGATCGCATCCCAATATATGTAACAGGTTGGTTTTGTACAGCTTGAGCTGTCCGGCGTAGTTGGGTAGGTGTGTTGCGGTTGCCATTTCGCAGCGGTGCGTTGTGGTGGCGTGCTCCGGATGTGTGTGCAGTCTGCAATGTGCACGCTCCGAGGTTGCTGTGAGCTCTGTGTAGTCGTAGGGAGACAGGACTTGTGTTCTGTTGGCTTGTTTGGAGGACACGGGCCCTCATCCCACATGCTTCTCAGACAGTTCAAGGTCAGTGATGTGTGACTCCTTCCAATTAACTTGCATGTGGCCGACATGGGGGAGTGTTTTCTTCTTTCTTCCCCGTCCGTTGTGTGCTTCTGTGATATGCGCTATCTGCCCTGTGGTCGGTCTCCTCGGCATGCCTGTGTTGGTCTATTCTTGGACAATGGCTGTATTCACCGGCTTCTGTCGTAGGGCTGTGGTTTCGGAGTTGGAATGGAAGGTCATTCAGTGCTGTCTGCTCTCCCTTGTGTGGGCGGCAGGCTGCCTTTCCGCTCTGCGTTGGGCCTTGTGTGTGAATGTTATTCTTGGGCCACCTGTTGTCGGTCCCCGGGCTCTTTGGTGTTCCGTTTTATGTGTCTTGTTCATATGTGCAGGGTGGTATGGGTGTTTCAGTGTGGTACTGGCGTTCCTCTTCCCGAAGGGGCCCTGCTTCTCCTAGTTGGTGTTGCCGCCGCTGTGTGCTACGCCATGTTTGTTACACTGGGGTGTGTCCTGCTGTTGCGTGACTTCACTGACATGTGTGCGTCGGTTGTGTGGCGTTGGGTGTTGTCCGTGAATTGGGCGTTGGGGACATGTCTGTGGCAGGCCTGTCACGTGTCATGTGCGTTCGGGGTGGGGCTGATGTGTGTGCTGCTTGGTTGTGTCCCTGTGTCTGTGTGCGACGCATGCATGGCGCTGCGGTTGGCCTCTGCGTTGTGCGCATGTGTGGCGGCGTCATCGCCGCTTTGGGGCCGTGACGGGGTCGTTGGTTCCTAGTCCCAGGTGGTGTGTACACATGTGTTACGCGATGTTACGATTTGGCCTGTGTGTCATATGTGGATGCAATGGTGGATGTGTAGTGTACACGCGCTGGTGGGGGGTTGTCCGCTTTTTCCGCCCTTGCACTGTGTGCGCTGTTTGCGTGCACTTGTTGTGTGTGTGCCTACCTGCGTCTCCGCGGTACGTTGCGTCCTTGGTGGTGCATCAGCAGGAGCATGGGGAGGGCCTGCAGTGCTGGATTCATGCTCGGGGGAGCCGCTTCTTCGTTGTCCGTGCTCGGCGTCCGTGTTACCGCTTCGGTTTGTCGTACGGTATCTCTTGGCCGTGGGAGCCGTTTGTTTGCGGCATCGTAATTTATGCGCCGGGCGGGACGTGTTTTCGTCGGACGGTGTGTGTCAGTTGGGCTGCGCCGCTACGTGTACGGGCGCACTTTGATGGCGGACGGTGTTGCTGGCTTGCCGGCGGTGTTTGGCCTACTTTTCGCATCGTAATTGGGCGGGCGTGTGGACTGCTGCGTGCCGGCGGTAACTGGTGGTTTTTGCATCCGCCAGCACGGCGGTTGTGCTTCCGCCCGCCATCGTAATGGGCCCCTAAGGGCCTTATTACGATGTGACTCGGAAGTCGGAGTCACATCCTAGGTTTCACTTCCGACCGCCGCATTACAATGCAGGCAGTCAATAGTGAAACCGGCAAGTCATTCCGACTGGATTCCAACGGGCTCAAGTAGCCAGTCGGGCAGCCGGAAGCCCTGTCACATGGCCCATGGGGACATTGTCGTCTTCACTAGGTTAGCACGAGCACGCTGCAGATTGCCCGCTGCTTTGCGCACGTTACTACAGGACATTATTTTTGCAACTGTCTCTATTGCCATTTTCACATGAGAACCCATCGCTGTTTTCTCACTCTGCAGGTTCCTGGGATTTTGTCTGAACATTGTGAGCAAGGTCAAACAACAATGCCCCTTGTTATATTGTTCTGGCCAGGCACCTAGACAAAACATACCGATGGACCTGTTGTTTGAGACAATGTACTTTGGTCTTATTGACCCTATTTTGGGCTGCCATTTTACATGTTCATTTCTTTTTACACATTGCACAACCGGTCGCTATAGTGGCACATAACTGCGCGGCGATTACAGCTTACTTAACTCAACACGGAGTCCCCAATGCAGGGGCTAACATTAATTTCGTGGTTGAGGCAGATTCAGCATATTGCTTTGAGGTATTTTATTCTTGGGTTACATTTCCCGCGGTAGATGCGAATGATAATTTGTTTCATGCTTACACGGCCGCTGCTCCTCCAGCAGCATATCGTCCTAATGCATTAATTGAAGTTCCGTTGACGTCCTGGGAGCATACCATTTGGTTTCATGGCGCCCTTCCTCACCCTGTCTCTTTTGTTTGAATTGGCCACTTGTCTATCGATGTGGCCACTTGGCCTGTTTTGGCTGGTTTTACACCACATCCAAATTATCTCATTGTTACTATCGTAGAGCTACGTCTATTGTACACACAGTTGGTTCATCTTCATAGACGAGTCATACAGTTTATGTCTGGTGCACTTCAGGCAGCTCCGGCACCAGGGCAGGGTGGAGGACTTGAGATTAGTCCCATCATGATTAACTCAGTGATGGGCAAACGTCCTCAGAATCGTAATGACTTGCCATTTTGGCTCACACGAAAATTTGAGCAGCTTGAGGCTGTTTTTCCACATACCTGTTGAAAAACACAGGATCCTTACTATGAGTATGCGGAGTGGCCTGATTCCTCCTTCAGCGGACTGCACCACCTGGGGGACGGTGTTTGCTTCAGTAAATACACTGTGCTTTGGCACCCTCTCCATAAGCGTTCTGCCGAGCGTTCTGAAGAAGGTACAGGATGAACACGGGGCTGGTCCAGCCCTGGATTTGGGGATGAAGTTAGTAGGCATGCTCCCTATTGTCTCCAATATGATTCTGGCCAACATTAAAGGTGCAGCAGTTTTCTTGCAAGTGTGCCAACGCCTAGTGGCGGTGGCGGACGTGGATCGGGAGGGACAGTTACCGATAATTATTGCAGATGTGTATACATCCTTGGGTCTCAAAAGCTTAGGGATTCAACCATTCACAAGTTAAACCCAGTCCTGAAAAGGAGGGTCATCAAGTCTTTCCTAAAAAGGCGTGGAACAAAAATGTGCGGCAGCAACAACAGAACCCTGGTTCTCGTGCAGGTTCGCCTCCACCACATGCTTCTGAGCATAGATATGATTTGCGTGACCGCTCTAAAATTAAGACACCCGAGAGGTTCCAGGTTCCTGATCTTCGTTTCTTTCAGGAATCGTCAGATCACCAATTCAGCGGAGGAGGGTGACAGGATCGCAGACAAGGTGATTCTACGCAGGCAAGACGTGACCTGCAGCACAAGTTTGACGTAAAATTCTAGTAGGAGGAACCACCTCAATTTCGTACCCCATTTCAGAAGAAAAAAGTTGCCGCTTTGACGGCAAAGTATGACTCAGACGGTGAGAACCCTCCTCCTCGACAGGAGTTGGGCGGTAACCCTCCTCGACAGCGCGGCGGTGGTTACCATACTGCAGCAGACAATCCACCAGCATCTGGAGGCGAAAGCAACTGACACTTTTATTACCCTTAAAACAGCCGACACTCGTGTTGCTCCTCAGATAGGCTTTATGAAGTGAGCCTCTAAATTAAAAGTGATATTAAACGACCTGTTAAAGCAGTCTTTTGAGATAATCTAGCATCTTCTTATGACGTTTTGTTGGCGGAGGTTGATTGGCCTTTCCCTTTTGTCCTTGCTTACTCCAGAGGAGAGGATGTAATTCTACCAATTTTTCACAATATTTACCTGATGAGGATAAAATTGCTTATGCTGCTGAGTGGGCATTATCCCTGGCTCCTGCGTTATATCGCAATCAGGCAGGTTGGGACAAGGATTCCCCAGTTTATGTGATTCCTTTGCATTCTACACCACAGCCCCAACCGCAGTATCCAATTAAATGTGACGCTAAAGCGTCCGTAAGTGACATTTTGACTCAATTGGAATATCAGGGTGTAATTGAACCCTGTGTTTCGTCGATGAATAATCCTCTTTTTCCGATATTGAACCCGGACGCTTCATATCGTATAGTTTTATACTACAGACATTTGAACAGTCATGTTTGCACCTTTGCGGTTCAGAACACACATAGCTCTGCGTTAGTAAACAACATTGTTCGAAAAAGTATACAACTACTTTGGAAATTTCCAATGGCTTTTTCAGCCATTCTTTGGCTCCTGAAAGCCATGATTTGACTGCATTCAGTGCTTTATATGCGAGATTGCCTATGAGATATAATAATAACCCAGGCGTGTTTGCTGCACGCATTGCTTCAATTTTACATGAGATTGACTCTGATGCCTTGTCGTACGTCGATGACATTTATTTGACGGATGATGAAATGAATCCACATCTTATGCGCGTGGACCGCATTGTCACACATTTGGGAAGTTAGGCTACAAATTAAATTTTGCGAAATCACATATTGCCTTTTTGGCAGTACTTTTCCGTTGTTATGAACTCAATAACGAAGGTAGAGGGTTGGTCTCCCACTTTTTGGAGAAATGTGCTCAATTACAGCCTTCCTCTACCCTTAAAAAATTGAAGTCTGAGCTGGGTACATTGAGTGTATCTCAGGCAAAACAACATCACCCAAAGAAACGCGGAATACGTATGGAATTTGCAAAGTTTCTGTCAGGCCATGGATATCGAATGGTGCCTTTTCCCAAATGATACCATCAACAATTGGGAAGGCTGAAATATTTACTAGGGCTTGATCTCTTTTCATTTTATGAGATTAAGTGTGAGGGGCCAGACTCCATCAACCAAGTCTACAGCAGAGCGTTCAGGTAAGTAATGGCCATTAATCAATAAGAAAAACACAGTCAAGAATCCAATCCACATGAAGAGGAACACCACCGTCAGCACAATTCAGACGTATGTCCAGGGCAGGACCAGGTAAGTTTTTTTCAACCAGAACATGAAAATCCAAATTCGCATAGGGCTGTCTGCCACAGACGAAGACAACGAAGATGTATCAGACGAAAAGTTATCACGGTCCATATAGTAACCACTGGACCATAGCTGAAACAACTCGGACTGTTCCTCATTGGGAGGTAAATGAATTGTACTTTCAGGAATGTCTATTATAATTTCAACTGGTGGGGAAACATACTCATTATCCACAGTTGTAGATGTAGAAGGTAAAACAGACAACAAATCAATTGAAGATTCCATCTCCCCCTCCATTTGTTGGGGAGTTGTCGTGGAAAGAGAAGCCAGTGGATTCAGTGAAACATCCCGACGCGGAATGCTTGTAGGCATACTATTTAGTATCGGCCATATGGTGTAGCTTGACATGCTCGATTGAAATGTATCGATTCTCCTTACGACCAGGTAATGGAGGCAGAATTACAGTGCGGGTGCCCTTTAAACCAAGGACTGGGACTGGTGCACGGTACAATGGACCAAATTCTTTTTTATTCTCCACCTTCTCTTGGACCAGATTTCCAACTTTAGGAAGCCAGCCAGAAACCGGAATCAGCACCGCTGCATCCGTGTAAGAGGGAAAATGAGCTTTTGCCCGTAAGTCGCAAGTCTTTTGTAGATCCTGTAACATAGCACAATGGTTATCTACGTCAAACGTTGCGGCAGCTGCCACAAAGTCTAGACCATCAAGGTGTGGCACAAACATTTTAATACCAAAGAGCAACTCATATAGGGTACGGCCACCCAGAGATCTTCTAGGAAGAATATTCAGTGCACTAAAGACTCCATAAAGATGAGTCAACCAGCCCCTACCAGTACCTAAAACCCTAGCCGTCAAAGATTGCTTTAAGTCACAGTTCATCCACTCCAGAACAGAAATGCCCTCAGGCCGATATGGAGAAGAGAATTGTACCTGCACCCCCAGGGACTTCATCGCATCCCGGTAAGCCTTAGAGGCAAAAGCCTGACCTTGGTCTGAATGGAAGGTGCCACTGGCAAATGTCCCTACAAAGACACGCAAATCTTTTATTACAGTTCGAGCGTCAGCACTACGTTGTGGCCAAACCCAAAGGAATCTAATGCATGAATCCACTGCAACCAGGATATACTTAAAAGCATTATCAGACGTTAAAGGACCACAGTAATCAAGGTAAATGCAACCAAACGGTTGATTTGAAATGTAGAGTTGAGTATGTGGTGGACGTGAAACAGTTGAAGGTTTAACCTGTTGACAAATGTCACAGGAAAGAACATATTTAGGTGTTTGCTGGTATAAGCCACGCCACCAAAAACGTTGCTGTAAAAGCTAAATAGTTGCTGTCATGCCGGCTTGTGCAGAAGCCACACCTTCATGTGCAGCCACTATTAAAGAAAGTCTGCGGTCCTCATTGGGAATCAACCGATCACCAACGGATGGAATAGTCACAAATGGAATTTGATCAGATGTTAAATGATAGGTATAATGAGAAGGGAAACCTTGTGTTCCCTCCTTCGTAGCAGCAACAGCCGCCAAAATATCATCATCAATTTTAGTCATAGACCTAGTAACTGCTGCTACCGTGCATGTGGCTACTGCAGATTTTGCTGCCTTATCAGCCAGCGAATTACCAACAGCATGTGCTCCCTCACGTTGATGGCCCAATGTATGGATAACATGTGTGAGTGGCAAACGTTCCTTAAGATCGGCCACTCGGACCCAAAGCGTTTTATGCTTAATTGCACTGCCTTTAGAATCACGAAAATCATTTTGTGTCCAGAAGAATAAGTTGTCATTGAAAGATTGTACACAGTAAAATGAATCGCACACTACAAGTGTAGCGACGTCTGGATCAGCAAACTCAAAGCACGTAGCTAGGCCAATTGTGCCATGCAATCCACCAAGGAGGATTTGAAATCACCATCTACTATTGTGCCTGCCACAATTGCGCAGGCTGCTGAATAAGCATGTTTAGAACCAATGGCTGGCTGTGCAGACCCATCAGTGTAAATAATGCATTTGTACTGATCAAGAGGGAGCAATGATAAAGGAGGAGGATGAACATGTTCATATTGTAAAAACTCCTGTGTCTGCAGAAATGGGTCAAATATAAATTTGACATCAGCTGACGTCAAAGAACTAGCCTATTGTATCCAACGTGGATGCAAGGCTTTAGAATTCGGTACACTAGCCTTTGTGACTGCTTCTAAAGCAGGCACCGGCGAAACCATGAAAATGCATTTGCCCTGAGCCAGAAAGCATTCCTTCAGAATCGCCATCTGAAGTGCTGTTAAAATCTTTTCTGTAGAAGAAAAACGCATCTCAGATTGAGTATACAAATGCGATTTATAATCAACGGGGACGGTGTCCCCTTCATTGAAAGTCACGTAAGTGAATCCTAACGCACATGGTACAATCTGTATGACCAAATTGGTTGTATTGTCTCTCGTTAACAAGAATTGAGTTGCAAGGAAATCAGACTGCAAAGACCTAAGTACTGCGGTATATTCCAGAAGCCAACTGGAAGATGAAAAAGAGGGTTGTATCAATGCATAAAGTGGTTTGATACGCTGGGCATAATCAGGAATGTAAGTCCTGCCAAAATTCAAGAAACCCAGCATAGACTGCAACTTTTTAAGGGTAAATGGAGGCTGTAATTGAGCACACTTCTCCAAAAAGTGGGGGGCCAACCCCCTACCTTTGTTTTTGAGTTCATAACCAAGGAAAAGTACTGCCAGATAGGCAATATGTGATTTCACAAAATAAAATTTGTAGACTAACTTCATAAAATGTGTGACAATGTTGTCCGCGCACATAAGATGTGGATTCATTTCACCATCCGTCAAATAAATGTCATCGACGTACGAAAAGGCATCAGGGTCAATCACATGGAAAATTGAAACAATGCGTGCCGAAAACACGCATGGGCTATTCTTATATCCCATAGGCAACCTTGCATAGCATCTCTGATTGCCTAGAGCACTGAATGCGGTCAAACCACAGCTTTCAGGAGCCAAAGAATGGCTGAAAAAGCCGTTGGAAATATCCAAAGTTGTTTTATACTTTTTTCGAACAATGCTGTTTACTAACGCAGAGCTATGTGTGTTCTGAACCGCAAAGGTACGAACATGAATGTTCAAATGTCGGTAGTCTAAAACTGTACGATATAAACCATCCAGTTTTAACATCGGAAAAAGAGGATTATTCATTGACGAAACACAGGGTTCAATCACACCCTGATATTCCAATTGAGTCAAAATGTCACTTACGGAAGCTTTAGCATCACGTTTAAATGGATACTGCGGTTGGGCTGGGGTGTAGAACGCAAGGAATCACATAAAATGGGGAATCCTTGTCCCAACCCGCCTGATTGCAATATAACGCAGGAGCCAGGGATAATGCCCACTCCGAAGCATAACATTTTTTCTCCTCAGCAGGTACATATTGTGAAAAACTGGGTAGAATAACATCCTTCCCTCTGGAGGAAGCAAAGACAAAAGGCTGAGGCCAATCAACCCCATCCAATAAAATATCATAAAAAGATGTTTGATTATCCCAAAAGACTGCTTTAACAGGGCGTTTAATATCACCTTCAATTTGGAGGCTCACTTCATAAAGCCTATCAGAAGGAGCAACATGAGTGTCGGCTGTTTCAACGGTAATAAAATTGTCAGTTGTTTTCGCCTCTAGACGCTGGTAGAGTGTCTGCCGCACTACGGTGAGGGTTCTCACCGTCTGAGGCATAATTTGCTGTCAAAGCTGCAACTTTTTTCTTCTGAAATGGGGCTCAATACTGAGGTGGTTCCTCCTGCTTGACTTTTACGTCAAACTGGCGCTGCGGGTCATGTCTTGCCTGCGTAGACTCGCCTTGTCTGGCATCCTGGTGCCCTCCTCTGCCGAATTGTCGATGCGACGGTTCCTGAAAGGAACGAGGAGAACGAGGATCAGGAACCTGTAACCTCTCGGGTGTCTTAATTTTAGAGCGGTCACGCAAATCATATCAATACTCAGAAGCGTCTGGTGGAGGCAAACCTGCTCGAGAACCAGGCTTCTGTTGTTGCTGCCGCACATTTTTGTTCCATGCCTTTTTTAGGAAAGACTGGATGACCCTCCTTCTCAGGAGGGGGTTTAACTTGCGGCTGAGTAAAAGGTTGAATCCCTAAACTATTCTGACCCAAGTATGAATACACATCCGCAATAATAATCGGCAACTGTCGCTCCCGATCCACGTCCGCCACCACCGCCAGGTGTCGGCGCACTTGCAAGCAAACTGCTTCACCTTTAATGTTGGCCAGAATCATATCGGAGACAACAGGAAACATGCACACTAATTTCACGCCTAAATCCAGGGCTGGACCATCCCTGTGTTCATCCTGTACCTTCTTCAGAACGCTCGGCAGAACGCTCATGAAGGGGGTGCCAAAGCACAGTGTATACACTGAAGCAAACACCGTCCCCCAGGTGGTACAGTCCCCTAAAGGAGGAATCAGACCACTCGGCATACTCATTGTGAGAATCCTGTGTTTTTCAACAGGAGATGTATGTGGGAAAAAAGCCTCGATCTGCTCAAATTTTTGTGCGAGGCAAAATGGCAAGTAATGCCGATTTTGAGGATGTTTACCCATCACAGAGTTAATTATGACGGGGCTAATCACAAGTCCTCCGCCGTGACCTGGTGCCGGAGGAGCAGCTTCAGCCAGAGCTGCCTGAAGTGCACGAGACATAAACTGTATGACTCGTCTATGAAGATGAACCAACTGTGCATACAATAGACGTAGCTCTACGATAATAACATTAAGATAATTAGGATGTGGTGTAAAACCAGCCAAACCAGGCCAGGTGGCCCTGTCGACAGGCAAGGGGCCCATTCGAACAAAAGAGACAGGATGAGGAATGGCGCCATTAAAACCAAATGATATGCTCCCAGGACGACAACGGAACTTCAATTAATGCATAAGGACGATACGCTGCTGGAGGAGCAGCAGCCGTGTAAGCGTGAAACAAATTATCATTTGCATCGACGGGAAATGTAACCCAGGATAAAATACTTCAAAGCAGTATGCGGGATCTGCCTCAACCACAAAAATAATGTTAGCCCCTGCATTGGGGACTCCGTGCTGAGTTAAGTAAGTTGTATTCGCCGCATGGTTAGGTGCTGCAATAGAGTGTAAAAGGAAATGAACAAGTAAAACGGTAGTGCAAAATAGGTCCAAAATACCTTTTAAACTTCAAGCTTGAAAAACCTATAGCAATAGGGATACCCTACAAATATAGGAGGCCAAGCCCCCCCACCACGGACGTCTCCAGACACCGGTGAGAGGGTATCGTGGACAAGCACAAGCGCTACTCAGGGGTCTCGTGAATAAGTACCAGACCAAACGTTGGCGGCGTCATGTTGCAGGGATTCTACCCAAAAACAGAACTATGCGTAGGATTATAAGACCTTAATGCATAGGGACTGAGTCATCCTACCACCTTAGTACCCATGAGCCCAGGACCGACTAGCTATAGTGTCTCACTTGCTCTCCTACTCACTCACAGAGAAACAAGTGATTAGACACCCCAGAACACAACACTCCCAGATCTCTCAGGAATCGCGGTAGCAAGACACACCCTTTCGCTCCCACTCTTGTACTTGTCCACAATAGGATCTGACAGAGACACCAACAAGTTTAAAATATTTATTTTAACTAACGTGCTCTAATATGCAGTATACGTGCCACAACAAGCAGAAAAATGCATAATTCAAATACGGTCAGCATAGCAGTTAGTCCATAAATCATGAAAGGAGATGTCATTGTTAATAGATAGTATAGCCTAACCTCCCTCCCTTGCATAGAAATAGTATTATTATATATTAGAAGATCTCTGGGTGTTGTCTGCAGACCCCATACTTTAGCCTACAGAGGGTAGATCCACATCATGGGTGCTGTCTTGCTCTTCTCCCTTGAAGGGTCCCTCTCCAAGTGTGTGCTACCTATTTGTGTATTCCAATAAGACCAAAGTACGTATTCCTAAACAACAGCTGCATCTTTATGTTTTGTCTAGGTGCCAAGGCCTGGCCAGAACAAAATAACAAAGGGCATTGTTGTTCGACCTTGCCCACAATGTTCAGACAAAATCCCTTGGAACCTGCAGAGTATGAACACAGCGATGGGTTCTCGTGTAAAAACGGCATTAGAGACATTTGCAAAAATAAAGTCTTATAGTAACGTGCGCTAAGCAGTGGGCAATTTGCAGCGTGCAACTTCATGGGCCATGTGACAAATCCCTGCAACAGCCCCACCGTAATCCCTATGGAAGGCATTTCCGCCGTTGGGATTACGATGTCGGTTTCCGACAGGCTTTCCATGTTGGGCTTTCCAACATGTAAAGCCTGTCGGAAAGTGACTTTGGGGGCCCCTAGCAGGGCCCCCTTCTCCCTGCAGCCTCCGGTTGTGGGCCGAGGGAGCACCATTGGTGCCCCCCCAGTTAATTGCTGTACTGTGTGGCAGGCACTGTGAGGTGCAGGGATTAACAGAAACTCACATTTCTCTATGGGAGCTTGTGCTACGGCCAGTTTACGGCTGCAGCACAAGCTCCCATAGAGAAATGGGAGTATGCGACCGCACGCGTTGTATTAGCAGTGTCGGGACCGTCGACCGGAGGTGGGTCGGTCCCGAGACCACAACGTCCGTCTGACATCGTAATAAGGCCCTAAATCTAATACCATGAGAAAAGTGACTTTGATTGATTTATGTGGTGTTAATCTCTATTTGTTATGGATCAGACATGGCAAATACATACACATGCTTTATTTGATTACCTTTGAGCCACACAGTAGGTGATCATCCAAATGAGTCCCAGGGGATGCCGGTTTGATATATTACCCTGGTCTCTTTGGGAATATAGGTTAGTGCTTGTTTTGTATACACATTAAATCTCCACCAGTCAGTCATTTTAAGCTGTTTCACTTCACTTTTAAACATTTTTAGAAGCTTAACTCATTGAAAAGCAGACTTGCTGGGTTAATATATTCTGGAATGAAGCCTTTTCCCATGATTGATCTGCCAAGAGCAGCACAATAATGTATTCCTTTTCAGGAGACTGGTCTGTAGCTTGAGATCAAGTGCCTGAAAGATTGAAGAAGCAAAACCTGGTAGATGTGGTTCTTGTCCGTCCACAGATTTGTTGACAGACTCTTTTGTTAGGCAGAAAAATCAAAAAACATTTGAGCACTGTGAACCCTTACAGTTAGGACCAAATAATCTATAAACCAAAATGTAAATTGTGAAAAATAACCTAGCACATAGTTGAGTGTGTTTTGAGACCAATGTGTCTCACACTGATATGAATTGTGAGGCCTATGCATCTCACACTCTTATCAGCAGTAAATCTCCACAAACCTTTTTTTTATGCGCTTCCCCCAAAACATTTAGGGGGCTATTCAGAAAGGTAAACTTACTTCTGAGTAAAACTGCTTGTGTAAGTTTACCCTTTCCAGTACATTTACTACTGTAAGCTCTTCTCCATTTACAAGTGTAGGTTTACTACAAATTTTAGGGTTACATATCTCCAAACTCGGAAACCATATGGTGGAACATAATTTTACGAGTGTAAAGCTAATACTTGTAACTTCTCACACAGAGGAGGAGATCTCTGCAAGATCTCCAAGATCTCTGAACCAAAAGACTATCTTGGTAGTGAATGTTTATATATAACAAATACATGTAAACATGTCTTTGTTGCAGCAGGTGAGGATCATTGGAGATATGCCTCACAAGCATAACTTGGAGGATCCATTTGCTAATAGTGTATAACAGCAACTTCATCTTACTGGAACTGGATTTTCCAGCCTTCTTTGACACTGAGCATAGAGACGCCTCCCATTGCATGTGTGCTGCTCCTGAAACATGATAGCAATGGTTAATTCTAAATTATCACATGGGACACTTTAATAAGGCAATTGTAATATGGCACATAATGTAGCAGGGCGCACTTTGGTCCTCTATGAGGGATGCAATTTGCACATAAACCATCCATATTTAAAAACATGGCTTTAGGACTTCCATTGTAGTATTAAGCTGCTGTAACCAAAATCTGCTTTACCCACACATGTCAAAGCAAACTATATTTGATATTTTAAAAGGCATACTTTTTACATTATGGGCCCGATTACGAGTTTGTCGGGCACACCACCAGCCCACCACAGCAGCGGTCTGGAGAACGCCGCCAAGCTGGCAGAATCCCGACCGCCTCATCACGGGATTACCACAGGGCTGGCGGTGGTATGCTTCGGCACTAAGAGAGAGCCTGAAGGCAATGCCGGCAGTACTGCAGCGCCTCCAACAAGTTGGATGCACTGTTGCCATGCACCATGTCGTGCATGGCACACAGTGCGCACACAACAGTGCAGACCTAGGGGGGCACAACATGTGCCCCCGGCCACAATCTCCATGGGCTAAATTGCCCTGGCGCCCTTTTTGTGTCCCTTTACCTGCCATTCTGCTGACCTTTTCATTGTGGGGTCCACGCCATAAAAAGGTCGGCGGAAAGGCAAGCTATAATTCCCATGGCAGTGCCCATGCCTGCACCGCCACCATTAACTGCCTTTGTCCACACTGCCACCACCGCAGGAGCTCCTATCTTGGCGGTAGTGGAGGTCTGGAAGCAGTCGTGAGGTGGTTTCCCCACCCGCATTGAAATCTGGCAGTCGGACCACCAGATATGCGGGAAGTCAGTTCGCCAAAATGCGACGGCAGTCTCCAGACTGCAAAAGTCATATTTGGGTCCTAAGTCAACCATATTTGGAGCCTTAGCAATCACAACACCCGGGAGCTTATTGTGTAAAATGAATACTAATAAATTCAGAATTAGCAGACCTCTAGAATCACACGAGTCAAAGTGTTAACTTATTCTGCAGCCCTTTCAAACAAATCTTTGCTTTGTAGTCAAATTACAATCTCCTAAGGATGTCTGTGCACGATTGCAAAAATGTAATTCATTATTAGATATGGATTTTTGGTTTCTATACCACAAAAATGGTTTAAGAAGAAAATTGTTCATCTCTGCCTGCAGCCTGCAAACTCACCTGCTGGTTGGGGCAGGCTCCCTTCAGTGCAGAGACAGAACAAAGGGTCTCTGGGAAAGGATGGACTCTTGGCAGAACCCAGACAGAAAGGAAGGAAGGGGTTAATGTGAGGGTATCGACCCTTTGCTATCTAGGTATGTGAGGTGATAGGAAGGCACCGATTGTCACAACCGATAAACAGAATTCTTGATAATGGCATGGCTACCCTAAATAGTGATTTGGTATGAGCTCGTCTGTGAAGAAAGCCTGTTCCATAGACTTCCTCATTCCACTCACAGCAAGTAGTAGTTTGAAACGGTCTCTTGCTGGGAGAGAGGTGGAAGATGTTGTTTCAACAAACCAACTGATAGGAAGGCTTAGGAACACCTCACATTGGTTCTGGGGTCCTGACACTGAAACACCTCCAGCATAGGGATTGTTTGCTGTAAGAAGACAGGAACTGCAGCAAAAAAGGCTGAAATATGGAAACCTTCCTAGAATAAGTTGATGTCTTATCACTAATCGGTGGACAGTGGCTACTACAAGAAAGTCATTCACCAAAAAGTACTCTGAGCACAACTAGATTTGGAGAAGATCAGAAGAGGATAAACTTGTTGTCTCTCTACCTGTGGAGATGACTGAAGCCTGGCCTGCTCTCCTTCTCCTTCGAACCCAACAATTGGAAGTCATCTAAAGAATGAGATCAGCTGGTCTCTTGTGGTTGCAAAGGCATAAAGGGCAAGAAGTTCATTCCTGGAAGGAAACTGGCCCTATCTCTGTTTTCCACGCCTGTGAGAAACGCCGCATGTTGAAATTGTTTTTCAATTTTGGTGCATGGGTTGCCTCCAGTGACCACTTTTGCAAATGCACATTACCTCCTTCTGCTCTTTCCCTCGATTTTTTGCTAAGTCCAAGGCATTGAGCCTCAAAGACATACCCCCTATGTAAAAGTGAATCAGTAGATATGGCCCCTCCCACCCTCCACACATCCTGTTTTCATTGTGTCTTTTGAGACATACATTTGGGCCGTGAATGTGTTTGGCAAGAATTGAAGAGAATTTACTGTACCAGGTTGGTGGAATAGATTCATGTGGACTCTACAGTCCCCATCCTCCACCCTGCTAACATATCCATAATATAACTCTGCCACTTCGTTATTTGTGACACCTCCAGTCAGTCCTGGCTTTTAAGATTACTTCACCTTTTTGCTGAGACCAGAAGGCCTCAGCAAAAAACCTACAAGTGTCAGAATGCAAAGTACTGTTGGCTAAAAAGTCAGGTCTAGTTGAAGGTGTCATTCATGAGCTGAGTAACTTGACATGCCTCCTGACACAGGCTGTGATTCAATTGTGATGGCACACACTTCAATCCAATCACCGACGCAGCTACCCTTCTAGTAAAGTAATGCCCCCATCTTTTACTGCTACTCCCCCATCACCCACTGTTGCTAATTCCATCTGTCAGCCATGTAGTGGTCGCTATTGTTACCATGTAACTGCCATTGTATACGACAACTGTCAGAGTTCTGATCCTTCTTTGGCACTCACGATCAACCATCAAGCTTATTTGTCAATAGTCCATTCATCTGGCAGTACTACAGTGTGGTGTCGCTATGTACATTCTATATCTAATTGTGGTCACTACATACATGTCTAATTGTGGTAGTGCGCTTTGGGTCCATTAGACAGGAAAGCATACACCAGCATCCCATCTGATATTGCTGCAGATGTCCCGAAACCACATTTTATCCACCCAATAAACAACACTGTGGCCATCACGCGAGCGTCCTGTTCCAGGACCGCCAAACTCAACTCTCGGTCACCCGCCAGATTACGAGTAATCTTGTGGTCTGGCAGGCGGTCCTTAGGTGTTCCACAGTGGTGCCTATTAAATAGGCACTGCAATGGGAATGCCAAAGCCTGTTCCTGCACAGCATGGACTGTATAGTCCATGCTGTGCAGGAACTGGGGTGCATGCACACTAGGAGGCATGCACACCATGGCCGTGAGGCAACAGGGGGCCCTGTAGGCCCCCCTTTGTTTCCTCTCCACCACAGTTTTCATGGCGGGCTCACCGGGCTCATTGATGCACTTCACCATCCAGATCTCCAGTCCTACATCCACTAACCCACCACACCTTCAGGTCCATGGCTACTTTCCAGGAGGGCCCAATGTCAATGAGTATTGGTGAGATACAGGAGACTCTGTGGCCCTTCATCACATTCTGCAGGGGGGACATGATTTTGTGTTACACCACTGCTTTCCAGTTGTATGATGTCCCACTCTTCACTTGAAGCACATCACACAGCTGCAATACAGCCTATTTGGGTGGACCTGTAGGTGTAAACATTATTTTACATCAACAAAGTTTTGCATCATCTAAAAACCAGAAACTGCTTTGATATTGCGAAGTTCCCAAATGTGCCCAAATTCATGAGCAAAGGTAAAAACTTTTGCCCACCCTTTTTAAAAATTCTGTGAACTAAAGTGTTAATTTACAGTGTCACAACTGCATAATTTCCATTATTTTAGAGGAGAATGAGATGCAAATGATTGTAGGAGACTCAGAGGGAGCAAAAAAGGAACTGAATTAAGTATACCTCAGATAAATATGTGCACCATGGGCCAAAACTGGGACTACTCCATCACCCAAATGTACTTTGCAAGGGTTGCAGAGTGAATTTTAGAATGCTGTTCCTATTTTTTTTAAAAAGCTTATGGTATGACTGTAGTCTATCATTGAAGCTTTGCAAACATGGTATAAGTGGTTTCACGGCATTAACATTTTTGATAGTGGCACTATATTGTAGCAAACTACATTTTTGTGGTAAAGGTATCCATCATTTGGCCAATGTGATCAGGGCAGTAGTTATGTGTCACCTTTTGTTTCAAAGTGTGACACTATAGAGGCAAGAGACAGGTATCTTAAGTACTGTCAAATTTAGCGACACAACCAGTGGAATTTTAGTATCTGTAAGAAATTGTAGTAGTTGAGGGAGGGGAGAACCCACCTCAAATAATAATCACTATCTGTTGGACCTGGCCCTTTCTGCAGGGCCACCACCAAACGTTCTGCCTTCACCCCGCCTGTTTTTCAGAATTTGTTTTTGTTGGCATAGGGACTCTGCACATTTTACCACTGCTAACCAGTTCTAATGTGTGTGTGCTCTTTCCTTCAAACATGGTAAAATTGGCCTAAACCCAATTGTCACATTCAATGTACTTTTAGGTCCCTAGTAAATGGTACTACATGTACTCAGAGTCTGTAAATTAAATGCTACTAGTAGGCCTGAAGCCATCCACTGAAGTAGCCTTGAAAAACATGCCTCAGGCCCGCCACCACAGCCTTTATACTAACATTTCTACATGGCAAAATAAACCTTTTGCCAGGCCTAAACCTTTCTTTTCAATTCTTAAACATCACTCTGAAGGTAGGCCATAAAGGCTCAGAGGGGAGGGTGCATTGTATTTAAAAGGTGAACATGCGTACATAAGTGTTACAGGTCCTGGCGTTGGAAATCTGCTAAAATTGTTACTCACTAATCTGTCTCTCCCATTGACTAACTGGATTACCTTAATACATTTAGTAAGTGATAACTTTTGATTGGAAGCAGATAGAGATATGGTATTTACACTCAATTGAATTGTAATGTAATTTCTTTCTTTACTGGTAAAGTCAGATTATAAATCACAATTCTGAAAATGCCACTTTTAGAAAGTTGCTGCGCAGACAAATGATGGACGGAATGCTGAAAAAATCACGTATTCACCCCCAGACAAGAGATATGTGTTAAATTCATCGTTCTTTTGCTCACCATGCCACCCCTGTATAGACCCAGCCATATGCAAATCAGGTTTGACCCTATTCCTCATGGGAACAGTCCAGCCCGAACTACCGAGCCAGATCATCCCCAGACCAGAAACAAGCATCCTGGGACCGGTTTCTGGGTATTACCCCTCATCAGCCAGGCAAGTCTGAATCCAGTGGCACAATGAGCAAGGGATCTACGTCTGGGCACACCCATCCCACTTAGGGCAAAAAGTGCTACGCAAACAAATGATGAATGGAATGCTGAATAAATCATGCATTTACCCCCAGTCAGGAGAACTGGGTTAAATCCATAGTTCTTTTGCTCACCATGCCGCCCCAGTTTAGATGCAGTTCAGGGAGGACTTGGCTTGGCAGTTCGGACTGGACTGTTGCCATGAGGAACAAGGTCAAGACTGATTTGCATATGGCTGGCTGGGTACAAAGTGGGGTGGCGTAGTGAGCAAAAGATCGATGGATTTAACCCAGATCTCTTGACTGGGGGGGGTGAATGTTTCCGACAGGTGAGGAGCTCCGGCCGGGAGCTCCCGGCTAGGGATTGCCTTTTCGGCTCTTCCTTATAACCGACCCCCTCCTTGGACCCTTTTACTCACCTGGGGTCATGCTTAACTACGGTCCTCATCTCTCCAATATCCTTCATTTTGGCTCGAGAACTTCGGAGAAATCATGATCGACATTCCGGCCACGGAACCCGGAGCAACATGGCTGATGCCCAGTGGAGCTGCCTCGACAGCTACAGAGGAGATCGACTCTGGTTCTTCGCCCCGGTCGTCACCTACCCAGCTGGACATCGGGCACAGTTCTCCCCGTCTCTCCGCTGTGCCTCCTTCCGCCCCGCCTTTCCGACGCAACCACCGAAGATTTGCGGACGACGGAGCCTATTTTCATCACGGCCGATGCCTGGTGACGAGGTCTGGATGGTTTTGGTGTGGATGGGTTGGGTCCTCCCCTCCAAGTCGTCCCTCTGCCTCCGGGATCAAACCGCAGCTGTTTAATCCTCCTACTTCGCCTCCTGAATGACGACTTGAGCGAATCTTGTCTCCCCACAGCGAGGGTGCAGCAGCGGTGAGTACCGCGACATTGCGGTCCGGTGCCCCGATCTTGCTCTTACTTTTATTCTTCAAGCCTGGGGAGTCGCGCCCCCCCGTTCCCCGCTGCAACTTCCCTTCTGCATGGCTGCTGCCTTGGCGCTTCGAGCTGACTTTCCCCTGACTTTTGTGGCATACCTAAAGATGACACGTCTGCACCTGAACCTGTGCACATTAATGACTCATTCCTGAACGGCGATCTCCTTGCCCTCCATCCTCCCTGACCGGTTGGCTGCCTCCCCCTTCTTGCCCCACTCCGTGGAGCTAGCTCCCCTGTTATTTCTCTTGATTGGATTTTTGGTCTCCCGCCATTTTGTTGATATTGCTATCGGCGCCCGTTGTTCGGGGCCCTCCATCTTAGTAGCTTTGACCTTATCCTCTTTGACGCTGGACTGCTCCCTATCCGCCAGCTTGACCGTCCCCCTTAAGTCTCCTACAGCCCTCTCTTCTTGTACTGTCTCCCATTCACTGGTTGTTGAGCTTGCCGTTGCCCAACCGGTCTGTATATCTTTCACTATGTTCTGCTTTGTCCCCCTGAAGTACTTTCCCCCTTATTGGTCTGCCTGTTCTGATCTATATTCATTACCCCTTTCCCCCCCCCCTCTCCTTCTATGCCCTTACGAAATGTGTCCTTGTAATTCTATACTCCAGTAACTTATGAAGTATATTTGTTTTACCAGTAGTAACCCAGGTTTTACTGTGTATCACTGTTTGTTTTTCTTATGTTTCACTATGCTCTAGTAACTGTCGTAATTTTTGTAACTTGTAACACGCTGATCCTCATGTAAAGCGCTCTAATACCTTCGGGTCTAGCCAGCGCTATATAAAACTCTGCAGATAAATGTTTGATTCATTCAGCATTCCGTCCATATTTTGTTGCTGCAGCACTTTTCGCCCTAAGTGGGATGGGTAGGCCCAGACGTGGGTCCCTTGCTCGCTGTGCCACTGAATTCACGCTAGCTTGGCTGATGAGGGATGTTACCCCAAAAGCAGTCCCAGGATGCTTGTTTCTGGTCCAGTGAGGATTCGCTTGGCAGTTCGGGCTGAACTGTTCCCATGAGGAACAGTGTCAAGACTGATTTGCATATGGCTGAGTCCAAACTGGGGGGAGTAGTGAGCAAAAGAACGATGGATTTAACCCTGATCTCTTGACTCTGGGTGAATTTTTGATTCATTCAGCATTCCGTCCATCATTTGTTGCTGCAGCACTTTTCGCCCTAAGTGGGATGGGTAGGCCCAAACGTGGGTTCCTTGCTCGCTGTGCCACTGGATTCAAGCTAGCCTGGCTAATGAGGCGTGTTACCCTGAATCCGGTCCCAGGATGGTTGTTTCCGGTCCAGGGAGGGCTCGGCTTGGCAGTTCGGGTTGGACTGTTCCCATGAGGAACACAGTCAAGACTGATTTGCATATGGCTGGGTTCAAACTGGGGTGGCGTAGTGAGAAAAAGAACAATGGATTTAACCCAAATCTCTTGACTGGGAGGGAATGTTTGATTCATTTAGCATTCACTCCATCATTTGTTGCTGCAGCACTTTTCACACTAAGGGGTCGATTCCGATCCGGGTCGGAAACCGTACCGACCGACACGGACCTGTAATGGAGACCGACCGACACGTTCCGGCGCCGTACGACCCGCGCAGTACGATGCAATGCGTGTGAATTACAAGCGATTCGTACGGAACACAAGCCGCACGACCGAACCGTACGGGAAAAAGTGATTCGCCAGTAAACGGACCTGGAACCGCACCCACCGACACGCATCAGGAATGGACACGACCGATACGGACCCGCGCTGTACGACCCGCATAATATGATGCAATGCGTGTAAAACGAGACCGACTCGCACAGAGCACAATCCGGAAGACCGAGACGTACAGAAAACAGTGACTACCAAACAGTAGACTCCTTTGCGTCCAACTCGTTCGCCAACGAAGAAACACAGCAGAATGTCAGTGTGACAGACTCGGATTACCCCGCTAGAGCCACTGGCAGTGTCCGTCCCGGTCAAATGAACGTCTCCATCACGCCCACCAAAACCTAAGGAAAAAAGACCAAAAAAGGACCAAACAAGCAATGACAAAGCCAATAAATAAAAAAATAAAAAAACATGGAACTAAGACACACCCACAACTCCACCTACATAAAGGCCCAAATCCACTCCCATGATCCCTTGCTATTTTCAAACACATGACAGCAGAGGAGACAACTACACAGCACTCTGAGCAACACCCACACCTCACCCAC
This sequence comes from Calotriton arnoldi, assembly GCA_963921515.1. Lineage (NCBI taxonomy): Eukaryota > Metazoa > Chordata > Amphibia > Caudata > Salamandridae > Calotriton > Calotriton arnoldi. The sequence goes on from CAWUFW010000278.1 coordinate 1,484,366, forward strand.
CACACAACATCCACACCATTACCACTTCCTAAACACACTCACAACAAGCAAGAGAAACTGACCCCCACTCACCCTCACTTACACCCTCACACACATATCAACCACCACAACCACCCAGCTCCATGCCCCCAAAGAAGAATCCAAAGTTCACAGATAGTGAGTTGGTAGTCCTGGTTGATGAAATACTCTGAGTAGAGCCAAATTTATTTGGAACCTTGGTCCAACAGACCCCCATGTCACAGAAAACAAAGATGTGGGAGAGGATCGTCGACAAGGTGAACGCACAAGCACCTTGCCTGCGCACAAAGGATGACATCCAGAACAGGTATTATGATGTGCGCAGGAGGGTCAAGAAGCTCATAGGCAGAGACCATGCCTTGAGCCAGCACACTGGCAGTGGCCCACCTGCAACATCAACATACTTCACGTCCTGGGAGGAGAAAGTGCGGGCCATACTCCCACCGGAGGGCATCCATGGATTAACAGGAATACCAGAGCCTGGTGAGTACACAACCAATCTAGTCAATATTGTGTGGCAACACACACACATCACTGCCAAGGCGACATTGGAAACAAGTAGCGTCAGCAAATTCAAAGTAAGCCAGAAAAAATGTAATTCTGTGATGTGTATGCCAGTTACACAAACGCAACAGCTGCTATCTCAGAGTAATATCGAACTAGGTCATAACATGTAAAAACCTAACAACAAATACAGCAAGGCATTGGCCCTAAACACCAACAAACACTGTCAGCAATCATGTCAGCAATCATGTCAGCACTGTTACACCACCTCACAGGGAAGCTGAGTCACAGGAAGGAAGGTCAGGGATGCTGGGAGGGTGGGTGTAGCTAAAAGCTTGATGGGAGTTGTAGTCACAGACACCTGACCCCCTCACACATGGTCCATCAAGTCCCCCCTGAACTATGTTCACCTCACAGGGAGTGGGAAAGTACTGTCAAGATGGCTGACGCTGGGCTCTGCTGTGGGGACCACAAGTCCCTGTTGGGAGTACTGCTCATACAAACACCAGGACACCACTGTCAGCCATCTTGCCAGCACTGTTACACCACCTCACAGGGAAGCTGAGTCACAGGAAGGAAGGTCAGGGATGCTGGGAGGGTGGGTGTAGCCAAAAGCTTGATGGGAGTTGTAGTCACAGACACCAGACCCCCTCACACATGGTCCATCAAGTCCACCCTGAACTATGTTCACCTCACAGGGAGTGGGAAAGTACTGCCAAGATGGCTGACGCTGGGCTCTGCTGTGGGGACCACAAGGCCCTGTTGGGAGTACTGCTCATACAAACACCAGGACACCACTGTCAGCCATCTTGCCAGCACTGTTACACCACCTCACAGGGAAGCTGATTCACAGGAAGGAAGGTCAGGGATGCTGGGAGGGTGGGTGTAGCCAAAAGCTTGATGGGAGTTGTAGTCACAGACACCAGAACCCCTCACACATGGTCCATCAAGTCCACACTGAACTATGTTCACCTCACAGGGAGTGGGAAAGTACTGCCAAGATGGCTGACGCTGGGCTCTGCTGTGGGGACCACAAGGCCCTGCTGGGACTTGTGCTCCAACAAACAACAGGACACCACTGCCTGACATCCAGAACTTTAACTTGGACTCCCTGCAATGGAAGCATCCTACAGGGGGATTAGCTGGCCCCTGTGGGAGAAGGTGGGCCTGCAAGTACACCAAATACCAGCAATCCCGCAAATACACACACCTCCACAGCAGGAACAAATACACCCCTTGGGACCACTCACACAAAAAGTAAATGCCCATGCGAGATGCCTGACACATTGGCCAGACGTATGAATTGGCTGCAAGTCACACCAATGCACTTGCCCCCTCAAACACCTTCACACTGACAGCCATCGCAACTGTATATATCCTCTCACTGTCTGGTCCTGCAGTGTGGCAAGGGTGCCCCCTGGCCTGGTTGTGAAGGTGTGTGCCCTCTATGACAATTGGGGAGGAGTAGGCATAGCACATACCAAAAGCCACACCCCAAACCACATATACACCATTCACAGGTGACACATGATAGTGAATGAAATGGCCACAGCAACATAGCTGACACCGTAGCATGGTGTCATTTACACAAGGCACTGTGGTGATCTGCATTCCACTCCTACATCGTGCAGCATTGATTGCATCCCTCACACAACAATCCCCTCACTGGCATTGACACTTGCAACACAAGGAGCAACCTGGCCTGGGCAGGAGTAGGCATACAACTCACAGCAGCATAAGTCAAACACACAAACCTCTGTCCCTCTCTCATGAGCATGGGATAGTCTGCGATCTGCCGTTGTGAATACCCCTTACCATGGAGGACATTGACCACATAAATGACATCATCACGCACAGAACTCTGCCCCAACATCATCAGCTACGGATAACACCATCCAATGTGTGAAATGAGATGTGAACTAGGGACACACACAACAAAATAGTATCTTCACAGTGAATGCAGCCATACCGTACTGTGACCATGTTGTTCAGACACAACAATGTTATTCACAAATACAAGCACAAATGCCAGCACACAACGTTCAAACATGCTACACATTGCAAGTGGAAGTGCATGTATGTCATTGTTAAAGTACGAATGTTGAGAGGAGGGACACACCTGTGTCAGGCACATGAGGGCACATGAGTAGCAATGCCTATGTACAGTCAAACAATCATGAAATGAGATGTCCATGCACACAGCCCTACGTGCCCATCAAAATGCTCAAGCATCGAATGACATTGTGCTAAACCAAAATAGACACCCGCCACTGACAATGTAGGACAATGCAATGTAAATACACTCATCATGATGTGCAGTGGCAACTAATGTGTGCGAACTGTTGATGTGTGCAGAAACATTACATACATTGTGTGTCTCTTACACCCACAGGGGATGCTGGGGACCCAGCAAGAACAGAAGACGAATCCCAGCCCCAGACTCTGGATGACCCTGACCTCCCCGGTGTGTCCTCTTCGGACGAGGATGAACAACCTGGCACCTCCGGTGTGGCCCTGCTCCCAGCCCCAGTAGCTGCAACATCAGCACACCCTGCCACCACTCCTGGACCACCTGCGAACACCTCAATCGCCCCTGCCAACACAGCCAGACCAAGGCAACAGGACAACGACGGCACAGGTACACAGGGCACCCAGGAGCTGACGGACAACAACACCAGTGCCAACACAGACAGGGGCCCAGTGTTGCCTGTGCCTACCAGGGCGGTGGTGTGAGGGTGGTCAGGGTGAGGCTACGGCCTGAAGATGGGGCTGGACTGCAGGAAGATCCGCAGTTGGGACGCATCATGGATGCGTACCAGGAAAGCACCGGAGGATTTGGCCAGGTTGTGGGGATCCTCAGGGACATGCAACAGCAGCAGGCTGCACATCATGCCAGAATGGACTCCCACATGACCCGGATGGAGTCCAAAATGGACACAATTGATAAACTCACGGCCGTGCATAGAGACATACTGACATGCCTCCGCCAGATAGCCAACTACATGACCACACCTCCCTGTGTGCCCACTACATCAGTTGCCACTACATCAGCAACTGCCACAGGGAGGGAGGTGGACTCTGGCGGAGAGTCCTCTGCACCGCAGCAGCCTGAACTTGAGGGTCCCCCTGAGAAGAAGAAGAGGGGTCATCCGAAGAAGGACAAGTAAGAGGCAGATGGCCATGCATTCCCACCAGGACGTGACTACCTGTTCTAGACATCATCCAATGTGTGCAAAGCGTTCACCTTGTTGACTGTCGCTAAACTCCCACACATGTGATGGAGGGTCTAAGTTGGACCAATGTTCCAAAGGACTGTGGACTTTACTCTAGAAATTTCATCAATCAACACTACCAACTGCACTGTGAGCTTTGGATTCCTATTACACTGTCCAGCACTTTCACTTACGTATAACTTACAAACACATGCATGTGAATAAATTCACTATAACACAATACATGTCTCTGTTGTGACTGAAACTTGGTTTGTGTTATTGAGAGGATGACCTGTGAAAAGATGTCTGTGCATGTGAACTACTACAGCTATGTAAACACAGTCATGTGAGTCATGGTGATGTGACACATATGAGGTAGACACCCCACTACGTCAACACAACACATACTTACCATGCCCATCTAACTCATCGTCCTAACTTATGTGAACAGAGAATGCAGTGAGATGCATATACACAACACCCTTCTTGAGTCTGTGGCAAGATGCCCACAGGTACAGCATGCAAATGAATGTTGGATGTGTGGAGACTGACAACGCACATCCCAAAGTGAAGCACAGGTTTATTACACATTTGAAACATGTTGATGCCACCACAGATGCAAGGTAATCACACCTGACAGTGGCCACACAGTCACCAAGTGTGGAATAATTAAAGTCCAGGGGTGTGTGGCACATCACTTGTTGGTACGGTCCTGGGCACACGTAATAAGGGTATAATACTAGTAGAAATGTCTCATATTGTTGAAATGTAGAAGGTCTACACCAGAATGATAATCATAAGTGTTTAATATAGCAACAAAGAAAAAGCAACCAGCCGACACGTGTTTCGTCACAAAGGGGTAGTAACCCGTGACTCTTCAGGGCTGGGGAGGATACAAAACATAAAATAAACTGGTGGGAAATCATACAGAGGATGTATAGGCCGAAACTGAGAGTTGTAAATAAAAGTGGAAACCTAGTTACAAAACCTGAACATAAAATGAAAAGTAAATGAGCAGTGCAACAAGATCACAAAGGTCGAGCTGTGACTGTGTGGGGGAGAAACAAGTGGATGGAATTGCAGACAAAGAAGCGAAACAAAAAAATAAATACATGGTGAATAAGGTGCATAAAGGGGTTAAAGTAATGTAATGGAATGAGCAGCCTGTTAAAAGTAACAATAAAGCACTAAACGAAACGTATTGGAATTAAATACAGGAGAAGGCGACCAGTGTTGAAAAATGAGCAGGTTCTAAGGGAGGCTGTGTTCGCAAAACAATGTATACGACAAGCTTATCAGGCAGAAAACAAAATTAGTGTACAAGGGCTCCAGAAATGGAGTATAGGTCACCATGAGTTAAAAGGTAGACCTCTGTTACACGAATGGGTAAGACAAAACGAACAGTGAACGGAATGGTGATCAAGAGCAAGCTCCATGGTGAGCTGGATAGGCGAGACAGAAAAACATGCAAGCAATTGCGAGTAAAACAAAACCTTGTATGTAGCTCTATGGGAAGTAGTGGGCTGCCCTGAGTAAAGATTAATTAATGTATAGTTCAAGTACGTGGTGGATGTTGGTCATCGTCATCCGGGATGAGAGGCAACTCCTTCCTCACTGCCAGGTTGTGTAGCATGCAGCAGACTATGATGATTTTGCACACCTTAGCAGGTGCATTTGGGAGGGCCCCTCCTGTCTTGTCCAGGCAGCGGAAGCGGCTCTTCAGGAGACCAAAGGTCCGCTCGATCACTCTCCTGGTCCGACCATGTGCCTCATTGTAGCGCATCTCTGCTGGTATCACAGGGTTCCTGAGGGGTGTCAGCAACCACGGCATGTTGGGGTATCCGGAGTCACCTACATACAGACAATTGCACATTAGCTGAGTTTGAAAAGAGCGTGGAAAACAACATTGCCAAACACACACAATGTCAAACAGTCAGTACACACCGACAAGCCAGGCACTCTGGTTCTGCATCTGTGCCATCATCCTCGGGATGCGACTAATCCTCATGATGTACGCATCGTGTGCAGAACCGGGAAACCGTGCACACACATGTGAAATAGACATGTCCGCCAGACATACCACCAGAGCATTAATTGAATGGAAATGTTTCCGGTTCCGGTACGGCAGCTCATGTGCATGTGGTGGTACCAAAGCCACATGTGTCCCATCAATGGAGCCGATGACATGTGTCATCCTCCCCAGTGCATAGAAGTCATTCTTGATGTCAGTGAGTTGTTGTGGGTTAGGGAAATGGATGTAGAGGTCCAGGAAAGTCAACATTGCCTCCAACACATCGCGCAGCACACGGCTGAACATAGTCTGTGACATCCCACCAGCAGACGCCACAGTGTATTGAAAGGTACCGGTGGCAAAGAAGTGTAGGGCAGCCATCACCTTCACCTTGGGGGTCAGCGCTGTAGGGCATGGCCGGCCGGGTTGCAAATATGGGGCCAACTGCTCCGCCAAATCCTCAATCAGTGGCCTGGTGAAGCGGTACCGTCGGATGCAGTCACGTTCAACCATGGTAGCAAGGTCAGGGAACGGTCTATGGACAGCTGGTCTCCTGCAGTACATAGGTGAGCAAAGAAAGATAGTATGTTCCCCTACCTATGTGGCACTGACCATGCTAAATTTCACATGAGACATCACAAAAAGACACAAGTGCTTTATGTATGTGCTGTTGTGTATGGACACATATGTCACCTACATGCCCATCATCTCACATCTCATCTCAACATGTGTACACAACAAGTTCCATGTTGTGCTGTGTCAACTCAATGGGCTGTGTCACAGTACATCTGTACTGATGTCACATACCAAACACACACCACAGTGACAAGTGAGGACAGATGTCTTCCCTGCATCACAGCTCCTTGACAGGCAGATACTCAGGGACCTTGTATTGCCACACGGACACTGGCATGATGTGACGTATCATGTACACGCCACTACACGCCCATGACTCCCACAGGAAGTGGCCCCTGATGTCTCTGCAGGACTTACATGGACATCTGTGACACACAGACACAACATCAATGTGCATGCACAAACCACATGGATGTGGAGACTGTTTACCATTGGGCACATGGAATCTGAGACATCAGGAACACAATATGCGCACAGACTCTGGATGTACATCACAATTGTGGCACTGGAACACCCTGTGACACACATACCATCCCACCTAAGAGTCAGGGTGTATGTAACATGTCATACACAAAGTCCCCCTGGAACTGTGTACATGCCTCAAGCTCTGAACTGTACAGTTGTCTATTACAGTGGTAATGTGCACGAACACACAAAGGCAGCTGTCCCCATGAACCCTTGCACAGTCTGGGAGTGGCTGCCACAAAGTGCTACACAACAAATCATATGTTGACACCCATACACACACAGGTAATGCAGCCTTACATGCCTTTGGATACACTGTGTCACAGGCTGTGGTGTTGCAGGTGTGCACCTGAGTCCCTGGCAAGTAACAGTGGGTGGCATCTGTTAGCCAGTGACACCAACAGTGGCAGACGCGGGTGACTTCAGGAAAGACGCGTCGTACAGTACGAGACCGATCCGTGCGCATGCCTGGCCCATAGATTGTAATGGGGAGAGACACGGGTGAGTTTTCAAAATACGCGTCGTACACCCAGGGACTGAGCCGTGCATACGCATTGGCTATGGACTATCATGGAGACGGGTGCGTGTTGTTTTACAAAATACGCGTCGTACACCCAGGGACCGAGCCGTGCATACGCATTGGCTATGGACTATCATGGAGACGGGTGCGTGTTGTTTTACAAAATACGCGTCGTACACCCAGGGACCGAGCCGTGCATAAGCATTGGATATGGACTATCATGGAGACGGGTGCGTGTTGTTTTTCAAAATACGCGTTATACAGTCAGGTACCGAGCCATGCATACGCATTGGCTATGGACTATCATGGAGACGGGTGCGTGTTGTTTTTCAAAATACGCGTTGTACAGTCAGGTACCGAGCCGTGCATACGCATTGGCTATGGACTATCATGGAGACGGGTGCGTGTTGTTTTTCATAATACGCGTTGTACAGTCAGGGACCGAGCCGTGCATACGCATTGGCCAAGGACTATCATGGAGACGGGTGCGTGTTGTTTTACAAAATACGCGTTGTTCAGTCAGGGACCGAGCCGTGCATACGCATTGGCTATGGACTATCATGGAGATGGGTGCGTGTTGTTTTTCAAAATACGCGTCGTACACCCAGGGACCGAGCCCTGTGCACGTATTGGCTAAGGCCTGTCATGGAGACGGACGCGGATTCGAAACTTGTACGAATCGTGAGCCGAAAATTCAGTTGGCTCACCACAACAATGTTGCAATTTCAATGGTGTTCTGAAGTTGAAATTTTAAACGATGCGGAAGGCGTGTACGACTTGTGCAATTCCATGGATTGGCCAGATTCATTAGATGCAAACGTGTCGGACCTATTGCATTGTACGCATGGGACAGATTCTGACTCTGCAGCACAGATATAAGGCTGTGTGTGGCCCTGAGAGCTCACTTGCCTGCACTACATGCTCCAGATTGACATCTCTGCTACCACTGCTGCTGTCTCTGCATCCTCTGGCTTCAAGAATGGCACGTACTGTGGAGAGGGCCCCAGCCTTCACAGAGGAGGAGAACCAGGCCCTTCTGGACAGCCTCCTTCCACATTACAGCAAGCTGTATGGGAAACCAGGGGAGCAGGTGAGTGTGCAAACCACATCCTTTCTCATTGTGCATGTTGTCTGACTAGCAGTACTAGCATTGTGTACACCAGTGGCTAGCATGCTCACTGAGTAGCTGTCACCCCCAAAGTGTGTAGTTACATGTACTGAACAGGTACTGTGCTGACAGAGTGCAAATTGAGTAGTTTGTCATTCCCAGGCAATGTTTGCATGTTGTAACTGCTGGACAACTGTCCATTACCATGGTTGCACTACCTGTGTACATCTTGTGCCCCTGTGAGAGACATGTATTTGTAACTGTGTGATGCACAAATATGTTGCATGTGTAGTGATGCTCTTCTAACTTTGTCATCCTCACAGGTTGATGCCCATCAGAAGCAGGAGATCTGGCTGACCATCGCCCGGGCAGTACGATCTGTGGGGGTCTACAGGCGCCGCATCCGCAACTGCCAGAAGAGGTGGCAGGACCTTCGTGGCTGGACCCGGCGGATCGCAAGAGTCCAGCTGAAGCTGTCGCCTCCTCGCAGGAGGGGCGGACGATGGCACCTGACACCCCACATGCTCCGGATACTGGCGGTGGTCTTCCCTGACCTGGATGGGCAGTTGAAGGCTGGACAGCAGCAAGGAGGGGGCAACTGCTAGCCTTTTCTGTGACCTTTGTCTCACATGCTGTTTGCACTCCTTTAGGCTGGTTACACTCCCACAGTGCGTCTGTCTGCTACAACAAGAGTCATGTTCCTCGATTGTGTTATGCCCCATCCTCATCTGATACACAGGTGTGGCCCTTTCAGTCTGTGACTTCTGTCACTTGGGTTCTGTGTCCTTGCTGTTAACTAAGGTTAAAGTTGGGGACAGCATCTGCTACAGGGACTTTGTTGTGGGCTTCATGACTGGGTCAATTGGTTACACATTTTCCGAAATCTGACATGTACTGTGTGTGGTCCATTTATATGTGTCCAACTGCTGATCTGACTCACCACATGTGTCTGGGGTATTTACAACACACCCATGCAGCCGGTGAGACCAATTTTGGGGCAACAGAAGAATGTACATCATGTGTGTCACACATGCATAGCCACCTGCCTAGTGTTCAGGGTAATCCCATGTTGCACAGGGACCAGGACAGGTATACCCTCTCCGGCTATAATTAACATTCTGCTCTCCTACTCCTGTGTGTCATCCAACATGTTGGACATTGTGTAATGTGCACTCAGGTGACTGCCTCTGTGTCATTGTGTACTGGCCTAGCTTTTCGGACTACTGGAGTGTGACACAGTTTGGGGTGTGCAGCCATCTGAGATGTGGCTGTTGAGTCTGCACATGGGGTAAAACATAGGTGTATCATGACTTGAGTGTGCCCAATGGTCAGTTCAACATTCGAGTGCAAGCAGCTCATTATCGTTCTCATCAGCCTGTGATGTGTACATGTGTACAGAGTTGTGTTTGCACTTACTCAGATGTCACATGTGAATGACGTGGGTGCATCAGAGTCCTAATGATGTGGGTAGCAGGGGGTGTACATGTGCACTTGACAGCTACAGAGCTTGCATTCCCAAAACATCCATGATGGTGGCACAGTGCAGACTGCTGTTTTTGGCATGCACTGCCCCTGTGACAGGAGCCAGTGATGACTGATTTGCCAGACATGGCTGTGCCATGGCATATCACTTGCAAAGGTGTATCCTGCAGTATTGTGAGATGTCATGCATGCACCCCATTTTTACATTGACTATCAAGACATGACGCCATCATGGTGTCTGGTGATGAGTGACGAACCATTCTATCGACAATGACTCTGCCCATACCTTTCCCTGACACATGTACTGAGTAACTGGCAGGAGAAGGGATATGTGTGTAGTGACACATTTCAATCTTATCTCTTGGAAGTTGGACAAAGGTCTATGTGGTGCATGTGTGCACACATGATTGTTTCCATCCTACATGCACCACATAGATGGCTCCATGGATATGAGGGATATGAGGGGCATGGTTGAGTGGCAGGCCGACAAGTGGCTAGTTCAAATATGTGTCAGCACTTTTTGCAATGTTTAGCAACTGATGCCAAGGCTTGATCTGTAATGTGCTGTACTTACTGTGGTGTGTCAGGTCAATACAGGTGACTGATGTGGATCTGTTTTTCATGATTGTTTGCAGATACATCTACGGCCACAGGAGGAGACAGCTCCACGGACCAGGAGGAGCCGCAGAGCCAGACTGGGTCAGCTGCCGGGGAGTCGGAGGAACCCAGTGGCACGGAGGGTGAGGGGAGCCACACCGAGGAGACCTCAGCGCCATCCACCTCAGCTGAGGAACACAGCAGCTCGGATGATGACTCCCTTGTGGAGGCGGGTGTCAGCAGCCACCAGACACCAGCTAGCAAGTCTGTCCCCACCACCACCACCACCATCACCACCCTCCCATCTGCTCCCATCCCTGAGGTCCGTGGAGGGTCCCGTGTTGGGGCCCATGTCTCCTTTGTGCCAGGCACCGCACCCCCTGCCCCTGTCTCCCCTGCTGCCCTGAGTGTGGAGTCTGTGGACTTGCTTAAGCGGCTCCATGTAGGGCAGACATTGGTGCTGAGTGTCCTCAATGCTCACACCAGTCTGTTGACACAACTGGTGTCCTTCATGGAGGGCATCTCATCTAACATGTCTGCCCTACAGAGGACCAATCAGTCCATGGCCTCCTCACTGACAGCAGCAGTGTCCCTCCTCCAACAGTCCCTCACCCCTCCTACCTCTGCCCCATCTACAATCCCTACTACCCTACCTGTCCAACACACACACACACCGGCACAGGCAAGCACCACCACAGACACGAGCAGCACACGGCCACGCAAGCCCAAATCCCAATACACACGCACGCACACTCAGGGGACTGATACCACACACACAGGGGATGGGGCCCAGACACACACACAGGCATCCATGAGCACTCCGCAGTCCTCAGATTCCTCTCCCTCCAAAACCCCTTCCCTTGCCTCACATGCAACCCCCCTTCCCAGAAGCTCTTCCTCTGTGACCTTGGCCTCTTCCCCACAGATCCATCTGATCCTACTCACAAGGGGAAGAGGAAGTCACCACGCACAGAGGGGAGTTCCCCTGCCACACGGACACCCTCCCCAGGCGCAGTAACACTGAGGCCCCCATACGCAAATCCCCCTGGACCAGGAAGAGCAAGACCCCACCAAAATCACACAGTTCCACCACACAGTCTCCATCCTCCAGCCCCCAGGCCACCACTCCACAGGTTCCCCCGCCACACCCTGCCCCAGGTTCCCACACACACCGATACCACATCCCCAAAATGATCAGGCCCTCCCCCCTGGCACATGCACTTCCACCCCCACCCCACACGCTCAGCCTGTTCCTGCCACTGGTGTGGAGACCGTGTCCCCCCTCTGTCCTGGCCACCTCATCTGCACCCCATTCCACTCCTTCGGAGATTGGCACTGCAGTGGAGTCCACATCCACCCCGTCTGACTTGGGCACTGCAGTGGAGAACCCGTCCACTACATCTGACCTGCCCACTGCATTGGTGCCGGCACCCACCACATCTTGCTTGATCCCTGCATTGGTGATGGCGCCCACTGTATCAGACACATCCACTGCAGTTGCCAGTGACACTCCTGTACCCACCACCCCTCCCCTGCCTCATTCTGCTATCCCCTGATCTGTCCCTGCGGTGCCTGGCCGGCCCATATGTATGCCCCTCCAAGGGGGGATGTCCCCTGTCGGTAGCAGTGCAGGCAAGCAATGGGTGACATTTGTCACATTTCACCCTGTTTGGACTATGTGAATGGACTGGCCATTGGCCTTTGTTTACTTTGGACTTCACAGTTTAAAAGTTCCAATTGCTGAATAAAGCCTCTATTGGTATCTAGTGGTTTTGCTTTTGATGTACATGATGTTGTTGAGTATTATCATGCATTTGCTGTTGTAATACTGTTGTTGAGATCAGGAAAGTGAAGTGTTGGTGTGATGGACTCCATGTGGCCCATGGGATATGTGTCCAATTGTGGTCTGTATCCATGTCATACTTTGCAGCAATCTGAGTGTGTCATGATTACCAAATTTGGCACAGGGATTTTCATCTTTCATTTGCCAGATGACATTTGTGGCTTGCAGTCATGCACATCTGTTGGGCTCAACATTGTTAAATTTGTCTATCTCCTTGACTGTGGGCCGATCTCCACTAGACATGCAGGTTTGCGCATCAATGATGTGGAAGTCTACTGTGTCATCAGTGCAACTTGCTAACCATGTGTATTGAGTATGTGCAGATGACTTGAGGGACACCCCCATACACAGGCTGATGTGACCAGAGCCTTCATTGTGTTATAAATGTTGGCTCAGTGACCAAGTTTTATGGTGACATAACAGAGCCCTGCATAGACAACTTTTGGCACAGATGACCTTCCACAGGAGTGGAGTCACCTCATGGCAGTGTGTTATTCCGTGACATTGCCTGAGCCCATGGTGTGTGTTCTGTGAGCATGTCTGTGTGTGTTCCCTTCCATTCCTCTTTACTACACAGGCTGTATTCCCTACAGATGTTCCAGTTTGTGGTGCTTGCTGAGTTGTCCTGTGTTCATCTCACAGCTTGGGACAGGGTTTTCTTGGCTGTTGGTACATGGCTAACTACTGGTCATTAGGGTGTCATCCCTAGGTGTGTTTGTTGTGAGGTCCTGGGATGTGGGCAAACGCACGTGGGACACATTCAGGATTCCCCAAGGCCATTTTGTGTTTACGCCATCATGTTGTTATGTCTATGTGGTATCTTTCAGTGATTGTGACACGTGTATGTGTGTGTGACTGCTCCCACTCCTCAGGTACAGTGGTGCAATGTTGGAAGGTGTCAGCATGTGTTCAATATGGGTCTCCTTGGGTTCTTAATTGGTGTGTGACTGTGGCAGGGATCCCAATGATTCTAGTACATTTCAGCTCATGGCAATGTCCCGCATACTGTGCAGTGTGTCAGACATACACGAGGGTCGTTGACTGGGCACGTGTGATGAATGATGGGTACCTTAGATCCCTACCCCCACCCCTGGGATTGTCATGGGTGCATGTGCAGTGTCACCAGTCCATGTGGGCTTCACTGATGCACATTGGTGCAGATCCAGGTGTGTGGTGTTTGGAGTGGCCAAATGTGAGTTGTGTTGTAGCTAGGTCCCTACCTCCATTTGGGCCTTGCATTACAGGCCATGCCCTGTGGTTTCTGTTTGTGTGATGGCAGTTTTTTGCTCAGGAATCATGACCCAGTGTGCACAGGTGACTGTGCTTCACAGTATGTGCAACATCTACATTTGTCATCAGAGGGGAATTACTATGCATGCTAGTGTCACCACATTGTGGGGTCCCTGAGGGTAGTGCTGTGGTGGTTGTGTCTCTTGCTGTGTTGGTTGATGTTCCGCCCAGCTTGTGTCACATTGATCTTTTGGGATCCCACTCATCTTACAATGTGTGATTGACCACAAATTTGTGCCGAATCAATGAGTTTCTTTAGTTTGTCACTGTGTACACATCTGTGTGATTGCAGTTCTGCCCCCCTCATGTGTTGTGTAGTACCCTGGGGACACTGACACACACACACACGTTGTGTTTGATATGCAGTGTGAGTCTGGCTGGCTGTGTCTGGGCATCTGCAGCACTGCATTGGTATGTGTTTTGTGGGCCATTGGGTGGATGTTGGTTGGAGATTCTTCCCTACTGTCCCTGGGACTCTTGCCTCATCAGTGTGCACATTCATCATGTTTGGTATGTCCCATTGCTGCCATGGTCTGGGACTTTGTGACCTAACAGCTGCAGCATCCACGGACTGCTTAGTTTGTGTATGTGTTTGTTCAGGTATGTATGTTTGCATTATGATGGCCACTTCTGACATTGTCCAATTGGACACTGGAGGCATTCTCAGCCCCCATGGGCGATGCTTGTCTGCACATGGCAGAGGGTGTTTTTGTTGCACAGCAATCTTTGCCTCACCACATCTGTGTCTGTATGGGACACAACCACTACTTTGCCTCACACGTGCTTGTGGTTTTGGGACCAGGAATCATACATGCTGTTTGGCAGTTGCAACTTTTTTCATGACAACACTCACCTTTAGCTCACTGTGGTGTGTGTGGGCTTAGACCCCATTACCACAATGTGCAAAATGTGCTGTACTTTTAAACGCCACATTCACATTTTGCTCAGTGTGGTGAGTGGGGGTTTAGCCCCATTTCCACAATGATCATGGACTGGTGTAGTTTTGAACCCCACACTTACATTTTGGTCACTGTACTGATGGGGGTTTAGAACCCATTACCACAGTGAGCATAGACTGCAGTGGTTTCCCACCCCACACTGGCCTTTTGGTCACTGTGGTGAGTGGGGGTCCAGACCCCATTACCACAGTGATCATGTAATGCTTGAATAGTGAAACACACACTCAGGTTTTGGTCACACATGTGATGGGAGGTACATTGCCTGTTCACTGTCAGATTCACTGTTGTAGGCATTTGACACGGGAAACCCACTATTGCCATGATAGTAGGGGTGGTGTGTTTTGCATACACACTCACCCTATGTGTGTGGATGCTGGTAGTGTTATGCATCACCCATCCTGTGTGTGGCTACTGCTAGTACAGGTTGGCATCCAGCCCCTATGGGTTGGGCACTGGTGGTAGTGGTAGGCATCCAGCCCCCTATGAGTGGGGATGGTTGTAGTGATAGTCATCCAGCATCCTGTGAGTAGGGGGTACTTGTGGTGGTAGGCATCCAGCACCCTATGGGCTGGGCACTGGTGGTAGACATCCAGCCCCCTATGAGTGGGGATGGTAGTAGTGATAGTCATCCAGCATCCTGGGAGTAGGGGTACTGGTAGTGCTAGGCATCCAGCCCCTATGAGTGGGGTACTGGTTGTGATGTGCATCCAGCCCCCTATGAGTGGGGATGGTAGCAGTGATAGTCATCCAGCATCCTGGGAGTAGGGGGTACTGGTAGTGGTAGGCATCCAGCCCCCTATGAGTAGGGGGTACTGGTAGTGCTAGGCATCCAGCCCCTATGGGCTGGGCACTGGTGGTAGTGGTAGGCATCCAGCCCACTATGAGTGGGGATGGTAGTAGTGATAGTCATCCAGCATCCTGGGAGTAGGGGGTACTGGTAGTGCTAGGCATCCAGCCCCTATGGGCTGGGCACTGGTGGTAGTGGTAGGCATCCAGCCCCCTATGAGTGGGGATTGTAGTAGTGATAGTCATCCAGCATCCTGGGAGTAGGGGGTACTGGTAGTGCTAGGCATCCAGCCCCCTATGGGCTGGGCACTGGTGGGAGTGGTAGGCATCCAGCCCCCTATGAGTAGGGGGTACTGGTAGTGCTAGGCATCCAGCCCCCTATGAGTGGGGATGGTAGCAGTGATAGTCATCCAGCATCCTGGGAGTAGGGGGTACTGGTAGTGGTAGGCATCCAGCCCCCTATGGGCTGGGCACTGGTGGTAGTGGTAGGCATCCAGCCCCCTGTGAGTGGGGATGGTAGCAGTGATAGTCATCTAGCATCCTGGGAGTAGGGGGTACTGGTAGTGGTAGGCATCCAGCCACCTATGAGTAGGGGGTACTGGTAGTGCTAGGCATCCAGCCCCCTATGAGTGGGGGTACTGGTAGTGCTAGGCATCCAGCCCGATGGGCTGGGCACTGGTGGTAGTGGTAGGCATCCAGCCCCCTATGAGTGGGGATGGTAGTAGTGATAGTCATCCAGCATCCTGGGAGTAGGGGGTACTGGTAGTGCTAGGCATCCAGCGCCCTATAAGTGGGGGTACTGGTTGTGATGTGCATCCAGCCCCCTATGAGTGGGGATGGTAGCAGTGATAGTCATCCAGCATCCTGGGAGCAGCGGGTACTGGTAGTGGTAGGCATCCAGCCCCCTATGAGTAGGGGGTACTGGTAGTGCTAGGCATCCAGCCCCTATGGGCTGGGCACTGGTGGTAGTGGTAGGCATCCAGCCCCCTATGAGTGGGGATGGTAGTAGTGATAGTCATCCAGCATCCTGGGAGTAGGGGGTACTGGTAGTGCTAGGCATCCAGCCCCTATGGGCTGGGCACTGGTGGTAGTGGTAGGCATCCAGCCCCTTATGAGTGGGGATGGTAGTAGTGATAGTCATCCAGCATCCTGGGAGTAGGGGGTACTGGTAGTGCTAGGCATCTAGCCCCTATGGGCTGGCCACTGGTGGTAGTGGTACGCATCCAGCCCCCTATGAGTGGGGATGGTAGTAGTGATAGTCATCCAGCATCCTGGGAGTAGGGGGTACTGGTAGTGCTAGGCATCCAGCCCCCTATGGGCTGGGCACTGGTGGTAGTGGTAGGCATCCAGCCCCCTATGAGTAGGGGGTACTGGTAGTGCTAGGCATCCAGCCCCCTATGAGTGGGGATGGTAGCAGTGATAGTCATCCAGCATCCTGGGAGTAGGGGGTACTGGTAGTGGTAGGTATCCAGCCCCCTATGGGCTGGGCACTGGTGGTAGTGGTAGGCATCCAGCCCCTATGAGTGGGGATGGTAGCAGTGATAGTCATCTAGCATCCTGGGAGTAGGGGGTACTGGTAGTGCTAGGCATCCAGCCCCCTATGAGTGGGGGTACTGGTAGTGCTAGGCATCCAGCCCCTATGGGCTGGGCACTGGTGGTAGTGGTAGGCATCCAGCCTCCTATGAGTGGGGATGGTAGTAGTGATAGTCATCCAGCATCCTGGGAGTAGGGGGTACTGGTAGTGGTAGGCATCCAGCCCCCTATGAGTGGGGATGGTAGTAGTGATAGTCATCCAGCATCCTGGGAGTAGGGGGTACTGGTAGTGGTAGGCATCCAGCCCCCTATGAATAGGGGGTACTGGTAGTGCTAGGCATCCAGCCCCTATGGGCTGGGCACTGGTGGTAGTGGTAGGCATCAAGCCCCCTATGAGTGGGGATGGTAGTAGTGATAGTCATCCAGCATCCTGGGAGTAGGGGATACTGGTAGTGCTAGGCATCCAGCCCCCTATGAGTGGGGGTACTGGTAGTGCTAGGCATCCAGCCCCTATGGGCTGGGCACTGGTGGTAGTGGTAGGCATCCAGCCCCCTATGAGTGGGGATGGTAGTAGTGGTAGGCATCCAGCCCCCTATGAGTAGGGGGTACTGGTAGTGCTAGGCATCCAGCCCCTATGGGCTGGGCACTGGTGGTAGTGGTAGGCATCAAGCCCCCTATGAGTGGGGATGGTAGTAGTGATAGTCATCCAGCATCCTGGGAGTAGGGGGTACTGGTAGTGCTAGGCATCCAGCCCCCTATGAGTGGGGGTACTGGTAGTGCTAGGCATCCAGCCCCTATGGGCTGGGCACTGGTGGTAGTGGTAGGCATCCAGCCTCCTATGAGTGGGGATGGTAGTAGTGATAGTCATCCAGCATCCTGGGAGTAGGGGGTACTGGTAGTGGTAGGCATCCAGCCCCCTATGAGTGGGGATGGTAGTAGTGATAGTCATCCAGCATCCTGGGAGTGGGGGGTACTGGTAGTGGTAGGCATCCAGCCCCCTATGGGTAGGGGGTACTGGTAGTGATGGGCTTCATGCCCCTATGGTAGTGCTGTTGCTAGTGTACGGCATATCAACATCCCTATGTGTGTGTGAATTATTGCGGGTACGTGTTGTTTGTTTCTGTGGTGGGTGTCTGACTTACCGTCTCCGACGTAGGCGTCTGTTCCTGATCCGGTTATAGATGTAAAGTAGTGGGATGACCTGCGCGATGGGATTCATGCTGTCTTCGTCTCGTACACGCTGATTGTTGCTCCATCTCGTACCCGTTGCTAGTTGGTCCGTCTCGTGGCAGTGGATCGTGTTGTAGCGCGAATCGTGCTTATAATACTGCTCTCCCGGATGCTGTGATGTGCTGGAAGTGGCGACCCGTTCGGCGTGTAGGAAGTGCGCATCGTACTTGTCCGGCCGGAAACTGCTGTGTATTTGCTTCCGTGCGACTCGATTCGGCGTTTACGGATCCGGCTCGTACGGGAACTGTAGCTGGGATCGGAGCGTACGGCTCGTTCGGATTTTGAGCACATTTGCGCATTGTACTTCCTGGCCCGGATGGACCGCCTGCCGGTACGTGTCATTCGGAAGGTAAGCCTACGAGCGGCTCTTTGAGGGCATACCGAGCGAGATCGGAATCGGCCCCTAAGTGGGATGGGTATGGCCAGACGTGGGTCCCTTGCTTGCTGTGCCACTGGATTCACGCTAGCTTGGCTGATGAGGGGTGTTACCCCGAAACCAGGCCCAGGATGCTTGTTTCCGGTCTGGGAAGGATTCGGCTTGGCAGTTCGGGCTGAACTGTTCCCATGAGGAACAGGGTCAAGACTGATTTGCATATGGCTGGGTCTAAACTGGGGGGAGTAGTGAGCAAAAGAACAATGGATTTAACCTAGATATCTTGACTCATTTGTTGCTGCAGCACTTTTTGCCCTAAGTGGAATGGGTATACCGAGACGTGGGTCCATTGCTCGCTGTGCCACTGGATTTTAGTTAGCCTGGCTGATGAGGGTGTTACCCTGAATCCGTTCCCAGGATGCTTGTTTCTGGTCCAGGGAGGACTCGGCTTTGCAGTTCGGGTCAGAACGTTCCCATGAGGAACAGGGTCAAGACTGATTTGCATATGGCTGGGTCAAAACTGGGGTGGTGTAGTGAGCAAAAGAACAATGGATTTAACCCAGATCTCTTGACTGGGAATTAATGTTTGATTCATTCAGCATTCCATCCCTCATTTGTTACCGCAGCACTTTAAGAAAGTTGGCATTTTCTTGTCCTATTCAACAACAAAAAGGGAGGGGGAGTGAGAAACAAAATGCGTGGGTTCGCTCTCCTTCCATCACGTACAATAACCAACCCCACAAGAAAGGGAACGCGTTTGACTCAATCAATCTAGCCTCCCTTTTAACAAAAGTGGAGGGAGAATTCCCTCTTTGTTTAAAAGGACCCACACCCACCAGTAACACTAGTGACATGCTTCATCCTCTGGTCCTCACCCGTAACCCCTGGTGCGCCAGGATGGGCTGTATGCTGCTTATGTAGCAGAGCTCTTGAAATATGTTGGTGTGGGGTCTATATTAAAATTGACTGCAGCAATCTCTTATCTTTGATATTTATTTAGGGTACCCTTGGCAAGATTAAAAACACAAACTGATGTCCTTAGAGTATTCAATGTACTCCAATATCAAAGGGTCAACATGTTTTAAGCCGTAGGAAATCGTCCAAAGAGGCCAATGGCTATAATTCAGGGCCAAAATTTTAGATCCCTAATTATTTTTCATTACCGACCGAGCACTATTTGTGCAGTCAAATCACTTGCGGTGAACCTTTCACACGCTATATATTATATGCGTGCCTTACAAACCGCGAACTGGAAATTTCCCTCACTTGAGTTTCTGCAAAGGTAGATATAGAGAAACTTAATTACTTCTAGAACTTTTAAGCAAGTCATATTTTCGTAGTTATTTGTAAAAAACACTACACTTATCTCAAGGTCTGAGTAATACACAAGTTTCCATGCAGTATCATTGCTAACTATAATTTTACTAAAGGGCAACACACACTGCCCTCTGATCTTCACAGATCCAGGAGTTTTCTGAGGAGAGTACTGAGGTTGCAACATTTCTGCCCAGTGCCAGCCCATGGGTGAGGTACCTCTTGGCCATTTCCTAACCAATGGGGTAAATGTTCTTAGGATTGGCCCTACATACTTTTGCAGCACTTCCTGTGTGTTTTACTGCAAACTATCCCACAGAACCCTTCTTCACCTGCTCAAACCTCCCTGTGCCCACCAAGAGGTGTGGCTATGATAATGGGCAAACTCTCCCTGGTTACTCCAAACCAGTTCTGGGGCAGCTCCTCACTCCCACTGGGTTTGGTGACAATCTGACTCGGAAGTCAAAGGGAGGCAGGCCTAGGCATTAGCTATGTCTGCTAATGACAGGGTAGGCACCCTTTGAAGCTTGGGAAGCAGCTGGATACAACCCCCAAGTCTTTTGTCTATTGTCTGAGAGCAATACATATAACACCCTGGGAGAGCCATTAACAGTCAGGTGACACTGGAAACTGTCAGTAAGGCACATTTGGCTTAGGCAGAGAAATTATCACTTTCTTAAAGTGCTATTTCGAAAATAGTAATATAAATCTGACTTGACCATTAGGTTGAATTTAAAAATTAATATTAAACTGGGTCTTTGAATCATGGTTCTAGCTACTTCCAAACTGAAGTTAAGTATTATAAACGGTTAACATGTAACCCAGTCTTTTCCTATGGGAGGGTCCATCTTGCCACAGTGAAAAACAACTGTGTATGTTTTTCACTACCAGGACCTGTAAAACAGGGGCACCTCCTTCATGTGGGCGGAGGAGCGTCGCCCCACTGCTTTCTCGCAGTGCGAGAAGCAGAAGGGTTTGGTTGGGGGCGGGCGGTCCTGCTCTAAGGCAGGGGAGGAGTGGCTTGCCCACTCTGAGGGCACTGACTGTTTGGTCGGCTCCAGGGCCGACCAAACCAGTCATACACACTCTGCCTTTTCTCCATGTAGGCTGCATGCAGCCTACATGGAGAAAATGGCCTCCCCATAGACGCCTGTGTGGTCGGCGTCCCAACCAATCAATGAGATTGGCTATGGGGAAGGAGGCAGCCTGCTTCCCGTGAGGAGCAGAGAAGCAGAGACGACGCGAGACCGAACCGGGCCAGCGAAGGTAAGTTAACTTTTTTCTTTTAATTAAAATTAACCCCCCCCCCGCAAGCCCCGCTCCCTGCGCGACCCCCTGCCCTCCGACCCGCGAGTCATGCTGGCCGCGACTGATGTAAAACCTTAAATATACATGTCCTACTTTTTAAATAACATGTTCACTGCCCTATGGGCATTCAGGGCCTACCTTAGGGGTGACCTATAAGTATTAAAAGGGAAGGTTATGGCTTGATGAAAGGTTTATTTTGCCAGGTCGAAATGGTAATTTGAAACTGCATACAAAGGCTGCAGGGGCCATCCTGGAGACATGTTTCATAGTACTATTTTAGTGGGTGGCAAGGTGAGTGATGCAGCCCACTAGCAGCTTTTAATTTACAGCCCCTGGATACATGTAGTACCATATACTAGAAGCTTATAACTAAATTAAATGTGCCAGTTTGGCATATGGCAGTTTTACCATGTTTAATGCACTTTTCCACTGGTTACGAGGAGTAAAATGAAACAAAAACAGGTTCAGTTATAGAAGGCAAAAATGTGGGGAATACCACACAAAAGATGGTTAATTCCTACAGTTTGCTAGCTCACCAGTTAGAGTATGTGCTGTGCACAAGATTGGTCAAGCAGCTCCACTGTGGTATTTCAGTTATTTCCATGTTATGTTTTTATTCTTCAGCTTGTATGTCTTCGAAGTGGCAATATCTAGGCCTCTACCAAAAGCGATGGATCAACCTGATCAGGTCTTGGGTGGGAATGTGGGATTTGCTTAAATTGCTAAAGTAGCTCATTTAGAGTGGACTGGTTTCAACTATACAACCATTAGTGAAGTTTTGCAAGGGAAGATGGGTGAATGACTTCTAGCAGAGGTTACAGATATACCATTTCCTTGTATTGTAAATGCAATTAATTACAGTGGTAGTCATTAATTGTTTATTTTACATGCCGAATGTTCATATGCATGCCAACATACACAATATGTCAATGCACACCTTGCATTATTATTGAATGAATGCATCGGACGAAATATTAGCGCACTTGCATGTAATACATGAAGACAAGTTTCTTCTTTTCAGTTTTTTTTTTTACTGAACTGTGCGAATACCACTTAAACATGTACCATTCGTCCTAAAGTAATAGGAGCATGTTGGAGGCAGTATTCCATGTAGTTACATTTCGAAGGTGATCAGATATTTCCTAAGAACGATGCCCAATTCAGGTAGTCTGGGGCATACCGGCAGGAAACCCCAAACTTCAAGCACAAAGAATGCAATTCATTTTTTTTCTTCAGTATTTACTTAGCTTTAGGAAATCCCAAATGCTGTGGCCAAGAGGTTAAAAGCTTTCGTTCAGCTTGTGGTAATCTAGCCATCCATTCCCCTCAACCACATGCATAATCTATTTGCACTTTACGACCCGCCGAGGAAAAATGCATACAAGACAGAGGTGCTTAAAGAAAATATTACAAGGTTTTCCACGAATGAAAGTAAATCAGGAGAAAAAAGCTTCCAAAAGGGCAGTAGAGTGATATCAACAGCGTGACCAAAGGTAAACATGCCAGGCTACCTAAAACTGCCAATGAGACTGCGCACAAATGCTGCACAGTTACTTGAGGATGCAATCGAAAACGAGCTTTGGCAAAGCCAATAGGTGTGGCGTTCATGTGCTCATGCATGCTAACTGGATTTGCGTATGCTTGTATTTGGAAGAGTTGACATATTAAAACCAGACCTTTGTCAATGCTTGTATTATTTTCACCAGCTGAACTGTGTACCCTAAAGCATGTCTGTGTGTGTCTGGGTATTCATACATGTGTGCACATGAGTAACTTGCAAAAGAAATTGAAATAGAGGTTTTGGTTTTGAGGTGACGCTTGATACCTTCCTAGAAACCTATAATACACAAGGACATAGACTCCTCCTTAGATTGCATTTTTTCCCTGTGGGGAAGTGTACGTAGGTGTAAAGGTGCAAAGCTGTAATGTGTACGGGTATATACATATTGTTGGACTTGGTTCGTTCTGCAAGGTCACCCTCAAACCTTTTGCTTTCACTACTACTATTTTTCTGAATTTGTTTTTGTTGACCTTATGACTCTGTGCACTTTACAACTGCTAACCAGTGCTAAAGTGCTTCTGCTCTCTCTTTTAAACATGGTAAAATGACACCCAATTGGCACTTTTAATTTACTTATAAGTCCCTAGTAAAGTGGTATACAATATACCTAGGGATTGGTAAATTAAATGCTACTAGTAGCCCGCAGCACTTCTTGTGCCACCCACTTAAGTAGCCCTTAAAACATGTCCCAGGTCTGCCATTACACCCTGTTGGCAGTTTTAATCTGCCAATTCGACTTGGCACGATGACCCTCTTTTCAAACCTTAAACTCCCTTTTTATTACAGAAGAAGTCACCCCCAAAGTAGGCCCTAGACAGCCCATAGAGCAAGGTGCAGTGTATCTAAAAAGTTGGACATGTACCTTTAAGTTTTATATGTCATGGTAGGTAAAAACTCATAAATTTGTTTTTCCCTATTTTGAGGACTACCTCTCCCGTAGGATAACATTGGGCTAACTTATTACATTTAATAAGTGATAACTTTTGATTGGGAGCAGGTAGGAAAGTCATGTTTGGTGTCCGAGGAACTGCAATTTAAAATCCTCTTTAATTGTAAAGTCGGATTTTAAATCACAATTCTGAAAAAGTTACTTTAGAAAGTTGGCATTTTCTTGTCCTAACCATTTGGTGCCTGCAGCCTGTTCCTGGGTCTCATGACGAGGTGTACTTGGCAGTAGGCCTTTGTGTATTCCTTCCAAACAGTTTCACAATAGAGGGTTTAGTTCTTGGCAGGATGAGTCATGCTGACTTAATTAGGGGGAAAGCAAAAGACATGTAATCTTTTTTCTTTTGCAGTTGTCGTGCTAAGTGGGAAGGGTATACCCAGACGTGGGTCCCGTGCTCACTGCGCCATTGGATTCAAGCTAGCCTGGTTGATGAGGAGTGATGCCCCGAAACTGGTCCCAGGATGCTTTTTTCCAGTCCAGGGAGGACCTGGCTTGGCAGTTCCGGCTGGACTGTTCCCACGAGGAAAAGGGTCAAGACTCATTTGCATATGGCTGGGTCCAAACTGGGGTGGAGTGGTGAGCAAAAGAACGATGGATTAAACCCAGATCTTTGTGACTGGGGGTGAATGTTTGCATTGTTCAGCATTCCGTCCATCATTTGTTTCCTTTGCATTTGTCGCCCTAAGTGGGAAGGGTATGCCCAGACGTGGGTCCTGTGCTCACTGCACCACTGGATTCAAGCTAGCTTGGCTGATGAGGGGTAATGCCCCGAAACCGGTCCCAGGATGCTTGTTTCCGGTCCAGGGAGGACCTGGCTTGGCAGTTTGGGCTGGACTGTTTCCATGAGGAACAGGGTCAAGACTGATTTGCATATGGCAGGGTCCTAACTGGGGTGGCGTGGTGAGCAAAAGAATGATGGATTAAACCCAGATCTTTGTGACTGGGGTGAATATTTGCATTGTTCAGCATTCCCTCCATAATGTGTTTCTTTTGCATTTGTCGCCCTAAGTGGGTGCCCAGACGGTGGTCCCGTGCTCACTGAGCCACTGGATTCAAGCGAGCCTGGCTGATCAGGGCTATCACCTACCACTCTTGTACTTCAAAGGCACTGACCCTTCACACTTACCAAGAACTTCACACTAGCCTATTGTTGGTCCGGGTGACATTTTAATTACGCTGGCATAATGAGAGTAATTTCGATAATTCCACGTTACTCTTTGATGCAAAATTACTGATAATAATGCAATTATGCCTGCCCGTGTAATTAAGAGTAATTTAGGGGGAAAACAATCCTACCACAAGAGCACATTTAGCGACCTCGAGTGGTCGCTCTCACTGCCTATTTGTGCTCTGCTGAATTTAGCACTATTTCTTCTTAATGCAAAATACATCCTTGTGTCCCTTTTGGACATGAGACTACATTTTGTACTATGAAAATTGCGCTAGATGCTGGGAGTAAGCTGGGCGTAAATTCTACTCCAAAAGCACACTTAGCGCTATTTCTTAGCGCAAAATGCTTTCTCTCGCCAATTTTGGATGCAAGGTGGACATTTTGTGATAACAAAATAGCGCTAAATGCCAAGGGTAAATTGGGAGAAAATACTACACCAAGAGCACATTTAGTGGGTGCAAGCGGGCACTCATCCTTGCTATTCATGCTCTGTTGCATTTAGCACACTTTTTTGGCATAAAATGCATACTCTCACCCATTTTTAACACAAGAGTGCATTTTTGCAATAAGAAATTGCACTAATCACAGAATTACTCTTATTGGGTAATTATGCGTAATCTAGCAGAATTTGTGGGTAATTTCGTGTGCTTATGCTACACTGGATTTCGTGAGTTACTCCCACCATAGCCTGTTGTACCCCCAGATAGACTGGGAACAGGGCAGGGAGGCAGGAAATTCCTCTGTCGTGGGAAACTCCAGCAGCTTCTCCCACTGCACCAGGTATAAAAACCAGACCGCCCGACCCACTCTTCAGATCTCCTCTGGACCTGTAGAAGACTCAGAAGAAGGACTGCTCTTCAGCTCTGCTACTTTGCTGCAAAAGGACTGCCCTGCTGCTCTGCTGACCTGCCTGCAAGAGGGACCACTCTGCTGCCCTGCCACCTGAGGAACTGAACTGAATCTTCACCTTGAAATCAGGACCGCCAGAGAGACTTCAAGGGCTAGTTGTCTGGCCTCCTTTTCTGAGCTAAATGGACACAATAAGCTCCAACACCATAGAACTCTGCACCTGGACTCTGCCTGCTATGAGTCCTAACCCCCCCTCCCTCCTCCCAAGTGGTGCCTCCCCAGTTCTGGCACTTGAATGTGGTGATAAAGGTGGTCTGCCAGCTCAGCTGTGGTACTCATCAGAACCAACATACAGTCAAGCAACCCAACGCAGCACTCGCAACTCCTCATCGAAACCAACGCAGCGAGACGCAACTCAACGGGGACCTCGCATTGCAGCCCTTGCAGCTCCTAATCAGAACAGACATAGCACAACACATCTCGATGTAGGACCCCACATTGCTCCTCAGAATTGCTGCTGTGCATCGCAACACCTCGCATCAAGGACATAAGGTACAATTCCCAGTGGGCCTAACCTGGTCCCTGTACCCAGCCTGAACTCCATCACAGTCGGCTTGAACTTGTGACTTTGACCCAGTCCAGCATGACCAGATAACCACAGTTGGTGCTTTTTGCTTGAAAGCACTATTTTTACCTAAATCTTTAAAATTGTACATCTCGGGTTCTACAAATTGGATTTTTATTGTTTTGGTGTCGAATAATTGATTAAACATTACTCTGTTTTCCTAAATTGGTATGGAATTTTTCTTGTGCTGTGATTTCACTTTATTACTGTCTGCATAAATACTTTACACATTGCCTCTAAGTTAAGTCTGACTGATTTTGTGCCAAGCTACCAGAGGGTTAATAACAGGTTATATTAATTACTTTTTTGGTTCACCCTGACGAAGATTGTGGTTGTTGCTTGACTAGGGTTTTGTCCTCTCCCCAACCAACATATATGTATTAAATAAGACAGAGATAGTCAAACGTCACACTGTGAGCTCGCATCTGGGCAGGTGGATAGACGCATGTCAATCTATAGCACTACAAGTTTCAAACCGATTGTTAAAGGTAACATTTTCCTGTTGCATGTACTGCTGTAGATCACATGCTGAACAGACTGTAAAGCAGTCCCCTCTTTTAAAGTGGTGGCTTGCAAGTGGCAATGGAAGATGTTTGGAACAAAGTTTTAAGTACAGTTTGAGCAACCTGACCTTCTTGTTGGATATTAATCTCGGCATAGTAACGCAAAGTAAATGTGTGGATAATAGACCATCCAGCAGCTTTATATATGTCTGCAAGCTAAATCTTGCCTCAGAAAACCATAGAAGCCTTCTTTTTGCACGTTGAATGTGGTCAAGGACAGAGGTTAGTGTGTAACTGGCTGTGGCGTAGCAAACCTGAATACATTAGACAATTGATCTTGCAAGATTGCAAAGACTGGTTTAGAAATTGGTTTTCCCACAAGAAGCTGCCCAAAAGCAACAAACCAGCTGCTTTGCTTCCAAAAGGATTTTTTATGATCAATGTAGTACATAAGAAAAATCTAATGTTTGCAAGGTCCATTCCACAACCAACAGTGGCTGGGAAAAAAGAAAGGGTAAATTAAGAGTTTGATTAAGATGGAAGGTGAGATGACGTCAGGCAAAAAATAAGGGTGTGTTCTCTGGTCAACCCAGTCTTTGTCAACTTGAATAAATGGTTCCTCAACTGTTAGAACTTGAAGTAAATTTATCCTACAGAGGGAAGTGATCACAATGAGGAAGGTCACTTTCCAGTACAGAAATTACATTGGACAAGAGCATTGCGGCTACAATAGAGGCCTCATAAGCCGCATAATGGCAATATTCAGGGCCCGTGACAGGACTGGGAGTGTTCTTGGTGGGGTAATCATTTTTAGGCTTTCCACAAAGGTTTACCATCAGGGATTTTGTAGATGGACTGGTGTTTCCTATTTTGTAGGTAAGCGGTTAACTGTACCCTTATGGAAGAGTAGGCTAGTTGTGCCTTTTGTAAGTGCAAGTAACAAATATTGCTTTGCTCTGTGGCCTCAACGGGCTGTTTGAGTAGATTGGTGTAATAGACAGATCTTTTCCATGTAGCCACATAAAATGTCTGTAGTGGGTTTACAGGCTTCATTTAGAATTTGCATGCACTCCTCTGAGAGTTGCAGATAACCAAATTCTAAGACCTGAGGTGGCAAATTGTGCAATTCAATACTCTGAGGTTAGGGTGGCACAGCAGACCTTGAGGCTACGTGATGAGGTCTGGGTGCAGTGGTAGCTGTTCGTGAGCATGGATTGTCATTTTCAGCCCTAACAAATACCACAGCTTCAGTTCCCTTGTGAAAGCAATGAAGATAAGTCTCATAGGAGGTTCCCACATCTTTCTCACTACATATAGAATGATTGGTAGTGGGCGAAAAGTGCAAACAAATTTTCTTGACCAACTGATCCACAGTGAATTACGTATGGATTGAGGGTTAGGCACCTACAGGAGTAGGCTTAGCTTCTATTATTCTCGCATGTGATGAGCAAGTCTACTGCTGGGTATATAATGTTGCACGTAGTCAGTCAGTCAAGAATGTCTATTTTGAGCTTAGTCTTTAAACATCATAAAAAACTATACTATATAGAAATCATCATCTTACATATAAAAACAATTGAAATCACTTTACACAACTAGGCATAAAATGTATACATGTCATAGAATCATTTTAAAAACCCCTTTAAGAATCAGTTAAAATGCTTTTAACGGCCACCGTAAATCTTCCTAAGGCGCATGTCACGTCCAAAAAGCGCATTTCAATTAATAGCGCTACTGCTTGTCTCCGTTCATAAGTACCATATTTAAGAAAGATTGGCTTTCAGATTATCTTCCAGGGGTCTGCCACTTTAAACAATCTAAAACAATGTGCAGGCAGTCACACTTTACCTGTAACCCACAAGTGCATTTTCCCTGCTCATCCATCATTGCTGACTTTACTTTGCTGTTAATGTGGCACGGATTTATACCAATTCTTAGTCTTAAAATC
Organism: Calotriton arnoldi; assembly: GCA_963921515.1. Taxonomy (NCBI): domain Eukaryota; kingdom Metazoa; phylum Chordata; class Amphibia; order Caudata; family Salamandridae; genus Calotriton; species Calotriton arnoldi. The sequence continues at coordinate 1,513,158 of CAWUFW010000278.1, forward strand.
TCTGCTCTTAGACTGGGATTTGGTTGAGCGCCAACATAGGAAAACCACTCTTCATTCTGCCAGGACGTTAACATGAATTGAACGGAGGATTTCCCCTGAAGATACTGCATGTTCTGTTCTCTGGCTTTATTCTTTACCAGAGAGCGGAGCACGCCCTTTGTGATCCCTATCTGGACATTCTCTTTTGTAAAATCTAAACCTAGGATCCTGCATGTTTCACCCAGATTACTTTTGGCACCCTTGGCCCACTTCAACTCACTGTGTAGGATATCATTTTTGCAGAGCGATGATATCTTTTGCCCTTCTTCTGTCTCCAGGCGTAACCAGAATCTTACTGTCTCTGTATATGCTAACTAACTCCAGGATGTTATTCCTATTTCCATTCTACTTGCTAGTTCATTGCTGACCTCGATAGCGACAGCAAGCTTTTCAGACATTTTCCCTCTTCATATTCCCAGTTCATTTTGTAACTTATGCATAATAATTCAGCACTGTAATGGAATTGTGGGCGAACCATGGCCATGTAAGCAGTCAACACAGGTCTTAGAGACATGTCTCCATGATATTTATTACATTTTTTAGGCCACTTCTTGATGCTAAGGTTCTCCCTTTAAGAGACTCAGTATGCTCTTTCTATGTAAACTCTTTTCAAAACAGTCCACTAAGTACTTATATTTATTCACAGTTTCTAATTTGTTGGGCCCAAGTCCCATGCAAGTCTTACACGTTGTTTCCCAAATGCCAGCACCCTGGTCTTTTCCATATTTATCACTAGCTTTTTCTTATTACAGTACTCCAGAAATGTATTCAATTTGTTTTGTAGGCCTCTTTCCGATATATCCATTATGCCCAAATCATCTGCACGTAGCAGGCATGCTATACGGGTACCATCTATTTTTGGGTTGAGGCCCTTTGCTTCAGCTAATACTGCCGGTAAGTCGGCATTAAACAGCGAGAAGAGCAAGGGTGCCATTTCCAATTAGGCCATTCCTAATTGGAATTTTATGGATCAATTTGCCTTCTATGTCAATGATTACCTGGGCCCAGTTATGTTAATGCAGACTATGTGTAATAGAAAGAAGACTTGGAGGAATTTTCATTGGAATCAGCGTTTCCATACACATATCAAATCTACTGAATGGAATGCTGCACGGAAGTCAACAAAGCAACAAAACAAGTTGCCCCTTTGTTCCACTGCCTTCCTTGCGCATGACCACAGGCTGAAACAATGGTCAGTCATTGACTGACCTTCCTTGAACCTCCCCCCTTGTTCAAGTGGGACAATTTTATGGAGGCCTGCTCAATCGATAAGGCTGCCTACGATGATCTTAGCAAACATTTTCACCACATATCAAGGAGGTTGATCAGGCTCCAGTTTTTAGGATTTTTTGTATCTTCTTTCTTATGTATGGGTCTAATAATTGAGTCCTTCCACGTTTCAGGGAACTTGCCGATAGGCAGGAATCCCTGTAATAGAGATGGAAGAAGTTTGCCTACTAGTCAGCTTTAGTTTTAATTATAATGGTGGGTAGATTGTCTGGACCAGCCGCTCTAGTTAATTTCAAGGCCACTATGGTATCTTTAATATTTTGTAGGGAAAACAGTCCTTTACTCTCCTCATCTATAGCAGTCCAAACTTTCCTACTCTCTTCCTAGCCTACTCAATACAATTCCTTTATATAATCGACCCATGCTTCTTCTCCCACTGTACATCTTAAAGCCCCCTTCTCCTTTCCACAACCCTGTTGCACAAGCTATCAAAACTTTTTTGTATTTTTCGTTTCGATAGATTCTAATATATTTTTGCAACAGCTCTTTTTCTGTTATTTATCAATTTTTATATTTTCTGTTTAAGTTCTGAAGATTTTTAAACCTCTTGTAATCATATTTTACGGTGAGTTTCCTCCTCACTTCCCTTATGAGCCTTTTTAAACGTCTGTAATCTTTATCAAACCAAACATTCCCTATCCTAGCATCTTCCTGGGCCTTTTTCTGTTTACCCCTTTTTGCCTTTTACTCCACCTTTAAACATTATACCACCTGGAGGATTATTTTATCATACCAACCCATGCTATTAGCGGAACCTATTGCCATATCTTGGCTCTGGTGGAAGTTAGCCATTTCTTTCCAAATGCTTCTCTGAAATCCTAGTGGATAGCCATTTAGGATACTCTACCTCTACAGGGAGGACTGATTCTCTGTCTGTACCAACCCATATCAAGATTCCCAAATACAGGGGCTACTGAACACTTCCTTCTATTTGTTTTACCTCAAAGCTTTTAACCTTATAGAAGAACCAAGCATGCATAAAAATATAATCAACCAGGCACTTCTGCATTCCATACTTAAACAACTGTCTTGCCGGGCGGTCTTGGTCCATGTGCCCTTTTAAACAGAACATCCCCAATGACTGCAGATAATTCACAAGAGCTGTATCACGTGTTGCAATCGCACATGCAGGAAATCTAGCAGAATTAATATTATATTCTGTCCTTATTTCTTTAAACCGGGGTTCTGGGTTTTCGGGTTCAGCCTATGATTAAAGTCTCCCATCAGCAGGATCATGTCCTCCTGATAGTTTGCACAGATTCATTCCACATATTCCTTAAATCTTCCTACCGCTCTTACATACTCATCCATAGTCCCCACCTGGATATATACATTCATTATTATCATACAATCATTCCTTGGGTCTGCAAAATATAGTGTTGTGTAGTTCCTATAAACCTCTATAGGATCTGTGCGTTTAGACAACATAGACTGTGGGATTGGTGTCCAGACTAATTCCAGACACCCCCACCTGGTATGTTCACCTGTATACCAGCTAGCTTACAGTGCCACTGTAAACTCCTCTTACCAAGGAGAGAATAGTTCTTGGAAACTATCAAATATGACAACTCTGTCCCATCAGGGATCGTGGAAACAGTACAGTACTTTTCGCTCAGTCACTCGTGCTCACTTAGTCCCAGAGAGATACACAGAATAAACGGTGGGAACGTTTTTCAATAAGCATTTATTGAGCCAGCCTCATTCTAGTGTAAAATAGGTGTGCTGAGACAACCATAAGACAGAAACAGATATAAATGATTACAAGCACCAACAGAGTAAAAGGATGGTAGATTCCTACCAAAGTTCTAAAACAATGAATACAGGCAGGTATATAAATACATGTCATTAACAATGTGTACTCCTACGATGCAACCCTAACAAGATGTACCTAAGTTTCCCTAGCATGTATGTAAGTGTAGAGCCAAGAATACCCCTAGGCTGAAGCCAACCCCATTACCTGAAATGAGAGACTGTGGGACCCCGTCTTGGTCTCAAGATGGACACCCCGCGAGGGATGTCAGACCACTGCGAGCTGGAGTGTCTGCTTGCAGGAACCTAGGCGTCTTGCGTCCGTGTGTCAGCATGGAAGTCCTTTTTCTCCTCTTCCATCTCAGCGAAGATATGGTGTTTATATAACCAAAGTGGTACCATCAGGGGATCTACCTTGCTGTGTCATGTCGGACTAGGATGACGGAAGGAATGACCCTTATACATAGTTATTATGCAGGAGATGGTAGTCCTGTTGAGATTCCAAGAATCCTCATGCATAATGAATGAGGCTCGTTTTCAGAGAAAACCCCACTTCATTCAAGCAGTACCATAATTAGGTAAAAGGTCAGTACCAAGAACTGTTATGTAGTGTAATGGCACGGGAAATATAGGTGAAAGGTTTGGTTACTATCTGAGCCTATATCGTAGTACCTGTATGAAATATAACAAGAGGTGTACTCAAATGTTGCAAGTAGTATTGAATCACCCAGGCATTGATTTCTTATTTGTGTGGCTGTTGATGCATTCTGATTAGTAGGTCTGCAAAGTCGTTGTCCAATCCCTAGAAGGAGGACCTAGTGATGAATTGCCCAGTCTCAAATTGTCTTTGCTAGCTTTGACACCAGTAATGTGTTTTGTTACAAATGTGGATGAGAAACCCTTGCAGCACCAGCTGAACTACCATCAGTTCCTATAAATTGATGTGCCGGTATCATCGCTGTGAAGACCACTAGCCCTGCATCATGAGCTGGCCCATTTGTGCTCCCCCCATTAGGGAAGCATCTATGTTGATGGTTACTTGTGGCTGGGGGTTGAGGAACAACCTACCCAGTAACAAGTTCTTGGTGTTCCAACATTGTAGTTTGTGCTTAATACTGGGCCCCAACAACTCCGGATATTCCCACTGCCCAGTTACTGTGACTATTGTTTCATAAGGCGCTATTGAAGAGGGTACAAGTGCACTAGTGCATTTGGGATTAGTGCAATGCAAGACACCATCATTCCCAACAGTTTATCATTCTCACTGTCAGATGACATGACTTCTGGTAACGGGAAAGTAGCCTCTGAAATACCATCACTCTCTCATTGCTGGGGTAGGCTTTGCCTAGCATTGTAGTGAGTATGGCTCCCATGAATGGAGCAAAGTGAGAATTTTGGGCATTGACTGTGAACCCCAATGTTTGGAGGAGAGAGATTTTATTCTATTCTGTTCTATGAGCATTTATATAGTGCATAGCTACCCATTTGCATCCCAGCGCTTATAGTGCGGCCCATAGACAAAGAGAAGTCAGCTATGTATCCTCTGGAATAACCATTTTTTTAGTTGTTTTCTGAATGCGAGTTCATTCTTTTCGGCTCAAAGGGCAAAAGGAAGGTCAGTCCACATTCTAGACACATTATATGAGAACGCCCGTTCTCCATATTTAACTTTTTTAATACTATGGATATTAGCCAAATAGACATTTGAAAAGCGCAATGTTCTCCTAGGGATGTAAGGAGAAATAAGTGACCACGAGATCATGGGTTCTCTGCCTTGAAGCGACCTATGTGCAATAGAAAAGGGACTTGAATTTTATCCTCTCGCGACATGGAGCCAATGAATAAGGAGTAGAGATTATCAGGCAGATTGAGATCTAGGGATGTTATGAAGTAACTGGGCAGCGGTGTTCTGCACTACCTGCTGCTTTTTGTATGGTCGCTTTAGGTGCTCCCAGATAAAGCAAATTGCTGTAGTCCAGCTGAGAAAGAATGAGGGCCTGGACAACCAATCTTTTTGCAATCTCCGGGAGATGAGGAAGAACCTTCTGCAACATCCTTAGCAAGTCTAAACACCTGCCCGCTAGTTTGACGGCTTGGCATTCAAAACTGAGAGACTGGTCAAGCCACATTCCAAAGCTCTTTACGGAAGATTTGGGGTTTGGAGGCGAGCCCAGGCTGCGTGGCCAGCCCAGGGTCAAGGAAGATGCTGGATTTTTACCCAGATACATGAGCTCTGTTTTACTTCCATTCAATTTGAGGCACGATCACTTCATCCACTCAGCAACATTCTCCAGGCAAGGGCCCAAAATTGATAGAACAGAACCATGGTCCTACACTAGAGAGAAAATCAGTTGTGTGTCATCTGCATATGATATTTGAGAAATTCCAAATAGCAGAACAATATCAGCGAGTAGGCTCATGTACAGATTAAAGAGAGTAGGGCTCAGCAAAGAGCCCTGTGGAACTCAACATTTAAGCGGGAGTCAGTTGGAGGTACAGTCCCCTTAAGAAATAAATTAAGCCATTCAAGGGCAGGTCCAGCAATTCCAACATTCTGAATTCTTTCCACTAGTGTGTTATGATTTATGGTATCAAATGCTATGCTGAGGTCTAAAAAGATAATAACTGCTGAGCCTCCCTGATAAAGAAGCTTCTTTGATTTTGTTCCTCTACTGCCAATAAGGCCATCTCGGTTCCATGAAGAGGCCTAAATCCAGTCTGGGTCGCATGTAGGATGTCATGCTTTTCAAAGAATTCTGAGAGCACGAAGTTCATGTGTCTCTCAAGGATTTTATTGAAACGAAGTGGCAAGGATATGGGCCGACAGTTAGCCAAAGCAGTTGGATCAAGATTGGGTTTTTTCAAAAGTGCTTCGACCATCGCGTGTTTCCAGGCCATTGGAATGATGCCTGACGTCAAACACAAATTAACTATTTTGAGTAAAGTGGGACCAGTTACTTCCGCACCCAAGGCTAAGAAACCGGGTGTACAGGATCCTTGGGAGATCATGGCTTAATTCTGCTCAGTAAGTCTGAGAGATTATCTAATGTCAAAGGAGGAAAAGCAGACATCTTTGCTGAGTTGCTTGGACAGAGGACTTCTTTGGGGTCCAGCATATCTGCCTGATGAATGGGCAGAAACGTGTCATTGATGGTCTAGATTTTCTTATGGAAAAGGTAAGCCAGATTGTTACACCATTCAGGTGTGGCCTCTGGAAGGGGGCCCGGGGTAGCCGGTTCTAGAAGAGTTCTCACCACGCGAAACTTTTTGCATGGAGAATTAGCTGCAGCATTTATTTTCTGCTCATAAAAGTTCGCTTGGGCCTTTTTTGTTGCAGCATGATACATTCTAGTAGTCATTTCTCTCTATCTCAATTTTGAGTTCTCTCCATAGTCATTTCTCCAAATTCTTTCTGATTTTTTGCAGGCTTGTTTAAGTTTCCTTAACTTGGGGAATACCATGGCGAGGATTTGGATTTTACTTGCTTACTCTGGGTTTATTCTAGTATCACTGATTTCAGTGAGGCCTCCAGCCATAATGACATACGTTCACTTGCTAAGGTAGGGTCCGGACCAAAAAAAAGGTTTTGAATTCTTAAGTACTATTTTCCAGGAGACTATAGGAAATTTAGACCAGGTCCGATCCTTCCGAGTAACCTGTGGGGGATTTAGCTGGAAATCACTAGCATTCAGCATAAATGGGATCAGATAGTGGGCTGGCCACGTGACAGAAATTGGTGCAAATACCTTTAGATTATTATCGGAGGAGAATACAGGGTCAAGTAGGTGCCCCTTTTCATGAGTTGGGCCTATTGCTTTTTGCACTTGATGAATTGGTGACAAGTCCTGAAGGAGGCCTGCAGCTTGAGCATGCTCTGACCTCCTGAGATTTTGCAAGCTCTTGAAGACCTCATTGTTCTAACTCACTATCTGTTTCTGTCCAACTATGCAGTCCGTAAGCGCAGAGATACCCCTTGGGGGTGATTCAGGCGCTATATAAATTCTAAATTCAATTCAATTAAATTCATGCGTGGGTGCATCAAAGTGAACATCAAAACCCCCTAATATTATGCGGTTTGCTCCAGTACCAGCTAAATTAGCTCTTACTTCCAAGAGCGAATAAGAGAAATTGGCCAAGAGACCCGAGGCCTATATAGGAGAATCCCTGAAAAAGTGGTAGTAGGTGAAAAAGAGATTGCAAACGAAACACCTTTGCATTCAGAAATATCTGCAGTTTCATAAAGACATCTATATTCTGTGTTCAGAAAAGTAGCTAGCCCTCCACCTTTCTTATTCTCCCTGTCTTTCCGAATAATATAATATCCGGGAGGCATGGCTTGAGCAGCATCAGGCCCTAATTCTGCACCAAGCCAGGTCTCTGAAAGAAAGACTGCATGTCTTCAATAAGAACAATCATCTCTAGTTTGTGGGCTGGGAGAACAACATGTAATTACCTACATACGCCAGCTCACATTGTTGATAGCGTCCTCTCTCAAGTACCTGTTTCTTACAAAAAGATAACGAACAGCTCTTACAAAGCTGTTGATCTAGACTGAGGTCTAATGAGTGGAGACAACTATTGTTAACCATCCTTCTTAGTGCATGAGGCTGTGGGGAAGAGTAAACATGCTTACTTAGCGGTGAAGGGGAAGCATTCCTGGCCCCTAGTCCCTTTCGGGCACAGGCAGACGCAGAAGGGCTTGCCTTAGACGTGCCTCTGGCGTGCCAGCGGCTTGTCCGCACCCTGCCTCTTATTTATAAAGTTCTTTCATGTCGAGACGGTGGAGCGCTAACCAAAATGGCGGCTCCTGGCGTCTTTAGAGTGCAGATGATTTTAAAAGGAGCGTTTAAAAAAAAATACAAATCTCACAGCAAGATTCCCACATTTTCCCCCCAAACTAGCAGCAAAATAAAACTGACAACCTTCTCTTGAGCATGACGCTAGCCTTGCGTCCAAGCCCTGCCTCTCATTTATAGAGGTCTTTCTTGTAGAGACGCTCGAACGCTAATGAAAATGGCAGCTCCAGTGTCTTAAAAGTGCAAAACTGCAGATGATTTTAAAAGGAACGTTTTTTAACAAAAATATAAATCACACAGCAAGATTCTCATGTGTTCCCCCCAAACTAGCAGCAAAATAAAACTGACAACCTTCTCCTGAGCACAACGCAAGCCGTGATGGCTTGTTGAGTGCGAATAAGACTACTGCTCTTTACCATCCAGTCATCCAGGTATGGAAAGACATGAATGACATTGCACCGAAGATGCACTACTACCACTGTCAGGCATTTGGTAAACACTCAAGGGATTCTTGTGACCCCAAATTGCAGGACGTTGAACTAATAATTTACTCCACTTACCACAAACCTTATGTACTGGTAATGAGCTTGGTAAGTGCGATGTGGAAGTAGGTATCCTTAAAATCGAGGCTCACAATGTAAAGTCCTCAATGAGGTCTTGGAGAGTAGTCATTTTGCAGGGCACTGACACCATGTATTATTGACTGAGCAGTCACTAATCAAGTATCAGCTGCAACAACCCGTTGTTCTTGGAGAAGAGAATGTACAGGTAGTAGATGCAGTTCCACTGTTGTGTGGGGACAGGTTTGATAGCTCCCTTTTGGAGCAGCACCTGTACTACTTGAAGCAGGCTTTGGTGGTCCTAGCTGATTCTGTGCCAGAATGATGGAATATTTGATGGTGTGTAGCCCCAGGTGAAATCTTTTAATTCCTGTAATTACACCATGATATAATGTTGCGCAAGTTCAAGTCCATGTGCATAAAAATTCTGTCGCAGGAGCACAGGAACAATGTGAATGAACATGTTTTTTGTGGTATTTTCTTTTTTAGCACAAAATGCTTCCTTGCATCCAAAATGGAGGGTAGGACACATTTTGCACTAAAATACAGCACTAAATATCTAGGTTTGCATTTCACGTAATTTTTCTGAACTTTTGCATAATGAATCAAAATGAAATTATGCAAATTTTTCACACCCTTAGTGGCGTGGCGTGGAATTCAAGGCAGTAGCCATGGGAGTGATGATGGAAAGTAACCACTGGTCATGGGCTATATGCTCCCACTAAGGAAGGTATTACCTGAGGCATATAGCGACAGGTGTTGAGTGGCTGGGAGGAATGTGTGGAAGGCCACTGCCACTGGATTTTCTGCAATTATGCAGTTAGTTCCAAAGTATCCACCTCTAAAGTATGGTTTAGTGGTTTGTGCTTTGGACTGTAGCAGGCCTTATAAACAGGTTAGGAGTCTCCACACATCACGTAGCCCATAGATGAAGATTGGTGAGTTTCACTAAGACTGAGACACCAGGGAAATTGCAGGCTGTGGCAACCAGGCATAGTTGGAGATTGGGGATTCATTCTCAGTATGGTCCCCATTCCAAGGTGGTGGCGCCTACTTACAAAGTCACTTATTTACTACACTAGTTCTCAGTCCAAGATGGCACCTGTCATGATAGATCATGACATCACTTCTTTCAGGTCTTTTAGGTCATTCACAGGTCAAAAACAAATTGCGTGGCAAACTTGCGCAGCCTTTCTGGACACTCTCACTGGACCAGTCTCCATACCGCCTCTATCACCAGCAGTCCCTAGATTCTGGTGAAGGTAAGTTTGTTATCAATATATTTTAATGCTATAAGAATGTATATACTACTGTACATCCATTGATTATAACCAATTAAAACATTTTACAGGATTGGTGTGTTCAGCTGTGAATGGATTTCCCTACTTAGTCGTGTTCCTTGCGTCCTCAGCACCATTCTGCTAAAGCACTGTATTCCTACTAGTGACCTTGAATTTCTGGATTCAGGGAAGCTGGGGGTTTACAGCCAGAAGTCCTTATTAATTATGGTGGGTGTGACTGACTGGTACAGCTGTCTTTGGGCGGTGCCTGCCATTTTTTCTGCTGCATACGACAGCTGGTGGCAAAATCCTTATTCTGCAGCGCAGCGCACACATAGCTCTCGGTCTCCTTTTCCGGCAGGAATCAACATTGGGCCTGAAGAAAAAGGGCAGGGTGATGAGGTGATGTTGGCCTTCGGACAGTAGCCAGACACTCTTAGTCAAGTGTGTCAACAGAGGTTCAGTAGTGTTTGTCTTGCATGAGGCTGAATAAGCAGCATCAAGGGTGCACCATATGTCGGCTGGTAAAACTGGCTTTGACGTACAGACCCTAAGGCCAGACTCCCTTTTATGCCTGATTATTGGACTGTCTACTTTTGACCCAAATCCTGTCTGCCCTTATTTGTCAAAGAACCTGTGAAAGTGTCACATCATCCAGCTAGTGACATCGACAAAACACCTAATGCAACATTTGCTTGGACAAGTGCTGTGTTATCTGTATTTCAAGGTCAAGTAGCATATATAACATAAACAATGTTGTCTGAACTGATGTATTTTTGATGCACTAATTGATACTGGTTCACCTTTCAACCAATATAGCGAGGCATGCAAGTCAAGCCAGGAATTTAATGGAAATTCCCCATGTAAGATAAGAGTCAGTGGCAAACACTTTAAAAGGCACACATCAAGTAGCCACTGAGGCAGAGAGGTCCTTTGACCCAGGATATCGCACAAGATCCTGCCAGAGATTCTGGCAGAGACTGCCAGTCTGCCGTACTGCTGCTGCATGCATTCCTATGCTGAGAGCTGAAACCAAGCCAATTCCGAGAGCCCAGCTGATGTGTGTTTTCTTTTCGAGGGAACACTCTCTACCGGCTACTGATAATTATAGCTTGTTGCTGTATACAGGTATGCAGTGCGCTAAATCTTAAGAAGCTCTAGATGCAAGTTAAGCTACTGCATGCTCTCATAGTACAGCTGCATAGAAGTAGACTTTAGGGTACTAGATTGCCAATAACATTCCAACTATGTTAATAATGTTCATATTTTTCTTGTTGTTTAAGACATGCATCAGTGCTGGTTTGGTATATTCTGTGTGGTTATGTGACGAGCTAAGCAACAGGTTAAGGCAGTTGAAATAAAACACATTTAAATATAACGTGTCTTTCTCTTGGTGCAGTACTTGTGTGTGATATTCTAAAGAATAGAATTGAGTTTGAATTACCAATGGGTCACTGAAACCTTTTATAGGTTGAACGTCAGCACGCATGTGCTGTCTGCAAGACCTGCTGTAATCAATACTACTCTATTCCCGCATGCTGCTTACCATAGGCTCAGTACAGCGTTGGTCTCCTTTCCAGCCTCCTAATTCGTTCCTGCAGCCGATAACTTACTTCCATTTAAGGGTGAGGAGCACCAGCCACTTACAATTTCCATACGCTACCATTCTTTATGTTCTACACAAGTACCGAGACACACAAAGGTAGTCCATAAAATGATGCTGGTTCATAACTATAAAAGTTGTACAAAAGCAGTCCAAATAGATTTTCTTCTTTTATTTTCCAGTCTTTTCGCATAAAAAAGAATACTAGCAGCCGACACATGCTTCTGACCTATGGACTTTTCTCAAGGCAAGCAGAAATGGGATGTCAAACCGAGCCGGGATGAATCAGAAGTAACTGGTCCCAGTAACATCTGAACTCCCTAACGAATTCCTGTGTGCGTATAAACGAACTGTTCTGTAATGCCATCCAACTGCGCACAAATAGTAATCTTAGATTCCCTTCAAATGCAAGACATCTGAGGCAAGTATATGTTAAGCACTTGTCACGGCATTTAGTTGACCAGTTACTTCTGATTCATACTGGCTCGGTTTGACATCCAATTTCTGCTTGCCTTGAAAAAGTCTATAGGACGAAACACATGTCGGCTGCCAGTGTGCTTTTTTGTACGAAAAGACTGGAAAATAAAAAAGAAGAAAAATTTATTTGGACTGCTTTTGTACAACTTTTATAGTTATGAACCAGCATCATTGTATGGACTACCTTTGTGTGCCTCGGTACTTGTGTATGTAAATAGGTCTTTCCCTAGAGTTTGCTCTAGAGTTTACACCTTCCAAGTGGCTGGTGGGTTTGTTACATTGAGAGCACTGCAATTTACTATTTGAAAACCATAATCTTTTCCGGAAAATACCACAATAGATGTGCATTCATAGAAGGCAGAGCCACTTGGTGTTTGTCGGCTTTTGTCAATATTCTTTATGTTCTATTTGCAAGAACTCTTTTATAAATGTTGCTTTCAGCCAGTCACTGCTTGCTTACTTTGGCTTCTCCCTTCTGCTTTGTTATAAACCCTCCTCCCATCCACCACATACTCCACAAAGAACCCCCTCTCCTTTTGCTGCTTCAGCCGTGCCGTTGAAGTTTTTTTTTATCTTTAAAGCTAAGAGTGGGGCCCGCTCTCCCCTAGACTCCACCCACTTTTCATCTGGCATTACTCAACCCTCCTCTCTCTGATGTGGCTCTTAATAGTAGACATTTCTTTGCTTTACACCTCCCCCACTTCTTATGTGTACTCAGTAACATTCCACTAGCGGCTGGTATGGGATTTGCTGCTTTTATTGCTTTGTTTTTCATGGTGCAGACTCTGAGACTCATTTACATAATTTGAGTGTGCGCGTCAAACAGTCCAAGCACACGGCAACATAGGGACCAGGGCACTAACAAAACATGTGGCGCTTGCACTGTTTCCCAACTCTGAGGGCTTTTTGCATCCTCCCTTTGAGACACAGTGTTCAGTTTGCGGTTTTTGTCTGCATGCTGGGGCTGCAAGATAGCAGTAGACAGGCTGGCAGAAGAAAGTCCTCGGGTATTTTACTGTTCTTGCTGAGGTTAGGGAGAGGTCAGCGACTTTGACCGTGGCCCGCGTGCGCTCACCGTTTACCCAATTTGCCAAAAACATAAGCTGAGGCCCTATGTGTGTACCTCGAAAACAAGCTTCGCGGTGGAGACAGGCCACATAACAGACATTATTTTTGCAAATCTGACTACAAAATGTACAAGTCTCCCAAGGAGGTGGCTGTGTACCAGATGGGAGGAAACGTGGTGTCGGTGAAATTGGACAATAGGTAATTTCCAACAGATACGTGTGAATGTGTTCCATATTGTGTGTGCGTGTATTTGTGCGTGCATTATCGACCATTGCGAGCACATCTGGGGGACAAGGACTGGTGATTTCATATGCATTAGTGAGGGTAAACATTGCGGTTCTGGGTCGTATACCCAGATTTGTAAATTATTTTTAAATACCTACTCCACATCTAACATGTTTCTGCAGATTCCGTGGCAGTTAAAAAACGGGGGCCCAGCCATACTGTATCAGCCACAGTTCTCCTGCAGTGCCGGGCACGATGTGGTGCAGTGGAAACTGGCAGTGGCGGAGGGGACTAGAGAGAGTAGTATATGAGCAATGCTGCTCCAATACCTTTGAGTCTATTTCACGCTATAAATAATTTCATTTACTCTGGACGTTGCTATTTATACCAAAGGTTTTCAAATTGCTTCACTAAAACTCAATTGGTATGGACTCTTTATCCTACAAGTAACCTAACGCAGCAAGTCGCTTAAGTAAGAACTGACTGTTAGACTCTTTATACAACGGGTGACCTTGAACGCAAGTCGCTTCACTAAGACCCAACCAGTATGGACTTTTTATACCAGTGTAGATTCATTTAGTGAGTTGCTTTGTTGAAACCCAACCAGTATGGACTTTTTATACCAGTGTAGCTTCATGTAGTGAGTTGCATCATTGAAACCCAACCAGCATGGACATTTTATACTACTTGTAGCATCATGTTGTGAGTCGCATCATTGAGGGCCACCCAGTACAGACTCTTTACAAAACAGATAGATTCATGTACTGAGTCTCTTTGGTAAGGTCCGACATATATGGATTCTCTATACAAAGGGTAGTTTCTTGTAGCAAGCCGCTTTGCTAATATCCGACCAGTATGGACCCTTTATTCCTTTGTGTTATATGCAGTCGGACAGCATTCAACCGGGTTAACAGCAAGAAATTCTTCAGCCTTTGTTGTAACATGTGGAGTTTTGCATCTCAGTTGGTATTATACCAAATTTTAGGAACAAAATCTAAGAGAGATAAGGTAAGAGCCTTGTCAAAAAATGTGGTTTTTAGCTGCCAGTTATTGGTGCCCTGAACATGCTTATAACTATTAGATAAGGCAAGTTTATTTCTCAAATTTTGAGCTGTGGTGTGTTTCAGTAATCTTAAAGTTAAACTCTTGACTCCCTAATCTGCCATACATACTGATCCACCTAGCATTTCAGAAGGAAATTATCCACTTGGTTCACTCAATGACCCATGATTTGTGCTGGTTTAAAAAACAAATCTAGGTGTGTGTAGTTGGGTATTATATGCTGCCCTTTAATGTATGCTGATGGATATGTGTAACACGTGTACTTTGTCTAATACAAAGTATATATTTTTGGGGGGTTCATAATAGGTACAACTAATTCCCAAAGGTGTTTCTTGTTCCATTTCCCACTCCACCCCACAGCTCTGTCATGGTGTTCCACACACTCTTTGATCCATAACTTTCTTGTCTGCTTGCAAAGAATTGATGGTATGTTATTGCTATTAAGTTATAACCATCTAGTACGGAAGTGTGTGTGTTTTTTTAATATTCTTTAACCATGCTGCATAAGATCAAGGATGCTATGTAGCATGGCTAAAACCCATTGGCAAAGCCACTAGGTCCCGAAGGCGATACTCTTCCCACCTTTATCATGTGGTACACTTCAGGTCTCCGAGTGCCGTTTCTTTTCCTTGCCTTTTCGAAGTTTCCGTACCTTATTTGCATGTTGTCCTCCTCCCCTTCTTCAGGTGTCTTCTGCATACACAGGTACTTCCTCTTTATGCACTTGCGGCCTGCTCTCCCCTTCTTTCTCCATTTTTCACTCACTCTTTCTGCTCCTCTGTCTTCAGTTCATTTACAACTTCCTGCACAAACTACCTATCGCTCTCTATCTTCCTTTCTATCTATTCTGTGCAGCTCTGACCCCATCTATTCACCTTGCCACATAATTCCACCACACAAATACACTCCACACCACACAATTCCAAAACTAACAATTCCAATACACCCCACATTATTTCACTTCACACCATATCAATTTACTACACTTCAAACCAAAACACATAGGTAAAAGACATTGTAATTTGCAACGCCAATAGCTCTAACTCTAGCAAATGCAAGACCTATTGCATTGCAAATGCTTGTTAGTAACTGTTACTAATCCAGAAAGCACAGACACCACATCAACAACAAAATTGAGCGGGGTTGTGTGGGGCTAAAACAATCTGAACTTTCACGCTCAAATGTGGTGCACTGAATCAAGTTCAGGCTTCGGTGAATGGACAAGTCAAACCTTTTAAAACTAAGCCAAAGTCTTAGTGTACACAACAGCTTGCCCTCTTTGACAATTTTTTCCACTCATGCATCACAAAGGTGCTTGATGAGTTCTGTCTCCTTTTATTGGGATCAAGACAGCAGGCCGAAAAGTATTATTTTTATTTTGCGCAGTTTTCATATAGCGAGAGCTTGTCCCTAGAGCATTTGAGCATTTTACGTGAGCACCAGATTACACTGCAAAAGCACCAGATTACATTACACCATTTTGTTTTTGAGCACAGGATGATGAAGTGATTTGTCCAAGTGAGCCAGTGCTCCTACTTAAATCTAGTACCCCATTTCTAAAGTTGGCAGCTCTGGCTGTTAGGCCAGGGTTGGTGACCTACAATTCCCTAGAAGTTCCCACAGCCACCCACTTACCCACAGCATTGAATGTCGTGCTGTTCTTATCGGACGATGGGTGGTATCCTTTTGAACTGAGTGAATGCCCTCATATGTGCTGTGCTTATAACAAGGAAGTCAAGTGGACTGTAGATGAGATCTTGCAGCACGGCCTTGCATTTCTTCTCCACCTATGGCGTGATGACACGGGTCTTCACCGGGTCTTTGACGTTTTCGGCTGAACACTTTATAGGGTGACTGAACATACTGAACTGCAGGTATCTGAACATGTGCGGATCGGGGTCGGTAAATAAGCATGTGGCCCAGGTAAAGGAAAGGTAAAAGCGAGTTGCAACAGAAGCACAAAGATTAAAGGTTTACAAAAAGCAATTCGAATTATCAGAACAGAAAAAGGCCTTTAGGGTGAAATGCATTCTGTTTTAAATATACAACTTTGTTTGAATTTTGCTCCTTGTCGCCTACACTTATTCTGCACATAGAATCCTAGTTTGAAATGTATAAAGTCCGTTCTATATTGCATACACATTGTTAAATCATGATAGGGGATTTGGTACAAAAGTCCTGCCAATTTTATATTATAAATCATTTCTGCAACTGAGTTTAAAACTCCATTACGACTATGTCTAATAATAAATGTGTTCAATTCATTGTGCTCGCGTTGAACAGTGCAAATGGAGGCTCTCTTGTACTTTGCTGCCACCTCGTGTTTATTGTAAGCGAAAAGTCTTCAATCACTTGAGCGTGTATCCAAACATAATTATTGTCCCCTATGCTAAAACTATATTTTGTAGTACGTTTTGCAGGACTGCCGAGGTACTACTAAAGTTTTGCCAAATGCTGCTCACAAACCTACGAGTGCAAATCTCCCAATCATCCTCTCCTATCTTTTCGATAGGTCGATCTTCACGCATGTAAGTTTACTACTTAGTGCCCGATGAAGGTCATTTCATGCAACATCAATGCTCTCAATAACACTTGTGAATATGAGACAATATTTGATGGCTAAAATATCTTAAGACTAACATTATCTTTCTTCAAGGGCCTCACTTTAAGTAAAATAAACCAAAAATCTGTAATCCTTAGTGTGACATCAAAACACTTGTCTTCAGCCCAGTTAGCACATTGGAGAGTTGCAATATGTTTTAGCTGTTTTATTCGCTGCAAAATTTTGCATTGAGACTCTTATCAAGAAGGCCATTGGAGAATAGTCATAGATTTGATCCAGAACTCTAAATATACATTAGGTAGTTATTACGGGCTGATTGGAGACGTCTTCTATTCTCTTCAGCAACAAGGAATTTCTATAATCAATTGTTCTGGTCCTTTCATAATGAGCGGTGACTTTACTTTTCACCAAATCACTACACTTGCTGTTCTTGAAAAGATAAACAACAACTCAGCCTAGAACCTCCAAAATAATTTCATGTTTAAAGGACGAATATGATCTTATTGATCCCTGTAATTCCAACAACCCCCATATTGAGTCAATATTCTTGCTTCTCTAGGCATGTCAAGCTAGCCACTCAATTAGATTTTAATCTTGATTCTGATCAAATAAAAAGGTGCAGACCATTTGATTATTTCAGTTGATTAATAGTAAATACATAATCACCTACCCTTAGATGGCTCGCTAATAAATGTTCATTCTCAGATGAAGACTGGTCAGCGAAAATTTAAATTTTTATTTGTGATTTTTTGTTTTTTAAATAAATCAAAGCATTTTCAGTTTGGCAGATGCTTGGGAAGCCTTTAAAGCGACTTTGTGTGAATGAACTATTGCTTATTCTTCCTCACCACACAAGGTCGACGTTTGGCGCGAAGAGTCCGTCATCACTGGAGCTTCATGTTGGTGCTCAAAGTGGATGGTTGCCAGTGGCCCTCAATCTCAAAGCTGATGCGAAGAGTGGTTGCCATTGGATATTCCTGTCGGTGGCCAATGCCAGGAGTCTGTTCATGGTTGCAAGGAGCCCAAAACCTTCTGATCTTCAAAAGGAGCTCAGGACTTCTGGTGTTGAGGTAGGAGGAGTACCCACCGATGCCAGCCAAGAGTCTAGGACCTGGGGGGCACCTCTTGGGGATCAGGACTCACTCCTGCAGAGGCCAGAAGCAGGGCTCATGAAGGTCCAGTTGGTGCTGGTCAGCTGGGTGCAGTAAGACCTCTGGGAGCTTGTATCTCTGTAACTCAAAAAGGAGTTCAGCCAGCTGTCCCTTTGAATGACTTCTGGGCAGCCTGGGGTCAAGACAAACAGGGACAGTCTTCCTTCTTCAGAAAGCAGGGCAGCCCTTCTTCTGAATCTTCCACAGGTCCAGGATTGTGCTGATGAGATATTCTGAATACACCATTGTTATCCCCCAGTGCCAGCCTGTGGATAGGGTATGCCCCCTTTGTCTAACCTTCCGCCTTTCCTGGGTTTGGCTCCAAACTGTCTAGGGTAACAAAGGGCCAGAAGGCCTAAGCACGAGCAGCTGCATTTGTCTGTGGATGGGCAGGCAACCCTTAGAAGTCAGGAAGGGGGTGGGCAAGCACAGAGGCTACCCTTTGAAGCTCAGGAAGGCTGAGTACAACCCTCCACAGGACAGTCTGCTCAGGAGAGAAACACTATACTTCACACATAAGACCCTTTTTCCCAATGTCTAGAAGGAATACAAAAAACACGACAGGAGGCCTATTCACAGTCATGTGATCCTGGAGACTGGTAGAAAGGCGCAATGGGTTAAGGCAGCAAAATGTCAAATTACAATTCATTTGAGTAGAAGAAGCATTGATCTATCTGTTCCCAAACTAAAGTTATCACTTATTAAGTGTAATAAGGTAACCCTTTATTAGCCTATGGGAGAGATAGCCTCACAACAGTGAAAAATGACTTTAGGAGTTATTCACTGTTGGGACGTCCAAAACCTAAATACACGTCTCACTTTGTAAATACTATGCACCCTGCCCTAGGAGTGATTAGGCCTACCTTAGGGGTGACTTATAAGTATTAAGATGAAATGTTTAGGCCTTGCAAAAGGTTAATTTTGCCAGGTTGAAATGGTAGTTTAAAACTGCACTACAGGCTGCAGTGACACTTTAGTCAGTGGTGCAATGAGTACTGCAGCCCACTAGTAGCATTTAAGGTACAGACCCTGGGTACACGTAGTACCATTTACTAGGGACATATCAGTAAAATAAAATAAAATGTACCCATTAGCTTTAAGCCAATTTTATTATATTTAAGATAAAGAACACAAGCAGTTAGCCACTGATTAGCAGGGGTAAAGTGCTCAGAGTCCTAATGCCAACTAAAACAGGTTCAGCAAGGAGGGCAAACAAAAAACTGGGGTGACCTTGCAACGAGGGCCCAGTCCAACAACTGCCTATAAAATTAATCAAAACAAAATCAAAGCTATTTTATAAATGGTTCTAGAAAAAAGCTCTTTCTGATTCTAGGAGAAAATTGCAATTCTTATTTTTGGAAAGCTGTAGCAATCAACAAGGGTAAACTCTTTGTCGTCTATGTTGATTTACGTGCTGATTTCGATTTAGTCCCAAGAGCAACGCTTTGTACATCTTTAGATAAAATGAGCATTCCCCCCAATCTATTGCCAATCCTTGTCCAGCTGCCCGAAGAAAACTACGGAAGGGTCAGGTGGGGAGAGCAGGGACAACTCACCGAACCCATAAGAATATTGGGAGGGGTTTTGCAGGGATGTGTCCTGGCACCTACTTTGTTTTCACTATATGTAAATGAGGTACTAGATTGGCTGGGCAGGGATGGTTGTGGCTCACCCAAAGTGGCAGGTAGGAGAGTACCCGCTTCACTCTTTGCAGATGATAATTAGCTGATTTTGAAATCACTTAAATGTCCGTAGCAGCTTTTGAACAACTTTTTAATAATTTTTGTAAAGTGTGTGGGTTAGATCTAAACAGCTCCAAAACTAAATTTATGATATTTAATCCTTCAAACAGCATAAACTATAAATGTAAGCCATATACCAGCAATGACCCTATAGAACTGGTTTCCAACTTTGACTATCTGGGGTTAAGACTAACTAAACTTCTAGATTACTAAAGATCTTTAAGACAACCCATTCAAAAGAAGCAGCTCCAGCTATAGAGATCTACAATGTGAAGGCCTTGGGATCTGTCTTGTACGACTCTGAGATTTGGGAACATGCAAATTGTAATATCCTAACTTTTGCGGAAAATAGATTTATTAGATTCCTTTTTGCACTTCCAAAGAGTTCACCCCAATCCCCAAGCAACTTGACATGGCACTCAGGAAAGTCTCTTTGAAAGCTGAGTTTAGGCCACTGTTATAGTGGCATAGACTTTGGACTTCAACCACTTTAGGAACCTATTGTGAACCCCTAAAGTTTCTTTTGGCCTCATCTGGTGTCTAAGAAATACCATGGTTGATGCATGTTAGATCTGCATTAAGAAAATTGGGGTTGAAGAGGCTTTGGATATGCCCGGAAGATTCAAATGCCATTTCTAAAATAGATATCAAATCACTATGCTGGAAGCATGTATCTCTAGAAACTTTCGCAGAAGCAGAGGCACTTTGACTACCGAGTTTATTAACTTTAAATCTGTGTACGAAAGAATGATTGATGAAATCAGCACCCTCTGGCTCGCAAATTGTATTCACAATTTTGGTACCAGTCCTTACCCAGTAGAGCCTTCTGTACTAAGTGGGCTCACGTACAACCTGTGGGAGATGAGTGCCCAGCTTGTATAGGGCCCTCAGAGTCCATTCCCCACATTTTATTGTTTTGCCCAGCTTTTGGCCACCAGAGGAAAAAATGGACATTGCCCCTGTGTAGACATCTGGGCACTAGGAGGCATTTGGAGGCACTTAGTATTCTAAAGACCGATAACTCTAGGCTGGTTGTCTTTGCTGTTGCAAGATACCTCATGTCTGTTTGGATCCGTCGTACAAAGTGTATACAAGCAGGTGAACACGAGCTGTTATAATTTTGTATTAATTTATGTGGGAGGGCCAGGGTAAGATACTTCCCATCTGAAATTCATGCTGTTCAAATCCCGTGCAGATAGTTCTTTATGTATCTAAATTTTGCACTCACTCCTGGTTTTGTGACTGTATTTTATTTAATGTTTTAATAGTTGTGTTTTAACTTTATTGGCACTTTGCTGTATGACTAGTGGGGCACTACTGCTAATGAGAGGGAACGACCAGAGCTCTATGTCAAAGCTCACACAGGAAACCAAGGTAAGTTTCTTAAATGTTGATGTTATTCGTAGATGTATCAAACAGCGAGCCACCAAGGACAACAGCCAGGCAGCAACTGACCCAACCTTCAACTTTACATTTTACTGGGGAACATGAAATTGCTACACGACAAGATTTCAAGTCCCCATCTATGTCACAAAGTACTACATGGGTTTCCCTCTTCAATATACAAAGCAATATAACTTGTACTCAAAAGAAATAGAACAAAGTACAACTTACATAAATATTCTAACAAATATCAAAAGAATATACACAGAATTTATACATACATATTATACAAAATTGAATTTCAAATGTGACAGATTCAGTGACATTTTAAAAGTGACAAATCAAACGATATGTCAACTGTAATCCTCCAACACCATACATTATACAACCCATTGGAGAAAACCCCGGAATCACTCTCTAAAACGAATAGGTACTTTCCCTACTCTACTGCTGCTTCTCACACCTCCCCCATCCTTCAGTGCTTCCACTTCTCCACCACGCTCATCACCACTTCAACACCTACTATCCACAGCCTTTACTTTAACCAACCAGCAGCTATTCCACCATTGACCACCTTCAATTCTCACACTATTGCCTTTCACTTCCAAAACTCCATAGTGTGGACCAAACTTGGATCCACCTTTTTTCACATGTAAGGGTTTCTTTACCCATACCACATCTCCCACTTCAACTATAAAGTCCTTGACATTATTTTTTTCATCAAAGTATTTTTTGCCTACATTTTTCTTAATACCTTCATTTGACCACTTGCTATGCTTGACCCATTTGTTCATCCAACTTGGGCAAAAGCTTGTGATGGCTCTACGACCACGTAACAATTCAAATGGTGACACACCAGTGGATGCATGTGAAGTTGTACGGTAAAACCACAACATGGCTTTAACTGCGTTGGTTACCACACAGTTCTTAGCAACAGCCCACTGTATACACTCTCCCAACACCCGGTTCATCCTCTCAACTAGGCCATTGGTTTGAGGATGAAACAGTGAGCTCTTCAAATGTTTTACACCACTAGCTTTTAAAAAACTCTCCACCTCACCTGAAACAAACTGAGTTCCATTATCAGAAAACAGAGTGGCTGGAAATCCTTCCTCAAGATGCACATCCTTGAAAAAATCAACCACCACACCAGATGTAACTTCACTTACGAATTTCACCTCCAGCCACTTGGTGTAATAGTCCATCATGACCAAAGCAAACCTGAAAGAAGATGCCAAAATGTTAAATGGTCCCACAATGTTAATACCTATCTTTTCCCACGGTGCAGACGGGGCAAGGCTATGATGTCACCGATACACACAGTGAAGCCTCCCTCAAAAAAAACTGGTCCGCTAATCTCCAATGATATTTTATATGTAGGCCTCACTTCTCCATCTTCCTCCGTCGAGATACTGCCGGCACTCACCTACATCACATTGTGCAAGTAGCCTACATCAGGTCAGGCACTGGAACGCAACTCTTCCTATGCATTTCACAATGCTGGACCACTCACCGTTGTTTCAATGAAGACATTGAAACTTTTTATGGTAGACAAGTCACGCCATCCGCGCTCCGGTTCCGTTCCGGAGATGAATCCTCACCTGAAGTCCAGCTTCTGCTTGTGCCCGGCTGCGCAGAACGCGCGACTTGTCCTCCACAAACAATTATGGTCTCAGTGATATGCAGGCAGGTCTGAGTAGGTAGATCCCATCCTTGTAGCCAAAAAGATGTCAAACCTCACACAGGAAACCAAGGTAAATTTCTAAAAGTGTTGACTTTATGCGTAGATGTATTGAACAGTGAGCCACCGAGGACAACAGCCAGGCAGCAATTGACCCAACCGTCAATTTTATATTCTACTGGGGAACATGAAATTGACACACTGCAAGATTCCAAGTCACCATCTATGTCACAAAGTATTACACTTAGTTATCCAAACAGAATTTAAGGTTGAATGTGAATTCTTCTTTAGTGCAACCTATACAATCTGTTCTACTAGACACATGTCCAGGAGCCCAAATGAAAAACTTGTACTTTTTTGCATAGTGGTCTATTGCAATTTTGCACATATTAATAGAGTTTGAAATGATTAACAATCTTGAGTCTCCATGTGGTTTAGAAGAAGAACTTGCACTTTATTGCTAAATTTGCACAGGTCGAGGCACACTTTTTATGGGGCTCAGTGCGATGCTCCGTCTGAAAATCAATGTCTACCCTATAGTACATAATTGTATCCCTGATGGGTGGTTTGTAGGGCCCTTATGTGTAATGTTATCTTGGTTTTATGTGCTTTTATGCATAACCTCTGCTTAACCATATCGGCATATTTGATCAGCAGTATAGAGGATTGGAGTGATGCTCTGTATGACATTATTTATATCCATTTGGACAATGTTTTATTTCAGATGCTTTTGATCTGTATGGTTCCTATGTACATTGAATTGTTAGTTTTATCATGTTTTTACTGTACTTTTATGATCCTTGGTGATCGGAATTAAATTATGATGATTCTTATTATTGAGTGAGATACCTTGTAATTTATATTACTGCCAAATATAATGACCTATATGAATTAAATTGTTTAACAATGCTGAATAAAATAATAACGATGTTCGCAAGGTGGCAAAATATCCGGCTAAGAATTATAGGTCGAGTCGCTGTATATAAAATGTCAATTTTGCCCTTAATAATTTTTTTCACTTGTTAGTTCGACTAATTACTACATTTATATGGAAATATACGACTTTGGCATTGTAGCAGAGGGCCGCCATGCCAGTGCCCTGCCACCACACCGCCAAAGCCGTACTGACACTGCCCAACAGATTAGAAGTTTTCTCCTGGTCTGGCAGGCGGTGCTTTGGCGGTCCCAGGAGGTGATGCTCAGAAAGGCAGCGCAATGGGAACGCCAAGCAACTGGGAGTGCCCCCCTGCATGCATCCCCATGGTCCTGAGGCACCAGGGGCCCTGTAGGGCGCCCTTAGTTTCCTCACTGCCACAGTTTTCATGGCAGGCTCAATGCCATGAAAATTGTGGCGATGAGGAAACTCATAATATGCTTGGCAGTGCCACAGCGGCATTGCCAGCATATTGCGGGCCTCAAACAGCTGCAAGACTGCCTGGAATCACGGATCCCTGGCGGTAGCAGGGGTCCCATGGCATTCCAACTGTCCAACTCGTAATACCGCCTTAGTCATAATCAGGCACAAAGTCCAAAATTCCACTTAATACAGAGAATAGAGGTTTAGCTCTCCCTGGGCTGTATTATCTAGCCACTCTGGACAATTTTTAATGTATTTGCATAACAGTACCTAGTCTACCCTGGCTAATGTTTTTGACAATCCCATGATAAATATGATGCTTAACGAATCTTCTATTGATGCATCCCTGTTTATCAAATCTCCTAAACATAAAAAAATATATAAAACTTTGCAAATGATTGGATTACACAAAACATTCTTTCCTCAATATTGTATACCAGAAATAAATGAATTTGTCACTTTTTTTTTACAACAGTGTAATAGGATTGAACTTAATATGGAATTTGGAGTACTCAAAATATGGGAAGATGCCGACTTTCAAAGGGTTTCTGATTTTTGTATCTGCCGGAAACTTAAATCCTGGCAGACAATTCAGACCCATTTTATTAAAAACCTCTTGTAATTCTTTGCTACAAGCTTCCAACTCACACCTGAAGTGCTAAATAGATTCCATACCATTTGGTGAAATTATGGAACTGCAGTGAGGACTCTGAGTTTAAACAAGCTCTTTGTGACATTGAAGAGAGATTTCGGGTACGGGATATGATGAGCGTATTATTTCCAGCGCAAGTAAGAGAACATGCAGATTGAATCATATTGACACTCATGCAGATACCAAACGCAACACTAAGAAACAGACCTCTTTGGTGGGGGTGGTTACCCTGTTTCATCCACTGTCCAGCAATGCTGATCCAGCGCTATCAATAAAATTTCTTCTCCTATATGCTTTGGATGTCCAGGTACAAATATCCCTTTTTCCACAACTTATATCCATATGACGGTGGGGCCCATAACACCGCATAAACATTCACTCTCTCATATATTCCCTGGATTTCATCCGTTTTACTTAGGAGAAAACAGTAAATGATTTGCTGGAAAAAGACGGGATACCTTTTTTAAAACGACATAATACTTCTCAAACCTTAAGGTATTCCGCTCATTGGTCGATGGACCAACTAGTAGGAATCAGTTGATGGTGATTAAGACCAGCTCAATCACTATAAACCTTTAAACATTTATATTTATCATTGAGCTAAAGAACCACAGACTCATTGTTTTAAAGATAATAAAGTTTATCAAATTTTTAGAAGCATGAATAAGTTTCAAATTTATTATTCAGATTAATACATTTATCATCATTATAAGAATAAATTTAAGTTGCAATGCATACCTATTAGATGGAAAAACAAAGTTCGTCACAGCAATGAATTCAGATCACAGCATAGAACTCCCGAAAAACTGTCTATCTTGTCCTGTAAAACAGGCCTCCTTGACGGATCACCTATATGGTGTTTCCCGCCACAATCCAGTCTTTTCCCCTCTAAGGGCCCGATTCTGATGCGGGTTGGAAAAGCTTCCCGACCGAGGGCCTGATTCTGATGCGGTTAGGGAAGGCCTCCTAACGGCATTTGCTCCTTTCCAAATCGGATCGGGAACGTGTCTTCCCGACCGAGGGCCCAATTCTGATGCGGTTAGGAACAAATGTTCCCATTGAAGTCAATGGGAGTTCAACCAAATCGTATCTGAAGCATCCGGATGCATCCTACTCCGCCGGTCGGACTTTCCCGATCCGAGTGGGTCGGACACCATTTCCCAACCGATTCGGTCGGGAAGCTTTTCCAACCCGCATCAGAATCGGCCCCTAAGTATTTAAGAATAAAAGGTCTAATAATATTACAATAGGGAAAAATGTATTAAAGCAAAAAGGTTTCTCCATCAGCAGCGTCTCGTGCTCAATAAAAATATAAAACAGCGGCTCCCGCAGCAACAACACCAGCAAAAAGCAGTAGCATCAGTAGGAGGAGTCCCCCCTCCCTCAGTGTAGGTCTTCTTATACCCTAAAACTAGCTTACTAAGTGAAAATGTTACATCTTTTGGGAGCGAGATTCTCTCTAATTGGTCCATTTGGGGTCAGTATACATCTCATTATGAATATCCTTGTTCCAACCAGTTCTTTGTGGAAAGTTCATACTTCTGTCGTTTCTCACAGGTTCATGACATTACCCATCCGCACATTGGACTCAATCTGTATCCTTTTCTGATACTTTTAAGTTGAACAGTTCATTGTTTATTCATATATCCACTGCAACTTCTCACGCCTTTCGCTATGTCCTTCTTTGGCACACGTTTGTATGATAAGGTCAACGCAGCCTTGACCAAGCTTCCATCCTAGGCTTTGGGACGGTCACATGATCCCTCTATTCACAGCCTTTCTCATTCGCGGAAACCATTTGCGCCTGCGTACTCTAGCTTGCTTGCCTCGGCAGCCATTTTACATCGCGGCACAACAGGCCTAAGCGAACTATTTATAAAGATAAACAGAACATAGTTAAGAATAAAGAATATAAGCCTTTTCGTTTCCCTCTCGTCATTCTACGTACCCCAATTAAGTATTACCTAGCAAAAGTGACATATAAAGCTATTTCTTACTTACCAACCGCTTTACTTTGCCACCACACAGTTTATTTTCAAGCACAAATCATGCAATTATTATTTTAATTAGTACGCAAATTATTAGATTTATGTTATCCACGTTAACAATTGTAAGTAAATTAGTTTGCACGGATATAGCGTGTTACCCATAATCCTTATCATGACACATACATGGTTGGTTATTTACTGAAACGAATTTGTGTGTTAATTTATTCAACATAAATATTAGGAGGTTAAAAATTTTTCATTTACCCTGCTCCATCAACTCCCCCTTTGGTGATTTTTAATATCACCACAAAAACCCATGTTATACAATTTTGTCAGATAGCATATTTCTGGTACAGTTTGTTTTTGTTAGTTTACACAATTGTATCCCTTTCATCTTGTCTCTTTGTTTTCTTATACATGTTTTCTTTTATTTCTTCTAGCTCTATTTCACCCATCTCTCTTTCTCTTTCTTTATTTATCTTATTTTCATTTTCTATTTTATTCTGTCTTTTTCTTCTTTTTATACATACAATAATCAATTTTAATACTAGGACTATTAGTACTATTATGGTCGCTATTATTATTATTTTCCCTATTACTAATCTACTCATTCTAGTAAACCAATTTATTACTGAGGAAAAACTCTTACCAAGTTTTCCCAATGCATTTTCAACCTCCAGTGGAACAAGTTCTTTGTGCAAATTGGTAATATTCTTAATATACTTTTGTATATTTTCACTTTTATCTGGAATGTAAGTGCAACAATGTTGGACTTTCAGCATTCCACAGACTCCACCCTCTTTTGCCAAAAGAATGTCAAGGGCAAGTCGATTTTGCATCACCATAGCTCTCATGGCAACCATTTCGGTATTTACCATCAAGAACCCTCCAGCAGTATCTGTAGATAAACGATCTACTACTGTGGATAACTTCCGAATTTTAAATGCATTCAAAGATATTCCCACTGCTGGTATCAATGCTCCAAAAACATCACCTACTATTTCTGAAAAGCTCTCCCTTTTCCTACGTGTAAATGTCTTTACCATTTCGTGTGTTCCCTTTTCTGTTCTATCTACATGAAAAATCTTTGGAAAGACCAGGCCTAAGTAACATGATCCATACCAATGGTCCGGCAACCTGTAATAAGCTCTGTTACCGCAAATATAATAGATCCCAGGAAATATTGGATCTTTTCCCCCTTTGAATCCCCAACCTCCTAAAATGTTATAATTGTCTTGGCAATCACTGGAACCCACGAAATAGTTGTCATATCTTGTTCTATTTCTTCTAATGCACAACCTTCCCTGTTGGGGCCAATCCAGAGACATAGCTGCATTTGTCTTTTTCTTGTCATGATTTTCTTCCTCAAACGCCCAAAGAGGTGTTTTTGTCTCTTCTATCACTTTTCTTTGAAATTTTACCCTTCTATCCTCGACCATTTCTAAAAACATCTTTTCTTCATTCCTTAACTCACAGGTAAGGTTGTTTTTAACTATATCATCTAATGTTAGAATTTTATTTTCTATGAAAAATTCACCAAACGTTCTTGCTTCTTTCACTTTGTTTAGTTCAGAAATTATAGGAATCTCTGCAAAAATCTTATCTATATCAGTATAATAATATTCTAACCTTCCTGTCTTATAAAATAGACTTGCTAAAACACTACATGTTATTCCATACGTCAAAGGAAGGTGATGATAGGTCACACCTTCTGCAACAGACGCAGGCAATTGCATACAAACATAACAATCTCTCACATCCATGGTTTCTACATACTCATATAATAATTTAGTAAAAACATTTTTTGAAAAATCTGTTATTGATTTGTCCTTATGCAACTCTGCACTACTTTTTAATATAGCTGTTTCCTGCATGTTAGCTCCATTTTCTTTCTCTGTGTTATTCTTTAATATAGACGTTTCTTCTACAGCTAATCTTATTGGAATGGTGATGGCTAGGATAATCCAAACGGTCATTAATAATCCTGTACAAAAGAAGCACATCTTACACCATCTACGTAAGAACTCACATCTACATGTTCTATTTTTAGTATCTACCATTTTGTTCTATTACCTACTATATAGTATGTACAGAAAATGTGTCACCACACCTCAGAAATGACCTCTTAGCCACCCTACGCTCTCACTTTGTCTTGTTTGGTACTTTCTTTAATTCTTTTCAGAACTCTTTCTTGTCAAATCCAGTGTTTTGTCCAGTCCGGTAGAAATTCGTTCACATTTCTTTCAATTTGTTGCACTTCACCTTCACCCATTAAATTATAGCTTTGTTCCGGGTTCTCGTGAGTGATCTCTTCTTCTTTGATATCAGTCAACGCAATGTATAGCCATTCAGGCGATTTATATTTTAGATTAGCTTTCTTCACTCTTTTTGTCTTCTGCAAGTGTTTTCCTCCTTGTCTTTCTTGTTCCTTTTGACTTGTTATTTCATTTACTTGTTCTGCATTCTTTCCATCTAACCTTATGATCTTGTATCTCAATCTCTTAACTTCGTGGGGCCAATTGTCTCCTTTTCTTGGCCTTTTTGGTTCACTTTCTTTTTCCTCTCTTTCTGTTCTCCAAGTTCTCTTTCTCGACTCTAGTTTCTGGTTTCTTTCTTCTCCACTTTCTTCTGACTCTGTTTCAGTCCTTTCTTTATTGTCTCTTATCTTAATTTTTAGAATTTCACTTCCTTCGTCTGTTGTTGATTTCCCTCGTGTTTTCCTTTGATCACCTACTTCTGTCCCTCCTCGAGGTTCTTCCGAATTTGTGTCAATCTCTCTATCTGTTTCTGAATTTCCCTGTTTCTTTGTTCGCCGATCTGTCCCTATTGCTCCTCGGGGTCTTCTGATTCTTCTACCTTTCTATTTGAAACTGTCCCTTCTTCTTCTATTAATATAATTTCTGAAGGATCTTCACCATAACTTGTACTTGGTTGCTCACTGTTACTATCTTTTTGCTCAGTTTCTTCCTTTATGCTATCAAATTTCCAATCTCTTTTCAGATTTTCATCACAGTCAGAATGCTCTGTGTCAGATGCTGAACTAGTGTCTGATATTTCCAGATGTCGACTCACATGTCGATCTTACGATTCTGGAACTTTTGCTATTTCCTCCTCTCCTCCTGTCGTTACACTTGTACTTGGGTCTTCCAGATGTCGACTTACAGGTCGATCTTCAATTTCTGGAGCCCTGTTCGTCTCTTCCTCTGCATCAGATGCTGAACTGGTATCTGATATCTCCAGATGTCGACTCACAGGTCGAGCTTCAGGATCTGGAACTCTGATGGTGTGGCTGGCATGTACCCAGTGTTTTACTCCTGCACATTTGACTGCAGTTGTTGTTACCAGGATCACTTGTCGTGGTTGGTCCCAACGAGGAACCAAACAGTTTCTTCTTCGGTGGACTTTTATGCGGACCTAATCTCCTGGATTCAAGTCATGAGCTGGTTTTCTTTCAAGAGTGGTCGCATCCGGTCCAACCTGATGAAACCCAGAACGTACCACATCAGCCAATCCTTTGCAATAATCCAACACGAGATCATCAGTTATAGACAGTAGTTTGTTGACAGGTACATGTGCTTGCCTGATTGCTCGTCCCATGATTATTTCATGGGGACTAAGTCCTGTCTTTCTTTCAGGTATGCTTCTGATAGTCATTAAAACCAATGGCAAGGCATCTGGCCATTTGAGTCCTGTGGCTTGACACATTTTCCCTAGCCTGTTCTTTATTGTTCCATTTACTTGCTCTACTATTCCAGAAGCCTCTGGTCTGTATGCACAGTGCAATTTCTGTTTAATACTAAGTGCTTCACAAATCAGTTGAATTAATTCGTTTTGAAAATGTGTTCCCCTATCTGTTTCAATCGTTACTGGAAAACCATACCTTGGAATGAATTCTCGCAGCATTAGTTTAGCTACTGTGGTTCCATCATTCCTTCTGGTCGGGTATGCTTCCACCCAACGAGAAAACAAACAGACGACTACAAGAACGTATCTTAGTCTATTGCTTGGGGGCATTTCTATAAAATCCATTTGCATTCTCGTGAAAGGACCTCCCTCTCGTCCTATTGTTCCTAGACTCACTACTGTCTTTCTTCCTGGATTTAGCTGTTGACAGATAAGACATCTTTGACAAAGACTCTCAGCTATGGCTCTGAATTTTGGATTATACCATGTTTGCCTAAAAAGTCTGATCATTGCATCTCTCCCAATATGAGCTTGTCCATGGTACATCCGTGCCATGTCAGAAATCATGCTATCAGGCATAACTGGTCTTTCATCTCTGTAAACCCAAACATCATTTTCCTCCCGTTTTCTGCATCCTGCTTTTATCCAGCTATCCTTTTCCTCATCATCTGCTGCTTCCTGCAATTGTCTCACCTCATCCCATGTCTCGACAGGGTTAGTAAAAAGCAACGGACATGAAATATGCTCTCTTTCTCTGTTTCTGTTCAATGAGACTACATTTTTGGCACAGTACTGAGCTATTTCATCAGCAAATTTATTGCCAACAGTTATGTAGTCTTCCCCATTTTTATGTGCATTGCACTTTACCACCGCAATCTGTTTAGGCAGCTGTATCGCCTCAAGCAACTTTTTCACAAATTCACCATTTCTTATCGGTGTTCCTGCAGACGTCAAGAAACCTCTCTGGGACCAGATCTGCCCAAAATCATGAACCACTCCAAAGCCGTATTGGCTATCCGTGATTACTGTGATTCGGACATTCTTTCCCAATTTGCATGCTTGAATTAGAGCAATCAATTCCGCTACTTGAGCAGAACGTATCCCTCTCAAACAAGATGCTTCCATTACAGCAGCTACTGTGCAAACTGCATATGCTGCACTCAGAACTCCATCATTCGTTCTCAAGCAAGAGCCATCCACGAACAGAATATAATCTGATTCCTTTAAGGGCTCATCCCGTATATCGGGTCTTTGTTTTGTACAATATTCGAGTACAATCAGACAATCATGATCAACTTCATCCATTTCAATCACACTCTCTTCATCTGGCAATGATGTTGAAGGATTCACATTTATGCATCTGTCAATGGTGACATTGTCTGCACTCAAAATTACTTTTTCATACCTAGTCAACCGACTATGTGTCATATATTGGGTTTTGGTTCTTGTCAAAAGAATTTCCACAGAATGAGGGACATATACTCTTAGAGGATATCCCATCACAATGCCTTCACTCTGCTCCAGACTTACACAAGTAGCAGCAACTGCTTTCAAACATCCAGGCAACGCTTTCGCTACTGGGTCTAAGACAGCTGAAAAATATGCAATGGGTCTTTTCATGTTTCCATGTCTCTGCACTAGGACTGAAAACGCACACCCATCTCTTTCACTGCAATACAACTCAAAGTCTTTTTCATAGTCAGGCATTCCCAATGCCGGGGCTTCACACAGTTTTGTTTTTAATTCTCTGAATGCTTTCATTTCCTCATCATTCATTTCAAATGGATCTTTTACATCTTTCTTTGTCAATCTCTGCAATGGTTTTGCAATTAATGAAAATTCACTTATCCACTGTCGACAATATCCAACCATTCCTAGGAACATTCTTACTTCTCTCTGTGTCATTGGAGCTCTCATTCCTTGAATTATTTTTATTCTTTCGGTCGTTACCTTTCGCACTCCCTTTTCAATCTTATGTCCTAAATATTGGACCTCTTGCTGACAAAACTGTAATTTTGATGGGGACACCTTATGTCCTCCTTTTGCTAAATGATTCAGCAAAGCAATTGTGTCAGTAACACATGCTTCCTTTGTTTTTGATGCCACCAATAGGTCATCAATGTACTGAACCATCACGGATTTCTCTGGTATTTTTAAATCTTCCAATGATTTCTTTAGAATCTGATTAAAAATCGAGGGGCTTTCTGTATACCCCTGAGGAATTCGGCACCATGCCAAAATACGCTCTACGAACCTGAACGCAAATAATGGCTGGCTATCTGGATGTAATGGAATAGAGAAAAATGCATGGCACAAATCAATAACTGTGTACCATTCTGCTTCGCGTGGAATTTGGTATAGAATTACAGCAGGGTTTGGTACTATTGGGCAGCAAGGCACAACAATTTTGTTTACCTTTCTCAAATCCTGTACAATTCTATATGTTCCATTCGGCTTTTTCAGTCCCATTATAGGTGAATTACATGGGCTGCTCATTATTTCTCTCAGAATTCCTTGTTCAATCATTTTATTTATTACAGGTGTTATTCCTTCAACTATTTCTGGTGTCAATTTATACTGTGGCGTATTTGGGTAATTTGTTCCTTCTTTAACAGAGATTTTAACAGGGTCTACTCCTTTCATTAACCCTATATCTTCACCCGTAAAATCCCACACTTCCTGTTTCACTGTTTCTTTCAGTTCAATTGGGATTTTCTCTACGTCGAACACAGGAAATAAATCATTCACTTCTGATTCTAAATTTACCATTGTCATTTTATATAATACATCTTCATCTGGGGTTTGAAATGCAATTCCATCTGGAGTACAATAGATGGTGCAGTTCATCTTGCAAAGCAGATCACATCCTAATAGGTTCACAGGACTACAATCACACACCACAAATCGGTGCATATCGCTGAATGGTCCAATCTTTACCTCCACTAATTTAGTAAGAGGCGCCCTAATTTACTGATTCGAAACACCCACGACTTGGATATGTTCACCTGAGAGAGGAAGGTTTGAAATTTCCACTGATCTAACAGTAGAACGGGTAGCTCCAGTGTCCACAAGGAATGTTACATTTGCACGATTCACTTCTCCATCCACAAATGGACCTGTTTGATCTACCTCTAAAGTTGGGCCAAGCACGCACTCTTCCTCCGCTCCTAGGCACCGTCATAAACTTTCATCCGACTCAGTCCCATCCTGTCGTAACCAATATTGAGATATGGCAGCTGCGCGCGGCAATTGTGTTACCTGCTCTCCTCCGTAGAATCCTGTTTCTGCACTGTATCTCTGTGGATTTACACTCTTGGGAAGTGGTGGTTGAGGCACCTGACTTTGCTGAGTAACTACCTGTGGTTGCTGCAGCTGTTGGTAACTCACCTCACTCTGCACCTGTGGATTTAATGATTGATTTTCCGCATTAGTTTTTGGAGGGAATTTACACTCGTTTCTCCAATGTCCTAACTTTCCGCAGTTGTGGCATGGCCACTTTTTCTTTGCCTCTTCTATACTCATTTGACCCTTTCCTTTACCTATATTTGGTCTGGATTTCGTCTGTCCTGCCTCATTAACTTGATTATTCAACTGAGCTTCTTGTTTTTCTGCAACTTTCACCTGTGCCCACATTGCTTTTTCTTTCAATTTACGCTGTCTACTCTCAATGTCATCACTACAATATTTAGCATATCTCAAAACCTCGTCTACCGTGCTATTCTGCCAACAAATCATATGTTGCTTAATCATTTCACTTATCTCTGGTTTTAACCCATAAACAAACCTATATACGAAATGGCTCATGTCCTTTTCATTTAGTGTCTCGTATCCACTATACTGTTTAAAAACTAACAGTAGCCTCTCATAGTACGCATGTACAGATTCTTTACTCTCTTGTGTGGTCCTGTCAATCTTTACCCAATCCGTTTCTTTGGGTGGGATTTTATTTTTCGAAAAGGTAATAACTTGGTCATATTTCCTCATCACTTCTGGTCCTGGCGCTCCTGTTTTTGCGTCTCTTGGATATTCTACAGTTGGCCAATCAATAGTAATCTTACATTCTGTCCATAAATCAGCTGGTACTACTATGTCAAATAATCCATCCAAATCTATCCATAACACCTTGGAAACCTTAACAAACCTCTCCACTTGTCTGTACCATTCTACTGGTTTTTCTCTTAATTTCGGGAAGTCATTTGTAAATGACAGTATATCTTGTCTAGACCATGGGACATGCACATAACTTCCTCCTGGAGTTTCTCTCATCGGGTACTCCTTACAATTGATTCCTTGTCTGTCACCGCAAAAGCCAAAGACGCTTTATCGGTCATTTTCTCATTCCTTTTAGTCCACCTGCTTCTCCATCTATCCACATCACCCCATTTTCTCAGCAAAACAATTAATTCTTTTATTTGGGTTAACCGTCCTGATGTGTTCAAATTTTCTATATCTTTCTCGTAAAAATCTACTCTATATGGTTTCTGCAAACTTCTCACCTTTACAAATTCTACTCCTAGTTCATTTGCTGTTTCTTCTAGTTTGTCATGCAAATTTCTAGCTCTCCACGTAATGCTCTTACATAAGAACATTATCTCATCATCCTGATAAGTTTTCAATTTCTCTGTACCAATTGTCCCTAAAATCAATTCTTCCATATCTATTTTTAACCTAATTACATCTAATGGTTTTGATTCTGTCTCTTTCGCTTTCAGGGTTTTCATCCATTCATTCAATTCATCCGGAGTCGGACCTACAGGTGTACTATTTAATTCTATCCAATTTTTACTCCTTTCTGGTGTCTCTGACGCAGACTCAGTTCCCATAGGAATCCTCCTAAACTCATTCTCATTTACCGTCAAATTAGTAGGTGGGCTTGGTCTATATGAACTAACCAGATTTCTTGCCCTTTCATTGTCTAATTCCATCCCTT
Source organism: Calotriton arnoldi (assembly GCA_963921515.1). Taxonomy (NCBI): domain Eukaryota; kingdom Metazoa; phylum Chordata; class Amphibia; order Caudata; family Salamandridae; genus Calotriton; species Calotriton arnoldi. The sequence continues at coordinate 1,548,438 of CAWUFW010000278.1, forward strand.
CCTTTCTTCTTTGCAAATTTGAATTCATAGGAATGACTAAAGAATGCTCTTCTATCTTTTGATTCTCAAAAACTGGTATTACTGGACCTATTGTTACTGGTACAGTTACAGCTTCCATATTCATTGTCAATTCTCTTATCTTTTCAGTCAATTCTCTCGTGGTTTTTGCTAATTCAGTGGTATTGTCACTTTCAACTTTCTCGCTTTGTGGGGTTTTCAATTGATCTTGTGACCTATTTATCTCATCTCTCCGTTCGGGATTTTTATTCCTCCCAGTTTCCATTGGCGGTGCATTAGGTGTCACCACCGCAGAATTCTGTTGGTATGGAGGTGGGTTTCTGTTTAAAATATCTTCCAGCAATTCATCTTCCGTCTCACTACCACCAGACCCGTACCTTTCAGTAACTAAATGCTTCCTTTTCTCTGTACATTTTCTCTTTGCTTCTTCCTCAACTGTAAAAGCTGGAAACAAACCTCCTGTCATATTAGCATATCTCCAACGCTTTATTCTGTCCTCATGATTCACTCCCCATAACCTTCCGGGTACAAACTCATGATTTCTTAATCCTCTGAATCTTTCTCGTTCATACATCTCATCTTCCCATTCACTTAAAGCCTCAAACTGTGTTGGTCTAGGTTTAGGCTCAAGCATCGTCATCTTCTCCCTCAAATTCCGAAGTACAGCTACACTAAATGAACCATTCTCAGGAAATGCTAATGCTCCATCATTTTGAGTATATTTAGTCCAATTTTCTAACCATATGCAAGTATGATATCCGTATTTCAGCATCATATGCGAAGCTGGTGATTTTGGCGGAGGAATTACTTGTCCCTCTCTAGTCACTACCTTTTTGTCTTTCTTAAAAAAGTTCTTAACTTTCGCCATCCACGACGTTTTCTCTCTACCATACTCATAATAAGCCATAATTCACGATCTCTTTTCCTTTCTCAAAGTCCGCAATTCAACACTGTTCTCTATGCGTTATTCGGACCTATCACAGCGCGACTCACACCAACGCTCCAATCCAAAGCTTCTACGTCACTGCTTATTCAACCAATCCTAGCGCGTCTCACACCAACGCACCAATCAGAGCGTCTTCTGTATAACTAGTGCACTGTCCAATCCCAGCGCGGCTTTTGTCAACGTCAGTTCTGCTCCTGACCCCTCCTTTACAAAATTTATCGGCAATTTATTTTTCAACTGTTCTTGGTTAGTTACGACATTAAAAACACATTTCCATTGTCTGATTTCGCTAACAAAAGTGACAGTTTTATTCTATCTCGCAAGAATACAGTTTCGTTCGATAAGTGTAGCACTTCCCTCTACCTTACCCTTCTTTCAAGCAAGGGGTAAACCCGTTTCTCTGGGGATAAAACACATGTGGAGACTACACTGCTCCTGAGAATTAAGGCCAGAGTTTCACAAGAAAACCGGTTGCTATTTCACTCACACACCTTTTATACGGAAAATGTCCCTATCATAACACAACCTGTGTTATCACCAATATGAACTCAGACAATGCACTATTCCGTGTGACTTCTCTTGCCGCACGTGTCCACTTCCTACTTCCCGGAAGCTTCAAAACCTTTGACTTACATATAACGTAATACCATACAACATGAAGTGTTATACATAAAAATAATCAATAATCGATAATCAATAATCACCAAACTAATCTATAGTAACCATAACTCTGCTACCAAGAAATCTGATCCAGCGCTATCAATAACAATTTCTTCTCCTATATGCTTTGGACGTCCAGGTACAAATATCCCTTTTTCCACAACTTATATCCATATGACGGTGGGGCCCATAACACCGCATAAACATTCACTCTCTCATATATTCCCTGGATTTCATCCGTTTTACTTAGGAGAAAACAGTAAATGATTTGCTGGAAGGAGACGGGATACCTTTTTTAAAACGACATAATACTTCTCAAACCTTAAGGTATTCCGCTCATTGGTCGATGGACCAACTAGTAGGAATCAGTTGATGGTGATTAAGACCAGCTCAATCACTATAAACCTTTAAACATTTATATTTATCATTGAGCTAAAGAACCACAGACTCATTGTTTTAAAGATAATAAAGTTTATCTAATTTTTAGAAGCATGAATAAGTTTCAAATTTATTATTCAGATTAATACATTTATCATCATTATAAGAATAAATTTAAGTTGCAATGCATACCTATTAGATGGAAAAACAAAGTTCGTCACAGCAATGAATTCAGATCACAGCATAGAACTCCCGAAAAACTGTCTATCTTGTCCTGTAAAACAGGCCTCCTTGACGGATCACCTATATGGTGTTTCCCGCCACAATCCAGTCTTTTCCCCTCTAAGTATTTAAGAATAAAAGGTCTAATAATATTAAAAATGGAAAAGTCTATTAAAGCAAAAAGGTTTCTCCATCAGCAGCCTCTCGTGCTCAATAAAAATATAAAACAGCAGCTCCCGCAGCAACAACACCAGCAAAAAGCAGTAGCATCAGTAGGAGTCCCCCTCCCTCAGTGTAGGTCTTCTTATACCCTAAAACTAGCTTACTAAGTGAAAATGTTACATCTTTTGGGGGCTAGATTCTCTCTAATTGGTCCATTTGGGGTCAGTATACATCTCATTATGAATATCCTTGCTCCAACCAGTTCTTTGTGGAAAGTTCATACTTCTGTCGTTTCTCACGGGTTCATGACATTACCCATCCGCACATTGGACTCAATCTGTATCCTTTTCTGATACTTTTAAGTTGAACAGTTCATTGTTTATTCATATATCCACTGCAACTTCTCACGCCTTTCGCTATGTCCTTCTTTGGCACACGTTTGTATGATAAGGTCATCGCAGCCTTGACCAAGCTTCCTTCCTAGGCTTTGGGACGGTCACATGATCCCTCTGTTCACAGCCATTCTCATTCGTGGAAACCATTTGCGCCTGCGTACTCTAGCTTGCTTGCCTCGGCAGCCATTTTACATCGTGGCACAACAGGCCTAAGCAAACTATTTATAAAGATAAACAGAACATAGTTAAGAATAAAGAATATAAGCCTTTTCGTTTCCCTCCCGTCATTCTACGTACCCCAATTAAGTATTACCTAGCAAAAGCGACATATAAAGCTATTTCTTACTTACCAACCGCTTTACTTTGCCACCACACAGTTTATTTTCAAGCACAAATCATGCAACTATTATTTTAATTAGTACGCAAATTATTAGATTTATGTTATCCACGTTAACAATTGTAAGTAAATTAGTTTGCACGGATATAGCGTGTTACCCATAATCCTTATCATGACACATACATGGTTGGTTATTTACTGAAACTAATTTGTGTGTTAATTTATTCAACATAAATATTAGGAGGTTAAAAAAAATTCATTTACCCTGCTCCATCAGTGCATAAGATTCTTTCCAGACATTGGAATTTGCTGATGTCTGACAAAGATTTACGGTCATGACTTACAGAACGCCCTAGCATCACATACTGTAGAGGCAAGTCCCTACGTAACATAATCTCTCCAAGCTATCCCATAAGAAGTGTGAAGGATACATGGCTATTGAGGCTTACAGTGGTTTCTACAAATGTGGCCATTGCAGCGTGTGTAGACTGGCTGTAGATGGCACAAGCAAATTCAGCTTCTGCAACTCACGTAATAACACTACTCAAATGCATATTGACTGTAGTATTCATTATATTGTCTATTTATTGATTTGCAAATGTGAGAAAATATATGCAGGGAGTACGATCAGGCCCTTACGGGAAAGAATCAGTGAACATTTTAGAGCAATGAAGCAACAAGATGTTAGGTACCCTATAGCATAGCCTGCAAAAGACTGTAAGGCTCAGGATGCACACCTGAGTTTTAGGTTTTATGGCATTGATGTGGAACAGAATGATGCTGGGGGGCAACCATGAAGTAAGGTTATAGCAATGTGAAGCACAATGGATTATGCACTTTCACTCTGTGGAAAAGGGCCTCAATGTCGACCATGAGATACAATATTTTCTTGGCATATGATCCCTAGGAATGCTGGATGACTTTCCCTTCTTGTCACTTACATCTTGGGTATTCCAATATTTTCTTTTCCTATACGTGAAATTTCATTATTTCTGGGTGTCCAAATTATATTAGTCCAGCATTAAGAGCTAAGCATTAGGTAGTGTAAATTACCAGAACTATAAGAGAGGTTGCCTGCAAAATACTGCGATGAACAACTTGTAAAATATATATACAGTACATGCCCTCTGGTAGTGTGTGTCTTTCTGATAGCATGGCGATGAATACACTGGCAATATTTTACCACGTAGCAGACAGGTACATAATTTGACGTGTATCTGATGGATCGTGAAGGGCATTTAGCTTGGATAGATGGTGGAGTATACACTGACAATGTTATATGCTACATTGTTTTACATCTTTCGAAGTATATTGGTCAAGATGGCCACTGTGTTTGCATTAAAATACCAATTAGGTGCCTAGCGTGTAGGTTCAGAGATGGACAATTATTGATGACACTCTTGATACCGTAAAATACTACAAGAATTCCTAGGTAAGACATAACAGGGAGTGGCGAAAACACTAGAATGAGTGAATATGACATATGGGGGTTCTTTATCCCTTTCACTTGTTTTTCATATTGTGGTTCACCCTAACACTTGACTATATAGCAGCTAGGGGTCTTTTTAACACTTGATTCCCTCTCTTGCACAGATAAATAATCTGAATGGTTATGTTAGTTAATGGTCACACAGTGGTCACTTGAGTTCAACCAGGGTTTTTAGGGTTACACGATTGCTCGCAACTTGTTTCACAATATAATATTACACATGATGTTCGTGTCACGCTTTAGGTTGCACAGCTTCATCCTGCCATTGGTGCAATGAACTATGTATATAAATAATATGGTACTACAACTCCTTGGCACCAAGGATAAGGTGATGGTTGTTCATATTATCATGATATGATTTGGTCATAAATGGTTTGTTCTGTAGCCCTGAGGAAGTCAGTGGTGATTGTAATCATATTGACGAAACACGTGTTGGCTACTAGAATGTGTCAGGACCTGTTTGGATGCATATGGAAATTTATGAAAAAGGTTTTTCTTGAGCTTTGGTGCTCAGGAGTCTACATAATTGTTGTGGCGAGCAGTGTCTCCTAAAATGAAGGGATTGGTGACTACCTTCTCTCCTTGGAGCACCTGTAAGACTTGTATTCAACTGGACATTTGGGCACACACAATTTTGCACGAGCACATAACCCTGCCGCTTTGCTATTTGCAAAATGAAATCAATATATATAAAAACAAGCATTGGAAATTTTTATTTAAGTTAGAGCTATTGGCATTGTAAATGGCAATGTATTTTACCTACCACGGGAGGAGTCAGGGAGCAGCGGGGGGCGGACTGCTGAAATGCTCTCTTAGAAAGTGACTAGGCAAAAGTTAACCAAAGAAACAGAGACTATTTGGAAAACAAATATGTCAGTACCAGTTGGGGCTGTGTCTATTAATTGTAATCAATCATTCAATCAATCAAAGGCTTGTAAAGCGTGACAACTCACCCGTAAGAGTCTCAAGGCGCTGGCGGGGAGAGCTGCAGGTTCGTTGAGGCACTGTGGTTCAGTCGAAGAGCCAGGTCTTGAGGTCTTTCCTGAATTGAGGCAGTGACAGTGATTGCCTGAGGTGGAGAGGTCTTCGCTGTGAGGTAGGAGAAGGATATTTCTCCACCTGTGGTCTTGTGGATACGTAGGACGGTAGCCAGGGCCAGTTGGGTGGAGTGGAGGTCTCTGATTGGTACGTGGAATGTGAGGCAGTGGTTGAGGTATGCAGGTCCCGCCTCGTGAAGGGCTTTGCAGGCATGTGTGAGGACTGGAGCTTTAATGTGATTCTTTTGTTGACTGGGAGCCAATGGAGGTCTCTTAGGTGGCTGGTCATGTGGTTGCGGCGGGGATGTTGAGGATGAGACTGGCGGAGGCATTCTGGATGTTCTGCAATTTCTTGAGGAGTTTCTGGGTGATGACGGCATACAGTGCGTTGCCATAGTCAATTCTGCTGCTGACGAGTGCATGGGCATCCGGCTTTCTGGACTCGGTGAGGATCCATTTGAAGATCTTTTGGAGCAGGCATAGCGTGCAGGATGATATGGATGTGGTGGAGGTTCCAAGTGCTGCGGGCCACCAGGAATCGTCCGAGGCGGAGGGGGTGGAGCCCATGATGAGGACTTCGGTCTTCTCTGAGTTGAGCTTGAGGCAGCTGTTCTTCATCCAGGTGGCGACAACCTTCATCCCATCGTGAAAGTTGTTCTTAGCGACTGTTGGTTCGTTGGTGAGGGAGAAAATCAGCTGGGTGTCATCGGCGTAGGAAACGATGTTGAGTCCGTGGTTCCTGATGATGGCTGCGAGCGGGGCCATGTAGATGTTGAAAAGAGTGGGGTCAGGGAGGAGCCCTGAGGAACTCTGCAGCGGATATCTGTGGGTTCCGAGAAAAACAAAGGTAGTCTGACTCTCTGTGTTCTGCCGGTGAGGAAGGAACAGATCCATTCCAGGGCTTTGTCACGGATGCAGGAATCATGGAGTCTTGTACATAGGGTGCGGTGAGAGACGGAATCAAAAGTTGCCGAGAGGTCCATGGGGATGAGTGCTGCAGTTTCGCCTCGGTCGAGGAGGGTGTGGACGTTGTGTGTGGTGGCGAGGAGGGCAGTCTCGGTGCTGTGGTTGCTTTGTAAGCCGGATTGGGAGAGGTCCAGTATGTGGTTCGCGTCGATGAACTCGGAGAGTTGGGCGTTGATGGCCTTCTTGATGACCTTGGCTGGGAAGGGGAGAAGCGAGATGGGTCTGAAGTTCTTGAGGTCCATCGGGTTGGCAGAGGGTTTCTTCAGCAAGGGGTTGATCTCTGCGTGTTTCCAGTCTTCCGGGAATGTGGTGGAGTTGATGGAGCAGTTGATGGTGCAGCAGAATTCAGGGGCTATGGTGGTGCCTGCTCTGTTGAAGATGTGATGTGGGAAGGGGTCCGAGGGTACTCTGAGTGGATGCTCTTCATGATCTTGAGGGTGTTGTCCTCTTTGAGGGGGGTCCAGCTGAGTAGGGTCTGTTGTGGTCCGGTGCCATAGGGTGCAGTGGTTGCGGATGGGGTGGGATGGTCTTGGGTATCAAGGCTGTCAAAGCTGTTGTATATCTCCCTGATCTTGTGGTGGAAGTAGGTGCCGAGGTTGTTGCAGAGGTTTTGCGAGGGAGGGATGTCTGCTGTCTCTGTGCTGGGTCTGGCGAATTCTTTGACCACGGCAAAAAGTTCCTTGCTGTTGAGTGCATTGATCCTTTCTTCTAGGGCCGCTTTCTTTGTTGTTCTGATGAGGTGGTGGTGTGCGGCGCCCTGGTCTTGAAGGCTGAGTGATCTTCCGGGGTCTTACTGCTCTTCCATCTCTTCTCGAGCCGTCGATAGGTGCACCTGGACTCATAAAGGGCGGGAGAAAACCAGGGGGCTTTCTTGGAGTCTTGCTTGCTTGGGGCTTTCTTCAGGGGAGCCAAAGTGTCGGCGCAGTAGGAGATCCATCAGTGGTGGTTGCATGCTGCGGTGTTGGAATCTGTGGATTTCGGTGGAGGGGTTTCACTGAGGGTGGTGGTGAGCTGTTCTTCGGTGACCTTGTTTCAGCTTCTACGAGGGTAGCGGTGGGCATGGTGGTGTACAGTGGGTTTGGTGAAGGCGAAGTGGACGCAGCGTTGGTCGGTCCACTGGAGCTCGGTGGTGTGGCTGAAGGTGATGTTGTCGCTGGCGGAGTAGATAGGGTCAAGAGCGGGTCCTCCTGAGTGGGTTGGGGACTGCGAGAGGGCATATTGATAGGATCGGGCCTTTGCTGTTCCTAGGCACTATTGCAATATGTTACACATGGGACCATATATGCAGGATGAAGGGACTGATGGAGGCAGGGCGCTAATAAAGGACGGCATGACACCGCTGGCTCTGCAGCACTGTGGCCTATGCTGCCCAGAAGCCTCGGACTATAGTACGCCAGCCCCAAACCACCAATTCCATATGCAGCACCTTCAAAGTGATGCTCGTATCCATAAATATAGGGCAGAATAGCGGATTGCCTTGGAGACAAAGGCCATAAACTAGACCAACAGAAATCCAGGTAAACACACACAGACACATGTGAACACAAACAGACAAGCATGCAGATGCATAAAAAGATATACACATAAGCCTATAGATACACAAAAGTGCTAAAATAAAGCACGACTGGTTTCGCTGATCACCAGTTAGTCAGTTGAGACATCATGCAAACTATCTTTAAGTAGTAATCCAACATCAACCCTAAATAACAGTAGGAAGTGCACTCGTATTATGGGTGAAAAGGGCAAACAAGCAAAATAAAAATGTAATACAGTGGAATACTGCAAACATTTTTATATTAAACCAATCAGTGGTGGGAATTAATAAAACTGCCAGGGTTATATTTTCCTGGAGATTAGAGATGCTATGTGGCATTCAATTAAAAAGGATGGTTGCGCATGACAACCCTGCGTCCGTGCTGGAGGTGTTAATTGGCCCTTTTTTCCTAACTAGGGATTTTTAACGTTCAATTAACTAATGTTTTGAAGTCGTTCGTATAGAAATGTGTTTGTAGAGAGAGGGCCAGCGACGGCCTGGATACACGATGTATTTATTACAACACTCTCTGGCCTGGTCTGTGCAAAGCACAGCCTCAACTCCGTTAGTGGAGTGAAAGTCATTGTACGTTGTCTTAGAGTGCAATAATGTACTAGAATTAAAAAAAATAGTAACATACACAAAAACGTGAAGCTCTGTTTTGGTAATTACCTGTGCTGATTAAAAAAAAACCATCACAAACAGACGCCTCCGTGTCAGCATCAGTGAAGAAACCATGATAGGCGGTGGACGTGTATTTACATATCGCCCCATGTGATTAGTGTGTGGCTAACACAGACAACAGACTCTCACCTCAGAAAAACAGCAAGCATATTTGGAGTTAAAGTGAAATGTTAAACTCGCTCAGAAGTTGGGAGATGTAATTGGAACAAACAAAATTAAGCATGGCCATGTTTTTAATAAAAATGCCCATTGTCTTGGCAAGGAGTGTGGTGTAACATCCAGAGCTGCCGACTTTGGAACTTAGGAACTGGGTTCGAGTCACAGAGTTAGCTCTCCCATGGTGAAACATGAAAGAGAGCACGCCCATTCCAAAAGCACACACACTATCTCCTCCAAAGTAAAAAAATAAAATGAAACATGAAGCGTGGCGCTCGTCCGTGAAGTGGGCACTGTGCTGATAAAACTAAAGAAAGTTTGTTTACACACGCTACTGGTTGGAAAATGTAAGCAGGCCAGCAGACCTAGGACTGCTATTGGTTTTCCCCAGCTCCAAGCAAATCTGAGCCCTCCTCTCACACCTGCCCAGGCCCCTTAAGGCTTTGCTGGGTGCACCCCAAATCATTCTCCTCCATCTTGTGAGTTGCAGCCTAAACTTGTGGTTTTTCCTGCCCGTGACTGCTTCCATTTAACCTGTTGAATTGTGGGATTTGCAGTCCAATTTCTGTAGTTTTCCCTCTCATTCCCGTGACTATCAGTTTTTCCTCCAAATGTCTCCTTTGCTCTGTGCTAAGACCTGTATGTTAAGCAGTGCACCCCCAGCGACCATTTTGTGTTAACAAGTCAGTGAAACCAGCCCCGCCTTCCCCCCTGAGACAGCAGTAATCTGCTGTAAGCTGTTTAAACTGTGTTTAATAGGGACTGTGCACTTCGTTTTTTGGCCAGGAGAGGGAGTAAAGCTTTATACAAATAGTGGTGTTAGAGGACAAGTTTGTTAGGGCCTTACCAAAGTGTGGATTGAGCCTGTCTGTCTCCTAGGAGATCTCTGAATAGAGCAGCTCCCCAGTCCCAGCCCCACCCCCAGGCCAGCAGACCTAGGACTGCTATTGGTTTTCCCCAGCTCCAAGCAAATCTGAGCCCTCCTCTCACACCTGCCCAGGCCCCTTAAGGCTTTGCTGGGTGCACCCCAAATCATTCTCCTCCATCTTGTGAGTTGCAGCCTACCTGTGCCCACATTGCAGTGAGCAGAGTCCAGGAAGTGGTAAGGAGGCAGACTAGTGCTGTCTCTTTTCCTAAAAAGTTTAAAAACGATTTTCCCCACCTGTGATTGCATCATCTTATTTTTTTCTTTTTAAATTTCTTTACCTGTCTTTGCCTGTGGTTGTTACAGTTTAAAATTGTAGTTTTAACCTGCCAGTGATTGCATAATTTATCCCATGTTTTTGTGTTTAAACTTGTGGTTTTTCCTGCCCGTGACTGCTTCCATTTAACCTGTTGAATTGTGGGATTTGCACTCCAAACTCTGTAGTTTTTCCCTCTCATTCCCCGTGACTATCAGTTTTTCCCTCCAAATGTCTCCTTTGCTCTGTGCTAAGACCTGTATGTTAAGCAGTGCACCCCAGCGACCATTTTGTGTTAACAAGTCAGTGAAACCGGCCCCCCCCCCGCTTCCCCCTGAGACAGCTGTAATCTGCTGTAAGCTGTTTAAACTGTGTTTAATAGGGACTGTGCACTTCGTTTTTTGGCCAGGAGAGGGAGTAAAGCTTTATACAAATAGTGGTGTTAGAGGACAAGTTTGTTAGGGCCTTACCTGCAGAAGTCCAAAGTGTGGATTGAGCCTGTCTGTCTCCTATGAGATTTCTGAATAGAGGAGCAGCTTCCATCTCCCTGGCCAGCAAACCTTGTCTGAGGTAGCTGGGACCTTATATAGTCTGATATTGTTTGGTACATGTGTACACTGATTGGTGGTTGTATCTGATGTTTCTATTGGTTGGGTATTGAGGGTTCTGATTGGTTTCTGGGTTTGTGATTCAATAAATGTAGGGTTGGGACTAGGGCTAGGGTTAGAATTTGTATTGGAAGTAGGGACTAGGGCTTCCTGTGTTATTGGTTGTTGGGACTAGGGTGGGGCTAGGGTTAGGATTTCTATTGGAAGTAGGGACTAGGGCTTCCTGTATTATTGGTTGTTGGGACTAGGGTGGGGCTAGGGTTAGGCCTTTAATTGGAAGTAGCGATTAGGGCTTCTGGTGTTATTGGTTGCTGGACTAGGTGTGGGACTAAGAGTAGGGTTAGGCTTTCTATTGGAAGTAGGGACTAGGGCTTCCTGTGCCATTCGTTGCTTGGACTAGGGTTGGGACTACTGGTAGGGCTAGGGCCTCTATTGGACGGAGAGATCAGGATTTTTGAAACTGATTGGGTGCTTGGACTAGGGCTAAGATTGGCTGTAAGGTCCTGGTCTCCTATTGGATCTAGATTTTAGGGCTAGTGTTGTGATTGGATAGTGTTAGGGCTAGGGTTCCCATTGGCTGAAGGGGTCACCTGACTACTATGGCTATAAACGGCCAAGGCTTAGGGCGTCTCAGCCCGGGCGTCTCAGCTAAGGGTGGAGAGGACAAGTGTGAGTGCCTGTTTGAGCCTGTTCGGGACCTGGGCCAAAAATGCTGCCCATTTTCCCATTCATTAATACCCACCATATGTATGTGTCCCTCTGTATATAAGCATTTATTTTCACTATAGATATGTACCTATCTTTGTGTATTGCTTTGTATAAACATGTAGAATAATTATGTTATTAAAAAAAAAAAAAAAATCATCTTTGGTCTACATGTGCTTGCTTCCATTGTGCATATATGTACCTCCATGTACTTGGATATGTGTGTCTGTTACTTTTCTCCTGAAAAAGCATATCCAATGCACTACCCTATTTCTCATCCTGTACCTCTATCAATATCTTTAATCTGCGTATACTTACCTCCTTTATGCATCTATATACTTTCAATGTACTTATGGATCTATATATTTATCACTTTCTTCTAATTTAGCATTTCCAATGCACTACCCTATTTCTCAGCCTATACTTCTCTCAATATATCTTCTAGCCCAACTTTCTGACTCATCTCAAACTTCTTTCTACTACTCTTTCCAATGCACTACCCTATCTCTCACCCTATACATCTATCATTATATCCTCTACACCCACTCTCTCATTTATCCCAAACCCCATACCACTATTATGTTCCCCAAAATACCCCTTTCTTGACTCTCTCCTACTCTACCCCTCCTTGCATCATCTGACACCTCTTTTACTATACTGATCCCCCAAAACAAACCTTTCTAAACTATTCCCTCTGACTCTTCCCCTCCAAAAACCCTTTTTACTCATCCAAAAGCCTCCTCCTACTGCTATGACCTAAAAAAAGAAATCCTTCACTCTTCTATCCCTCCACTATCCCTTTCAATCAAAATAACAGACTAACATGTTCACTTCTCTAAATCCATATTCCACTATCCTAATTCACCACTAATCCTTTATGGGTTCCAGAGTAGCGTGCTACTCGCCAACAAAGCGTTTCAACACCTCATCAGGGTTACAAACGCTATATAAATGCAAACCTTTTCCCTTTTTTTACCCCTCCCCAACCCTTCTCAATCCAAATAACTGACTAACATAACCACCACTCAATTTACTTCATATTTCACTATACTAATTTTCAACACTAATCCTTTATGGGTTCCGGAGTAGCCTGCTACTCGCCAGAAAAGCGCTTCAACACCCTATCAGGGGTAACAGGCGCTATATGAATGCAAACCTTTCTTTCCCTTCTATCCCTCCGCTATCCTTCTCACTCCAAATAACTGACTAATATCCACCACTCAAATTACTTTCATATTTCACCATACTAATTCACCATTAATCCTTCATGGGTTTCCGGAGTAGCATGCTGCTCACCAAAAAAAAAAAAAAAAAAGCTCTTCAAACTCCATCAGGGGTAAGAAGCACTATATAAATACAAACCTTTTTTCCTCTTCTATCCTTCTGCTATCCTTCCGAATCCAAATAACTGACTAACATATCCACCACTTAAAATTTACTTGCATGTTTCACTATACTAATTCAACACTAATCCTCTATGGGTCCCGGAGTAGCGTGCTACTCGCCGAAAAGCACTTCGACGCCTCGTCAGGGGTAGTAAGCGCTATACAAATGCAATTACAATACAATACAATACAATACAATATGTGAAGAACAGAGCAGCTGTTCAGAACAAGATGCAAAGAGTGCACAAACACTACGGAAATATCCTTCAGAGAAAGGATACCGTAATAGGCCAATACCCCAAGGGAGGAGTAAGACATGAGAAGGTGGGACATATACCCACAAGAAACCATAGAGAAGAATGCTTTTCAGAACAACACACACTTTAATCAACCGGCAGCTAGGGCGTGACCAAAGCACGTAGAAGTGAATACAGCATGCCTCGCAGAGCAGCGCATGCGCGCTGCTAGGGTCAACCTAAAAATACATTTAAAAAGGATTCTTGATCAAAAAATGATTTTGTCCTACTGCATACCCTAAGGCGTCTTCAATAGTCTGTAAAGTGGGAAGAGTTATCATAGCAATCAAGCACAATATTAATCAAACATTAAGTGATTAGCCTGCCTGCCCTAGATACAGAAGCTAAAAACATGTTAATGAAGGTGCAGACACAACTTAAACGTATACTGTTGTTCAAAATGCATGTTTAGTGTAAATGGTTAGTGTAAATGTAATTCATTCTACTACAGAAATTTACCGTCTAGATTGCATAGTGAGAAATCAAGCATATATCAAAAGGTGAAATAGGTTCTTCAAAACAACCTTCTAACAGTTCGTCTTTTAAATGCTCGCATACGCTTCAAAATGTTTTGAGGCAATGTTAATCACTGTTTGCAGACCACATCTAATTAGACTATTAGTTAAATTGGCACCCCTCTGATTAGCTATTTTCACAAACTTTATAAACCACTGACTAGCTGCATGTCAGGGCTATTGAAACAACATGTGATGTCATTATTGATTCCCTGTTCTACTGAGAAAAAGTGGCAGCAACACAGACCGTATGTCAAATGTTTACGTACATACCCATGGAACCCAGAGACTGTACTTTTCTGGTCATGTTTCCACACTGGTAAAAATTTGCCAAAGTCATAAAGGCCAAAATACAATCTGGCATATTCTCTCTGATCTTAAACTACACTGCCTTAAGTAGGTATGGCTTATAAATGCCAAAGTGGTATGACTGCAGTGCTAAATAAGCATGCCTTATAGTCAAGCAGATTTTAAAGTCTGTTTTTTTTTCAGTTCAAATATATTTTTTTAAATATTATTATGAATACACATCCAAAAAAGATCTGCTGTTTTATAAAATAAAATTAGCTAAATAGATAATCAGAACAAAATAAATAGAATTACATTAGCAGATAATTCACTTATAATTCACTTATAGTAAAAAATAAGATAATTGTGGACCAATATGAATTTTATAAATGATGATATAGGTGTCATGATATCTAATAACTATAAGCAATTGTGCAAATGTACAGTAGTCACATCAAAGTCTATAACATTTATAGACTGTTATAAATTATCAACATCTTTCCAAATTGATGTGATGTCTTTAAAAGCCAATGAAATAAGGCAATGTAACATTCTGGTTTGAGAAACTGATAAAAGGAAGAAAGGTAAACTGACTTACAAACAGTAATAGAAAAAGAAACATTATCATAAATAGCTAAAATCCTTTTAATTATTTCACAAACATTTTCCCAAAATTGAAATATAATTGGGCCTAAAAATAACATGTGCCACAATAAGCTATTTGCAGAAGTACAATGTAAACATAATAAAAACAAAACAATCCATTTAGCATTTCATACATTTTCAGTTGTCCCAAAAACTTTACATAGAATCCAAATATTAGTATGATAGAGAGCCACAGGAAATATTCCTGAAGTATTATCTAACCATATATTTTGTCAAATCTCCGCAGAGAGGTCTAACAGAAGGTCCTCATTCCATTTAGAAAACTCCTTATGCAAGGAAAGTAGGTTAGGGAATTCAATTTCCTATAATTTTTAGAAGCTAAATGACAAGACGTTCGGAAAATATTAAGAAATAAAATTGTGTCTGAAATTTAACTCTCCGGTGACATCATAGGCAACACATTTAAAATAGTATTACACATTTCATATTATCAAAAATCATGCAAATACAATTTATAATATTTTTACAAATCTTCAATAGAACAAAAATATGATCATGACAGAGATCATTTAAAAAGAAAATAACTGGTTTTATGCATGTATCGCAAAAAATTAATTTTTGTTCCTCAAAGTTAAAATGAGGGTTATACCAAAAAGAGATTTTGTTTAAAAATAAACGAAGAAATCTTAGCATGAAATAATAGTTGAGTTATGTTCCTTTACAGATCTACAGTCCTGTATTTATACTGTGCCAGTAGCAAACAAAGACAAAAAATGATATTTAGAGAACAGCACGCTTAAACATCTGCTAGTATATTTTAGGTTATCATTTCACATAAACCTTGAAAAAGCTTATACACTGAAGTTAAACTAGCAGGAATTTGTACTGGTAACAGATATTAAATATAATATTTGCAGCATCAGAACCATTTTTACTACTTCTTTTCTACCCCACCAGGTGAGGTATAAAGGTGACAGTTCTTTTTATTTTAGCTTTAATTTAAAGAAAAAAATCAAGTCTTAGAGCTGTTTAATGTATAACCAGATAAAGCTGAATAAATGCCTACAGTTCGTAACATTTGTTGTAAGGTGGTGGCTAGGTGGTCAAAAACAATAAGACATCATCTGCATATGCCCGGGTTTTTAAACTTACATTTGCAACTGTAATACACTTCATTCGTGTAGATTGACGAATCAGACACACAAAAAGGTTTATTTGCTAATAAAAATGAAAGTGGTGAAACAGGACACCCTTGTCTAGTACCACTATATAATAGAAAAGAGTCTGATGTGAAATTATGAACATAAAGTCTGGCCATAGGATTTGTATAAAGAGCTTTAACCATATATGAAAAAATTAGAACCAAACTGGAAAGATTAGAAAGACTTAAGAAAAAATTGGCAATAATCTTTTTCAAAAGTATTCTCAGCATCTAAGGGTATAGGAGCAAGGGGAGATTAAACAGTAGTGGAATTCGATAGCACATGACAGTGAGTATTCTGGTGTTATATGAGGAAAACCTTCCTTTCCCGAAATAAATCTAATCATTAAGTGGAGTTGATGGAAGGACAGTTGATTTATAAAACTCTTTGTATAAAGGTAATAAAACTGGA
Organism: Calotriton arnoldi; assembly: GCA_963921515.1. Classification (NCBI taxonomy): domain Eukaryota; kingdom Metazoa; phylum Chordata; class Amphibia; order Caudata; family Salamandridae; genus Calotriton; species Calotriton arnoldi. Next base: position 1,564,619 of record CAWUFW010000278.1, read on the forward strand.
CATAATTTAGACAAGCATTGTTTGAATTGATAGAGGTAATAATCTCATTTAAAGAAAAGGTTCCTTCAGTAACTATCTAACTTGCACAGAAATTGTAAGTAATTCACAGGCTAATAAAATAATTATCAATAATTTGGTCATGAACAGGTAGTGATCTATTATACAACTGTTTATAAAAACATAAAAAATAATTAGCAGTATATTTTTAACTTGTAAATAGGCCACCTTGTGCAGATCCTATAGGGGGGAACTTGATTTTTGATTTATAACTTTCTTAATTCACAAATAATTAGCTAATTAGAACTATAGCAGTATTTTGCCTTGTCATTAGAAATTTGGGTTCCAACTCTTTTTAAAGCAATGTAATAGATTGTGTAGCTTAAATTTATATTTGTTGTTTCTTGTGGTAATAGAACGTCTCTCTATACAAAAGCTGCATTTTCAGCATGGTCACCCCAGGTTTTTCACCTTTTGCAGGACCCTATTTTATTGCTGGTTTTTAGACTCTGCACAGTGGCTCACTGCTGACCAGGGCCCCGTCTATGTACTCTGACCCCAAAACATGGAGAAACTGGCTAATCCCTGATAGGCATATTTAACTTTTTTTAAGGCCATAGTATATGGTGCAGAAATACACCTATGGTATGAAAAGTTAACTGTCACCTGCGGATTGTAGCGCTTTTTATGTGCCAACTACTATTGTGACAAAAGAGAACATGGCTTCAGGCCTGCCTTGTGTATCCTGACTTCTGCAGTGAGACCAGTTACAATAACCATTTTTGAAAAGTAAAAAACTCCCTTTTAAACATTAGTAGGTCACCTCTATGTAAGCCTTGTAGGCCACAAAGTAAGGTGCATGGTTTTTAAAAGTGGCAAATATAAAATATTAATATTACAATGTCCCTACAGTGACAATGCTGCAAAATCTACTCTCAATGTGGCAAGCCTAAATGTCCCGGTACAGGTTAAAATACTAAAACTATATAACGAGAATGGGACCGGCTAGAAAAATAATGAAACTACTATTTTTAAGCTATAAAAAATCCAATTCAATGGTGAAGTTGGATTTTTAATAAACGTTAAGGGAAAGTAACTTTTAGAAAGTTACCTTTTCCCTGCCTGAAGTTTAGCATTGAATTGGTATGAAAGAGGAGTGAAATGCCTCCCAGGAGCAAACAGCAGGGTAACTTAAATGGGCAGAGATCACACCTCTGAACTCTACAGAATAGTCATAGTGGGGACTGTGGGCATCCTGTGTCACCACACTGTCAAGTTCTGCTCAACTGGTCTATTGAGCCATATGTAACACTTGTGGCATAATAGAAAGGGAGAGAATAGAATGCCAAGAAAATTCTTGCAGATGCCCGGTCTGGTTGCTGAAGAACCCTGCTCTTCTCCTAAAAAACATCTGTCCTTGGGTTTGTTGTGGGGACAGTGCCTGCCTCAAACAGGATGTTAGTGTTAGGTGTGACAGACTATTAGGAATTAATGAAAGTTTGAGAATGCACACCTTCCCTTAAGTAATCCTTTATATCCAATGACAATTGTATGCCAAGAGTGCGTGCAGGCAGATGCTGTGACGTCCCATGTCACAGTATTTGTAAAAATCTTCCAAAAGCCTGGATTGGCAGCAGGAGACATTTGAAGATATTAATAAAGCATTATCGTGCAATCATGCTGTCTCCGTGATGATTATACAAGCAGGAAGATTAATGATATAAGTTTTGGTATTACCATTGGATAATGAAAGCAAAATAGATAACCTACGAGGAAGTGGTTTACTGCAAGGGATGATTTCCCGTTTAGCTGTGCGACAGATGGGTGCTTGAAGAAAGTGCCCTTTTGGAAGACTATTAGGATTGCCATAATACACTCCTCACACACACCCCCAGTTCCCAGGATTAGCCTGGCTGAAGACTTTTACCAACTTGAAAATGCCCTGCCAAATAGCAATTTGGTCTGTCTACAGTAAGGCAAACAGGAACTACTGAAACAAGAGTGTAGGATTGGCCCGAGCACTTTTACCGATTAAATAGGGTGTGCCCAGGCACCAGACAACCCAAGTTCTTTCCTGGTTGTGACTACAGGTGTGGTAAATGGGAGGTGAAGATTCGTAACTGATTAATGCCCCACCTTGAGAGACTTCCACTTATAATACGTATCATCAGCATGTGAGCTGGTATAAAGAAAATGGGATAAAGTGCACTTATGGTGATATGGACAACTCCTTTCGAAAGAACATATCTTTAATATTTAGTGCTTGGATAACATTAAGAAAAGACTTAAAGAGCATACGAACTTTCCAACTCCAGAGAAACGATTAGGTTCCCAAAAATAGTATGACATGAAACATCTGTAGGAATCTATTGTGTGGGGTCTTAAAGACACCTAAAAAAAAATGGGATACCAAATAACCAAACTGAGGGATAGAGTGTGAGCTTATGCGCCTACAGCAAGCAAAACCTCCTCCATACTTACTTGGCCAAATGGCTAATTATATACCTGAAGAAATGGAGGAGTGGCAGGAGGGCATATTAGATGTCTTGAGTTTTCCTATCCCAGTAGGTGATACAGAAGGTGCTCCACAGCAGTACCCAGAAAAGGTGCAGTGCCTGTTGAAAAGACTTCTCCTGGAGTGCAGGCAAGATCCACACAAACAAGTGCGGTGTGTGTCAGAATGACAAGTGGCAGTGTGACTAACAGCAGTATGACAGCAGTATGACAAGTGCAAGTGTAAGGTAAGAGTCTGACACAAAAACTTCGCATTTGCCTGCCTTAGAGTGATCTTGTACCCCATCTATCTGAAATGCATGTTTGGAGCAGCCGGGTTCGTAGTCTCATTATTTAGTCTAAAAACAACAGCTAGAAGAACAGCTAGGGACTCTAAACCTGTGCCCAGATATCATTGATGGGCACCTTTTCTAAGTGAAATCCCAATTGGTCAGATTGTAATACATTACTATGTCTGGTTATGCCAAGAGAGATGAAGGACAGGTTATTAACTAAAGAAAACTTGCCAAAGTAAATGCTGCTTTGATTGCTGTCAGATGTGCTTTGTTGAATGCTAGCACTGACATTTGCCCTACTAAAACTGACTAAATAAAAATTAACAAATGCAAACAAAACAAAGTGGAAGCTCTCACTGATCTTCTTGATATACTTGAAAATACATACTTATGTATAATTAAGAAGCAGTAAGATCTGCTTTCATTCAAGGGTTATCACCAAAGGTACAAGAGCAACCGAGAACTATATGTATGGGATGGCAAAACAAAAATCTGTCTGTCTTGGATTCTGTAGCAAACTACTGTTTAGTAGTTCAAGAGCATAAGAACAAATCGACTGAATCTAAAATAATGTCTTTAAAAATACAATCTTCAAGCAGATGGTCAGAGGCAGGGGTCAGGGAGGAATGTGAAGGCAGGGTCAAATGAGTGAGTTGAGCAGAGTGGACAGGCAGGTAGGAGAGTAAGGAGAAGCCAAGGGCCGGAAAGGAGAGGATTTACACCACCATGTAATTCCTGGTGGTAAATTAGGGCATTGGGAACAAGATTGCCCGAGCAATCTGATTTCCTTCCTCTTTCGGCAAAACAGGTACCCACCATTTTAGGACATCCCAATGGAAGCCGATTGCTCTGTGTACACTTTAATCCGGGTAAACCGGACTCCATGAAGAGCCCAAGATGTGATGTGCCATCAACAGAAATCATTAATGCACACAAAGAATCAAAGGGCGAGGCCCTAATGCGAGACCGTACTACTCCCTACCTGAATGTAAACTCAAACAGAAATCACACATAAGATCCTCTGAACGTCTTACTCTTTCTCTCTTGATAAGTATGATTCATTGAGTTAGCATTTCCTCATTCTGTTACCAAACCTTTGACTATTTATTTAGATCCAATTACAAACTGCAATGCTTAGTTTTTTTAGCCAAACCTCTGAACCTAGCTGGGAGGGGATGTGCTGTGTAAACTGAATTGTACAATATATTTTTCTAGCAAGGATGTATATTTGGATGTTCTAAATGAAAATGCTCTTTTCGCTCTGTTATGTGAAAATGATTGATATTGTGAATAATTCATCTCAAAACATGGCCAGTGCTTTGGACCGAATTGCATATTCCTTTGTGGTCACCCACGCTAGAGATGCAGGCTGTATTTTTACTGCTAACCCTGTCAAAATTAGATAGTATCCAATGAAGAAGCTTCCCTGCATACCACATTGTCCATTACTTCTTGAGTTCAAAACAGAAGTCCTCGCATTAATTATATCACTGTTAAAGCAAAAGAAATTGATACCCAAAGTGATCATCTGTAATATCGATATGCTAAAGATACATATTGCTTTGTGCTAACGTTTCGTGCTATTATGCTGTTTTGTTAACCTGTTTTGCCCAAACCAGCAATCATGTCTCCTATACTGCCAAATAGTGTACTGTTACTGTTGCTGCCATGGCTTCTTTCTTCTTCTCTGCCCCCACACCCCGAAAGTCAGTTGCTTTTTTGCCTTTGATTTCAACAGGTCCCAAATAACGTCCAGTTCACTTCCTCAAGGGTATACAGAGCCACCTTCTATCTTTTCACAAGCACTTAAAAAAGATTTAGACACTTTGGTTTTTTAAGTTTAAGAGCTTTATTAAAGTACTTAAAAACATGGGTACAATAAGTATCAATGCATATGAAACAAGAAACATTAAATAATCAGCTAAATATATAATCTGGCTGAATAACTAATCCAATAAAACTATCATAAAAGAGAGATGTGCCAAAAGGGGAAAGCAATAAGAGAAATATGTACCTAAAAGCAAGTAGCATTTTACGTTTTTTTTTAAATTTTCAGAGGAAGGAAAAGTCTAAATAAAAAGAAAGGAAAATAGCAATAGAAAAAATAGGAAAGATAAAGAAGATAGAAAAGAAGGAAAAGGAAAAGAAAAGAAAGAAAAAGAAAGAGAAAAAAGAGAAAAGAAACTGGAGGTATATTATTATCATTCATCCAACATTATATTAAAAAGTAAGTCTTAAAATAAACACATTGGTTTCCAAAATCAGAATAATGACTGTATAAATAGTATAATAAAAGACAATAAAATAAAAGAAGAAAGGAGTAAAATACTCATGGTGGTTGATAAACAAAGGAAGTGTCTTGATTACGCAATGCCGCTGCCGATACGTAATTAGTAAGTGGAGACCAGAGTGCTTCTTTACGAATAAGTTGCTGAGAGGTTCTGGCAGAAGCTCGGTCCAGTCTGTGGTGATAACATAGAAGGTTCCACCAGGCAGAGAAGGAAACCTTGGAGGCGTCTTTCCAATTAGAAGTAATGACCTGAAAAGCAATAGCTATTAACAAATCCACAAATATGCCCACCTTGCGTGATCCAAACCAAACTACAGAGTTACTTCCCAAAAATATGGAAAATATATCAAAAGGGAAGTTAATAGTACAAATAGAGGAAATTGACTCACATACCCTAGTCCAAAATCGAGCTATATTAGGGCAAAGAAAAAAGGAGTGCATGAAAGAACCGGGACTAGAGGGGCATACCCAACAATTCGGGGATAAATTGGAGCTATATTTGGAGATTGATAAAGGAGTTAGGAATAGTCTATGGTAAAAATAATAAAGAGTCTGAGTGGTACTAGAATTACAGGAGGTGTGATGTATACGTGTCCAGATGGAGTTCCAAGTATTCACAGAAAGAGTACGCTGTAAATCAGACTCCCATATGAGTTCGACTTTACTTTTAGAACGGCTAGGGGTAGAAAAATGTAAATATTTGTAAATATGGGAAGCTTTAATGAAAGAAGAAGTGGGTAAAGGTTCTAACAGAGGATCTTGAGAGGAAAGAGACGATCCACGAAGTAGGGAAAGCTGTTCCGTTAAGAGCAAACGTAAAGATTCATATCTTGATAGAGAGGATGCAGATAAGTCAAAAGTGGATTGAACTTCTTGTAAGGAGAGGCATCGAGAATCCCAAATTAATTGTTTAACCTGAAAGATCCCTTTGGCAGCCCATGTCTTCCAAAAAATAGTACGATTAGACAGTTTGATACTTTTATTATGCCAAAGAGGTGAATCCAAAAATATCTGTAAAGAACTTTGAGATTTACAATTAATAGGATGAAAAGTTGAAATAAATTTGGAAATCATTGGACAATTAAAAGATCGAGGAGAATGAGTAAAACCAGTTAAAAGAGAAAAGGGGAAAGGAGAGATCAAAGATTTCTCTAATCTGTGCCATGTTGAGGTAATAGGTTGTTCCACAGCTGATATATATGGTAACATTTGGCGTATTAAAAAGGAGGAATGATACTGTCGAAAGTTAGGAAACTGGACACTGCCCCGATCTTTAGGAGCAGAAAGAAGGGCCAAAGAAATACGAGCTTTCCGACCATTCCAAAGAAATTTACTTAGAATGCTATTTAGGGTTTTAAAAATTTTTAAAGGTATTTTAACAGGTAACATAGATAAGTAAAAATTAATAACTGGGAGGATCATCATTTTGATGGTGTCTAATCTACCCCACCATGACAAAAAGAGGGAGACCATCTGTCAACCATACTCTTAACTTTAGATAAAACCTCTTCCAAATTGACCTGAATCGTTTTTGCAAAAGTAGAAGAGTATTTAATCCCTAAGCAAGTAATATTGTTGGTATTCCATTTAAAATCGATAGCCTCAAACATACTTTTTAGACAATATTTATTTAAAGGGAGCACTTCAGATTTGGAAAAATTCAATTTATATCCTGACAGAGCCGCATAAGAGGAGAGAAGATCGGTAAAAGCAGGCAGAGAAGTAGAGGGATCGGAGACATATAACATAATGTCATCCGCGTAAGCAGTAAATTTAATTTCAACAGATTTGTGTATGAAACCTCGAAAAGTGGGGGAATGTCGTAAAGAGTGAAGAAATGGCTCAAGAGAAAGGATGAAGAGTAATGGGGAAAGAGGGCATCCCTGACGAGTACCTCTTTGTAAAGGGAAATAAGGGGATTGAGATCCATTAACGAAAACTGAGGTAATCGGAGAGGAATATAACAATTTAATAAAGGAAAGAATAGAAGGGCCAAAACCGTGCCACTTGAGGGCTCGCATCATAAATAACCAGTGAACACGGTCAAAAGCTTTTCCGCATCCAAGGCTACAGCGGCTATAGGAGAGGAACTTTTAGAGGCCAGATGAATTATATTGAGAAAAGTTCTGGAATTATCAGAAATAATCCTTCCCTTAACAAACCCTGTTTGTTCAAAACCAATCAAGTCCGGAAGGACTTGATTAATGCGGAGGGCTAAAATCTTGGCAAATAGCTTACAATCAAGATTAATCAAAGATATTGGACGGTAATTAGCACAACGGGAAGGATCTTTATCTTTTTTGGGAATGAGACAGATCATAGCTTCAAGAAAAGAACCTCTAGCCTCTCCATTTAAAGCAAAATATTGAAAAAGAGATAAAATATGGGGCAGAAGAACAGACGAGAAGGAAGAGTAAAACTCTGCAGTAAGACCGTCAGGACCAGGAGCCTTATCCTTAGGTAGCATGGACAAAGCAGATTTAATCTCAGATAAAGAAATATCCCCTTCTAACATAGAGCAGTCCGGAAGAGAGGAAGAGCGAGGAGGTAATGAATCAAAAAGAAGTCCAAATTAGCGTCAGAAGGGGAAGATTCAGGGGTATATAAGGTCTTATAGAAATCTGTAAAACACGTTAATATTTCTTCATCCTTGAAACGAGGAACTTCATGATCGTCGATAATCTTAACAACTCTAGATCTTTGAGATTTCACCTTCAAATAATTCGCCAGCAGCTTACCAGCTCGGTTACGACCACCATAAAATTTAGAGTTTATTTTTAACAATGTCCCCGAAGCCTCTTCGGTGGATTTCTTGTTAAAATCAAGTTTTGCTTGAATCAAAGATTTAAGGGAATCAGCATTTTTGGATGAATAATACGCATGTTCTAACTTTTTAATAGAAGAAAGTAAAGAGACTGATTCGTTGCGAAACTGTTTCCGTTTTGTAGCTACATAATCTATAATAAATCCTCTAGCTGTAGCTTTAAAAGAATCCCAGATAATATGAAAAGGCATATCCGGAGTAGAATTAAGATGAAAGAATTCAGAGACAAAATCTTTAAAGCGGCTGAGAAATGTGGGATCTTTAAGAAGATAGTTGTTAAAATGCCAACGGCGAGATTTGGGAGACGAAGAAGGAAGATCCAAACTTATCAGAACGGGAGCATGATCAGAAATAAGAATAGGGCCAATCTCTGCATGTATGAGGTTTGAAAGAAGGTGTGGGCTTAAAAATATGTAATCAATTCTAGAAGTAGAGTTATGAGTAGGTGAATAAAATGTGTATTCTAAACTGTCAGGATTGAAAATTCTCCATGCATCCACCAGACCCCTTACAGAAATGGTCCTAGCAAAGGTTTTTGCATTTTATTAGGGATATACTTAGAGGAGGATTTCCTGTCTGTGAAGGGATCCATGACTTGGTTACAATCACCACCCACTATAAGGTTGGGGCTCGTACATGCATGTAAAGTATGGGACATGGATAGCCAGAATTGTGAGTCGATGCCTGTGGGGCCGTAGATGTTGAGTAAGGAAACCTGGGAACCATTAATAGTAGTATGAAGAAGGAGCCAACGACCCTCCTCGTCCTTTTCTTCTCTTTCTATCGTAAGGGATAAGGATTTGTGAAAAAGTATTACAACACCATTTTTCCTGTCTTTAGAGGGAGAGCAATAAACATGACCTACCCATTGCTTTTTAAGGGAATTAACATCACTAGTAGTAAGATGGGTTTCTTGTAACATAGCAATTTTGCATTGGAGTCTAGATAAATGGGTAAGTACCCGTTGCTTTTTAACAGGATTACGCAGACCTTTTACATTCCATGAGATAATCCGAACATTATCAGTCATTACCAGTCAAATTAGTTAGTACTAATATTAATAGTAATAAACAATTCAGCCAGATTATATAATCAATATAAAGGAAACCAAGAACAAAACCATGAATGCGTTTAAAAATGAACCATTGGACATAAAAATATAGATAAATGCAATATAGTGAAGATAAATGAACAAGAAGAAGAGGGTGACAGGGGAGAAAAATCAGGAGAAATATGAGGAACAGAGAGAAAGGGGATATGAGAAAAATATGTAAAAATAAAGAAATAAGACCAGAAAGTAAGAAAGAGAAAAGAAAAAGAAAAAAAAAGAAGAGGGAAAAAAAGAAAGTACAAGAAGCAAGTGATAGAAAAAGAAGAGTTGACTAGAAGCCGAGAGACTTCAGTCAAGAGCGACGGAATAGATATCCATGTTGAAGAAATTAACATGTGGAGGCGTGGAGCTGCGAGAGAAGACAGACGACTAAATCGATACCAGCATCGAGATCCATCAAGAGAATAACCAATCAAGGGAGACCAATAACATGAAATGGAATGGAATAAAGTTAGCGGACAACTACGACCGAGATAACAATAGGATACACAACACTTACCAGACATAATAGACATCAATGAATCCTAGGGTCGGGTTGAAGGGGCAGGGAGGAGGGACACATCTGGGAGAAGAATCAAAACAAGAGGAGGAGCAGCTATAATGAAAGACAATGAAAAAAAAGAAATACAATGTAAAGTAAAGCTGAGAAAAAAAAAAGAAAAAGGCCACAGACCATAATAATCAAAAGAGACCAGCAACGACAGATCCTAAACTACAACAACATAAAGTAGAAAAACTCTTCAGAACATTAAAATGGAAATATTGTTCTCAGAAAACAGACACATAACAGAACAACAGTATACTTCAAGACCCTCCAAATTCCATATCATCCCCTTTATGGCGAGATATAAATTGTTGCAGATCTTCAGGGCGATCAAAGGAATAAGATCTCTCCTTATAAGTAACTTTGAAAAAACAGGGGTGAACTAGTCCATATCTGGCGTTCATGGATCGAAGCGCCGGACGAAAAGAAAGGAAGTCTTTGCGACGCGCAGCAGTAGCGCGGGCTACGTCTTGAGAGAAGAAAACTTTTTGACCGGACCACAACATCTGCTTCCTCAACTTTGCTGCTGAAAGGACCTTTGACAACTCGGTGTATTCCAAAAACAAAACAATTATCCCTCGAGGACGATGTACAGGCGATGACGAAGATGAATCTGCAACTTTGGGGCCGATACGATGGGCACGCTGTAGATTGAGATTAGTGCCGTCCTTGAGACCAACAATCTTGGGAATGTGTAATTTTAGGAAGGCCAGCATGTCAGACCCTTCTTCACCTTCAGGAATACCATAAATTCGAAGATTATTGCGCCTATTGTGATTTTCTAAGTCTTCTGTTTGAATCTTGAGGAAAGCAATCTCTTTGGACATGGCCGCTACTTGAGGTATCAAATCCTGAGTATCACTGATCCTCTGTTCCATCTCAGACACTCTTGAGTCCAAATTAGACCATTTCTCATCTAACCTCTGAAGGGTAGCATTAGTGTCAATGACAAATGGTTTCAATAACTTAATCTCCTCCATAAGGTCTTCCATTGTAATGGGTAGTGGCGACTTGGTAGGCGAGTTAGGTTCTTTCTTCTGTCTTTTAGGTAGAGCGGCCAGGTTGGAGTCTTTGCGAGAGGAAGACATATTTGTTGAAATTAATTTCTGACCAGTCAAGGAAGAAGGCTCCATATGTAGAAAATTATTGAAGCACTGAGACCATCAGAAATATGCAGCACAAAAGGAGAAAAGAGAACCTTTCATGAATCTACTTATTTTGCACGACCCCACTATGGCGGAACATAAATTCCTGGCATATAACCAACTACATAAAGGTCAGTCACAACGTAGGAATATTTTAGTCAGAAAAATTGTTGTAGAAGCGGTAGCAATAACCTACCATTTGGCTCGGTAGTGATAAATAGAAAACCAGTTGAAAAGTGTTAATTAGTCATGCAACCTCCTCAGAAAAAGAAAAAAGAAACATTGTGAGGAGAAAGCCTTCACCAGAGTAAAGGAGGTTAAGGGCACTCAAAATGGCGGTCGCAGTGTTTAGTTGATGAAGCACACCTCATATTAAAGTTAGCTTGCAGGATACTTGGAGGTGGAGGCATGAAAAGTGATGGGCAACAGTCCAGCTCATAGAATGCGGAAAAAACGGCGTACCTGCATGATGCCAACTGCCAAATTAATGCGGAGCCGCAATATACACAAAATGGCGGCCGCGATCCTCTCAGGAAGCGCGCCACATTTCCGAGCCGAATTGCGGGCGATTGCGGGATCCGTGAAGCAAGAGAAATGTGTCCTTGTACTCAGCGGACACTCCGACGTCCGCGTCTGGCTTCAAAAACCGCCGTGAAGCGACTCCATCGGCCGCCCTTCTTAATTAGCGTGATCTCGATCCGGAGCGAGATCAGCCTGCTGCCATTCCCGTCGGCGCTCAAGCCACGCCCCCAGACACTTTGGTTTTACGCTGTAGTTTTACGCTGGTGCTGTTTGTTGATGAATTGTTGATTGCTTGTGAATGCTCGGATCATTGCAAACGTGAATCCATGTATCTGCTCAATGAATTAGCCCAACAACAGCATTAAGCATCGAGAGAAAAAACTGCAATTTTGTTTATTCACTGGTCACTATTTACTTCACAATATTTCTACTGGGGAGAGACACCAGGGCCCATATTACAGATAGGGCGCACTTTAAAGCAGGTGCGCCGGGAGCAAACATGGAAAGTGTGCCCTATCAGGAAGAATGTGCTGCCCTCGGGTCTGCCACGAACTTGCACTGCCCCCAGGGCAGCCCATTCAAGAGAAGTACAGAGCAGCTGTTTAAAAGCTGCTCCGTATTTCTCTGTGCAGGCGTCAACCCGCCTGCACTTTTACAAAGGATCAGAGATTCCCTTTGCAGGCGCGTGCAGTGAGTGACTGCACCCGCCTGCAAGGGGATGTCTAGGGGGTCCATGGTACCTCCTTTCCTCCCTTTAGAGGGCTGCATTTAGAAGGCCACCTTTTTGTGGCGCACTTTCAGTACGCCGTCTAAAGGCATGTTTGCCTCTGCACCCACGTTTGTAATATGGAGCAGAGGCAAAGTGATTCCCTCATTTATATGGGGTCACGCCCCATGCAAATGAGGGAACACCCTCTAATGATAGCTCAGGCGCTGCATATGCGCTAGAGCTATCTGTATTACAAAAGGGGTCGCACAAGCATCTGTGGCCCCTTCTGTAATACCAAAGTGCCCTAGGGGCACATAAAGCGGGCACAAATGCTTGTTGCGACCCCGGAGCGCTTGTGTAGCAGCAGCGGCCCGTGCAGGTAAGCGCAGTGGGGCGGTGCGGGAGGGGGCGGAGTCGACAGATGACGGAATAGGGAAAATTAAATAAATAAATCTAATTCCATCGTCTGTCAACATGACCCCCCAGCCCCCTACCAGCCCTGCCCTGCAACACCTCCCTACCGCGCTTACCTGCGCGGACCACCGCTGTTGTGTAGTATGGCCCCTGTTTTCTGATTGCACCAAAGCTGCCTGTAATGTACCCCAACTTGTTGCCTTCTCCCAGGTATGCACTGTTTTCAGGATGCCAGGTCACTGTAGGTAATGGGTCTTGGGCTGTGCTAGTATTGTGAAGCATCTGCATTATTTTGCGAAGAAAGGATACCCAGGAACCTTTGCCCTGGTCAATAGAAGCAGAATAAACTTTTGTACTAATGCCTGCTCCTGTTCTTTGTTTACCTGATTATATCAAATCCTTCTCATTGTACTGCCATTAAGAGGTAGGGCTGTACCCTCGGAGTGTTGGCACAGAATCTGGTGATAAAAAGAAACCTATTGCTATTATTTTTCTGCTCCAGAGCTGCCTCAGTGTTTGTATGCTGGTGAAGCACCCACATACCTTGTCAAAGTGTCTAGAATTGCTCTTGGATCACCCCTCACTCTAGCTGTTCCTCATATTGCAGCTGAACTGCTGATAACTTAAATACAGCACCTTTCCATGTCTAGGCCATCAAAATATCAAATATTGAAGCTCTCTGATCAACATATCATACTATTTGATGCCCTGTGTTGAACCTAGAGTCACTGTTCACTGCCTCCCTCAACAGAGAACCACGATTTTATCCTCTCCAGTGCACACCTTACCAAACCCCGTGTCGGTCTCACGAACACACCCTTGCCAAACTGTGACCTTGTGTATTATGTTGTTGCGTCCTGTCTCAGAAATAATGAAGGGACATAAGTTGCTGGCTATGCTGCTTGCTCTTTACTTGAAAATATTAAGAGTCTATTCTTAGGGCAGGTATGCTCAGCTCAAATGATTGTCCTTACACATGCTTGCGCGCTGGCTACCCAGAAATTCTATTTTTACTGATTCAAAGTCTGGTTTTGGGGTTGCCCATGACTTTAAGCACCTGTGGGTACAATGGGGGTTTGGTACTTCTGTAAGGGCCCCAATAAAAATTGGTTGTATGTTAAAGGTTTTCTTGATGTCCTTCAACTGCCCCTGAAATGAGCCACTGTTAAGTGCGCTCCCCACCAGCCATCTCAAGAAGTATCCAAAGGTTAATGCCTTTGATACCAGTACTGCTAAAAATGCTGCTTTGTCCACAACGATGAAGTAACTTAATTTGTCCCAAGCTGCTGAACCTCTTATGCGTAGGTTAAAGGATTTAGAAAATTTGCAGACTGAGGCACCCAAATGTGAAAGGTCAATTTGGACAAAGCATGGATGTCAAAATTGCCCCCATGGTTTGTGCCGAGACAAAGGTAAAGTGGCTGCTCCTAGGACACTCCTCCCAAACCAAGTCGGCTTAGTGTTAGTCCAATGGTATGATACATACCGCAGCCACTCAATGGTTTGCGCACTATTTCTCTTCCATTGCTCAACATATTTGTGCTCTATGTCAGCTATATTGGTAAATGTGGCAATATTACCCCAACTGACCATCATGCTCCTGGAAGTCCTTTTGTTCACATCCAAATTTACTTCATCCAAATGCCCTGGTGTTCTTCCTATGTTTATATTCTGGTCCTAAAGTGTACGTCCTCTGGTTGGATCAAACCCTACCCCTCTGCCTGAGCTGATGTTATTACTGTAGCTAAGAGACTACTACACTACTGTTTTCCCTGTTTCAAGACCTGGAGTGACGAAGAAACTCACTTTGTGTCCTTTGTAGCCCAGGAACTTTGAAAAGCACTAGAGATCCAACAAACACTTGGGAGAGGATGTGGCCTAACGGCTAGGGCTGCCGACCTCGAAGCTAGGGAAACTGGTTCGAGTCTCTGCAGCCACGCTCAATATCCTGTGTTTAAGGGCAAATCACTTAATCTCCCCGTGCCTAACAAAAATTAATGTGTCCGTCTGTAACGCAACTGGTGCTCATGTAAAGCGCTCTGATACCTTCGGGTCTAGTTCACGCTATATAAACCCCCCCCCCCAAAAAAAACACTGTGTTCACCACCTTTGAATCCTTGAAGAAAGTTCAGCACTACAATGGCACTCTGTAAAATAATGGAAACAGTGCTTAAATGGCCAGAACCCCTTCCCTTGGCACAGATATAAATTTGGGCCACCCCCAGCAAGAGGGTAAAGTTGAGTCCCAATGAAAAAAGCTTCAGTAAAAATGAAATGTAAGATTTTTTTCTTAATGACAATGAGATGAGTTTAATATTGACATCTCATGACAATAGAGATTATGCAATAATGCGTATTATGATGTCATGATGTCATGACTGGTCTCAAAGAGTAACACACCAGCAAACCTCCTCTCTTATTGTCCAAGCCAGAGAAAGCCCAAATGGAGGAGCCCAGAGTGGAAACAGGAACAAAGGAACTAAAATTTGGACGGCCAATTGGAGGTTAAAGGTGGAGAGAAACTGGAAATTAAGAAGGTATAGAATACGATTATCATTCTTCAGTAGGGCAGCAGGTGAAAAAAGCCAGGAGGTTACTGTGATCCCTAAACAGCGGTCCATTTCAGTTACAAATTGCATGCAAGAAAGGGAGGAATACGAGAGACAGTGAGGATATGACGAGGCCTCTAGAAAATGTTATAAATATCGGTACTCATACAACAGGGACAAATATGCACCCAAGGCAAGGGTTGAAGTATTATTATCCCTACCTCATTGTCTTTAATAAAATCTTAGATTTCATCTTCAATGAAGCTAGGAAAATCCTACCTTTCACAAGAGAGTGAGGTGGTATAATATGCAAGTTTCAAATGTGGAAATGGCTCAATCCACTATATGTTTGGCTGGCCTCAGAGAGAAGGTTCTGAAGGTTGCAGCATGAGACCAATGAGCAGATCTAAGGATTTCATCCAGTTTTTAGACATGGAAGATAGCCTTTGAAGCCATGGTTTCACAAGTGCAAAGAGTCCCAAAGGAGGAAGTAGCAGCTATGGAAGCAGTCATGATTGCCTTCACTTAGCGACCCAGAGTGGTGCAAGAGACTGATTTTCAAGGATTCTTAAAGGGGATAAGAAGCTTGCCCAAAGAAAGAGAATTAAGAAAACGAATAAGAGAAATGTACTCTTTAAGACACACAAACACAGAGAGGATGGAAAGTAAGGAAAGAGGATAAATTGGGATGCTGACATAGTATGAGATGAAATGTACAATGTAATACTATCAGGGGAGATGTGCAGACAGGGGAGATGTGCAGACGTGAGAGGGGAAGAGCTATAATATCTGACATGCACAAGAAATGAAGTATACAAAAAGAGATGGATGGAATGCTTGAATTAATCTCAGCCACTGGTAATTACTTGAGCCGCATCGCAGTCCATCTTATTTTGCACACCATGCCACCTCAGTTTAGACATTTAATTTGCATATGGCTGGGTCCACAATGAGGTGGCATGATGGTTAAAAAACAATGGATTGGGATGTGTCCCGAGTGATTGCCAGTGGCTGAGATTAATCAAGCGGTCTATCCATCACCTTGTTGTTTTTGCATTTGACACCCTAAGTGCCCCGGGATATGCCCAGACGTGGGTCTCAGCCTCACTCTACCACTGGAACCAAGCTATAAGAGGCTGAAGAGCCATAGCAAGGGCAGAACCATCCTAGGTTGCTTGAGCTTTGGTTCAGGAAGGAGCTGGCCTGGCAGTTTGGGCTGGACTGTTGCTACGAGGAACAAGGTTATGACTGATTTGCATAATGCTGGGTCCAAACTGAGGTGGTATGGTGGGAAAAAATGGATTGGGATGCGGTCAAAGTGACTGCCACTAGCTGAGATTGATTCAAGCATTCCATCCACCACCTTTTTGTTTTTGCATTTGATGCCCTAAGAATGTCTGGTATGCCCAGATGTGGGTTCTGGGCTCACTATGCCACTAGAACCAAGCTATAACCGGCTAAAGAGCCCATGCCAAGTGGTTGCTTGGGTTCCAGTTCAGGAAGGACCTGGCCTGGCAGTTCGGGCTGGACTGTTCCCATGAGAAACAGGTTCAAGATGGATTTGCATATGAGTGGGTCCAAACTGAGGTGGCATGGCACACAAAAAACAATGGATTGGGATGTGGCCTGAGCGATTGGCAGTGGCTGAGATTAATTCAAGCAGTCCATCCATCACCTTTTTGTTTTAAATTTGACACCCTATGTGTGCCAGACGTGGGTCCCGGGCTCACTGTGCCACTGAAATCAAGCTATACCCAGCTGAAAAGCCCATAACAAGGGCAAAACCGGTCCTTGGTTGTTTGTGTTCCGGTTCAGGAATGACCCTGCCTGGCAGTTCAAGATGGGCTGTTCCCATGAGGAACAGGGTCAAGACTGACTTTGATATGGCTGGGTCCAAACTGAGGTTGCATGGTGGGCAAAAAATGATGGATTGGGATGTGTCCTGAGCGATTGCCAGTGGCTGAGATTAATTCAAGCATTCCATCCAACATCTTGTAGTTTTTGCATTTGATGCTCTAAGTGCGCCGGTTATGCCCAAATGTGGGTCCCACGCTCACTGTACCACTGGAACCAAGCTATACCCGGCTAAAGAGCACATAACCAGGGCAAAACTGGTCATGGGTTGGCTTGGCAATTCGGGCTGGACTGTTCCTGTGAGGAACAGGGCAAGACTGATTTGCATATGGCTGGGTCCAAACTAAGGCAGCATGGTCAGCAAAAAACGATGGATTGGTATGCGGCCTGAGCAATTGCCAGTGGCTGAGATTAATTTAAGCATTCTATCCATCACCTTGTTGTTTTTGCATTTGATGCCCTAAGTAAGCCGGGTATGCACAGACTTGGGTCCAGGGCTCACTGTGCCAATGGAACTAAGCTATACCCAGCTGAAGAGCCCATAACAAGGGCAAAGCTGGTCTTGGGTTGTTTGTGTTTCAGTTCAGGAAGGACCTGGCTTGGCAGTTTGGGCTGGACTGTTCCCACGAGGAACTGGGTCAAGACTGATTTGCATATGGCTGGGTCAAACTGAGGTGGCATGGTGGGCGAAAAATAACGGCTTGGGATGCAGCCCGGGCCTGGCCAGATTAATCCACGCATTCCATCCATGACCTTGTTGTTTTTGCACAAGAAATGAGGCAAAACATGGGGGTGAGCCTAAAGACGATACTCTTAAGGGAGAGCACATAATTTTAGATTTTGTCAAACTAAAAGGAGAGAATCTGATAGACATCCAAGATAGAAGAGCTACAAGGAAGGTGGTACTCTTAATGCAGATTCCCTTCACAAGACAACAGACCAGATGGGTCCTAACCCAACGAAATTGAGTTGAAGAGGTCAAGATGAGCTTTGATTGCTCAGCAACAGATGTTATTAGTTCTGTAAGAGAGACCGTTAGAGAAAAGGATCAAGAGTAAATTAGCTTCAGTGGAAGACAATTCAAATTATGTCCCAGGCACAGAGAAAGCTAAGTTGCCAGGCAGAGCTATAGGCGAAGTCAGGTTCTTGGAGCCCAGTATTTGTGGTCAGGTCTACAGAAACTTCCGACAGTTCAAGGCCATCAAATTCTCCAAGCCAGAATATAAAAATAGAACCATCTTCTAGGTCTAAGAGAAAGTAATGGATGATGGAATGGGGACAAGGGAAGTCGGGGGTCAGTTCCAAGGAGGTGTGAAGAACTAGCCTTGAGGTATTGGCTATAACCAGGACTACCTTACAGAGAAAACGTCTTGTTAAAAAAAGGACTCTTGGGGAGAGAACAAAAGGTATCATGGCAGAAAAGGGACCAGTCATGAAGGAAGGCATCCACGACTATGCTGCTGTGTCCAGATGCCAACTCCGGTACATGGGGAGTTGATGTTTCAGAAGAGAAGCAAAGCAATCCCAAGCCAAAGAACTCCAAAGAAGAATGACACAATGAAAGTTAATTGGGTCCAGTCTCCAATCACTGGAGTCCTGGAGATGTCTGGAGAATCAATGTGAAGTGCAGCTGTGAGACCCGAAAGGTTCACAGTTACATTGTTACAGAGGCAATGTTCCCATTGGTCACTGGTGTAGCGTCCTCGCCAGCCTGGGACCCGCCAATTCCTACACCACACACAGAGCTTCAGTATTACATGTCTTTATTCATCTGAGTGTAACCGCGAACTCAACATTCTAAACCTGCATTCAATTCATTACAGTCTAACACTTCTGTCACAGTTCTACACAGTCCATCAGGAGCCAAAAGGGTTCCGTCATTGCTAACTCACACAACACTACATCTCCCCCTCTGTTAAATATAAAATTAAAACATTTGCACAAATATATACACAATTATACCTCTTCAATGAGTCTTCGTGGTGCTCTGATCAGACGTCCCGATCGTGTCTTTGGAAACGGGACAGGAAGTAAAAGTGACTGTGATCTGCATTGGCAATGTAGGAACATCAGCAGTCAGGGGTTTTTCACTTGTCCTTTCTGACCCAGTCTTTGCATTGACAACAGTGCCTGACGATAAACCACATGTCGGAAATGCGAGGAATCTTGTGTAATGGACTTCCCAGGACGTTGGACAGTCAGCATGTGTCCTTTGCAGGTCACAACATGAAATGGCTCAGCCTCGAAAGGAGCATCAGATTCCCATTGTCTAGATTCACAGGCAAGCACTCGATCTCCTCTCATGAAAGTAACTTCTTTTACATGTCAACACTTGTCTGCATAGGCCTTCATTTTCCTTTTATGATCCAAGTCTTTTATATGGATTTCTTCCTCCACTCTATATCTTCTGTTGGTCCACTGAGGTAACTTGGTCGTTTTTGCTCTCCCGAACATTAAGGTAAGGTTGCAGGGCTTTCAGCTGTGGTCGAATGAGGAGTCGAATGGTAAGCTCAAAGACTAGAATTCAAGACAGTTTTAAGGTTGAGCTTTTCCAATACAGCACGCTGAACAGCTTTCTTAAGAGTACTCATGAAACGTTCAACAAGGCCTGTGGCCAAAGAGGTGTGCTCTTCTGATGCTTCACATTAAGAAGCCTGAGAAAGTCTCTGAATTCTCAGCTGTTGAAAGGTGGGCCGTTGGCAGATTTTAAGATCGCAGGAATACCCCAGGTCGCAAAGATGCTGTCTAATCTCTCGATGACTGTTTCTTGAGTGATAGATGAGAGATCTTCTTTCAATGGAAAAGGGAATATTTATCAACAATCACCTTCAGTTGATGCCCATTGTCAATAGGACCAAAGAAATCAACGGCAATTCTTTCCCATACATGCTTTGGCAACTCTAACATGTTTAAGGTGTGTAGAGTGGTTCTCAATGAAAGGCAGTTACATAGATGACAGGCCTTCAATTCTCTTTCAACTCTCTCATCGAGATGAGGAAACCAGACTCGGTCTCAGAGAGCTCGTTTTGTGGCAACGATCACACAAAGTCCTTCATGGGCCACTTCAATTTTCTGTTGTCGGAGACTCTCCGGAATAACAATTCTCGAACCTCTCAGAATAATGCCTTCTTGAGTAACGGACAGTTAATCTGTTATATCTAAGGTTTTATACTATGCATCTTCCCTGTTTCTCTGCCTCTGCTGCTCTGCTAGTGTGAATGTGTTGGGTAGAATGTTGGTGTGGATGGTGATGTCATTGGAATGTGTGGATTGCTGTGAGGTGGAGTGCCAGTTGGATCCTGGGCTGAGCAGCAGGGAGGCTGCTCCTGGTGGGGCCTTTTCTACATCTTTAATGGAAAACCTACTTAACATCTAAGAACAATAAACTTATTCATCTGTAACCTAACCACGTCTACTGGAACTCCTTACTACGACACAACATAATCTTTGACATTTTTAAACTTCTGGTGCTCACAGTCATTGGTAAAATGTCCAGGGTGCTGGTTCTACGACTGATGCATAATAATGTTTTCTAGTTTTAACATGTCACTATCTTGACTCATGGCAGTGACAATTTGTTCTAGTGAAACTGCAGTTGGTGTGCTTGATTTCACAATGAAATTTATGGTTGCTTCAGCTGTCTTGGAAGGGGTACCATGACACTGTAGAGGCACTTGTGAGAAGTAGCCGGCAGGGTTTTGATCTTTACCTGGATGGTGCACGATTGTGTAGTTGCATTCTTGTAATCGTAAACCCCAACGTTCAATGTGCTAGAATGTAAATTTTATCAAAAGAATTTTTAGACAAAAAAATGATCTATGACACCTTTTCTTGAGGAAATAGCAAACGTATGCAAATTACACGTTGTGAGAAAATGACACAAAAATACGAAATATGGTTACTGCATCATAAAAGCATGCAGAAGAAAGGTAGATTAGACCTATATTATTCATTCAAATAATTTAGTTGTGATTTTTATTAATGAAAATATATCAATTTACTAACGAGCTAGAAATATGTAAAATGGTAAATTCTCACGTTATGGAGTTTCTCGCTAATTAACTTGATATTCATATATGAGTGTGAACATTAATAAGACTACATTGAAAATAATGTGAATTAAGTTGTTTTTTTGTGTGAAAAATTAATGAAAGTGACATTGCATGTAATAATGTGTACACCGAAAATGACAAAAGAAAAGTAGGTGTTGCGCAATCATAATTGACCGTGCTTTCATGAAACGTCTCTAGAATGTATTTCATATATATATTAATGTTAGATTATAAATGAAAATGTTTAGAGAAAATATTGGCTATATGTACACATTGTTTTTTTAAAAATGTATGAGTAACCTATATTTACATGTATTAATCAGTGCATCAATTATATATTTGAAACTTATATGTATTAGTTCCCTTTAAACGTATGATTAATTTTTAATATGACTTTGCCGTATATTAGCTTAAATTCATGTAGGCCTCATTCATAAAGTGAAATTGTTGACTGGAATAACCAAAGCTTATAGGAACATTCCACACTATAGCCAGTAGTATTGAACTAATAACTGTTTTCTTTGACTTCTCCTGTACTGCGCAGAGCACTTACAATTATTGCAACAGTTCTGAACAGTGCCTGGGAAAGTGCCCTCTTGAACTTGCTATGTCTTTTCCTCAATGTGCCATTCTTCAATGTGTTGCATGTTGAATAACTTAAGGAACTGTGTAATCGATCCACCTATTTTTCTGGATTTTGTGTCTTTACTGTAGCATCACACTCATCCTATACGAACTGACAATGGACTGAGTGGTCTGACAAATTGAAGTGATGGCAGGAGGTGGCACCCCAGAACTGACTGAGTATCAAATTGACTATCCTAAGGGAATCTGGGGAGAAGAACTGTTTTGGCTTCTTTGTCTTCCTTATCATCCCCTTTGTCGATTGGAATGATTAAGAAAGGGGAGTTCCATTCGTGCTGCTGTGACCCTTGCTGTTACAGTGGCGGACATAGACAGATCTCTGTCTAATCAGACTGGACCAGCTACTTGGAACTTTGTTGAACTTTCCTGAACAAGTCTTAGATAAAGGCTTAGCTGGCTACCTATCCATACTGACGCACCTGCTGTGTGCACCTGGGGGTCTACCTCGGCTGAGAGAGACTGCCCCATTCTGGAGCTTCTTACTGTCCAGAAATCCCGACCTCTGGTATTTGAATAATTCATATTAATCTGAATTCAAATTTGAATGCTAGATTTCTTATTATTATTGTTTCCATTTAATCTGATAAACTAAAGTAACAAATTAGATTTTACTCTGCTATTCTGATTCATTGTCCTTTGTGAGTGTGTATTCATTCTGGGTTACCCTATAACTAAAGGGAAATGCAAGAGGGAAGTTTCTGAACATCAAATCCTGATGCTCATATTCTTTATTGCTATACCAGAATTCCTGGTTTGTATGATCCTTGCCCGCCTACGTTTCTTTAGGAGATTGGGTGTGCGGTGATCATATTTTATGTCTATGGTATTTTCCTGGGAATTATCTATATGAGCTTCATTTTGAGATTGTAAAATACAGTTATCCCATTACTGGTCCTCATTGGGTAACTTCCAGTTCCCCAAATATCCAATCTCTCTCAGCACAGAGCAAGATGCATCAGAGGACCAATTGAAATTGAAATAATAGGTAAAGTAAGTAAGGGCCCAGTAAACGCTACAGCAAATGCAAGGAGGCATCTTTGCCTTTGGATTGCCAAAGATGGTCAACAATGCTTGATGATCTGTCACAAGCATGAAGGGCTTTCCACATAAGAACACGTGGAAATGTTCACAAGCCCACACCACTGCTAAACTTTCTTTCTGAGGTTGGGAATATGCACATTCAGTTTGGGACAAACTTCTGCTTGCATTTGCCACAATATATCTTCGACCTCGGTATGAAGCTTTGGACCAAAGTATGCCATTTCAGAAGCGTTCTCAATAGCTTGTTTGATTTTCTTGAAGCTTTTCTCAAATTCACATGACCAATGAAATCAAACATTCTTTTTCGCTAAGTCTCTTAATGGAGCACTTACAGTGACAAAGTCTCGTATATATCTAGAACAGTAGCTGGTCATGCCAAGGAATGGCCGTAATATGGAAATATCTTGTAGGGGACTGGCAGTTAAAGACACACAATTAATGGACGGAATGCAGAACAAATCAAAACATTCACCCCCAGTCAAGAGATCTGGGTTAAATCTATCATTCTTTTGCTCACCATGCCACCCCAGTTTAGACCTGGCCATATGCAAATCAGTCTTGACCCTGTGCCTCATGGAAACAGTCCAGCCTGAACTGCCAAGACAACGGCTGCACTTTAGCTGGATCGGGTGTCATACCCCCATCAGAAAAGATATGGCCACAGTATTTTAACTTTGTCTTATGGAACTCACATTTCTCAGCAAACAAAGTTAAACCTGCAACAGCAAGCAAATAACACACTTGTGTGAGAGCTTTATTGTACTCCTTCTGTGTAGCTCTGAAAACCAATACGTCATCACTATAATTGAAAGCATTCTTGACAGGCTTTATGATACGTCGAATGACATCTTGAAAAAGCTCTGCCACTGATGACACAGAAACTGAGGGGCTAATTACAATGGCGGTCGGTCAGACTGCAGCCGCTATTGCGGCGGTCTAGAGACCGCCGACAAGCATGCGGGCAGTCCAACCACCGTATAGTGATCCGACCGCCGGGCTGGCAGTCAGAAAAACTGTGGGAGCATGCTGCGGCCTTGGGAAAGGGCTGCAGAACATGCTGACGCCATGCAGCACCTCCTGCACACCCATCCACTGTGTCCATGCTCTGTTTGGGGCCTCCCATATCCTTTTCTGACAATCTTTTCACAGCAAGATTCCCGTCATGAAAATGCTGTCGGAAAGGGGCATCGTAATCCCGATGGTGGTGCTTGCCTCGGATCCGCTGCCATTCGGGGACACTGTTCCGATTGCGCCCCCGTCAGGATCTATGATCCTGGAGGAGCCCGTAGTCTTGCGTCTGAAAACTTAGGGTCCGACTGCCAGTATCAGGATACAGTGGTCAGACTGAAGGGCTGTCGGCAGTCGGACCGCCACCGACAGCCTGTCGGCGGTCCAACGGCCATTATTGTAATGAGGTCCTTAGTCTTTTAAAACAGAACAGACCAATATGTGTAGAAAAGGTTGTAATGTACCTGCAATTCTCCTTGAGTTTCAACTGATGATATCCATTATTCAGATCAAGGCTAGAGAAAACCTTCACGCCATTCAATTGTGTTATCATGTCGGCAATGTGCAACCCTGGATGTCGTTCTCTTTCAATTGCCTTGTTCGCTTGGTTAATATTAACATAGATGCTTACCACTCCTTCACTGTCCTTTTTGGGTACCACCATTATGGGAGAAACCTATGGCGTTGGACCAGTGGAACGTTCAATGATATCATGTTTGAGTAAGGATTCAAGTTTTATTTCAACAGCTTCCTGTAAATGAAATGCAATGCATCTCTGTCTTTAAACAGTAGGGCAAACACCTAATAAATCAGTCTTGACCCTCCCCTCATTGGAACAGTCCAACCTGAACTGCCAAGACAGATCCTCCCTGGACCGGCAACAAGAATCCTGGGACTGGTTTAGGGGTATATCACCCCTCATCAACCAGGCTAGCTTGAATCCAGTGGCACAGCGAGCAAGGGACCCACATCTGGGCATACCCATCCCACTTAGGGCAAAAAGTGCTGCGGTAACAAATGATGGGCGGAATGCCGAATATATCCAACATTCTCTCCAGTCAAGAGATTTGAGGTAAATCCATCGTTCTTTTGCTCACTACGCCACCCCAGTTTAGACCCAGGCATATGCAAATCAGTCTTGACCCAGCTCCTCATGGGAGCAGTCCAGCATGAACTGCCAAGACTGGTTATCCCTGGACCTGAAACAAGCATCCTGGGATCGGTTTTGGGGTATATCACCCCTCAGCATCCAGGCTAGTTTGAATCCAGTGGCACAGCGAGCAAAGGACCCATGTCTGGGCATACCCATCCCACTTAGGACAAAAAGTGCTGGGGCAACAAATGATGGATGGAATGCTGAATAAATCCAACATTCTCCCCAGTCAAGAGATCTGGGTCAAACATGGGTTCTCCCAGTAAATCAGGAAAGGTGGATTTAAATCATGTAAAATGGACATTAGGATTTGGAGAATTAGGAGAGGGAATTTCAAGGGACCTTGGGAAGAAGAACCAAAGTCATCATTAATGTCTCTAGAGAGTGAAACACAGGAAGAGAATTCCATCCTGGCATTAGTTATAGCCTCATAGTAAAACCCAACTTGGGGTTCCCAAAGTGTTCTCTCAGCTCTCTTGCTTTGCGGTCGCACAATTTGGCAAATCAGGCCATGATGTCTTGGAAGTCTGCGTATGTAAAATACTTAAGGCTTGTACACAAAAATGACCTGCACAGATATTCTTGCTGTTGAGGAGAGAAGCACTGGTCAGGAGGTCATAGAACACATGTTCAGATCTCTCATCATGGGCACTGTCATATTTATCATTTATCTTCCACAGGTTTCACTGAGAGAACTGTCGAAACTGGGGGATGAGTGGAAGCACATTGAACTGAAGAGATTAATAAACCTTTTCCTACACCCACTTAATTCAGAAAAGAGCTAGATTGGCCAAAACATTGGATAGGCCGGTCTTACATGATTATCGACAATACATCTCTGGGCAATAGTTCATAGCTGAAAAAGCTGACAGGCTGTTGGCTAGACTAATCAAAATAGAGTCCTCCTGATAACAAGGCTGCAAAATTCTCAAGGGTAGATTGTGTTTGCAGATCTAAATCAGTGATGTATTTGTGGGGTTTTGTAGGGTGCCATATTCATAGCAGTTCACTTGGGATGAAGCCTGCATTAGTGAATAACTGAAGAAATTAGGGTTGAAGGCATAAACACAAAAGCAAAGAGAAGCACTGGATAATCCAATCACTATACTGAAAATCAAATTAGTAACAGCCCAGTTGGTGTCAAATAAAACCCCAGCAGCAAAGGCCTGCCACCCAAATTTTATAGCACCTGTCAAAAACAACTGGTACAGCCCTTAATGAACATGTACAATGCTACCAAAGATGCTGTTTACTAACCCTCCACTATCTGTGAAGCTAGATAGATATGTTTCCCTTTTCTAACCTAAAATTAGATTGCAAAAGTCTGAGACAAAACTTTTCCCTGTCGTGTTACATTTGATCAACCCATATCATAGTGGATTTGTGCCTGGCATAAACATCTCCTGAGCACATGCAGACTTTACCATGTCATAGACAGGATGACTTTAGACACCACAGAAACGGTCGTAGTCTCCATAGACTTATAGAAGGCATTTGAATCGCTAGATGGGGGTTACCTTTTTCAGGCCTTGCAGTATATAAGGTTCAGTGAAGTGACAATAAGCTTGATTGACCTGCTATACTCATCCCACAGCACGTGAAAGGACAGTCAGGTTGATGTCAGACCAAATAGTAGCCAAAGGCAGTACAACAGAGATGGGCTTTGCCTCTGCTGTTCTTTGCTTTAGTGCAGGAACAACTGGTGAGTTCAATCAGATGAGCGAAGTCAACCCAAGGAATCAATATCTACTGGGTCTCATACTTTATCTCCATTTATGTGGATGATGTTCTTCCTTATTTATGGAATGTTAATATAGACCTGGAACCAACACTAGAATACTAACAAACTTTAGCACGGTTTCGAGTCGTGTCTATTCCCCATTAATTATCATAGCACTGATGCGCCGGTTGCCTTGACTCATAGGTTGAAATGGGACCAGCATAACTTTACATACTTAGGCATACAAATTTTCAGGGGGCCTGAGAAGCTAATCTCTGGAAACACTGTAAAGGCTGTGGCAGCCACCCATGCCTCGGTGACTTTCTGGAAACAATCCCCCATTATTCATTGTAGGCAGGTTGCTGTGCTTTTTCACCTCTGTCCCAGTACTCCATATGCAGTACCAGTTCCATGCTGGCTTATGCAGAGTATTACTGTGAAAACTATATCTGCCCATGAAGGAGGGTAGACTAAAGGTGTCCAACTTCAAGGCTTATTACTTGGCAGCACGCAATGGTTGCAACCTGGAGATCATGCTGAATAGTCTATTAAACTGGTACGATCTCTATAGCAGAGTTCTTGTCCAACGGTCATCAATCAAGCCCCTCATGCCCTATCCTGCCAAGAGTAGGAAAACAGTTTTGGTGTATACACCTAAGCAGAGTTAGCCGAGGAGTACCTAAACTGTTTCTCCTGTGCCTTTCTAGACTACACAAGATTGCAGAGCAAGTGTATTTGAAATCATGGATAAAAGCTAATTTGACCAACATAGGCAAAGTGTTTGACTTTGTAGAGATGGTGGAATTAACACATCTGAGGGCCATATCTGGCCTACTTTCAGGTCAACCCTAAGCCTTTACCCTCCCTAGAAAATGCAGCCAAATTGAAGTAATGAATTCGAAACCTAATACCTGAAATAGAAGCAGTGAAACAGGTTTTACTGATCACTGAGGCCTCCAAAATATGGGCTCACAGGCATTGAATAGAGGTACAGGGCAAACCTCGAAAGAGAATACATTGATCATAAATTGGTAAAGAAATTCACAATGAAAGTAACAGGAAATGCTAAGTTCAAGTTGTTTTAGTTTAATTATGTTCACAGAACATATCTGACTCCCAAATGGTTATGTCACATGTATCCTGGAGTCCTTCATTCTTGTCTCCGTTGTGGAGCTGAAGAGGTTTTTATTTCCACATGGTATGGGTTTGAAAGGTTTTGTACATTGTTAGATACCCTCAGGAGCAGACATATCAGATGCAAAACCAAAATCAGCTTTCTAGGTCTAATACACCAACCTAAGTCAGAGAACGTGACTTCTAAATGTTTTTTATCTGGCCCTGCTACTGGCCAAATGCTGTATAGCCATTGAAGGTTGATTTTCATCCACTCCCATCATCTTGGTGTGGAGATAAGAATAGTCATTGGAGGCTCCTCCCTTCCAGTAGCGAAAATTAAAGAAAAAGAAAACGATAATAAACTGTGGTTTATTATGGTTATTTTGTGTCCCGGGGTCTTGGGGGTGGGCCAAGGGGGAAAACAGGCAGCCACGGGGAGTGGTATACACTGTTATCAGTGTGCATGACTGTTTGGCCAGCCCTCTGGGGCCGGCCAAACAGTCATGCGCACTTTGCATAATCTCCACCCAGGCTGCATTACAGCCTGGGTGGAGAACATACCCAGGTACCCAGTCCCAGGCTGAGCGCCGAAAAACGGCGCTCAGACAAATCACAACTCTGCATTGCAGAGTTGTGATTGGCTATAGGGAGCCTGGGTGCTTCCTGACAGAGCAAAGGGACAACAAGAGATGCTGTGATAAGGTAAGTTTAAAAAAAAAAATTAGTAGCCCCTGCTTTCCCAGTCCACGCACCCCCAGCCACGATCCGTGCCAGCCGCCACTGAGAATAAGGTAACAGCAGAAAAAGTGGCTTATATTATGGATTGCAATAGACAGGGGGAGACATTGTAAACCTGGAGTTAGGCAGCCTCCGGCTTAAACGTCCCCCGAAGCCTGGTGTCTTGCCAACATTGTTTAACTTTTACCTTGCGATCCAATGCTGCGCAATAGCAAACTTTTTTTTATCAATTTATAGTCTGGAAGGCTTGTGTGATTTGAATGCTGAATAGCTGCTCTTTATTGGAATGATGCCTATTGTAAATTTTGCCTATTGCACATTACTTTTGGAACCCAGCCAGTAAATTATCTGTTAATTGGTTTGATTTCATTTTTCATTGAATGTCGATGTCCTATTGAATGGGCGATGGTTCTATATCTACAATAAACTCAATAAGGACAACTTTTAAAAATTCAAGGCGTCACCAGACCTGGGTTGGCCACTTTGTGATTTCTGGGAGAGCTACCATGTGCTCCCGTTTCAATAGGGTTAACCACACCTGAGTTAAACTTTAAAGAACAGTTAGGGGTGCTGCTTTATGGTACCATTTCGGAGTTCTTAAATATTGGGGTACAGTTCTGCTTCCACAAAAATTGGTAGCAGAGGATGGCTGCATAATAAGGAACATCTCCTCGTTGTAAGGGGTCTCAAAAGTATTCTATCAGCTCCTAATTCCAATTCTGAGAGAACAGTGGATTTTCTGGAACTCTACCAGTGGTTCCCGATGCCAGATTTATCAAAAGAGGTCTGAGAGGTCTGACTTGCAGTGTGTGTGAGATTTGTTTTCTTACTTGTTGACTTTTTTCCTTATTTAGGTTGAGTAGACAAGGGTTTATTTAATTTAAAATTGATTGAGAAAAGGTTTCCAATAGTCTTTCTAATTCACAGAGAAATTGTGCTGTGATTGGTTAGTCAGCCAAGGAGCCCTGCTGTGATTGGTGAGATGGCACCACAAAGCTGTGCTGTCATTGGTTGGTTGCTGACAGAGCTGAGCTGTGATTGGTTGACCTTCGACAGAACTGTGCTGGGATTGGTTAATGTTGGCTAGTTTGTTATTTGTGGTTTTAAGATTGCTTTAAGTGAGAATAATGGGGAATGTACTGAAAAATCCTTAGATTTCAGTTGTACTTGCTACTGAGGGTCAGAAAATACCTGCTGAAGGAACATCTGCATGCAAAATGATGACGAACATTGGGTGCTATACTTGTACCAGGATTTCTGAATAGTATGAATATACTGCATCGGATAAGGTCCTACAGTTTCCTTTAGAGGGTACCTTTAACATTAGAGAGCTGGATTTCCTTAGACAAACCATAAATGATATGAAGCCGATGCCTAGACTTACACAGTTTGAGGCACTAAATAAATGGGATTGAATGGCTACAGGGAAGGAGAGAAACAAAATGTCAAAATAAGTAAAGGGCTTATTTAGACAGTGGATGGGGAGTAAGCTGGATCGAAAAGAAAAATATTGGGGGGAGAGCTTCTCCTGCCATTGTTAAAGAAAAGAATGATCAAAACAATACAAATGAAGTAGAGAGGCAGGGTAATGATTCTAATGAGGATAATTTTCTTAATGATCTTTTGAATTTCAGATCTCTTCTGTTTACAGCTACAGCAACGGGAACAAATGGTTCTCCTGGTTCCTACATGGGAGCGAGAAGAGATGGTACTATAGTGCAAGCTCCTAAGGTTGTGGTACCAAGTGCACCAACTGAAACGGCAATCACAGCATTGCCTAGTACCAACAGGGATATTCAGTCTGTCACTCACGTTCAAGTCAATGCACCTGTTAAAACGGTGGTGGTAGAAGAGCCTCCTACCAAACTATTAACATTGACATTTTAAAGATTGAAATGGTGAAATGTTACAGGGAAACTGATTTAAACAGGCTATTAACATACAATATCAATGAAATTAGAAATTTCATATAAGAAGCAGCAATGGGTGCAAATAAACACAGGACAAACTGGAGGAGTTAGCCGATGAGTCCAAAGTGGACATCAGCAGAATGAAAAACTTAAAGTAAAATTATAAAATAGATTTGACTCATGAAGAAATTAAGGAAATGGGCTTAATCACTTTGAGAGCTGATATTACAGATTTAATTGAAAAAACAAGGAAATAGAGTGATCTAAGAAAAACACGTAAAGGTGGAGAAAGGCATGGCAAGTAAAAAGAAAGTGAAGGGGAATGAAGACAGAGCAAAGGGTACAGCAAGTGATTCGGAAGCTGGGACAGGAACGGTTTTAGAATTTCCTTTCAGAGAAATGCATGGAGGGAATCCCACAATTTCTCAGAAATTGTGAGAAGAACCGGAGGAGTGGCACGAAGAAGCATAACGGTTGAAAAACATATCGCAAGTGTCGTGGATTGATTTAAATTCATTATTCGAGATTATAATTCCTAGTGATTTGTGGGCAGACTGTAAGGCAGTGGCTGCATGGCCAGCTGAAGAACCAGCTATGGTTGCTCCTAATAATGCTCTTTTTGAGGAAGTAGCCAATAAGTACAGACAGGTAACTGAGAATTTGAACAAAATAGTTCTTGAAAAAGATATAAATTTGGTAGCAATTTTGAGAACTTCACAGGAGCCGAAGGAGTCAGTGCATACTTTTTATGAGCGGCTCAGGCAGCTTTTCAAGAAACACATCAGAGTCGATGATCCTGAGAAAGATGGTGTCAGTGGTTTAGTTTCTGCTTTTGTTATGGGTTTAAGGCCAGAGCTCAGTAATCATATACAACTAAGTGAATTGTGTTGGCAGACAAAAATCATAGATGAGATCCTGAAGCTAGCAAATTACTTTGATGGAAAACAGAAAATGATTTTAAAAAGTTGATGACTGCTCAGAGAAAGGAATTTGAGAGAGAATCCCTGAATCAAATGGGTTCAAATATGAATTATGTTCAGCCTGGAAGGAATGTGATAAATCAAAAGCAAGGTGCGCAAATGAGAAATGGATTGATACAAAGGGAAGTGGAGGAAGAGGAATGAAAAATGATGGGATGATTGTTGAAATGGTGAAAAGAAACACTGCTTGTTACTTCTGTGGGAGGATCGAGCACTAGAAATGTGAGTGGCGTCAGGATCCAAATAGAATTCAATGTGAAGTTCTTTCCCAGATGCAGAACAATTCAGAGCAAGGTGTGTAAAATCAGAAATCATGTCAAATGTTGTTCCCATCAGCAACAGTGAGGCAGCAAAATATGATAAATAAAATGCCAATGCAGGGCAACAATAGACTCCATTGATTCTAAATAATGATTCAGCAGGGAGCAATTCACAATGACGGTGTCTGAGAAGAAGTAGTCCTAGAGGTAGACCAAAGTGGCCCATATGTTGGCTGAAAGGTCAATGGCCATCCCGTTTCATTTTGATTGATACAGGTGCTACTCGTTCTACAGTTTGTTCTGTGGAAGTCCCAAACCTACCGCTCCCTGGAAGAGAAATCCAAGCTGTAGGGATTAGTAATAAAGATAACAACAATAGAGAGTGAGAAGAGAACTTGCTCACCTTCCCTTATAAATGCACTAAACAATGAAAAGCGAGCACGCTACTATACTCTGTTTACCTACTTGAGATGTCCTTCACACATCCGTGTGGAAAAACCCTTAGGTTTCTAAAACGACCCATCACCGATTGACCTAGTTGGTAGCATGCTTCAACATTGGGGTCCTACCAGAGACACCTAGTGCATCAAGGGTGTGCTGAAACACCTGATTACAGGGGAGCGGGAGTTTTTGGTGATTCTCAAGTGAGAAAAAAGGTGATTTAAAGTTGCCTCTAGGTTGTCAGCCAATAAAGGTATATTAAATAGTGGTGACCTTGGGCAAGGTTTAAATACAGTGGTGGATGTGCTCTGAGAAAACAATGAACTCTCGTATTCTTGGTCGACATGTTTCAGCCATAATATTTCAATGCCCCTAGGGTCAGTATGGCTTTCTTCAGAACCAAGAGGGCATGCCTGCTAAGTCATGCGACACAGATTTCACAGCTCGTAACTTATGATTCTCTGTGTTAGACCCTTTGAGTTCCTGTGTTCAATATAAAAAGAGACAGTCATCATGGTTATAAAGTAGCAAATTAATCAGGGAAGCATAGACTTCACCCACTTACACCATGCATTAAGCTCCATGCATGATGGAACCTCCGTTGCCTCTGAAAAAACTTGCAGTAAGTTTTGCTAACTGTACAGTGCAGTGGAATTTGTGTAGACTACTACAGGATGCAGGCGTATTCCTGCATAGTGTCGGCATACTTGTTGTGTTGGCAGCGCAATGTGATAATCCATGCACTGCCTTTACGTGTCACACAGGCAGTGCGATGTATGAGAAACATGCATCACGTGAGTTAATCAGGCTTATAGTGATCAGCTTTAAAGTGGTAATACACACATTATAAAAAGTGATGTGAAGAAAATAACACGATTATAATGCACTTTTACGGTTCTTAAGCATCAGAATACATACTTGTTGTTCAGTATTTTCTCACAACATGGAGGCTCTGAGGGGCGAGCCCTGTAGTCATACACTGTAGTGATCAAATGTAATATTATACCATGCCCCATTTTCAAGGGGTTTACAAAAATGGTATTTAGGTTGTCTGCCTCCCAGCCCACACTTACTTCATCAAGGGTAATCGCCCACTTATTTACCTACTTCAGAGATCTAGAGCTCCGTCTTTTACTTGCCCCCAAGCCATGCCTGGCTAAATACTGTTAGTCAGCGCTGTGCAGTACTTCTGGGTAGTTCATTAGCACTGACATTTACATTGCATCGCGTACCCGGCAGCTTCCGTGGGTACTGCCTGAGTGCGCTTTCATTTTGGGAAAGAGAATGTGATCGTGGCACAGAGCGTGATTGTGGCACATAGATTGCTTTAAAATCAATAATTAACAAATTGTTAATCAAGTTATTGTAGATGTCCCAGTTAAAATTGGTCAGATGGAAAATAAACACCAGTTCATTTTGTGAAATTCAAGCCCTTTGAATCTGTTGGGCCAAGACTTGCTTGTGTGATTCATGTCCTTTGAATATGTAGGGCCAAGACTTGCTTTGCAAAATGAATTACGTGATTATTGTATACTGGATGGGGTTGTGATTGAAACACAAGATGAGGATTTAGTGTTCAAAATAAAATCACAAGAAACTAGAGTTTAGCTTTCCCCGCTTTGACAAAAGAAGACCTACATGTGAATTTAAGACTTAGGTCTTGATTATGAGTTTGGCGGTCCATTCTCGCCTGGTGCCTCATGCCATGGGGATGCTTGCAGGGGGGCACATGGTGGGCCCCCCTGTCTGCATGTACGCCCAGTTTCTGCACAGTATGGACTCAACAGTCCATGTCGTGCTGGAACTTGCTTTGGCGTTCCCATTGTGGTGCCTTTTTGAAAGGCACAGCCATGGGAACGCCAAAGGCCCGCCAGATCAGGAGAAAACTCCTAATCTGGTGGGCGGCCAGCGGTCGACTTTGGCGGGGCAAAAGCGGGCAGTGGCGTGCCTCCCCACTCCTGCACCACGAAAGTCATAATCAGCCCCATACTGTCAATGACAAGGTATGGGATTTTTCTGGAAAGGAGATTGGATTGATTAAAATGTTCTGAACCAGTTAAAATAAAAGTGAGACCAGATGCAATTTTCCCTAGAAATAAGCAGTGTAGACTTTCTTCAAAAGAGGGAGAGGAAAGAATGAAGCCAGTGACTGAAAAAATTATTGAGCAGAGAATCCTCCAGGACTCCTTGTAATTCTCCTGTGATGGGGGTAAAGGAACAAAGTGGAAATGGAGAATTTTCCAAGATCTGAGAAAAATAAACAGAATTGTCATCCCATGTGGTACAGAATTCAGCAGTTATTGTGTTCCAGATTTATTCAGATGCAGAATGGTATACAGCCTTTGACTTATGCCAAGTGTTCTTCTCAATCACTTTGCGTTTCAACTGCAAAAAAAAGTTCTCATGCGGTGTAAAATACCATAAGGGTATACAGAAAGTCATTCAATCTTTAGTCAAATTCTGAAGAAAGATCTAGAAAATTTAAAGTGTAATTCAATTTTAGTGCAGTATATAGATGATTAGTTAGTTACATCCAAAATGAAAGAGAACTATAAACTTGATACAATTGCCTAATTAAATCATATAGCTGACAGTGGACATATGGTCTCCCCAACAAAAATGCAGTACTGTAAAAGAGAAGTCATATATGTTGGGCACCATATTGAAAAAAGTGTGAGTAAAGTTGTGAATGAACGTGTTGCTGCAGTTCTGAAAATGAGCCCACCAACCAACCAGAGGGAGGTTTGGATGTTTATTGGGATTGTTGGCTTCTGTCACTAGTGGATTCCAAACTTTCCCTTCATTGCAAAGCCTTTAGTAAGGCTAACTAACAGTGACATACAAGAGAAGTTAACATTTTACAACAAATGTTCCAAACCATTCAAAGAAATGAGAGAGTCTGGGTTGTGCACCAGCACTGGAAATGCCAGACCATAATCTAACGTTCTTTCTGTTTTGTCAGGAGACAATCATTGCACAAAAGCATGCTGGGCTGATGCGAAAAGTAGCATACCTTTCAGCAGTATTGGATCCAGTAGCTCTAAGTCTTGCCGGATGTTTGAAATTGGTTGCAGCTCTGTGTTTTGCCACTAAACAAAGTTAAAGAAAAATGATGGGTCATACTTTAATTGTATATTTCCCTCACTTGGTTGAGATTTTGCTGACACAAACAAGAACTCAACACATGACAAACAGTTGCTCACTCGTTATGAACAGTTCCTTCTTGCAGCAGAGAACATTTCTATTACAAGGCATAATTCTTTGAATCCAGCAACACTGCTTCCTATTTCAGACAGGAGCTTCAAAGACAGGGAAGAAAGTGATATTGACGATGAACCAGAACACAAATGCATTGCAGTTACGGAGTTATGTATCAAACCAAGGCCAGATATTAAAGAAATGTCTTTGGAAATGGCAGATTTTACATTATTTGTTGATGGTTGCTGTTTAAAAGAGCAATATGGAGCATTGAGGACTGCCTACACAGTATGTTCCATTTCTTTCTGAGACCCTAGAAACATCTCTCCTGCCAAATGTAACCACCGCGCTGGTGGCAACATTAGTATCATTGGCAAGAGCTTGCTGCCTATCAGAAGATTTGAATGTGACAATTTATACAGACAGCCAATATGGTTTTTGAGGGGTTCGTGACTTCGCTCAACTTTGGTCACAGAGGGGCTTTATGACACCTTCAGGTGCTCCTATAAAGAATAGTGCTTAAATATTGGCTTTATTGAAAGCAATACAACACCCAAAACAAACTTCAGTAGTCAAGTGTGTTGCCCACAAGGCTGGAAAAGATTTAGCAATAAATATGCAGACCAAATGGCAAAATACTGTGCATTAAGCGATAAGACGGTAGTACGTGGAAATGAAAAACATGAATTAAGAATAAGCACTATACAAAATACAGAAAATATAAGCTCCATCTGTACGAGTTCAATTCTAAGAGGTCTTTAGGAAAAAATCTCAGATGATGAGAAGAATAGCTGGGAGAAATTGGGCTACCAGAAAAAAACTGGATTTGCATGTTAATGGTAATATAAGTACATTCTCCTGGATACAATGTTGTACCCAATGAGTATAAACTTACGTGGCTAGAGACAGCATGATACGACTATTTGAAAAATATTGGGAAAATGCAGGATTTTGTAATGTTGCTGAGGAAATATATGTGAAGAGCCTGGTATGCCAGAGATACAATCAAGGCAAAAAGACATTGACTTTGACAAATCATATTGGTAAATGAGAAGACCCATTTACAAGACTCCAAGCAGACTTTGTAGAGATGCTGTATGCAGTGGTCTAAAGTACATCTTAGTCATTGTCTGCTTGTTTTATAAATGGGCCATGACCTATCCCACCCAGAGAACAGATAGCCTTACAGTTGCCAAACTTTTGTTGAGGGAATTCCTACCAAGATTAGGAATGCCAACTTCTATTGAGACAGATCGTGATACTCATTTTAAAAATGGGGTTTTGCAAATAATCTGCACAGCATTCCATATAAACCAAAGGTTTGATTGTAGTAATCGTCCATAATCTTTAGGTGTGGTGGAGAGAGCTAATGGAACTTTCAAGAGCAAATTGGCCAAAGTATGAGGTTAATCTGGTTTAAAGTGGCATGACATACTTCCTCTAGTTTTTATGAGCATGAGGAGTACTCCACACAGAAAGACTGGTTTATCGCCCCATCAGGTGATCGTGAGAAGAGCAATGAGGCTTGCCTATTTTCCTTCAGCTGTATTACTGCATTAGTTTCAATAACTGAACTAGATCACTGCAAAGGCCTGGCTGATATGGTGAAATCTGTCTCTCAACAGATGAAAGTGGTAACAGAAGCGACAAATGACATCATTTGTCACAGTTTGATTCCTGGAGCCTGGATAGTGGTCTGAAAGCATGTCAGAAAGAACTGCATGGAAGAGCGGTGGCGTGGACCCTATCGGGTAATATTGACAACTCCACGGGCAAGGAGTAAGAATGGACTAGACACTACCGATGTACAGAATGTCATGATGGCAAACTCCATTCCATTCAAGTTGACATCTGGCACAGGGCATGTCTCACCTCAGCTGTCCGACCACAAAATGT
Organism: Calotriton arnoldi; assembly: GCA_963921515.1. Classification (NCBI taxonomy): domain Eukaryota; kingdom Metazoa; phylum Chordata; class Amphibia; order Caudata; family Salamandridae; genus Calotriton; species Calotriton arnoldi. The sequence continues at coordinate 1,601,525 of CAWUFW010000278.1, forward strand.
TGTGTCCTGCCATCTGTGCACATGACATAATGCACCTATTTTGCAATTGATACATATGTTCTTGACATGGCTGTATGCTGCTAAACTGTGTTGCTGAGTTACATATGTACTTGGCCCAGTGAGGGGTTGGTTCAACCTCCTTCCATTGGAGTGGATGCAGAGGAGGGGGATTCCTGCAGATGATGTTTTAGAAGTTATCCAGTGAAAGGATGGATTTGGAAATGCTAATCAGACACTAGGCCATTTGCAAGCATTGTTAGGCCACTGCAGTGTCAACACTCCAACACTTGTGGGCAGTGACTCGCTAATGGTGTAGGGCTGAGGCTACTGCGCAGCACAGGGAGTGAGTTGTGTGCCTCCAGAGGATTGAAATAGCTAAGCTGTGGGACAATTTGTAACATGAAGAGCCACTGGATGTGTGTAGGACTTTGCAGGGTGAGGGTCAGAGACATGTGGTCATGGACCCATGAGAGGTGTTCCAGACATGGCTAGATGATGCAGCCACTCTGTCATGTGAGGCAGACTGTCTGGATTACATTTCCTCCTTAGTTCACGTCTAGGGGTGTCTTTTAGAGTACACATATGCTACAATGTCATCTGTTGACAATGGCTATTGTATTAGCAGCCCCAGTCTAACCCCCCATGTGTGGCTGGTGAGGGATGTGTGTTGCTGACCTTCTAAATGCACATGATCCCTGTGTGCTGTTCCATCTTGTTATGTTTATAGTGTTGTTCAATTTTGGTACATATGCTCCTGTTGTGGTATGATTGACTCATTGCTGAACGTTTGTTCTGCCCATCTGCCCAGATCTGCATTTCCTGATTAATGAGAGATGATTTACTATCCATCCCAATTTGTGTCCAGGACTTGATAATGAGATGATAGTGAGGTTTTGGTTTTGATGTGGAAATGTCTTGTGACGTGTGTGCAGGGACATTCATTGTGCCATATGCCAGCAAACACATTTTCCTGTGTCTGTCTTTTGTATGTGAGAAATTGTCTTAGTTTGGAGATGTGTGTCTTCCTTCATCCAAGGTTTTGGATGATGAACCATCCTTTGTGTACCTGCTGATTTCATGCCTGCTCCGTGTGGACTGTTATCACTTTGTCCCTTTTTTGAGTGCTGTGACTCCGTGGGACATTTTGATACCCTGTCCTGACTGTACAGGTAGGTATCCTATCCCATGCCCTGCTGGCTGGCCTGAGTGAACAGTGGTGGGTGAATAGCACGGGTCCACCAGGGGCATGTGAACCTGGCCTAGCAAAGCATAGGGTGCCACAAGATAGTTGTGTCCAAATGTATTTGAGTGCGGTGTGCGTGCTATCATACCTGTGTGCATGGTAGGGGTTGTATGTAAGGGATTCATCTGTCTGAGTCCTGCTCTGGATCTGTGTTGGATCCTTCCCATGTTGTTATTCCTGACACATCCAACATCCCATTCTGGTTGTGTCTCCCTATGATGACCTGGCTACGTACCCTGCAGTGAGGCTGAGATGATGGTGGACATAGGGTTTGTTCGATACCTGCTCAGACACTGCTGTACTCATCAGGACACATGATGTGGGACTGTGCGATTGGGCTGATGGGGGAGTGTCAATCCCGGTTGGACTGTAGGAGTCAATTTGTTGTTTGTAGACATGTATTGATCTGTCAACAATTGGTGCATCAGGTAGAGTGAGGTGTGAGAGAATAAACAAGCTAGGCCTAGCTTTTCCATCTGATTGCGTGGATGTATTGTATTGCTACTTGGTAGATCAGCTATAGAAATTGCCTTCACATTCCAGTGTGATTTATACATGTTGTTTCTTTTGAAGCTATCCAGAGTAGATAGTGTGCTTCTGCTATGGCGTTTTGGAAATGGCAAGGTAATTAAGATAAATGGTGTCACTTCCTGCAATGTGACTTCCTATGACATGAGATGTGGTCTTTTTATGCGTTTCAGATATTAGGATTTTGCATGTGGAACTAATGCATGAGGGTGCAGGCATGGTGCCAGTGAATATATGTCTGTGGACATACTTTTGTGAGTACATTGAAGTTCTGATGCCCTGTGATGTTTCGTTGTGTGCTGTGGTGTACTCATGCATTCACTTTGTAATACATACATATATGTGGTTATAGGCATTCCTGTTCCAAAGAAAAATGTGTGTTTCTCCCAGTATTTGGTGGTCTGACTGTAGGCACCTGATGATGACATTCCCTCATTTACCATACAGGACATGCTACGGAACACTTTCTACTTTATTGACTTTCGCTGGGTAATAACGTTATTCTGTAGGGGTAGGTGTCTAACTTACCGTCTGCGACGACTGCGTCGGTTGGGGTTGTAATATTCATTGTAAATGTACAGTAGAGGGATGACATGCGCGATGGACTCCATAGCTGCACAGTCTCGGTTGCAGGAAGCGTGTTGTGACGAGATTCGGAGTTGAAATACTCCCCTTCCGCCTCCTCTGATGAGGTATTTGCCCCGACAGATTCAGCGCGTCGGAAGTACGCATCGTAATAGGGCGGGCGGATTCGGACTCGGAAGGGGCTTCGAACGGCTCCATTCAGAGTTTCAGAAGGCTTCTCAGTCGGAGTATCCAGTCAGATTCGGAGTAACCGAGTCAGTTGGTAAGCAATTGGTTTTGGTCATCATAATGCGTCGGTCGGTCGGACGGTCCGACTCCGACAGGCTCTCGGATGCCCTTCCGACAGACATCTTAATCGGCCCCTTAGTGGCAGTTGTGCATTAATTGAGCTATTTTCTTTCAATACATTTTCTGGCAGGGTCAAAAGTATGACCCTGCTGTATAATTTCGAGCATAGACCCTTGGTAGTTTATTTTAGTCGTTATAATTATTTATACTTGCAAAACGCTGTAGAATGTAAGATGCGAAATAAATACAAACACGTCGGCACAGAATTTCTTTAGTTAAAGTAGAGCCCACCTGTCGGCACTAAACACAGTTGTCGTTAAGAAGGACTTACCTACAGAGATGAGTTGTATGAAGGACAGCAGCCTACAGGACACCTGCGAGCCCACACGGCTGTTTCACTTTAGTTTTTAGAAAAAGGCTAGTGGTACTTGTTTGCCGTTTCCTCAACCGCATGTCCCCTCCTCCCCTGAGGTCCTACTCTACCAGCAGCTTAAATAAATAAATCAGCAGAGGACAGGCATGATACAGGGAAGGGATTAAATTATGGGCTCAGCAGATTGCGTGACAATGTCCTATACTAGCGGTGATGCGCAGGATCAGCCCAAAATGGGTTACTCTACCGTCTGATGCATGGCACTGGGCAGGGCTGTAGTTAATATGCGGTCCCCAGGGCAGGAAGTAGGTGCAGTGTACGAGGCGGCCTTGATGAAGGTTTGACTACAGGCCCCTCGACCCTGGTTTAGACCATGATGCTATAGAATAGCGTTTTTTAAATATGGGATAATTCAGTGACAAGCGTATGTATACTAGGTGCATCCACATTGTGTGTGTATGAGTGTGTCCTTATTAGAGCATTTATTAGGAGTAGTACTAACGGGACTGGTTCCCGTGTAGTCCTGAGGAAGAGCCAATAGGGGGACGTATCGAAACATGTTGACTACCTATTACTGAGACAATCGAACTCATTATGGTCCTAGTTTTCAGTAATAATCCCTGATTTTAACCCTAGCGACTAGGGGCGGGAATAAAATAGTGGCCCACTAGTTAGGTAATTTTAACTTCACTTCTTCCACTCCCCCTTACTTCACTTCTTAAACACACCAGTGAGTGCTCCTGCGTAATCGCCAAGTCGCAGCACGCCTCAATCCGTAGAGGATTGGGATGAACCCCAATGATGAAGCATGCCACCTAGGAGCAACCCTGGTGGGCGAGGGGTCTCTAGGAAAAAAGCTTTTTTCCTATTAAGTGATTACAGTGGATTCTCGCTGTATCCTATTCACCATTCCCTTGGGCAGGTTTCCTTCGAAGTATTCGATTGTTGTATAGGGCTGTAGTTAGGCCACATGAAACTGATAAAAGACACACAGAAGGGAGAACAGGCTACAACTAATAGAAACGGAGGAAAGTAAACTGGTAAACATACGGACCAAGAAAGAGTGAAGGCGGGATGTAAGCCCCTTTTAAGATATATTAAAAACAATAGATTTCACAGCATAATCCAAACCTAAATAAGGGATTGTGTCAAAATGAAAAATACCAGGTTAATTAAAAAAAGGTCAAGGAAAATGTTCTCAACAACTGAGAGTAGAACAAGTGTTCTGTAATGCACCATTTTAGTGCATTTTATTCACTGATGTTTTTCATTGATGATTCACTGATATGAACTGTGATGAATTTAGACAAAGGACGGATTGGTTGTTGAATGATGAAAGCTTTCCCGAAAATTATAGAGATCAAACACAGAATACATTGAATGAACAAAGAAAGTCTAATTTGAGTGATAAAGATCAAACAGAATACATTGAATGAACAAAGAGTATAATTTGAGTGAAGAAGAGATTCCTTTGAGGGTGCATAATTCTACTTCAAAGAAAACCGTTCAACAAACCGTGGGCAAAGAATATGTATGTGAGTAGCATTATCGTTTTTACGGCCATTTTACAGCTCTCGTGGAATTGTTGTTTCTTTTCTCTTTGGATATTAATAATATGTATTGTTATTTTAATTAGCAATGTTACTAACCATTGTTATTTAGTATTTTATTATCGTTGTATTGAAAAGGGGGAGATGTGTCATGAAGGTATTCTATTACAGGACCGGAGGCTTCGTATTATGCTTCTCTTTCTATTTATTGCCACACACAGCAGCCAATGAAAACTTTGTTTAATGTAAATAAACTACATTTCCCATGATGCACAAGTCACACATCACATCCTGTAAAGCCCCATAAGAGCCATCAGCACCGGAACTCGTCCTCTTTCTTTGCTGCTCACGCAGCCAGTTAAGTGCACTGATATTTTCTCTTCAATTACAGCTTATGTGCAATTATATTGTTTATTTAGGCTCGCCGCCTTGTTATTGTGTTGCGCGATTATCGCGCATGCTACACTTTGCCTGTGTGTTTTGTTTATGCTCTATTTGGCACTACGAGCCTCGCGCTCGACTTCCACACCGAGCGCGGCACTCCCGCTACCATCGGGAAGTGCGCGCTCCTGCTGGATACACAAAAAGCATCTTTGAATTTCCCGCTTCTGCGGGACGACGTTAGCGCTGCGGGCGCTTTGATGGTAGACTGTGTTTTGCTGCTTGCGGAACCGCTCCGCCTTCGGCGGGGATATATAATTGTATCATACATGCGCGGAGGCTCCCCTAATAAGCCGAGTGTCACTTTCCCTCTCGGTCTCGACGTGCGTAGCCCAATTGGGCTATTTCTAGTAGGTTTGGGCTAAGCACGTCGTTACTGCCCGTTTTTCCTCGCGTTTTCTTTCGGTTTTCCCCTCATTGCATCCTGCACCTTCCCCTGAGCAGATCTGGACGCCTGGCTGGCTGCAAAAACGACATGGGCCTGGAGGGAGCACACCTCCTATAGAAAATACTGCTCTTTGGCTCCATTTACGCCCTGAGGGCTGCAAGAATTCTGCTACAGCTTATGCGGAGGAGCTAGGTACCTGCTTTTGATCTCTGTGCTCGGGGTTGGCTCCCCCCCTTACTCCTCTCTGACTGTTGTCGTATGAGAAAATATATCTACAAATTTGGTCCCACAATGGAGGACTGGGTCCATTATCAAGAGGATGACACCTTATATGAAGAGCAAGTGCCTAATCCTTCCTTGGAAGACAACATTGTTGATGCCCTGGACGCTTCGGTCCAGGAGTCGGTGAACAAGGCCCTGGAGAAGGCAGTTCCGGGAACTGTACAGCAGGCGCTGGCTACTGCTTTGAAACCAATCACCAAACAGCTTGAAAAATTCGCGAAACGTCACGCTTTCCCTGTCCCGGTAAACGTTCCCACGGACACTCCCCACCCTACACCCTGGCCTCATTCCGCCTCTTACTCTGCACTGCCTCAACACGATGCTGCCAAATTTAAGGCTCCTGACACTGACACGGACCCAGATTCTACTGGGACTGACACCCCAGATGAGTCCCCCCCTAAGAAACGAATGAAAAAATCAAAGAACGTGGATACACCTCAAGCTATTCCCACGCCCTTCACATTTAACCCGGCGGATATAGTTCACCCCAGGTCGTCAGAATGGTTGCCCGCCCCGGAGGTTGCGGCATATCTGCACGAAAACCTTCGTAAAAGCTTCGACAAAGAAGTACGCAACAGACTCCGTTCAGAATGCCCTCGTCCGGACATTTCTGATAAGGTGGCTGAAACTCCGGATATAGACTCCAGTCTCTTGACCTTCCTAAAAAAGTTCGCCAAGGATCCCAAGAAGGGTATCGATCGCGCCTGGCGTGGGTGCCAGGACAAACTCTTGGATGTAGTTGGCCCTCTGGCAAAAATCCTGGAGATGGCTTTAGAGGCACAAGAATCCGGGACGGCAGCAGACCCACATGTTCTGGCCGGATGGACCCAACGTGCCATATGTCTTTTGGGGAATGCTAACTGCGCCATCTCCACAGAGCGGCGCAAATCAATCCTCATGCGTATGGACTCCAATCTTACAGAATTGGCGGCAGCGGAACCTGGCCCTCTGGCGGACGGGAACCTGTTCGGGGACCGTTTCGTCAAAGACATAGCCAAATATGTGGGCACCTTCACTACACTTGATAAGGCGCAGTCAGGCATTAAACGAGTGTTTCAGGCTGGTGTTTTCAACAGGGCCGGACGAGGCCGAGGACGCTCGTTTGGCCGTCAGTTCTCCCAAGGTCCTCACAGGGGAGACTTCGGTCGGGGCAGGGGAGAGTGGGACTCCACCCGTGGCGGAACCTTCTACCCCACCCGGCAGCGGTTCAATAAGAGGCGATTCAACAGAGGATCGTACCGTGGAGGTTTCCAAAACCCTGAGTCTTCAGGTAAGCGCTTCGGACAACTTTGTCCTACCTCTGGGGGGACGTACTCGATATTTCTATCACAATTGGGTTCAACTATCTCAGGATGCTTGGATATTGCAGACAATACAGGGTTTGCACCTCGATTTCTTTCAGATTCCTTATCAGGCCAAACAACCCAGACAGCTTTCTTTTTCCCAACTAGAGTGCGATTTCATAGATGCCGAACTCAAAGAATTGCTGCAGAAGCACGCGATAGCATCCTGCGACGAGGCCCCTCGCGGTTTCTGCAGCAATATTTTTCTGGTACAGAAGAAAGGCGGAGGTTACAGGTTGGTACTCAATTTAAAGGATTTCAATCATTACATGACCTACAAACACTTCAAGATGGAAGGTATCCATCTTTTGGCGGATCTCCTGAAACAAGGGGACTGGATGGTCCGTCTGGACCTGAAAGACGCCTATCTGTCTATTCCCATCTTTCCTCCCCACCGCAGGTTCCTGCAATTTCAATGGCGGAACCGATGGTACGAATATTTGGTCCTGCCTTTCGGACTTTCCTTGGCACCGTGGTGCTTCACCGAGGTATTGAAGCCGGTGATAGCTTACCTCAGGGAACAGGGAGTTCGCATGATCGTCTATCTAGACGATATTCTCATCATGGCTCAATCCCCACGTCTGGCAGTTCAGCATTTACGCATGACCATTGCTACATTTCAAAACCTGGGGTTCGTCATCAACGAGCCCAAGTCGGTTCTGTGTCCTACCCAGACGATAGATTTTCTAGGTTTTGTCATCAATTCCCAAACGGCTCAGCTGAGTCTTCCACGCTCCAAACTCCGGGATATCAAAAAGGAGCTGTGCTCCCTATTATCCAAACGGATGGTCTCACTCAGAGTGATCGCCAGGATAGTGGGCCTTCTGGCGTCATCTATTCAAGCGATTTTTCCAGGGCCCTTACATTATCGGGCCCTTCAGCGGCTAAAGATTCAGCACCTGCAGCAAGGTCTGTCTTACACAGACCTGGTACCTCTTTCCCAGGAGGTACGACAGGAGATTCAGTGGTGGCTTGCCCACGTAGAGGCATGGAACGGCAGAGCCATTTTCGGCTCTACGCCAGAGATCGTCATAGAGTCCGACGCCAGCCGTTGGGGCTGGGGAGCTCGCTGCGGAGATATTTCCACAGGAGGGCGTTGGTCCCTCGGCGAGCTAGACCTCCATATCAATTGCCTAGAACTCCTTGCAGGGTCGTTCGCGATCAGGACTCTCTCACCCAAACAAGTCTCGTGTTGCATCCTTTTGCGGATGGACAACATCTCGGCAGTTCAATATATCAACAAACTGGGAGGCACGAGGTCTTCAATGCTAGTGGAAATAGCGAAGGACCTTTGGCACTATTGCCTAAGTCACCAGATCTCGGTCATAGCCGAGTACATTTAGGGCCAGTCCAATGTAGTGGCAGACTGGAATTCCCGACATCTCAAGGATTACAGCGATTGGCAACTCCAACCCCAGATAGTGCAGTGGCTACAGGCGATCTGGGGGCGTTGCGAGATCGACCTATTTGCCTCCAGGCTGAATCGTCACATGACAAAGTTTTTCAGCTGGAGGCCGGATCCGTTGGCCCTGGCAACGGATGCCTTTTCTCAGGATTGGACTCCACACCTGAATTATGCTTTTCCTCCCTTCATTCTAATTCCCCGAGTGTTCACACAGATAATGCGCCAGGCTGCAGAGGTGATTTTAGTGACCCCCCCCTGTGGAAGTTGCAACCTTGGTTCCCAATACTATTGGAGGCGAGTTGCGACCTTCCCAGGATGATTCCATGGTCCCCCACAATGCTCCAGGGCCCTCAGGGAGAGTTGCACCCAATGATGGTATCGGGGCAATTGTCCCTGATGGCCTGGCGACTTTCCGGCAACGTTGGCAAATGCCAGGTTTTTCGGAACAAGCTTCAGACTTTATCAACCAAGCTTGGGCCCCCTCTACGAGGAAAAGGTATTCTTCAGCCTGGGGCTGTTGGGTTTGTTGGTGCGTGGAACAACACGTGGATCCCGTGGGGGGCAGACTTACCCTATGTTGTAAATTTCTTGTCCAAAAAGGCTTCTGAGGGTTTGGCTTATCGATCCATCAACAACTTCCGTTCAGCCATTTCGGCGGGTCACTCCCAGATTCAGGGCAAACCAATAGGAATGCATCCATTAGTTTGTAAGCTCTTAAAAGGTATTAGGGTAGCTAATCCGCCCAGACCCAAGTATTCTTCCTTGTGGGACGTCTCGCTCGTTCTTTCCTTGTTCAATAATTGGCCCAGCAATGATATGTTGACAAGAAAACAACTCTCCTCCAAGTTGGCCATGCTGTTATGCCTGGCGGCATGTAGACGTTCGTCGGATGTTAAAACTCTAGATATTACAGGCAGAGTATTTACTCCTGAAGGGGTTTCTTTTAATATCACTTCCAGGACTAAGACTATGTCTCGTAATGTGGAATATCATGCCTTTCCTGGTAATACCAAGCTCTGTGTAGTTCAATGTCTTAAGGTCTATGAAGAATGTACCAGGTCCATTCGACCGGAAGGTGTGGTGCAATTATTAATTGCTTTACAGAAACCTTACAAGGCCGTCACGGCGGCTACTATAGCCAGATGGGTAAAATCTGTTATGCAAGAAGCAGGTATTAATACTCAGGTGTTTGGGGCGCATTCTGTTCGAGGCGCCATGGCTTCTAAGACATTTATGTTGGGTTCCACTGTTCAAGATATTATGCATTCTGCAGATTGGTCCTCTGAGTCAACATTCAAACAGTTTTATTATAAACCGGTGGGTGATATATCCTCTGTGGTTTTTAATCAGCGTTAAACTAGCATCATACGAAGCCTCCGGTCCTGTAATAGAATAAACAATTAGCTAGCATTCGCGCCAAGAATTTTCAATTCTATTAAGGACACGGAGGCGAGGATTATCCCACCCGGTTAAATTACAATATTGTAATTGTTACCCAACCGTTGTACTTATATTCTGATTATGCAGAAGTTACGGGTTATTTTATCTACCATTCTTCCAGGGCCCGAGAAGAAGATGGATTAAGCGTACTTCTTGCTAACGAAGATGTTCTTCCCAGCTGGACTGGTTTCTTCCACGTTGGAGGATGTTATTTTGAACTTCAGTTATTGTTGGACTGTTACTGTTCGAAGCAAAGAAAGAGGACGAGTTCCGGTGCTGATGGCTCTTATGGGGCTTTACAGGATGTGATGTGTGACTTGTGCATCATGGGAAATGTAGTTTATTTACATTAAACAAAGTTTTCATTGGATGCTGTGTGTGGCAATAAATAGAAAGAGAAGCATAATCCTCGCCTCCGTGTCCTTAATAGAATTGAAAATTCTTGGCGCGAATGCTAGCTAATTTTTAATTCTTCTGTATCATAGGAACTTTCCGAATCGTGTGCTGCATTGCAATAAGGATTCTACACATGACGTGAGGTGAAATCATGTGAGAGGATATCGAAGAGCCAAGGCTGACAGTTGCTCTTGTCGCTCCAGCGTTGTGCCGGGGTTTTAATGTACGGGCTTCTATTCCAACACGCATCTTTGACAGGGACAATGGATAGTCCACTCGGCCATGCGCTCGTTTATAACAAAACTAGATAGACCCCACCAGAGTCTTCGAGCAGACCTACCCGTGACCGGGATTCTACAGTCAACCATCAAGCAGTCTGAACTTCAAAGGTCGACACAGCTCTGAACTGTCCATATCCAGGGTGCCAAATGCTGACAAGGTGCAGCTTACATTTTACCGACAGGATCCCGATGAACTCAGCATCAGACCACCCACCAACATTAAACTCATATTGCTCTCGGACGAGGTTTGTACTCATCAAAGGCACCTGCTGACTCCGCAGCCAATAAATGCTTCGCAATTCTGACCGACGCACTTTGATTGGCTGAGATGCCGACGATGCTCCAATGCTACCTGGTCTTACACATTACTTGTCCTTCTCTCAATGTGTTCGGCCAGTCGGTTGGCTGCCAGGCGATCCGGAAGTATAGACATCACAGGGACGAACGTCTTCCGTAACAAAAACAATAACGGAAAAAGAACATTGGGTTGAATTTACGAACTGTCCGTGTAGGCAGCGGACAAGCAGGGCCAGCTTATAATGGGCTGGCTGTACCTATGTCTGGGAGCTGACCTCCAGAGGGGCGCATGGAGTTGTCAGCATACAGATCAGAAAGCAGTCTCTCTCTGAATTGTTTTCAGCGTGTCAGCCCCCACTACAATTAATCATTATTTTTTTCCTTATTCAGGTTTCATCCTCCTCTTCTCCTCTAATTTTCTTTACACCTCACTCCTTACAATTTTGGCGCCGGCCTGAATGAGCTGAACTTTGGGTGTTTCAGGTGAGGGTGGAGGAGAAGTCGTACAGTTTTTGTAATCAGTTCATGCCTGAGCAATCAGTATCCAAAGTTCCCTGTTGTCACATTTAATTAGCAACAGTAGAAGAAGAAGAGGGAGGAGCAGAGCAGCAGCGTGCCAGGCAGTCCAGAGAAGCTGAACCCTAAATATTGCTTTCCACGTGTGAAATCTTTCTGGGCAAATAATGGTTGAGAGTACAAAATTAGTGTTTGATGTTTAGTGATATTGAATTAAGTTCCACAGTTTCTCTTTGTGTGTTAGTATTTGCAGTTTTGTTTGTCCGCACCATAAATGCGGAAATGCTAATAAAACATGCATTTGAAAAGTCAGTGCTGTTAATGGTTTGTGTTGTGCTTTGTTTAGCTTTTATAGCAAGTTGTATGCTACAGCTAGGGCGAAATGCGTGCAACGATTGGGGGAGGGGGTTTGGAGGGGTAGTCTGAGCAAAGACCGACCCCTGCAACAGGTGTACCTTAGTCTGGCCTATTTGCCTGGACCTAAGAAGGCATCGTTGATAATGGCCTGACGAGGGCGTCACCATTGACACTTTAGGGATGACTATGAACAAACTAGACCAGTGGTTCTTAACCTGTCGACCGGGTGCCCATGGGGGTCCGCGAAGCCTACTCAGGGGGCCTGTGACTGATTAGAAAATTAAATAATGTAAACAGATTTATAAAGTGGATATAAATAAAGAAGAAATATACAATTGAACATTTTTCAAAACGTTCTGTAAATGTGTAGGAATTTGAAATTGGAGGCTAAAAATGAAGTTAGTATCCACAGTTTGACTCGTGGGAGCAGTGCAAGTGTATTGAATGGAATACAGTATGGACGATGTGTAATTTACTGTGTATTGTTTTGGGGTTCAATTAATTAAAAATGCTTAGGCGGAGGTCTTTTGCTTCCAGAAATGACTGAGCGGGGTTCCCCGGATTTAATGATTCAGTGGGGGTCCCCATGTTCCAGTAATGATTGAGGGTCCGCAGAAGTCAAAAGGTTAAGAACCATTGACCTAGACAGAACAAATGAAGGCCATCATCCATATACATGACCAGAAAGTACTATTTTATTTTGATTCTGACGATGAACTTCAGGTACTGGGACCAGGGGGGATACCTTGTCTGCAGCAGTGGTGTTCAAATTAATTATGCCACAGTAGGAAGCGAGAGGAGCACAAAAGTACCATAAATTAGTGAAGTACACTTAGGTGAACCAATTGAGTTCAGTGATTATTCCAGAGCTATCGAGACTACCACAGAGGTGGCATGCTACTTGTCATTTTCATTGAAGGTAAATAAATAAGGTATTACGCTGCAGATTGAAACTGTGCCTGTCAGTTGTAGGATGAGTAAAGGGCTGTCGCATTAATTCTTTTGTATGGTCAAAGACTCCAGTAGTTGCAGTTGACAGTTCCTCTAAGTAAAATTAACAACTTTTGGGGGTGTTTCATTAGGGCATTGGAATCACCAAACTCTCCTGATGGATAGATAAAAGTTGTAGTCCACTATTTGCAGCATAAGTTTTCAAGGTTGAGATAGTATGGTATATGTTCAGACACTAAAGAAGTTAATGAAATAACCTTTCATATTAAAATCTCTGTTTTCAGAACAAAAATCTTCGCTGCACTAGTTTTAAGACATGACAGAAAAATCCGAGAAGGGCTGATGATACCAGATCCTCTACCTGTGAAATATCTGATGAGAAAGAAGAGGAGAACACTCCCACGTCTATTTTCAATGAGAAGACCATGTCATGGTAAGAGTGAAGCACTCTCCGTTGTGATATGATCCCGCTAATTCGGTAGAATCAGCATAGATGAAATGGCCTCACGTGAAACACAGGCAGAGATCATGAGAGGCATATGGCATGTCTCATTATAAATTTAGAGCTTTTCTTCTGATGGATGTTAGAGATATTGAAAAGAGGCTGTACGCTCCATTTCCTCTTTAGCTCTTCAAACCCGGATACACCTTAGACGCTACCCTTTATTGCGTTGTTGTTTGTAGATTCAGTACAAAACGTTTATGACGTGATGGTGATCTTGGTAATAAAAGATTTTAAGATCTTAAAATGTAGTTTCATTGCTGTCCCAATCCCACATAAAACCTACGCTTACTTGAAGAATATAATTTTGAACCTGTTGATAACTGCAGCAAGAAGTCTAATCTGCAATGTTTGAGTGTGACTCGTAGGGTTGTATCACACTAGTCATTGTTTTAATTTTCTTTTTCTTACTGTTTATTTTCCTTATCATTATACCGATTTTGGCGCCACTGCTATCCATCTCTTGTGAATCTTTTTGCAGACAGTCTCTGGATCTAGAATGAATTGCTTAAATCAAGCTTATCTGTTTTACCTAGGAAAAGTCAGTTACCAGAGATGTCATTGGTAGTTACTAAGATAGAAAAGAGCTATGCGAGGAAGGAAAATAAATATTTGTCAAAATGAACATCATGGTTTCATGCAATTTCAGCTACATAATGTATCTCCTTGATTGGAATTTCAGGACGCGCTTCAGCAAACACCGGAAGGAACCTGTGCAAAAATGGTTAATGACGTTATGGAAGAAATGGACATATCCGATAAACAGTGGGGCTGGTTCTACCTTGCTGAATGTGGAAAATGGCATTTGTATCAGGTATTTATGTATATGACAACTTTGTGGCAGAGAATAAAATATTGCACCAAGTGTATTTTTATTTTGGATATTTCCTTTATGGATGATGATTACAATCCTCAAATTGCCATTTGTGTGTTTTGGGTTTAACTGGTCCGCGCCTGCGGGTTCTCATTGTTTCGAAGTGTGTTGGACGAGGATTGGAACTGATATTCTTATTATATTTCTTGTTGAAATTTACCACTTCTTTATCTCGCGCTTTATCTGCTAAATGTACAATTTCACAATTCCTGCATTACTTTTTTATAAGAGAATAGCCCCCCCTCTATCTCTTTGCTCATCATGTCCACTAAGCTCCTTCCCTCTACAGGGTTGACTTGTCAACTCGTGTTTTCTGTACCTGCACTGGCCTCCTTTTTGCAGTTCTTGTGTATATCTTCAAGTGACAGCTGGCAACAGCTTCTGACATCTTCTGCCAGTTGACCCCACTGTCAGCAGTTTTGCTTTAAAATTGGCCTTTCTGTTCTTGCCGTACATGTTCAGAAATCTACCTGTACCTTGCCTCATCTGGCTAACTTGGCAAGTTGTTCTATATGAGGGTTGCTCTTAAGCCAAATTTGTTTTGCAAGAAGACCTTTTAGTAAGTTTATTTCGATGATTACAAAGATGAAATGACGGTAGCATTTGACAAGTTTTTAGGTGTTCTAAGTGTGGAGTTTTTTTTTAACCAAAGCTTTTTGTTTTAATTCTTAAGATCACTGCATACCTTCACAGCCAGCTGATATCACATTATTACTGCAGATTTAGTTCAGATACGTCCATCGAGGTTTCAGCATAGATGTCATTACACTTGTGCTCATCAAGATCGCACAAAACCCCAGTTTTTCCTCCCCAGTAGTTGAGATGTCCGTTGGGCCCCCATCAACTGCCTACAAAGATTGTTTCTGATTATTTGACTGTCACATATATCTCCATCCAGACTGAGCACCTCGTCTCTGGTGCTGCCATGTGAGAGGGCTCCCCTGCGTTGCTCGGTGCCCCAGCTTGTTGTTGTCTCCCCACCTAAAACAGGTTGAGGGCTTTCATCAATAGCGGATAGGATATCGAGGGGGTCCCCTCAGTCAAATATTTCAAAACTGAGTACCAGGTGGATTCAAAGTCACTGTCTATTTCTGACATGTTACAAATCAATTTCTGCATGGCATGATATTACAGAGTCTTGTTTTGGGTGATATCTGTCAGTTCCTTCTTCCATCAGAACACTGCCACCATAGTCTTTGCCGCTTTCAGGCAATTCCATATCAGAATGTTAATGCCCTTGTTATGTTATTGGCACTTGGGAAGTGCGAACAACTTACTCCAAAAGGCCTATTGTAGGTAGAAATGCCGCTAGCTAAAATAGCTAGGTTTTAAGCAGCTTTTTAAAAGTGGGGTAGCTGTGGCAGGGTAACGAAGGCCAACAACGAAGAAGGGTTGAGCACTTTGAGGAACTGCTGATCCAGCCCATGCCGCAGTCTCCACCAGATATACAGCCAGCTGAAATGGAGTTGCCAATCGACTGCTGTAGACCACCCAAGGAAGAAATACGGCAAACCACCAAACATCTGAGAAATAGGATGGCAGCAGGACACAACAACATTCCTTCAGAGGAACTGAAAGCATACATTGAAAAATCAGTAAACATGCTCTAACCCATGGTAGAGAAAAAGGTGAGGACTGGAGTTTGCCAGGGTTGTTTGCTCTCGCCTTTTCTCTTCCTATCGGCCATTGACTGGATCATGAAGACATCCACAGCAAGGAGAAGAAATGGGATCCTTTGACACTGCTCGACAACCTGGACTTTGCAAATCACCTGGTCCTACCCTCCCATACTCTTCCGTAGATGCAATAGAAGACGGACAAGGTGGCAGCCACATCAGTACAACTTGACTTCAACATCAACAGTGGAAAAACCAAGACCTTGAAGGATAACATGGCCAGCACAACTGCAGTCACTCTTGCAGGCAATGCACTGGAAAAGGTTGAGGCCTTCACCTACCTGGGCACTGTAATAGACGAGCAGGACGGCACAGACGCCGACATCAAGGCAAGAATTGGCAAAGCAAGGGCTGAGTTCATCAAGGTAAATAAATTCTGGAGCTACAAGGACCTAACGCTGCAAACCAAGATTGCGCATTTTAACACCAACATGAAATTGGTCCTTCTGTATGGAGCAGAAACTTGGAGGACAGCAGTGACCACCACCAACAATATCCAGGCCTTCATCAAAACAGGCCTGAGTAAAATTCTCCAAATCCACTGGCCAAACACCATCATCAACAATGACCTATGGCAGCAAACTTTCGTGGCAAGACACTGGGGATGGTATAGTTCACACCCTCTGCACGCCTGTGTTAAACCTCACCAGGAAAGCCCTGACCTGGAACCCTCAAGTGAAAAGGAAAAGAGGAAGGCCAAGAAACAACTGCACCTATGCCTCAAGGCTGACTACAAGGAAATGGGTTACACCTGGAGTCAAATGGAAAGAAAAGCTCAGGACAGAGGTGGCTGGAGAGTCCTGGTTGATGGCCTATACCCCAGGAGGGGTAGTAGGCATAAGTAAGTAAGTGAAAGCTGTGGCAAGAGTGGATATTAAAAGACTGCTTATTCCAAAGGTGAGGTGCTAGATAAGAAAAAGAGCGTCCCCCGCATCAAGTGGTGTATATACGGCGGGGGATGGCCAGTGCCATGTCAGAAGATTTAAGTTTTCTAGCTGGCTGATGAAACCTGATCTTTGTACGTAAGTATACAAGACCCTCACCATACAAGACTGAGTGTAGAAAAGAGATTAAATATACAACACACCCTAACGGGTATCCAATGAAGGTACTTCAAAACTGGGTCTGCAGAAGCCCCCTGTGCAGATGACAAACCAGTCTGGCAGCCATAATCTGAACCACTTGCAAGCACAACAGGAGGGACTTATTTATTGCAACCAAGAGAGCATTACCATAATTGAGGCAAATAGATATAAGAGCCTGTGTAGTAGTCTTCCTATGATTCAGAGGGATCCAAGAAAAAAAACCTTCCTACGCATACAAATGATTCCAAGGCAGGTATTACTCACTGCTGCTACTTAATTTGCCATGCTGAGTTAGTCATCAAGCAGGATGCCAATATTTTTTTACAACTATTTTTCGAACAATTAGGATTGCCCACTTCTTTAAGCCACTGGTACGCAGACCAGATCTGGGTGACCTTGCCAAAAAGAGCAATTTCTGTCTTTACTCCATTTAGTTGAAGGCAACTCTGCTTCATCTAAAGCACCACAGCATGCAGGCAGTCACAAACTGACTCTTGTTGCTTCCTGGTTGTGTCCAATAGATACCACCAATTGGGTATCATCAGTATAGGACAGGATCTCATCTCCAAGCCATAGTCCCTGTTAACCTCCGGTAAAGGGGTCACGTAGATGTTAAAAAGAGTAGGACTCATTGGAAATCCCTGTGCCTCCTGCAGGTGTTTGTGACAGCCCTAGCTTTGAAAGGGGGGATAAATACATCTTCAGATAAAACCTCTAGGAGGTCCCTAAACCAAGCTAGGGCCTGTGATTGAAGATTGATGTCGTATAGCTTCTCAGTCAGGACCATATGACCAACTTCACCAAAAGCTGCAGAAAGGTCTAAAAGGAGTGTTTTTTGTACTGTGAGCTGGCCTAAAACCTGACTGAGAAAAGTCCAGTATATGATTGGTCTGTAGGTGGTGGTAAAATTGCTTGTTAATTTTCTACAACAGTTTTGATGGGGAAAAAGCAGCAGTGAGGTAGGGCGGTAGTACTATTGTTTGGCGCAGTCTGTAGTAGGCTTCTTTAGAATCTTGGAAACTTTGATTGGCGATGCATGTCAAGCATCTGAGCTCCTACAGTCAAAAACATTAACATTCCCTGCAATGGGTAGCCTGGTATTTTCCTCATACTCATAAACACCTCTTCCCGAAAGGGAGGAAACTTGGCGCACTTCCACTAGATAGGAACTAAATTGCCTCTTAGGTCACAGTCTATCCAGCAAAGTGGGCTAACTGCAGGGTAAGTTCGACTGCCGCTTCATGAGTCATTATCTTGACAAGACGCACATCTACTGCAGTGCATACGGCCTGGTGGATAATCTCCACTACGAAGTGCCTTTCTTATCTTGATTTGCACACTTATCTCCAACATTTCGTTTGAAAATACTGTCTGTATGGGCAATAACACATCGCCTGTTGGACATTCGCCTGGATTTGCTCTCTTGCTAGGACTGCATTTCTAGTTACACACAGATGCAAGTTATTGGCATACATACTGGAAAGTGCCCTTTGACCCTTTGTGCACAAATTGGATTGGCACAGACGCTTTACACTGTTGCTGCCCTGAAGAAGTCCAATGTTTAATGGACGAAACGCGTTGGCTGATGGTTTTTATGAATGGAATATACCTCAATAAAGGAAGATAAAAACATATGGACCGCATAGACACTGTTATTTATATAGAAGTGTCCTACTTGATGGTAATATTTTGACGCTCTTTCTATTTACATGTTTGCCTTTCTGTGGTGCAGCTCTGACTTTGTTTGGTTGTTCTATAGTCTCTTGGGAAGGGAGGCACCCTTGGACAGGGGATGCATACGGAGAAGTGCACACAAGGATATTTCACATTATCCGACATAAAAAGTTTTGGTGATTGACGGTGCGGGTGCTGTATCTGTGCTTTGGTCCACTGTCCATACTCTAAGTCAGTGGTTCCCAAAGTTTTTTGACCCGTTGCTCCCTTGACCTAATTGGCAGTTGGCCGTGGCTCCCCACCATTTTTTTACCGGCGCACAAGGGTGCCGCGGCGCACACTTTGGGAACCACTGGTCTACATGAAGAATCAAGCCACTGCTCTAAAGAGTTGGGGGTCCCCTGAAGGTTTGGAGGTCCCCATTCGCCGCAGGGACCACCCGTGTGCTATCATGGCTTTAAATAAACTGCAAAATGTGCTACCTGGAGAATTATGAAAATTTAAAAATCCTACTTGTTGTTTCTGGGCTAGTAATGGGATTCTGGAGTTAGATATCTATCTTCACAATAAAGAGTAAATGCCATGCAATGTGGAAAATTCCAAATGACTTACAACAGCTGTGATACAGAACCCTGGTCTCCTATGGATAACATTTATGGGGAGAGCTGTCAAGTCCCTTGTACAGAGCTCTTTAATTCCAGCTAAATTGGAGCACATTTTATGACACAACGTCCTTTAAAATTCACCATTCAACATGATTCAAACACACCCTTGTGAGGAACCCACGTATGAATATTATGATCATTACAATACTAAATCAGACCTCAATGATTTAACATATAAATCTATGCCATTGTTTTCAGTTGCATTTTGGGTGGCCCTCATCATTGCGACTGACAAACAAATGTTGCGAATTACTGGGAAAAGGGATGGGACACCTGATCCAAAGCTGAATACAGCCATGACACCAATCAAATAAAATACCAAATAAGTTAAGAAATAAAATCCAACCAAGAGTTATGGTGGAATGGGCTTTTACAAAGTCCCGAAACGTCTTAATGACGTGATAATTTAGGTGCTTTTTTTAACAGGGGACAATATACTGTCATGGGTCACACTGTGCTATGAGGCACTTTAAATGATGTCAAGAAATGAATGAGTACTATTCATCGAGGACTACATTTTACACATTGGTACGACTGCCAGAGCAATATTTGCTGTTCTCTTTATGAAAGGCGAGTAGTTGTTCACACATTTGTTCTATATACATAGTACTACAGGTGGTGGAAAAGAGGAGCTGCATTTCATAACCCTCTCACATATTGCTGTTCCACCCATGGACTGCAGCTTGCAGTAAATCAAAACTATATCCCAAACATACTCATGTTCGGAGACATTTGTTGAGATAACACTTAAAATGTGAATGTGTGCGACCTCACAAAAATACTAAGGTAGAAATGGGTAACACAGCAAATTAAACATAATGTAACCAACAGCAGACAGTATGCAGTCACATTGATTTGTTAACATTCACTTCTTGAAAAGACTTTGTGTGCCATGATGATTTAAACTGAAGGTCATTGCTTCCGTAGAAGAACACGGAGCCAAGCGTAAAGTACGTGTTTAGAGGAAACTCCAATTTATTTACTACGTCTAGAAATAATTCAAACAAAATCACGCACTTATATGTGCAAGTAACGAGCACTGAAAAAATTAAAGCGTGATGCTTTCACCTAACTATACTGCAAGCAGTTTTAAGTTTCTTTTTCAGCGCTCACCCTGAAGCCATCTTTCCATTTCAGGACAGTGTAAAACTGCTTCTCAGCCTTGCCAGTCTGTATTTCTTGGAACTGACAAGGAGTCAGTGCTCGTTAGTTTTGGTCATAAATATGTTATCACCTTCTCTTAGAAAAGATTATATACAGATCTACATGTGTGTCGTTGGTTTCTTTCTTCAAGTATTACACTCTTCTCTTTTCTGCACCCACATCCTGCGCGGCGGCGCGGCACCCCTGGCTTCTCATCACGGCGCACCGGGGTGCCGCGGCGCACACTTTGGTAACCACTGCTCTAAGTATTTAACTGCAGGGTAAAGTTCATGTAGTTTGGTTGGGGACAGATTCCAATCAAACAATAGTTTGTAATGGTCCTGCTGTCTCAAAATGCTTTGTGTAGCCTTATTGACTCTTCTCCAGGGCAGAGCCCACTGTTTGTCCGTAAGTTCTCTGCAAAATAGTGCGTCCCATTTATTGTTAAAAGGGTGATTTGTCTCCAATGTTGCATTTAATAGCAATTGATATACTATTGAGATATTTCCCTTAGTTCCTGGGGTTCTGTTCACAAAATGCTCTATGGGAGATAAATCCCTAGAACTTGCTTCTTTATTTGTGGGCGGGGGGTATAAACCCCCAGTGTCGGAGCTTTGTATAGTGGTACCTCTCCCTTTCCTCTACTTCAAAGTCTTTCTTGTACTCATCAGAGGACTCCCTCCCTCAACATATTACTCAGCACGCAATAGTCCCCATTTCCTCAAGTGTCACTTGGGCCTTGCCACAGTGCTGGAGTGAATGCAGGGTTAAATGTATGGGAGTGTGGGGGGTGGGATAAGTAGTCTTCTTGAAGCGTTTGTTTGCCTCATCTCAAATTGTCAGGATAGTCCATGTAGGTATATTGAGGTATACATTAGGTGGGCTGTTATGTCTGAGTTTCCACAATAAGTCCTGCTACTGCTCTATCCATGTGTAACAAGGTTTTTCTGATTCTCATGAACCACAGCCTGCCAGAACTCTTGGTTGTGCTGCCCTATAGTAGGTTTGCATGCCTGACAGTGCAAGCTCACTTTTTCTATAGGTCAACAAACAGTTCTATATGCTACTCTGGTTCTCTTCTCCACCCATATGTATTTCAGGAACATACTCTTAAGGGCAGCAAAAAAAAAACTTAGTGGTATCAGTACTGACAGAGCTTGGGATAAGTAAAGCAGTCTGGGCAGGACTTTAATTTTAATGGTATTCTAGCCAACCAAAAGATGGGTAGATTTGCCCATCTTCAAAGATCACCACATATTTCCATCAATAGTGAAAGCAGATTAAGTTTGTATAAGTCTGCGATCTCCAATGTCGGTTTTACCCCCAAGATAAGTAATTACTCTAGTGGCTGGTGTGGAGTGTTCCTCAATCTCATCTACCATTTACTGAGAGAGTCTGAGTCAAAATTTCTGATTTAGTTGTAATAATCTTAAAACCGGCCTCTCTTTTAAAGAGATTCAGATGGTGTTGTAGTCTGGGGAGTGACCTGACTAGGGTGTTTCTCTTGCTCAAATCATATTCCCCCTACCTTCCCCATCGTTCCTGATAAGTGTGGCCCGAGGTTCAATACTAACGGAGAATAAAAGTGGGGAAGCAGACAACCTCGGTGGGTTCCTATTTTCAAATGGAAAGGTTTAGAAATCCCTCCCACCCTCATTTAGTACCTCCTGGGATCTATACGAATGATGACCTGCTATGACTATTTTTATAAACTTTGGTCCCATTCCCGTCGCCTTCACCTTTTCCTTAAAAACCTGCAATCAACTTGATCAAATGCTTTTTCTGCACCCAGCGCTATCACAATTGCCAGCACTGCTTTCTTTTGTGCCTTTTCAATAATTTCGGTGACCTGACTGATGTTGTCGTACTCCTGTCGTTCTTTCATAAAACATGATTGATCAGGGTGTCTAATTTTTGGGAGAATGTTCTCCAAACGCCGGGCCAGAATTTTCATAAATATTTTAACATCTATATTGAGGAGAGCTACCTGTCTAAAAGAACGGTGCTACAGGTCCTTCAATTTTTTGTGTATTAGAGATAGGGTAGCGTCAGCCGTTGTAGGAGTGACCGCTCCAGATGATGAGAAGCAGTTGTTTAAACTAGTCAGTATGAGTATCAATAAGCTTGCGGAAGCCTTCTAAAAGCCGCCAGAGAACCGGTCCAGGCCAGACTCTTCTGAGATTGGGCTTTCCAGGTCTACAATGGTGTAGCTGTAATTCTGTAAATTCTCCTGCAATGAGTCTAGTGAGTGCTCTGCAGTGTACAGTGTTGCGTAATTGTAGCCAAAATCCTCAAATTTCTCTACTTTTTTTGTCAATTTGTCCCCAGTCACTGAGTAAATCTCTTGCACAAACACTTGTTCTTGTTTAGTGAGGATCTGCCGCACTAGGAGCGTTCCCATCTTATTACCCTGTAAAAAGTAGAGATGTTTGAGGCGCTAAAGCAATAGTTCTTCCGTATTCGCGTCCAGGACGTAATTGTCCCCTGAGGAAGTTATTCTTTCTTATTAAGCAATGGGAGGGGTATTACTGTATTGTGTTCAGTCGCATTAATTTTTGCTTCTAGTTTCTCCCTATATTGGCATCTCAGCTTTTCAAGATGATACCTTACTAATGCAAATCCCCATAAAACAGCCTCCAATGCATCCCATACACTTGCCGGAGGGATCTTTGTCATTGGTTTTAAAACAATCCTCTATCTGAGTACGTAATTACCTTCGTAGAACCGGGTCTGTAGGTAGGTAGTGGCGAAACATCAACCTGCCGACCGACACAGGCGGTTGCTCCAGGTCTGTTCTATATGTAGTGGGGCGAGATCCGAGAGCACTGTTGTCCCTATATCTGAGAAGGATATCACAGAGAGCAATTGGTTATTAACCATAATATAATCGATCCTGGAGTGTCTGGTGGACATGTGAGAAAAAAAGTCTGTGCGTCAAGTTGTTTCCTCCAGATATCACAAAGCCCAGGTTCTCTTAGCTTAGTTTCAAAAGTTTTTGGGAAGCTCCTCTTTGTCTCCTTTCAGTCCAAAGCTGAGTACCAGAGTATGTTAAAATCTTCCGTTGGGAGAATATCCTTTTCTGCGAATTCTGCTAACGTGTCCACAACTTTGCATTGGAAACTGTCTTGGCCTGTGTTTGTGGCATATATTGTATCGAGTGTGTTTCCTCTCCGCTAGTAATCCTCTCATAAAGCGATATCTACCCTCCTTATCTCTCCTTATATGTGCCATTATAATAGGAAGGTGTCTATCAAGGAGGAGTGGCACCCTGTTTTGTTGGGATGTCTCCGATGCAAAAGTATCTGTGGGTAATGTTTGTTTGAGTCTGTTCTCCTCCTGTTTCAAGTGGGTTTCCAGCAGGGCAACTATGTCATATTTTCCTCCTCGAATATATTGCCATGTTTGTGAACGTTTGCTTGGGTAATTCAGGCCTTTAATATTTAATGTATTTTCTTTTCAGTCTGGTGTACTCGGAGTATATATCCTACTGGACTGCGTTAATCTCCCTGCATGTGGCTGCATTGAAGATCCTTTGGCTTTCCTGTTAGTCCCTCCCTGGCATCTTAATTCCCTCCCTCAACAAAATAATTTAACTTGCAACTGCAAAAAATATATTCTAAAAACAAAGTTTCATGATGCTGTGGGCGCCCCAGCCAGGCCGTGGTGGCCCATTTGTCCACATCTAGTGGACATTATGCGCACTGGAGTTATGGGGCAGGCCTTGGGATCTAGTGACTCTGGAGCCCACCGCGAACCAAGCAGTTTCTAGTAAGCGGATGAAATCTACATTTGTGGTTGTCGCCTCAGATTTTCCACTTTCTTTTTTGAGAGAGCTTTGATATGGGTCTAAACTTCTCAATAAGGGCACCTGGGTCATGGTTCATCTCCTTCTCTAGTGTTTAGGGTTGCTTTCATCTCTAGTCATTGTGGGGGTGCTCTTCGCTGTCCAGAGTCTGAAGAAGTTTCTCATCGGGCTGGTTGCCACAGGTACTGCCGCAGCATGTTCATCTTAAGTTCGCTGCAGGCCTAACATTCTTGCCGCACCCTGCCTATTTGATGATTGATGGGATTTATTGTTTACTTTCAAAAGCTATACCAAATGGGAAGAGCCATATGAAACATATTTTGTTGTCTTTGAGGTAGTTAGTAATAGGCCAAAACTGCTGTCTAATAAGCGTGGGAGATGCAGTGTTTTGAAAAAGAGTATACTCGTAGTCCTCAAATCAGATGTGATGTCATTCCCATAAGCCTCTGCTTTGGCTGGAAGTTGTGGAACTTTGCTACAATGTCTCGGGTGCAACTCGCTCCAGCCAAGGGCCTGGGTACCACTCTGTTCACTCTATCTAACAGAATAGTGTTTGACTCTGTCCTCAACAAAAAGACCCTTTACAAAAGTCTCTGTACTTGCACCTTCCACCCGTTCCCTGAGTCCTCGTGTGAAAATGCTGCCATGCCTGGCGCGATTTTCAAGGTCTTCCAACTTTTGGGTGATCTCATCGTTTTGTGTGGATAGGGTGTTGCGTCTATCCTCCAGAGCTGCAGTCCACTCCTTAACCATATCAATGTGACCCTCTGTTTCCACTAGGATGGCTCCAGCTGAGTCAGGGTCTTTTCTCAAAGTAGCAATTTTTTCCTCCCAGATCTGCTTGCAGGACAGAGTTCCACAAATATATTGTTCTTTAGTTCCTCTCTGAGCTCAGCCTTAAAGGATTGCAGTATGGTCAGTAGATCATGGTTAGAGCCATGGTGGGTTTGTCAACTTTTCGTCCTGTGTTCGTAGCAGACATAGTGTTGGCAGGGATTGCTTGGTGGTGGCCTGCTGAATTGAAGAATTTTATGTTCCCTTGAGAATGCTTCTTTGAGGGTATGGCTGACTATTACAGTTGCGCTTGAGATTAGATATTTTGCTCCTCTCACTCTTAAGCTTTAATAAAGACTGTTTGTTCATTTAGGCACACTAAATAGTATCCGGGCTTAACGACAACCGCTGAAGCTGTCTTACACTCTGCCCGAGTGGTTGTATGTGTGCCCTGGAGAGAGCATGCTGTGTATTAACATAGCTTCTTTTATCTTTAATTCATTTTCCTTTGTCTCATGCTATAGTTCCCTGTTAAAAAAAAAAAAATACGGTGAAAAATTATTTCAGTCCTGAATTTTAAATAATTTGGGATGTCTGGGTTAGAGGCTTAAGTCCCTCCTGCTGACCGAGACCCCTGACACTCATAAAAAAGGGAGCCCTGGTCTGAAGTATGAAAACCATTAAATAGTAGGAGTGCACTCTCCGTCTCCTTCAGGCCTCCACAGTGTAGCGAGCCTTCCTCTCATCCACATAAAATCTCCCTCTTTTGCATCAGAGGGTCTCATAATGGGACACAGTACACCCCCGAATCGATCCTGTGGTCTATCACTCCCCCATCATTCTCAGGTGAGAGGCAGTGCTCTAGGCTGCAACAGAAGACTACTTCCAACAGTGGTCTGGTGGGCCACACCCTTGCTGCAGCGCAATTCTCCGATCGCTCCTTACCTCACTTATCACGGGTTTGGAGGACCTGTCTCCTCCGCCTCACTAGCATACCCTGGGTTCCCTGTGGTTTTCCACTGATTTGATCTTGTGGGTGAAACCACTGTTTCGTTCTCCACAGGCTCATGGAGTCTTCATGTTTCCTCTTGACACTCCATAGGTCACAATCGCCATCTTTCCTCGCTCACAGTCTCGGTGATTGATGCATATATCTCAGGAACAACGTGCTTATGGGGTCCAGGACTCGCCACACTATGTGTGCGGGGTCGTTACTAGTCTCTCCCATTCCCCTGTGTTTATCTAAAGTCGTCTTCTCCACAGAATTCTCTCAGCTCGGGGAAGCCAGCCTCGGACCAGTCTTAAAAAGCCACCATCTTGCTCCATGACAAGACTTCACCCCTTTAAATGTGCAAAAGTTTTGATTTAACTATTGTATGTGTTTTAACATGTTAAAGAAATCCGGTGGCACAGTAGGTGCATCAGTATTAGGAGTTTGTTGTGACCAACTATGGCCTGATCTTTGATACAAGGAATGGAAAGAAAGATGGCTAACTGAAATGCTGAACACGTCTCCATAAGATTTTTATGAAAACCAAAGAAAAGTGACTACTTGTGTTTCATAGAAAGGCACAGTTTCAGCATAAATGCTATATATGGAACTGGAGGGAGTTTTCAGTCTTCTTAATGCAGGGATGACAGGATCAGGTGTGAAAAGCTCCCCACAGTTGTTAATTCAAAAACCACACCTCAAGTCTTTTGTACCTGGTAGTAACTTTCAGGTTGGAGAAACGTGATTGCAGTCGATAAACTAAGCATAGTTAGAGGTGTCATGAAGTATCCATGGACTTTAGGTACTCTGGGGAGGATTGAAATGGGGCTTACTTGTGGTGATAACCCCTTATTCTGTCCATTTTCAAGGTGAAGGAAAAAATGTCACTGCTACGATAACACTTGTTAAAGGACGAGGGAACCTCGGGCCTTGAAAGATCATAAAAATGTTACTAGACCCGCAGGTCGAGTTGCTTGAATAATCTACTTGACTTAACTGTAATGTACTTGACCCATAAACTGGTCCCAAATTGTGTGATCATTGGCGAATATTTTATTTTACAGAGTCTCCTTTTTCTTCATTCTCGCATATGAATACACATTCAAATATGTGGGTTCAGCATTTCTGCAGTAGAAAACAACTCTTTTGTTTTATTAAATAGATTAAATGTTTGCTTCATGTGTAATAAGAATCTAACCCACATATAGGGTGCACATGATCCCTGACTTGCATCTCAGTTTGCTCATAGCATTGCCATCAGGGCAGGAGTGTTTCTCAGTTCATGTTTAAACATATATATTATATAAATATATTACTAGAGCATGATGTGGTAGCGAACAGTCATTTGCAGACAGTAAATGTCCAAGAAATGAGCAAAAACCTACTCACTACCTTGCAGTTTACTGATAAAACTAGATCGTGTATTAACAATAATCTGTGAAAACTGGGTTTCAGACAAACACATTTATCATTTGTACATCAGCAAGTAAAGTATTTTGATTTGTTTTTTATTCTATTAAAATATTTTTTTCACCACACAGAAGTATAAAAAATGGGCTTTCACAACTACTGAAATATATTTTGAAATGTTTGTACAGTTGACTTATTAGCTATTTAAATGTTTGGTAAAAAGCCTGATACCCTACAGCCTTTCATTTCACACTTCTAAGCAGTTCAGACAGTTCACTTTGCAAAATCCTGGAACTCTGCAGGAAGAGAAAGAAAAGTATTTGTAAACTGACTTCTGACTCCTATCTCTGAACACAGAGCAAACGTGACAAGATAAGCACAAGATTTAAAGTAATCTTTATTGCTCCTTCACTTTCTGACTGAACAGAATACCTGTTCTTTGTCAACTCGCCAGAAAGGGCGAGTAGGTCCTAAATATAGCTCGACCTGATAAAATCTGACTCGCCATAGCAAGTGGGCGAGTAGATTTTTCGAGTTCTGACCCTGTAGCAAATCTGCATTTTCTCCAGGGTCATCCCAGATTTTTGGCCCTTTGCTGAATCTTGTATTTTTACTGTATTTAGAACTCTGTGCACTTTACTTCTAATAACCATTAGTGAAGTGTCTGTGCTCCCCTTCAAACATGAACGAATTGACATACGTCTAATTGGAATATTTAACATGCCTATAAGTTCCTAGTATATAGTACAAAATGTACCATAGGGCCTGGAAGTTAAATGCCACTAGTGAACTGCAGCACATGTTGTCATCCACTACAGTGACAGTACAACCATGGCTTCAGGGCTTCCTCTATAGCCTGACTGTAACAATGCAAAGCGTGCACTGGAGCCTATCTAAATAAACCTTTTTTTTTACAGATAAATATCTCGCTTTTAAATATTAGTAAGTAACCTCTATGTAAGCCTTGTATGCCACGAGGTAGGGTGTATGGTATTTTGAATGTAGAATTTTTATGTTAACATGTTGCTACAGTGGCAAGTCCCTAAAGACTATTGTCCTATATAGAAAACCAGAGTACAGATTAAAATACTAATACTTCATCTCACGAATGGGCCCAGCTAGCTAGAAAAATAATGAAACCACTTTTATCAATAGTTATTAAAAATCCAATCCAATGGCAATGTTGGATTTTTAATAAATATTAAAGAAATTTAAATTATAGATTGCTTCCCTTTACCCGCCTGAACTGTCAGAACACTAATTAGCAGAGTTCTCTTCCAGCTCCCTGCTTGTGCTCAGCCTTGAATAGGTGTGATATGCCTCCCAGGAGCAAACAATAGACTGACCTAACAGGCAGAGATGACTCCTCTGAGCTCTACATAATATGCAGTGAGGTGGACTGTAGGCATCCTTGTAAAGTAGGATTGGGCACTAATGTTGACATGTCTGTATAGACATGTCACTTTTGGGGTGCACTTGAAAGGGAGAGAATAGGATGAAGAGACAATTCTTGTATATCCTCTGTGTGGTTGCTGGAGGACCCTGCTTTTGTCCTACCATACGTATGTTTCTGGGTTTGTTGTAGCTATGGTGCCTGCCTTAAACTGTATTTTAGTGTTAGATGTGGGAGAACACTAGGATTACCATAGTACACTTTCCACACAACCCTGGCCCTCAGAGCATAAGCTGAGTGTGGCAAAAGACTTTCACCATCTTGAAAATGCCCTGAAGCATGGCATTTTGGGCCTGCTTGCAGTAAGCCAAAGGGAACTACTTAATAAGTGGGTAGCAGGCCTCGAAAAACCATAAACGTTTTACTAGACCTGCAGGTCTAGTGACTTAAATAATCTACTCGACCTATTTGTAATGCTCTTGACCCATAAACTGGTTTCAAATGATGTGATCGTGGGCAAATAATTTAATTCATTGAGCTTCTATTTTCTTCATTATCACATATGCGAGCACCTTCAAATGTGCAAGTTCAGCATGTCTTCTGTACAAAAAACTCTTTTGTTTAATTTAATAGACTAAACTTTCTTTCCATATATAATACAAATCTAGCCACATATAGGATACACATGACCCCTGACTTGCCTCTTAGTTCATTAACAGCATTTTCATCAGGGCGTGGGGAGGAATGTTTCTCAAATCGTGTTTAAAAACTATCACTTAACCCCTTCGCTGCTAGGCCTTTTCCTCTCCTGTGCTAAGCCTTTTTTTGGCTATTTGGGGTAGTTCGCGCTTAGGCCCCTATAACTTTTTGACCACATAACGTATCCACGCCAAATTTGCGTCCTTTTTTTCCAACATCATGGGGATTCTAAAGGTACCCAGGGTTTGTGGATTCCCCTGGAGGGGACCCAGAAATTAGCCAAAATACAGCTAAAGTTTGGTTTTTTGGGGAAAAATGCGAAAAAGGGCTACAGATGAAAGCGTCTGGTTTTTCCCTGCAAATGGCATCAAAAAGGGGTTGTGGTGCTGAAATCACCATCTTCCCAGCTTTCAGGGACAAGCAGACTTTTGTCAGAAAACCAAAAATTTTTACACAGTTTTGGCATTTTTCTGGGACATAGTCTATTTTTGCTATTTTTTGTGCTTTCAACCTCCTTCCAGTTAATGGTAGAAATGGGTATGAAAGCAATAATGGATCCTGGAAAGCCATACATTTCTGAAAAGTAGACAAAATTCTGAATTCAGCAAGGGGTCATTTATGTAGATCACGGGTACTCATAATACGGCCCGCGGGCCGCCAGCGGCCCGGCAAGCCTTCCTTGGCGGCCCGCGGACCTTGCAGACATCGTACCTGTGTTTGCAGCGCGGACTCACTCTGCTCTATGGGGGCCGGGCGATTCCAGGATAGTCAGAGTGGAGATGCAGGGGCTAAGAAGAGGCGAAATACAACAAAGCTTCCATTAACAAGTAAATGGTCTTTTAAAGACCTGTGAAGTACTGGGGTGCGGCTGTGTGTGCCTGGGAAGCTGTCTCAGCCCGGGCTGACACACACGAGGGGGGGGGGAGGCTAAAGCTGAAAGTGGTCTTTTCCAGGAGAAAACGAGCTGGCTTTTACATTACACAGGGAGAGGGGGGAGTGGGGGGGCTGGTGACTGGGACGTGTAGACACAGTACGTGTGCACTGCCCGAGACAGATAGAGATAGAAACAGATAGAGATAGAGACAGAGATAGACAGACAGCGATAGAGACAGAGAGAGAGACAGAGAGAGAGACAGAGGCAGGGACAGACAGAGGCAGGGACAGACAGAGGCAGGGACAGACAGAGGCAGGGACAGATAGAGGCAGGGACAGATAGAGGCAGGGACAGATAGAGGCAGAGACAGACCGAGACAGAGACAGACAGAGGCAGACAGCGATAGAGTGAGAGATAGAGGCAGGGACAGATAGAGGCAGAGACAGACAGAGACAGACAGCGATAGAGACCGAGAGAAAGACAGAGGCAGGGACAGACAGAGGCAGGGACAGACAGAGGCAGGGACAGACAGAGGCAGGGACAGACAGAGGCAGGGACAGACAGAGGCAGGGACAGACAGAGGCAGGGACAGACAGAGGCAGGGACAGACAGAGGCAGGGACAGACAGAGGCAGGGACAGACAGGCAGGGACAGGCAGAGGCAGGGACAGGCAGGGACAGATAGAGGCAGGGACAGATAGAGGCAGGGACAGATAGAGGCAGGGACAGATAGAGGCAGGGACAGATAGAGGCAGGGACAGACAGAGGCAGAGACAGACGGAGGCAGAGACAGACAGAGGTAGAGACGGTTGAGGTAGAGACAGACAGCGATGGAGACAGCGATAGAGCCAGAGAGAGAGATAGAGGCAGGGACAGACAGAGGCAGAGACAGACAGGGACAGACAGTGATAGAGACAGACAGGGACAGACAGTGATAGAGACAGACAGGGACAGACAGTGATAGAGACAGACAGGGACAGACAGTGATAGAGACAGAGAGAGAGACAGAGGCAGGGACAGATAGAGGCAGGGACAGATAGAGGCAGGGACAGATAGAGGCAGGGACAGATAGAGGCAGGGACAGACAGAGGCAGAGACAGACAGAGGCAGAGACAGACAGAGGCAGAGACAGACAGAGGCAGAGACAGACAGAGGCAGAGACAGACAGAGACAGACAGACAGACAGAGGCAGAGACAGACCGAGGCAGAGACAGACCGAGGCAGAGACAGACCGAGGCAGAGACAGACAGAGGCAGAGACAGACAGAGGCAGAGACAGACAGAGGCAGAGACAGACAGAGGTAGAGACAGATAGAGGTAGAGACAGACAGCGATGGAGACAGACAGCGATGGAGACAGACAGCGATGGAGACAGAGAGAGAGATAGAGGCAGGGACAGGCAGAGACAGAGGCAGAGACAGACAGGGACAGACAGCGATAGAGACAGAGAGACAGAGGCAGGGACAGATAGAGGCAGGGACAGACAGAGGCAGGGACAGACAGAGGCAGGGACAGACAGAGGCAGGGACAGACAGAGGCAGGGACAGACAGAGGCAGGGACAGACAGAGGCAGGGACAGACAGAGGCAGGGACAGACAGAGGCAGGGACAGACAGAGGCAGGGACAGACAGAGGCAGGGACAGACAGAGGCAGAGACAGACAGAGGCAGAGACAGACAGAGGCAGAGACAGACAGAGGCAGAGACAGACAGAGGCAGAGACAGACAGAGGCAGAGACAGACAGAGGCAGAGACAGGCAGAGACAGACAGAGGCAGAGACAGACAGAGGCAGAGACAGACAGAGGCAGAGACAGACAGAGGCAGAGACAGACAGAGGCAGAGACAGACAGAGGCAGAGACAGAGGCAGAGACAGACAGAGGCAGAGACAGACAGAGGCAGAGACAGACAGAGGCAGAGACAGACAGAGGCAGAGACAGACAGAGGCAGAGACAGACAGAGGCAGAGACAGATAGAGGTAGAGACAGACAGCGATGGAGACAGCGATAGAGACAGAGAGAGAGATAGAGGCAGGTACAGACAGAGGCAGAGACAGACAGGGACAGACAGCGATAGAGACAGAGAGACAGATAGAGGCAGGGACAGATAGAGGCAGGGACAGATAGAGGCAGGGACAGATAGAGGCAGGGAGAGATAGAGGCAGGGACAGACAGAGGCAGGAACAGACAGACAGAGGCAGACACAGGGACAGGGGCAGACAGATAGAGGCAGAGACAGACAGAGACAGAGAGACGGAGAGGGAGACAGAGGGAGGGAGACAGAGACCGGGACAGACAGAGACCGGGACAGACAGAGACAGAGGCAGAGACAAGGACAGGGACAGAGTGGCAGAGAGATAGGGAGGGAGACAGAGGGAGGGAGACAGAGGGAGGGAGACAGAGGGAGGGAGACAGAGGGAGGGAGACAGAGGGAGGGAGATAGAGGGAGGGAGACAGAGGGAGGGAGACAGAGGGAGGGAGACAGAGGGAGAGAGACAGAGGGAGAGAGACCGAGGGAGAGAGACCGAGGGAGAGAGACCGAGGGAGAGAGACCGAGGGAGAGAGACAGACAGAGAGGGAGAGAGGGAGACAGAGGGAGAGAGCGAGGGAGACAGAGGGAGGGAGACAGAGGGAGGGAGACAGAGGGAGGGAGACAGAGGGAGACAGAGGGAGACAGAGGGAGGGAGACGGAGGGAGACGGAGGGAGACGGACGGAGGGAGACGGAGGGAGACGGAGGGAGACAGAGGAAGGGAGACGGAGGGAGACGGAGGGAGACGGAGGGAGACAGAGGAAGGGAGACGGAGGGAGACAGAGGGAGGGAGACGGAGGGAGACAGAGGGAGGGAGACAGAGGGAGGGAGACAGACAGATGGAGACAGACAGATGGAGACAGATGGAGACAGAGGGAGGGAGACAGAGGGAGGAGGGCGACAGAGAGAGGGAGGGAGAGGGATACAGAGAGAGGGAGGGAGAGGGATAGAGAGAGAGGGAGGGAGAGGGATAGAGAGAGAGGGAGGGAGAGAGAGAGAGAGAGAGAGAGGGAGACAGAGAGAGAGGGAGGGAGACAGAGAGAGAGAGAGGGAGGGAGACAGAGAGAGAGAGGGGGAGGGAGACAGAGAGAGAGGGAGGGAGACAGAGGGAGACGGAGGGAGACGGAGGGAGAGAGAGGGAGGAGAGGGAGGGAGAGGGAGAGAGAGGGAGAGGAAGGGAGAGGGAGAGAGAGGGAGAGGAAGGGAGACAGAGGGAGAGGAAGGGAGACAGAGGGAGAGGGAGGGAGACAGAGAGAGGGAGGGAGACAGAGAGAGGGAGGGAGACAGAGAGAGGGAGCGAGACAGAGAGAGGGAGGGAGACCGAGAGAGGGAGGGAGACAGAGAGAGGGAGGGAGACAGAGAGAGGGAGGGAGACAGAGAGAGGGAGGGAGACAGACAGAGAGAGGGAGGGAGACAGACAGAGAGAGGGAGGGAGACAGACAGAGGGAGACAGACAGAGGGAGGGAGACAGAGGGAGGGAGACAGAGGGAGGGAGACAGAGGGAGGGAGACAGAGGGAGGGAGACAGAGGGAGGGAGACAGAGGGAGGGAGACAGAGGGAGGGAGACAGAGGGAGGGAGACAGAGGGAGACAGACAGAGAGAGGGAGACAGACAGAGAGAGGGAGACAGACAGAGAGAGGGAGACAGACCGAGAGAGGGAGACAGACAGACAGAGGGAGGGAGGGAGACAGACAGATGGAGACAGAGGGAGGGAGACAGACAGATGGAGACAGAGGGAGGGAGACAGGTAGAGGGAGACAGAGGGAGGGGGACAGAGGGAGACAGACAGAGGGAGGAGGGCGACAGACAGAAGGAGGGCGACAGACAGAGAGAGGGAGACAGAGAGAGGGAGACAGAGGGAGACAGACAGAGGGAGACAGACAGAGGGAGACAGACAGAGGGAGGAGGGCGACAGACAGAGGGAGACAGACAGAGGGAGACAGAGGGAGGGAGACAGAGGGAGGGAGTCAGACAGAGGGAGGGAGTCAGACAGAGAGAGGGAGTCAGACAGAGGGAGGGAGTCAGACAGAGGGAGGGAGTCAGACAGAGGGAGGGAGTCAGACAGAGGGAGGGAGTCAGACAGAGGGAGGGAGTCAGACAGAGGGAGGGAGTCAGACAGAGGGAGGGAGACAGACAGAGGGAGGGAGACAGACAGAGGGAGGGAGACAGACAGAGGGAGGGAGACAGACAGAGGGAGGGAGACAGACAGAGGGAGGGAGACAGACAGAGGGAGGGAGACAGAGGGAGGGAGACAGACAGAGGGAGGGAGACAGACAGAGGGAGACAGAGACAGACAGAGGGAGGGAGACAGAGGGAGGGAGACAGAGGGAGGGAGACAGAGGGAGGGAGACAGAGGGAGGGAGACAGACCGAGGGAGGGAGACAGACAGAGGGAGGGAGACAGACAGAGGGAGGGAGACAGACAGAGGGAGGGAGACAGACAGAGGGAGGGAGACAGACAGAGGGAGACAGACAGAGGGAGGGAGACAGACAGAGGGAGACAGACAGAGGGAGGGAGACAGACAGAGGGAGGGAGACAGACAGAGGGAGGGAGACAGACAGAGGGAGACAGAGACAGACAGAGGGAGGGAGACGGAGGGAGGGAGACAGAGGGAGGGAGACAGAGGGAGGGAGACAGAGGGAGGGAGACAGAGGGAGGGAGACAGAGGGAGGGAGACAGAGGGAGGGAGACAGACAGACAGAGGGAGGGAGACAGACAGAGGGAGGGAGACAGACAGAGGGAGGGAGACAGACAGGGAGGGAGACAGACAGAGGGAGGGAGACAGAGGGAGGGAGACAGACAGAGGGAGGGAGACAGACAGAGGGAGGGAGACAGACAGAGGGAGGGAGACAGACAGAGGGAGGGAGACAGACAGAGGGAGGGAGACAGAGGGAGGGAGACAGAGGGAGGGAGACAGAGGGAGGGAGACAGAGAGGGAGGGAGACAGAGAGGGAGGGAGACAGAGGGAGGGAGGGAGACAGAGAGGGAGGGAGACAGAGAGGGAGGGAGACAGAGGGAGGGAGACAGAGGGAGGGAGGGAGACAGAGAGGGAGGGAGACAGAGGGAGGGAGGGAGACAGAGGGAGGGAGGGAGACAGAGAGAGAGAGAGAGGGAGACAGACGGAGGGAGACAGACAGAGAGAGGGAGGGAGACAGACAGAGAGAGGGAGGGAGACAGACAGAGAGGGAGGGAGACAGACAGAGAGAGGGAGGGAGACAGACAGAGAGAGGGAGACAGACAGAGAGAGGGAGACAGACAGAGGGAGGGAGACAGACAGAGGGAGGGAGACAGAGGGAGGGAGACAGAGGGAGGGAGGGAGACGGAGGGAGGGAGACGGAGGGAGGGAGGGAGACGGAGGGAGGGAGGGAGGGAGGGAGACGGAGGGAGGGAGGGAGAGGGAGAGGGAGACAGAGGGAGGGAGGGAGAGGGAGACAGAGGTAGGGAGAGGGAGACAGAGAGGTAGGGAGAGGGAGACAGAGGGAGGGAGAGGGAGACAGAGAGGGAGGGAGAGAGACAGAGAGAGGGAGAGAGACAGAGAGAGGGAGAGAGACAGAGAGAGGGAGACAGACAGAGAGAGGGAGACAGACAGAGAGAGGGAGACAGACGGAGGGAGGGAGACAGAGAGGGAGACAGACAGACAGACAGAGGGAGGGAGACAGACAGACAGAGGGAGGGAGACAGACAGACAGAGGGAGACAGACAGAGGGAGGGAGACAGACAGAGGGAGGGAGACAGACAGACAGAGGGAGGGAGACAGAGGGAGACAGAGGGAGGGAGGGAGAGGGAGACAGAGGGAGACAGAGGGAGGGAGAGGGAGACAGAGAGGGAGGGAGAGAGACAGAGAGGGAGGGAGAGAGACAGAGAGAGGGAGAGAGACAGAGAGAGGGAGAGAGACAGAGAGAGGGAGAGAGACAGAGAGAGACAGAGAGAGGGAGACAGAGGGAGGGAGGGAGACAGAGAGGGAGGGAGACAGACAGAGAGAGGGAGGGAGACAGACAGACAGACAGAGAGAGAGGGAGACAGAGAGAGAGGGAGACAGAGAGAGGGAGGGAGACAGACAGAGAGAGGGAGGGAGACAGACAGAGAGAGGGAGGGAGACAGACAGAGAGAGGGAGGGAGACAGAGAGAGGGAGGGAGACAGAGAGAGGGAGGGAGACAGACAGAGAGAGGGAGGAAGACAGACAGAGAGAGGGAGGGAGACAGACAGAGAGAGGGAGGGAGACAGACAGAGAGAGGGAGGGAGACAGACAGAGAGAGGGAGGGAGACAGACAGAGAGAGGGAGGGAGACAGACAGAGAGAGGGAGGGAGACAGACAGAGAGAGGGAGGGAGACAGAGAGAGGGAGGGAGACAGAGGGAGGGAGACAGAGAGAGGGAGTAAGAGGGAGAGAGAGGGAGACAGAGAAAGAGAGAGGGAGACAGAGAAAGAGAGAGAGGGAGACAGAGAAAGAGAGAGAGGGAGAGAGATAGAGAGAGGGAGGGAGACAGAGGGAGAGAGGGAGAGGGAGGGAGAGAAAGGGAGGGAGAGAGAGAGAGAGAGGGAGGGAGAGAGAGAGAGAGAGGGAGGGAGACAGAGAGAGAGGGAGGGAGACAGAGAGGGAGGGAGGGAGACAGAGAGAGGGAGACAGACAGAGAGAGGGAGACAGACAGAGAGAGGGAGACAGAGACAGAGGGAGGGAGACCGAGAGGGAGGGAGGGAGACCGAGAGGGAGGGAGGGAGACAGACAGAGAGAGGGAGGGAGACAGACAGAGAGGGAGGGAGACAGAGAGGGAGGGAGACAGAGAGGGAGGGAGACAGAGGGAGGGAGACAGAGGGAGGGAGACAGAGGGAGGGAGACAGAGGGAGGGAGATAGAGAGAGGGAGGGAGTAAGAGGGAGAGAGAGGGAGACAGAGAAAGAGAGAGGGAGACAGAGAAAGAGAGAGAGGGAGAGAGATAGAGAGAGGGAGGGAGACAGAGAGGGAGAGGGAGGGAGAGAGAGGGAGGGAGAGAGAGGGAGGGAGAGAGAGAGAGGGAGAGAGAGAGAGGGAGGGAGAGAGAGAGGGAGGGAGACAGAGAGAGAGAGGGAGGGAGACCGAGAGAGGGAGGGAGGGAGACCGAGAGAGGGAGACAGAGAGAGAGAGGGAGACAGAGAGAGAGAGGGAGACAGAGACAGAGGGAGGGAGACAGGGAGACGGAGGGAGGGAGGGAGACGGAGGGAGGGAGGGAGAGAGAGGGAGGGAGACTGAGTGAGACAGAGGGAGAGAGAGAGAGAGGGAGAGAGATAGAGGGAGAGAGGTAGAGAGAGGGAGAGAGATAGAGAGAGGGAGGGAGAGAGAGAGGGAGAGAGGGCGAGAGAGAGAGAGATATGTGTGTATGCAGGGTCTGGTGGCTCAGTGGACGAAGGCATCCGCTGCAGGGGCCTTTGTTCAACCTCATGGTCACAGTTTTTTTTGTTGCTCTAGCCCCGCCCCCTCGCCCACTGACCCCGCCCCCACCGGTGCGGCCCTCGGCCACAAACCACACTGTAAATTTGGCCCCCGGGAGAAAGTTTGTGAGTACCCATGATGTAGATCCTTCAAGTTTTCTTTATAGAAACAAACAGTTAAATATAGGAAAAATTGAAAATTAGTTGAAAAAATCAGCCATTTGTGTCAACATTTTCACCTGTAACTTCTTCTAATTATGACCGCTATTTGAAAGCAATATACCGTTACATCCGCTGGACCTTTCTGGTTGTGGCGATATATAGGACTTGTAGGTTCACCAAGAACCCGACGAACCCAGAGCCAATAACTGAGCAGCGTCTTGCAATGGTTTTTTATTATGTACCGGGTATATAGCAATTATTCTGGGAAAAATTTACATGGAAAAATCGGTATGAAAGACACCTATGTATTTCTGAAATGGGAACAAAATATAGAGTTTAGAAATAGTAGATATTTGCACATTTCCGAAATTGGGAGTACCCATACTAGCATGAGAATTATAGGACATTTTTCAAAATGACTTCTTTTTTACAGATTGTCTTTCATTTGGAAGGCAGAAATGCATCAAAAGTCAATAGATAATAACAGTTGCTCTACAATTTTGTGTTACCCTAAGTCTCCCGATAAAAATGGTACCTCACTTGTGTGGGTAGGCCTAGTGCCTGCGACAGGAAACAGCCCAAAACACAACATGGACACACCACATTTTCACAGTGAAAAATGACCCTTTTTTTTGCAAAGTGCCTAGATGTAGTTTTTGAAC
This sequence comes from Calotriton arnoldi, assembly GCA_963921515.1. NCBI lineage: Eukaryota > Metazoa > Chordata > Amphibia > Caudata > Salamandridae > Calotriton > Calotriton arnoldi. Next base: position 1,640,007 of record CAWUFW010000278.1, read on the forward strand.
CCTAGCTCTGCCGGCACCTAGGGAAACCTAGCAAACCTATACATTTTTGAAAACTAGACACCCAGGGGAATCCAGGATGGGATGACTTGACTGGCTCTCACCTGGTTCTGTTACCCAGAATCCCTTGCAAACCTAAAATATTGTTAAAAAAAAAAACACATTTTCCTCACTTTTCTGTGGTGAAAAGTTCTGGAATCTGCATGGATCCACAAAATTCCACCCACCCCGCGTTCCCCAAAGTCTTTCGAGAAAAACGGTACCTCACTTGTGTGGGTAGGCCTAGTGCCCGTGACAGGAAACGGCCCAAAACGCAACGTGGACACACCACATTTTCACAGTGAAAAATTACCCTTTTTAGGTCTCGCCTGAGCCAGCGCATGCGCTGCTCTGGCGAGAGTTTTAGTAAGCGGGTTTTGGAAGTGCAAACAGCAGTTTGCTGGCGACCAGCTTGCGTTCACGCGAGCGTGCACGCGCGATCAGGCGCCATATGGCTTCCCTCTTCCCCGCGATTACTTTCACTTTCGCGGCCGTATCAGTTTCACGGACGCGCGGCCATTGCTTGTTATCTCCTTGCTGTTCCCACCCATGAGGTGCCGCGGGACACTCGCTTCCCGCCGGTGTAGGCCGACACATTTAGCACGTACTTGCTACTGCAAGCTGATAGCATTGTAAATCTGCAACACAGTTGCTGCTGCAGCCCCAGCAGTGTGGGAACATTATCCCCAAGATTGGTGTGGGAACCATTTCCCATGTGTCCCTGGCTGTCCTAAAATCCCTTAATGCTCGTAGGGAGCACTCCGAGAGGAGCCCATTCTCCAATTCGCCAAGTTAAAAAAAAAATGTTTTTAAAAAAGGGGAAATTATCTCACGCTTTGTACTGTAATTGTACTCCGCAACTAAAACAAGTGTTAAAAGGCTTACTTTGAACTGCCAATTACCAACAGCAAGCCTTTAACTCACTGGCCATGTCCGTGATGTCACTTTAAACCAGGAACCTCCAATATCGCGAGCTACCAGTAGCCCCAGGCAGACCGTCTTGGAGTAGCTCCCCTGCTTTGTCAGGTTAGTTTACAATATGTAACTGTGGGGCCCAGAAAGATGACAGGACTGCTGCTTGAAAGAAGTCTCAAATAAACAATTGCCTCGCATCAGATCATACCGCCTGAAAAAAGATATGTATCCATGAGATGTTTATTTCCTTAAAGTCAATGGCAGTAATATATTTGGAAGAGAGTTGCATTACATTTAGATCTTTTAGGTCTCGGCCTGCACCAGCGCTTGCGCTGGTCTGGCCGAGAGTTTTAGTAAGCGGGTTTTGGAAGTGCAAACCCACTGGCTTCGATGGCGTGCACGCGCGCAGCTGGCATCTGGGTTTCCTATCTCTTCCTCATTTCCTCGTCATGGCTCATTAACTCTCTGGACTCTGATGTTTCAATCGCAGCAGCAGCTCATATTACCAACTGAGGGCCCTGGACTACAGTCACATGAAAAACAACAGCGATTAGCATTGAAATGCAAGCTTTTTTTTTGTCTAGTTAGAAATATTGCTTCGGTGGGTTGATTTCACCTTATATCGCTATTTGTTTTATATTGGGAGTCACAGCCTAATTACCAGTATTTTTGTCTCACTCTGTTTTTTTTATTTTATATTTATTCGCACAAAGCTATATTTAAGGTTACTTTTTCCGCGTCACTTCTTAACTCTATTTAAACTCCACACCCCCCACTCTTATTGTCTCTCTCCTTCTCTCTCTCTCCCCTCTCTAATTCTCTCTCTACTTAATTAACTCTCCCCACTCTATCTTTTTTAGCCTTTCATTCTCTCTCACCCCTTTATCTGTTTCTCTTTCAAACTCCTTCATTCACTCTCTCCCCTTCTTTCTCTCTCTCTATCCCCCTCCACTCTTTATTCTATGTACACCCTTTCTCTCTCTTTCTCTCTCACCACCCTCTCTAATTGGGCATTATATCTTCACTCTATCTCTCACTCGGCAACACCACAGCATCACTCAGCATCACCACAGCATCACTCAGCGCAACCACAGCATCAATCAGAGCCAGCACAGCATCAATCAGAGCCAGCACAGCATCACTCAGCACCAACACAGCATCACTCAACAGCATCACTCAACGCCATCACAGCATCACTCAACGCCATTACAGCATCACTCAACGCCATTACAGCATCACTCAGTGCAACCACAGGATCACTCAGTGCAACCACAGGATCACTCAGCACCACCACAGGATCACTCAGCGCCACCACAGGATCACTCAGCGCCGCCACAGCATCGCTCAGGGCCGCCACAGCATCGCTCAGGGCCGCCACAGCATCGCTCAGGGCCGCCACAGCATCGCTCAGGGCCGCCACAGCATCGCTCAGGGCCGCCACAGCATCGCTCAGGGCCGCACAGCATCGCTCAGGGCCGCCACAGCATCGCTCAGGGCCGCCACAGCATCGCTCAGGGCCGCCACAGCATCGCTCAGGGCCGCCACAGCATCGCTCAGGGCCGCCACAGCATCGCTCAGGGCCGCCACAGCATCGCTCAGGGCCGCCACAGCATCGCTCAGGGCCGCCACAGCATCGCTCAGGGCCGCCACAGCATCGCTCAGGGCCGCCACAGCATCGCTCAGGGCCGCCACAGCATCGCTCAGGGCCGCCACAGCATCGCTCAGGGCCGCCACAGCATCGCTCAGGGCCGCCACAGCATCGCTCTGCGCCGCCACAGCATCGCTCTGGGCCGCCACAGCATCGCTCTGCGCCGCCACAGCATCGCTCTGCGCCGCCACAGCATCGCTCCGCGCCGCCACAGCATCGCTCCGCGCCGCCACAGCATCGCTCCGCGCCGCCACAGCATCGCTCCGCGCCGCCACAGCATCCCTCCGCGCCGCCACAGCATCACTCCGCGCCGCCACAGCATCACTCCGCGCCGCCACAGCATCACTCCGCGCCGCCACAGCATCACTCAGCGCCGCGACAGCATCACTCAGCGCCAAGACAATATCACTCAGCACCACAGAAGTATCACTCAGCAAGACCGGAGTATCATTCAGCATCACCTCAGCATCGTCTCCGCAACAGTCACCACCACCACCACTACCACCTCAGCATCACTCAGCACCACCTCAGCCTGCTCTCGGAATCTGACATCTGTTGATTCTCCCCTAGCGTCTGGCCGCTGCTAGTGTTATAATACAGGTACTAGTTCCCAACCTTCACCCTCCGATTGTTTATGCCCCCTCAAAAAAAAAAAGCTTTAACAAACAACCATTGCAATAGGCAGAAACAAGTTCCCAGCATTGCAAGAACAAAAGAAAACTGAGGACATTTTTTTATTGTAAATACTTTTTTAATATGGTCGTTCAGTTTTACATAATGCCTTCTTGGGCATATATAAAGTAACAAAAATGCTTCTGACACTTTTTTATTATAACTTTTCAGCATGCTGCACAGCAGCCACACTTCTCTACAGCACAGCTTGAAGACATTGGCAAAGTCAATAGCTCTGGCTAAACACTTATAAGGCCCCAAAGGCGAGACCTATTGGCTATGCCAATGCTTGTTTTGCAAAGTGCCTAGCTGTAGTTTTTGAACCCTAGCTCTGCCGGCACCTAGGGAAACCTAGCAAACCTATACATTTTTTAAATCTAGACACCATGGGGAATCCAGGATGGGGTGACTTGACTGGCTCTCACCAGGTTCTGTTACCCAGAATCCCTTGCAAACCTAAACAATTGTAAAAAAAAACCACATTTTCCTCACTTTTCTGTGGTGGAAAGTTCTGGAATCTGCGTGGATCCACAAAATTCCACCCACCCCGCATTCCCCAAAGTCTTCCGAGAAAAATGGTACCTCACTTGTGTGGGTAGGCCTAGTGCCCGCGACAGGAAACAGCGCAAAACACAACGTGGACACACCACATTTTCACAGTGAAAAATGACCCTTTTTTTTAAAAAAGTGCTTAGCTGTAGTTTTTGAACCCTAGCTCTGCCGGCACCTAGGTAAACCTAGCAAACCTATACATTTTTGAAATCTAGACACCCAGGGAATCCAGGATGGGGTGACTTGACTGGCTCTCACCAGGTTCTGTTACCCAGAATCCCTTGCAAACCTAAACAATTGTCAAAAAAACCACATTTTCCTCACTTTTCTGTGGTGGAAAGTTCTGGAATCTGCGTGGATCCACAAAATTCCACCCACCCCGCGTTCCCCAAAGTCTTCTGAGAAAAATGGTACCTCACTTGTGTGGGTAGGCCTAGTGCCCGCGACAGGAAACGACGCAAAACGCAACGTGGACACACACCAATTTCACTGTGAAAAATGACCCTTTTTTGGCAAAGTGCCTAGCTGTAGTTTTTGAACCCTAGCTCTGCCGGCACCTAGGGAAACCTAGCAAACCCACACATTTCTGAAAAGTAGACACCCGGGAGATTCCAGGGAGGTATGGCTTGCGTGGATCCACCAACGTTTTCTTACCCAGAATCCCCTGCAAACCTGAAAGTTTGCTGAAAAATCACTTTTTCACACATTTTTGTGTGGGAAAGTTGTGGCATCACCGGGATGACACAAATTTCCTACCACCCAGCGTTCCCCCAGGTCTCCCGATAAAAATGGTGCCTCACTCGGGTGGGAGGCCCAAGTACGCGCAACAGGCAAGGGCCCAAAACGTATTGAGGACGACATCAAAATTGACCTGGTTTTGCAAGGGGGTCCCATGACTTTTGGCCCGGGGCTCGGTGGCCACCTAGGAAACCTACCAAACCCACACATTTCTGAAAAGTAGACACCCGGGGATTCCAGGGAGGTATGGCTTGCGTGGATCCCCAACGTTTTCTTACCCAGAATCCCTGCAAACCTGAAATTTTGCTGAAATAAATCACTTTTTCACACATTTTTGTGTGGGAAAGTTGTGGCATCACCGGGATGACACAAATTTCCTACCACCCAGCGTTCTCCAGGTCTCCCGATAAAAATGGTGCCTCACTCGGGTGGGAGGCCCAAGTACCAGCGACAGGCAAGGGCCCAAAAATTTTGTGATAGGCAATTTCAATGTTGCCTCAATATGTTTTGGGCCCATGCCTGTTGCGGGTACTTGGGCCTCCCACCCGAGTGAGGCACCATTTGTATCGGGAGACCTGGGGAACGCTGGGTGGTAGGAAATTTGTGTCAGCCCGGTGATGCCACAACTTTCCTACACAAAATGTGTGAAAAAAGTGACTTTTTCAGCAAAATTTCAGGTTTCTGGGGGATTCTGGGTAAGAAAACGTTGGGGGATCCACGCACGCCATACCTCCCTGGAATCCCCCGGGTGTCTTCTTTTCAGAAATGTGTGGGTTTGCTAGGTTTCCCTAGGTGGCCGCCGAGCCCGGGCCAAAAGTCATGGGACCCCTTGCAAAACCAGGTCAGTCTTCTGATAGGCAATTTTGATGTCGCCTCAATACGTTTTGGGCCCTTGCCTGTCGCGGGTACTTGCCCCACCCACGCGTGTGAGGTACCAGTTTTATCGGGAGACCAGGGGGAGCAGAAAGGCTGTAATGGTGGCGGGGATGTGGGCATTGGCGTGCCCACTTCGGGCAGCCCCCACCCTAAAAACAAATGCGCAAAAAAAAATCCCTGGCGTCAAGTGGGCTTTCTGCCGCCCCGGGGGGACAGATTGGGGGCTACTGCCCCCCAGGGGGGGCAGAAAGACTGTTATGGTGGCAAGGGCGTGGGGGCATTGGCGTGCCCATTTTGGGCAGCCCCCACCGAAACGGGCACGCCAATGCCCCCACCCAAAAAAAAACGCGCCAAAAAAAATCCCAGGCATTTAGTGGGCTTTCTGCCCCACCTGCGGGGCAGATTGGGGGCTTCAGCCCCCATCTGCCCCCCAGGGGGGGGCAGAAAGGCTGTAATGGTGACGGGGGTGGGGGCATTAGCGTGCCCGTTTTAGGCAGCCCCCACCCTAAAAAAAAAATTACACAAAAAAAAATCCCTGGCGTTTAGTGGGCTTCTGCCCCCCCGGGGCGGCAGATTGGGGGCTACTGCCTCCCAGGGGGGGCAGAAAGGCTGTAATGGTGGTGGGGGCATTGGCGTGGCCGTTTCGGGCAGCCCCCACCCTAAAAAAAAAAATCCCTGGTGTTTAGTGGGCTTCCTGCCCCCCAGGGGGGGGCAGAAAGGCTGTAAAGGTGGCGGGTGGGGGCATTGGCGTGCCCATTTTGGGCAGCCCCCACCCTAAAACAAATTGCACACAAAAAAATCCCTGGCATTTAGTGGGCTTTCTGCCCCCCCGGGGGGGCAGATTGGGGGCTACTGCCCCCATCTGCCTCCCAGGGGGGCAGAAAGGCTGTAATGGTGGCTGGGGGTGGGGGCATTGGCGTGCCCGTTTCGGGCAGCCCCCACCCTAAAAAAATGCACCAAATAAAAATCCCTGGTGTCTAGTGGGCTTTCTGCCCCCCCGGGGGGGCAGAATTGGGGGCTACTGCCCCCATCTGCCGCCCGGGGCAGAAAGGCTGAACATTGGCAATTTTTTTGGGGGGAGCAAAAGTCCTTGCCCAAGGGGCCGCTCCCCCGTCCCTGGTGCCTTAGTGGGTGGATCCCTGCTTGGGGATCGCCCTCCTGGGGCGATCCCCAAGCAGGGATCCACTGGGGGGGGGGTACCTTTGGAAAGGGGGAGATTCTCCCCTTTCCAATGATACCTCTCCCGTCTTTCTACGTGCTCAGCGGGCTGAGATAGCCCCCTGAGCACGTAGAAAGTGAAACTGAAATGAGCCTAAAGGCTCATTTTAGTTTTGTTTTCAGTGAAATGAAGTCAGCGCGACGTGCGCGCTGATCTTCATTTCACTGAAAGGGAGGGGCCTCGGGAGCTGGGGAAGCTCTTCCCCAGCTCCCGAGGCTGTGGGGAGAAAGGAAATCCCTCTGCTGTCTGCAGCAGAGGGATTTCGTTCCCCTGGCCTCATGACGGAATGGTTCCGTCATGAGCACAGGGGCACCGATGCTCATGACGGAACCATTCCGTCATGAGCATCGAAGGGGTTAATAAATACATAACTAAAGCATAAAATGGTAGCACACTATCATTTGTTAGCAGATTTTACATTGAAATAGCCACAAACCTTCCCACTGACGTGCAGTTTTACTGATAAAACTATATAGTTTACAAACAATAATGTTTGGAAATAGTTTCTGCAAATATGTATCCTTTGCACATCACCAAGTAAAGTGTTCTGGTTTGTTTTGCTCCTATTTAACTCTTTGTTTGCATTACATTTCTTAATTACAAACAAATGTGCTTTTGTAATTCCTGATATGTTTGTAATATTAATTTACAGGATATTTATTTAAATGTTATGTGATAGAGAAAAATAACTGACATCTTCAGACTGCTCACTTGACAAAAACCTCTAACTCTAGTAAGGGGGAGAAAAATAGACATCATTTGCAAGCAACAATTAGTTAAAAGACAAACTGACATTTGACCTCTTTCCTTGAACAGACCGGAAATGTGTCAAGATAAAAACAAGATTTAATGGCATCTTTATTACTCGTTCACTTTCTCAATGAACAGAACACCTGTTGATTTCCAGCCTAAGTTTACTCACCAGATGGGACTAGTAGGTGCTAAAAATAGCTTGACCTGATAAAATTTTACTCGCAATTGTGAGTGGGCGAGTAGATTTTTTGAAGCCCGGGTAGGCTTGGCCACAGGAACATTTACCTTATTGGTTAAAGCGTGTCCAGTAGTCCCTTCCCTCCACAAGCTGGTTCCAGGCATAAATGTGGCACCTTCAGGCACCCACTTCAGAACACTTGATGGACCTGTGGAAGATCAGAAGAGGACTGGACCTGCTGTCTGTGACCTGAGAAGAGCCCTGAAGGACTGGACCCGCTCTCTCTTGTACCCAGAATAAAGAAGTGGACTGCAGGGGTCAGCTGACTGACCTCCTGTGTGGCTACAGGGAGACTTTCCTGGAAGTACCTGGCTGGCCAGTGGCAACTGGAATCTCTAAGTGCCTCCCCTGAGGTCGTGGGTGGGGCTTTAAAACTGTACTCCTGTGGGGGAGTGGAACTTAAAAGAGTGTCAGAAGATAAAATGTTTGACCAGGATGAACCTGGTTGGTGTAGCCTGCCCGCACTCCATCTCAGTCAGCCTCAAATTGCGCCCCGGTCTACCAGGGCCATTCACTATCATTGGCGCTTTGGGGCTATTTCTGTGTAAAATATAAAAAATTCACATCTCCGGCTCCCCTTATTGGGTTTTTGTCATTTGTTTATTACATTTTACACTGTTGGGATTTTTTGCATTTTCACTTTTACTGTTTTTGTATTGCATAAATACTTTACATATTGCTCTGAGTTAAGCCTGTCTGCTCCATGCCTTAGCTACCGGGTGGTTAAGTTCAGGTTAATTTAGTGACTTTGAGGGTTCACCCTGACATGGATTGCGAGTATTCTTTGAGGTATGTAATCACACTTCGTCATAGGGCCCACTCCTCTTGTAAGTTTGACTCCTTTAAACCTATGTGTGCTCTAACCCATTTGGGGAGCTCTTTTTTAAGCCCTAATATTATGTTAGTTGATTGAGTGGGCTACAAAGGGGTGTGACAGAATGAGAATGATCTAGTTAAAGCTACCTACTAGCGGACAATATTTTGTTGCTGTCATTATATAATAGGGTTAAAATGACTGCAGGGGAATAGTTTGACGCAGTTAGTAGGTCGACATGTTTCAGGCTGTAGTAAAGATGCCCACACGCAGGTCCAAGGGCTTTCTTCAGGACTGAAGTATTTCTGTTTGGGACTAACCTCATGAACAACTTACTGTTAAAGTGGCATTGTATGTCATGTTCAAAAACCTAAGAGTGAATGCTATTACTTAGTTATAAGAAAACAAGGAAAGTGTCCATATACTGAACCAGAACAATTTGAGTCCCTGATTGGGCATTTAGGAAAAGCTGTTAAGACCCTGTCATAATTATTCTTCTCGGGGCTGGGTAGGGGGCCATCAGGCTGACACCAACTCAAATGTTTGCAGACCCTTCCGGTGCACGTACATGTCACAGACAGACTCCAAAATAACTGCTCCTGCACTGGATATGTAAACTTGTCCTCGAGTTCTGGATTTATACTAGCATGGGTTTGATTTCTCATTAAGGACCCTTCTTTGAGTGAGGGTTTCTTGCAACCTGCCGTGAGCAGTTCAGTTGAGACTATGTCAGTTAGGCAAGTGAGCTATGTAAATAGGGCACCCAGAGCAAAGATGCCTATATAATTATTTGCTTGGAATGTTGCTAGACCTGCACAACATTTATCTAAAAATAAACATTGGGAGGTTTCTGAGCAGCAACAAACAATAAAGCTTAAGGATATGTGGCCTATATATGACATATAAATTGAGGTATTCATGTGTTCTTGTCAAGAGCTATCTTTGTATTGTAGTAAACCCAATGGATGGTGTTTGCTGGAAGTTAGGCCGGAAGGCATCGTTGTATTCTGGCTCTTCCAACTGTGTTTTTTCTCAAATACGACAAATATGAGGCACAATAAGAATAGTATGCGATGCCATTGGTGCAAAAGACTCCAGAGACCTTTTTTGATACCTGTTGCTTTAACACCTTATTGGCAAAGAAATGGAGAACTAATGAATACATGCTTCAACATTATGGAGCAAAAGGTACTGCAAATCACAATTGGTTGACTGATTCTATATACACCAAGCATTGCATCTGCACATGTGCTTGGCCCTTTGCTTTACAACAATTAAATCAATCATTTGGGAAAGACTTTAAGGATAAAATAATATGTCCACTTACTTACCTTGGTCTTTGCTGATGACATTCTTGCATTGGGTATTGCTGATATGGGTCTGACTCTTGAATAGCTGCATTAGATAAGTACACATTTGAAACAACTTGTAACATGATAGACACACCGATAATGAAATTTGGGTGACCTACTAATTTCAACCTTCTTTATCATAATCACTATCTGAGGCTATCTGGTACTGGCTTCTAGGAAAGTGTATCATGCCAGAATTTTACCTTTAATAACCTACGTTGAAAATGAAATCTGATCAAAAATTATAACTTGGATGGATGAGTCTTGATAATATCGAGGAATACTTCCCTTTTTGAAACGGACCCTTATTTTATAGAATTCTGTGATGTTGCAGAGAATATCTTTCTAATTTTTGTTTTGTTTCTTCTGAAGACAGATACAACTGTACAATGCTCGATTAGCAGTGAAGAGATTGAATACTGGTACAAATTGCAACCTCTGGGCACTGTTAATTTTACTACAGTGAAATTTAACTATGTAATCAACTTTGCAGGTACTGTATGTTTCACTTTTAATTGTGGCAAAATCTATCCCTTAGTGCTGCCTAATATGCATTTACTCTGTGTTTGTATGTTCCCAAGTTATTTGTTCCAAGGCACATAACTCCTGTGCTAGCTAAGATTATCCATAATGCTACTATTTGTTGATATTAATGCTTCTCCTTTATTCCACGGTTTTATTTAGAAGAAAATAGAACAAAGTTGAAGTTCGGTCAATCTAATACAGTTTAGTTATGATGATGACTTGGGTGCCCGAAATTAGCATGCTTTTGTTAGTCTACTTATAAAAGTGCATAAATATTGGGTAATTGAGTGCATAGCCCAGCATCAAAGCCTCCACTACCAGTCCCCACTGGTATGTTAGCAACAGATTATTTATAATGGGAGGTTAACATAAACATCTATAGCAATTTCATTATTATTAGGGCATATATTATGCCATATCAAATAAGTCTATAAATCCATTATGATCCAGTGAATATCTGTAATCTTCTTTACTGATAGATACTTGAGTTGAAATAGTACAGTTTTCTTAAATATGATGTATTCAATCCTACAACCTACACATTTCGTGAAAGATTGCTTTCTCAAGGCTATGATCAATGTTGCCAACAACTTTATCCAAGAAGCTTTCGCGTAGCCAATAGTTCCCTCCTTTGGGACCTTATAAGTATTTAGTCATGCCAGCACATTATCCTGTGTGCTGCAACATCTACTGTTACTTCACGTGCCACTGGTGAACGGCCACACACTGAAGGTTGGGCTTCTGTGCTATTTATTGAACACTGGAAATGCAATTTATGCCTAGAAAGGGCAAGTCTGCAACCTAAAGGAATTTGAACGATGAATAAAATGAATGTTATTCAAATAATGCCTCCACTAACTGCACCTGTTGGTGATGCAATCAAAACAAACCGATATTGATTAATGGCAGGAGTGGCATGATCCATGTTACTTGATTTATTTTTACAGCTTCTTTCTGAAATGTGCAAGTAAACGTGGGATGAATTTGTCTTATTGTTTGTAGTATCAACACGCTTACTATAATTTTGCATTGTATTTAATGGTTATTAACCTGGTTTTACCATGTGCAGTGCCTAGACGGAGCCTAAAGGCGCTCTTTTCAACGGATATGCACACTGGTGAGAGCACTGGCACACACCAGAACACGGTCTCGCAAGAAGATGTATGCGGTCTTTTATTTTGCTATCCACGCAATATGAAATTTCTCTCAAAAAGTAGCTCAATCATAAGGAGCAAAAGGCATCAGTGTGCAGGTGTATTGTGCTGGACATGGTATGATATATGAGGCAACAGCAGTGACTGTAATTACTTAAGATAATTTGTTATATAATCAATGTTACAGTGATTAGAGGGAGATCAATTTAATTTATTAAGGAAACAATACAGCAGGTATACAATTGTATCTGATTGACAAATTTAATTTACAATGGACCACAAGAATGAGCGTAAAAAAACAATTTGTGTTACTAACTGTTCAGTGCTCACACGTGACACACACCGTGGATAATCATGAATAAATTGTCCAAGCAAACAAAACAACTCCAAAATGGCCACACCAAAACTCAATTATAATTTGTCTTTGTTTCCACTATACAGGGGGTGCATATTTTGTACTGCGGCGTGTGCTGCAGCCCACAGCACCCGCCGCAATACAAAATAAACACTTTGCGACCGCCTTGAAGGCAGTTGCATCGTGATTCAGGGTGCGGGACCACCGACAGCTTGTTGGGCGGTCTCGTTTCCCACCAGGATCTGACCGCCATCCTAATCAGGCCCCAAGTTACTGCCAGATTACCAATCACATAGATTTCAATCTTTCACGCAGGACATATTTTTATTATAGGACATTCCCTCTAGTGGATACGAATGCCGTAATTCACTTGGGGGTTCCCGGCTCAGCGAAGAGGAATGCAAAGGATGCAGGGGAGTAGGGAGGGGTGGGCTGCAACATTCTGTAATTCTGGCCAAGTGACTTATCTCTCCCTGGCTAAAAAAAACTACCTTGTTTACGGAGCTCGGAGCCACTGAAAACATGGAGCGCTTGCATCAAAAGCTCTTAGAGCAAGGGTATAATAAGTAGCCCCTAAAAAGATGCTAGAATGGGACAAATGGAAGGGTACAAGTACTGGGGCGTGCTCTGTGGGAGTAAACAGCCACCGAAAAGAAGGGACAAATAGGAATGATTAACCACTTGGAAGCAAGGATTTTTAAAGGACACTAACACAAACAAATGAAAAGCATTGGGCGGGCTGTAAGCCCACAAAGTATATAAAACAGGTCTTGAAGTTCGACCTAAAAACTGGTAAAACGAAATATTTAAAAACAATGCAGAGATTTTTTTTATAGAAGTGCACACATGTAATTCATTGTGACTCCTTCAGATGAGATATATCACTTTTTAAAATTAGCTATACACTATGCAAGTGTATAGTTGTGTTATCAAAAATTGTAATCACGGGGGGCGTGGCCAGCTGCCGAGCATGTCGGACGTGGATTAGGCGAGCTCCGGAGCCTGAGCTCGAATAGCCTGCAATCGTACATCCTGAATTACCATTCCGACCCCAAACTGGTCAAAAGCGGAAGAATTGCAAACACCCGAGGCATCGACGCACTGCACCTGTGATAACCCCGGTCCTACGAGGTTGACTGACCGAGACAGCGGAAGCGCCCGCTGCGGGGGGAAGGGCCGAGAAAATGGCGCAGTTCGCCGACAGCGGTGACCGGAGCCTACCCGGGTGAATGCTGTGGCCTCCCTGCAGGAGAGAACACTGCTCCGTGTGTGGCCGCACTGCTGACTGAAGATCTGCTCCCGGGACCTGAAGCGGAGCGATCCGATCCCGGGACCTGGGGCGGAGTGACCCGTGAGCGGCCTCGGCCCTGCCCAGCGCGGGGAGCGGGCGCGCTGCAGACGCCGTACGCGGCCTGGGCCTAAGCAGGGAGTCCGGGCGACAGCGCTCCGGAGACTGTGCACTGCCCCAGCCAGCGATTTGTGAACCGGCGTGCTCCTTTCTCCCCCCCCCTCTCTGTGTGGAGCATCGGAGGTTGCGGCCCCGACGAGACGAGGTAGGCAGCAGGCGGAGGGCCTTGACACACGGGCCCTACGTAGTCAGCCCAGACTGCGGGCGGGTGGATCCCGTCAGAGGCGACATTGATGCCAGTGTGTGACACCTGGGATTCAACCCCTGTACTGAGTGCCACGTCTGAGGGGCGAAAGGCATCGGACAGCGGCTCTCGTCTCCGTGGTCTGCACTTAGAACACTCTGGAGTGTAGGCTGCGTGGGACATAAGTCGGTCCTTCTGTTGCGGTAATAAGAGCGCAAAACCCTCTAACGCTCAAACAGACTACGCCTCGCTGGCCACCATAGACTGCTGGGCGCATTGTATTGTAGATTGAAGGCTGCACGGTGCCCTGAGGCACGCCCTGTCTCCCCAGCCTTTGCAGCAGTTTGCCCTGCACCTCGGGGATACCTTCTTGACACTGCCGGCTCTGCCCAGCCATTGCAGTCGGGACTGTGAGAAGGTGCGGCTGGACACACCACAGTATTGCGTCTACGTCTTCCTGACTGGCTTGAATCCACGTCCTGCGGACGGCTCTTCTCCATGGTGCGGAGGAGTTGGTGAGTGACCAGCGCTACAGCCTGCACGGCGCCGCCCTCATCGCCGCGGGGGCTCCTGACCATTGGACGCCCAGGCCGCTTGTTGTGGAGGTATATTGTAAGACAATCGTGCACAGGGAGATGGGTCGCTACCGGGGCAAAACCCAGGAGGCAGTGGCTCCTAACTCCCAAGGTGTGGACGATGGGGATCCGACCCAGAGCATGCAATCACTCAACACAATCCGACCTACAGGCAACGAGGGTGCGCCGGATAAGCTGGACCTAATACTGCGTGAAGTTAGGGAATCACGACGAGCCATAGAACAGCAAATAGGCACCCTTACTACCGGTTTTACTTTACTAAAAGCGGATCATGCTAAGCTGGCTGATACGGTGAAGGATCATAGCTCCACGCTGAAGGACCTGGTGCCACAATATAAGGAGAATGCGAGTCAGCTCCATTCCCTTCGGAAGCAGGTCACGGGGCTGATGGACAGAGTTGAAGACGCGGAGGGCCGGGCACGACGCAATAATATTCGTGTAATTGGCCTACCGGAACGGAGTGAAGGAAGTGAGGCAGCGACTTACATGGAACATTGGCTCCGCACACATGTGGCCCCTGAGGGCCTCTCCGAATTCTTCTGTGTCGAGAGGGCGCATCGGATCCCCACAGGGAAACCAAGAGTGGGAGCCCCGCCGAGGCCCTTGATTGTGAAAATTCTCAACTATAGGGACCGCGACATGCTGTTACAAAAAGCGCGTGAAAAACCACAGATTCAATTTGAGAACTGCCAAATCTCACTATATCCGGACTATACGCTCCTGGTACAGCGTAGGCGCTCTTCCTTTCAAGAGGTGAAGAGTAAATTACGCACCATGAATCTCAAATATGCGCTACTATTCCCAGCACGTCTGAAGATCATCTACGAGCAGCAGGCCTACGTTTTTGAAAGTCCGGAAGATGTCGAGGAGTGGCTAGAAGTTATGGAACCCACACAACTCTCGGGCCGATCCCCTTCTAACACACGCGGCCCCGGAACTTCAAGACACCGTCGATAGCAGCGAGTGGCTGAATCCGCCAGCGCGTTGCCCTTTCCTGGGCCCACGCAGCAACAAGTCCAGACAGGTAAAGAGACGGCCCTGACAGTCCTTAAGAAACCGGGAGCTGACCCCCAGAATTTATTCAACTATAGGCCCATCTCCCCTACTTGACCAAAGTTCTTGAAGCCCATGTGGCAAAGTGCCTGTTCAGTTTTATCGAACAGTCTGAATACTTAGACCCTCACCAGGCTGGATTTCGCCCTGCTCACGCTACGGAGACAGTGATCCTAACTGTACTGGATGCCCTACGAGAAAAAGCCTGTAAAGGCACCCCTCAGGCCTTGGTACTTTTAGATCTCTCGGCCGCACGTCATCTTAATGGACCGTGTCAAACAGGCCGGCATCCAGGGCTCAGCCCTCAGCTGGATTGGGTCCTTTCTCAAGGGCCGCACCCAAGCGGTACGCCTAGCCCCATTCACTGCACTTCAGTTAACCACCACGTGTGGGGTACAACAGGGATCTTCACTTTCCCTCCATCTGTTTAATCTGTATCTGCTACCCCTGATTCAGTCCTTGAAGGAACGGAAGGCCATCACTTTCAATTATGCAGATGACCTACAGCTAATCTTTACTATAGATAACTCCCCTGAATCAGTCCTGGAATTCCAGGCTACCATGCTCCACATCCGCCATTGGATGGACCAAAACCATTTAAAACTGAATCCAGGCAAGACTGAACTAGTCCTGACTGGGAACAGTCAGACCTTCTGGGGCCCACACTACTGGCCGGCGGAACTTGGCCTCCCCCCAAACCATCCACCTCGGTCAAGAGCCTAGGGGTAACCATTAACAACGACTTATCACTAAAAACACAAGTGGGCACAGTGGTCTCTACCTGCTTCATCCAGCTACGTAAGATCAGCCGTCTGCTCACTCACTCAGCACTGATTCAGGTCGTGATAGCCTTGGTACTATCACACCTAGATTATGCCAACTCAATATACCTTGGCTTGCCGCTTTTCTTAATTAAACGGCTTCAGCTGGTCCAGAACCAAGCAGCAAGACTGATCCATCAGCAACCCAGATGGCAATCCGCCAGACCCCTTTTAAAAAAACTTCACTGGCTCCCCATTCCCCAACGTACGGCCTTCAAGACTGGCTGCATCATCTTCAAGTCTCTTCACAGCCGGAGCCCCAAATTTATTAAACGTCTCTTACCTAGGTACACTCCTTCCCGCAACCTCCGATCCGCCCACCTCCAACTTCTGACCACCCCAGCCTTCAAGCTAAAACGTCAGGGAGGCTGCAGGTTCGCTGCCTTGGCCCCCAGACTATGGAACTCCTTTCCACTAGAGAATCGATCATGTACCAACCTGCTGAGCTTTAGGAAAATGCTCAAGACATGGTTGTTTACGCAGGCCCACGCTTAACTCCTCCCAATGGTACCGGCACACTCTAGAGCCAGCGCCATGAAACCTCTCGTGTACGTGCGCTATATAAGAAATTGCTAACATAACAGCTGCACACGCCTTTAGAGACAACTCCTCCCGCAGGCTGTCGGAATCATCGGACCACAGCACAGTCCGCTCGGACTCGGACAGCAGCCTACAGCTCTTTCCAACTGTGACGCCACAAACGGCTGATGGAATATTGGGATAGCGGCTCCCTCACGCTGCTTGCATCGTTACGAACTACCGTCAAGGGTCACATTGCTGGCGTGCCATCCCCCTAACACTCGCATATCCTTTATGTTTGGTCTCTCTATAAGTCACTATGTGTAATGTAATGCTTTCCATATGACGCTTGGGCTTTAGGATGGTCCAGGTTATGTGTTTCTTAAAATGATGGCGGTAGCTGCCAGTCCCCACTTTGCGATTGCTACAGTTTACTATGTTTTATTTCAATGTTCATCTTGTTTGGTCTTGCCTGGTTTAGATTGTAGGCATGACCTGGTATTCGGTTTAGGTTCGGGGTTCCATGGTTCTGACACATTAATGCTGTTATATCCCATACGGTTGCATGGTCCACTGCATAATAAGAGACTCACAGGATTGAATGGCACAACACATATTAGACAAATATAAATGTATTACATGGAACGTCCGAGGGTTAGGCTCCGAACACAAACGGCACAGAGTGCATGCATTTTTGTTACGCTGAGGGGCGCAGGTGATCTTCCTCCAGGAATCGCACCTCATGGAGGCAGAAGCCGCGAAAATGAGGAAAAAATGGAGGGGGCAGGTAATATCCACGAATTACTCTGCCTTTGCCCGGGGGGTGACGATCTGGATAAGGGGGGGAGGGGGGAGAGTACCATTTGTGATGCTGGACAAATGGGTAGATACGCAGGGCAGGTACATATTCCTGCGCGGCACACTAGACGGTACACCGGTTATTCTAGGGAACATTTATGCTCCGAATTATGACCAACACAAATATTTCCTGAGTCTGAACTCCATTCTGGCGGGGTGGGAAGCGTATCCATGGCTCATAGGAGGCGACTGCAATGCGGTCATGGACGTGTCCCTAGATCGTTCACATCCACCCCTGAGAGACACAATGTCTAGCAAACAGGCGGCAGCCCTCTGCGATTGGGCGAAGGGTTGGCCCCTGTGTGACGCATGGCGATTCAAAAATCCGCATCATAAGGAATACTCCTTTTTTTCCCCGGTACACCAGTTGCACACCAGGATAGATAGGATTATGTGCTCTACCTCCATAGTGGATCAAATTATAGATGCCACACACTTAGCAAAGACCTTCTCTGATCATAACCCCCCTAGAAGCAGTTTTTAGTTGGGGTAGAGTACCTTCCCCGGTTCCTACATGGGGGTTATGGCCTCAAACACTGGAAGACTCGGCTTTCCGCAGTACGTTATCCACAACACTCCAAAATTACTTTACAGAAAATCACAATACCGCTTCCACAATACTGGTTGAATGGGATGCCGTAAAGGCGGTTATCCGAGGGGCGGCAATCAGCGCCACAGTGGGAGCCAGACAAGAGATGCATAAAAAGCTGCAAGACACAGAGGCCAGCATGTCACGATTGGAGCAAGAGGCAGTGCACGACCCCACGAAACAGACACCATTGCAGGAGGCCTGTATTCAACATGCAGAATTACTTGGAACGCTGAGGTTAATAGATTACAGATCTTATACACAAACACATCACTCGGATGCAGACAAGTCGGGTACCCTCTTGGCAAAGCTGATTAGGAATGATCCTCCCATCACTGTCTTTAGCCGTATCAACCAGCCAGGGGGAGAAACAGCGACCACGCAATGTGCTATTAGCGAAGCCTTTAGTAAACATTATGAGGAGCTGTACAGTGCACCCCCCCATTTGGAGGAGTCCTCTATCGAGGACTTCCTCGCGAACTTGCCTTACCCACAATCTCCAACTGGCATGAAGAAGGACCTGGAGGGGCCTATCACTAGGGCAGGAATTAAGGCAGCCATAGCCGGGCTCTCGCGTAATAAGACACCGGGCCCAGATGGTTTGCCGGTAGAATTCTTTGATGCATATTCTGAAATATTGATACCGCACCTGGAAGAACTCTATAAGAAATCGCTTGAGTTGGGGCATCTTCCTCGTACTCCTGTTCAGGCACTGGTGGTGTCATTGCCTAAACCGGGCAGGGACCCGACTGACATGTCGGACTATCGCCCCTTGTCGCTACTCTGCACGGAATATAAAATCTTAAGTAAGGTGCTGGCGAATAGAATTCAGCCATATCTCACTAAATTGATCCATATCGATCAATGTGGGTTTGTACCTGCTGGGAGCACTTCACTAAACCTTCGCAGACTGCACCAGATTATGTCTACTGATCTTGCACAGTTTCCAAACGCTGGCTACATGTCCCTAGACATGCGACAGGCGTTTGACACATTGTCTTGGGAATATATGTTCAAGGCTATTGCACGCTTTGGCCTACCACCTGCATATATACAATGGGTAAAATTGTTATACGCGGCACCTACCGCAAGAGTCCGAATGGGGAAGCTTATCTCCAGAGAATATGGGATCCACAGGGGTACGTGCCAAGGCTGTCCCCTGTCCCCGATCCTGTTCATTTTGGCGCTGGAACCATTGGCACTCCGCATACGGCGGGAGGCAACATGCTGTGGAATCCCCATAGGCACTGCCCTGCACCTTGTGTCGGCGTATGCAGATGACCTTATCTTATATCTCGCAGACATGTTGGAAGGTCAGGGCTCGCTTCCCCATATCTTTGCGGAATTTGCAATAGTGTCAGGCTTGGCCGTTAATGACTCTAAATCCCATGCCTTTTTCTTCCACGAACGAACGTATCCGGATTATATTGGCTTTGGAGAGCTCCGGCTGCCGGTGGCCTCACACACTTTTAAATATCTAGGAATTAATGTCTATCGCTCACAAGCAGACATGATAGAGGGCAACCTGGGTAAGGCGATTCGCGGAATACGCTCGCAGGTAGCTTTCTGGACCACGTTGCCTCTATCGGCTATGGGACGCGTGGCTCTATCTAAGATGGTGGTACTTCCCCGTCTTTTGTACTATTTCACGAACTTACCGTTACTCATTCCCGCAACAATCTTTAGTACATTAGATACTATCCTGACCGATTTAATATGGGGTACGGGCCGACGCCGGATAAGCCTTAAACTCCAAATCAGCACACGGGAGGGCGGATTGGGGGCACCAGATTTTAGAGCTTATTACTACGCATGCCAAGTCCAGTGGCTGTCATACTGGACGGCGGGTCGCAACTTACAAGAGATTGATTATAGTATCAGGCACATTGAGCAGTGTACACTTCACGCCTTATTGCTGCCAGATAGCAAACCACCCCCGGGACTACCATACCTCCTACACACAGCACTCCACTGCTGGGGAAAAGCGCTGCGATACACTTCTGGGGGTGGCAGATACGCCGACAACATCCCACTGGTAGGGATACCATTGGCGACTGGCAAGCTGACGCAGCGGGCGCTTGGACCTTGGACGGATGTGGGGGTGGAGTCTATTGGGGCGCTCTTTGGTGACTGGACACTTTTGGATCATGACACCGTTACACGCACTACGGGAGCGCCCACCAGATTGTACATGACACATGCAGCCCTAATCCACTACATTAAAAGACACTGGGCTCCACAGAGGGAGGAACCCCAATCAAACGCGCTTATAAAATCGCTTTACTACATGGGACGTGGAAGCCACCTTGTCAAATGGTTCTATCTTAGTATCCGCACACATGCCCGACCCCAGCTAGTTCCCACAAGGGCGCAATGGGTGGCAGATTTGGGACGGGACTTAACGGACAGAGAATGGAGTAACATATTGGAATATCCGCGAAAAATACCACGCAATGCCAAGTTCAAGTTTATCCAATGTATGATAGTACACAGAGCCTACCTGACACTGCGTAGGCTACACAGAATGTACCCGGAAACGGCACATCAATGCCCCCGATGTAAACTACCTGAAGCAGACCTACTTCATATGTTGTGGGCATGTGCGGGTCTTGTGGAGTTCTGGAAGGGGGTTAAGCGAATGATAGAGGAAGTTACACACTTGTCTATGGGGAACACAGCACTAGAGCACATACTAGGTGTTCGTAGACGGACAACAACACATAAGGTACAACTACGCTTTTTGGACTTGGCGCTTATAGTCGCAAAGAGGTCGATCACTATGCGCTGGAAGTCAGCCAGAGCCCCCACCACATCTATGTGGCATAGCGAATTGCTTAGATGGGCAGGAGCTGAAAGCGCGGCATTGCAGAGAGGAGGCCCGCGGCCTAAGGAAAAACCCAATCTCCCTGGAGTGGGATGCAATGGTGTAAGCCTATAAAAATATCGACCCGGACGATGTTCCCATAGTCCCAAGTACCTAATAGCAACTGTGACAGTATGGTATGGAATGTAGTAACTCATGGTGGTTACGGAAGGAGCAGTGTGATCAGGAATTGTACACAAAATACTTGCACTGAATGGGGATCATTAATTAAGTTAATGTACTGCATAGCCAGAACCAGTTACGGGTGAGGGCGGGTTTTTAGGAGGGTGGGGCCATAGGGTGTTGATTCAGTACAACTATTTTTATAAGTGACCTGTACAATATATTGCAGGAGAAGTTAGCTCAGAATCAGTCAATAAATGAAGCATCTTCCGAAACACACACACACATCTACCGAAACCTAATATGTAACAGGCCTTATATGTCATAGCAGTATGTTAATGTGAAGATAATATGCGTAATATGACTATTGTTTGGTAACAGTAAAGGAAAAAAACCCAATAAAGTTTGTTTAAAAAAAAATTAAAAATTGTAATCACATATGAATCTTCAAAAAAGATTGTTATGGTATATATCTCGCTTCTCAATTGGACAGATTAATATGTTGATTTTATCTCAAATGGTCTTGTAAGATAATTAATAAAATAACTAATGGTCATGGCATTAACCAGCTAATTATCTAATGTGAATTACTTATCTCTTAAAAATTATTTTGAGATTTTCAAATCTAAGTCATCTTGTAGTTATTCCCAAATGTAATTGCTTATTGTAATCCTCTGCTAACTGCTCCTCAGTTTAAATGAAGGGAACATTGGTGACAGAGGCACAAGATGGAATTACATTACATACCAACCCCATTTAATTCTCAGTGTTAACTCTGAGAACTGTAAATCCTATGCTGTTTCACAAGATAAATTGAAACTTGTTATACTATTATCTTGCATTTAATCTCACCTTCATGTTATGATGGTAGCGCCTTGAGACCCTCACGGGTGAGTAGCGCGCTTACAATTCCCTGATTGATTGATTGATCATGTATTCCCTCTTAAATTCGCATTAAGAAAAAGTTGATAGCAGAGGTGAAAGGTGATAGTTACACATGTACGAAAGTGGATTAATAGTTGGGGTAGAAGATAGTCCTCCACAAGTAATAATGCCACTATTCTTGTTAGGTCTAGTAAAGGTTTCAGTTATTTAAACTTGCGTGTATTCTGGTGGATGTAGCTGTGTTGCCCCAGGGATATTAAGGTCTTATGAGTCAGCTAGCAGCTTGTTCATTAAAGTCTGTTTACTGCCTTTACCAAATGTATTCCTGCGTCATTCTTTTGTATTATATATTACTGACAAACCGCTTAAATATGGGTTTGTCTGGGTGCCAAAGCTGCTACAAATAGTTGAACATCCATCAGCTAAATCACAGCAAAGTAAAACACACTTATTTCATACAAGTGTGTGGTATAAGCTAATGAACTAGTCCAAAGGAATGTACACACAACTTTTAAACAGAAACATCAAGGGGTTTAACAGTCATACTCAAAACATATTACTGGGGGAAGATAGATGCTGGACCTACAATAAAAGAAAACAATTAACTTTAAATAGTTGAAATGCAGAGTTAAACTCTCTTTTCAACAGGAATGTGAGTGAAATAGTGGCAGCAGAACACAGGACAATCGATATCATCATCAATGAGCCCTTGAGCATTTTGTCGGTCAGAAAAGAGAATTGAAATTGAAGTGAGCTTTTGGCTGCAGAATGGCAAGCAGGTTATGGAAACTTACCAAGCAAACAAATCTGACTGTTTGAACTATGTGAAAATATCCTGATTAGTTGTAAATGAACTAACCTCCGTACTGAAAATAGTGAATTTCTGTACTTGGATAGGGAACGTGCCTAGTTAGCCATGCACTCTCACCTGCAGAAACGTACTTGTTTGTAAATGGGTGTTCTGTTGTTTGATTGTAAATTTGTCACATTGCTGATCATCATTCGCGTCTCAGAGTGTAGAATATTGACACATCTTAATATGAAAGAAATATTGTTGCTGTTAGCAAGTTTGGTAGCTCAAAATAATTTATTTGCAATTTGCTAGGCCTGTGTCCCCCTCGGGTTCCCACTTTTCCCAGAGAGAAATACTGGCCATTTGTTCATGTTGTAAGATTCTGAAAGGCCTGGACATGGTACTCAATTGAACTTTCTCTAAAATCGTCAGTAATCATTTTTAACATGGCCTTTCTGTTTTTTTTCTTTTTAACTAATAGTCAAAGATCATTAAAGCAGCTCTAGAACACATTTTAAAGTGTTTTTTTTCTCTTATATTTGCTGTTTAAACTAAGTAGGGATAAGGGGGAAAATACCAGCTTTTGATGATTTTTCTAATCTTTGCACCTCCCAGGACATTAAAATACTGCTCTTGCTGGTTACAAAATTGGCCAGGTGTTGATCTTAATTTTGTTAATATATGTTTTAATTGTGGGTTTGCACAGTGATCACAATGCCTTTTGGATGCATTACAGTGCTTGCATAGGTAAAAAAAAATAAAAAGAGGGCAGGTAGAGGAGGTGCATACTCTAGCCTAAACATTAATTGGCACAGTTTAAGTTATAGGCCAGACCTGTTGACTTTGCCAGTGCTGTTTAGTACATGCCGTCCTTCCTCCATAGCGAGGTAAACGAGCTGTATTTTGCTATACCATTTAATTGAATTACACATTGAGTGTTGTTGATAGGAATACGTTGTGAACTGGAATTCTCTGAATGCAAAGTCATATGCACTGGTGTTCAGTTAAGAGCAAGATTTAGATGTTTGGTTCAACCTTTATTGGTAAATGCTGCCTGTATCTGTATTTTCAGCCATATTAAAATCCCCTACACCATATGATACAAACACCAACCATGATCATTTCAATTTTAGTTAAAAGTGTAATGGATCCGAAAGATTTTATATCCTTTAGCTAGACATAAGAGAAAAAGAAAGTATAGTAAGCGATATTTATGTAACCTTCTATAGAACTAGATGCAAAGTACTTGGGTCATATGGCAATATTGGATGTTTACCTAATTTGTATTGTAAGTGGCATGCATTCTAAGGCAGAAATTAATTCTGTTATGTAATGTATGTTTATGTGCCTTCATATTTAGAAACATCAAAGGTGAGATTCCCTTTTGACTGCAACTTTTTTCCAGTTAAAAAAAGTAAATCCTCTTTAGTCCAAAACACCTAAGTTAAGTTTTTCAGGTAGAATTAATCTTGAAGCAAGTGTGATCCACCTGTGTAGAGACGTCCATGTACTAGGAATTTTGCAGTGCAAACAATTTCCTTTTGGTTATGGACAAGAAGTGAAGTCCATTTTGATCATTACCGTTCGTGTGTATTGCACTGACCTTGTATTTTCGTCCAAAAATGTGAGTGTTTCGGAAATTTTTTCAGTCATTGATTTCAGAAAGGGCCTTATTTTTTCAATGAAAGTAATTGCGGGAAGTAACCTAATGGTAGGGATACCATTTACGTTAGGATACACTACATAAGATGATGCAGATGGGCTCCTACTAAATCCCCCTTTATCCTGCATACTGTTCTATTTATTCACAAAAAATCTATTAACAAAGGCTCTGTTCCAGAGTTCATTCAACAGGCCCTTGTATTTCCGCTCTTAAAAAAACCCACAGCTGATCCTTCTAACCTCACTAGTATTCATCCCATTTCCCTTCTTCTTTTCCCCATCAAACTGCTGGAGAAAGTTGTTAATAAGCAGCTCTTGGTATTTGAGTCCAAGCAAACACAAGGAGATGATGTACGGAGCCTGAAACGTTTCAGACACTCACCCCCAGTCTCCAGTCACAGATCTGGGTTGAATCCATCATCGTTCTTTAGCTCACTTCGCCACCCCAGGTCAGACCCAGCCATATGCAAATCAGTCTTGACCCTGTTCCTTATGGGAACAGTCCAGCCCAAACTGCCAAGCCAGGTCTTCCCTAGACTGGAAAAAAGCATCTTGGGACCGGTTTCAGGGTAACATCCCTCATCAGCCAGGCTAGCTTGAATCCAGTGGCAAAGTGAGCAAGGGATCCACGTCTGGGCATACCCTGCCAACTTAGGGCGAACAAAGCAAACACAAGGAGATGATGGACGGAGCGCTGGACCCTTTCAGACACTCACCCCCAGTCACAGATGTGGGTTAAATCCATCATCGTTCTTTAGCTCACTTCACCACCCCCGTTCAGAACAAGTCATATGCAAATCAGTCTTGACCCTCTTTCCTATGGGAACAGTCAAGCCCGAACTGCCAAGCCAGGTCTTCCCTGGCCTGGGAAAAAAGCATCATTTCTTGAGTCTAATCAAATCCTGGACTCTACTCAGTCTGAGTTTCAGCCCTATCATAGCACCAAGACAACTTTGGTCTTGGTGCTTGATGACCCAAGAATGCTGACAAACCAGAGCTGTTCTTCAGCCTTGATTCTGTTGGATTTGCCCACCACATTCAACACAGTCTCTCACTTCCAACTATTAGACCATCCTTTGGCATCAGTTCAGGGCTATACTTTTACCTGGGTAAAAAATTATCTTTCCAATAGCTTTCAAAATATTTATTTGGCCCCCTAAAGCTTTGAAGTCAAAGGCTTCCTTTCTTTCCTTTGTGGTTTCCCAGGGCTCTTCCTAGAGCCCCACTTTATGTAATCTGTAGGTCTAATCTCTTACTCAATTCATTCACTCTGTTTGAAGTTCATGAGTTAGGCTGATGACCCTCAAATCCGGCTTTCTGTTGACAATGAGAACTTCTCTACTTTTCAAACTTGTATCTCTGTGGCATTGCGGATTAAGCAAAGCGCACCCACTTTAAGTAACAACAAGACCGAGATCATTGTATTCTTGTCCTACAACTCTCCAATGTCACTACCCAAATTTGCCACTGTCCTCTGCGTTCTCTGTTCGCAATTTAAGCTTCCATCCTGACCATAAGTTTTCTTTCTGAAAACTCTCTTTTACATGCTTTGTTACTGAAGCTGCTTTGCTAGATTCTTCCCATTTTTCCATCTCACACCCATCAGGTGGTTGTTCAGGCCACCATCTTAAGTAGGTTAGACTGCTGTAATGCTCGGTTTTTAGTGTCTCCTTCTGCCATCTTACAAAGGCTTCAAATGATCCAAAATGCTGCAACTTGCTTGGCTCTGCAGTTACACAAACAAAGCCTCTACTACAACAGCACTCAGAAATCAGCATTGGCTAACCTTTAATAAACAGGTTGTCATGAAATCGGTGTCCATCACCTACCATGCCTTCCTTCATTTTGGTCTAAAATTCCGTCAAGGTAAATTTCTGTATTACTGCACTCCACGCTTGTTTCATTCTTCCGAGGTACATTTCAATAATCTTAGTGTACTGTCACTATTTGAAATGAGTATTCGGGACATCTTTACTGCTTAACGTGTGGTGCTTAAAGATCATTTCACTGAACTGATCATCCTTACTGCCTGATTGTATAACTATTTAAGTCTCCACTAAGAGGAAAACAATTTTTAAATGTGTTTTTCTTTTGTTGGGCTTAACTAATGCATTTGTCTTGATACGCTTGTATTTTCTATACAGAGATGAAACAAACCAATGTGACGACTGGAAAATCACGTCCAGTAAAACGAGCACCATTTTCTATTAGTGCATTTAGGTAAGTGTGTAAGGAAAGCTATGTAGTTTTAGTGCTTCTCTGAAAAAGATACCTGCAAATTTGTTTTCTGTTCCAGTAATCTAATCACCACACGCTGGCACAGCAGCTCTGATACTTCATCCTCAATAGCTCAGAAGCGGATAGAGACATGGTGTTGACCTGGTGTCTAGCAGATATTGGGATAGAAATTACTAGAGAGTCTGTGGACCATTCCTTGCAACCCAGTAATAGATTACTCCTAATCGAGAGTTGGAAAGCCATATAAGATGCAAGCTAAATTGAAAATTAGAAGCTTTAACACATTTTTGTATAAACTAATATTCCTGGTATCAGAAATGAATTCTGAATAGTTGCAATAATTTTATTGGAAAGTGTTCATTAGCCTTCTTATAAGGTTGTAGTTTTTTCACATCACTAACACCACCTTATTTGTAGAGTAGTTGCACCATTTTTCTAAATATTTAGATGAGTAGTGCAGCTGTTAAGTAATTTGAGTGCCTCTGCTGTTGCATACACTTTTACCTCACTTTCATTTTTTATGCTATACAGTAGAATATCCTATTTCAGGGTTACATTAGCATATTTTTGACCTTTCCATTTACATTCAAAGAATTAAAGCATTTGTGTCCTTGGTCTTGCCTCACATCAACAGTGCAAATGGAATTTTTCTTTGCCTCACTGTTTATCTCCTTGCTTGCCTTTAATGTCTTGAATAGACTGCTTTAAGCCTATTATTTATCTTTTAGAGAGACCGTATCACAGCAACGTAGCACAATTTACAGTGGCTGAGGGTGAAGTGCAGAGCCAAATCTAAATGTTTTGCATTGTTCATTAGTTTTAGTACCTCACAAGATTCTACTCTTGTTTCAAAATTGTATCTGATGGTTCCTAGTAGACCTTAATGACAGCTGCGTCCTTCTGTTAATTCTCAAATAATATCAAACCCACTCTGATGGTTGCTCTGTTTTCTGGCCATGGCTTTGGAACTCTCTGCCTTTACAGCCCAGCTACTTGGAGAACCGGATCCTCTTTTGGAAGTAGCTACGGACCAAGCAGTTGAGCATCTATTTCAAGCTGCTCCTCTAACGTTTGCTAGTGAAACATTCAGCCAGAGCCAAGAGGCCACTTGGGGTTGAAAGAACACTTCAGAAAAAAACAAATGTACATATACAAACTGCTTTTGGGAGTAGCAAATGCCTTAATTTTAAATTATTTGAAGGGAATGTTTGATTAAAAACCCTAGAAGGAGAAAATGTGCCAGTTCTGATACTAGCTTTGAGCTGTAATTCTGAGAAGTTAGTTGCTAGTTAGTGTGTATGCGATTGTCATGACATCAATTTTGTTGCCTTATAAGTGACCAGATAATTTTTAGCAGAGGAAGTGGAAATAATACATGCTGCAGAAATTAGCAGCTCGAAATGCCTGTTTATCATTTTCCTTCATCAGATTTGTTTTTTCTAATTGTCTAAAGCATTTTTCTAACCTTTCTATTTTGTTTTCTTTACTGAAGTTACGTCTGTGGAAATGAGTCCATTCCTGTACCTTCCCACTGGGAAAATGTAACTAAAGAAGAACCTTACCAAGTAAGAATCTACATGGCATGTATTTCTGTACTTGACTTTGACTTGTGGTTTCCAGTTGGCTAAAAAAACCTTGACTCTCTTGTTTGGTCTTGCTTATAAGTGAGGTCTACCAATGCTTTTTGAACAGCAGTAATTTGTTGGAATCAGACCCTCACAGGGTTCATATGTCTTGCTTGGGAAATATTCAACTTGTGAATTGATGGCAGTTATGGAGAAAATGACCATCATCAGAAGCAGTCTTGCACACCTTACCCAGAAGGATTAAGGTACCCAATTAGGAATTATCCATCACTCCTTATGTGTATGGCCTCCCCTGTTCCATGCCTCCCAACTCCCACTTGAAAAGATGTTCTGTATTTGTAAAGTGCCCCTTGGTTGGAATGCACCAAGCAGCAGCACTTATCCACCTGTGCTACTTTTCACCCTGCTAAGATTTTGAAGATGCGTTTTACCTCAGTACCTCGCCAAACAAGCAAGCGAAACTCTGAGATTAATCAGCCTCCACTGGCAAAATCCCCCTACAAAAATTACTGGAACCATGCAAAATCCATTTCTCCAGGATCCTGATATCAATACGCTGATATCGGTGATTTTTTTTAGACCAAATCTGGGTTTTAAGAAAATCTGGTCCCTCTGCTAATCCCCCCAAAAGGCAAAACATATGGTGGGGGAGGAAAGTAATTCTCAGTCATCTACACGCTTCTCTATACCACCTCCAGAAGAACGATGCCAAAGTGGAAAAATAATGTACCCTTACACTCTGCTAAACCTTAGGTACCTAGCCCTAATACCTTTGGGGGTATCCTCCCCAAATGTATCTTAACGTTTGGAATTAAGTAACTCTTGACAGCACAAAACGCGATGTACATTGATTTTGAGCAGACTTTTGCCGTAGTCTGTTCGACAGCGGCTCACTGGAGAACATTTGTGTGTCTTTCTGCAGGGACCCCGATATCACTCACCACAGTTTTCTGTTGACCGCTTAAAGTCAATAGAAAATACTTGTTTCCTGACTTTTCGTAAAACCATCATAAATTGTACCTTTGTCCTCTAGCTCACTGTTGCATGCTTAATTACTTCCCTGCTTGATTTGTGCTATTTAAGTATTGCTAGATACGTACAATTCTGCTATTCTGTCAACACTAAAAAATGAGATGTAGAAAGTGCGTACAAAGCTTTCACAGTTATTTGCTTTATTCCTCATGTCCATAATGTTATGGCTTACTTGAACAATCAAATATGAATATATGTTCCAAATTTGATTTTGTAATTAAATATTTTTAACTTTTGCCTTGGAAGTGACCATTTTTTGCGTGGTATCCCACAGGTTTTTGCCTTCTGTTGATGAACCCGTTTTTTGTTGGCCAAAGGACTCTGTGGACTTTACCCCTGCTAAACAGTGGCAAAGTGCTTGTGCTTTCCCTTTCAAAGCTGTAAAAATGGTATAACCTGATTGCCACATCAGATTTAGTTGCTAGTGTATGGTACCCAGGGCCTGCAAATTAAATACTACTAGTGGGCTGCATGCCCTCCTTGTGCCACCCACTACAGAAGCATTGTAAAACATGTATCCAGGTCTGCCACTGCAGCCTGGGTGTGTAGTTTTGAACTGCCATTTCGGCCTGGCAGATACACCTTTTGCCATGCCTAAACGTTCCTTTTTAATACTTAAAAGTCCCCCCTAATGTAGGCCTTAAAGCCCATATGGCAGGTTGTATGGTATCTTAAATTTTTATATATATATATATATATATATATCTGTAAGGCGTTAGCCGAAACGCATCTGTGTGTCTGCACGCGTTAAGAATAAACAACGAATGAATTCTCCCCCACAAGTGCTTATTCCTTTGGGAGGAGTAGGAGCATTATTATATATATAGGTTGACAAAGATATATCTATCTATATAGATCTATATATATATATATCTAGATAGATATCTATCTATATAGATATCTATCTAGATATATATATATAGATATCTATATATATTAGGAACGTGTTTCAGCCGTCTTGTGCAGCCTTTGTCAATATATATATATATATATATATATATTAATGCTCCTACTCCTCCCAAAGGAATAAGCACTCGTGGGGGAGAATTCATTCGTTGTTTATTCTTAACAACGCGTGCAGACACACAGATGCGTTTCGTCTAACGCCTTAGCTATAGATATATATATTTTGACTATATATATATATATATATATATATATATATATATATATTTTGACATATATAATTTAAGATACCATACAACCTGCCATATGGGCTTTAAGGCCTACATTAGGGGGGACTTTTAAGTATTAAAAAGGAATGTTTAGGCATGGCAAAAGGTTTATCTGCCAGGCTGAAATGGCAGTTCAAAACTACACACCCAGGCTGCAGTGGCAGACCTGGATACATGTTTTACAATATATATATCTATATATCCCTTTCTTACTCCAAAGAAAAGGTACTCCGGACACACCAGGATGCTGTACTTTGTTTATTTAGCAACAAGAAGCCACACACCGACGCGTTTCGCCATTAAGGCTTGTTCACGGTGAAGCAAGACATGTTTCACTTCCGTTTTCATATGCTCATTCATAGAAATAGGACTGTTGCATTCACTATAAACATTGTTTTTGTCCGCCATCTTGTAATGGCTAAAACTCCTTTTCCATTATACGGACTTATATTTGATAATTCAAAAGCCGTAAATGCCAACACATTGTTAATCAATAGGATCATGATAAAATAATCAGTGAAATTCATAATGACAATACATATTAAATATCACACTGTATGTTTGATTTGCCACCTTAATTGTGTGACATACCTCAATGTCACTACGATGGAGTCAATGCTGTAACACTTTCTTATCACATGCTTCAATGCATAAATACATATACAACGCATAGATCATTATCTGAAAAAACGATAATTTTGTCAATTAAGCCCAAGGGGGCATAAATACACAAATAACATTTCCTCTATTATATCTAAGCTAAAAGTATTGCCCCAGTGGGCCATTAGACTTGCTGTTTCTGATGATAAGAATAACGATAATGTTCTTCATGCGTAGAGATGACTCATAGTTGCAAGAAAACCCCTTAAATAGTGTGTTGGCTTAATAAGTGACCAAGAATGCACTGTCATATTTACAAAAGAAAAAACGAAAAAAGTGACAAAAATTAAAAACGATTTGTTTGTGATTATGTAAGAAATTCTATGTACAATTAAAAATATTTGCACTTAAATATACAGTTCAGAAGTCAAATTGGTACACACCCACTGTTTAATCAATATTAAAAGTGCAGTGGTGTTCAACTCTTCTTTGGTTACCAACAATCAGTTTGTCCCACACATTATCACCCTAAGTGTATTGCCAGTTCTTCACTAGAGTTCAATCCTGTAGGCACTAATGTCTCAAAGTCTATGATGTATTTCGACTCTAGGATCCTCAACTGGCTCTCTCTATCGCCGCCTCATCGTTGAGGTTTTACAGCATCCAAAATGACATACGAAAGTAATTTGTCATTCTGGCCATGCATCATCTTGAAGTGGCGAGCTACCTTTTCTTTGGAGTAAGAAAGCGTTTGTTTTATATTTTGAAATGCCGGTTTTCACAACGGACCGCCGCGAGGTAAAGCCCTGAGCTACCGGTATTCTGTGGTGGTGAGATGGATATATAGAGATAGATATATATATATATATATATATATATATATATATATATATATATATATATATATATATATATATATATATATATTTTTACCAATTTAATGGTCAAGTCGGATTTTACATTACTATTTTGGAAATGGTACTTTTAAAAAGTTATGTCCTGCCTAAAACCAAAAGGCTGTCCTTCCAGATTCCAGCAGTGAGATGTGTATTGCTCCCAGACAGTCGACAGAGGGCTCTGAGTGTGGGAGGGAGGCTCCTCCCTTGACATGATGGCCTGAGTGTGTGTCCAGTCCCTTCCTGAGCTTCAAAGGATGATTACTTTGTCACTGACGGATGAAGCTCATACCTAGACCTGCCTCCCCTTTGTGTCTCTTGTCAGGCTGGTTCCCAACCTAGGGGGATGGGAGGAATTGACCAGTACTGGTTTGGGAGTGGACAAAGGGTTGCCCTCTAACCCACAGGCTGGCAATGGACATAAATATAAACCCCACAGACGTCTCCTCAAGACACTCCTATGCTTGTAAAGAATTAGGAGGAGGGCTGCCCTGCTGTCTGAAGAACTTGAATGAAGACTAGACTTGCTTTACTTGAACCCAGGTCCCAGTTGTGACTTCAGGGGTTTGTTGGCTGACCTCCAGTTTGAGCTACAGGGATACAACAAGCTTCCAGAGGGCTCTCTCCATACAACTGCCAAGCTGACCAGTTCCAAATGGACCTGCCTGGACTCTGCCGCTAGCCTCTGCTGAAGGGAGTCCTAACCCCCAAGTGGTATTGGAGCATACTACTCCTGTCCCCAACCTGCAAGACATGAGGCTTAAAAGCATTTTGCCAGCTTTCTGCCTGGAGAACATACAACGACCGGGGTTGCTGTCGAAGCCTCAGCTGTCATCATCGAATCTCCTGTCATTTTCAACTTGATTCTTTACCCCGCTGAAGGAGATCCGACTTCCTTAAAAGTTTCTTAGTCCAAACGTTAAAGGCTTCACTGGAATCGATGCTGAGCCGCATCCGATCGATGTCCGGACCTTCTTGTACTTCGACCATGCTGGGACCCCACTGTTCAGCAACCAGCTGTCGTCGAGTCCAGCTTTGGATCCAACTTGCAGTTTGTCCCACCTTAGACTCGTCAACGAACACTTTTTCTCCATAAAAAATTTCTAAGTCAAATGGTAAACATGTTACTGGAATGATCCTGGTCCCTGTACCCGGCCTGCGCTCCATCGCAGTCAGCCTTAACTTTTGAATTTGACCCAGTCTGCTGCATCCAGATACCCGCAGTTGGTGCTTTTTGGTACTATTTTTAATTCAAAGTTTAAACATTTATATCTCTTGCCGTACTTATTAGAGTTTTGTTGCTAGTTTTAATTCAGACCATCAAAGGTTACATCTACAGTTCTACGTATTGGATTTTTGTCGTTTTGGTGCATTTTAATGTTTAAATATTCTCTAATTTTCTAAATTGGTTTGGGATTTTATTTGCTGTGGTTTTACTTTATTATGATTTGAGTGGTGCATAATGACTTTAAACACACAAAAGATGGTGGGAGAATACTTGAAATAAGTCTAACTACTGGCAGTCGCTTGGGTTTGCGTTCCAACCCATTGTTCTTTTTCCCTCCATGCCACCTCGGGTCCCACCCAGACATATGCAAATCAGTCTGGACCCTGCTTCAATAGCACAGTCCGGCCCAAACTGTCAAACCAGGTCCTTTCTGAACCAGACCACAAGCATACCAAGATTAAATTCACCCGGTTTGGTGCTCTTCCGTTGGGTGTAGCTTGGTTCCATTGGCATAGTGAGCAAGCGACCTATATCTGGGCATACCCTTTATCAAATTAAGGCTTTACATCAAACACACAAGGTTAAGAGTGGAATGCTTGTAATTTATCTAACCACTGGCAATCGCTGGGGGTATCATTCCATCCCATTGTTGTTTTGCAGACCATGGGCCCAGCCATATGCAAATTAGTTTTGACCCTGCTCCTATACGATCAGTCCAGCCCAAACTTCCAGGCTCTCCCTGAACCGGAACGCAAACAACCCATTTGGGCAAAATAACAGGGCGGTTGGAAATCTACCCCGAGCAATTGCCAGAGGTGAAAATTATTGCAAGTGTCCTCCCATCTCCTTTTGTATGTTTAATGTAACGCCCTAAGTGGCAAAATGTATGCCTAGATGTGGGACCTTTGCTTACTGTGCCACTGGAACCAAGCTGCATATGACTGACGAGCCCCAATCTGGGTCGAGCCAGTCTTGGGTTGCTTGTAATCCAATTCAAGAGGACCCGGCTGGGCAGTTCGGGCTGGACTGTTCCTGTTGGAGCAGGGTCAAGACTAATTTGCATATGACTGGGTCTAATATGAGGCGGCATGGTGGGCAAAATAACAATAGGTGGGAATGCTACCCTGAATGATTGCCAGTGGTTGGACATATTGCAAGCTCCTGCCCATCACCTTTTGTGTGTTTGTTGGCATAACTAATTTACACATTGCCTCTAATCTAAGCCCGACTGCTTTGTACCAAGCTACCACAGGATTGAGCCTAAGTTTTAGTGACTTTAGTCGTTCACCCTAACAAGGATTTTTATTATTTTAGGTGAGTTCTCGCCCCCTCAGCTAATACTTCAGTTTCTTACATTTCTAACACTTTGAATAAACTGTTCAATACTGTTCACTTTTTACACTTTGGTTTACTAACTTTAATTATGCTAATCTTATTTTGCAGCTTATAATTTTGGAAAAAAACTCCAATGAATATAAAGAAGTAGCGGGCCTCTTCGGAAAAACTCTGAATAGTGAACGCATTTTAAATATTCGGCGAATACAAAACCTCGATTTGTGGGAGTTTTTTTGCAGGTAATATTTCAAAAATTGTCAGAAAATAGAACATTGACTTTTTCTTCAAAAAAAAATTATATACAGAGGGTTAAAATCAAGTGAAACATTCTTTGAATTACAGTATTAGGAGTAACAGTCCGTGCAATCTAAGTGTGTTTTTTGATCTATTATATGAATCAAAGCCAATGTACTACTAATGAAAATATAAGTTGCATACATGATTTTATGATGTTGGTTGTATGTGGTTTTGTCCATCGCAGGTTTTTCCCTTTGGTACTTAGTGTTCCTTGGTTTTTGTGTGGGGGCGTCAATGATTTCACAGTTCTATATAATTCTATCTCTGGTGACTGTTTTCTTTTTTTAAATCCTCCTTAAATACGCATCCAAAATGACAGTTAAATGGGAGCTTTGTATGGATATGCAGGATATATGCTTAGCCATCTATTGGAATATGTCATGACTTATTTGTAATTGTGGGTGGTTGAAGCATAGACTGCTTAAGAAACCGAGATGAAAGCCCTGGCAAGTATTCATTTTTATTTTTTTTATTTAAAAAGGTTTTATATAGCGCTGGCTAGACCCGGGGGTATCAGAGCGCTTTACATGAACATAGGCAAACGGAGAAAAACAGTTGAACAGGATACCAAATGAAGCAAGCGAATACATCACATTATAAAAATAAGCGAGGTGAGGAGTTAGGGTAAAAACGTGCTATTTCAAACAATGAAGAGGAAATAGAAACATAAACATAATATACATGGGGGGTAAAGTCAGTGTCAGAAAGGGAGAATGTTATGAGCGGTGGGGTGAGTGCAAAGATGGTAAGGAAAGAACTGACAAAATCGAAGCAGGGGGAAGAAGAAGGTTCAGTCCGTGTGGGGATTAAGGACCCCAGTATAAGTTAAGAAGGTGGAGTTTGAGATCTTTTTTAAAGTTGAGGTAGGTGGGGGTGCAGCGCAGGTCCAGTGGGAGGGAATTCCAGATGCTCGAAGCATTCCCGGAGAAGGAGCGAGATTGGGTGGATTTCTTTTTAGAAGTGGGGGGACTAGGAGGAGCGAATTGGAGCTTCTCATCCGTCTGGTACAGCCCGCCTTTTTGAGTTTGTTTGTTAAGTATAGCGGGGTTTGTTGGTGAAGGGCTTTGTGCGTGATGCAGGCGGTCTTGTATAAGCATCTTCCTTCAATAGGGAGCCATTTAAGGGCTTTCATGGCTGGGGAGATGTGGTCAAATTTTTTACAATCCATGATGAGTCTGGCCGCCAGGTTGAGAACAGCTCTAAGTGGGGCCAGGTGAACTTTGGGGGTTCCTGTGAGGATAGCATTACCATAGTCTAATTTAGAGAGGACTAAAGACTGGACAACTGATTTGAAGTCGTCAGAGGGAATGAAGGGCTTGATTTTCTTGAGGTGACGGAGAGTGTAGAGTGCTCCTTTGGCCGAGTTTTTTATGTGGTCTTTAAGGTCAAGATTTTTATCAAGCGTGAAACCTAGGGATTTCGCCGAATCAGATAGGGAGAGTGTGCAATTGAGGGCATTCAGGTCAGTGATCCAGCTTTGGATGGGGAGCCGATTATTTTTCGGTGAGAAGAGAATAATTTCAGTTTTTTTAGGGTTTAGTTTAAGATGATTGGCGTAGAACCAGGATTGGATCTTATTCAAGGTATTGTTTAAGTGGAGAATATCAGCGTGCGATTTAATTTTGTAATAGATTTGGGTGTCGTCGGCATAGAGGTGATAGTTTATTCCCGCTTGTTTCAGGATGAGGGTGAGGGGTTCCATAAAGAGGTTGAAGAGGGAGTGGGAAAGGATAGAGCCTTGAGGTACGCCCAAGGAGACAGTCGTCGGGTTAGAGAGGCAGGATTTGATTTGTTGTGTTCTGTGTTGGAGGAAAGAGGTGAACCATTTGAGGACCACACCGTTAAGGCCAAAGCGAGATTGAAGCGAGTTGAGTAAGGAGGCATGATTGACTGTGTCAAATGCCGCCGAGAGGTCAAGGAGAATGAGAAGGCACGCTTCACCATTGTCAAGGGATTTGTGGATGTCGTCAACATTGTTCAGCATTGCGGATTCTGTGCTGCAGCCTTTCCTGAAGCCCGATTGAAGGGAGTCAAGTAGGTTAAAATTACTTATGTGATTGTTCATTTGGAACAAAGCACATTTTTCCAGGGTTTTAGCAAGAAGTGGGAGGTTAGATATTGGTCGGAGGTTGTTAGGATCGTTGGGGTCTGCAGTGAGGTTTTTAGGAATGGGAGTGATTTGTCCGAGTTGGAGGGAGTCGGGGACACATCCAGAGGAGAGGGAGGTATTAATGATCTTGGTCCAATAAGGGGCGATGATATGGTTAAGGTTGTGAACTAGGGACGAAGGGAGAGGATCTTTGGTATGAGAAGATGGTTTAAGTTTGGCTATAATAGTAGAGACTTCGAGTTCGGTCATGGGGCGGAAGTTGTGCCAGGAGGCGTTATTTTTTAGTTGTATGGTAGGAGGTGTAGAAGCGGGTGA
The DNA here is from genome assembly GCA_963921515.1 of Calotriton arnoldi. Taxonomy (NCBI): domain Eukaryota; kingdom Metazoa; phylum Chordata; class Amphibia; order Caudata; family Salamandridae; genus Calotriton; species Calotriton arnoldi. The sequence continues at coordinate 1,677,020 of CAWUFW010000278.1, forward strand.
GGATTGAATGGGTAGGAGGTTGGAAGAATGAGGTGGAAGGGGTGTTGCAGCCCAAGAGGTAGTGTAGAAGGCAGTGTTGCAGGTAAATTGGGAGTTGGGCGGGTCCTGGATTTGAAGGAAGGATTGATTAATTTTAGCAATTTTTTCCAAGAAGAAGCTGGCAATTTCCTCACATCTCGAGATTGACGCATTCATCTCTAGGGGGGCCGAAGATGTTTGTTTTCTAACAATGTTAAAAAGTTCTCTAGGCCTGTTTTTGGCCCTATCAAGTTGAGCACGGAAAAAGGCTGCCTTTTCGTTAAAAATGTGTTTCCTATAGGTGGATCTAGCAGTTCTGTGGAAGGCAAGGTGAGAGGGAGAAGGGTGTTGTCTCCAGGTTCTTTCTGCCAGTCTAAGCTGACGTCTTTCGTTATTCAGTTCGGGATTGAACCATGATTTGGATTGGATTTTTCTTTGTTGTTTAAGTTTTTAAGGGGGGCAACTTGGTCTAGGACCTCACTTACAGTCTTATTGAAATGGTTAGTGAGCTCGGTAGCATTCTGAGAGTGTGGGGTGAGATGAAGTTGAGCTTGTAGTTTATCCTAAAGTACACCTGGTGGAATTTGTTTAAGGTTTCTGATCCATTTAGTAGATTTGGTATTTATTATAGTGGGCGGAAGGGCTCTGGTAGCTATCTTAAACAGAATCAGGTGATGATCAGACCAGTCAATAGGGATGATATTGGTGAGGGAGGCCAAATCAGTGTTGGAGATGATCGCATCGAGTGTGGCCCCTTTGATGTGGGTAGGCTTGTGGCATAATTGCTTGAGGTCGTTCAACTCAAGAAGGTGGCTGAGGCGTATGACCGTGGGATCAGTTTCATTATTCCAGTGGATGTTGAGATTTCCTAAAAAGAGTTTTTTTGCGTCTGAAAGGGAGGAGTGAGTGAGAAGGTCGGATAGTTCATCAGCGAAAAGGAGAGGTTCACCCGGAGGGTGGTAGATGTTATGAAATCTAATCGGGGCGGAGCCCTTGACCGTTAGTTCAACGCCAAGGTATTCAAAAGTTTGGTAATCCCTGTTCTGTAAAAGAGAGAGTTGAAAATCAGACTTATGAATTATAGCAAGTCCACCTCCTTTTCTGTCTGGTCTGTCTTGTCTAATGATGGAGTAGCCGGGGGGGGCGAGTAGGTCCAGAATGGCCGTCGAGTGATCATTAAGCCAAGTTTCAGTGAGAAAGGCGATGTCAATAGCCTCACTGAGGATCGTTTCTGATAATTCAGTCGCATGTCTGACCGCAGACCTGCAGTTGACAAGCATGCAGGAAAGGAGAGTTGGGCTGTCATTGGCGAGTTTAAGGGAGTGTATGGTGGTGAGTTGTGAAGGGGGTCTGGGGGAACTAGGTGCGGCAGGGATTCTATTTATGCCCAAAATAACTGGGATGTTGGAGTAAGGGCGGGGTAGGTTAGTGTTAAGAGGTTTAGGAAGGTAGGAGTTACAGAGACTGATTAGGTCATGCGTGGAGAGATAGCTTACCGCGCGGAGTGGTCTATGTGTTCGACTGCGAAGAGGTTTGGTCAACCGTACGGTATGTTGGGTGCAGTTATGGGAGAGAGAGCAGGGGGTTCCAGTGAGGGTGGGCGGGGTCAAGGTATTTAGGGAGTTGAAGGCCTCTCTGAGATGAGTTAATTCGATAGTCATGGCTGCGAGTTTAGATTCAATGTTGAGAAGAGACTTTGTAATAAGATTTGTTGGGAGATCAGATGAGACGTGCGAAGGGGATGAGGAAGGTTTAGTGTTAGTTGTGGGAGTTGATCTAACTGGAGGTGGTCCAGTAGTAGATAAGTGAGTCAGGGAGGTGTAAGAGGGCGAATTAAGCAGTCCAGCAGTCGGAGTATCAGGGAGCGGTGTGCGGGTGGGCAAGATGAAGGTGGGGGATTTGGGGCTTGAGGAAAGGTCTGGGGTGATTTTGGGAGATTTGGGGCATGAGGACCGGTCAGGGGGGGATCGTACGGATGAGAGAAGGGAGGGCAAGGTGTAGGATACAACGGGGCGTGCGAGCGTCGACTTCTTAGGTGGTGAGACAATGGATGGAGATTTGAGTATAGGTTCTGGGCAGGTGGACGGGGTAGGAGGGGAGGTGTTAATGGTCGTGGCGGGTTGGGGGGGCAGGGTCTGAACCAGGGTGTCTAGATGTGGAGTGTCCGGTAGTGTGGGTGATGTGGGGGTAAAAGAAGGTTTGAAGAGTTGGTAGGATAAGTGGCTGAAGTGATTCTCAAAAATATTGAGGTGGAATTCGGACGCTTGTATGAGAATGTTACCGGATTTGAATATGGAAATGTCAATTTCACCTTGGAAGGAAGGGGATGGCGCAGTTGACAATTTAAAACCATAAGGAATATTACCTGATTTAGAGATTGTAAGGTGGAGAAGGAACATGCTTTTCCATTTAGAAGGGCGTTTGGAGAAAAAAATAAGGTTTGTTTTAATTGGAGAGGTCAAGCTGTGGTAGGCGTCAACTATTAAAGTTTCGGGGTGACGAATCAGTAGTCTATGTTTGAAATTCTTCTTAGCATTTTTAGAGAGATTAGGCGGGTATAAGATGTTCCATGAGTTGGGGCCATGTTTAGAGAGCGCAGGATCAGAGGGAGTAAGGGGGAAGTTGGGGTGGGACATGGTCTGACACTATGAGGGGGGGGAGGGAAGAGGAAGGAGGTATAGAAGCAAGCAGAGTGGGGTGGGGAAATTGGAGAGAAGGAGAGTCAGCGTCTTGGGAGAAGGGGAGAGAAATTATCCTAAAGAATCAACAGATCAGTAAGAAACAAAATTAATAAGAAGGCATCAATCTTGAGGATCTGCACCAATATCTAGAGAAAGAGAGACAACTCTAAGACATAATATCGTATAAATACCAAAAATAATTCAAGGCAGGTCAGTAGCATATGTAGGGAGGAGATTACGGGGGGGAAACATCGAGTACGAGTACCGGTCAAGAACTCTAAGGCAATGTGTGGCGGAATAAGAAACTAATTACATTAAAATTGAGCAATAAAAAGTAGGTCATTCACCAAAACAATAAAAAATATGAATAGCATTAACAGAAAAATATACGAATAACACACCTAACGTAGGGGGTCAGGTCTAAGATACAGGGTAATGCATAAAAGGAAAGAAACTCAAGGCCGTATATATCGTAAAACTAAGTAACTAAGAATTTTTTTTTTTTTTTTTTTTATTTATTTAAAAGACAGGGGAGTGAGGTACCTACTACCTGGGCAAGAACTGACTGGCCTTACACCACTGGAAAAAGTCCCCACGATGGCGCTCAAGCAACCTCTGAAATCGAGGATTATGGGGAGTGAGGGATATACTAGGCAGTTAAAAGCAGAGCACATGTCTGAAGGCCAGGGCCCGTAGAAGTGCATCCATTTTGAGAATTTGAGGCAAGAGCGACACAAAATGGCGGGTGCAGGCCGGCAGTCAATGTGAGACGAGGTAGCAAGGAGAAAAGTCAGGCATCCCCCCCAAGCATGAGCCAGTCAAGAGTCAAGGGCACCATCAGGCCGGGTCTCGTGAGGGGCCGAGACCAGAAATTCACAGGGGTGACAGGACCATTGTATGAGGCCGCAGGGGTTCTTCAGTGGGTGTTATCGCACGGGACCGAACGTCCCTTCACAACATACGGCTGCTGCCCCGCTCATCCGAGATTAGCGATGAGCTGAAAGGCTCCGCCGAGCCTGGTTGATGGGGAAATTGTAGGCAAGGGGCCGCTGCACGGGATCACGACAAACGTTGCCTTGGCTCCCGAGAACACAGACACAGCCCGAGCCAATCCCCCCGGAGGTCCGGCCGTCAGAAAAACTGCACTCACCCAGACGGTCGAGGAATCCATGCTGGACGGGCCCGCCAAGAGCACAGCCTCTCCTAGTCAGGAGTGTCAGCAGGGTATCCCCCAGCAGCCAGGCCAGGACCGGGCCCACCCGCACAGAGCTGGTGCAATCAGCAGTTTTGTCTGCTGTTTCCCTCAGCTGGTGACGAGCTGCAGCGGTGCTCGCACGGTCACCACAGCTGACACGCCTCGCTGAGGCCGAGAACGTCCCTCAGAAGATCTCTTGCCATCAAGGACCCCTTTCTTCTCATCAAACTCTTGCATTTCAGGACGGCCAGGCACTCAAAATTTAAGGTTCCTTCTGAGCCTGGCAGACGCTCTGCTTAAGCCATAGCTATATACAGTTCCTACTCAATATTGATGAATCCTGTGGCCTGGAGAATGCATTTGACATAGGCTATTCAACATTGTCTGCAGATTTGAGAGTTAGGCTTTTGTGACCCATGGTACAAAGATATTTACTTTGTAGGCCTGTTTCGCTATTAATCTCTCCTCAAACCCAAACATGGTCACTGCATTTTCAGGGGACTTCTTTACGATAACGATAGTGGTGAAAATGGTTTTTATCTTGTTTGTGCAGGACATGCGTATCAGCTCAGAAATGTCTCCAGGTTTTGCACTTGTAAGAAGTTTCATATCTTTATCTCACAAGTGCAGCATCTAACATTTTGCTGCTGAACTACCAGGTACTTTCATCCTTTAAGTGTTTGCATCAGCATAACAAATCTTACACTGTCATGGCAGTGAAAGATGTTTGTCGTCGATCACTGCACTGAATAAAATGAAGTTTCTCTGCTTTGCCTCTCTTGTGTACTTCACACCTTCAGTTATCCTCTGAACTAGCATACACAATGTATTTTATCCACATTGTAATTTTAAATGTTGTCCCCCGGGACTGCTCAGTTACGACTTTCAAACCTGTAGCCATAGTCTGTGCACACCTATCCCTATCAGCTCTCATTGCAACCTTAGGCACACATTCTTTGCTTAATCCTGCAGAGCCCTAAGCATCTTTAGTGCAGTCCTGCCCTCTGAATGATCCGGTGTCAATCAGCACTCCATTGTTTAGACTCTGCTAAGCCTGACTTTTTTCTTTGGATTCCATCCATTTAGGAAGTTTGTATGGAGGAATTCTGGACACACGCCATTGGTCTTAGGTCAAGAAGTAAAATGATAGCTTCTGCTTACTGCGTATGGTCACTATCTGTGTCCAGCTGATGGTTACAAGGTACTGGGTGCACTGTAGCCCACCTTTTTTATTAGGAATTTTTTTACAAAATATCACAAAAACATCACATACATGCTAATTCAGTGATTTAGTACATAGTTAAATAATTCATCTTTATGTAATAGATATATACAGTTCTAATTGATTATTATATATCCATATGTTTTAATTTTGCCTTAATTACAGTTTAATAAGAAAATAGTACAATTTTAGACCATCTTAAAAAAGAAAGAAATCCGCTCAGTTTCTAAAGGGATATAAATGCTCATAATTATACACCTTACTAATTTTATTCTTCCACACAGCAAGTAGAGGGGATCTGTTCGTTTTCAGTGGTAAGTTTAGATAGAGCAAATAATGAACATTGATACAAAAATTAATTGGCTTCAAAGTAAATCTAGGCCAGGGATATGCTTGGACTAATCCAAAAGATGTTGGTAAATTTATCCCCCCACACAAATTGTGACACAAAATACTCACCAGTGTGTTCCCCATTATGATCAGGCCCAGGCCATGTGATACTAATTCCATATATTTTCATTATGACACCTGGGCATGTACCCAAATTAAGTGTTAACTTTGTGTAACTGCGGGTAAAGCATTCTTCTGGAGTAAAGTTGCACTTGACTCAAACTAGCTCCTCTAACACAAAACCCTCCAAATTTTCACCCCTCATACCACATTTTCGTATTGACTGTAATACAAGCATATTTTCCCATTTTCTTTTAAGACTGAGCATACTGCAGGAAAACGTATACTAGTACAATATCTATACCATTTATTTACGGGTTTATGTAGCACAAGCAAGGCCTAGGAGTTTTAGAGCTTCTTGTATTAATCACAAAGAAACATAATAAACAGGAAGGCAGACATTAGTGATTAATATAGACAATTGGCTTCAAAAAGGAAGAAGAAATCATGGAAGTCTTCACAGAGCAATGACTATAAAAAGAGGTTAGTTTACTACTGACACACTTTAAAAACAAGTCACTTAAAGGTCTTGAATGAAAGATCAATGCTTACTTCTGGAGTGGTCAAGTTACATATACTGGAGTCACATCAAGAGAAGGACTTCGAAACCATTTTTTCCATTTTTTTTCTGTCTTGAACCTGGGTGTATCTATGAAAATGGTTTCTGTTCTTCTTAGAGAAGTGTTAGCCCCTGATGGGGATGAGTTTCTGAGCTAGGTATTTTTGGGGTGCCACGATGCAGTGCTGTGTGTGTGATGCAACCACTTTGAAATGCTTCTGGCTTCTATCTGGGGCCAGTTGAGTTTAATCAGAACAGGAGCAATATGATCAAAGCATCTTACTCCTGATACCAGTCTTGTTTCTGTATTGAGGGTAGCTTTCAACTAAACTAGGTGCGCTTTAGGGATTCTCTGGAGTAGTGCATTCAAGTCTAAAGCTAAATAGTTATTGTACCACAGTTTTAAAGTCTGTATTTGGAATGGAAGGTATAATATTTCTGAGAAGTTTGAGATAATGTTACACGCTTTTCGCAGATGTGTGTATATGGGACTGCAGGTTCAGATTCTTGTTAGCGTTATCCCAAGTGGTTAAACCCATTGAACTCAGAACTCCTCCTTACCACCTAACAGTTGGCATTGGTACAAGAATTGCTAGACCCTCTCATTGTTAATGCAAACTGAAAATCATTGACTGCACCAAATCATTTGGGATCACTCTTGACAAGAACCTGAGCCTCCAGTCCCATATAAACACAGCTGTGAAAAGAAATGGTTCCTTACTTTCAGTCAAGGTTCTGCATCGAAGAAATCTTCATTCAGAATTCATAATCGTTGGAACAATTCCCCACTGTGTGCATGGACCCCCTAAACACTTTAAATTCATATCTGTCCATATAGCAGTGTCCACATGAAGTGATGCGCTCTTCAGATATTTATCCAAAGCAATGTTTTTTTCTGACTGTAAAATGCTCAAAAAGTCAATTTAAAACTACATTGCAGAATTTGAAATGTATAAATATTGACTGTCATTTAAGGAAAAATACAGCCTGTTCGACTTAAATTATAAGGCTGTGAAGAAAGACTGTTGTGTCTTTAACAATCCAGGAGCTACCACTGCCCATGATGCACCTCACTGGCGGTTGCCTTACTCAGCTCTTTGTGAGAAAAAGATCCTAGAACACCCGGGGTGTTTTGCACCTGTTCTTCTGAAGCTTTCTCCTCCTAAATCAATTATTTGCTGTTTTACTCTGTTTTACTCCATCCATTCACATAGCATCTACACAGTAAACCTGTTGTTCGCTAGATGGATAGTTAGATCCATTTTGACCTGTTACCACAAGGCCAAAAGAGCCCTCACTGTTACACCCAGGGCACACTCTACACCAAAGAAGGCTGCAATTATGGGCTTTCTAGAGAACATTCCTCTAGCTGATATATGAAAAGCAGCCACCTGTTGAACCAGGTCTTCGTTCACCATACACTACTGTATGGATGTCCTTGCTAGGCAATAGGCCAGATAGTCCTAAGGCATCTGCATCATCCACATGCTAGATATCGCTTGTTGAAGGGTACTGCTTTACAGTCTACGCAGAGCATGAGTATCTACCGCAACACATGCTAAGAACGGAAAATGTTACTTACCTTGTAAGCCTCTATATTATGTAGTGCTAAAGATTCACATTCACCTCTTCTCCTCCCCTGAAGGGCTTGGCCCTGATCGCAGATCTCTCCTATTTACTACTTAAACTCCTTTTGCAATACACATGTGCACCACACTCTTTATCCTCACTACTTCATGATACTCTCCCCACCGTACGAAACTAAAATCTAACATGGAGTTGGTATTCATGCACATTGTCAGCTAAGGGAGGAGTCACTATATATCATGACTCAAAAGACTTCATTGAAGAAAAACAACTTGCAAACGTCTGAGCCCGACACTAGATGGCAGTAGTATGCAGACCATATGAATATACAGTACAACCTACGTGGGAAACAGTCGTAACACCGCAGCCACGCCTGTTCCAACTATGCAAGCGCAACCACGTTTGCCTTAACCACCCATATGCCTTACCCATGCATACGCGTGGTTAAGGAAGTGCACTGTCTGGCTGCTGCTGTGGTGAAGGTGGAAGCAGGAAGAGAGCTAGAGGATGCGGTGAGGTAAGTGTCTAGTTTTCAGGGCTGGTTCTGGGGTCGTTTTAGGGACAGCGCGGGGGCTCGGGTAGTGTATGTAAAACGGCAGGGTTTTAGACCTCGGGGGAGGGTACTGGTTAGGTGAGGTAGTATTTAGGGTTGGGGGGTCGGGGTAGATCTCAGGGAAGTGGAAGGGGTTGGGGTAGTTTTAGGGACAGCGTGGCAGTGTGGGGGGGGGGGTCAGGGTAGTGTATTTAAAGCGGCAAGGTTTTAGGCCTTAGGGCAAGGGGAGGGGAATGGATAGTCGGGTAGTTTTTAGGGCTGGAGGGTCGGGTAGGTCTCAGGGTAGTGAAGGGGTTGGGGTAGATTTAGGGAAAGTGTGTGGGTGAGGGGGGTCAGGGTAGTGGCGAGCTTAGCCACGCATACCCCCGTACCATTCATGCCTTTATCATGAAATTGCGTGGTAAAGGCATGCGCGGTAAAGGAATGCATGGTAAAGGCACATTCGTGGTTCGGGCTGCATGGTAGAGGCTTGCATGGTTTAGCCATTCGTGCCTCTATCATACAACCTACCTACGTGCTACAAGGTAAGTAACATTTTCCTTTCTGAAGGTTTGACTCTCTCTTTCTATAAAAATGTCTTCACATTTCGGGAAGTGCCCACCTGAGGCGCATAAAAGGCAGCCTCGGATCCACACAAAGTCTTTGTGGTGCATTTACCATTCTTCCATTCAAGTGATTCAAGTGATTGTGAGTTCTGCCTAAAAATTACTAAGAGGACATTACAAAATAGATAAGACATTGGGCTCGGGAAGCTTGAAGAGGTGGCAGAGGATGAGAAGTCATCCAGCTCGCCTCATCCTCCCCAAGATGCCTACACCTCAAAAAAGACTTCCCAAGAGGAAGACCAGAGAAGAGAAGGAAAAAAGAAAACTGGAAACAGTCATTGCCACCATTCCAGACGTCACTCCCATTTGGCATTGAAGATGCCGACTTAGAAAGCCTCAGTGTCAAAACATTCATGCAGAGGCTTCACAGGTCAGTGACGCCGTCAACAGTGAGGCTTTGGAGGTCGACATTCACTGGTTCAATGACAAATTCATCACTGTCAAGACTAATATCCAAAAGGCACTGATCACCGTCCGCACCGGTCGACGTCGAGGCACTCCTTGGATTCTCCCTCAGTGACACCCAGGTTTTCATCCTCTCCATTTACGTCCTCTAGGAGTCCGCAATTCCATTGGAGGACCCACTCCAAACCTAAAAACTCTATTGGCCTCTTTTGACTTACCTCCTCAGCAGCGATGCACAGCAAAATTTTCAAAGTTTCCAGCACTGAATGATAAAACCAAAGAATTTTGCTTGGACCAACATCTGTGCCACCGCTGGGCAGCAGAACTCTACCTCCTGTGACTCGTACATCACCACCATTGCGTGATGTACCAACCTCACCATCTAGAAGCCCTCGTACTCCTGAAAATTGCAAAAGAGGAAGTTGACCATCAAGATCTAGGTCACGCTCGACATCTAGTGACACATCATACTCGTCTTACACCCTGACTTCTCCTGCTGTTTGTCCTGCACGAATCTCACCAGTGTATGAAATTACAACATTTCACAATGTTTTGGTCTGAGGGGCAAACAAACTATACAATCCTCTTGAAGCACCTCAGACACCCATCTCGGTTATACCTGAGATTATTCAACCAAGCGCGTCCCCAAGACAATTCGCTTACCTTGGTGCTGGGACTTCTATAAATCGCTGAAGATAAATTGATTACACCGACCACTATAAAAGCAGTCACTCAAAGATTGCAACTGAAATACCAGCCCCGACAGCAGGATAACAAATTTCTCAAATCTGAGTCTCAGCCAGACTGTTTTTGACACCTCAGTCAGAAAGTGACATACATTGACATCAGAGATCACTGTTCCGCCTGCAAGAGAGAGAAAAGGGATAAATATAACAGAAAAATGTGTAATTCCACAGCACTGACATTAAAGAATGCAAGTGCTGCAGTACTCCTTGGCCATTATCACATGGAAATCTGGGAAGGAATGAGGTCGTTCAGAGCTGATCTCCGAAAACCTAGGCAACAATACTTTGAAGAAATGGTCAACGAAGGGTCCCCTGTGGCAAACCAAGTTTAAATGCATCCGTTGATGAGATGGAATTTGCCGCTACAGGCTATTGGTAGATCATCCTGATTGAGAATTACCATCTTGAAACGAGATACTCATCAAACATTATCAACTTCCCTTCTTCCCTTTTTCTTGTGCAAAGCATTTTGGCCAATACTGAGGAAGAAATTATTCGAATGAAAAATGAAGCGGAGCCCCTCTATGCTGTAGACAAACTTTTTTTTTTTTTTTTTTTTTTTAAGTTGCAGTATAGCAGATATTACCTATGTAGGGTTCTGTCACCTCGCTGGCTACATAAACTACAACAACAGCTAGGACAGAGGTATCCTTACATCAGGAAACCATTGAAACAAAAGTCAACCCCTGGAAGATGGTCTTATTATGTGGGGGGAGCGATATCTTATCACTTGATAGAGTGAAGTCTCATAACTTTGGACAAGTGGGTGCTAAAAATAGTGAATCAGGGTTTCTCCGTACAAATAAAAGCCAGGCCATCGTCTGCACCCTGGAAACCATCATCGAAACATCAGATTACGAATTCAAAGGAAACTTCAATCTTTACACCATCTTGACAAAAAGCTCATGGAACATACTCAAGATGTTTCCTGGTTGCAAGAACACACAGAAAAGAGTGTACAGACCAGTAATGGAATTAACGTTTTCTCAACAAATATGTTAAAAGGGAAAAATTCTAAATGCTAGCACTTCATCAATGTTTTCCTCATCTAAAAAGGAAAGATTGGATGTGTGCAATAGGTCTTCAGGACGCCTATGTCCAACACCACAGAAAGTATTTGAGATTTGTGGTAGCTCATTTATACTTACATTATTTAGTCCTTCCTTTCGTACAGATGTGAGCTCCTAGTGCATTATCCAAGTGCGTGGCAGTAGTTGCAGTGCAAGTTGTCTTCTTGCAGCTTATGTGTCCCTGGAGCTTAACAGAAGGTCAGTCAATGTGTCCTTGCGAGTCCACTTCTTTGTTATGGGTACAAGTGGCAGTAGATCCAGCCCTCAGGGTTCTCCTCACAGGTGCAGTCCTTCTGTCTTCCATAGGTCCAGGAGTGTTCTGAATAGGGTGCCCAGGAGTGCCACTTTTATGCCTGGCAGTAGCCTGTGGTTGTGGGTGAATACTTGCCCTTTCCTGACCAATATGGAAAACGTTTTGGCAAGCATTGGTAATTAATGTTAAAATTAAAGCCTCCATTAACATGCTCAATGTTTATATATCCTTCTCAAGAAAGATTGCAAAACGTTTGTCATATTTTTACCAGACGACCATAATTACCAGAAAACTGTCTATGTGCTGCACATATTTGCAAAACTCACTTGTTTGTTTTTATGTGAAACGCTGATTCATCAGCGCTCGCTCTTGAGATTAGGTGATGTCCCATCTCCATTTAGTGTGAAACATTGTTTTCAGTCTGAGTTGTACCGATACCAGCATAAAAGGCACTTGTTTCCCTTCTAGTGACAGCAGTTGATGGGAGCAATTGTGGACACTTATCTGACCTTTCCTCTCCTTAAGGAAAAGATTGGTCTTTGTATGAACAGAACTACAATTTTGGCTTTTTGTTTCCCGTTGATCTTTGGGTTGATGCCCGATTTCATACCAGTTGTTCCTATCACAAGACTAATAGTTGAATCTCTATCGCTCACCTCACTTCTATGGGACAAGACAGAGCCTTGGCTTGATGGACTGAGACCCAAAATCTTTCCTTTCAAAGACCTTCCTCCTGCCCAAACGTTAAATATTGAACATTATAAGAGTGTTTTTCTTGCAATCCCCTCAGTGCTCATGGTGTATGGCCTTATAAGTGCACAGCTCCTAATATCGGTCCACTAGAGCTGTTTTTATGGCTCTTAAATGTTTCCTGCACCTCAAAGGAGAGAGTATCCAGATTTTTACACACACATATGCAGCAATGCTTTGTTTGATTCTTTGAGGATGGGGAATGTGAGGTGTGTGTCCTACAAAGGCATGACACTTCGCAGATTATCCAAAAAGATCATTTTTGATTGCCTACTTACTAATAGGAGGAGTTCTCATTTGTAGACACTTGCTTCAGTAGGCAAATTAACCAAACAATAACAGCATTCAAATTTCCCCAAACAGAGCAAATTACAAATGTTCTCTGTATGCCTCCTGAAGAGACATAGGCCCATGTTGTCCGAGAGAGACATTCATAATAGACTAGTGGTATTCTTCCACAATGTGTTATCTGCGTTTCCATTGATTATGATAATACGCATTTGACTCTTCCAATTTTTGAACTTTAAGTTGCTTCACCTGTCAGGAAACCAAATCCTACAAGATTGTGATGGCTTTAATTAGAGAGAGATGTTCAATTTCCAATCTACTCTTCCATTGCTGAATTTAAAAAGTTTTTTAACAGGTAGTTCACACACATGAACGTATCTAAATCTAAAGTTTTCTATATAACGGGGTTCAAAGTGGACTCTTGCAACCATTACACAGTTGCTCTAGTTGTCATTTACATTGTCTTTTTGTAATGAGGGGAATGTAATGATGTAATATTCTATTATGAAATAGAATATGGGATTAGAAAGTACAGTTGCTGGTGGTTATACAATGAGACCAGCAGCAGTGATTTGTATGTATTGAAAAGCTGAATACAAATTTTATTAAGAGGCTTTGCCGAGTCAGATCCTGCTTTCAAGACTTCACACATTGGCGATGAGGATGGGAATCTTTAGTTAATTGATATATTCATGCCACCCTGTAAAAGAGTTTTTCCACGTAGTCACACCTAAGTGCATGCAGTCCATGAATTCGTCATGCTTTAACCATTTCAACTGATGGCCTTTTAGGTTTCTGCTTTGATTTCCGAGAAGGTAGCCTTCTAGTTGCATCTCAGAAAGGGAGTTTCTTTATTCCATAACAATAATGTATTGTTATAGAATAACATAATATTTGATCGAACATAGGTCTGTTTTAATCTTGGTCCTCGTATTAATGTAGCTGAAGAAGCTGGGGCGGGCGTTATCAGTTGAGTGCACAAGTAACCAACCACCTGTTTGAAACGAGTTTAACCATGGTGAGTTTAAATCGAGTCTAACTTCATTTAACTTGCTAACAAAACAATAATGCATAGTCCCTTTTAAAAAGGGACTATGAGAGTTACCACGCAAATTGGAGTTACAAGTGCTTGTTTATCACCTGGAGAAACTGCATGGAACTCAGGGAAAAAATATGCAGGAATCTGCACTGAAACAGACTCTCACATGTTATTCCCCCAAAACATTTAATTCTTAGTACCTCGCACCCCTTTATTAGCAAGAACCCCAAGAATGGCAATTCCGGGTCAACGGAATAACGACTATTTTAACTGGCTACACGCAGTGTGAGAGCCGTAATGTACTTCTCTTTTTATCTTCATCGGTCCGACTTCCCGCCGTCGCATGGAAGAGGTTGTACTGCTGTCTATCGTGGGAATGTTTGTCATGCGGAATGTCTCTTAAACTCGCAATTGATGCTGAGGTATCGGAGCGGTACACACGAGATAGCAGAGATGAGCCTACTTGTAATTTACTTGCAAGGACAGAATCACCAACCATTTTAAACTGGTTTCTTTCTTGCTAACGGTTTCTGGGTCTTGCCTACAGGCAACCTCTAGTCCTCTGTGTTATTTGGAAGCTGTATCATGTGCAACAAGCTTTTCAGAGATTCCTACTTGATAAGTATTTGAAAAGTAAGCCATGGCATTTATAAAGATTAAAAATACTGATTTTGGTGCTTAGTTTCGTGATACCTTAAAATATGTGGTTGCTTTCCCACAATGCCTGTTGCATAAGGATTTCTTCATTGTTAAAGCAGTCCACTTAAAAATTAATTTTTATCTCGTGCTTAATATGACGAATTCAACAACTCGTTTCGGAACCCTTTGCACTGTAACACTTTACGTTTTTATGCCACTCTTTAATTAGTTTGCACAATGAATTTCACTGAACTGTTAGACGTAGTCTTTTAAAATATTTTTAAATTAAATTGATGTATTCCCCTCTAAGTACAGTAAGAGGGATTATCAGCCGAACTGCAAGTGATGTTATTTAAAAGCCTTCCCTCTAAAAGGATATGTAGGATGTATTTAATTACTTGTTATCATAAGGAGGGCCTTTATTGTGTAATACCACAGGCCATTGGTTGCAGCACAATATTGATGACTTGGTTTTAAAACATGTATGCTTCATGATTGGTCAGTTGATTCATTGCTGTTTGTTTTCATGACTCGTTCTCGCTTTGCAATAATTTTAATTACTTGGGCAATAAAATGTACTACTAATAGTCCACATGTCAACAAGATAAAGACACGAGGATAAATTTCATATTTTCCAGTTTTACATCTACTTAGTTAATCCCATTACATTCATTCAATAGACACTTGCCCAGACATTCAAGCCAGTTTTAAGGTGTGGCAATAATCTAATGCTTCTTCATCAATCAAGTGCCCTACTACAGTGTGAACTAATTCTAATCTAATTATGCCTTGTCGGGTACCTTTTCTAAGCTTCACAATTTTCCTCTGAGAGTTTATCCCATTTACAGGCAATCTCTTATTACATTTACCACGTTATAGTATTGCCGCATTTGTCAGTGTAGAAGCAGTTTTGTCTATTAGTGGTAGGGGTAATGATCCTAGGGGTCTACATGTCCTGGATAGGGCTGTATTTGATATACTAATGGCTAAATCTGTAAGTGGACCATACCCCTGGAAGCCCTCAGAACACATTTGAACAATGAGTAATGGTATACATTAGTCAAGCAAAGTGTATGAGTTATTTTTAAGGTAATATTCAGATTGATTCATTTAGATTAGATGAAGAACAGAGCAACTTTCTTTTCCTATTTTAGTATTTAATTGTTATCCTTCATGTTCTTATTACATTGTTGACATCACATAGAGGCATGTGACAAAGGACCAGCCAGCATGTGTTTCGGCCACATGACACGCAGGTCTGGGGCTTTATAAGGCAGTTCAGCAATAATAACCAACAATCGCTCTGGAGTCTCGTAAAAACAGTTTCAGGTAATTGGTCTCAGGATTCTCAACAAACCCTATAAAAGACATGAGTAAATGGTGCCCCATATATGTCAAATAATGTAATAATGTTTACTTCCACATGGTTACATTTTCTGTACTGATCTATTTATGGGGCCCATTACAATTGAGTGTTCAGATTAATAGTAGAACCCCCACCAGATATTAAGCTGGACGGACCATTTGGCATTAAGTTTCTCCTGGTCACCCACGAAACCGGCAGGCTTCCCGCAAGTGCGCAGGGATCTCCGTAGATCATGGAGAAAGGTGACATCTGCAGCCTTCAGGCAGGTGTACACCCCCCCCCTTCGTTTGCAAACTGCGAAGATGGTGATACAGCCTTAGAAGGGTTTGAGGCCTCAGTAACTGATGCCCTTGATGCCATTGCTCCACTTAAGAGGGTAAAACTTCAGCACAGGGCTGCTCCAGACCCTTGGTACTCACATACTCTCAAGAGAGAAAAGACCCTATGTCGGATCATAGAAAGAAAATGGAGGAAATCTAAATCTGAGCCAGATAAAATAGTCTATAAGGGGGCACATAGAGCATATTTAAAAATCTGCAATGCAGCTAGAAGAGCTTACCTGGGCTTACGGATCACGGAAGCGAAGAACTCCTCTAGGGAGCTTTTTAAGATCCTTAAGGAGTTCACTAACCCGAAGGTCAATAACCCGCTACCTCCGTCTACCCAGGAGTTATGCGAGGATCTAGCCAGTCATTTTACCCAAAAAATTGATACAATCTATCGCTCCTTTGGGCCAGAGAAGGTAGATCATGAGGGAGCTTCCTGTGGGGGAAACCCTCTCCTCCATGGCCTTGAATCCTTTCCTGTCATCACGGGTGAACAAGTAGGCTCTTTATTAATGCATGCAAAATCGGGATCCCCTTAAGACCCCGCTCCTCCTGCTGTTATGTCAGAACTCACTCCAGTCGTAGCTGATGTGCTTGTTGAAGTCTGTAACATCTCGTTAGCTACAGCCACGTTTCCCCGTAAGTGGAAACACGCACATATTAAACCATTGTTGAAAAAGGTGCTCGCAGATCCCACTGATCTACAAAACTACAGGCCGATCTCTCTCCTCCCTGGTAGCTCGAAGATCATGGAGACATTAATCAATGGGCATCTCTCTGGCTATCTGGAACAGAATAACCTACTGGACCCATCCCAGTTGGGTTTTCGGGCCTGTTATTCCACCGAAGCCGCACTGCTGGAAGTCACTGACACTATAAGGATGTCACTGGACAATGGGACCCCGGTGATGCTTGTTCTCCTTGATCTCTCGGCTGCCTTCGACACCATCTCTCATCGTATCCTTTTGGATAGGCTTCGAGAGATTGGTGTTGGAGGCCTGGCCTTTAAATGGCTTCAAAGTTACCTGACCGACAGATCACAATGTGTCAAGTTGGACTCCTTTGTGTCACAGACTACTTTAGTGGATAAGGGGGTCCCACAGGTATCCATTTTGAGTCCCACTCTGTTTAATATATATGTGGCTCCCTTAGCCTCTATTATCAGGAGCTGCGGGGTTGAGACCATATCTTACGCAGACGACACGCAGGTGTTAGTTCCAATAGAGGTGGACCCGGCAGCAACTAAAGAAAAATTTAAAAACTGTATGTCTAACATAGCCCTAAGGATAAGGAAGAACTTTCTCCAGCTGAATTCCACTAAAACAGAGATACTGCTGTTTGGTAAAGCGGAGGAACTGTGGACCCCAGAATGGTGGCCAGTAGAACTAGGAGAGGCACCCTCCCCTAAAAGTTGTGCCAAGAACTTAGGCATTAGAATTGATAATAAGCTTTCCATGGAGGAACAGGTGAAGGTGTTGTCGGGCACCTGCTTTGGAATAATGCGGATGCTTAGAAAGATCTTCCCATGGATACCGCTTACAGCAAGAAAAACCCTTATACAGTCACTTTTGGTTAGTAGACTGGACTATGGCAACTCTCTCTTGGTCGGAATAAGGGAAGATTTATTATCTAAACTGCAGGTGGTCCAAAACACTGCAGCCCGTCTTGCCCTCAATAAACCGGCACGTACTCCATCTCTACCTCTTCTACGTCAACTACATTGGCTTCCTATCAGAAAAAGAGCAATTTTTAAACTGCTATGTATTGTGTTTAAATCGCTCCATGGGACGGGCCCTTCCTATCTGAAGAAGAAACTTGAACTTTATCTACCCGTGCGTCAGCTGAGATCTAGCAGTCGCAAGCTTCTGTGCTCGCGGAGAATTAAGAAAGCTAAAATGGGCGGTCGGGCCTTCTCCCATCTAGCCCCCGTTCAGTGGAATTGTTTCCCTGATGAGATCCGTGCATGCTCCAATTTGTCTCACTTCAAGAAACTACTCAAGACCTGGCTATTCTAAGATTCCTCTGCGCATTGGGTGACCTCTTCTCAGGCGCCGAGAGATCCCCTTGGGGATGATTAGTTGCGCAATACAAATAAGTAAATAAATAAATATATACTTAGGACAAAAATGAAAAAAGTTTTCAATTATGTCTAACCATAACATTTTAGCGCTCTAATGTTGGCAGCTGAGTTGAGGATAGAATCTGCCCTGCCTATAAGTTAAACACTGCAGGCAGACTCGCATAGTGGGCACGTCTGTGGCACGCGGGACCATCCGTTTATGGTGCTAGCCATACTGCGTGATTTCCCATCCAAGGTAAGGAGAGAATTGTTTTAGGCAGAAAAGCACTGTTGGAACTTCTTGACTGCACTGTATGTCAAAAGCATACTGATTTACCTGCTTTGGTCCGGTCTATCTCCTGCATGGCTATTGTTTTATTTTTATCCTTTCCAAGGAAGAGAGTGGGGAATGGATAAGGAAATGGGTTAAGTGTATCAAATACTCATACCATAGTTCCCGGGACAATACAGAATGTGACCTGTCTTATCAATGCTAGGTCTTTACCAAAACATGCTCCAGATTTATTCAGTACAATCAGTGACAATAATTGGGACTTAGTATTTGTTACTAAAACCTGGTTAGAGATTTCGGCAGTGCCAGATATTGCACTATCTATTTCGGACAGCTATTCAGTATTATATGTTTACTACCAGAACCGAACCTGCAGGGCGTGGCCTTGATTTTATGTTCTCATCTCCATTGCACACTTGTGAAGTTGGAGGGCTATGGAGAGGGCGAGGGCCTGATGTTCTCAATCAAAATTACACCAAATTTTTCCTTTTCATTGGCTTTGATTTATCAGCCCCCTGATTATCTTGCCTACTTTGCAGAAGTGTTAGCCAAAGTTGTTGCGCCCCTATAAATTCAGTATACTAACTTTAGTGTTGGGTGACTTCAACGTACATATGGAGGAACACAACTGTAAATCATCATGCTTATTGAAAGAAGCCTGGTCTGATTAAAATTTTGCTCAAACAGTGTTTAGCGCAGGGGTCTCCAACCTTTTGTGTAATAAGAGCTACTAATGTTCAATGAAAATATTCCTGAGCTGCTATATTATTTGAGATATATTAGTAACTATATCAAACAAGATTACATGAGTGGCCACCATAAGCAAGATTGCCAGCAGCAATAATCTCAATGCATCAGGCACGGTTGCCAACGGTACTGTAACAAATGCATTGTCAATGTGGAATGCCTCCGCAAGGATAATCTATAAAAGCTATAGCTGCAATGTCCCTAGCACCAAGTTGATAATGCTAGTAATAGTCTCCCCAACACTGTTAGGGTTTATCTCTGAAATATCGGCTTTAAATATATTTGGAAAATTCACTAATTTTTCTCCAAACATCAGCTCATTAATTCTGAAAAGTCTCCCATTTTAATCTTGAATACAATCTTTTCAACTTTGCTATAGAGATATTAATTCAATCAAGCAAACAATTCAAATTTAGTTCACTGGGCTGCATAAAGGAGAGCTACTTAAAGGTAACTGGAGAGCTACCAGTAGCTTACGAGCTACTGGTTGGAGAAGCCTGGTCTAGCCTCACTAATAAGGTGGGCCACACACTTGATCTCATCTTTGCCAATTGCCTCATGTTGCGTGCAGGTAAACCTGAACCCTTGATCTAGTCTGACCATTACCTGTTGCCTTTCTCTTTTTCGGGAACTGGTGTAAAACAACAGTCCTTTAGAGCAGGGATCCCGAGCTTGGCAGAAAATATCACAGTCTACCTTACTGGATGCCCTCGGCTCCTCAACGCCTACTCTGGAAGGTAATACAGAGTCTGCCGTCACTTTGTTTAACAACTGTCTTCTTCAGGCTATTGATAAAAGTGCTCATAGGAAAAAAGGCTCCTTCAGGAGACTGAAATCTTCTGGTTCTCTTCAGATCTGAAAGCGCCCAAACTGCACTGTAAACAGTTGGAAAGGAAGATGCGGAAAATTACTAAACCATGGAGAAAGAAATCTACAAAGGGCCCTAAAACGTTTCCGCATGCGTATTTGGAAAGGAAAGTCAGAAGCCTTTGTGACTTGATATCTAACGCAAGCAATGCCCTTAGGGAAATGTTTTAAATTGTTCACTCCTTCCCATATCCGGGCGCTTGTCAACAAAAATGTACTGCTTCTCATCACTTTATGATAATCTATCAGTTTACTCTTATGAGAAGGTGAAGAACATCTATTCCAATTTTTGGCCTGTAAAGATTCCCTTATTCAATCTGGAGTCATACAAGTAAGTAATAACTGCGAGGGCTTTAGGCTAAATGCCTTGATGAGAATTTCCCTGGATGAATCTGCGCAGTCACTCGTGAACTGCATCTCTGGCTCCCCGGTGACCTGCGAGGCTGTGTCTTATTCTACGTTACTGGAGCGTTTGGAGGAGATTGGGGTAGGCGGCCTTGCCAGACAATGCGTACCATCTTTTCTGTTTGAGAGATTGTAGGAAGCAGGCTCCCTATATGATATGCCACTAAGTGGCACAGAGTTCAGGGGTTTCTCAAAAGTGTACAGGGCTTAATGTAAAACCAAAAGTGTTCCATTAGTGGTAGTGTGGGCGAGCAGCCTTAGGCCTAACACGGAGTTTAAAACATTTATTCCACAACATTGACCAATAATGGACGCACAACTGAAAAAGGAGATCCATACCATTTTTAGAAAAATAAGCTTTGTTTGTACTTTATTTTAACCCTTTCGCTGCTAGTCATCCCCTCCTTCCCCCCCTCCCCCCTGTGCTAAGCCTTTTTTTGGCTATTTGGGGTAGGTCGCGCTTAGGGCCCTGTAACTTTTTGTCCACATAAGGTATCCTTGCCAAATTTGCATCCTTTTCTTCCAACACCATGAGGATTCTAAAGGTACCCAGGGTTTGTGGATTTCCCCGGAGGGGACCCAGAAATTAGCCAAAATACAGCAAACATTTTTTTTGTTTTGAAAAATGGGGAAAAAGTGCTGCAGAAGAAAGCGTCTGTTTTTTCCCTGCAAATGGTATCAACAAAGGGTTTGTGGTGCTGAAATCATCATCTTTCCAGCTTTCTGGGACAGTCAGACTTTTGTCAGAAAACCAAAATCTTTTACACAGTTTTGGCATTTTACTGGGACATAGCCTATTTATGCTACTTTTTGTGCATTCAACCTCCTTCCAGTTAGTGGTAGAAATGGGTGTGAAAGCAATAATGGATCCGGAAAGAGATACTTTTCTGAAAAGTAGACCAAATTCTGAATTCAGCAAGGGGTCATTTGTGTAGATCCTTCAAGTTTTTTTATAGAAACTAACAGTTGAAAATAAGAAAAATTTAAAACGAGTTGAAAAAACCAGCCGTTTGTGCCAACGTTTTTACCTGTAACTTCTTCTAAGTATGACATATATTTTAAAGCAATACACCGTTACATCTGCTGGACCCTTCTGGATGTGGGGATATATAGGACTTGTAGGTTCACCAAGAACCAGAGGAACCCTGAGCCAATAACTGAGCAGCATCTTGCAGTGGTTTTTTATTGTGTACCGGGTATATAGCAATTTATTTGGGACAATATAAACGGGGAAAAATCGGTATGAAAGACACCTATGTATTTCTGAAATGGGAACAAAATATAGAGTTTAAAAACAGTAGCTATTTGCACATCTCCGAAATTGTGGGTACCCATACTAGCCTGTGAAATATAGTAAATTTTTCAAAGTGACTTCTTTTTTACACATTGTCTTACATTTGGAAGGCAGAAATGCATAGAAATTCAATAGGTGATAACAGTTGCTCTACAATTTTGTATTCCCCCTAAGTCTCTCAATAAAAATGGTACCTCAGTTGTGTGGGTAGGCCTAGTGCCCGCAACAGGAAACCGGCCCAAACGTAATGTGGTCACACCACATTTTTACAGTGAAAACTGACCATTTTTTTCAAAGTGCCTAGCTGTGGATTTTGAACCCTAGCTCTGCTGGCACCTAGGGAAACCTAGTAAACCTATACATTTTTGAAAACTAGACATCGAGAGGAATCCAGGATGGGGTGACTTGAGTGGCTGTCAAGGTTCTGTTACCCAGAATCCCTTGCAAACCTCAATTTTTGTAAAAAACTAATTTTCCTCACATTTCTGGGATGGAAAGTACTCGAATCTGCGTGGATCCACAAGATTCTACCCACCCCGCATTCCTCAAAGTCTTCCGATAAAAATGGTACCTCACTTGTGTGGGTGGGCCTAGTCGCCTCGACAGGAACCAGGCCAAAACGCAATGTGCACACACCACATTTTTACAGTGAAAACTGACCCTTTTTTTTCCAAAGTGCCTAGCTGTGGATTTTGAACCCTAGCTCTGCCGGCACCTAGCAGCACCTATACATTTTTGAAAATTAGACACCCAGGCAAATCCAGGAGGGGGTGACTTGTGTGGCTCTCACCAGGTTCTGTTACCTAGAATCCCTTGCAAACATCAAACTTTGCACACAAAAAAAAAAGAAAATCCTCGCATTTCTGTGATGGAAAATTCTGAAATCTGCATGGATCCACAAGATTCTACCCACCCCGCATTCCTCAAAGTCTTCCGATAAAAATGGTACCTCACTTGTGTGGGCTGGCATAGTGCCCGCGACAGGAAACAGGCCAAAAAGCAATGTGGTCACTGCACATTTATACAGTGAAAACTGACCCTTTTTTTCAAAGTGCCAAGCTGTGGATTTTGGACCCTAGCTCTGCCGGCACCTAGGGAAACCTAGTAAACCTATACATTTTTTAAAACTAGACACCCAGGGGAATCCAGGAGGGGGTGCCTTGTGTGGCTCTCACCAGGTTCTGTTACCCAGAATCCCTTGCAAACCTGAACTTTGTAAAAAAACAAACATTTTCCTCACATTTCTGTGATGGAAAGTTCTGGAATCTGCGTGGATCCACAAACTTCTACCCACC
Organism: Calotriton arnoldi; assembly: GCA_963921515.1. Lineage (NCBI taxonomy): Eukaryota > Metazoa > Chordata > Amphibia > Caudata > Salamandridae > Calotriton > Calotriton arnoldi. The sequence goes on from CAWUFW010000278.1 coordinate 1,699,731, forward strand.
CCCCTTTCTCCAGAGTCTCCTGATAAAAATGGTACCTCACTTGTATGGGTGGGCCAAGTGCCTGCGGCAGGAAAGGGCCCAAAACGTATTGTGGAGACATCAAAATTACCTGTCACAAAACAACCTGGTTTTGCAAAGGGGCTCACCGGGGTTTTTGGCCTCGGGCTCGGCAGCCATCTAGGGAAACCTACCAAACCCACACATTTCTGAAAACTAGACACCCTGGGGAGTCCAGGGACGTATGGCTTGCATGGATCCCCCAACATTTTCCTACCCAGAATCCCCTGCAAACCTCAAATTCAGCTGACAAAAAATCTAATTTTTCTCAGAATTCTGTGTGGGAAAGTTGTGGGATCACCGGGCTGATACAAATGTGCTACCACCCAGCATTCCCCTTGGTCTCCCGAGTAAAATGATACCTCAGTTGTGTGGGTGTCCAATGCAGAATGGGCGATAACATTTTTTTAAAAATGTAGCGCATAGAATTTGCTGTGCTAAACCCTTAATCCCTATGTTTTTGGCCCTTCCCATTCACAGGCCCTTGGCCCACCCATACAAGTGAGGTACCATTTTACTCGGGAGACCGAAGGGAACACTGGGTGGTAGGACATTTGTGCCGGCACGGTGATCTGACACACAAATGTGTGAAAAAGTGATTTTTTTCTGCTAAATTTGACGTTTGCAGGGGATTCTGGGTAGGAAAACGTTGGGGGATCCATGCAAGCCATACCTCCCTGGACTCCCCAGGGTGTCTAGTTTTCATAAATTTGTGGGTTTGGTAGGTTTTGCTAGATGGCCGCCGAGCCCGGGGGCAAAAATCCAGGTGCCCCCCCCCCCTTGCAAAACCAGGTCGTTTTGTGATAGGTAATTTTGATGTCTCCACAATACATTTTGGGCCCTTGCCTGTCATTGGTACTTGGCCCACCCACACGAGTGCGGTACCATTTTTATCGGGAGACCTGGGGGAACGCAGGGTGGTAGGAAATTTGTGTCAGCTCGGTGATCCCACAACTTCCCCACACAGAAAGTTGAGAAACAAGTGATTTCTTTCAGCTAAATTTGAAGATTGCAGAGGATTCAGGGTAGGAAAACGTTGGGGGATCCACGCAAGCCATACATCCCTGGACTCTCCTAGGTGTCTAGCTTTCAGAAATGTGTGGGTTTGGTTGGTTTCCCTAGATGGCCACTGTGCCCAGGGCCAAAAACCCAGCTGCCCCCCTTGGAAAACCATGTTGTTTTGTGATAGGTAATTTTGATGTCTCCTCAATACGTTTTGAGCCTTAGCCTGTCGCGGTTACATGGCCCACCCACACGAGTGAGGTACCATTTTTGTCCGGAGACCTAGGGGGAATGCAGGATGGTAGGAAAATTGTGTTTTTTCTGATACGAGAAGATTATGACACAGTAATGCAAGAAAAATGTGACTATACTCACATTTTGAGCTTTGCATGGAATTGTGAGTAAAAAAAACTTGTTGGGATCCATGAGAGGCACACCACTCAGAACTCCCCATTTTCGGTTGGTTTACAAAAAATATCTAAAGATGGTCATTTTTCCCTAGAGATAAACTACACCTTAGCACAGAAAGACAGATAAGACAAATATGACTGCCTATCCATCTGTTCCTCAAGTACACACACATACTGGTTGGATTTGGCACGAGGGTGAGTGAAAGGAACAAAATGTATATTTTATTAACAAGAAATTTCACAAAAAGGAAATGCACTGTTAATAATTAAAAGGTTAAAAACCTGAACCAATGACTCCCAGCTCGTGAGCTGTAAAGCCACGACAAGGCACCAACCTCTTTACAGGCCATTCGCACACCTTTCATACTTTACATACATATTCACACCACCAGCTGCGGCCCCAACACATTGCAACACTCACATAAACAATGTAGAGACAATGTATACCCTGGCAGAGAAAGACAGAAAAGACAAATATTACTTCAAAACAAACTATTCCTTAAGTACACACACATACTGATTGGATTTGGCACGAGGGTGAGTGAAAACTTCAAAATGTATATTTTATTACCAAGAGATTTCACAAAAAGGAAATGCACTGTTAATAATTAAAAGGTTAAAAACCTGAACCAATGACTCACAGCTCGTGAGCTGTAAAGCCACGACAAGGCACCAACCTCTTTACAGGCCATTCACACACCTTTCATACTTGACATACATGTTCACACCACCAGCTGCGGCCCCAACACATTGCAACACTCACATCAACAGACAATGTAGAGACAATGTACACCCTGGCAGAGAAAGACAGAAAAGACAAATATTACTTCAAAACAAACTATTCCTTAAGTACACACACATACTGATTGGATTTGGCACGAGGGTGAGTGAAAACTTCAAAATGTATATTTTATTACCAAGAGATTTCACAAAAGGAAATGCACTGTTAATAATTAAAAGGTTAAAAACCTGAACCAATGACTCACAGCTCGTGAGCTGTAAAGCCACGACAAGGCACCAACCTCTTTACAGGCCATTCACACACCTTTCATACTTGACATACATGTTCACACCACCAGCTGCGGCCCCAACACATTGCAACACTCACATCAACAGACAATGTAGAGACAATGTACACCCTGGCGGAGAAAGACAGAAAAGACAAATATTACTTCAAAACAAACTATTCCTTAAGTACACACACATACTGATTGGATTTGGCACGAGGGTGAGTGAAGGTTCAGAGTTCAGAACTGTATTTGGCATACTCTATCCGTGACTTGATATAGGTGTCCACGCTGCTTCATTAGAGAGAAATGTAACTTTGAAAGAATTTTTGACTGGTGTCCATGCATGCAGCATGATCCGCTTTGTGGAATTTCTTGGGGCAGTGTATTTGTAGGAAAGTAGGATCTGCTTTCATGGTTACCCCCACTTTTTGCTGGTGTCATTCTGTTTTCTGACTAGTCTGACTGGGATCCTACTAGTCAGGACCCCAGTCACTGTGCTCTCTCCCTGAATTGGACTATGGTAAGTACTTTGGTACCTTCCTAATTGGCTACTGGTGCACCCTTCTAAGTCCCTAGTATATGGTACCAGGGCATAGGTACACCAGGGGCTGCAGCATGTATAATGCCACCCATGAGAGAACGCTCAAACTGTGACTACAGGCCTGCCATTGCAGCCTGTACGAGCTGGTGCTAGCACCACTTACTACAGATATAAGTTTCCCCCTAGAAACCCATGAGTCGATTCTCAAAGCTTTGTAATTGTGGTCAGCCATTTTATACATATAGTGGACATCGTCAATTGCGAAATGTCTAACTGTATATTGGCTGCACCGAAACCAGTCATGTTTGGGATCAAACATGTTGGAATGCTACCCCAACACCGATTCCAGTGTTGGATGTGGGATCCCATGTACTGGGGGGGCTCCCCTAGAGAGCCTCCTTGTTTTCCTAGTACCAGCCTTTCAGGGTCTAACAGCAAGCTAGTGCTGCTGCAGACCACAGACACAATTCTGCCCTCCTCCTGCTGAGCCAGGCTCGAGCAGGGGAAGGTAGAACAATAGGTTTCCTATCACATGGAGGTGTGACCACCTCTCAGATGTGACATAGTGTATTGGGCTGGGGTGGGGGCACCTGCCAGCATCACCAGACTGCTTTGAAGGGCACATTTTGGTGCCCTCCTTGTGTCCTCCGGTTGAATCCAGTTCAGGGAGCCATTGACTCCCGCTCTGGCGCGAAACTGGACAAAGGACATGAGAGGATCCTCCCCTCTGGGAGGGACTCCTGAATCGTCCCAACCCCTTTTCTTTGGTTACTTAAGGGCTTACCTGTGGGTGGCTCTTCAGATTTGTCGTGGGACAAGATTCAGATCTGAAACCGCTTCCACTACAACCGTCTGGGCACCTTGGACTTCGCCTGGAACCGAGACTGCATCAAAGAAGACTCCTGCTGCTCCTTGTCTAGTCGTCCTGCCTGTCTTCTGCGTTGTCTGTGTGTGCTTCATCCAGGTTCTTCTCCAGGCCTATGGGCATCAAAGACACCCGAAGTAATCTCCCTTGGAGTGAAGGAATCACTCCCCTGTATCTACAGGCAGTGCAACGAAGCTGACCTGTCTGCTGAGCCTGGGCTCCCACGGACTCCAAAAGGTTCAGCAATGCAGGTGGTGGTTCTGCAACTCCCTCGAGGACTGCACTGTCTTCTCACCAAGTTTGAGGCCAGTATCCCTCGTCGGAACCGCTGGAACAGAACCCCTGTGCACTGCGTCGACTTGCCGTTGCCAAGGCATGTTGACTCTTCTCCAAAGATCTTCGGGCTCCAAGCTCCAGCCTCCAGCATTCCTTCCTACCAAGATCTTCATCCTCACTGCATCCTCTACACCGTGGGCCTGCATCTTTGGTGAGCTGCTCGAGGTCCTCTTGCGACACCTGTGCCTTTGGCCTGTGGGTCCTCTTGAGAATCTTCTTTTGTTATCCAGTATTAGGGTATCTTTCATAGATTCACATGCCTGAATCATTCCCCGTCGTCGAGACGGGAGACCCCGGTATATAATAAAAGTAATGTCCTATTAGACATACCAAACCATAGGCCTAAGGCCTCTCATTAGTAACATATCCAGGTCCTTTTGTGAAAAGGACCAAACTCTCTGCAGCAGCCAATCAGCTGCCACCACCCTCTGGAACCTTCCTGTCAGGAGCTCTGGTCCCTCAGATTTTCTACCGCACGTTGTGCTAAGGGAGTCTCCAACTGAGCTCTGCTCAGGTTTTCTATTATTACAGCGTTTATACTGCTAGAAAGGTATTTCATTATCCTTATTTCTGTCTGACTGAAGTCATAGTCGTCTTCATGTCAGACACCTCGAAGAAAGGCCTTTTCAGGCCATGTGCAACCTGCAGGAAGAAGAGGTTGCATGTGGACGATCCTCACAAGGACTGCCTGTACTTTCTTTACCCAGACCATTCAGCTAAAGACTGCAAGGTATGTCGTACTTTCTCTGCAAAAACCCTAAAAGACCGGGAAGGACGTCTTTTGATTTGGCTGCAGAGGTTAAAGGACAAACAAGATCCCTTGTCCTCTGAGGAGAGTGAAACTTCATCAAGATCCTCCTCAAAAACTCCACAGAAAAGGTCGAGAAATGCTTCTCCAAGCCCTTCATCACAGCAACCTGCAAAGAAGACGCAGAAAAAGTCTTCAGAGGTTCCCACTGGCAAAAAATTGCCATCTCCAGACCCTGCGACTCCTTCAGTCAGAGTCCAGCATTCTTTTAAAAACCCTCCTCAGGCTCGTCGACGACGGCATCGTCGACGATTTCAACGACGACGGCTCCTGTCACTGCCAGGGTTACCACGTCGACGACGACAGTCTCCACTATGTCTGCTTCGTCGGCGCCGCGATCATCGTCGACGACTACAACATCTTCGTCGACGGCACAAGTGATCATGTCGTCGACGATAAAAATAAGGAAGTCGTCGTCGAAGATTCCGACGACGATCCAGTCGTCGACAACGCCGACGACGACCTTCCCGTCGACGACAACCACATCGACGGTGCTCCCGTCGACGATACCGCCGACGACGTCTCTATCGACGGTAGGCTTACCGTCGACGACGCCACTTCCATCGACGACGCCGTCGACGAAGATTTCAACAAAGCTTTCAACGAAGCTCAAAGCTTTACCAGTCGACGCGCCACCGTCGACGACGAGTGTTCCGTCGACGATCTTGATGTCTACTCCAAAAATGAAGGCTAAACGACTCCGCAGATTGTCACCATCTGTAACGTCACCCAGTAGAGTCCAATCCTTAGTACCCTCTCATCTATTGGATGTGGATGACGATTCGGAGGACGAGGGTCCTTTTAGGGCCGCAACAAGTCCGTCGGAACTTAATGTCAAATACCAGGAGTTCTCAGATGAGGATGATCAGGACATTGATGATCAGTCTTATTATCAGGAAGATCAAGTACCTCAACAACCTCAGATGGTATGTCTTCCGGTGGCTTTGGTGTCGGACCTCCAATTTCTGATTACAGATTATAAGAAAAGGTTTCCTACTGCTGCTCCGGCTTCTGCTCCGGAACGAGCTCCACCACCGGCCGTACAACTTCCACCTCAGCCGTCCGCATCGACAGTGATTTGTCCATCTCTCCATTCTACTGACGATGAAGAGGACTGTCGTCAAGAAGAAGGGGAAATCCTGGATGATGGATCACAGCATGAGGAATGGGACGACTACGTCATACCACTTCCAGCGTCTCCTTCCCCTCCTCCAGTAGACTCGCCTCCGGAGGACATAGGAGGTTTTCATAATCTTCTAGAAAGAGCGGCAAAGCGCTTTCAGTTGCCAATGCCTTCCCATCAACAAGAGTGTTTCTTATATGACTTTAAGGAACCCTTTAAAAAGTCGGTGAGATCCATGCCAATAATAGACTATATCTGGGAACAAGGGGTCAAGATCATGAAGAATCCTTCTTCAATGCCTCCAATCCTAACACGACTGGATAAAAAGTATAGGGCACCGGATGACGCCCCAGCCTGTCTAACTGGCCATCCCAAGCCAGATTCGGTGGTGACACAAGCAGCCCAGCGCCACTCAAAGAATCCGTCTACTCCACTGTCAGCGCCACCGGATAAAGAGGGTAGGCGTTTGGACAACATTGGAAAGCGTTTCTCTTCCATGTCGGCACTAACAGTGAGGGCTGCTAACTCACTAGCCTTATTGGGAAGATACAACAGGCAAATCTGGTCAGACATTGCACCTTTCTTGGATAGTTTACCAGAGGACACCAAACAGGAAGCGAAGAAGCTACTGCAAGAAGGCGAAAGGTCAGCTTCGGAGATTATAGATTGTGCGATGGACATCGCATCTACTGGTTTCCGTCAGTTGGCAGGAGCGGCAGTCTTAAGGCGCCAAGGCTGGCTTAAAGCAACCACATTCCGACCGGAGGTCCAGACAAAGATCCTAGATATGCCCTATGATGGGCAGTGCCTGTTTGGATCTCATATCGATGAGGCCCTACAAGGGATTAAGAAAGACACAGAGACAGCAAGATCTTTGGGAACCCTCCAATATAAAACGTCTTCCTTTCGTGGCTCACGAGGTAGAGGTCAATCGTCCTATAGAGGAGGATATCAACAAAATAGATATTCTAATTACTCCTCGTCCGGCCAGCAATACAGGCCGCAATTTCAGCAAAGGCAGCAACCTCAACAAACTGCCTATAATAAATCCTCTTTTCGAGGAAGAGCTGGTCGCCAGAGGGATGCTGCCCGGCGTCAATGACTTTTCCTTGCCACCAACTCCAACCTCGCCCTCGCCACTCAAAATAGGAGGGAAGATATCGAATTTTTTCCACAACTGGGCACAAATTACTACGGATCAGTGGGTCCTTCAAATAGTACAATTCGGTCATTCCTTGGAATTTCTTCAAACCCCTCCACCAACTCCACCTCAACCTATGGTTCACAAGCATTTGAACCTCTTGCAGAACGAAATATCATCCATGATTCGCAAAGGGGCCATAGAGCGAGTTCCTGTTCATCAACGAGGAAAAGGTTTTTATTCCCGATTCTTTTTGGTGCGCAAGAGAGACAACAAGTGGAGGCCGGTTCTAGACCTAAGAAATTTGAACAAATTCCTAAGGAAGCAATCATTTCGCATGATTACCATACAGGAAGTCCTACAACTTCTCAACCCGAACGACTACATGGTATCATTGGATCTACAGGATGCCTATTTCCATGTGCCAATCCACAGAAAACACAAACAATTTCTGAGATTTGCAGTCGCTGGCAAGCATTACCAATTTCGAGTGCTGCCGTTTGGGCTCAAATCGGCTCCTCGTATATTCACGAAATGCCTGGCTCCGGTCGCTGCGTACCTCAGACAGCAGCATCATCAAGTATTTCCATATCTCGACGACTGGCTCATCAAGGCACCATCTTTTCAAGGCGCAACGCAATCTTCCAGCGCTTGTCTAGAACTTTTCAAGCAGTTAGGTCTCACCCTCAATGTAGAAAAGTCAATGCTTCAACCTTCTCAAAGGATCACATTCTTAGGAGCCGTGTTGGATACGGTCCACACGCATGCTTGCCCAACGCAAGAACGACAACGCAGGCTCACACAGCTGGCAAACAGAATAAAGCTAAGAAAGTCTCTTTCGGTTCGGCTCTTCAAATCCCTCCTAGGAATGATGTCTTCTTGCATACTACTCATTCCGCATTGTCGTCTCCATATGCGTCCTCTCCAGGAGGCTCTTGCCGCTCAGTGGATTCAGGTGGAAGGATCTTTCGACGACATCATTCAGATCACTCCTCAAGTAATTACAGCATTACATTGGTGGACTCGTCCACAGAATCTGACACGAGGCCTGTTTTTTCTGCCTCCAGTGTCTCCTCAAGTAATAACTACAGACGCATCCCTGGAAAGGTTGGGGAGCTTTTCTCCAGGAGCTTCAAATCAGCGGAAAATGGTCAATAACAGAAAGGACCTTGCACATCAACCTCCTAGAACTCAGAGCTGTGTATCTAGCCCTGCGGGCTTTTCTTCCCAGAATAGCAGCTTCGCTAGTGCTGGTCAAGACGGACAACACCACAACAATGCACTATGTGAACAAACAGGGGGCACTCGTTCTCTCTTGTTATCTCAAGAATCGCAAAAAATTTGGAACTGGGCACTTCAGCACAAAATATCTCTGAAGGCCGAATATGTGCCGGGAAGGGAAAATATATTGGCAGATTCACTGAGCAGACTACAAACATCCTGCCACGAGTGGGAATTACACCAGGGTATTCTCAACCGCATTTTCAACCAATGGTGCGAACCAAATCTAGACCTGTTCGCGTCACAGATCAACGCCAAATGCCAACGCTGCGCAAGTTGGCATCCCCAGCAGGGATCTCTGGGGAATGCATTTTCAATAGCCTGGTGCGGCGTCTTTGCGTACGCTTTTCCGCCGATTCCGCTGCTCCCCAGGGTACTCAAGAAGATGAAGGCAGAGCCCTGCACACTGATTTTAATAGCACCAGCATGGCCTCGCCAACATTGGTTTACGGAACTACATCTCCTATCCCAGGCACCTCCAATTCCATTGAAGCCGTTCCCATCTCTCCTCACAATGGATCAGGGACAGATACAACATCCGGACCCGGCCTCACTCAAATTATCGGCCTGGCTCCTGAATACAATGAATTCCAGGCTATGAATATCCCTCCGGACTGTAGAGCGGTTCTGTCTCGAGCAGTGGCGGACAGTACAACCAAGACATATTCTCTCAAATGGAAAAGGTTCTGTATATGGTGTGCATCTGCCAAAGTACATCCCTTTAAGTCCTCTCCTGAGGAAATTTTGCCATACCTTCTTCATCTCGCAAATGCAGGCCTCGCTCACGCTTCCATCAGAATTCACCTAGCAGCGATATCCCGCTACAGAAGATCTTCCACAGGTCCTTCGCTTTGGTCCAATAGACTCATAAAACAATTCCTCAAAGGTCTTTTCCGGACTTTCCCTCCACTAAAGCTTCCTCCTCCAACATGGCAGCTTAATACAGTTCTAGCTCAGCTTATGAGGCATCCTTTTGAACCAATACACAAGGTGGACCTTAAATTCCTCTCCTGGAAAACTGCACTTCTACTCGCCCTGGCTTCGGCAAGACGAGTCATCGAACTTCATGCTTTTACAATACAGCATCCATTTCTGCAATTCAGGGATGATAGGGTAATTCTTCGAACTAACCCGAAGTTTATCCCTAAAGTGCCATCGTACTTCCATCTTAACGAACCCATTGTGTTAAAGACTTTCTTCCCGAATCCTCAAACACCAGCGGAAAAAGCTCTTCATTCCTTGGACCTGAAGCGATGCATTAAATTCTACCTTCATAGGACAAGACCATTCCGAAAGTCCAACCAACTTTTCGTGGCCTACAGTGTGCCTAGGAAGGGTTTCCCCTTACCAAGCAGAGTATCGCTAGGTGGATCTCTAGCGCTATCACTCTATGTCACCAGCAGGCTGGTCAGCCTTTGCAAACTACAATTCGTGCCCATTCTACCAGGGCGGTCTCTACGTCCATGGCTCTGTTTGCCGGCGTACCGCTGATGGACATTTGCAGAGCGGCAACATGGAAAACGCCGCACACATTTACCAAGCATTACTGCTTGGATTCAGAACTGGCGAAGGACGCTGCAGTTGGACAGGCAGTACTACGTCATCTGTTTCAATAGAGGTGAGTCTTTCCTCCTTCCCACCAACCTTTGTTTTACCACACATTTCTATGATTATTATTGTTATTATTATGATGCACTATATCAATGATATAATGGAATGTATCAATATGGGTTTTTGGTTTTTAACCAATGAGTGTATATCCCTTATGGGGAACAAAGGAAATGTGCTCACTATTGCTTGCTACTCTGATTCAGGCATGTGAATCTATGAAAGATACCCTAATACTGGATAAGAAATGCGTTACTTACCTGTAACAGCAGTTATCCAGTATTGGTATCTTTCATAGATTCACATGCAACCCACCCACCTCCCTTGGAAAGGCTCTCTTGGTTCTCTCAGAGATACTATTACTTAGCACTACGCTTACGAAAATCTGAGGGACCAGAGCTCCTGACAGGAAGGTTCCAGAGGGTGGTGGCAGCTGATTGGCTGCTGCAGAGAGTTTGGTCCTTTTCACAAAAGGACCTGGATATGTTACTAATGAGAGGCCTTAGGCCTATGGTTTGGTATGTCTAATAGGACATTACTTTTATTATATACCGGGGACTCCCGTCTCGACGACGGGGAATGATTCAGGCATGTGAATCTATGAAAGATACCAATACTGGATAACTGCTGTTACAGGTAAGTAACGCATTTCTTCCAGTGGGCTCCCCTGCTTGCTCGGGTCCTGCTCTGACTCTCCTGCACTTGGTGAGTCCCTTGCACCCTGCTGGTCCTGACACTGCACCTTCTTCGTTTTCCACGTCTGTTGCTCCTCCCGCCGGACACCGACCCCCTGGTCTCGACTTCCGACTTGGGACAGCTCAAGAACGGCTCCTGGTCCTCCCCAGCATCGCCTAGTCCTCACAGCTGCAGTGACAAGGTCACCGTCACCTATCCTGCATCTTCTGTCATCGGTGGTCATTGGTCTCCCGTGCCTCCTGGTCACTCCATAGTGGCATAGACTCTGTCCCCTCTGCTTGCAGGTACTCCTCTTAAAGAATCCTCCCTTGGATTCCCCCCCCCCCACCGACTCATTCACCTTCTTCGCCAGCGGCATCTTCACTGAAGTCCTCCTTTGTGGTCCGGCAGTTTCCAACATCACTTTGCACCTATGCACCCAGCTTCCCTGGTGTAGGTATCCTGGTTCCTGGGGTACCCACCGGTGGGGTGACTCTCCAACCTTCCATCTTCCATGGGGTTTCTTCAGGGTCCTCTGGGAAGGGTCCTGCTTCTTAAACTGCAACTGCGACTTCCCCATTGACTTGTATTGAGTTCACAGCTGTGTTTCCACTCTGCACACGGCCTCCGTGGGGTTGCTGGGTACTGACCTTGGGTGGTTCCTTGGGTCCCCAGCTCTTCTGAGTCTTCTGGGCCAAGTCTCGTCTTTGGTCACAGTTCACGTTCAACTTTATTAGTATACGGTTTGGTCTCCCCCTGGAGACCACTGTGTATTTGTGCTACTTACCTGTTCTCCTTTTGAAATATTGTGTGTTTTGTGTTTATATCTCCAGGTAGGAGATATACCAATATGTTAGTGAGTGCGTATAATAAATATAACTATTTTTATAACTACACTGTGTGGTTCTTTTTGGTTAACCTACGCTACATGATTAGTACTGGTAAAACAAGCTGCTTAACAGACCTTCTGGACTAAGCCTGAAGGCTGCTCTCCATAGCTACCAGTTAGAGAGCTTTCTATGGTTGTTTAAGACCACTAAAATCACTATAAGGGTTGTCTTGATTAGTGCATGGTGCTTCACTTAAATAAGTGTGCACCATATACTACTAAGTCAGCCTCCTACAGTATTCAAAGCCTTTACATAAATCATGTGATGCAGCAACAAATCAAGACTGATTTGCCTATGGCTGGGTCTAAATTGGGGTGAAAAGAACAATGGATTTAACCCAGATCTCTTGAATGGGGGTGAATGTATGATTTATTCAGCATTCTGTCCATCACTTGTTTGCGTTGCACTTTTCGCCCTAAGTGGGATGGGTATGCCCAGACGTGGGTCCCTTGCGAACTGTGCCACTGGATTCAAGCTAGCCTGGCTGATATGGGGCAATACCCCCAAAACCAGTCCCAGGATGCTTGTTTCCAGTCCAGAGAAGACCTGGCTTGGCAGTTCGTGCTGGACTGTTCCCATGAGGAGCATGGTCAAGACTGATTTGCATATGGCTGGGTCTAAATTGGGGTGGCATGGTGAGCAAAAGAACAATGGATTTAACCCAGATTTCTTGACTTGGGGTGAACGTATGATTTATTCAGCATTCCGTCCATCATTTGTTTGCGTAGCACTTTTCATAAATCATAGTGGGGAGAGGAGTTGGCCTAACGGCTAGGGCGGTCGACCTCGAATCTAGGGAACCGGGTTCGAGTCTCGGCAATGACGCTGAACATCCTGTGATTCTGGGCAAATCACGTAATCTCCCCGTGCCCAACAAACAAAAAAAAATGAATGTGTCCTCATGTAATGCAACTGGTGCTATGTAAGTGCGGCAGCTGTGGGGTCTGTAGATGGCCTCGCCTAATATCACATCTTTTCATGGTCCGGATGGGAGAGAATATAGGATTAAACAAAACATCAACTGCACGACACGTTATGTTGTCTATATAATCGTGTGTAAATGCGAGAAAAAATACGTAGGCAGCACTATTCGCATGCTCAAAGAACGCATTAGCGAACATGGACGGCGCTTAAACAAGGAGATGTGAGATACCCTATGGCAACCCACGCCTCGAACTGTAAAGCACAGGGCACGTACAAACCGTTTTCCTTCTACGGGATTGAACATGTTCCACAGAATTCGAGGGGTGGGAACAGGGAACTCCTGTTACGCCGTGTGGAAGCCACCTGGATCATGAGATTGAAATCTGTTGAGCTCGGGCTCAACACCGACCATGAGCTGCAATTCTTTTTAGGGGACTGACAGTTGAAATTGGTAATGGGCCACCCGATCCTATGTTAACAGTCTATGATGATATAGGCAAGTTAACCCCTACTTATAGGAGATGGGTGCCCAATGTACACCATGTATGACTGAATGGCATACCCTGATGTGAAGTGAATGTCTGCTCTTTTCTAAATGTCATGTAGGATTCGTTGGGGATGTGTGCCAAGCATGCTCAAAAGGTTCACATATAACTACCGGACGATTTCTAAAATTAATCATTGTTTTTCATGTATTGTCAAATTTGATCTTCTATACTATTGCTGCCCGGATGGGCATGTACTCAAAGACATATCTGTGCCTTTGGGGCTTCATGAGTATCACTTTACCAAATGCTTACAATAACCCCTGAATGTATAGGCAACAAGTACTGTTGGTAACTGCTTGGTTTTTTGCCAGTCTTACCTTTGTTAATTCACCCTATGCTTGTTAGCATTTAATGTGCTGTATTGGTCCGCTAGGACGCACTGACTGTAATGTGTCTAATTTCTGAGTTGGGATACTGGCAATTTCTAAATGCCTGTTCTCTTCTTGATTTGCATTATTATTCTTCTAAACTTGCTTGTGTTCACTAATTTTCTTGATCTTCAGCCGTCTTTACCAATTTTAATACACCCGCTGCCTACTTAAGCAGTTTTCGACTATAGGAGCAATTGCTCGTGTATGGGATGCAGGACCTTTCCTGCACGCGTACGAACGGACATTTTTTGTTTTAGCAACTTAACTCTTTGTCAACTATACTCAGGTTGACTTTCTAGTTTTTTACTGAATTCTACTGGCTCGACGCACGTATTTGGACGTGCTGGCGGAAGGTGAATCAAAACACTTCCGGCTATAATGAGCCGTGTTCTGACCGTCCCTTTATAACCCTTGACCCACGACGTCACCGCACTTCCGGTTTTCGCCGTGGGTCACAAGATTGAGCAGCGCACTCGGCTGCTGTTACACGGATTTACACGAATTTCCAGGAGGTAAGGGCTATCGGGCCTCTCCTGTTTTATTTGCAAACAACTGCCTGCGTACCCGCCCTGATGGCACTTTGTCTGTTTATTCCTGCAGAATAACAGACCCTGGACGGAGCCCAACTCGGCTAGGTTTTTCGTTTGCGTGCCACAAGTCTTTGTCATATCACTCGAAGGTAACTTTATGCTACTCGTTCGCCACGCCCTGCTGCTTGTATTTTCAGAGTCACTGAGAAGGACTCTGTTTGGCATGAATTTACATTTTGTAATTGGAGGGTACACCCACCGAACCCTGCTCTGATCCTCTTTGCAGCAACAGTGGGCGTACAATTTCAAGATACCTCAGACACCCCAAAACTCTCCTTTTATTCATGTCCATTTATTTAATGTAATTTGTGGACATGCCATAGGGGTCACCTCACCGCCTGAACGCTGTGTGGTTCCTTTATACAGCAACGGTGGGCGTATAACTCAATAAACCTTAGACACCCAAAACTCTCCTTTTATTCGTGTCCATTTATTTAACATGATTTGTGGACATGTCATAGGGGCCGCCTCACCACCCGAATCCTGCCTTAATCATGTCCACTGACACTCTTGTCATCAGGGACTCTTCCACCCAGTGGCCCTTGTGTAGTAGCACTTTCTGGTTTTATGATTGGAACTTTGGTTTGAGGGTGTATGATGTATACACCAGGTGCTATTCCAATCTCACACATTTATTTTCCTTTTGTCCACAGTGACATTGGACCGTTCGATTTGATAAGTCCCTATTTACTTGATTTTACTCTGGGAATTTATTCCACTCCTACGCCAGCCGGGACGGAAGTACAACCGGCGGAGTGGTAAGCCTCCTTTCTCATGTTCATCAGACTGTGTGCAGGCAGCAGCGTAGTTCATACAAAGTCCCATGGTTTGGACGAATTACTGATCCACACCCTTATACTCCTTGTCTTGCAGATCGATCCATTTCAGTTCATTTGCCACAGAGGTACGAGTTTTATCCCTCACTGGTAGTTTAATTGACTTTCTACTCAGTGGTCCTTACTCTGGACTGACTCTGTTTCTTTCCTCGTTCCCTCTCCCCTACGTTTCTTTGTTCCCTTTTGTCTTTTCTCCATCCCGAACATAACTTATCACTTTCTCGAGGAACATGTCAGAAATTCCTTTTGATCAGTGCACTATGTTTGTATATTAGATTTAACGATGTAAAAGATTGGTTGTTTCATGATTAGATCGATTGATATGTATAAAAATCTAAGTCACAATGTGCATGTTGATATTAGACCAGTCACCGAACTGTATCATGATGCACTGCCACAATGATACTTTGGCACTCAAGAATAATGTGAGTCAAATTAGGATGTCACTTGATACCCCTTCACCTCACTGGTCTACTCATCACCTTTAGGACCTATCCATCAGAAGTGTTGGTGTACAGGACTATGGGTTATCACCCAGGGTGTAATGACACTAAAGTCACTTGTCGCCGAACCTAACACATGTTTTTGTTATAATCTCTGAGACCTTGTTATTGTACATCTTCTAGCCCTGAAGAAGTCGTGGGTTCATACCCTGACGAAACACGTGTTGGCTGGGCAATCGATCCTCATTAAACAATAAGAACACGAGACACCCGGAGTGTTCTGCTGTCATCTTACTCATTTGACGTGTGAATAGTAGAGTGTTTTCTGAACTTTCATGAATGTGATGCAGTACTGTTTCTGCAATTTACAATAACATGTGCACAGGCATTTGTAACATATATTTGTGGGCCTTGTGTCTGGTCGAGGGGTTCAGGGTCGTCCCTTCGCCTGTAGCACCGTACGACACTAATATCATATACACACAGAAGCGCACACGAGTAGGCGCCATCGTATACCGCACAAATCCAAACCCTTCCCTTGCATCCAGTTCTTTTTGTTCTTGATGCCTGTGAAGCCCTTATTCCCTCAATTCATTTTTAGGTCACGCCTAGGCAGAGCTTTCGCTCTCTCTTTAAGACATGCGGTATTCAGGTATGGACTTTAAGATCTGCCCATTTCCCGCCGATCTTTTCAATTGGCTCCTGTTACTGTTCTTTGTAAATGGTGGCTTTTGATTTGTCAATAGGCTTAGTATTCCATACTTAGTACCTCCTTTTCTCCTGTTGTAACCCCCATGAGGACTGCCCCTGTTACATGTGTTGTTACTCGGTATGTTTTATTTACTGTCTGTGAGTACTATTTTCTTAAATGACTTCCCCTGCTGTTGCAGGCACGACACGCTCTCCCCAATGTTTGTTTTTTAAGCAGCGCGGCACTCCGTGCTTTTATCTTATGTTTTTGCTTCAGCTTCAACAGTGGCGGCTGCACTTTTCATTCTTATGCGTGGCTTGCCCAACTCGATTTTGACACTGCACACCTAATATATATTTTTTTAAAGCAGCGCGGCACGCCGCGTTTTAGCTTGTGTTTTTTCAGCCGCGCTTTATTATTATTTTTTTTTCAGAAGCGGCATTTTTATATCTCTGCTGAAAAAACATAAGAGCGCGGCGTGTCGCAATACTTCTACAGCTTCAACAAAGGCGCGGCTTACCCAACTCCATCTAAAATATACAAATGTAACATACTCTGTAAATGGCAGCATAATCGACTACAATTCCCAGAATGTAATGCATTATATTGCCGCACAAATCCCGGTGTAAGAAACACTATGTTGTGATCCTACAGAGTGCTGTGGCCACCCTACAGATAAACCGGTTTAGAGAGCTTGAACCTACCCATAAACCCGTTCGGAGATCTTGACCTTCACCTACCCATAAACTGGTTTAGAGCTCTTGAACCATCTCCTCCTGAACCGGATTTGGATCCCAGGAGTTTTTAACTGCTCTGTTGGACCTACCGTCATCCGCACTGCATTCTTGCATCAACTCCGCATGTCTGAGCACAGGACTGTGTGTGACTGCACCTTTCTGTCGCTCATTGTAGCTGTCTCTACCCCTCTCTCCCTGTCTCCCTTTACCCCTACCTCTCACTATATTTCTCTTGCTCTCTTTATTCCTCTACCCATCTCCTTTTCTCTCTCGCTTTCAATCACTTTGTCTCTCTCCTTGTATCTCTCTTGCTCTCTCTGTATCCATACGCCTTCTCCTTGTCTCTCTTGCTTTCTGTCTATATCTTCTCTTTGTGTCCATCTATGCTTTTTCTGCTTTTCCTTGTTTCTGTCTCGTGGCCGCTCTCTCTACCCTACATTTTTCTCGGTGTGTCTCTTGCGCTTTCACGATCTTCAGTAGAAAAGTAGAATCAGAGATATTTAACTTCAAAGATTTAAGTGAAAATAGTGGCAAAAAGCAAAAATTGCAGACTGTGGTTATATGCAGGGCTTTAAGTGGGCCGGGTCTCTCCGGTGCTGAGCACCGGCAGTTTTTTAAAGGAGCCCTCGAAACGGGTCTCTATCTGGCTCTGTTTTATGCCCTGGCACAGGCGGTCTGGTTTTTTTCCGGACTGCAGTGACAGCAGGCACATCCTTGTGTGCCTGCTCACACTGCTTACTTCTCTCTAGTGGAGAAGTTACGGCATGACGTCATGCCTGGTGAGCGTTGTAGGGGAAGGGAAATTCTTTTTGAAGAGAGTCATTTTCTCTCTGGATTTCCCTTCTCCTTTTGAAACTCAGGCGCAGCAACATTGTCGTGGGGTCACCAGGGCTTTAAGTGGAAGCTTTTTCAATATTATATACAAGCCATAGTTGCTGCTTATTTATCTTATGCAACTAACAACCATTGACAAAACCAATAGTCCTGACTTGTTGTAGGTATGATGTTACTTGTTGTATAATATATCTGGATGCAATGACAGAAACAGTAAAATACAAGTCGGGCGGCACACTATGCTAAGCACAGATTTTTAGCTTGCTTGTTTTTAAGCCACGCCCTTAATTACATTGGCCACGCCCCTTTGAGAGACCCCCCAGTTTTTTCATCCCACTTAAAGCCCTGGTTATATGGTTGCTCGGGACTGGGAACAAGTCACTTATTCAGGACAGCCATAATAGAGTGCGAGCCGGCTTCAAGGACCCACTTAGGCCTGCTGAACACAGTACCTTATTCCTGGTTGCGAAGAGCTTTGCAGTCCCACGTCGAGGATGCGTCTCGCAGCAGTGGCGATACGAGGTCCGAGCGAGGAGATGCATCACGCAATGGCGATGCAATGTCCTTGCATGGAGATGCGCAGCAGTGGTTCCGATGGGCTGCGTTGGGCGAGGCGAAGTCCTTGTGTGGATATGCGCCGCGCAGAAGCGGCTCTGATGGGATTGGTGGGCGATGGGAACCCTTATATTGGGGAAGTCCGCACAGCAGAGGCGATGCGTAGGTTCCGGGGGTGATGCGCCGGTTCTGGGGGGGATGCCCCGTCTGCAGAGGAGATGCGTTGGTTCTACTGAATCCACAGATGGGCTGGCAGAGCACATTAAGGTTCACACCCAACGGTCCAGGACTGGGGTGGCACTACTTGGGAGGGTAGGACTCACAGTTGGCAAGTTGGCATAGTCCAGGTGCTGGGTTCAAGGTTGTTGGAAGCCTATTCTGTCCCTGTGGCTTCTGATCAAGAGGCCAGCCAACTGGCCCTTAGAGTCAGTCTTGGGCCCTGAGTTTAGAAATGCTGGTCCAATCCTTCTTACACAGGCAAGTGGGCAACAGTTCAGTACAGTGAGGCAGCAGAGTGGCAGTCCTTTCATCAGCACAGCATTCCTTCTTCCTTATACCTGATGCCCACTTTGATTTAGATGAAGCTTCTAGAGGTTTCTGAACCCCCCCCTCCCGCCCGAGGTGTCAAACATCTCCTTCCTCTCTTTTCTAGCCCCAGCTTGTCTGTGGTCCCAAAAACAGTGTCAATCCCTTTGTGAGAGTGCTCAAGCATGGCCATTGTGATGTGCAAGTATGGTTGGTGACAGCTCCCCCCTCCTCGTTAACTCCGAGTGGCCTATCCTGCCAACACCTAACTTCCCTTTGTCTCACTATCTGGGAGCACTATACAAAGACCAGCTGCCAGCTACACCTATCTGACCACGATCAGGCTGTAGGCACCAAATGGTTAGGACAAGAAAATGCCAACTTTCTAAAAGTAGAAAATACAAACTAGAGCGTAATGTTCTAAAAGTGGCATTTTCAGAATTGTGATTAGAAATCTGACTTTCATTAAAGAGGCTTTTAAATTTCAATTCTTTAGACACCAAACTTAAGTTGTATTCCTGCTCCCAATTGAAAGTTATAACATTTAAAATGTAATAAGATACAATATATGGAAGAGGTAGGCCTTGCAGTAGTGAAAAATGAATTTAGGAGTTTTTCACTACCAAGGCATGTAAAACTTAAATGTACATGTCCTGCTTTATAAATACACTGCACTCTGCCGTCTGGGCTGTTCAGGGCCTACCCTAGGGGTGTCCTATGTATTAAAAAGGAAAGTTTGGCCCTTGCAAACGTTTTGTTTTGCCAGGTCGAAATGGCAGTTTAAAACTGCTCACATAGGTTGCAATGGCAGGCCCGAGACATGTTTAAAGGGCTATTGAAGTGGGTGGCACAATCAATGCTTCTGGCCCACTGGTAGCATGTGTTTTACAGGCCCTGGGCACATGTAGTACCACTTTATTAGGAACTTACAAGGAAATTAAATAGAACAGTTGGGTGTACGCCAATTCTACCATGTTGTAAGGAGAGCGCTTCATCACAAAGCCAACAAAAACAGGTTAACAAAATAGGAGGTTGAAAGCTAAAAGGTTAGGGATGACCCTGCAGAAAGGGCGAAGTCCAACTTAGAGCAACTCCTCACCATGCTCCGTGAAGGCCAGTATGCTGCCATGATCCTGCTTGACGTTTAAGTGGCCTTTGACACTATAGATCATAACGCGTTGCTGACCAGACTTATACTGGATTGAGATCACTGCGAATGCTGTAATCACTGTCAATGCCATTGCATCAGCGAGCACAGCCAGCAAATACCCATTGATTATACAGAATCATCTTCCTGCAAATCACTGTATTGACCATCAAGGATCATTCCTCCATCCACTTGCAGTCTTCCTTCCAACTGTTACATCAATGCAGTCAGCTTCCAAATGTACACCTATGATACCCAAATTTACTTCTGTATGTGAAAACACTCAAAGGGACTATTAGCATAGTCATCTGTCTACATCACGTCTAGTACTGGATGGAAGAAATCTTTCTTTGTCCAAATGGACCAAAACCAAAGGTCCTAAGCTATCTCTTCAGCTCGACGATTGGTCTGCCCCCTTACTCTAGGCACTGCCCAACCCTGTGCAGGATGTAATAAATCTGGGTATCCTCTCCACCCTAGATTTCTCATTCACCTGCCAAATTAGTACACATGGCTAAAAGTGTCAATATGCAACTTTTACTGGTCCAAAATATTCTTTGCCTCTTGCAACCATATTAAAATGAAAATATGTGCTTTTTCATGGGAATCTAGGCTATCATAAAGCCAAATATTCTGAAACCTAATAAACTCTAACAACTTCAAAATCACTCGTCAACCATAAATACCCTAATCTTTGGAGATATGACTATTTTAGACCAGCATTCCGTTACTTCCCTGTGGAGTCGAGGATCTGAAAGAGACACGTTAGTGACAGATTCCTTACCTTAGAATATCCCCAGGCGTCAGGCTGGATCCGGAAAGTTTTGCGTAGCAGTACCCTTGCGCGTCGCTAGGCGGCGTCGTGCGGCTCCGCGTCCGTCGTCGGCGTCGTGATCGCCGGGATGACGTCGCGGGCAGTACTTAGGCGCCGCCCCTTCGCGCTGACGTCAGTTCTTCTTTTTCCGCGCCAGCAAGCGCAGATCCGGGAAGAGCAGTGCCCTAGTCATTTTTTGACTAACTTTTTGGGTGAATTTTTCACTGTTTTCTTCCAATCGACTTCAAGGTGTCGTAGAGATGCCCGGTTTTAAACGTTGCGGCGCCTGTGCTCGGATGATGTCCATCACAGACCCGCATCGGGAGTGTCTCTTCTGCCTCGGCCGAGGCCACGACACGGAGTCGTGTTCCAACTGCCGGGCCCTCAACCCGAAAGCTTTGCGAGAGCGATCTCGAAAGCTCCTCGAGGCCCGGCATTCGGCTCCGCGCCACGCCAAACCCCGGTTGCGTGAGAGGTCGAGGGGTCGGTCGCGGAGTCCTCACCGGTCGTCGGCATCGAAGTCTTCATCGTCCGGTAAGTCCAAGCACAAAAAGTCCAAAAAGCATCGTCGCTCTAGGACTTCGCCTCGCCGGTCTCGCGACTCGGCTGAGGCCCCTCCCGGCACCGTCCCCGCGGCCCCGGACATGCCTGTGGAGTCGCCCCCGCAATACCCGTCCTTCCCGGGTTCGGGGGCGGATCCGGCCCAGATACAGGAATTCCCGTCAGCCATGGCCCGCCTCTTCGGGCCTCAAGGTCCCTCCGGTGCGCCTTCGGGCCCCGCGGGCCCTGATGGGGTTGCTCCGGCGTCGCCGACGGCTCCGGCCCCGGCGTCGCCCGTGCCTCCAGCCTCGATCCCGGCTCCGGCCTCGGCCTCGATCCCGGCTCCGCAACCCCCATCGACGCCGGTCGACCTAACCACGCCGACGCCGATGTCTCCGGTGCCGTTCTCGACGCCGCCTGGGGCTCCGGGCGGCATCGTCCCCCAGTTCCTTCCGGCTCCGGACATGGACCCGGACCGACGTCGCTCGACGCCGGTTCCGGCGCCGATGAGACCTTGGGTCCCAAATGTCCCTCCTCCTCCTTATTTTGAACCAGAGGAGGACCAGGAGGACTGGGAGGGGTCTGATGACCCTCTGGCACAACAGTGTCAGTACGATGAGGACTGGACAGAGGGTCTAGGGGATGCCAGTGGTCTAGATACTTCCCCTGACACTGGCATGCTGTCTCCTCCCGTGGCTACGGAGGAGGGAGCCAATTTTGCTACGGTGTTGCGTAGGGCGGCTGGAGCCTTACATCTCCAACTCCCTACTGTGGCGGTCAAGACTAATCTCTTGACAGAGGTGCTTCAGCCGGCAGCCTCCTCTACGGAGACTGCGCTGCCGTTTAACGATGCCCTCACTGACGTTCTTTTGGGCGCCTGGTCCAAGCCCAACACAGGGGCTCCTGTGGATAGGAACGTGTCCCGACGCCATCGCCCAGCTCCGGGCGACCCCCTGTTTCTCTCTGTCCACCCCACTCCTGAGAGCTTGGTTGTCCAAGCCTCCGCTTCCCAAACCGCCTTCCCTACCGCCCCTCCGGATAGGGAATCCAAACGCCTGGATCAATTTGGGAAGAAGGGTTTTTCTTCCTCCAGTGCTGGCTTGCGGTCCATCAACACCGCTTGTCTTTTGGGCCGATATACCCACTCCTTGTGGGATTCGGTGGCGACTGTTTTGCCCCAGTGTTCTGAGGAGGTCCAGACACTGCTTTCCCGCGCCATTGCGGAAGGAAGGGATGCGGCCAAATACACAATACGATGTGGCCTTGATACCGCCGACTCGCTGGGCAGGTCTATTGCAACGACGGTGGCGCTGCGACGCCACGCCTGGCTGAGAACCACTGGTTTTTCAGGGGATGTCCAGAATACTCTCATGGACATGCCCTTTGATGGAGTCGGTCTTTTTGGGTCCAAAGCAGACCACGCGTTGGAGCGCTTTAAGGACTCACGGGCTACTGCCAAGTCCCTGGGCCTTTCTGCTACACGCCCTCCGCTGACTTCTGCTTTTCGCCCCTATCGTGGCCACGGAAGGTGCGCCCCGTCACGTCAGCAGCCCAGCCACCGGCCCGCGCAGCAGGCGTCTTCGCGTGGCCGAGGACGTGGATACCGCCGTGGCGGTTCAGGCAACCAGCGTGCGGGTCAGGCCACCACCTCCAACCCGTCCGCGGTCTCCAAGCCCTCCTAGTCCCTCCTTTCAGGTGCACAGCACGCCAGTAGGGGCAGGGTCCGCCATCACCTTCACCACTGGCGTCCCATCACCTCGGACAGGTGGGTCTTGGACATTGTCCGAAGGGGCTACTCCCTCCCCTTCGAGACCACCCCCAGCCATGCCACCTCAATTCCACCGCATGTCAGGGGATCACTTGGTACTTCTGCAGAAGGAAGTCACGGCCCTCTTGGCCAAGAGGGCCATCGAGCATGTTCCGACCCCAGAAGTAGGACGTGGTTGCTACTCCCACTACTTCCTGGTGCCCAAAAAGGACAAGGAGGACATGCGTCCTATCTTGGACCTCCGGAACGTCAATCGCTTCCTCCGGAAGGAGAAGTTCAAGATGCTCACCCTAGCTCAGGTCTTGACTGCCCTCGACCCTGGAGACTGGTTGGTAGCGTTGGACTTGCAGGACGCTTATTTCCACATCCCCGTCCTGCCGGCCCACTGGCGTTACCTACGGTTCACGGTAGGCCTCGAGCATTTTCAGTTCACCGTGCTCCCCTTTGGCCTTACCAGTGCCCCTCGGGTGTTCACGAAAGTAATGGCGGTGGTCGCAGCTCATCTGCGCCGGGCAGGGGTTTCAGTCTTCCCCTACCTCGACGACTGGCTGCTGAAGGCTGGCTCGTCCCAGGCAGTCGTCTCCCACCTCCAGACTACGGCCGAACTCCTGCACTCGCTGGGGTTCTCCATCAATGTGCCGAAGTCGCATCTGGTTCCTTCTCCACAGCTCCTTTTCATCGGAGCAGTTCTGGACACGACGCAGTTTCGGGCCTAGCCTCCCGAACGGCGAGTCCGGGATATTCAGGCTATGATTCCGATCTTTCAGCCTTTATCCTGGGTTTCGGTACGGATGACCCTGAGGCTGCTGGGCCTCATGGCCTCCTGCATCCTGCTGATCAATCATGCCAGATGGCATATGCGGGCTCTGCAGTGGGACCTGAAGTTCCAGTGGGCGCAGCACCAGGGCAACCTGTCCGATCACGTCCAGATCTCGGAGGGGACTGCAAAACAGTTGCAGTGGTGGCTCTCGAACCGGCAATGGGTCATGGGCAGATCCCTCTCCCTTCCCCAGCCAGAGCACACAGTTGTGACGGACGCGTCCCTTCTGGGATGGGGCGGTCACATGGGAGAGGCGGAGATCAGAGGCCTCTGGTCTCCGGCGGAGTCCCGGCTCCATATCAACCTTCTGGAGCTCCGGGCGATCCGACTTGCACTCAAGGCATTCCTTCCCTCTGTCAAAGGGAAGGTAGTGCAGGTGTTCACAGACAACACCACCGCCATGTGGTACTGCAACAAACAAGGCGGGGTGGGGTCGTGGACCCTTTGTCAGGAGGCTCTGCGCCTCTGGACATGGCTGGAACATCAGGGCATGTTCCTGATGGTTCAACACCTGGCAGGTTCCCTGAACGCCAGGGCGGACGAACTCAGCCGCAGGTGCATGATGGATCACGAATGGCGTCTTCACTCGGAAGTGGCGCAAGGACTCTTTCTACAGTGGGGAGAGCCTTGGTTAGATCTATTCGCCACCGAAGAGAACGCGCAATGTCATCAGTTCTGCGCTTTGGAATTTCCAAGGCGGCACTCGCTCGGCGACGCTTTTCGTCACGAGTGGAGTTGCGGTCTATTGTACGCCTTTCCGCCTATACCACTTCTACCCAGAGTGTTGAAGAAGATTCGGCACGACCGGGCCCAAGTCATTCTTGTGGCTCCGGACTGGGCTCGAAGAGTTTGGTATCCCGAGCTACTCAATATGAGCGTAGATCCCCCGATCCGTCTGCCTCTTCGGGAGGATCTTCTGTCGCAGCAGCAGGGGACGGTCCTCCACCCGAACCTGTCCAGTCTACACCTGCTTGCGTGGAGATTGAGCGGCGGCAGTTGATTCCTTTCGACTTGCCTCCCGAAGTTTGTGATGTGATTCTGGCAGCCAGGCGTCCCTCCACTAAGGTGGTTTACGCCTGCAGGTGGAACAAATTTGTGGCATGGTGCACAGCAAAGGCTGTGAATCCCCTTTCTGCCCCTCTTTCTAAGGTCCTTCTGTTCCTTCTTTCTCTGGCCCAACAGGGTTCTGCCCTGGGTACCATCAAGGGTTATCTTTGTGCTATCTCGGCCTTCCTCAGGCTCCCTGATCAGCCCTCCCTTTTCAAGTCCCCTGTTGTTAACAGGTTCTTAAAAGGCATTACTCACCTCCTCCCTCCTGTTCCGTTTGTGATGCCTCAGTGGGACTTGAACTTGGTTCTTACCTTTTAATGTGCGCTCCCTTTGAGCCTCTACATAACTGTCCTCTTCATCTTCTGACTCTGAAGACAGCCTTTCTGGTGGCCATCACCTCCGCTCGGCGGGTGAGTGAGCTCCAGGCTCTATCTTGCAAACCTCCCTTTCTGTCTGTTCATCCAGACAAGGTTGTTCTTCGGACGCGTCCGTCCTTCTTGCCAAAGGTGGTTACTGCTTTCCACATTGGGCAGACCATCACTTTGCCCACCTTCTTTCCGCCTCCGCATCCTTCCAGAGAGGAAGAGAGGCTCCACCGTCTGGACCCAAAACGTGCGCTCTCCTTCTATATCGACCGCACAAAACACTTCCGGGTGGATGACCAGCTCTTTGTTGGCTACGTGGGCGCCAAAAAGGTCGGGCGGTGCACAAGAGGACCATCTCCCGCTGGGTTACCTTGTGCATCAAGACCTGCTATTCTTTGGCTAAGAAGGAGCCTCCTGTTGGGCTGCGTGCCCATTCCACCAGGGCAACGGCTGCTACCACGGCCTTGGGCCGCGGTGTTCCGCTGCCGGTTATCTGTCAGGCAGCTACGTGGGCCTCGCTGCACACGTTTACAAAGCATTACTGCCTTGACAGTCAGGTCCGGAGGGACGGCTTCTTTGGCAGTTCTGTCCTCCAGGACTTCCTTGTCTGATCTTTGTTCGCAGACCCACCACCGGGGTTGGTATTGCTGGGGTATCTATTCTAAGGTAAGGAATCTGTCACTAACGTGTCTCTTTCAGATGCACAAGTTACTAACTTGTGTAACGATATATCTGTAAGAGACAGTAGTTAGTGACAGATTCCTACCGCCCACCCATCCTCCCCGTTCTGCGAACTGATTTCTAGGGTTAAGGACATCCCTTTCAGGGCCCTAGTATTTTTCGGACACCTATGTCAGCTTCTTGCATGGCTCTGCGTTCCTGGCGCGGAAAGTCATGTACAGAACTGACGTCAGTGCGCAGGGGCGGCGCCTAAGTACTGCCCGCGACGTCATCCCGGCGATCACGACGCCGACGACGGACGCGGAGCCGCACGACGCCGCCTACCGACGCGCAAGGGTACTGCTACGCAAAACTTTCCGGATCCAGCCTGACGCCTGGGGATATTCTAAGGTAAGGAATCTGTCACTAACTACTGTCTCTTACAGATATATCGTTACACAAGTTAGTAACTTGTGCATCAAATTCAGTTCATGGCAGTACCCTAAGGCCATTTTTTTTTTAATGACCTACTCAATCCCTGCCAGGAACCTACATTCGGCCTCCTTGCATTTGATCCCTTGGTGAAGCAAGGTGGCTAATCTTTGGGAGTTCAAAGACCTACAATCTGAAACACCCTTGTCCTTATCTCAGAGTAGAACCCAATTACCTCTGATTCAGGAAACTACTTAAGCAGCACTTTTCTTGAGTTCTATTGCCTGAAACTTTCTTTTGGCCTGTCGTAGACGAATGCTGGAATGGGACCTTCCCTTTATGCTTCTGGCCTCCAGTGGCTACAGATACTCTGATCTAACCGTTTGTTGATTTTTGCTTCCTATAGAAAGGAGCACAGTAAGGAAACCACAGTTAATATAAGTAACATTATTCAATTGATTTGCTTTCAGTATGAAACAGAAATGTCGAGGGTGCATTTGTTGATAAACATCTTTATGGGGCAAGGGGAAAGGGTTGTGGTATACATCATTAAACAATGTGTTAACTGTTAAACACTGTTTATAATTACATGATATACCTTTAGCGGATGACCAAAATAGAAGGGTTATTGTGCACGAAACAGGACAAAATGGTACAGGAGCTACTCCCTGTGATGCTGAAGCAAATAGGATGATGAGCCCCCAGGATAACGCCAATAAAAAGCATTTTTCTTTTAAATCATGGAACATAGTGGGCGTTAAAAGCAAATTGGTGAATATAGACTGGTATAATTACACACGCACAACAGACTTATTATGCTTCCAAGAGACTTGGCATATCGAGGACTATACAATCAACGGATACATTGCCATAAATAGCCCAGCCATTCCATCAGTACATGGTTGTGCTAAAAGGGGGGCTGTCCTTTTTTTGTTTCAATCACAGCTTCTGTATCTGTGAAAAGAACTTTTGTTAATTCCCCGTTCTTTCAACTGGTTTTATTTAAGGCAACTCTAAGATATTCCATTGTTTTAATTAACTTTTATAACAGTGTGTTCAATACAAAGAGTACTGAGGTGGTAATGTCACTTTATAACAAACTATATAAATTTACCAAAAAGATTGAAGGAGAGTGGACCCTTATCTGGGTAGGTGATTTTAATATCGATCGTTGTGTACACTCATTTAGTAATATTTGTGGGCATGTAGACCCAAATGGAAACAACATAGGTCATTTTCCCCACAATAAATATGGGGACAGCCTAAATATGATGCTATACAAATACAATATGGATATAATTAATCAAAATGGGGGCACTTCGTTACCAACCTTTTGTGGAACCAGAGGCTTTTCAAATATTGATCATATCCTTATGTCCTGCAATAGTAAGAGCCAATCTAGAACACTACTATTGGTACAGTTTGTTATAGCGACCACTTTCCACTCACTCTTGCAATGGATTTGCCAACCCAGCAACGGGAGACATATCAGATGCCTACTCCAGTTGAGATTGCAAAAAAGAATGGTATTAGTCTGAAATGGTCAGGGGTCAATGTTCCAGTATTTTTGGAGAAGTTGCTCAAAATGTAATTTAGATGATCTTAATGTTTGTACTGAATTAGAACCCGAACCTGGTAAATTGATTTTAGCTTTTAGTAGGATTACAACTACTATAGCTGGAAACTTGAAGAAGGCAAAATCCCGCAAGCAATTGCAATGCACGGGGTGGTTCGATCAACACTGCACCCATGCAAATAACAAATTAAAAAGGGCTTTGCAATTAGTACCAAGAGACGCAGAGGAATTCAGGACACTAAGGATAGCATACAAACATGCCATTGCCCGCCGCAAAAATGAATTGAGGGAGCAAACGTGGGCAGATATAGAACAAGCAGCACACACTAAAGACAGCAGGCTTTTTTGGGAAATTATACATTTTCCGTTCAGATGGCGCAGGCCCAAAAGGCGAAGTTCTTGTCGCTAATCAACTTGGGAGGAACACTCTGGAGGAATTTTTTCCTGTAAAAACAACCCGGTTGCACCAAAGAGTAATATAAGGTGTCCGGCTTTAACACCCTTTCAAACCATCACTGTAGACGAGGTTACTGTAGCCATTAGAAAATCTACTGCCTTGAAAGCCCTGGCCCTGATGGGGTCCCAGGTGATGTGTTTAAGGATCAGATTGAACTATGGGCACCGATCCCTACTAATGCTTTTAATGCTGTGGGCAGAGGGTTATATTCCCGAAACCTGGACTGATTCAATTATCTGAAAGAAACAGTTATCTTACCTTACTTACCTTAGAATTACCCCCAGGCGTCAGGCTGGATCCGGAGAATTTTTCGTCAGCCGTACCCCTGCGCGTCGAAAGGTGGCGTCGGTCGGCTCCGCGTTCGTCGTTGGCGTCGTGGTCGCCGGGATGAAGTTGCGGTAGCTACTTAGACTCCGCCTTCGCACGCTGACGTCAGTTCTTTCTTTTTCCGCGCCAGCCAGCGCAGATCCGGAGAGAGTGGTACCTCCAGTCACTTTTTGACTGACTTTTTGGCGACTTTTGTTGACACCGTTATCGAGTCTTCGACTCCTGGTGCACGAGGGATGCCCGGTTTCAAGGCCTGCGGTTCCTGTAGCCGACTGATGTCGGTGACTGATCCGCACTGCATGTGCCTGTTTTGCCTGGAGCGCGACCACGACCCCGACCCCAAGTCGTGCTCCGACTGCCAGATCATGAATTCGAAGTCTTTGCGGGAGCGGTCCCGAAAGCTTCTTGAGGCCCGGCAGTCGGCTCCGCGCCATTCGAGGTCCCGGTCGCGTGGGAGGTCGAGGGACCGGTCGCGGAGCCATCACCAATTTTCTTCCAAGTCTTTGCACTCGGGGTCAGGTAAGTCGCAGCACAAGAAGAAGTCGAAGAAGCATCGTCGCTCTTCGACTTCTCCCCGTCGGTCGGCCGACGTGACGAGGGATGCGGGTGGTGCCCCTCCGGCGGCTCCGCGTGCGGAGCCCGAAGGGTCGACTCAGAGTTTCCCCCCCTTCCCGGGACCCGGAGCGACCCCTGCCCAGCTTCGCCAATTTTAAGAAGCGATGCATGACATCTATGGGCAGGCCGACTCCGCCGGCGCGCCTTCAGGCCCCGCGGACTCGGCTGGAGGTCCTGGGGTTTCGACGCCGGCGGCTCCGGCCCCGGCGCCGCAAGGTCCCCTTGGATCCATGCCTGGATCCTGATTGGCGCCGGTCGACCGAACTACACCTCCCCCGGTGCCGAATCCACAGGCACCACGTCTGCAGCCGACGCCGGTTGTGTCCCCAGCCGGCGTCGACCCGGCCTCCACCTTGATGTAGACACGGAGCCGGACCGGCATCGACTGACGCCGGATCCGGCGCTGACGGGTACTTTTGTGCCCTTGTTCTACCCTGGCTCTTTTAGACCAGATTGGCAGCCAGAAGAGGGTGAGGAGGACTGGGAGGGGTCTGGTGACCCTTTAACTGACCAGTTTGGTTACGAGCCGGACTGGAGAGAGGAACTGGGGGAAGCCAGTGGTCTGGATATCTCACCAGACCTTGGCATGTTGTCTCCTCCTACCGTGGCTACGGAGGAGGGAGCGTCTTTTGCAGTGGTGTTGCTTAGGGCGGCCGAGGCTCTCAACCTCGAGCTACCTACGGTGGCAGTCAGGACTAACCTCCTGACAGAGGTGCTTCAACCGACAGCGAGCTCTTCGGAGCCCCTTCTGCCGTTTAATGAAGCCCTAACCGACATCCTTTTGGGCACCTGGTTCAGGCCCAACACAGGGGCTCCTGTGGATAGGATGGTTGCCCGTCGCCACCGCCCGGCCCACCCCACTTTCCTCTCCCAACACCCCACCCCTGAGAGCTTGGTGGTCCAAGCCTCCACCTCCAAAGGTGCATTCCCTAACGCACCACCTGATAGGGAATCCAAAAAGCTGGACCATCTTGGGAAGAAGATGTTTTTTTCCTCCAGCTTGGGACTGCGGTCGGTAAACACCGCATGTCTGTTGGGCCGTTACACCCACTCCGTGTGGGATATGGTGGTGCAAGTGCTGCCTCAGTGCCCGGAGGAGGCCTGGGCCATACTCTCCCGTGCAGTTGCCGAAGGGAGAGACGCAGCAAAGGTTACCATCCGCTGTGTGCTGGATACCGCCGACTCACTAGGCAGGACGATTTCCACGTCGGTAGCCCTTCGACGCTGCGCCTGGTTGAGGTCGACTGGTTTTTCAGGGGATGTCCAATCCACCCTTATGGACATGCCCTTTGATGGCCGTCGCCTATTCGGCGACAAGGCAGACAACGCGCTGGAGCACTTTAAGGACTCTCGGGCTACGGCCAGGTCCTTGGGCCTCTCCACCTCCCACCCTGCGCAGTCTGCTACGTGGCTACGGAAGGGGTGCCCCGCCATGTCCCGTCCAGAGCCACAGGCCAAGCTGTTCAGCCCCTGCGCGGCCGGGGACGTGGGAACCACCGCTGTGGTTCTGGGGGCCAGCGGGCGGGCCAGTCCACCACAGCCCCCCCTGCAGCAGCCTCCAAACCCTCCTAGTCCGACCTTTAAGGGCCACCAAACGCCAGTCAGAGACCATAAAACTGAAAGAGAATCGCGCTAGCCCAGGGTGCAACTTAAAAAAAAAACCTTCTTGAAACCCTGGTGGGGAAAAAAACGGCAAACAATTTGGTTTGCTGAATTCTGCTCTGCCAGTTTGGGGAGTGCTGGCTGTAGCCTTTACTGTGACATGCAGAGGTTTGGACTTCCCCTCATTTCATGCTGATGATGTCTATACAAACACTGCGCGGCTACCTGCAGCACCAAATCCTAAAACTCCATGTGGTGTTGTGAGCTGGTAGCAGATGGACTTTCGTTTGCATCTGCTGTGTACAGGCTTGGCTTTGTGCTCTTTTCCTGGGGGAGTGAAAGTCTTTCTTCATTGCTAGTTCATTCCTGTTTTTATGAAGCAGCTCAGAAAACATCTGTGGCAGGCAGCAAAATTGACAAAGGATTGACAAACACCATTAGCTGAACACTTTCCATCTCATTGCAACTATGCATTCGCCATCACCTCTCCCACTGGCGCACCATCACGTCGGACAGGTGGGTTTTGCAAATAGTCCGAAGGGGCTACTCCCTCCCCTTCGAGACTACCCCTCCATCCATGCCACCTCAGTACCATCGCATGTCGGAGAATCATCTGGCCCTTCTCCAACAGGAAGTTTCGGCACTCTTGGCCAAGGGGGCCATCGAGCGAGTTCCTGTCCCAGAAGTAGGTTGTGGTTGCTATTCCCACTACTTTCTGGTGCCCAAGAAGGACAAAGGCCTGCGTCCTATCTTGGATCTCAGAACGTCAACCGCTTCCTCCGGAAGGAGAAGTTCAAAATGTTGACGCTAGCTCAGGTCCTGTCTGCCCTCGATCCTGGAGACTGGATGGTAGCGTTGGACTTGCAGGGCGCTTATTTTCACATCCCCGGCCTACCGGCGTTACCGGAGGTTCACGGTAGGCCACGAGCACTTTCAGTTTACCGTGCTCCCCTTTGGCCTTACCAGTGCCCCTCGGGTGTTCACGAAAGTGATGGCGGTGGTCGCAGCTCATCTGCGCGGATCAGGGGTTCCAGCCTTCCCCTATCTCGACAACTGGCTGTTGAAGGCGGGCTCGCCCCAGGCTGTCGTCTTCCCCCCTCCAGACTACGGCCGACCTCCTGCATTCGCTGGGGTTCTCCATCAATGTGCCAAAGTCACACCTGACTCCCTCTCAGAAGCTCCTCTTCATCGGAGTGGTTCTGGACACGACACAGTTTCGGGTCTATCCTCCCGAACAGCGAGTCCGGGATATTCGGGCTATGATTCCGATCTTTCAGCCTCTATCCCGGGTTTCGGTCAGGATGACCCTCAGGCTACTGGGACTGATGGCTTTCTGCATCCTGCTGGTGGACCATGCCAGATGGCATATGCGGGCCCTGCAGTGGGACCTAAAGTTCCATTGGGCACAACATCAGGGGAACCTGTCTGATTGCATCCAGATCTCGGAGGGCACTGCACACCAATTGCAGTGGTGGCTAACGAACCAGGATTGGGTCGTCGGCAGATCCCTCTCCCTTCCCCAACCAGAGTTCACAGTGGTGACCGATGCATCACTTCTGGGATGGGGCGGCCACATGGGGGAGGTGGAGATCAGAGGCCTCTGGTCTCCGGCAGAAACCTTCTGGAGCTTCGGGCGATTCGTCTTGCACTCAAAGCATTCCTTCCCTCTGTCCGGGGAAGAGTAGTGCAGGTGTTCACGGACAACACCACCGCCATGTGGTACTGCAACAAACAAGGCGGGGTAGGGTCGTGGACCCTATGTCAAGAGGCCCTCTGCCTCTGGACTTGGCTGGAACATCAGGGCATATCCCTGGTGGTTCAACACCTGGCAGGTTCGCTGAACGCCAGGGCGGACGAACTCAGCCACAGGTGCATGATGGATCACAAATGGCGTCTCCACTCGGAGGTGGTGCAAGGTCTCTTTCGACATTGGGGAGAGCCTTGGTTAGATCTATTCGCCACCGAAGAGAACACGCAATGTCAGCAATTCTGCGCGTTGGAATTTCCAAGGCAGCACTCGCTAGGCGACACTTGTCGTCGCGAGTGGAGTTGCAGTCTTCTATACGCCTTTCCGCCTATACCACTTCTGCCCAGAGTGCTGAAGAAGATCAAGCGCGACCGGGCCCAAGTCATTCTTGTGGCTCCGGATTGGGCGCGAAGAGTCTGGTATCCCGAGCTGCTACACATGGCCATCGATCCTCCGATCTGACTGCCTCTTCGGGAGGATCTTCTGTCGCAGCAGCAGGGGACGGTCCTCTTCCCGAACCTGTCCAGCCTCCACCTCCTTGCGTGGAGATTGAGCTGCGGCAGTTGACGTCGTTTGACCTGCCTCCCGAAGTCTGTGCTGTTATCTTGGCAGCCAGGCGTCCCTCCACTAAGACGGTATACGCCTGTAGATGGAACAAATTTGTGGCATGGTGCGCAGCAAAGGCTGTGGATCCCCTTTCTGCCCCTCTTTCTGAGGTTCTCTTGTTCCTTCTTTCTTTGGCCCAGCAGGGCTCTGCTCTGGGCACTCTTAAGGGCTACCTCTCGGCCATTTCAGCCTTTCTTAGGCTTCCTGATCAGCCTTCTCTTTTCAAGTCCCCTGTTGTAAATCGCTTCCTAAAGGGCATTACTCCTCTTTTTCCTCCTATTCCCTTCGTAATGCCTCAGTGGGACTTGAACTTGGTTCTGACTTACCATATGTGCGCTCCCTTTGAGCCACTTCATAACTGTCCTCTTCGTCTTCTTACCTTAAAGACTGCTTTTCTGGTTGTCATCACCTCTGCTCGCAGGGTGAGTGAGCTCCAGGCTCTTTCTTCAAAACCTCCTTTCCTGGCTGTTCATCCGGACAAGGTTGTACTAAGAACCAGACCTTCCTTTCTTCCCAAGGTGGTTACATTTTTCCACATTGGCCAAACCATCACTTTGCCCACTTCTTTCCGCCTCTGCATCCTTCAAAAGAAGAAGAGAGGCTCCACCGTCTGGATCCAAAACGGGTGCTTTCCTTTTATTTGGATCACACCAAACAATTCCGGGTGGATGATCAGCTCTTTGTGGGCTACGTGGGCGCTAAGAAAGGTCGGGCCATGCACAAACGGACCATCTCTAGGTGGGTCGGTTTGTGCATTAAGGCTTGTTATTCCTTGGCAAAGAAGGAGCCTCCAGTGGGGCTGCGCGCCCATTCCACCAGGGCGACGCCAGCTACTACTGCTTTGGGTTGAGGAGTCCCCCTTAATGACATCTGTCAGGCAGCTGCGTGGGCATTTCTGCACACGTTCACTAGACACTACTGCCTGGACAGCCAAGTCGGGAGAGACTGCTTCTTTGGCCGTTCTGTTCTCCAGGACTTTCTGGTGTGAACCTGGTTCGCAGACCCACCGCCGGGTTTGGTATTGCTGGGGTATCTATTCTAAGGTAAGGAATCTATAACTAACTGTTTCTTTCAGATGAACAAGTTACTTACCTTCGGTAACGATATATCTGTAAGAAACATAGGTTAGTTATAGATTCCTTACCGCCCCACCCATCCTCCCTGTTCTGTGAACTGATTTCTAGGGTCAGGGAATCCCTTCCAGGGCCCTAGTTTTGTGCATCAGTGGTCAGTGTCTTGCATGGCTCTGCGCTTCTGGCGTGGAATGACGTGTAAAAGAACTGACGTCAGCGCGCGAGGGCGGCATCTAAGTAGCTACTGCAACGTCATCCCGGCGACCACGATGCAAACGACAAATGCGGAGCCGACCGACTCCACCTTTTGACGCGCAGGGGTACTGCCGATGAAAAATTCTCCGGATCCAGCCGACGCCTGGGGGTAATTCTCAGGTAAGGAATCTATAACTAGCCTATGTTTCTTACAGATATATTGTTACCGAAGGTAAGTAACTTGTTCATTATCCCTATTTTTAACAAGCATTGGAAATGCAATAGGTCTCGCATTTTTTTAAGTTAGAGCTATTGGCATTGTAAATGGCAATGCCTTTTACTTATGTTTATGGAGTGGATGTATGTGGTGTGAGGTGTGAGGTGGAATTACGTGAGTTGGATAGAATTGTGTGGCGTGGAATAGTGTGGTGTGGAGTGGATTTGTGTAGAGGAATTATGTGGCATGGTGTGCAGTGGAATTATGTGGTATTGAGTGTACTGGAATTATGTAGAGTGGGATTGTGTGGCATGGAGTGTAAATATGTGGATTGGTATTTTGTGTTGTGGAGGGAAGTTTAATTATGTGGTATGCTGTTGAGTTATGTGGCATGATGTAGAGTTTTGTGGTGTGGATTGGATACATGTGGTGTGTTGTCTAATCATGTGGTTGAGTTGAATTATGTGGTTTGTTGTTGAATTATGTAATGTGGAATGGAAATGTGTGGAGCTGAATTTAAGGAGGGGGGACGTAAGGGAACGGGGTGCTGGGTAGGTGGTAGCCGTTTCCTCACTGGCCACTGGTTGTAGGTGGGTGTGTGTGCTTAATTGCCTGCACTGGAAAAAAAAAAATTAACCATAAGGGATTGGTTAGCCATTTTTTCACACCCAGACACTATTAAAAAAGCATTTGCAATGCAACAGGTCTCGCATTTACGTGAGTTTGAGCTATTGGCATTGTAAAAGAAAATGCCTTTTACTTATATTTTGGTTTTTGAAACATAAAAAAAAGTATTGTCATTTACAATGCCAATAGATTAAACTTGCGTAAATGCGAGACCTATTGCATTGCAGATGCTTGTTTAGTTTTGTGTTCAATGTAATACGCTAAACTGCTTACCCTAACTGCAAAATACGTGCTCCATGTAGCTGTTTCCAGATAATTGTTATTAATGCTCAAATTGTCAGCAACTCTGCTTTATTTTGAGGTAGGTAGTTTGTCTAATTACATAAACATGTTAGTTGGCCATTTCACTTCAAAAGGCCACAAAGCACCCCTTTAAGAACACAGGTGGATATTGAGCAAAACAAAAACGATTTTGTCGCTTTTATCAGAAATGTTAAAGTAGACTAAAAAGTACACACTCTCTAAATAATGAACAAGGCATTTAAAAATACGTTTCAAACCCACCAAAATGTATTCTTTTTTGTTACGCTAAAATTCCAGCTGTGATTTCAAGTAGTCTTTCTCCTGAGTCAGAGACCATAAAACTGAAAGAGAATCGCGCTAGCCCAGGGTGCAACTTAAAAAAAAAACCTTCTTGAAACCCTGGTGGGGAAAAAAACGGCAAACAATTTGGTTTGCTGAATTCTGCTCTGCCAGTTTGGGGAGTGCTGGCTGTAGCCTTTACTGTGACATGCAGAGGTTTGGACTTCCCCTCATTTCATGCTGATGATGTCTATACAAACACTGCGCGGCTACCTGCAGCACCAAATCCTAAAACTCCATGTGGTGTTGTGAGCTGGTAGCAGATGGACTTTCGTTTGCATCTGCTGTGTACAGGCTTGGCTTTGTGCTCTTTTCCTGGGGGAGTGAAAGTCTTTCTTCATTGCTAGTTCATTCCTGTTTTTATGAAGCAGCTCAGAAAACATCTGTGGCAGGCAGCAAAATTGACAAAGGATTGACAAACACCATTAGCTGAACACTTTCCATCTCATTGCAACTATGCATTGTTTACTTTACTGTAAATATCCTAATACATCACCCTCTGAATATGCTGGCAGAAAGACTGGAGCACAGTGATTTCAATTAAGGTTAGTAATTGATGCTGTCTTGCTTCAAAAGATGTAACTTGATTAACATGTGCCTGGACAAATTTTATTTTGTGAAGTGGTTTTTGTTGAGACTTGAAGATTATTCCTTGCCCAGGGTTATCGGATGTTGTGGGTGCTAAATGCGTTCTTCTTGTTTGCGTGTTCTTGAAAAAAAGACTTCCATTGGGCTGTAAACTTTGGAGTTTTACCAAAAGCATAGTGTATAATGAGAAGCTGTCTTAATAAAGAAATCAAAGAAACGGTATTAACAACAGGCTAAGAAGCTCACTGAGAACTCCAGAGACTAAAACTGTGTCGGTTGCCTTTTTTATTTAAAAAAAAAAAAAAAGCGAAATAAATAAACAGCGCAATTGAAGTTGCTCTTGCTTTAGGGGGACTATGGTAAGCACGCTGGTTCAGTCTTGAACCTTTGCCACCCCTCACGCTGCTCACCAAAGACATGCCCCAGTGATTAGATGCTGATTTTGTGTACGATTGTCCGCAGACGCCCAGCAATCAGAGCTGCTTGGTTTGTTGTAATTAACAGCGCAGAATGCCACCAGGCAGCAGCAGGGACGTGGTCGGGCAGGGGCGCACTCGCAGTAGTGTAAACACTGCTGTGAATAGTTGCCTGGCGGTGGCTCAGACTCGCAGCTAGCTGCGGAGTTTTCCCTCTTTTACACTGTTTTCCTGCCTCTGGAGTTGCTGAAGCTTCCGACTTCCTCGCCTCGGTTGCGAACTCCCATGAACCGGAAAGTGGGAAGCTGTTGTGTCTGAGGGAAGGAGGAGGTAGGTAAACTTTTTTTCGTGGGGTTGAAATGCTTCTGAGTAAGTTTAGAGCGAGCGCCGGGGCTGCTGCTGTCATTGCTGTGCAGGCAGTCTCGGCGCTCGCTGGCCCTTTCTGGTCAGGAAAGCAGTCCATTGAAATGAAGAGAGAGGGGCATTGTATCGGTTTGCGCGCAGGGAAGCCAGGAACCGAGAGCCGGGGCCGCTTTTGATCTCCCGGTAATGTAATGGAGATTTAAGCTGCCATCGCCATTAGAGACTCGAAATAAAACCAGTGGTGCGCGCGCACCACAGAGGAGCGGGGGGGAGGGAGCGCGGCAGCGAGACGAATGCGTGCTGCTGCGCGTGCTGGCCACCGTCGGGAATGGGCGCGGCAAAGGCGGGACATGCGCCCGCCTTTGCCCAATCGTGTGCCGTTTTTGTAAAAAAAACGCACGCTACAGCCAATGTGGGCTTCCCAAAGCAAAACCACACGCACGAGCGTGTGGGCAGCTTTCAGAAGCCCTTTCTAGAGGTCTCGCGCTGCGCGAGCAGTGCTGCGCACTGCAACGCTAGGCGCGAGACCTAAAAACGGAGACAGGGGGGAACCTAGGTGTTATCGTCAGATATCCCTCCTGGGCTCTTCTGCAAAGATCTTAGGCTCTTGAATAGACTCGATGAGTAGATGAGTGAGAGCAGTATTTTAACAGATGTACAATATGGCTTTAGGAAGGATGTTGGAACCCTTGAGCAATGTTTAAATTTGCATCTCATTGTCAGCAAATATACTTTAGCAAAGCAGGAATCAGTTTCTCTGTTTTGCCGATCTCTAGTGCTTTCGATTTGGTGAACCACACTATCTTATGGAAAACTCTGATTAATATGGGTGCACCAATAGATATAGTGGCCCACCTATCCCTAATGTACTCATCAATGACTTCACACGTTAGATTTGGGTTGGGGAGAGAATGTACAACTAGGTTTAGTGTTAAAAGAAGGATTAGACAGGGGTGCGCGATGGCCCCTATCCTCTTTTCTCTTTACATTAATAAAATGACAAGGAGCTCCAAATTTTGGATGCTGATGCACCTAAAGTTGGATCCCGTGTCACTCCAGTGCTTCTCTATGCCGACGATGCGGTGCTAATGTCCAGTACTGCAAATGGCCTTCAAAAATTGATTTAACGGATTTGTGGCATTCATGGAACGGAAAGATTTAAAACTGAACCTATCAAAGACCTATACTATGGTATGTGGCAGTGGTAGATCTAAAAAGAAAATACATTCTGTAAGGGGCCACAAACTACTTGAAGTCAAATTCACTTATCTGGGCATTCTTTTCTCAAACACTGGTTCATGGAACCCACATTTGGACTTAGCTAAATTGAAATTTGTAAGGTGCATTAAGGCTTTGTTCAGGTTTGCCAGGAAAGTCGGAAATAAGCCTATCCGAGAAATGCTCACACTTTTTAAGAGTAAATGCATTCCAGTAGCTACTTATGGATCAACACTGTGGGGGACAAGGGGAAACATCACATTACAAACTCAGAAAAATGTATTTTTGGCTAGGCTGCTTGCTGTACTGCGTACAACACCCACCATAATTACCCACAGAGAATTAGATACAAAGTACATGGAAGACATAATAGACCTCCGTGTGATAACTGGCTGGTATAATATCTGGAGTAAAGTCATTACAGACTGTCACACACTCGATAATTACAAGAAAATACCATGGTTGGTTCAGGTCGATAGATTAATACAGGAAATTGACGCAGCCAATATTTTAAAGTTTGGAAAAAATTAAATTAAAGCTATCATTATGAATAAACAAGCAGCTATGAGAGAAATTAAGGATAGACAGAAAGTTACAGTACAGATATTCTCGGACGGACCTGTGCAACCTGGGCTGCAGGGTTACCTTGTAATGGTTTCTGATGTTCAAAAAAGATTTTACCTATCAAGGTTTCGACTCGGCATAACACACCGTCTTGTGGCTATTCCGAAAAGAGATGTATGGTTAAACTGACTCCGTAGATGCCCGTGCGACGGAGTCTCTGCTCAAACTACAATGCATTTTATTTTGTTCTGTAAATTTGATCATACTCTTGGCAAACGTTTTTTGTGCCTGGCACTACAATCAAGGAATTTTTTAGGACATCAGGAAGCCTACATGCTTTTATTACGCCTTGAGTCCGACTTTATTTGTTCTGTTGTCTCCCTATTTATTAGCGGTGCCATAAGAGAAAGGAAAACCCTATCCCTGTACGATAAATTGGTATATAAATATGAATAATGTAACTGAAAATTATTTGTGAATCTTAATTGGGAATATCTGCTTCTTTGCTGTATTTATTGTATTGTAATTATAGAGGGTACGAAGTGGGATAGGAACAACTTTCACCTCGGTGTGACAAAATTGGTATATGAAAATGTATGATGTATTTGTAAATCTCATCTCCAGGTTTTTAAAATATGTATATTTTATTTTTTATATGTTTGTATTGTTGAATTTTATATCTTTTGTAGGAATGTATGAATGTATTTTAACATTGCTTGCTTTCATGATTATCAGATCTGAAATCGAATAAAGCTCTTTTTTGACTTGATATACCTTTACACCTACCAAAAGGTGGACATGGAGTTAGTGGTTGAATGTTCTACTGAATTCGTAAAATGTGTTAGCAGTAGAATGTATAGCCATTTTAATGCAGTAACCTGTTTCAGATGTGCTTAATTTTTAGATTTGTACTTTTTGTATTTAATTCATTTTGTGGTTCTACTTCAGGAAAAGAGCACAATTGAAAAGAAAACGACTTGTCGCTTTTATTGATGAAAGAATGTTATTTCATGGCACAAGCAATGAATTTGTGGAGGCGATATGTAGTTATAACTTTGATTGGAGACTAAGTGGTATGCATGGTTCTATGTATGGCAAAGGTAAGACCATTTTATTTAGACTTTGCTAGTATGTAAAAGCTGCAGTGTGCCCATTATAGTGCCAGGAGGTTAAGAGCTGCCAAGGCAGTAAGCAGTACTATATCCATACGTGCCTCCCTTCATCCTCCTACATACTGCACAAAAGCTTTTATGCACTGTGTGCTGAATCTTACCTTGTGTTCTGCCTCTAAGGGTCTGTGAGTTCAAAAGTGGACAAAATCTATTTACGAGCGAGTATACACACATTGTGGCTGTGGCATTACTATTAAACAGCTTGCCTGATCAGAATA
Organism: Calotriton arnoldi; assembly: GCA_963921515.1. Taxonomy (NCBI): domain Eukaryota; kingdom Metazoa; phylum Chordata; class Amphibia; order Caudata; family Salamandridae; genus Calotriton; species Calotriton arnoldi. The sequence continues at coordinate 1,740,351 of CAWUFW010000278.1, forward strand.
ATAATTTGACCTTCTATACATTATTACATTTATGACTCTATTTAGCATATCCTGCGTATGTAGTGGTTCCTTGTCCTAGGCAGTATTACACTAAGGCTTTTATTGTCATATAATGTCTCATTAAAATGAGTGTAAAAATACATTTTTCTATCTTACCATGTAAGGTACGGAAATCACAACACTTGTATGTATCATAGGACAGACTATATAATTTACAAAAGTCCATGTGCACCTAAAGCTTTGACTGTGCCTTTTCTCACTCACCTACACAACTTGTCAGTCTGTCTCCAGCCATTTCTCTGATCTTGTGAGAACAGAACATCTTTGCACAGCACACACTACAGTACACAAGTTCTTTTTGTTTCTGCTTTCTGGCAGCCAGAACTTTACTTAATTCATTGACTTCATTGCTTCATGGTTTCTTGCCTAAGCTTTAGGTCAAAGATGTCATGAAATGCAGCACTTGTCAATTCCATTTCTCAGGGACCGGTTCCCTTCACACGGACTGATTTTTGCAAACGGGTATAAACATATCACAGATTTAGGTGTTTGGCTCTAGTATCTGCTTTATCACTGGCAGTGGGCCCCAGAGCACTGTTTTACATATATATGTTGTCCATGAATATATGTAGACAGTGTCCATATGTCCCAATTCTCCCATTGCCCCTGCTTTGTCATTTAGGTTCTTTGTTTCTCAAACATCAACTACATATGTCCCAAACAGCTGTTCCTAATTCAATTGTTCATCAATGAGGTCTATGTTATGCCAAATGCTGACCCCTATCTAATCTTCCTGTATATCAGTAACCTATACCCGAGGTTAAGCAATGTCATCCTGATCAGTGCCCTCTCCAAGAGAATGTTTTGATGGGGCTGAAGTGCCTGTCTGGGTCTTTCACAGTGTAAAGTGGTTGACGAGTTTCAGTACTCCGTCCATCATCTTGTTGTGTTCGCTATGTTCGCCTTAAGTGGCCACGGGTATGCCCAGACGTGGGTCCCTTGCTCACTGTGCCACTGGATTCAAGCTAGCCTGGCTGATGAGGGGTGAAACCCTGAAACCGGTCCCAGGATGCTTGTTTCCGGTCCAGGTAGGACCTGGCCTGCCAGTTCAGGCTGGACTGTTCCCATGAGGAACAGCGTCAAGACTGAGTTACATATGGCTAGGTCCAAACTGGGGTGGCATAGTTAGTAAAAGAACGATGGATTAAACCCAGATCTGTTGACTGGTATGAGTGGTTGAAAAGTTTCAGCACTCTGTCCATCATCTTGTTGTGTTTCCTTTGAGCCCCTCTGGTATGCAGGGTCACTGTATCCTCCCAATAGGTGGGCTACTGGCCGATCGGCTTCATGAAGTCCTTTGCAGCGGTCCCTCCTTGACTGTGGGGTTGTGGCCTGGTACCACCCAAGGCTGCAACCTTTATCGCCCAGCGGTCTGATCACTGCGGCCCCTTCTGGCATACGGGGTCTCCATGTCTGCACTGCGCACGGACTCTGGCCCGATCAGCGCAGCATGGCACACAGTTCAATTCACAGCGGCACTCCTCTGGCATACCGCGGTCACCAACTTTGTCCTGCACATGGGCAGCGACCCAATCGGTGCAGCAGCCCTCATCACACCTTGCAAAGGAAGTCCACTTGATAGAGCTCCCCACTGGACCTTGCTCCCTCCAGCTCTGTCTTCTTCTTTCCAGGGCACATTGGTCTTGGCAAGCAGGCAGGTGATGTTGCTCCAGGCTCGAGGGCAGGTGGACTTGGAATCCCTGTGTGATGTCCACTCACCCATCAGGGAAACTATCCGGCCTTGGCCGCAATCCTAATCATAAGCAGAAGTCTTGCAGGGAGTCTCCTCCTCACACAGTCCGTCTTGCTGCTTGCAGATTACAATTGCTGCCGTTTTACAGTCCCCTTCTTATAGTCCGTTTCCAGACTCCAAAGATGATTTAGGTTCTGATTCTTTGAAGTTTTATGTTGGGAGTCTGCTTCTTTTGAACTGTCCACTCCTCTGCTCTCTCTTCTTTTGAAAAGCAGTCTGTCGCAGCAGGAGTGACTACAAAGCTAATAGCCACACAAGACAGGCCATGGAAGTGACCAGAATGAAAATTTGCCTAGCTTTAGTGATGGTAAGTTTCAATTCTATTAGGGACACGGAGGCAAGGATTATGCCATTCTTCCTTCGCTTTATTTTTCAGCAGCCATTTTTTAAAACACAACAAACTACCACTCCCATGAACAGCAGGGAGTGGGAAACAGAAAAAGTTCCAACAGGAGTCCTTCCTCTCTGTTCACCGTCCTGCTTCCACTTGGTCCCTTCACTGTGTTTCCTCTTCCTTCGCGCGAACAGCTCCGTTACGAACTTCACGCATCCTGTTTGGACCCATCATTTCCTGCAACAGGCAACATCAGAACCAGGCCCAAAATAAACAGGTCAGCAGAGCAACACAAGAGCCAGACAATGTTTAAGCAACATCAGGCTATATGCAAAAACCAACATGAAACTACAATACCTGCTTAGCGGTATAACCAACATTGAAAAGCAAATACCTACTGCAGAACGGGGAGGGTTGGCATCTTCACTGATCGACGGGCGGGATAATCCTCGCCTCCGTGTCCTTAATAGAATTGAAACTTACCATCACTAAAGCTAGGCAAATTTTCATTCTATGTCAGGACCGGAGGCTCAGATTATGCCAGTTCAAAGCTTATCCACCACCAGTTGAGCTATTTTCAACACTGGTTTGAAGTAGAACCTCTTAAAGGTCGAGTCTGAGGACCAGTCGGCCGCGCGCATAAGATCTTCCTAACACGCTCCGAGTGAAAATGCCTTAGAGGCCATGGCCCCCCTTGCTGAGTGGGCTCCAAACTTCTTGGTGTCAATCCCCGCCTCCTGCATCACCCACCGTACCCATCTGGCTATGGTTGGGGAGGAAACCGCTTTGTACAGTTTCTCTTAGTGCAATTAAGAGCTGTCGTTCGCCCGGAGGACGGACCTCCTCTGTTAACTCTTCATATGCTTAGAGGCACTGCACCACACACAATTTTTAGGATTCTCAAAATGCTGGGTAAGAGATTACCCTAGTATGACACTTGGTCCTTTTACTGACTGTGAACGAAACCCCGTCTGGGGAGAACACTCTGGCCGAAATGTCTAGAGCTCGTACGTCTGACATGCGTCTGCAAGATACCAGGCATAAGAGGGTCGCCAGCTTCGCTGAGAGCTCCTTGCGAGACAGAAATCTGTTCGGTTGCCAGGAGAGGAAAAGATTCAATCCTACGTTCACATCCCACAACGCCGAGTAGCGTGGTTCCGGTGGGAGGGAAAGCCGAATGCCCCTAAGGAGTCTACACACAAACGGGTGTTCCCCCACAGGAGATCCCTGAGGGAGCATGCCCTGCTGAGGTTGCGGAACGGAAGGTATTGATAGAGTGGTAAGCCAGCCTTTCCTTTGCAAGGCTCACCAGAAAATTGAGAACCTGGACTACATCTGCGTCCACAGGATCAACACTCCGTCGCAGACACCAACCAGGCGGAGCGGTATCGTTTAGTCGTGCTATCCGCCCGTGCCTTGGATAATAAGGACTCCGCGTGTCCCAAAAGGCCCGGGAGCGACCAGCGTCGCCCGAGATCCGCCAGGCCATCAGCTGGAGCGTCCCTTCCACTACCAGACGGTGGGGGATTGAGATCCGGATCCAGCAGAATGTGAGGAAAGAGGGGGAGTCGGATTGGAGAATCCCAGGAAAGTTCCAGAAGAACCGGAAACCACACTTGAGACCTCCAAAGCGGGGTGACCAGCACCACCTCCGCCTTCTGAAGGCGAACATGAGCTGACAGTCTCGTGATCATGGAGAAAGGGGGAAACGCAGAACCCTGCTCCCGCTGCCAGTCCTGGAGGAACGCATCAGTCGCCTCTGCTAAAGGATCTGGTCTCCAGCTGAAGAATCATGGTAACTGATGATCCAGGCGCGACGCGAGCAGGTCGACTGAACAAGGACCCCACATTTCCATCAGCTGGGCAAAAACCTGTGGATCTAATTTCCAAACACTGGCATCCAGAAGATGACGGGAGTGCCAGTCGGCTACCTCGTTCGCACTGCCTGGGAGGTATTCCGCCGTCACTGAGACCTGGTTGTCCAGGCAAGAGGTCCAAAATTCTTTGGCGAGGAGAGCGCGCAGTTGGCGTTCCCCATGAACACAATAGCACGCTGTCCCCAACCTGACAGGACCTCGGGCGAGATGAGAGAGCCCGATGCCTTTGCCTCCTCTGCCATGTCTAAGATTTTTGTGACGGGCTGCACACCTAGATGCGGAAAATCTTAAGTGGTATCCCTGCACACCTGCAGCTCCACTTGAATGATGTTCCGCGCCGGAAGTGACAGGCTCGTGCCTATATAGGCATCACCCGTGCGCGCTCAAATCGGCTCTATCCCTAGTCTCTTTGCGACTTTGCTATTTGAATTTCTTCTAGCATGCTAGGGCAATGTCCCTTCCAAAGTATACTGGGTTTAATCCTTGTGGGGAATGTTGCAAGCAAATATCTGTGACTAATCTCCACTTGATTTGCATGTGGTATCCAGTGTCGGACCACTACTCCAAGACCTGCAGCAGCTACGCCTCAACGCAACCAGAGGCTATCCGAGAGCATAAGGTGAGGCTCTTTGTCCACAAGCATCGAAAGACCTTGCTTTGGTCATGGTCATAGGGTAGATCCTGGCCCCGCTCCCAAAACTGATCCTACAACAGGTCATTATCAAGGTCCAAGTGTTCCTGCAAGCCCAATAAGAAGTGAAAACAGTCCAAGCAGGACCCGGCTCCATCCCACCACTCTCAATCTCCTGACTCTGTCATGACTACAGGCCCCAAAGAGCTGAGAGGCCTTCCATCTGAACCTACACTGACGTAGCATACAGCATCGAGGAGCTTGTCCTGGCAAGAACGCCAGAACCGGTCAATACCCTTCTTAGGGTCCTTGACGAACTTGGTTAGGAACGTTGCTATTTTGGGGTCTATGTACGGGGTAAGGGCGACTTTGTACTCAAGGCAGGGGCGGGGACATTCCGCCCATAGGCGGTTTTGAGCGTCCTTTTCCATCGGTTTACGGAGGCGGCTCGCCACATATTTGGCTACCTTGTCTGCTGGGACCCAGTCAGTAGACCTAGGATGGACAATATCATCCGGGTCCAGCATATCCGAGAGGCCCACGGGCCGGGGTTGGGGGGGGGCGGGAAGCCAAGGCCTCGAGGGGCCTGCTTCGTCATTGGTGTCACCCGGGGAGTCCCCGGCCTCCTGGGGGTCTGGGGTAGCAGTGCGAGGGGGGTGTTGGGGAGCTATCCAGAGGTGTCGCAGGCACTTACTGTGGGGGAGGGGCTTGCGCTAGAAAGGCCTCCTTCAGGCGCGCAAAACCATCGGCATCTACCCCAGGGTTGCACTGCTTCTTAGCTGGAGGGGGCCCCTCACCCTTATTGGGTCTCAGGGGGGGCGGACTGGGTTTGGCCCATTTGGCGCACTCCTGCACAATCTGCGCCGAGAGGCACTGCTCTAAGGGTTCCATCGCCTGTTTTACAGCTCTGTAGATAAAATCATCAACTGCCTGGTAGAAGTCATCATGCCAGGGCAGGAAGGACAATGCGTCCTCATCCTGATACTGGTCCTGGCCCTGCATGTCAGGTAAGTACGCACTGTTAGCCAGTAGGCAGTCCCTTGAGTGCCAAAAGCAGCACGGTTTCTAAGGCACGCAGCGCGTGGCAAATTCGGGGCTGGGAGGGGACCCAGACAGATGTGGGTGTACCGGGGGTACACAATTTCGTGGGCGGAGCCCTGAGGACACTGAACACCCTGTGGCAATATAAGGGCTCTGACCACCCGAGAAAGTTTCCCAGCGGCGCTGCAGCCGCAAATACTACCCCGCAGGGCGTCACAAGCACAGCACAAAATACAGACCCCAGAGGGCGTAAAGAAGAGAGGGGCAGTACCGACCCACTTGCGGGCGTCACGCGGGTGGCAGGGGACAAGGCTGGCTCTCTAAGGGGCAGTGTTAGTCAGCACTCTATGTTCAGTGACTGACGCGCACTGCCCATAGAGAGGGCACAACGCCCCCTGGCGGCGGGAGGACCTCACCGCACTCGGGGGAAAGGTCGCGTAAGGTACGCAAATGCGTCCCGCGACTACCAGGAATCTGTGGAAGCAGATTACAAATAGCGCGCAGCAACAATCACCACAAGTTACAAATTCCAACCCCCAAACCAGGAGAGAGGAAGAAAAGCGACTTAACTTGCTGCTGAGCAGCGAAGGAAGAGGAAACACAGTGAAGGGACCAAGTGGATGCTGGACGGTGAACAGAGAGGAAGGACTCCTGTTGGAACTTTTTCTGTTTCCCACTCCCTGCTGTTCATTGGAGTGGTAGTTTGTTGTGTTTTAAAAATTGCTGCTGAAAAATAAAGCGAAGGAAGAATGGCATATTCTGAGCCTCCGGTCCTGACATAGAATTCATACCTTGATATCAGCCACAGTGGTATGTGCATCCAAAGGTTAGTCTAGGGCCCCTGCCCTACTCTTTATGATTCTCATATCAGCTTCAGCCCCATCTTCTTCCTGAGATGTGCCCAGGCCCCTTCATTGTGAACTCTCACTAAAGTAAAGAGCACCCTTTGAAATGTACAGGGTAAGTCTGGCTCTCCCCTCACTAGTGTGTGTCCCACCAAACTTACAGGAATTCAGAAATACACATCTGTCTGGGGGGATTTCTCTACCTCCTCTCCATGCTTCTTCATGCAGGCCTGGGTCTCCCAAGGTGGAGCCCAGGGCCCTCCATGTATTGTACCGTCCACAAACACACATACATCTAGTGCATGTCTAAACCTACACACACTGCACAGCACTGTATCCTTTTAGTATAGTTCCACTCATAGGTGCACATACATCCAGCACATACATTTAACATGCATGCACATCACTACATCCTCCATGTATTGTACCCCTCATGGGCACATATACACCCAGCACATGCACTCACCAGCAGAGATACACCACTACTGCACTGCACTACAAAACAAACATATGTAGGCCAAGGATGAGTTAAGCACACATCAGCATAACTTTAAAAAAATGAGTGAGCCTGTAAACCTCGCTCCAGTTGAAGGGGTTAGAATGGACCTCTTCACTCCTACTGGTCACTAGACAAAATGCTGCCACTATGAGCTTGTGCTGTTTAACTCCTGGTGGAGGCACATGCCTTTCACCACTATGAGGATAGCGCTTTGGGTGCCCCTCTGGGTCCAACAAGAGTGAAATCCGTGAGACAGGCCTATGTCATGGTGCACACACATGATCCGTGTTTGCCTATGACAACAAAAATCAGCATTAAGGATCCAGACAATAGTATAGTTAGGCACTCAGGGCAGGGGTGCACGTCCATTAATTACCATGAAGAGGACTTCTCCATCCCAAAGCTACCAAACCGACTAGCAATGAAGAGGTAGTGAGGAGGGAGAATATTTTATCCAGAACCTAGGAGCCTAAATCTAGTGATGTAGCTCCTGAAATGTAAGATTTTGAACACCTGAGCTTACTATAAAAATGTATCAACTGGTGTAATCTTGTGTAATTTCATGAATTTTGCATTGCGCTTATGATGTTAAAATCACAAAATTACTCATGCTAAATGGCAAACTTTTAATGTTGGAACAGTGAGAATGACTACAACATGTGCGGTTGTTGTTTTTGCACTATTTGTTTATGGAGCAAAATGCGTCCTTGCCGAATTGGCATTTTGCTGAATTTCATGAATTTTTGTGGCATTTTCTATAATTACCTAAAAGCAAATTGCACCTGTTCTGCCCAACTCTAGTATGGATGTTATAAACAAGGCTTGAAGGTCAATAATACAGAAATGTTATGCATCAAAACAGACGTGCTACATGAACTAGTGTCTTAATAATATTTGCTAAGTACAAGAAAGAGACGCAAGGATTTTAGTTAAATACAATATACATTTACTAGACTAAGAAGGGCTAAGAGTAAGATAAATGTGTTTGCAGCATGTGTTGTTGTAGCTCAAGAGCTGTTCATTGGTCCCACTCCAAGTTGAAACAAAAAAAAAATTCTGATAGAGACTTCTGACTGCATATTCCTCACCTTTTGAATATTCCCTCATTTGTCAGACTAGATGCGGAAAATCTTAAGTGGTATCCCTGCACACCTGCAGCTCCACTTGAATGATGTTCCGCGCCGGAAGTGACAGGCTCGTGCCTATATAGGCATCACCCGTGCGCGCTCAAATCGGCTCTATCCCTAGTCTCTTTGCGACTTTGCTATTTGAATTTCTTCTAGCATGCTAGGGCAATGTCCCTTCCAAAGTATACTGGGTTTAATCCTTGTGGGGAATGTTGCAAGCAAATATCTGTGACTAATCTCCACTTGATTTGCATGTGGTATCCAGTGTCGGACCACTACTCCAAGACCTGCAGCAGCTACGCCTCAACGCAACCAGAGGCTATCCGAGAGCATAAGGTGAGGCTCTTTGTCCACAAGCATCGAAAGACCTTGCTTTGGTCATGGTCATAGGGTAGATCCTGGCCCCGCTCCCAAAACTGATCCTACAACAGGTCATTATCAAGGTCCAAGTGTTCCTGCAAGCCCAATAAGAAGTGAAAACAGTCCAAGCAGGACCCGGCTCCATCCCACCACTCTCAATCTCCTGACTCTGTCATGACTACAGGCCCCAAAGAGCTGAGAGGCCTTCCATCTGAACCTACACTGACGTAGGCCTCCATCTGCGTTCCCGAGCCCGTACAGGCTTCAATATTGAACCCCCTTTCCGGCAGCATGTCCCACACCAGAGCACGATCTGTTGACACCATCAAGCTGGACGACGTCTAGCCCATAATTCTGTCAAACTCCGAGATGGCGCTGCACCAACCACGACTGAGGCACCTCTTATTCCTTCACACATGGGCAAGCCTTCTGACAATGACACAGTACCTTTGCCTCAAGAGACCCCACATATGCATTATCTTTTTGGGAAAGATTCCGATAAAGGCATGTATGATACTGGAGATGATTTTTTCAGGTCTACAGTGAAGACAATTGGTACGAAGATATCCAAGATGTCAGTTGTCTGAACACTTCTCCAAACACCGGCTTGCTCTTGCTTCCAGGTCCTGCCACTGAGGAGAGTGCATCATTTTATATGGTGATGTGGAAAGCTGTTGAAGTCTACAACTCCCCACTCAAGAGGTAAAACTGAATGTATTGACTGAGGTGCTTCAACCGGGTCAGACTAGCACTGAGCCCTTAATTCCCTTTAATGAAGCCCACACCAATACTGTCTTGGGATCCTGGGCGAAGTCCCGTTTAGGGCCCCCGTCAGTCAGCTGCCATATGGCCCATGGACATTGCCCTACACTGCGGGATCCTGCCTTTCTGACCCATCATCCCTCACCTGAGAACTTGGTGGTGCAGGCTTTAACTAGTAAGGTGCACCCAAATGCGTTCCCCACTACTACTCCCGGCTGCGAATCCAAATGTATGGAGACCTTTGGGAAGATATTTTTTTCATCTGAGAGTCTTGCATTGCCAGCAGTGAATGCTAGTTGCCTTCTAGGGTGTTATGCACACGCTGAATGGGACTTGCTATCCCAGGTCTTGTCAGTTGTCCCAGAGTAGGCGCTTGCTATCCTTTCGCAGGCCATTCAGAATGGGCATGAAGCAGCTAAGTTCACAACCCGTTGTGGGCTAGACATCGCCGACTCTGCGGGCAGAGCCATTGACACTAGTGTGGCCATCCATAGGCATGCTTGGATACTATCCACTGCATTTTCGGGAGACGTTCAGGCTAACCAGATGGACATGCCGTTTGACCCATCTGTTTTGGGATAAGGCAGATTCGGCTCTGGAACGCTTTAAAGAAAGCAGGGCCACAGCACGTTCCTTGGGCCTTTCTGCCACACCACGCCAAGGACGCCCACAGTTTTTCCCCTGGTTGGCTATTGTAGGGGTTTTCCACATCTCCAGCAGCTCAGCTGCAACCCACTCAGCAATCCCCTCAGCTCTTTTTATGGCCACAGCCCCGGTGCCCACAGATCTCATGGCCATCTGGGGCAACATTTGGCCCAAATGGGCACCCATGAAGCTTCCACAGCCTCCTAAGCCTTTTTAGCATGCCCCTGGTGACAGCCACCCTGCTGGAGGCATCATCCGGCAAGTTCTGCCAATGTGGCAGGCCATTACCGCAGATAAGTGGGTGTTGCAGATTGTCTGGCGGGGTTACACATTTCCACTTCTCGAAACCGTGCTGTCCTTCCAAACAACCTCAGAACAGCTGACAAAGGACCATTTGTTCCTTTTGCGACAGGAACTACAGGCTCTTTCGGCCAAAGGAGCCATAGAGAGGGTGCTGATGCCAGAAATAGGTTGTGATTGTTATTCCCGCTACTTTCTGGTGCCAAAAAAGGACTGCAGGCCTCTGCCCAATTTTAGACCTTTACCCTCTCAATGCCTTTCTTCAGAGTTAAAAATTTAAGATGTTCACCTTGGCCCAGATCTTGTCCACCTTCAACCCTGGAGATTAGATGCTAGTGCTGGAGATATAGAATGCATATGTTCATGGCATGTGTATGTGATACAAATTACTGTGCATACTCCTGCCATTTAGTGTTGGGCTCGGACGTGTACAACCTGTTTTTGTTCGAAGATGTCTTTCGAGTCACAAGGTACAGTGACTCCACCTATCTCTGGTAATGCGCACCGGCTCTATTGTTAGATTGTGTTTTTTTTTTTCCGATGTCGGATTTGGACGTGTCTGTGTGAGATATTATAAGGTAAGCTAAGTAATAAGCCATTTTTGCCAGCACATCCCTCATTCCTTCTAGATATCTTTATTGTCTTTAGCTTCTTCTTCCGGTAATTTTGCTAAACCCTTTTTTCTAAATGCAAAAAGTACTAGGATTGTGCAATTCTCCTAAAATATCTACTTGTGCAAGGGGCGGGAAACTTTAGAAATGTACCTGTCTTGTAAAAAAAATATCCTTTTGGTTACATGCAGTGAGATGAAAAATTATGGCAAAATTTTTGTTATATCATAGCTTTGAAAATAGCCTCAATGATTATGCCAGGGCTCATATTAAATCAAGGTTTGGATTTGAGCAAAATTCTGTGCCAAGAACTCACATAGTCAGATGGAAAGTATCAATAAGTTTATTCATTTTCAATTGAAGGACCTGCACCTGCAACAACCACCAGCATAGCATGCCCGACCACGGCTCCGCCCTTCTTTTCTCCACACCCATCTCGCTCCTTCCTCTTCTCAACATTCAACACTCGAGTTGAGGAGAGAGAGTGGATACTGGATATCTTCCCCCTTTAAATGAATCAGAACAACAATAATACAAACGCATAAGATGACCAATACAATATCAAATATCCCCATGTCACAGCTGTGTAAGGAAACAAAGAGTAATAGAAATACATAACAAAATACACCTAACAATACAACTTTGATAGTAAACAAAAAAAATGATAAAACGTCATAATGAAATTTCAAGTAACCAGAGGCATAGCCTGTAAGACTACACTCAGTTAACTTCAAAGTCCTTCATCCATTCTGGATACCTTTTCACTCTTCTGGATGCCCTGACTACCCCTTTCTGTTCTTGCCCTTGCCCAGGTTCCTCCCCTTCTGTTCTGCCTTGCCCAGATGCCTCCACACTTACTCCTGGCATTGACAAACACTCCGGCAATTTCACGTTTCTTTATATTCCACACATTTCTATCTGACAATTCAACAACAAACCTTCTAATTCTCTACACACACAATGGACTGGAAAACCTGGACATCCCTTTCCTCACAAAATGTGCTAACTTGACTCTGACCCAATGTCCTACTCACAGATCATGTACAACATCCATTTTCTCACTTAATTTCAACTTCTCTGCAAATACACATTTCTTCACATTTTGCATCCATCCTGGTCTTAACTTGTAACAATACTTCCTTCCCCTCCTTAGTTTATATCGAGTCTCACCTGTGGCACTGTTGGGCGTAGTTCTGTATGCCCACACCAATTTTTTGGCTGCCCTTCTCCCATTACTGCCGTCGCCCACGACAATTGAAAGCCTTCCTTCAACACCTTGTTCCATCTTGCCAGGACAGCATTACTCTGGCGTGTAATCATTCCATCTAGGAATATCATCTCCTTCGACCCTAACTGTACTTTGTTGTCTGTAACAATTTCCTTGGAACTCCTTCCCTGACAAATATCTCCTCTAAGAACTCAATAATATTCCTCTTTTCCACATGTTTCACAATTATAACCTCGGGCAAGTGTGAGAATAAATCAATTGCCACCAATGCAAACATGGCTCCTGAACCCAATGTAGCAAAAGGGCCCATAATATCCAAAGCAATCTTATTCCAGGGACCATCGCCCTTGTCAATAATTTGAGAGGGAGAAGACATCACCTTTGTGAATTGTCACAACTCACACACTGCCTTACCACACCTTCCACATCACAGTCCAGGTGCGGCCACCAAAGATCTTCTCCTCTTAACCCCACTCATTCCTGTATGCCCTTCATTGGCCAACTTTAAAACTTCTTCTCTGAGCTTTGAGGGCACCACCAATACACCACCTCTGATGAGTATGCCATCAAGTATGTATAATTCATTCTGAACTGCCTCATAAGGTTTTCATTCTTCCTCCAAATTTCTCATTTGCTGCCAACCATGTTTAACAAACTCCATCACTTTTCTTAGTACTTTATCAGACTTGGTTTCCTCCATACAAGTTTCTTGGGACAACTTTATTGTTATAACTTCGTCCACTTTGGCAACCATTCACTCATCTTCACCGTTGTTTTCATCCAACAATGGCAACCGAGACCAACAGTCCGCCATGACATTCTTAGCGCCTGGCACAAACTCCGTCCCTAAATTAAACTCTTGCAGTCTGTATAGCCATTGGGCAATGCAAGGAGTAGCTCTACCTGCCCCTTTAGTTGTAAACATGTGTACCAATGGTTTGTGATCAGTTCTCAAAGCAAACTTGCTATTCCATACATACTGCCTAAGTATGAAATTTCTCAATAACGCACCAGTTATTCTTTCTCTATGACTTAATTGCATTCCGACTGTCTGTGTGCGCAATGCATAGGCAATGATCACATTTTTACCATTGTTGACCTGCATTAACACTGCACCTTAACCATAATTACTCACATCAGTCATTATGATCATAGGCAACTGGGTATCAAATTGTTTGAGACATGGGGACGGCAGCAATTTCACATTCTCTTCCAGGGGATCCTCATCAAAGTCATAAGCACATGAATATTCCCGCCCATGCGCGGGACCCCGGAAACACATTACATATATGTGAAAACCATATATGTAGCTCTATATATATATATATATATATCCATATATATATATAAAAAACACACAATGTAGCCTCCCATAAACATGCTGAGCAATGTTGCAAGGAATTCTCTTGCACATAAACATATTCCAATAACGCAGGGAGAAATAAACTTTTGAAAACTGCTTTAATACATAGCAGACAACACAATCCTGCAAGGAATAATGAAGAAAACATTGCCAGCACATAGGCTGCATTGTGGAAACATTAGTGTAGAAAGCTGAAAAGCTAACCCACATAAACACTCAGATAAACTGGCACCGTGCCTTTAAGGCAGCCATGACCCCTAGCTTCCCATCATGCCTCAGGGGTGACAGTTGTTCTTTCCGGCTCCTTCTGTCAGGACCCTGGTTACTTCAGCTCTACCTCTTTTTTCTGATTTTCTGTCAGAAAACTTCAATTTTTGATAAAAGCTCTTACTTCGACATCTTTTTGGTGTTAAAGTATTTTCTACTGTTTTTTTTAGAGAGTTGAGCATTATTTTACAACAGAATGCCCTCTTTTTGACTCTTGTCCTTCCTGTGGCAAGAAGAAGGCCAAATCAGACTTCCACCCTGTCTGTATTCTATGCCTTCCTTCTGAGCATAATCCTAAATCCTGCCAGCATTGCAAGCTGCTGTCCAACAGAACTTTAAAGGACAGAGAAAGGATTCGTCTCCATGGATTAGCTGAGAAGAGAAAATCACCTTCTAAGACAAGACTCCGATGAAGAAGAGGAAAGAGAGCTTATCTACAAGTAAGATTCCAGTATGCTCTCCATCGGCGTCGGGCTCGGCGCCTCAATTCCCTTCATCGGCAGCAAAAACGTCGACGAGAAGACCATCGACGGCGGGCTCGCCGTCGAGAGAACACCGGTCGTCGTCGAAGAAAGGTACGTCGAATCCTCCGCCGTCGTCAACCGGGCGACGATCGGCATCGAGGAGTCGCTCTCCGTTGGTGCGGGCTCGCCCAGCGTCGAGAGACAGATCGTCGTCGCCCTCGATGCGGCGTTTGACGTCGAGACAGGCTCCGCCGTCGCAGGGTCTCCAGCGTTCGGCGTCGAAGCAAGTATCTCAGTCGACGTCACCCAGACGACAGTCGACGTCGAGACACACCTCGTCACCTGAGGATAGACACTCATCGCCTCCGCCGTCGCCTAGACGGCGTTCGACGTCGAAGGCAAGATCCTCTCCGACGGCGAGGTATTCGGCGTCAAGACCAAGGGTAAAATATACCAGACGTCGAGACGGCGGTCTCCGTCGACGGCGAGAAGGTCAGCGTCGAGAGAAAGATCGACGTTGAGACGGCGGTCTCCGTCGACGGCGAGAAGATCAACGTCGAGAGAAAGATCGACGTCGAGAAGGTTTTCTCCGTCTACCCGTTCATCGTTGAGGTCTCCGCGCTCAACGTCGAAGGCGAGGTCTAGGCACACTGAGAGGTCGACGTCGAAGAGAATTTCACCAGTGATGGTGACACAGAGCAGGTCGACGTCGAGACACACCCCATCGACGTCACATCGCTCATCCAGACGCCGATCACGCTCCAGAAGCCGCAGAGAGTCCTCACTCCATCCGGAGCTCACCCCAGACGGTTGCGTCATCACGCAGTGCTTCTGTTCACTCACAGGAGCCTACAAAAGCACCGCCAGGAGGTTCTCCAAGGAGACAGCACTCTCCTTCCATCCATCTCTCTCCCAGATGGCTTCAACCACTTCATCATTGGCAGACGGGGTCCACAGGTCACGCTCAACGACCTACGACCTACTCCAGTTCGCAGCACAGATCACCATTACAGCGTCTTGTGCAGGAAGTGGACAAATCACCCACCACTCGGGCCAGGGAACACCGAGGCAGATCCCCTGAACGCAGGTCGTCTCAGGGACATCGCAAGAGGCGGCGTACACCATCTTGGTCTTCCTCTTCGACACATTCATCCAAAAGGGATTACTCACCTACCCTGACGGATAGTCCTCCCTCCAGAGTGTCGCCTATTGATGATGTGAACACTTTCCATGATGTTCTCAACAGAGGGGCTCAGAAGCTGGGCATCACCATGTCAGCTCCTCAGACAACCAAGTCCATCATTTTTGAGACTCTCCACCAAAGGTCTGCGACTAGACCATTACTTCCTTTGGTCCCAGGCATCATCGAGCCGGTAATGGATCTCTTCCTTACACCAGCATCGACTAAAGCAGCTCCAGCTCGGATTATTAAAAAATACAAGCCAGCTGCATCGGATCCTCTTTTCCTTAGATCAGATCCACCTCCGGACTCTGTTATAATTGCAGCAGCGAAAAAGACGCATGCGGTTGCATCTTCCTCCTCCGCTCCTCCGGATAAAGAGAGTAGAGCACAAGACTCTTGGGGGCGGAAGGCTTGTGGTTCTGCAGCGTCTTCTCTGCAAGTGTCCAACGCTGCGGCTCTGCTTGGTCGTTATGACAGATCATTATGGGACTCACTGGAGCGCTTCAAGGACAGGCTCCCAAAGGAGGATCAGCAGGACTTTTCTGAAATCCTTCACGAAGGTGCTCTGGTTGCTAATCAGGTAATCAGCACTGCAGCAGATGGTGCGTCCCTGGCAGCTCACTCGTATGCACATGGCATCTGTGCACGACGATCTTCCTGGCTGCGCCTCACAGCGTTAAAACCAGAAGCACAACAACGCATCCTGAATCTCCCTTTTTCGGGCACTTCACTGTTTGGTGCTCACACAGACGAAGAAATGGCGAGGATGAAGGCCGAGTTGGACACCTTAAAGGCGGTGGGCCTAGAAAAGAAAAAGGAGTTTAGGAAGAGGTACCGGACCTACAATCGGAAAAGTTACCAGCAGAGGGTTCAAACCCCTCAATGGTCACAAAACAAACAGGGCAAATCCCAGTATCCAGGCCGCCGTTCCTCGAGAGGAAGAGGAGGACATCAACAGCAGTCCTCCTCTACATCAAAAACTCCAGGGAAGCAATGAGTCTCTGCTTCCTCTAGCACCGTTGCACACTCCAGTGGGAGGAAGTATCTCAAGTTACATTCAAGAGTGGCGCAACATAACCAAAGATCAGTGGGTGCTAAATATACTAAAAATGGGTACTCACTACGTTTTGGACGTCCCCAAGAGACATTCCTCCTGTGAAATCTCGTCATCTACATATAGACCTCCTGCGTCAGGAAGTGTTGACCCTTCTAAAAAAACAAGCAATAGAAGAGGTCCCTCAAGCGCAGAGAGGAAAGGGAGTGTACTCACGATACTTCCTTGTTCAGAAAAAAGATCAACCGAACAAGTTCAGACCAATTCTGGACCTACGTTCTCTGAACAAGTCCATCAAAAAGGAAAAGTTTCGGATGTTGGCGCTCCACCAAATATTTCCACATCTAAGGAAAGGCGATTGGATGTGTTCGGTGGATCTACAAGATGCGTATTTTCACATCCCAATCGCAGCACGACATCGCAAGTTCTTGCGATTCACGGTGGGAACAAGACATTACCAGTTCAAAGTCTTACCCTTCGGCCTAAAATCAGCTTCGAGGGTATTCACCAAGTGCATGGCAGTGGTAGCGGCAGCATTACATCGCCAAGGCCTGTTTGTATATCCATACCTGGACGACTGGCTGCTGAAGGGATCCTCTCCTCAAATGGTGCAGGAACATCTTCGCGCCTGCCTAGATCTACTTCAGCGCTTAGGCCTGCATGTCAACCTGGACAAGTCGATCCTTCGCCCAACTCAATCACTCCACTATCTGGGTGCCAACCTCAACTCCGACCTCGGAAAAGTGTTTCCTTCGGAGGAGAGATTGTCATCAATGAAAGACAAGGGCAACATCATCCTTCAGGCTTATCAGCCATCAGTAAGACAGGTGGCTTCTCTACTGGGGTCGATGGCCTCGTGCATTTTTCTCATACCCAACGCCAGATTGAGGATGAGACCGTTACAACAAGATCTCGAGGACAAATGGAATCAATCCTCGGGTCAGTGGAACGACCGGATTGTCCTCTCTCCTGCAGCAAAGAAGTCCATTCTCTGGTGGCTGCAACCACAGAACCTACTGGTGGGAGTTCCTTTTCATCAACCTCTGCCAGAACAATCTCTGATCACGGATGCTTCACTTCAGGGCTGGGGAGCGCATCTGGGTCATCTGCAAACTCAGGGCAGATGGACCAGCAGAGAACAGACATATCACATCAATATGCTGGAACTGCGGGCAGTTCATTTAGCCCTCAAAGCTTTTCAACCGTCAATTCAGATCGGATCGATCCTAGTGCAAACGGACAATACAACCACCATGTATTACTTGAACAAACAAGGTGGAACTCGCTCTCGCCCTCTGTCTCTCGAATCCCAGGCAATCTGGCACTGGCTGCTAGCCAGGAACCTATCGATCACGGCAATACATCTGCCGGGAGAGCAGAACGTGCGAGCAGACGCCCTCAGTCGTCACTTCCAAGAGCAAGAAGACTGGGTGCTCAACGACGAAGTGGTGGCAGAAATCTTTCATCAATGGGGTCATCCTTCCATCGACCTTTTTGCAGACGATCAAAACAGAAAATGCCACGCCTTCGCATCCAGGTTTTACCGACCAGGAACGAGAGGGAATGCTCTTTTGATAGAGTGGTCAGGGACGTTTGCATACGCCTTTCCACCCCTCCCTCTAATTCCGAAGGTGGTGGCCAAACTTCTGCGATCCAGAATGAGGATGATACTCATAGCACCGGACTGGCCTCGCCAATGGTGGTATCCGGACCTTTTGCAACTCTCGGTTCGCCCTCATCGGAGACTTCCGTGCAGGCCGGACCTTCTCACCAAGATGGGAGGGAAAATTCTGCACCCCAGCCTTCCCTCGCTCAGCTTGACAGCATGGCTCCTGAAGTCCTGCAGTACGGACATTTGAACCTCCCTCAGGACTGCATGGATATTTTAAGGGAGTCAAGGAAGCCTTCCACAAGATCATCATACTCTCTAAAGTGGAAAAGATTTTACTTGTGGTGTATCCGTAATGATTGGAGTCCAATTAACGGGCAAGGGAGGTAATCTTGCCGTATTTACTCTATTTGGCCAAATCTGGTTTGAAATATTCTTCCATTAAAGTGCATTTGGCGGCGATCACAGCATATCGTAAATCACCTAACCAGCCTTCTTTTTTCAGCTTCAGGTGGTTAAGGACTTCCTGCAGGGGTTGAAAAAGGTTTACCCTCCTGTTCGACCTCCTTCTCCTCCTTGGGAGTTGAATTTGGTACTGTCTAAATTGATGGGACCTCCATTTGAACCCATTCATAAGTCTACATTGCAACACCTTTCTTGGAAAGTAGCTTTTCTAGTAGCAATTACATCAGCACGCAGAGTGAGTGAGATACAAGCACTCTGTTCTAAAGAACCCTAGACGGTCTTCCACCATAATAGGGTGGTTATGCGAACTCACCCTTCCTTCCTACCTAAGGTTGTGTCAGAGTTCCATGTTAATCAGACAATTTCTCTACCCTCTTTCTTTCCCAATCCATCCACACCAGCGGAAAGGTCTCTTCATTCGCTAGACCTCAAGAGGGTTCTCAAATTCTATTTGGATGCAACGAAATCCATTAGAAAAGCAGATCAATTGTTTATAAACTATGATTCTGTTAGAAAAGGCTTCCCAACTTCTAAAAGATCCATTTCAAGATGGATAGTATCTTGTATAAAGTTGGCATACCAGATTGCAAATAAGCCTCTGTTTGTCTCCCCTAAAGCTCATTCTACTAGGGGTAAGGCTGCTACGATTGCATTCTTACATAATGTACCGATGGCCGAGATTTGCAAGGCGGCAACTTGGAAATCGGTCCATACGTTTACCAGACATTACTGTCTGGATTCTGACTCCAGAGCAGATACACAAGTGGGCCAGGCCTCCTTGAGGAATCTGTTCCAATGCTAACCTATTGGAGTCTGTATAGGCCTTATGGCATTTATGTATCTTGATGGTACTCTGTTTACTTGCCCGCAGGATGAGGGGATGGGCTTGCTATTCTATTCATGTGCTTATGACTATTGATGAGGATCCCCTGGAAGAGAAGGATTAGTTACTTACCTGTAATCCTAGTTCTCTTCCAGGGGTATCCTCATCAAAGTCATAAGCAACCCACCCGCCTCCCCGGGCAAGTGAACATGATTCATACATCTCTTTGAAAAAAGGTCTGCGGATATCCGCAAAGAACTTACCTAACTGTCACCCCTGAGGCATGATGGGAAGCTAGGGGTCATGGCTGCCTTAAAGGCACGGTGCCAGTTTATCTGAGTGTTTGTGGGTTAGCTTTTCAGCTTTCTACTCTGTTTCCACAATGCAGCCTATGTGCTGGCAATGTTTTCTTCATTATTCCTTGCAGGATTGTGTTGTCTGCTATGTATTAAAACAGTTTTCAAAAGTTTATTTCTCCCTGCGTTATTGGAATATGTTTATGTGCAAGAGAATTCCTTGCAACATTGCTCAGCATGTTTATGGGAGGCTACATTGTGTGTTTTTTATATATATATGGATATATATATATATATATAGAGCTACATATATGGTTTTCACATATATGTAATGTGTTTCCGGGGTCCCGCGCATGGGCGGGAATATTCATGTGCTTATGACTTTGATGAGGATACCCCTGGAAGAGAACTAGGATTACAGGTAAGTAACTAATCCTTTTATCTCATTGAATTCATTTTCACATACCACTCATACTTAGCATTGTTTTTCAAAACCTTCCTCATGTTGCTAGTTCAAGTTGTTCCTTGTATTTGGGGCTCAGCGCAACCTGACTCGCTTTCACCAAACTGGCTTTCGATCTTATGCCATCACAATCAATGTGGTGACCCAAATAATCAATGCCAGCCATATCGATGTGACATTTGCTGCCTTTGATAGTAAGACCATTTCCTTGAGAATGTCCAAAACTTCTCTCAAAGTTTTATCATGTTCAACCCAATTTTTCTCATAAGCCAGGATACCATCCTGGAAATAGATAACATTCCTTACTTTTCCTAACAATATGTGCTTTGCCCTTTGAAACAACGCTGAGGCCAGTCTAAATGGCATTCGGCAAAATCTATAAGCTCCCTCTGGTTTTATAAATTAAGTTAGGTAATCGATTCTTCTCTAAAGCAAAGCAATCTGATGATATACCGAGGACAAGTCAAGGGTTGAAAATACTTGTGCCCCCTTTAATGTACACAACATTTCAGTAATATTCGGAAGTGGGTGATGATATTCAAGTCTTTGAAATCAACACACATCCTCAAACTCCCACCAGCCTTACGGACCAATTCTATAGGTGCTAACCATTCAGACGCCTAAATAGGCTAAGTTATTTATTGCTCAAATAACTATCCAGCTCCATTCTCAACTCTTCCCTCAAAGCCAGAACTTTATGCACTATTGCTCTCGACTGTGCCACAATCTTATTTTATACTTGAAGTTTTTCAGCAAACCATCTCGGAACAATCCTCTGGGTACTTATTTTTCCAACATTGAAGCTTTTTTTCACCGTTACCCATCTCCGCACACAGTACCTGCTCCAAATGATTGGGATCTAAGATAATTCCCAGTTCTCTCTGCTGTGGGCATCCAAGCAGGCACTCCCCATCCCTGGCCACATAAATTTTCGTATAAGTATTGCACCCTTTAAAATCTATATTATCTTCAAAACAACCAATCGCCTCAAATCTTTTACCACCATACACTACCAACTTTACATCAGACGTCATAAACACATCATCTTTGTACACTTGTGCTTGATCTTCCCCCATCTTGTCCCTGAGTCTGCCATCATAGTTGGATATTTACCGTTGATTCCCAGCTCACAAAATGGAGCAACTCGTTCACCCATTACAACACACACCTGCTCAATATACGCTTCATTCTCACTCAATTCCTCAGCTTTTATGGAATCTTGATTTGGTTGCAATAGTTTCACTTCCATATTAGCACTGGGTTTGAAAGTTCCACTTCACATGCGTGCATAATGACCCCATGTCTGTATCTTCTGCATGTTTGTCCCACTGCTAGGCAGGTCTTGTCACTGACCATATGACCTTTTATCATATAGCTCCAACAAATCCTT
The DNA here is from genome assembly GCA_963921515.1 of Calotriton arnoldi. Taxonomy (NCBI): domain Eukaryota; kingdom Metazoa; phylum Chordata; class Amphibia; order Caudata; family Salamandridae; genus Calotriton; species Calotriton arnoldi. The sequence goes on from CAWUFW010000278.1 coordinate 1,761,801, forward strand.
GAATTGTCCTGGTCGGCCTCACCATCCTTTCTGCGTCTCTTCTCAGGTCCTTTACAGTAAGTTTTCTGAACATACTTTTTCCTAATCATTTGTATACTTGCAGCACCACCAGCACATGACTCCAGTAATTTCATGTCTTCTGACATATATTCGATTTTTTTTTGCTATTTATACTGCCTTATCCAAGGTTAACGCTTTCACCATCAACAGTTTTTCCTGCGTTCTTTTGTGGGATATTTTAAGCGCCAACTGGTTCCGCAACGTTTAATCGTGCGATGTCTTGTAATTACAGGATGCTGCCAAACCCCTCAATGCTACTACAAAGACATCCATCGATACGCCAGCCAATTGTCGATGCATTAGAAACGCGTGTCCCTCCACAACTTTGTTTTTAACCTTTTCCTATTTAACATCTAATGCCCGTATGGCCACATCAAATTCATCCATGTATTTCTCTTCATCATCGTCTCCGTTCTGTGTAGGTAAGTGTTTTATTATTTCCCTACCCAAATCGTGCTGAAGCAGAGCTAGCTTCCTCTTATCCATGAAAATATCACCTACAATCACTTCAAGGTAAGCCAAGAAACTCTCTTTCCTTTTGTTCCATTCTAAATTCGGTGAACCTGGTCACTGCAAAAATGGTGCAGAAGCAGTTACACCCTTCATACCTAAAATAGTCTCACAAGATCCCATGAAGTTGTCACAATCAAAGTTCATGACGCACCTAACAGTAGGTAAAGAATGTACCAGCGGCTGATGCAAATGGCTTAAAGGTTGTCCAATTATGCAAAGTGCAACTTGGTTGCTCCCTACAGCTTCTTCTTTAAATTGTGCACTGTGCTTCCTCTCCAAACAGCAGTTATTCCTTTTTTTCCAGTGTTTCTGCCCCTGCTGACAGGGCTTCCTGTTTCTTATTTGCCCCTAATACAGGCCTAGGGTCATTCCTCTAAAGTGTGTGTGTGTGTGTGTGTGTGTGTGTGTGTGTGTACACACACCTCTGCTCGATCGACAGTTTGCATGTTGTCGAGAATGAGGCAGCCACAGGCCCGGTCCTCCAGAGTTCGTCCGCTGGTCACCACTGCCATGTACTCGCATGATCAGATGGTGAGTATCAATAAGTTTACTAGTTTCCAAATGTAGGACCGGTGCCTCCAACAACCGCCAGTCTGCCCAACTGCCATCTCTGTATTTGTCTCTGCATCCCTTCTTGCCTCTTCTCAATATTCCACGCTCGAATTGAGGTAAGAGCGCTGATACTACACTCTGATTTTGGTACATATCATCACATCGACATAGAGGGGCTTAGAAGTAGGCAGGTCAAGGAAGCTGGGTTTCTGTTGCAGTAACCCCCCGACTTTTTGCGGATTTCTGATGCACTTTGACTTAATGTGCCCTGGGTCCCTGCCAATCAGCTTCCCAGGGCATGTGTTCTTTCCCAGAACTGTACCTTTATACCCTCAGTTGGTACCCATCTGGCCACATATAAGTCCCTTGTAAAAGGTACCATGGGTACCAAGGGCACTGTGACAAGGGAAGGCCTCTAATGGCTGCAGCACATATTGTGCCACCCTTAGAGGTCCTGTACCTTAACACACTGTTAGGTGGTTCTGACACTCTGGGCCACCCGGATTTTTCGCTTTTTGAGCACCTATTTGTTGAGCTTTTACTGTGGGAGAGCCTCATAAGTTGGGACTCACCCACAGTGAACTCAAGATGAAAGAGACTGCTTGTGGATTTTACTGGTGTCCCCCCCTAGCTTGACTAGGCCGCTGCGCAGCAGCTGGAGTAAGGGGCACCGGGCTGGTTACATGCAGACACCTGTGTACATGCGTGTGCACACGTGTAGGGGCTGCGCTGGGGAGATTCCTGGTGTGCGCAGCCCAGGAGCAGATACAAAGTGAATGGTGTGGCAGGACTTATGCAGAATTGGGTGGTGACATGGAATAGGTTTTCTACACTGGGAAGAAACATGCCAGGGAAAGTCAGTGTGTTTTACTGTGTTTTTCACTTCATTATTCCCCTGTGGGGATAAGGGAGCACATGGACTAGTTTTACTTTCCTAGGGCCTACAAATTCCAGACACGCACCAAAGTCCACTGTAACGGGTGTGAGAAGAAGTATTCTGCAGAGTCCAAAGTCATATTTGTACTGCTTTTGGGTCATCCAGAAATGTCATATTTCTCTGAGTCAGCTCATAACCAGGACCTGGCTTGTGTCTGGCCCTGGCAGGTTAGATTAATGACCTTTCTTCCCAGAGCGAGATCTTCCCTCCAAGGAGAGAAGATGGGTGGAGCTGCAGGCTAATCCATCAGCAGCTGTCACTGGGTGCCAGTCACCAAGCTGCACGAAGAGGAAGGCAGCTCTGGGGGGGAAGGGGCTTTCAGAGACCATGTGGCAGGAGACCCTGGACGACGCCATCTTGAACCAACCTAGAGGCCTGGGCAGGAAGGAGGGAGCAGGGGCAGTGAAGTGATGTGTCGCTGTTTGATAGGACAAACAGAGACTTCCTGCCAACCCCCTCCCCATTCTCTTAAAAAGTGTTTGCACAGGAAGAGAAGCTCTCTCTGGGGTGTGGTCTGCTGAGACAGAGGGTGCTGGAGCCTGGCGCAATGGGCAGTTGGAAGGAGGAACCCCCTGACTGCCCCCAGGATCCTGAAACAGCGCCAGGAGAAGAGTCCAGGACCAGTGCGCAGAAGCAGGGGCCTCTGCGCAGGGAGAAGAGAAGCCCAGGAGGAGAGCTAGGCGAAAGGCTGGCGCAGGGAGCCAGTGAAAACAGCTCCCTGCTGAAGTTGACCCTCTTGGAGGCGAAGAGGGCAGCGACAAGTGCTCCAGATGGATAGAGCTGGCCATCCGGAGCGAAAGGAGGCCGGAATGGTGCCAATCGGCAGCCTGGGGGCCGAGATATGCCCCCCAGAAGGTAGGCGACCTTTGACCCCGCATGGGACCGTCGACGAAGCGCGTGGGGCTCCGCCGCAATTATGCCCCCTGGGTGAGTCGGGTACCGGGGGCTGCCCCAGGAGGAAGCAAAGCGATACAAAAGGGGATGATGGACGGAACGCTTGAGCCAATCAAACACTCACCCCCAGTCAACTGATCTGGGTTTAATCCATCATCATTCTTTAGCTCACTCCACCACCCCAGTTCAGACATGGCCATATGCAAATCAGTCTGACCCTGTGCCTCATGGGAACAGTCCAGCCCGAACCGCCAAGCCATGTCTTCCCTGGACCGGAAACAAGCATCCTAGGACCGGTTTCTGGCATTCCAGCCGTCATCAGCCAGGCTTGCTTGAATCCAGTGGCAAAGTGAGCAAGGGACCCACGTCTGGGCATACCCCCGCCAACTTAGGGCGAACAAAGCGATACAAAAGGGGACGATAGACGGAACGCTTGAGCCAATCAAACACTCACCCCCAGTCAACTGATCTGGGTTTAATCCATCATCATTCTTTAGCTCACTCCACCACCCCAGTTCAGACATGGCCATATGCAAATCAGTCTGACCCTGTGCCTCATGGGAACAGTCCAGCCCGAACCGCCAAGCCATGTCTTCCCTGGACCGGAAACAAGCATCCTAGGACCGGTTTCTGGCATTCCAGCCGTCATCAGCCAGGCTTGCTTGAATCCAGTGGCAAAGTGAGCAAGGGACCCACGTCTGGGCATACCCCCGCCAACTTAGGGCGAACAAAGCGATACAAAAGGGGATGATGGACGGAACGCTTGAGCCAATCAAACACCCACCCCCAGTCAACTGATCTGGGTTTAATCCATCATCATTCTTTAGCTCACTCCACCACCCCAGTTCAGACATGGCCATATGCAAATCAGTCTGACCCTGTGCCTCATGGGAACAGTCCAGCCCGAACCGTCAAGCCATGTCTTCCCTGGACCGGAAACAAGCATCCTAGGACCGGTTTCTGGCATTCCAGCCGTCATCAGACAGGCTTGCTTGAATCCAGTGGCAAAGTGAGCAAGGGACCCACTTCTGGGCATACCCCCGCCAACTTAGGGCGAACAAAGCGATACAAAAGGGGATGATGGACGGAACGCTTGAGCCAATCAAACACTCACCCCCAGTCAACTGATCTGGGTTTAATCCATCATCATTCTTTAGCTCACTCCACCACCCCAGTTCAGACATGGCCATATGCAAATCAGTCTGACCCTGTGCCTCATGGGAACAGTCCAGCCCGAACCGCCAAGCCATGTCTTCCCTGGACCGGAAACAAGCATCCTAGGACCGGTTTCTGGCATTCCAGCCGTCATCAGCCAGGCTTGCTTGAATCCAGTGGCAAAGTGAGCAAGGGACCCACGTCTGGGCATACCCCCGCCAACTTAGGGCGAACAAAGCGATACAAAAGGGGATGATGGACGGAACGCTTGAGCCAATCAAACACTCACCCCCAGTCAACTGATCTGGGTTTAATCCATCATCATTCTTTAGCTCACTCCACCACCCCAGTTCAGACATGGCCATATGCAAATCAGTCTGACCCTGTGCCTCATGGGAACAGTCCAGCCCGAACCGCCAAGCCATGTCTTCCCTGGACCGGAAACAAGCATCCTAGGACCGGTTTCTGGCATTCCAGCCGTCATCAGCCAGGCTTGCTTGAATCCAGTGGCAAAGTGAGCAAGGGACCCACGTCTGGGCATACCCCCGCCAACTTAGGGCGAACAAAGCGATACAAAAGGGGATGATGGACGGAACGCTTGAGCCAATCAAACACTCAACCCCAGTCAACTGATCTGGGTTTAATCCATCATCATTCTTTAGCTCACTCCACCACCCCAGTTCAGACATGGCCATATGCAAATCAGTCTGACCCTGTGCCTCATGGGAACAGTCCAGCCCGAACCGCCAAGCCATGTCTTCCCTGGACCGGAAACAAGCATCCTAGGACCGGTTTCTGGCATTCCAGCCGTCATCAGCCAGGCTTGCTTGAATCCAGTGGCAAAGTGAGCAAGGGACCCACGTCTGGGCATACCCCCGCCAACTTAGGGCGAACAAAGCGATACAAAAGGGGATGATGGACGGAACGCTTGAGCCAATCAAACACTCACCCCCAGTCAACTGATCTGGGTTTAATCCATCATCATTCTTTAGCTCACTCCACCACCCCAGTTCAGACATGGCCATATGCAAATCAGTCTGACCCTGTGCCTCATGGGAACAGTCCAGCCCGAACCGCCAAGCCATGTCTTCCCTGGACCGGAAACAAGCATCCTAGGACCGGTTTCTGGCATTCCAACCGTCATCAGCCAGGCTTGCTTGAATCCAGTGGCAAAGTGAGCAAGGGACCCACGTCTGGGCATACCCCCGCCAACTTAGGGCGAACAAAGCGATACAAAAGGGGATGATGGACGGAACGCTTGAGCCAATCAAACACTCACCCCCAGTCAACTGATCTGGGTTTAATCCATCATCATTCTTTAGCTCACTCCACCACCCCAGTTCAGACATGGCCATATGCAAATCAGTCTGACCCTGTGCCTCATGGGAACAGTCCAGCCCGAACCGCCAAGCCATGTCTTCCCTGGACCGGAAACAAGCATCCTAGGACCGGTTTCTGGCATTCCAGCCGTCATCAGCCAGGCTTGCTTGAATCCAGTGGCAAAGTGAGCAAGGGACCCACGTCTGGGCATACCCCCGCCAACTTAGGGCGAACAAAGCGATACAAAAGGGGATGATGGACGGAACGCTTGAGCCAATCAAACACTCACCCCCAGTCAACTGATCTGGGTTTAATCCATCATCATTCTTTAGCTCACTCCACCACCCCAGTTCAGACATGGCCATATGCAAATCAGTCTGACCCTGTGCCTCATGGGAACAGTCTAGCCCGAACCGCCAAGCCATGTCTTCCCTGGACCGGAAACAAGCATCCTAGGACCGGTTTCTGGCATTCCAGCCGTCATCAGCCAGGCTTGCTTGAATCCAGTGGCAAAGTGAGCAAGGGACCCACGTCTGGGCATACCCCCGCCAACTTAGGGCGAACAAAGCGATACAAAAGGGGATGATGGACGGAACGCTTGAGCCAATCAAACACTCACCCCCAGTCAACTGATCTGGGTTTAATCCATCATCATTCTTTAGCTCACTCCACCACCCCAGTTCAGACATGGCCATATGCAAATCAGTCTGACCCTGTGCCTCATGGGAACAGTCCAGCCCGAACCGTCAAGCCATGTCTTCCCTGGACCGGAAACAAGCATCCTAGGACCGGTTTCTGGCATTCCAGCCGTCATCAGACAGGCTTGCTTGAATCCAGTGGCAAAGTGAGCAAGGGACCCACTTCTGGGCATACCCCCGCCAACTTAGGGCGAACAAAGCGATACAAAAGGGGATGATGGACGGAACACTTGAGCCAATCAAACACTCACCCCCAGTCAACTGATCTGGGTTTAATCCATCATCATTCTTTAGCTCACTCCACCACCCCAGTTCAGACATGGCCATATGCAAATCAGTCTGACCCTGTGCCTCATGGGAACAGTCCAGCCCGAACCGCCAAGCCATGTCTTCCCTGGACCGGAAACAAGCATCCTAGGACCGGTTTCTGGCATTCCAGCCGTCATCAGCCAGGCTTGCTTGAATCCAGTGGCAAAGTGAGCAAGGGACCCACGTCTGGGCATACCCCCGCCAACTTAGGGCGAACAAAGCGATACAAAAGGGGATGATGGACGGAACGCTTGAGCCAATCAAACACTCACCCCCAGTCAACTGATCTGGGTTTAATCCATCATCATTCTTTAGCTCACTCCACCACCCCAGTTCAGACATGGCCATATGCAAATCAGTCTGACCCTGTGCCTCATGGGAACAGTCCAGCCCGAACCGCCAAGCCATGTCTTCCCTGGACCGGAAACAAGCATCCTAGGACCGGTTTCTGGCATTCCAGCCGTCATCAGCCAGGCTTGCTTGAATCCAGTGGCAAAGTGAGCAAGGGACCCACGTCTGGGCATACCCCCGCCAACTTAGGGCGAACAAAGCGATACAAAAGGGGATGATGGACGGAACGCTTGAGCCAATCAAACACTCACCCCCAGTCAACTGATCTGGGTTTAATCCATCATCATTCTTTAGCTCACTCCACCACCCCAGTTCAGACATGGCCATATGCAAATCAGTCTGACCCTGTGCCTCATGGGAACAGTCCAGCCCGAACCGCCAAGCCATGTCTTCCCTGGACCGGAAACAAGCATCCTAGGACCGGTTTCTTGCATTCCAGCCGTCATCAGCCAGGCTTGCTTGAATCCAGTGGCAAAGTGAGCAAGGGACCCACGTCTGGGCATACCCCCGCCAACTTAGGGCGAACAAAGCGATACAAAAGGGGATGATGGACGGAACGCTTGAGCCAATCAAACACTCACCCCCAGTCAACTGATCTGGGTTTAATCCATCATCATTCTTTAGCTCACTCCACCACCCCAGTTCAGACATGGCCATATGCAAATCAGTCTGACCCTGTGCCTCATGGGAACAGTCCAGCCCGAACCGCCAAGCCATGTCTTCCCTGGACCGGAAACAAGCATCCTAGGACCGGTTTCTGGCATTCCAGCCGTCATCAGCCAGGCTTGCTTGAATCCAGTGGCAAAGTGAGCAAGGGACCCACATCTGGGCATACCCCCGCCAACTTAGGGCGAACAAAGCGATACAAAAGGGGATGATGGACGGAACGCTTGAGCCAATCAAACACTCACCCCCAGTCAACTGATCTGGGTTTAATCCATCATCATTCTTTAGCTCACTCCACCACCCCAGTTCAGACATGGCCATATGCAAATCAGTCTGACCCTGTGCCTCATGGGAACAGTCCAGCCCGAACCGCCAAGCCATGTCTTCCCTGGACCGGAAACAAGCATCCTAGGACCGGTTTCTGGCATTCCAGCCGTCATCAGCCAGGCTTGCTTGAATCCAGTGGCAAAGTGAGCAAGGGACCCACGTCTGGGCATACCCCCGCCAACTTAGGGCGAACAAAGCGATACAAAAGGGGATGATGGACGGAACGCTTGAGCCAATCAAACACTCACCCCCAGTCAACTGATCTGGGTTTAATCCATCATTCTTTAGCTCACTCCACCACCCCAGTTCAGACATGGCCATATGCAAATCAGTCTGACCCTGTGCCTCATGGGAACAGTCCAGCCCGAACCGCCAAGCCATGTCTTCCCTGGACCGGAAACAAGCATCCTAGGACCGGTTTCTGGCATTCCAGCCGTCATCAGCCAGGCTTGCTTGAATCCAGTGGCAAAGTGAGCAAGGGACCCACGTCTGGGCATACCCCCGCCAACTTAGGGCGAACAAAGCGATACAAAAGGGGATGATGGACGGAACGCTTGAGCCAATCAAACACTCACCCCCAGTCAACTGATCTGGGTTTAATCCATCATCATTCTTTAGCTCACTCCACCACCCCAGTTCAGACATGGCCATATGCAAATCAGTCTGACCCTGTGCTCATGGGAACAGTCCAGCCCGAACCGCCAAGCCATGTCTTCCCTGGACCAGAAACAAGCATCCTAGGACCGGTTCTGGCATTCCAGCCGTCATCAGCCAGGCTTGCTTGAATCCAGTGGCAAAGTGAGCAAGGGACCCACGTCTGGGCATACCCGCCAACTTAGGGCGTAACAAAGCGATACAAAAGGGGATGATGGACGGAACGCTGAGCCAATCAAACACTCACCCCCAGTCAACTGATCTGGGTTTAATCCATCATCATTCTTTAGCTCACTCCACCACCAGTTCAGACATGGCCATATGCAAATCAGTCTTACCCTGTGCCTCATGGGAACAGTCCAGCCCGAACCGCCAAGCCATGTCTTCCCTGGACCGGAAACAAGCATCCTAGGACCGGTTTCTGGCATTCCAGCCGTCATCAGCCAGGCTTGCTTGAATCCAGTGGCAAAGTGAGCAAGGGACGCACGTCTGGGCATACCCCCGCCAACTTGATGACGGCTGAAATGCCAGAAACCGGTCCTAGGATGCTTGTTTCCGGTCCAGGGAAGACATGGCTTGGCAGTTCGGGCTGGACTGTTCCCATGAGGCACAGGGTCAGACTGATTTGCACATGGCCATGTCTGAACTGGGGTGGTGGAGTGAGCTAAAGAATGATGATGGATTAAACCCAGATCAGTTGACTGGGGGTGAGTGTTTGATTGGCTCAAACGTTCCGTCCATCATCCCCTTTTGTATCGCTTGGTCGCCCTAAGTTGGCGGGGGTATGCCCAGACGTGGGTCCCTTGCTCACTTTGCCACTGGATTCAAGCAAGCCTGGCTGATGACGGCTGAAATGCCAGAAACCGGTCCTAGGATGCTTGTTTCCGGTCCAGGGAAGACATGGCTTGGAAGTTCGGGCTGGACTGTTCCCATGAGGCACAGGGTCAGACTGATTTGCATATGGCCATGTCTGAACTGGGGTGGTGGAGTGAGCTAAAGAATGATGATGGATTAAACCCAGATCAGTTGACTGGGGGTGAGTGTTTGATTTGCTCAAACGTTCCGTCCATCATCCCCTTTTGTATCGCCCAGGAGGAAGCAAAGTCGGGGAGCGCCGTCGCGCTCCCCGTGAAATTGCCCAGAAAGGGGGCCAGGAGCCCACCCTGGCCCCCGGTGATGTTGGGGAAGGGGGAGCGCCGTCGCGCCCCGCGAAGAAGACAAGACGGGGAGCGCCGTCGCGCTCCCCGCGAAAATAGCCGAGCGGGGTGCCAGGTGCCCACCCTGGCCCCCGCAGACTCCAGAGGGAGGGGAGCGCCGTCGCGCCCCCTCGAAGATGTACGGGGGCCGGGACCACATCTCCGGGCCCCGAGGAACAGGAGGAGGCCGGGGGAGTGCCGCCGCACTCCCCCGAGGACTGATCGGGCCGGCGGGAGAAGGCGCGCCTGAGCGGGCAGACCAGAACTGCCGTGCCAACTCCCGCGGCAGCACACGAGGGTGCTGGCCGGGTGGGGGGCAGCCGGGGGTGGGCTCCCCGGGCTGCCCTCCAACGTGGAGAGCCTGCGGGGGTCCCGGGTGGGACTGGGACCCCAGACAAGTTGAAAGGAGGTGCAAGGGGCCCCCGAAAATGGGCCTGAGCGGCCGGGCGTGGGCTCCCCGAGCCGTAACACGTACCTGGGGGTCCGGGTGGGACCGGACCCCAACGGAAGTCCCCGGAGGCCCACATCGCGGCTCTCCCCGGAGCAGCGGGAGAGCCGCTGTTCAAAGATGCAAGAAGTCCCATAAAGCCTTCCAGGCCTCGACCGGCCTGCAAGGGAAAAACAGCGTTTCCTCTGCTTGTGGTGGCCCCAGGAGAACGGGGCCATCACCACACTGGTGCAAAGGTGAAGGGGGAGCTGCTTGAGAAGCGCAGTCTCCCCCAGCACGAAACTGGAAGTCCCTCCCTAAGTCTCATGGGGACTTGAAAAGGATAACCCCCTCAAGGGCTCAGCCAGCATTTTAACACCTTCTGGGCTGGAACTTTTGTTCTACAGCTGAGGGTGTATGGAGAAGTGCGTCACGGAGTGAAGGGCTGAGTTGGGGATGCCTGGAGAAGGGCATCTCCTGGAGGTGAAGAGGTGTAATTGCACCAGAAATGCTTTTACTAATGTTATTTCTTTTAGGGGGACTGAAGGTCACGTGTAATGTGAAGTACCTGTGTAAGGTGATGTCATAAGCAAAGTGGGGTTATGTTGCCAGACATTCCTGCTAGGGTGTCTGGCTGTATATGCATAATCCTGTGATTCATCTGTGATGCCTTTAGGGGCTGTAATTGTAACGCATTCTAATGTCCAACAAATGTGATGAGTACTGTCATTCTAAGGTGATGCTTAAACGTGTATTCTTGCTGCTGCGCTTAGGTGAAGAACAGCCCAGACTGTTAGCCCCGAAGATGTAGAGGTGCATACTGTATGGACAATATGAGATGCTCAGTCAGGGTTATGTGTCACCAGGGCAGGGGTGCCTATTTTTAATGCTCGTTGAGATAATGGGGTGGGTCGCCACTGGGATGGTGCCAGTGCGCAGGGCCTCGCTCCAGGTTATGTTCAACCCACTGCATTAGGGGGCAAGATGATGTGCATACATGGGAGTGGTGGTACTAGACCCCACCCCCCTTTGGGAGGGGTGGAAATGTTATGCAATGTCACAAAGTAATTCCAGCAGCTTATGTATATTTGTAAATTGGTGCATAGTATTGAGTAGTGTGTGTGTTTAATAAATGTACTCTTACTTTTATAAAGCAAAGTACAGACTGGACAATCAATTATTGAGTGTTATTTCTGCGCACCTGCAAATGGCGATTACTAGCCCACTCCACCTCCCCTGAGTAAGCCTCAGACTGCTCTGCAACGCTACCCTCTGAGAGTCAGGCGCTACAATTGGGTGTTTGGTTCCCAGTGAAGGACAAATGTAGTCATGTTATTTGTGCAGGCCTCACAGATACTGCCTCGTTTTCCAACACACACACACTGCCATTGCATGCTCCGTATTTCGGTGCAGAGAAAAGTGAAGAGTCGACAAGGCACACATCCCTGTGAGCCATGCCTACAACCCACTGCCTATGGCATAGGTCAGCCACCCCTCTAGCTGGGTGCGCTATGCCACTGGTGGGGGTACAGGTGCACGAGTCCTGTACTCCTCCAGTGTTTAAGACCATTCTTAGACATTGTAAGTGCAGTAAAGCCATAAAGAGTATATGGTCTGGGAGTTTGTCATTACGAACTCCACAGCACCATAATGGCTTTACTGAATTCTGGTAAGTTTGGTATCAAACTTCTCAGTATAATAACCCCACACTGATGCCAGTGTGGGATTTATTATGCAATGCACTCAGAGGGTATCTTAGAGATTCCCCCTGAAAAACGACCAGCCTCTGGTGGATCCATGACTGACAAACACCAGCCTGCCACAACAAGACATGTTTCTGGACCCCTAGGGTGGGAGCCTTCGCTCCCTGCGCTCAGAAACAAAGCCTTTCCTGGGTGGAGGTGTTCACACCTCCCCCAGGCCAGGAAGAGCCATCTGTGGCAGGGGAGCTTCAAAGGCCTTGCCGCCTTTGTAACTTGACCCCCAGCCTCTTCTGCCATCAGGAGCAGAACCCCTTCCTGTCTCTCCTCCTTTTCGGCAGGAAGACAGGCAGGAACAATTAGAACAGCCCAGAAGGTGTGCCCACCTCTGCCAACCCCACCCCTCAAGTGAGGAAGCGAGGTGAAGCCCACTCTTGCAGATGGCAGGCACTCTCCCATCAGGATCAGGGATTGTGCCCACATGGTGTGAGCACACCCTAAGGTCAGTAACCCATTGGCTACTGACCTCGAAACCCCTAAAACGCCCCCTAAATACAGTATTTAGGGGGCAGCCCTGAACCAAGAAGACAGATTCCCGCAAACTACGAAGAAGAAGGATGAAAGAAGACGCCCAGCAGAGGAGACTGCAGAGAAGAACTGACTTGCCCCCAGCCCTACCGGCCTGTCTGCAGCTCCCAGAGATCCTGCGCCAAAGGTCGCCTTGTCCTGCAGCCAGCGACCTCCAGAACCCCAGGAAGGACTGACTGCCTTCAACAAAGACCGGATCTCCTGTGAACAGCAGCTCTGTTCAAAAGAAACACCAAAGAAAGACTCCGAGCCCACTGAGGACAAAGAAACCCGACACCTGGAACCACCACTGCACCACTACACCTGACGCCTACAGCCCGAGTCGGAGTGGCCCACCGGTTCCAGTGAGGTCCCCCAGCACGTCAGAGTCCAACGTGGGTTGACCCCTCCAGGACTCCCCGACATCGCCTGCAGCCTCTGCACGGAGACCCCCTCCAACCGCGAGTGGCCCAGTAAGGTGAAATCCGACCTCAAGACACCCCTGCCTCCAGCCGCCCTGCGCCCTGGAGAAGAGGACCTGAGGTGCACCTACGTCCCCGAGCCCTCCAACTTATCTGCCCAGCTGTTGGTTCCTCTCGGAAGACTTCCTGGACTGAGCCTGCAGCCAAAATCCAAAACCGGCAACTCCCATTGAAAACAACAGGGCACCCAATGTCAAAACAGAACCCTGCACTAGGCCACCCCTGTGCGGCTGTGGGTGCACTTTGTGTGCTAACTCGGATCCTCCTTTGCCCTGAGCTCGTGAGCAGCCACCAACCGGAGGACCCCTATCCCCCATTGGATAACATTGGGCCTCAGCACTCTGCACCCGGCCGCCCTAGTGCCGCTGAGGGTGCTTTGAGAGTGCATCCTTGACCCTGGGGGAACCCTTTTTCTAACCCCAGAAAACCAACTCCCAAAACTAAGTACTTACCGTTCAACCGATAACTTAATTTCCTCCAATAGGATTGCATTGACTGCTTCTCTGTGAAAAAAGTGTGGAGTTGGAAAATTGTATGAAACCTTAAACTGTATATTTACAAAAACTGATTTACTCACCTTTTATCTAGGAAATGTCCCAGTGTGATATCTAGGCATATCACACTGAGTAGAAAAAGTAACTTAAAAAGTAATCTGAAAAGTACCTTACAAAGTAATCTCAATACTAACTGAAAAGTAATTCCAGCTGTTTTATGAATAAATGACTTACCTGTAACCAATCCAATTGCATTCAACTGCATTTAAATTGTATTTAACTGCATTATTCTTGCAAAGTACTATTACACTTACCTGTACCAGGCCTGGCTTGGTTCTAGAAATAAAATACAACTAAATAATAATTTTATACAAAACAAATTGGTCAGAGTTCAGTCTTTGAGTGTGTGACATCATTTCTTGCCTGAGGGTGTACAATAAATGCTTAACACTACCCTCTGATATAGCCTTACTGCTCGCCCACACTACCACAAATAGAGAGTATGGTATTATCTACTTTAGCCTCTGCCTACCTTTGGGGATCCACTGGACTCTGTGCACAGTATACCTTTCATTGGTATAGTATATACAGCGCCAGCTTCCTACAGCAGGAAGCAGTACTTTCAGGGTTGGAATGCCATGTGAGTCTGTGCAAACCCAAACAAACATGCATGTTTAAGAATATTTACCATACTCCTGTTTAATCCCTTCACACACTCTTAAAAGGTTGGAAATTTACTTCTGACATAGTATGGTATACTTTCTAGGCATACTTCTGTTAACTAGACAAAGGTTAATTTCCCTTTTGTGTATCTTATATCAATGAAAATGGGCACTTTGTTTAAAAACCAAATGGACAAATACTGGTACAAGAAAAGACAAGTCACAAACATATATCTTTGTTAGGTCCTTACAAACATAATATTGTGCTAAAAAAAGTGTATTCTTTTTTTTTTTTTTTTTTCTTTCATTTTGACGGTAATTCTCATATATTTAAAATCACAAGTCAATAAAAAGGGGTAAAAGAACTAATAATTGTCCCTCCTTTTCTAATACATTGTTAGTTCCTAAAAGATAATATACACAATTAAAACATAAAAAATTATTTACTCTTTTTTAATGCAATATAAAACTGTTGATGCAGCGTTTCGGTGGACAGTGGAATACATTTTCACCTCCTTCAGGGCAGGTATTAGACATAAAATCATTAAAAAAAACAGAGAAATACATATTGTTACTGTACATTTCGAGTACTAAAAAGACCCTAACCACATCCACCAAAAATTCAGTTTCTAATATCCATTTGTTTTAAATCATGTCCCTGATAAGATTACTACGTCTCTTGTAAATTGATCAATTTAAAATACCAGGAGGAAGGACTGCTGTGCTGCTACAAGGACTGCCACTCTGCTGGACTGCCGCTCTGGAGAACTGCTTTTCTGCTCTGCTGTGCTGCGCTGCCCTGTTGCCTGCTACCCTCTGCCCTGCTGAGGAAAGGACTGGACCCATGTCACTTGAACCCAGAGTGACTCCAAGGGTCTGCTGACTTTCCCCCTGTTCTGAAGTCTCATGGACATCAAAGACTTCCTACAACAGCACCTGGGCTCTGTCATCTGTGAGTCCTAATCTGCCAGGGTGTGCCAACCCAGTTCTGGGCACTTGGAAGGGAGTTTTCTGTGCTGATCCAGCAGAATCCACACATCGTTGACTTTGTGCCGATCAGAACCAACGAATCTCTTTTGACGCGGACGCGGTGCTGCATCGAGGACATTGCTTCTGCGCACTGCGCGACTTGACAACAACGCATCACCTGCATCACAAAGGAGTTCTCCAATGAAGCTTCTCTGTCTGCGTGGATCAGAACCAACGCATCATCTACATCCAAGGGATCGACGAATGCTCATCGCCTCCTCTGATCCTCACATCAGGTCCCCGATGTCGACACACCCTCCATCCAAGGTACTTTTTCAGCGGGCCAAGGCTGGTCTCTGTATCCGGCCTGCGCTCCATCGCGATTGACCTGAACTTTTGGATTTGCCCCAGTCAAGCACGACAAGATGTCTCTGATTTGCGCTTTTAGAATCTAAGCACTATATTTTCATTTACATTTTAAAAATGAATAACTCTGGTTCTCCTTATTGGATTTTTTTTCGTTTTTGGTCTTGATTTATTCATAAAATTGCTAGTTTTTCTAACCTGGTATGGAGTCTTTTTGTGGTGTTTTCATTGTGCCTGACTGCTCTGTGCTAAGCTACCACAGGGTGAGCACAAGCTAACTTTTAGTGAGTATCTGACTTATCCTGACTAGAGTGGTGGTCCTTACATGGACAGGGTGCATACCTCTGTCAACTAGAGACCCCATTTCAAACATTGGTGGCAGCAGTGGAATGACATAGAAAAGTGGTTTGCAGCCTATGCAGTGGCGCTAAGAGTGCACAAGGTCCCGGAGGAGTCCTGGTGTGGTAGTGTGTAGAGGTCCATGCCCCCCGTGGGGAGGGACACACTTCTCACACTAGAGGTGGGGGACCAAACATGCTACATTGCAATGAAGGCCATCTTGGTCAATAAGTTTGGGCTGACCCTGAAAAGTATAGGCAACGGTTCAGGGCCAGCCACAAGATCTCATCACAGAGATGGGTGAATTTCTTCTATTCTATTAGCAAGGCACTGACGGGCAGGTTGAGGGGCAGCAAGGTTGATGATTATTCAGGGCTGTACAAGGTCCATGGCTGCCCAGGATGGGAGTCAAAAAGGGAAAAATGGCTCGGCCTGCTGCTAAGAAGGGGAAAGGCTGAGGGCGTGGGAAACCAACCCCTGAATGTCCTACCAGTGAGGTGGATGGGACACCTGTGGTGTCCGCCCTGGAGCCCATTGAGGAGGGCATTGCTCCCCTTGGTGACCTGCCAGAGCTTGCCAGATTGCATGTGGAAGGAGGACCCCCCAAGAAGGAGTTCTGTAGGACACAGAGGGAGTGCCCAACCCTTGAGGGCATAAGGCAATAGGCCGAAGCCCAAGCAGCAGGTTATGCCTATGGGAGTCATCACATTTACCTGGAGGGCAACCTCCTTTACTGTGAGCCTAAGACTACTGTGCATGCGACAACAAGGCCCCTGGTGGCACAACAAAGCTATAGGGTCTTCCTACTGGAGCTGGCTCACGAAATTCTCCTGGCAGGACACTTGGGCCAAAACAAGACCTTTGCAAAGCTTGTCCCCCTCGTTTGTTGGCCTAGGATCAAGACTTCCTCAGATGCATTCTGTAGTACTTGTGTGACCTACCAGGCCAGTGGAAAGACAGGACAGAGGCTTAAACCCCCTTAATCCCTTGCCAGTCATTGGCAAACCCTTTGACAGGATGGTGTTGGAATAAAAAATTATGCTTTTGCTTTGTTTTACGTAGGTTAGCATTCGCGGCGCCATTTTATGTATGGGCGCCATTTTGTATCATGATCGAAACTAATCCTTTGCCATTTCCGAGAAAAGGCCTTCTCTAGGTTATGTTTCTGCAGTGCTGAGTTCTGCTACACTAATGAATGCACTGTTCTTATTAGCCCATACCTTTCCTGTTAAATATAGGTCTTCGCCCACTTGTCTAGTGGTGGGTACAGGCAGAGTGGCCTTGAATAGTAGATAATGTGTGCACGGCCTCGGAATCGAAACTTACTCCTTTGTAATTTTACTGTCCAGCTGCATCTCCCTGGAAAATTCCATGGTGGGCGTGCTTTCATTGGTTTCGAAGTGTACATAATGTATCGTTATGCTTGCTGATGCCAGTCCCTCTTCAGCACTCCTAGCGACTGGGCAGACAGGGCTCTGCTCTGAGTGTACTTTGAATAAACTGTTATTGGTTTGTATTCTCTACTGTCTGACCGACTCTTCATTTGGTACCGAAGGCTGAGAGGTGGTCGTGAGTGACCCTTCAATGGGCATCATCATCATTGTTGGGCTGATGGATCCTAGACTACTTCAGGCGACAGGTTTATCCTGGTTCTGATCCATCATACCACTAGGTACCCAGAGGCAATCCCTCTGATGACTACTATTGCACCTGCAGTGGCAAAGGCCCTGATGGGGATTTTTAACCAAGTGGGTTTCCCCAAGGAAGTGGTGCCTGACATGGGCACCAACTTAACGTCTACTTATATGCAGTCAGTGTGGAAGGAGTCCGCCACTGGCTCCCAGTCAACAAGATAGTCACCTTTAAGCTCCTCACTCACGCCTACAAGGCCCTACACGACGAAGGACCAGCATACCTGAACCACCACCTCACCTTCCACGTACCCACCAGACAACTCCGATCTGCCCAACTCACCCTTGCCTTCATCCCCAGGATCCAAGCTACCAGAACCGGAGGAAGATCGTTTTCCTACCTCGCCCCCAAGACCTGGAACACCCTACCCCTGCACCTCAGGCAATCTGTGTCACTGACCTAATTCAGGAAGGACCTCAAGACCTGACACTTCGAATGATCCTCCACCCAGTTTGTCTAGCAGCCCTCCTCCCCCAGCGCCTTGAGACCCTTACGGGTGAGTAGCTGCGCTCTATAAGCCCCTGATTGATTGATTGATTGATTGGAGTGTGGGATAACCTACACGTTCACCACTCCCTACCATGCACAAACAAATGGGCCTGTTGAGTGATTCAACAAGACCTTGAAGTGCATGGTTGGAGGCCAGCCTGAGGCCCTGAGGAGTAAGTGGGACATCCTCTTGTCATGACTGCTGTTTGCATTCAGAGAGTTGCCAATGAAGGGAGTGGGCTTCAGCCCCTTGGAACTTCTGTATGGACACCCAGTCAGAGGGCAGAGTTTGGTGAAAGAAGGGTGGGAGCAAGCACCCAGCAAGATTCCCCAGGATGTAGTGAGCTACATGCTGACCATCAGAAGCAAATGGCTAAGCTGTGGCAACAAGCTTCAGGTAACTTAGAAGCCAGTCAGGATGTAATGAAACCATGGTAACCAATGATATGACCCAAATTCTACCTCTGTGGACTTGCAGCCTGGGCAGAAAGTGTGGGTTATGGAACCTGTGGAGCCGAGGGCCCTTCAGGGCCATTGGTCTGGGTACTATGAGGTGATTGAGATGAAGGGTGAGGCCACCTACCTGGGGGGCCTTAAGACCCCTACGCAACCCCACAGGGTGCTCCATGTCAATCATCTTAAACCCCGCTTTGAGAGGTCTGAGCTCATCATGCTGTTGGTCACAGATGGAGAAGAGGAAGAGAAGTGTGATCCTCTCCCTGAAATCTTAGACTCCAAGGAGTAAGATGGGTCTTTGGAGAGAGTGGTTCTTTCCCCCAGTCTGACTCCTGAACAGCAGAGAGACTGCCACCTTGTGTTAGGCCAGTACTCTTCTCTGTTCTCCCTCATCCCTGGGACTACCCACCTGTGTAGCCATGATGTGGACACAGGAGACAACCTTCCTGTCGAGAACAAATCTTACAGGTTGTCTGATAAGGTGAGGGCCAGCATTAAGGAAGAGGTTTCCAAAATGCTGGAGCTTGAATGTGATAAAAACCTCCAGTAGCTCCTGGTCCAGTCCTGTGGTTCTGGTACCAAAAGCTGCCCTACCAGACACCGCACGTGAACTCAGGTTCTGTGTGAATTATAGAGGACTAAACTCTGTCACAAAGACAGACACTCATCCCACCCCCCATTCTGATGAGCTTATTAACGGGTTACGGGCTGCCCAGTAATTAAGTTCCTTGGATCTTACATCAGTGTACTGGCAGATCGCCCTAACAGAAGGTGCAAAGAAGAGATAAGCCTTCTCTACTCCAGAGGCCACTATCAGTTCAGAGTGATGCCCTTTGGACTTGAGAATGGCCCAGCCACCTTACAGAGGTTGGTGAACCAGATCCTTGCTGGAATGGAGGCCTTCAGTGCTGCCTATCTGGATGACGTAGCTGTCTAAAAAGAATTCCAGAAATGTGATTTGGAAAGAGGCATGCCAAA
This sequence comes from Calotriton arnoldi, assembly GCA_963921515.1. Lineage (NCBI taxonomy): Eukaryota > Metazoa > Chordata > Amphibia > Caudata > Salamandridae > Calotriton > Calotriton arnoldi. The sequence goes on from CAWUFW010000278.1 coordinate 1,781,054, forward strand.
CTGCATTTGACTTCCTTAAGCAGGCCATGTGCACAGCCCCTGTGCAAACCTTTTGTTTTTGCCATTTTTAGGGAAAAAACACACTTGCAGATTTTTTTTTTCCAATTCCCCCCCATCCCCCGCCCCCCCCCAAAAAAATGTCAAATTTAGCTTTAGTTTGGCTATTTTCTCAGTCACCTCAAGGGGAATCCACAAGCCCTGGTTAACTTTAGAATCCCCATGATGTTGGAAGAAAAAAAAAGCTAATTTGGCATGGATAACTTATGTGGAAAGAAAGTATTGGTGGCCTAAGCGTGAAGTACTCCAAATAGCTAAAACAAAAGGGCTCAGCACTGGGGTGGAAAAGCCTCAACAGTTGAGGCGTTAATAAACTGACTTTAAATATTTGATTGACCATTCAAAAAACGTTGCAAAACAAACGTGCTTTTTAAGATGGAAAATATAACAAGTTTTCCATGTATTTCTTATTGGATCCCTCTGACATGCAGAGCTATTTAGTGTACATTAAATAGGCGAAGAAATCAAAGATGGAGGACTAGAATGACCAGTAAGTGACTTTTCCATTTAGTGTGATAATGCGCCAGTTGTGATTTTGGCATTCAATGTATTTATTGTCAACAGTGTTGTCCTTCCTAGTGGCTTGTATCTAATTTAATTCTGTGGCCTCTTTGGGTGGTTGATATTTTTGCTGTTTAGTGACCAAAAGGTACTTCCGTTTCTAGTGAACCATAAGATTTCCCTCGCTTCAGTTAATAAAATGCATACAGGACACAGGCATTGATAGAGTGCTGGAAAAAAATTTAAAACATCTGCACATGTTGTGGGATTCATTTATAGTAGAAATCTCCAATCAGATAGTGGGATAGTAATTAAGTAGGCAAGCTCTACCTTTAAAACTGGTCATAACTTCATTTGGGTTCAGAAACACACTTGTTGGGATGGAATAACTGTCCCAAAAAAATAGAGAACATGGATGTACAACAGAAACATGCATAGATCCTTGACACTTCCTTTATCTATGGAAGAGGTTGTAGACTTCAGAGTAAGCACAAGTTACTCATATTAGTAACCACTGTATTTTTAATGTATTCCTTATGACCCATCCCTACGTCAACTTTGAGTCTCCGAATGCTTTTTCTCCGTCTAGGAGGAGAGAAAAGTAACTGACGAATGGAAATCTGAATAGCTGTGATGTGAATAGATGTTAAGGGAGGTATAGATGAATAGATATGAATGGAAGTTGGACCTCGATGCAGGCATGTTTAGGTCGAGCAAACAGCGCTTGCTCTGTTGCTTAGAGACCTGTTGTGTATGCTTTAGGAGCTGAACTCTGCCCATTGCTTGGTGATTGTTTTTTATTGGTCTCTATTAGTGTCCTTCACAAATACTTACTTGCCAATGGGCAATCCTCCCTATTTGTCCCTCCTTTTCGTTTCCAGTTTTCTCCGATGCAGCAAAGACGAAGTACTATATCCTTACGCTTTAGGTGTTTGTCTTTGTTTGGGGACTACTTTTCTTCTTCCGGTCTTTTCCTGCCTCAGTTCCACACGTGCTTTACGTCCGCCGCACTTTCTATTTGTAGAAACTGCATTGTGAAAACTATCCAAACAGACCTATGCATAGTAGATAAATCACAATGAATTATGTTCTTGAATTTTGATGACATTCTTAACAGCGCAGGCTTATGGCCACTATTTTATAAGATCAGTCTATTGCTGATCACTTTAATGTTATGGGCGGAGCCTGTGTGATGTTCAGATGACGTCACAATCAAAGCCGGTTGGCTGGCTGCCGGCACAGGGGGGAGACGCCATTGCTGTTTCTTTGTTAAAATGAAAGTGTTACTCAGGGCGGAGGTGGGCTACGTGAGTATTTCTCTCCTTCAACTCTGTCCAGGCGTTTTTCCATTTCTTGTTGCCCAGTAAATAAATACCGAAATGTTACGTGCATTTGCAATACGAGCTTGTTTACCTTGTGGCAACATCCATATAGAATCACACTGCGAGGATTCCCTGACCCAGTTAAATAGGACTATGTACAAATACAAAGCTATTACTCGGTTCAGGATGAAAGTCCGAGTTTTAAATTGCATTTGTGGGAGCGTCTGGTGTTTTAGGGGGTATTTCCAAGGGATTTCTTGCATCATTTGTGACGGCCATGTTTGTGTGGCCCGCGTCTGTTTGCTGTGTGTGACTATGTCTGTGTGTTGTGGATGTGTGTGAGAGACCTTGGACATGCCCATATGTCTGTGCCGTGTGTGACCATGTCCAAATGTGTCCTTTTTCTGTGTACCCAAGTCTGTGTGTCTACTGTCTATGCACTGTCTTTGTACGTGGTATGCCTGTGCAGTGTGTGTGTGGGAGTGAAATCATGGGTGTATGCCTGTGTCTGTGCACTGTGTGCCCATGTCTGTGTGTACTGTGTGCTAGGCCTGTGTCTGAATGTGTGCTGTGTCTTTGCACTGTCGGTTTGTCCATGTCTGGGTGTGTGTTGTGTATGTGTGCCTCTGTCTGTGCATGTGATGTGCCCATGTCTGTGCGTGTACTGTGTATGGGCATTATATCTCTGTGTGCTTTGTATGTGTGCGTGTCTGTCTTTGAGCTGTTTCTGTTCGTTGTGGCTGCGTGATTGTCTTTAAAACTCCCTTTTAAAACCCGCCATGTTTCTATCGATGCTTTGCTAAAATGCACTTAAAAATATGTCATTTGAAGCAAATGTTCCCACAATTCTTTGAGACTGGAAGATCACCCAAAGCATACGTTATGTTTGGTTATAATATGCTGGCTGCTTGTAGAGTGGTGTAATCCGCCCTCTATAATTGTATTTAAAATGTTACTCGTAACGCATGATGAATGAAAATGAACCATTTGCCACAGTGGCGCACCCCGCACCTGTAGAATTGTACTTGTTACATCAAAGGTACTGGTCGAATCCCTTTCAAAACACCCCACTTGTCCTCCATTCTGCCAAAACCTCTTGGGGTGAACCCCTGAAGTTGTGTTAAATTTCTAACCAAAGCCACTTTCTGGATGTGTGTGCTCCGCGTTGTACCCCTGGCCACAGCTGGCCCAAAGGCCTTATGAGAGACTTGACGCCACCAGCACCGGCCACTTCTCCTGTCTACAGGGCTTTAAAATACACAACTTTCCAAAATGTATTCAATGCGTCTTGATGCAAAAAGACACAGTTCATCAAAACACCAAAAACGCACTTGATTCTTCAAAGTCGCACCATTTTCTATGGTCTTTCAAAAAACAATTCTGTGACCCTCCTCCCACCCCCCCGCCTCCCCCCAACACACACAAAACCAACCACAGTTGTTGATGTTCTTACTGGGGCCCCATCCCCCAAAAAACACTTACTTCTGGCTACGGGCCTGATAAAACACATGCAAATACCCTTCATTTATATGCGGCAGGTGTACGTTACTCATACATATTAATGGCGTGTGCACAACACATTAATTACTTCCTTTAACTTTAGTTAAGCTGTAAATAAAAGTGTGCCCCCTTATTTAACATATCTCTCAAGGTTAGTGCTGAGTTGAGAAACAGCAGCCCAATGCTGCTGTTACCAGGGGGCCGAATGTAAAGGACAGGTGGGCCGCATGGGGCCCCAGGCCGTACTCTGAGTATCACTGAAGGTCAGGGCAGGACTGGGGAAGCAAAAGCAGTCTTTGCAACAACCATTTGCAATGCAATAGGTCTCGCAGTTATGAGAGTTTGAGCTATTGGCATTGTATATGACAATGCCTTTTATTTGTGTTTTTTTAAACGTAAATAAAAGGCATTGTCATTTGCAATGTCAATAGCTTAAACTCCCGCAAATGCGAGACCTATTGCATTGCAAATGCTTGTTTTACTATTGGAGGCACTTCAGTACTGTTGCAAGCAGTGAGAACCATCCCTGACCGCAATAAGCGGATGGATAATGTGATGAGACAAACATTGTTCTCTTCCAGGGGGGTCCTCATCAATAACCATAAGTTCTGAATTGTCCCGCTCAAGCGAGGGATCCTGAAGGACTTCGCCAAATCTGTACAAAAAATTTACATCTCCATAATGCTTTTCAGTAGAAAAGTATGCTCAAGAAGAAAAAACAATTGTTTTTGCAGACTACTGAAGACTAAAAATGGTGAAATGTAATTTATTTATTATTTTGAAAAAAAAGGCCTCCAATTAAAATAAATAATTAAGAAATTAAGAAGAGTGACCAGACGACACCTTTCACAAACTTTTTTGAGAAAAAAAGAAAGAATGAACGACAATGCAGCGGACAGGCTGCAATAAGCACAGATTAAAACGTTCACTATACCTTTAAGGGTATCACCCTCTGTCCCATCAGGCCTCAGAGGTGACAGTTAGGCCATTTCTTTTTTCCGACCTCTGGCAACAGGATTCTGGAGTTCTGAGCTTGAAATCTTTTTTTGTTTTTTCTCAATTGAAAACCTCTTAAAACACACTGAAATCCATATCACTCAGCATTCCTTAGGACTAGGGCTGTTTATCATTCATTACTAAGTTTGATGGTCTCATGCATCTTTCCAGTTCCAGATACCAGACTTCTTGTGAGACCTTTTACAACAGTGTGAAGAGTACTAGTGGAATCTGACTTCAACCAGCGGGGAGAACAAGTTGAAGCTAACTGAAGATGCGATTCAGTTGTTCCCTATGTGGTGTCGATCAGCCATTCTATTGAAAGGTGTCCCTTTTCATCAGGACATTCCAAACGCAGACCATAGTGACAGATGCTTCCCTCCTAAGTTGGGGCGCTCACATGGACAGTCTGAAAATACAAGGCATGTGGTCAGAAAAGAAAACATCACATCATATGAGCATGCTGGAGTTGAGAGCTGTTCATCTGCCACTGACGTCATTCCTTCTATGAATATGATCGAAAACCCTCCTTGTTCAGATGAACAATACAACCACAATGAGTTATCTGAAGAAGCAGGGGGAAGCCTATCAAGACCACTGTCCCTAGAAGCTCACACCATTTGTACATGGCTCTTTACAAGATATCTTAGCATCCCTGATGTCCATCTATCTGGGGGCTAGAATGAATATGCAGACTTGCTCAGTAGGCTAACACAAAAAAGCACAATTGGGTTCTCAACGAAAAAGTGCTGAAAAGCGTCTTCAAAGAATGGGGCTATCCTCCAGATTTATTTGCAGACACTAACAACAAAATATGCCCAAGCTTCACCTCAAGGTACTTCCAATTAGGCTCAGTGGAGGATGCTCTTTTGATAGACAAGTCAGGGAAATTTCTCTATACTTTATCCCCCATTCTGCGAATACCAACGATGCTGATCAAACTACGCCTTTGGAAAGTGAGGGTGATACAGGTAGCCCTGCAATTGCCACCACAGTAGTGGTTCACGGATCTCCTATACCTGTCAGAGAGACCACACTGGAGGCTTCTGTGTAGATCAGATCTCTTGTAAAAGTTTTGAGGCCAGATCCTGCACCATACATACCATCATTGAACTTATCAGTCTAACTCCTGAATTCTTACAATATGGTTGTAGGAAAGTGCCCTTTTCGATGCTCTTCCCTAACCCCCCCCCCCTCCCACACAAACACGTTTTGGCTCCAATGCTGATGACGTATGACTCTAAAATTGCACTGGAGCCTGCTGCCCAGGCCCCAGTGCCCGTGCTCTCGCCCTAAAACTGTTGTGTACACTGGCAACCCCAATTGACAAGGTCTTAACCCCCTTATAAGTCCCCAGTATATGGTACCAGTGGTTTCTCAGGGCATGGGAGGTAAAGGGGCCCCAAGGGCTTGCAGCACTGTTTCTGCCACCTAGTGGCTCAAGTAAACTACTGACAGCAGGCCTGCCATTGCAGACTGCAGGAACAGTGTAAACTGCTCCATTTTAACTTTGCCCCTCACCATGTGTGGCAAAGTCAATGCACTGCTTTTAATATATGTCGGACACCCACAAGGAAGGCCTCTTAAAGCCCAGGAGGCAGGGTGCATTATATTAAAAGTGTGGACATGTAATTGCAACCTTATATGTCCCTGTAGGGATCTGGTTCTGTATATACTATACCAAAGTAAATTAGATAAGTTCTATTTGTGGTAGTGTGGTTGAGCAGTTAGTCTTATCGTAGGGTGTGTTAAGCATTTTTTGTATTCACTCAGGCAAGCAATGATGGCACACACTCAGAGACTGAATCCAGACAAATTAGGTAAGTATAAAAAGGTATACTTGTGTTTTATTTCTAGAACCAAGCAGGACTTGGCACAGGTAGGTAAAAAATACTTTCAAATGCAAAACTATACATAGAAATGCAATTGTAGATAAAAATATTGTTTCAGGTTTGTATTTGCTTTAAAAACAGTTCAGAGTACTTTAAAAATACTTTGGATTACTTTTGTGTTACTTTTTAGTTACATTGACTACTCCGGGTGATATGCCTAGATATCACACTGTGGGTCCTGCAATTCAATGGTAAGTAAGACCCTTTGCTTTTCATAGCACAGTTACTTTTGTTTCATACAAAAAAAAAAAAACAACAGGTCGACACTTAGAAATGTTTTTGGGGGAAAAAAAACCAACATGGGTTCCTATTCAGAAAAAAGAATGTCTGGGGTTAGAACCAAGGTTCTCTTCCAGGGGATACTCATCAATAGTCATAAGCACTGAATAATCTCCGCCCACGTGCGGGAACCCGGAGCATATATAAAAATACATATATATGTGTATGTAGTAGAAAAGGAGTACATAGTACGAAAAAACACACACATATACATGTATTACATAAAAAAAAATATGCAGCCTCAAACATATCCAATAGGCTAAGAAGCCAGAATTACATGTATTTCTCTAGTATGAAAATGCCATATAAACATATGTAAGAGAAGGACATGTACAGTAAGAGCATTCCGCAAAAAAACCTTTTATTTTCATCAAGAAAACAGTAATGCCAGGCAATTAGCCCAAATAAGGCTGCATAAATAAACAACATCCCTGTACAGAAAAGGAAAAACTGGCACCTCGCCTTTAAGGCCTCAGAGACTCTGAGCACTATGCCTTTAAGACCTCCAGGAGCCCCTGCTCCCATCATGCACCACAGGTGACAGTTAGGTCAGTTCTTTTTTCCGGCTCCTTCTGTGAGGAACCTGGAGCTTGAGCTTAACTGATTTTGACTTTTCCAGTCAGAATTTATATTTCTAACAATATTCTAACATTATTTCTTTTTACTGGTTTTAATATCAGTCTTTTTCTGACTAATTGACATTCTTTTTAGTCAGATATGCCACCTTTATTCGATAAATGTCCTTCCTGTGGGAAGAAGATGGCCAAATCCGATCCTCATTCGGTCTGTGTCGTGTGTCTTCCTTCTTCTCACAACACAGAGACATGCTACCACTGTCGTCAACTTTCAAGTCGAACATTGAAAGACAGAGAGAAGATCAGACTTCTAGCCTTGATGGTGAAAGGAAAGAAAAGTGGGCCAGAAAGTCATCATCCATCTGGAGGGCCCTCTTCTCCAAGGAAACGGCGAAAATCTACTTCACCAAAAGCTGGAAGTAAGAAAAAACATCATAGCATGTCGTCGACGTCGAGACCAACCAAACAAGTCAGGTCGGCATCGAAGACAAGATCGCCGTCGAGAAGTAAGTCGACGTCGAGAGCTATGACCCAAGTGAGATCGAGATCGACGTCGAAGGCAAGATCGCCGTCGAGAGTGAGACCGACATCGAGATCGACGTCGAAGGCAAAATCGCCGTCGAGGAGTACGCCGTCGAAAAGTAAGTCGACGTCGAGACATGTTTCGGGCTCGAAGCATGATAGACCTCGGTCGACGTCGAAACGTCCGTCGACATTATTTCAGAGGTCGACGTCGAGATCTCCGCCACCTTCTCGAAGGTCTGCGTCGAGTCTCTACAATTCACCCTCTCGGACCCGTCAGCGGTCTACGTCGAGGGCAGGGTCGACGTCGAAGACACCGCATGAACACCAGCGGTCGTCGTCGAAGAGACCGACGTCGAGGGCTTCGTCCCATAGATCTCCACCGTCAAGAGTTTCACCTCCACGGTCGTCGTCGATGGTGGCTCATTCTGGTTCGACGTCGAGGCGTTCGACGTCGAGGGACAAGCAAGTTATTCCAGCTGAAGGTTTAGAAAAATCATCTTCAAAATCACGGTCGACGTCGAGGGAAGCTTCTTCCTCGCCTGGTATAACTATTATTCAGGTTACACCAGAGGGCTCTCCGGCGAGAGACAAATCTCCTCCCATCAATATGTCACCCAGATGGTTGGAGGACATTAGGCACTGGAAGAACAAACCCAGATCTACTGAAAGACTTCCTCCCACGGAATCCGCAAGATCTTCCGCTGGTAGGTCCCCGAGACGTTCCAGATCTCCATTAAGTCGGCATTCACGTTCAAAAGAACGCTCAGAACCCCGCCGATCACATACGCCAAGGAGAAGACAGAGGTCTCCTACAACGACCTCATCAACAAGGTCATCGTATAGAGACTATTCCCCTACTATATCGTCAACCCCACCATCCAGAGTTTCTCCTGTTGACGATATGGGGACATTCAACGAGGTTCTCTGTAGAGGTGCCAGCAAGTTGAATATAACCATGACTGTGCCTCAGGTTTCTACATCTGTTATATTCGAAACTTTGCACCATCGAGCTTCTGCAAAGCCTCTTCTACCTTTGGTACCAGGATTATTAGAGCCTGCGATGAAGACTTTTTGACACCTGCCACAGTGGGCTCGGGTCCCGCAAGGATTTCAAAAAGTATAAGGCCCCAGACCAAGATCCTTTATTTCTGCGGTCTGACCCGCCACCGGATTCTCTTATAGTCGCCGCCGCCAGAAAAGCACATGCAAATACCTCTATGTCATCTGCTCCTCCAGAGAAGGATAGCAAAAACATGGATTCTTTGGGACGGCGAATGTGCAATACATCAGGATCCGTTATGAGAGTGGCTAGTGCAGCCGCTCTACTGGGACGATATGACCGGTCTTTATGGGACTCTCTGACGAGATTCACAGACAGATTACCCAAAGAGGATCAAAAAGACTTTCTAGAGATTGTACAGGAAGGGGGCCTGGTTGCTAATCAGATCATTAGTACAGCGGCCGACTCTGCAGATTTGGCAGCTCATGGGTACGCACATGGCGTTTGTTCCCGAAGATCAGCCTGGCTTCGACTCACAGGTCTCAAGCCCGATGCTCAAAGAAAGATAGCCAATCTGCCCTTTAATGGATCATCGTTGTTTGGTTCACATGCTGACGACGAAATGGCAAAAATGAAAACTGAGTTGGATACTCTCAAGGCTGTAGGCCTCGAAAAGAAGAAAGAATTTCGTCGTCGTTTTCGCCCCTATGATAAACGCTCTTTTCAACAGCGAGGTCAATCATCTAACTGGTCATCGCAGAACCAAGGTCAGACGCAACAAAGATCCCAGTTCCAGCAACGCAGACCTGGACGTGGCAGAGGTGGAAACAAACAACAGTCAACAGCACCAAAGCAGCCACAAAAGCAATGAGATGTGTCTTCCTCCAAAGCTGTTGTCCACTCCGGTGGGAGGAAGTGTTTCATTACATCTGGAGGAGTGGAGACGTATAACAAAAGACAAATGGGTCATCAACATTGTTCAGAATGGCTATCTTCTCAGATTCATAACTCCTCCTCCATCAATACCTCCAAGAGGCATTTCTCACCACAACAAACGATTGTTACAAAAGGAGATAAACACCTTAGTGAAGAAAGGAGCTATAGAAAAAGTCCCCGCTCCTCAAAGAAATCAAGGAGTCTACTCTCGTTACTTCCTTGTAAGAAAAAGAGGCCCAGCCACAGAATACAGACCTATTCTGGACTTGAGACTGTTGAACAAACACATTCGCAGAGAAAAATTTCGAATGTTGGCACTCCATCAAATTTTTCCACAGCTTCATCAAGAGGATTGGATGTGCTCCATCGACTTGCAGGATGCATACTTCCACGTACCAATCTCAAAGAAACATCGCAAATTTCTACGCTTTCGAGTGTCTTTTCAACATTACCAGTACTCAGTTCTCCCGTTCGGGCTCAAATCAGCTCCCGAACATTCTCCAAATGTATGTCTGTGGTGGCCGCTTTTCTCCGCAAGCAGAAAATATTCATATATCCTTACCTAGACGACTGGCTCCTGAAGAGCTCATCTCCAACTCTGCTGCAGGATCATCTCACGTGCTGCCTTCAGCTTCTCCACAACTTGGGCCTTCACGTCAATTTCAAGAAATCCATACTAAATCCAACGCAAAAGATCCATTACCTAGGCTCCTTCCTGGACACCAAAAAGCAAGCGTGTGTCCTTCGGAGGAGAGATTGTCATCAATCCAAGGAAAATGTCTGACTCTTCTTCACACGCATCTCCCAACAGTTCGACAGGTGTCATCACTACTGGGATCGATGGCATCGTGCATCTTTATAGTACCAAACGCACGATTACACATGCGTCCACTACAACAATGTTTGGAGGACCAGTGGATGCAAGTATCAGGGCGCTGGGAGGATCAGGTAATTCTCCATCAATCAGCCAAAGACTCCATCCGGTGGTGGATGAAGCGATCGCACCTGATGAAGGGAGTCCCTTTCCATCAGGACCCTCCAACCCAGACTTTAGTCACGGACGCCTCTCTTCAGGGTTGGGGTGCTCATATGGGCCCTCTGCAAGTACAAGGTCTATGGTCCGACTCCGAAAAGAGCTACCACATCAACCTGCTAGAACTGAGAGCAGTACATCTAGCACTCAAGTCCCTGGTTCCGTCGTTCAAGTCTCGCTCCATTCTGATCCAAACGGACAATACAACGACGATGTATTATTTGAACAAACAGGGAGGTACCCGATCAAGGACACTCTCCATAGAGTCTCAAACCATATGGAACTGGCTTCTAGCGAGAGACCTGTCAATAGTAGCCATTCATCTACCGGGCTCTCTCAACTCCCAGGCGGACTTCCTCAGCAGAGACTTCGTCGAAGCCCACGATTGGGTTCTCAACAACGAAGTCGCTCAAAGCATCTTTCGAGAATGGGGAACGCCAGACATCGACCTGTTTGCAGACGCGGTAAACGCAAAATGCCCCGCCTTCGCATCCAGGTGTCCCCAACAAGGATCTCGAGGGAATGCCCTTTTGATCGAATGGTCTCAGAGCTTACTGTACGCCTTTCCACCGATTCCGTTGATACCAGTTGTAATCAACAAGCTGTACAGGACCACCTCCAGGATGATCCTAATAGCCCCGGAGTGGCCTCGCCAGTGGTGGTTTCCGGACCTCCTTCAACTATCGGAAGTACCACACAAGAGGTTGCCATGCCGCCCGGATCTCCTATCCAAACAGGCAGGGAGAGTATTCCATCCCAACCTGTCCTCCCTCCGGTTGACAGCATGCCTCCTGAAGTCATACAATATGGACACCTACAATTGAATCCAGACTGTATGGCTATTCTCAAAGAAGCGAAAAGACCTTCCACGAGGAAATCATATGCCTTTAAGTGGAAGCGGTTCTTCCTATGGTGTGTGGACAATGGACATGATCCCATCCGGGGTCAGGAACAGGTGATTTTACCCTATTTGCTGCATTTGGCTAGATCTGGTCTTCAGTTCTCTTCTATCAAAGTCCACCTTGCAGCAATCACAGCCTATAGGAAGTCCCCCCACCAGGCTTCTTTGTTTAGAATTCCGGTGGTTAAGGATTTCCTTGAGGGCTTAAAAAGGTTTATCCACCAGTCAGGTCTCCCTCTCCTCCTTGGGAGCTTAACATTGTGTTAACAAAGTTGATGGGGTCTCCTTTCGAGCCTATTCATAAAGCTTCCTTACAGCATTTAACATGGAAAGCCGCGTTCCTGGTGGCCATTACTTCTGCTCGCAGGGTCAGTGAGATCCAGGCTCTTTGCTGTAAGGAACCTTATACTGTGTTTCACGCTAACAGAGTAGTTCTCAGAACTCACCCTAGCTTTTTGCTTAAAGTGGTCTCGGACTTCCATATTAACCAGACTATCACTTTACCTACCTTTTTTCCGAATCCTTCGAATCCTCCGGAAAGATCTCTTCACTCACTAGATCTCAAGAGGGTTCTGAAGTTTTATTTGGACAAAACAAAGACACTGAGGAATTCGGAACGTTTGTTTATTAACTATGGTCCTGTTAATACAGGTTCTGCAGCTTCCAAGAGATCCATTTCTAGATGGATAGTTTCTTGTATTCTACTGTCATACCAATTGGCCAACAAATCCCTTCCGGGGAAGCCTAAGGCACATTCCACTAGGGGAAAGCTTCTACCACGGCTCTCCTGAGGAATGTCCCCATGGCAGAGATTTGTAAAGCAGCTACATGGCGATCAGTTCATACCTTTACTCGCCACTACTGTTTAGATACTGACACGCAGGCAGATGCTCAGGTGGGGCAGGCCTCGCTGAGAAACTTGTTTGCAAATACTGTTTAAAATGTGTATCTTAATTGAGTTCTCTGTGTTTTGCTCGTCCGCACGGAAGTGGGTATGGGCTTGCTACTCTATTCAGTGCTTATGACTATTGATGAGTATCCCCTGGAAGAGAAGGATAAGTTACTTACCTGTAATCCTAGTTCTCTTCCAGGGGTATACTCATCAAAGTCATAAGCAACCCGCCCTCCTCCCCGGACGAGCATTGACAGTTTACTCGATATTCTTGCATCTTTGATGCAGGTTCCTACAGGTTTCTTATACCGTACAAAAGAACTGACCTAACTGTCACCTGTGGTGCATGATGGGAGCAGGGGCTCCTGGAGGTCTTAAAGGCATAGTGCTCAGAGTCTCTGAGGCCTTAAAGGCGAGGTGCCAGTTTTTCCTTTTCTGTACAGGGATGTTATTTATTTATGCAGCCTTATTTGGGCTAATTGCCTGGCATTACTGTTTTCTTGATGAAAATAAAAGGTTTTTTTGCGGAATGCTCTTACTGTACATGTCCTTCTCTTACATTATATGTTTATATGGCATTTTCATACTAGAGAAATACATGTAATTCTGGCTTCTTAGCCTATTGGATATGTTTGAGGCTGCATATTTTTTTATGTAATACATGTATATGTGTGTGTTTTTTCGTACTATGTACTCCTTTTCTACTACATACACATATATATGTATTTTTATATATGCTCCGGGTTCCCGCACGTGGGCGGAGATTATTCAGTGCTTATGACTTTGATGAGTATACCCCTGGAAGAGAACTAGGATTACAGGTAAGTAACTTATCCTTCCCCTAGGTACAAGGAGGCACTCAGGTTGCACCACGAGCGGTACTAGGGCGGCCGGGTGCATAGTGCTGAGGTCCTTGGCTATTAGCCAATGGGGCTGGGGGGGCATCTGTTAGGGCTGCTTACGAGCAGTCCACTCGATTGTGGGAGCAAAGTTCCTAGATTAAGATCAGCACCGCAGGGGGCCACAATCGGCACAGGAGTTGCACCACCATCGGCACAGGGGCGGCCGGATGCAGGGTGCCAAGGAGATGTTGGGAGCCCTGTTGATTCCAATAGAGATCTCAGGTTCAGAAGAAAGGCTGCAGGCTCGGGCAAGGAGGTTTCGTGAGGGCAACCACAGGCAAGAGAGGTAAGTTGGGTTTCTCCAGTATTGGGGTGTCTTTCATAGATTCACATGCTTGAATATTCCCCGTCGGCGAAGTGGGAGTCCCACGGTACATAACATAGCAATGTAGCAATAACATAACCATAGTATAGGTAAGAAATAACCATAGAGTAGCATTGAAACATAGAACTCAATGGATAGAAAAACTTGTCACTTTTACAACATATCAAAGTCATTGTAAATAGTCCAAACTCCAGCCAATCAGGCGCTAGCACCCTCTAGAATGTTCTCCTCAGAGGCTCAGGCCCTCAGATTTTCTACCGCACGTCGTGTGAAGGGAGTCTCCCTGAGCTCTGCTCAGTTTTTTCTCATTTTTCTTCTAAAGAAATTTTTTGCCATGTCTACAACCAAGAAGTCCCTCTTCAGACCCTGTGGAACATGTGGAAAACAGCGACTTCATTCTGAGGATCCTCATAAGAAGTGCATTTATTGCCTCTACCCTGAACACCAGGTAAAGGATTGTAAATTTTGCAGGACTTTCTCTCAAAAGACATTAAAGGACAGAGAGGGCCGTCTCCTTCTGTGGCTCCAGAAGTTGAAGACTATGAATAACCCCCTGTCAGATGTGGACAGTGTTTCCTCGGTCCGCACTGCTTCCATCATTGAAGAGAGCCAGTGAGTCGGAGAAAGCTTCTCCTAAGATTAAGGTGGTGAAACAACATCATGTTGTTAAGTCCACGGACCTGCCTTCGTCTTCAAAGGGGGTGTTTCCTGCCCCTCAGAGTCTGTCTTCACCCTCTACGCCCCTGAGATCTGACTCTCAGGCGTCTAAATCTAAATCCGTATTTGTAAAGCGCGAACTACTCACCCTTACGGGTCTCAAGGCGCTGGGGGCCGTCGTGGAAATTAAGTGAGCTATTGCCCAGAGTCACATGGTGCTGAGCTGAGCTGCCGCCGGAGCCGGGGATCGAACCGTGAACCCTGTGCTCCGAAGTCAGCTGCCCTGGCCGCTGCACCACACCTCGTCCAAGACTCTATCTGAGCAGTTATTGCCTAAAAAACTGGCTATCTCGTCGACGAGCTCGTCGTCGCTCCCTCCGTCGACGAGGACTTCTGTCGTTGCTTCTACGACGACGACTTCGACTTCTTCGTCTATGATGCCGGCTATGGTCCTGTCGTCGGCAACGTCGACGTTGGTGTCGGTGAAGGTGAGGCCTCTGACGCTTACGGTGCCTTTGACTTCGTCGACGGCGTCTACTAAGCATAAGAAGCATTCGTCGACACGCTCTTCTTCGTCGACGAAAGGGTCGACTTCGTCTGCGGTGGCTTCGTCGACGGTGGCTTCGTCAGTAGTTCAGCGGCACCATCTCTCGTCGAAGGCGACAGCGTCGACGGCTGAGTCCATGGATTTAGTTCCTTTGAAGGCTACAGGTTCTCTGCTTCATCGCCGACAGTCTTCCTTGGATACCTTGCTCCCAATTCAAACGACTCCTCATCCTCCAGCAGAGCTGTTCTCTTCTGACGCTGGTGAGGGTGATTCGGACGAGGATGACAATTTTCGGGCTGCTCGTAGTCCCTCTGAGCTTCTAATTAAATGCCAGGATTTTGATGAAGACCAGGAGTATGAGGATTTTTTGGACCGTACCGGCCACCCAGCACCGGATTTTCCCATGGCGCAAATGCCCATGTCCCTTATTTCCAATCTTCAATTTATGCTGGATGACTATTACCGTCGTTTTCCAACCTCAGTCCAGTCCTCTCCAGCACCACAAGCGCCTCTTCCACCTCCGCTCACTGCAGAGCCGCTTTCCACGCCTTCTACATCGGCGTCACAACTACAACGCCAGGACACTCCTCATGTCATTGAGGAAGACAATGATGATCATGATGAGGAGGACAGAGAGGAGGGTGAGCTGGATGATAGATCCCTCCTCACTGAATGGGACGGTTATCAGATGCAAACACCTTCCCCCACCGCTCCAGCTCCTCTTGATTCTCCACCGGTGGACATCGGTGGTTTTCATGTCCTCATGGAAAGGGCGGCAAAGAGATTTCACCTCCCTATGGTCACTAGAGACGAGGATTGTTTCTTGTACAACTTTAAAGACCAGCCACAGAAACAAGTCCGTGCTATTCCCATCATCGATTTTATTTGGCAAGAGGGTCTCAAGCTCATGCAGAACCCTAATTCCATTCCTGCTGTCCTGCCACGACTGGATAAAAACTTCAAGGCCCCTGCAAATTCGCCTGCTTGAATTGCACAGCCGAAACCTGATTCCATCATTACTCAGGCAGCACAACGTCGTGCCAGGAATCCCTCGTCTCTGTTATCGGCTCCTCCGGACCGTGAGGGAAGACGCCTTGATGCTATTGGTAAAAAGTTCTCCACTATGGCGGCAACTACAGTCCGGGTGGCCAATTCTTTAGCTATCCTCGGCTGTTATGACCGTCAGATGTGGTCGGACATTTCTCCCCTCGTAGATTTGATACCAGAACCTTCTAAGGCAGAGGCACTGAAAATTCTTCAAGAAGGGGAAAGGATTTCCTCTGAGATTATTGATTGTGCTGTTGATGTCTCTTCTACTGGTTTTCGACAACTGGCAGGCGCGGCAGTCCTCAGGCGGCAGGGCTGGTTAAAAGCCACTTCTTTCCGTCAAGAGGTACAGACGAAGATATTGGACATGCCTTATGACGGTGAATCACTGTTTGGCCAACACATTGATGATGCCCTTCAGACGATCAAGAAGGACACCGACACTGCTCGTGCCTCGGCACTCTTCAATTTAAAAAACAGCCTTTTCGTGGTGCGAGGGGTCGTGGCTCCTCCTCCTCCTCTTCCTTTCGGGGAGGTTCCAATCAGTACCGGCAGTACAACTCTTTTCAAAGCCAACAACGTTACTCCTCCCAGAATCAACAATAGTACAGACAACCGCCGGCGGCATCTTACAAACAGTACAGAGGTAAATCCTCTTATAGAGGAAGAGATTCCTCCAAGAAACAATGACTTTTTCCATCTCCCACCCTTGATACCTCCCACCCACACAAAGGTTGGAGGTCGAATCTCCCGCTTCTACTCCAAATGGTCAGTGATTACTACCGATCGATGGGTTCTGGATATTGTGCGCAAGGGGCACGCTTTAGAGTTTGTAAAAATCCCTCCCAATTCTCCGCCCAAAGGTCCTCCTCCTGCCCATCTAAAGGAACTTTTAGGTCAACTCACAATCTTGTTGAGAAAAGGCGCGATCGAAGTGGTGCCAAAACTACAAAGGGGCAGAGGATTCTATTCAAGGTTCTTCCTTATACAGAAAAAGTCGGGAGAATGGCGCCCCATTCTGGACCTACGCTCCCTAAACAAATACCTCAAAAAGCAGACATTCCGAATGTTGTCTCTTCAGGAGGTGCTTCCTTTACTATTCCAAGAAGAGTACATGACCACACTGGACCTTCAGGATGCCTATTTTCATGTCCCGATCCTGCCCAGGCACAGAAAATACCTCAGATTCAGAGTGGCTGGGAGAGATTTCCAATTCAAGGTCCTTCCATTTGGCCTTCGTGCCGCGCCCCGAGGGTTTACCAAGGTCCTGGCACCGGTGGCAGCTTATCTTCGTCTAAAAGGAGTACAAATATTTAACTATCTCGACGACTGCCTTCTAAAGGCACGGTCGTTCGAACTGGTATCCCGGCACACTCTACTTTGCAGGTCCCTCTTCCAGTCTCTGGGCCTTACGTTCAACCTGGAAAAGTCTCAATTTGTTCCCGCTCAACTCAGGACGTTCTTGGGGCCCATAATAGACACCAAACTGGCAAAAGCCTTTGTGTCACACGAAAGGCGTCAACGACTTTGCAACCTAGCGACCTCCCTCCAGTCAAGAAAGTCCGTTTCTGTTCGGCAGTTGAAGTCTTTGCTAGGGATGCTGTCCTCTTGCATTCCCTTAGTCCCTCACTGCCGACTGAAAATGAGACCCATCCAAGAGGAACTCGACAAACAATGGGCTCAAGTTTCAGGATCCTTCAACGATATGATCAAGGTCACATCTCGGATGAAAACGGCTCTGTTCTGGTGGACTCTCGACACAAACGTCTCTTCAGGTCGTCCATTTCTGGTGGACACCCCAAGTTTCACTCTCACAACAGACGCATCGCTCAAAGGGTGGGGAGCGCACCTTCAGGGCCTCACAGTCAAAGGAAGGTGGGATACCCACCAACGGACCTGGCACATCAACCTTCTGGAGTTACTTGCCATATTTCTGGCTCTAAAGGCTTTTCGCACCATCATTCAGGGAGCTTCGGTGTTGATCCGGACGGACAACACAACATGCATGCACTATATAAACAAACAAGGGGGCACACGATCCATTTTGCTATCCCTTCAGGCTCAAAAAATGTGGGATTGGGCAATCCAGCATCAAGTCACTCTGACGGCAGTACATGTTCCGGGAGCGTCCAACATTCTAGCGGACTCTCTGAGCAGGTCAACCTCTTCCACCCACGAGTGGGAATTACATCAACCCACACTGGATCACATCTTTCGGTTATGGGGCCCCCCGAATCTGGATCTGTTCGCAACCAATCTGAACCGCAAATGCCCATTCTACGCAAGTTGGCTTCCCCAACCGGAGTCGTGCGGGAATGCTTTTTTGATGAACTGGTCAAAAATATATGCCTACGCTTTTCCGCCGATTCTTCTGGTCCCCAGGGTTCTTCGGAAAATGAGGAGAGAACCTTGCCACATTCTTCTAATAGCTCCCAGGTGGCCTCGGCAAATCTGGTTTACGGAACTCCTGCTCCTGTCGCAGTGCGACCCGATTGTATTCCGCCCAATTCCGGATCTTCTGACAATGGATCAGGGACAGGTTTGTCATCCCGATCCGGCATCTCTTCGTTTAGCGGCCTGGAACCTGAGCACTATGAGTTTGCCAACTTAAACATTCCTTCAGACTGCAGGGAAGTTCTTGCTAAGGCTAGGGCAGCCTCCACTGTGAAAACTTACAAACTCAAATGGAAACGGTTCTGTCTTTGGTGTGAAGCCGCTAAAGTACACCCCGTTCACTCTACACCAGACCAACTTTTGCCTTTCTTTTTACATCTAGCAAAATCAGGCCTCTCGCATTCTACTCTTAAAGTTTTTCTGGCAGCAATCTCAAGATTTCGACAGGATGGTTCCACCTCTCTTTACTCCTCCAGAGTAATTCAACAGTTCTTCAAGGGCCTTTTTAGGATGTTTCCCCCAATTCGTCGCCCGCCTCCTCCTTGGCATTTAAACATTGTATTGGCACAGCTCATGAAGCCCCCATTTGAACCAATCCATAAGGTCGATCTCAAATTCATTTCTTGGAAGACTTCGCTGCTGTTGGCTCTCACTTCTTCCCGTCGAGTCAGTGACATACAGGCTTTTACTATTAAACCGCCTTTTCTTCACTTCACCAAGGACTCTGTCTTGCTCCGCACCAATCCGGCATTTATCCCCAAGGTGCCGTCTGATTTCCATCTTAATGAGCCGGTCATTTTAAAAACGTTTTTTCCTAATCCTCAAACATCAGCAGAAAGGACACTCCATTCTTTAGATGTTAAAAGATGTCTAAAATTTTATCTTCAAAGGACGGCTAGTATCCGTAAGACTGACCAACTTTTTGTAGCCTACGGACGGATGCGAAAGGGGCATCCAGTCACCAAACAGACTATTGCACGCTGGATATCTACAGCAATTGCTTTTTGCCATCAACAAGCTGGGAAGCCACTTACTGCAACTGTTCGAGCGCATTCTACCAGAAAAGTTTCCGCTTCTACTGCGCTGTTTGCTGGTGTACCTCTTCAGCACATCTGCAGAGCTGCAACATGGTCCAGCAGATGCACCTTTACCAAGCACTACTGTCTGGAAGCTGCTGACAACGCTGACACAGCCGTGGGGCAAGCGGTCCTACGTAATCTCTTTAAATAAGGTGAGCCTCTGTTGCTTCCCTCCTCCTGTATACAAGGTACCGTTTTTCTATGCTTCAGTATCTCTATTATACTGTGTTTTACGATTGATTTATATGTACCTTGCATTATCTTGGTATCACTGCTAACTACTCTTATTCAAGCATGTGAATCTATGAAAGACACCCCAATACTGGAGAAGAACAAAAGTTACTTACCTGTAAACTGTGGTTCTCCAGTATTGGTGTCTTTCATAGATTCACATGCGACCCACCCTCCTCCCCTCAGAGGCTTTACTCTTCTGCTTGACTCTTATGTCACTCTTGTGCTACGAAATCTGAGGGCCTGAGCCTCTGAGGAGAACATTCTAGAGGGTGCTAGCGCCTGATTGGCTGGAGTTTGGACTATTTACAATGACTTTGATATGTTGTAAAAGTGACAAGTTTTTCTATCCATTGAGTTCTATGTTTCAATGCTACTCTGGTTATTTCTTACCTATACTATGGTTATGTTATTGCTACATTGCTATGTTATGTACCGTGGGACTCCCACTTCGACGACGGGGAATATTCAAGCATGTGAATCTATGAAAGACACCAATACTGGAGAACCACAGTTTACAGGTAAGTAACTTTTGTTCTTATGGGGGATGCCTGGACACCGTTGGTTGGGCCACCCAAGGCCGTGGGGCGTCGGGTGCAGGGATGTCTTTAGGCGTCAAGTTTTCTTACCAGCTCCAGTCGGGGGGTACCCCTCAGATTGAGGCTGCAGGCGACGGGTAGAAGGTAGAGGCAGGTCAGGGATCACCAGATCCCAGGTCAGGATCGCTGGGGAGACCTCCTTGTGGTTTTGGACCATTCAGGCTGTGGGCGTTGGGTGCAGAGTGGTGCAGAACCGCGAATCCGGCTGGATCAGGGGTCTCTGATGGAGTCTTTGGTTTGAGCAAATCCGGTGCTCACCGGTGACTGACTCTTTTTTTGGTGAAGGCAGGGCAGGTCCTCCGGGTTCTGGATGGCTGCTGGACACGCTGGGCTTTTGGTGGTTGCAGGTCAAAGTCGGGACAGGCCGGTAGGGCTGGGGCCAAGAAGTTGTTGTCCTCTCTTCGTTCCTTCTTCTCGAATCTGAGGAGGCAAGGTTCAGGGTCGCCCCTAAATACCAAATATAGGGGCTTTGTGCGGTTTGCAGGTTGAGACCAATGGGTCCCTTGCTTGGGGTGAGTACACCCCCCTATTATGCCTACCTCCAGTGGGAGGGGGGCATGAGCCTCTCTCTGATTGGCTGGGTCCCCTCATCTTGAAGATGGAGGGGACTGAGATGTGTACTTCACCTTGCCTCCCCCACCTGAGGGGTGGGGGTTGACAAAGGTGGGCACTCCTCTCGTCCTAACTTGGTTTTCCCGCCGATTCTCCTCACCCCCCCAAAGTGGGGGTCAGAACTTTTGGGAGCCAGTTGCTAGGGCAGCAAAAGGCTGGGTCAGCTAACAAGGGTGGCAGGCCTTTGAAGCTTCCGCTTCGTGGACCCAGCCCATCCTGGGGAGGAGGCATGACACCTCTGCCCAGGATGGGCATTGTTTCTGGGCCCAGAGACCGGAGGCCTCTACCCAGGCGTCCAGAAACCTGTCTGGTGGTGGCAAATGGCAGGTAGCTATATTCAGCAACCACACCATGGCTGGTCGTTTTACAGGGGGCATCTCTAAGATGCCCTCTGAGTGCATTTTGCATTAAAACCCACACTGGCGTCAGTGTGGGTTTAATGTGCTGAGATGTTTGCAACCAATCTTCCCAGGTTTCAGTAAAGCCCTTATGGAGCTGTGGAGTTTGTAATGACCAACTCCCAGACCATATATTCTTTATGGCTTTACTGAACTTACAATGTCTAACAATGGGCTTAGACACTGTATGGGTACAGTGCTCATGCTACTCTACCCTCACCTGTGGTCTAGTGCACCCTGCTAGAGGGGTGACTTACTCAGCTCAGCTAGTTGCCCCAGCTTCTCTGTGCTCTGGCTGGCAGCCCTCGCTTTCTGGTGCCAAGACGGTATTCTGACCTTCTGCCAAGTAGTGTGGACACTCCCAGGAGTCGGGAACAAAGGCCTAAGCAGGAAGGTGGTCACACCTCATTCCTCTCATGATGACTAGTGAAGTGGCATATCAAGGCGGTGAGCTTCAAAGGCTACAGTGCCTCCGATATGTATCAGGGGCTGCCTCCCAAAGGAGAAAACAGCCCCCCAGGCACATGTGCTCCCGGAGAGGCAGAAATTTAGGTATGCGGGAGGTGTACACGCCCAGAAGGCTAGCCACACCCCTAGGGTGGGCTGCCCGTTCTGTACAGCTAAGAAAGACCAATGCCATTTTGAAAAGTGGTGGAAATAGTGGGTTCCCGGTAGAAAAGGTGACCTACACCCCCAGATGGTCACCTCAGGAGCAGACTAGCTGCAGGGACTAGCAGCCCATTGGCTACTTGCTTCCACACCCCTAACTCCTCTAAATCTAGAATTTAAGAGACCCCCTGACACCAGAACCTCAGTTGTGTATCAACCTGCATCGAAGAAGACAGAAGAGACCTGTGTCTACGACAACAGGACTTGCACAAAACAAAAGAGGGATACTCTGCAACTGTGGCAACGCTCCTGGAATCCAGATCTGTGACTGGGGGGGGTGAGTGTCTGAAAAGTTTCAGCGTTCCGTCCATCATCTCCATGTGTTTGCTTTGTTCGCCCTACATTGGCAGGGTGTGCCCAGACGTGGATCCATTGCCCATTTTGCCACTGGATTCAAGCTAGCCTTGCTGATGAGCGGTGCTACCCTGAAACCAGTACCAGGATGCTGGTTTCCCGTCCAGGGAACACCTGGCTTGGCAGTTCGGGCTGGACTGTTTCCATGTGGAACAGGGTCAAGACTGATCTGCATATGGCTGGGTCTGAACTGGGGTGGCGAAGTGAGCTAAAGAATGATGATGGATTCAATCCAGATCTGTGACGGGGGAGAATGTCTGAAAAGTTTCAGCGCACCATCCATCATCTCCTTGTGAACGCTCCTGGAACTGCTAGATTGTTAGACCTGGTACCATTGGCGTGAGTCTCCCTTCCATTTTTTGCTGATGTCTCCTCTGTTTTTGATATGTTTTGCTGGTTTAGATGCTTTGGGCACTATACCACTGCTATTCAGTGCCACAGTGCAAGTGCTCCCTATTGTAAATTGTTGTAATGGATTAGTGACTCCATGATTGGCTTATTTGATTTACTTGTCAAACCCTAGTACAGTGCACAATGTGTGCCCAGGGCCTGTAGATCAAATGCTGCTAGTGGGCTTGCAGCACTGATTGTGCCACCCACAGAAGCAGCTTGTAAAGTGTGTCTCAGGCCTGCCATTGCTGAGCCTGTGTGCAGTCCAGTACTGCCATGTTGACTTGGTAAGTGCACCCACTTGCCAGTCCCTAAACCTTCCCTTCTCTTCCAGAGGATCCTCATCAATAGTCATAAGCACATGAATATTCCCGCCCATGCGCGGGACCCCGGAAACACATTACATATATGTGAAAAACCATATATGTAGCTCTATATATATATCCATATATATATAAAAATACACAATGTAGCCTCCCATAAACATGCTGAGCAATGTTGTAAGGAATTCTCTTGCACATAAACATATTCCAATAAAGCAGGGAGAAAAAAAACTTTTGAAAACTGCTTTAATAAACAGCAGACAACACAATCCTGCACGGAATAAATGAAGAAAACATTGCCGGCACATAGGCTGCATTGTGGAAACATTAGTGTAGAAAGCTGAAAAGCTAACCCACATAAACACTCAGATAAACTGGCACAGTGCCTTTAAGGCAGCCATGACCCCTAGCTTCCCATCATGCCTCAGGGGTGACAGGTCAGTTGTTCTTTCCGGCTCCTTCTGTCAGGACCCTGGTTACTTCAGCTCTACTTCTTTTTTCTGATTTTCTGCCAGAAAATACTTCAATTTTGGATAAAACCTCTTACTTCGACATCTTTTTGGTGTTAAAGTATTTCTCTACTGTTTTTTTTTTTAGAGAATTGAGCATTGTTTCACAACAGAATGCCCTCTCTTTTGACTCTTGCCCTTCCTGTGGCAAGAAGAAGGCCAAATCAGACTTCCATCCTGTCTGTATTCTATGCCTTCCTTCTGAGCATAATCCTAAATCCTGCCAGCATTGCAAGCTGCTGTCCAACAGAACTTTAAAGGACAGAGAAAGGATTCGTCTCCATGGATTGGCTGAGAAGAGAAAATCACCTTCTAGAGACAAGCCTCCGATGAAGAAGAGGAAAGAGAGCTTATCTACAAGTAAGATTCCAGTATGCTCTCCATCGGCGTCGGGCTCGCCGCCTCAAATCCCTTCATCGGCAACAAAAACGTCGATGAGAAGACCATCGACGGCGGGCTCGCCGTCGAGAGAACACCGGTCGTCGTCGAAGAACGCAGGTACGTCGAATCCTCCGCCGTCGTCAACCGGGCGACGATCGGCGTCGAGGAGTCGCTCTCCGTTGGTGCGGGCTCGCCCAGCGTCGAGGCACAGATCTCCGTCATCGCCGTCGATACGGTGTTCGACGTCGAGACAGGCTCCGCCGTCGCAGGCTCTCCAGCGTTCGGCGTCGAAGCAAGCATCTCGGTCGACGTCACCCAGACGGCAGTCGACGTCGAGACACACTTCGTCACCTGAGGATAGATGCTCATCTCCTCCGCAGTCGTCCAGGCGGCGTTCGACGTCGAAGGCAAGATCCTCTCCGACGGCGAGGTATTCGACGTCAAGACCAAGGGTAAAATATACCAAACGGCGTTCGACATCGAGACGGCGGTCTCCGTCGACGGCGAGAAGGTCAGCGTCGAGAGAAAGATCGACGTCGAGACGGCGGTCTCCGTCGACGGCGAGAAGAGCGTCGAGAGAAAGATCGACGTCGAGAAGATTTTCTCCGTCTACCCGCTCATCGTTGAGGTCTCCAAGCTCAACGTCGAAGGCGAGGTCTATGGGCGCCAGACACACTGAGAGGTCGACGTCGAAGAGAAATTCACCAGTGATGGTGACACAGAGCAGGTCGACGTTGAGACACACCCCCATCGACGTCACATCGCTCATCCAGACGCCGATCACGCTCTAGAAGCTGCAGAGAGTCATCTCACTCCATCCGCAGCTCACCCCAGACGGTGGCGTCATCACGCAGTGCTTCTGTTCATTCGCAGGAACCTACAAAAGCACCGCCAGGAGGTTCTCCAAGGAGACAGCGATCTCCTTCCATCCATGTCTCTCCCAGATGGCTTCAACCACTCCATCATTGGCAGACGGGGTCCACAGGTCACGCTCAACGACCTACGACCTACTCCAGTCCGCAGCACAGATCACCATTACAGCGTCTTGTGCAGGAAGTGGACAAATCACCCACCACTCGGGCCAGGGAACACCGAGGCAGATCCCCTGAACTCAGGTCGTCTCAGGGACATCGCAAGAGGCGGCGTACACCATCTTGGTCTTCCTCTTCGACACATTCATCCAAAAGGGATTACTCACCTACCCTGACGGATAGTCCTCCCTCCAGAGTGTCGCCTATTGATGATGTGAACACTTTTCATGATGTTCTCACCAGAGGGGCTCAGAAGCTGGGCATCACCATGTCAGCTCCTCAGACAGCCAAGTCCATCATTTTTGAGACTCTCCACCAAAGGTCTGCGACTAGACCATTGCTTCCTTTGGTCCCTGGCATCATCGAGCCGGTAATGGATCTCTTCCTTGCTCCAGCATCGGCTAAAGCAGCACCAGCTCGGATTCTTAAAAAATATAAGCCAGCTGCATCGGATCCTCTTTTCCTTAGATCGGATCCGCCTCCGGACTCTGTTATAATTGCAGCAGCGAAAAAGACACATGCGGTTGCATCTTCCTCCTCCGAACTCCGGATAAAGAGAGTAGAGCACAAGACTCTTGGGGACAGAAGGCTTGTGGCTCTGCAGCGTCTTCTCTGCAAGTGTCCAACGCTGCGGCTCTGCTGGGTCGTTATGACAGATCACTATGGGACTCACTGGAGCGCTTCAAGGACAAGCTCCCAAAGGAGGATCAGCAGGACTTTTCTGAAATCCTTCACGAAGGTGCTCTGGTGGCTAACCAGGTAATCAGCACTGCAGCAGATGGTGCGTCCCTGTCGGCTCACTCGTATGCACATGGCATATGTGCAAGACGATCTTCCTGGCTGCGCCTCACAGCGTTAAAACCAGAAGCACAACAACGCATCCTGAATCTCCCTTTTTCTGGCACTTCACTGTTTGGTGCGCACACAGACGAAGAAATGGCGAGGATGAAGGCCGAGTTGGACACCTTAAAGGCGGTGGGCCTAGAGAAGAAAAGGGAATTTAGGAAGAGATACCGGCCCTACAATCGGAAAAACTACCAACAGAGGGTTCAAACCCCTCAATGGTCGCAAAACAAACAGGGCAAATCCCAGTATCAAGGCCGCCGTTCCTCGAGAGGAAGAGGAGGACATCAACAACAGTCCTCCTCTGCATCAAAAACTCCAGGGAAGCAATGAGTTTCTGCTTCCTCTAGCACCGTTGCACACTCCAGTGGGAGGAAGTATCTCAAGTTACATTCAAGAGTGGCGCAACATAACCAAAGATCAGTGGGTGCTAAATATACTAAAAATGGGTACACACTACGTTTTTGGACGTCCCCAAGAGACATTCCTCCTGTGAAATCTCGTCATCTACATATAGACCTCCTGCGTCAGGAAGTGTCGACCCTTCTCAAAAAACGAGCAATAGAAGAGGTCCCTCAGGCGCAGAGAGGAAAAGGAGTGTACTCACAATACTTCCTTGTTCAGAAAAAAGATCAACCGAACAAGTTCAGACCAATTCTGGATCTACCTTCTCTGAACAAGTCCATCAAAAAGGAAAAGTTTCGGATGTTGGCGCTCCACCAAATATTTCCACATCTAAGGAAAGGCGTTTGGATGTGTTCGGTGGATCTACAAGATGCGTATTTTCACATTCCAATCACAGCACGACATCGCAAGTTCTTGCGATTCACGGTGGGAACAAGACATTACCAGTTCAAAGTCTTACCCTTCGGCCTAAAATCAGCTCCAAGGGTATTCACCAAATGCATGGCAGTAGTAGCGGCAGCATTACATCGCCAAGGCCTGTTCGTATATCCATACCTGGACGACTGGCTGCTGAAGGGATCCTCTCCTCAAATGGTGCAGGAACATCTTCGCACCGGCCTAGATCTCCTTCAGCGCCTAGGCCTGCATGTCAACCTGGACAAGTCGATCCTTCACCCAACTCAATCACTCCACTATCTGGGCGCCAACCTCAACTCCGACCTCGGAAAAGTGTTTCCTTCGGAGGAGAGATTGTCATCAATGAAAGACAAAGGCAACATCATCCTTCAGGCTCATCAGCCGTCAGTAAGACAGTTGGCTACTCTACTGGGTTCGATGGCCTCGTGCATTTTTCTCATACCCAACGCCAGATTGAGGATGAGACCGTTACAGCAAGATCTCGAGGACAAATGGGATCAATCCTTGGGTCAGTGGAACGACCGGATTGTCCTCTCTCCTGCAGCAAAGAAGTCCATTCTCTGGTGGCTGCAACCACAGAACCTACTGGTGGGAGTCCCTTTTCATCAACCTCTGCCAGAGCAATCTCTGATCACGGATGCATCACTTCAGGGCTGGGGAGCGCATCTGGGTCATCTGCAAACTCAGGGCAGATGGACCAGCAGAGAACAGACATATCACATCAATATGCTGGAACTGCGGGCGGTTCATTTAGCCCTCAAAGCTTTTCATCCGTCAATTCAGCTCGGATCGATCCTAGTTCAAACGGACAATACAACCACCATGTATTACTTGAACAAACAAGGTGGAACTCGCTCTCGCCCTCTGTCTCTCGAATCCCAGGCGATCTGGCACTGGCTGCTAGCCAGGAACCTATCGATCACGGCAATACATCTGCCGGGAGAGCAGAACGTGCGAGCAGACGCCCTCAGTCGTCACTTCCAAGAGCAAGAAGACTGGGTGCTCAACGACGAAGTGGTGACAGAAATCTTTCATCCTTCCATCGATCTTTTTGCAGACGATCAAAACAGAAAATGCCACGCCTTCGCATCCAGGTTTTACCGACCAGGAACGAGAGGGAATGTTCTTTTGATAGATTGGTCAGGGACGTTTGCATACGCCTTTCCACCCCTCCCTCTAATTCCGAAGGTGGTTGCCAAACTTCTGCGATCCAGAATGAGGATGATACTCATAGCACCGGACTGGCCTCGCCAATGGTGGTATCCGGACCTTTTGCAACTCTCGGTTCGCCCACATCGGAGACTTCCGTGCAGGCCGGACCTTCTCACCAAAATGGGAGGGAAAATTCTGCACCCCAGCCTTCCCTCGCTCAGCTTGACAGCTTGGCTCCTGAAGTCCTGCAGTACGGACATTTGAACCTCCCTCAGGACTGCATGGACATTTTAAGGGAGTCAAGGAGACCTTCCACAAGATCCTCATACTCTCTAAAGTGGAAGAGGTTTTACTAGTGGTGTATCAGTAATGATTGGAGTCCAATTAACGGGCAAGAGGAGGTAATCTTGCCGTATTTGCTATATTTGGCCAAATCTGGTTTGAAATATTCTTCCATTAAAGTGCATTTGGCGGCTATCACAGCATATCGTAAATCACCTAACCAGCCTTCTTTCTTTCAGCTTCAGGTGGTCAAGGACTTCCTACAGGGGTTGAAAAAGGTTTATCCCCCTGTTCGACCTCCTTCTCCTCCTTGGGAGTTGAATTTGGTATTGTCTAAATTGATGGGACCTCCATTTGAACCCATTCATAAGTCTACATTGCAACACCTTTCTTGGAAAGTAGCTTTTCTAGTAGCAATTACATCAGCACGCAGAGTGAGTGAGATACAAGCACTCTGTTCTAAAGAACCCTATACGGTTTTCCACCATAATAGGGTGGTTATGCGAACTCACCCTTCCTTCCTACCTAAGGTTGTGTCAGAGTTCCATGTTAATCAGACAATTTCTCTACCCTCTTTCTTTCCCAGTCCATCCACACCAGCGGAAAGGTCTCTTCATTCGCTAGACCTCAAGAGGGTTCTCAAATTCTATTTGGATGCAACAAAATCCATTAGAAAAACGGACCAATTGTTTGTAAACTATGGCTCTGTTAGAACAGGCTTCCCAGCTTCTAAAAGATCCATTTCAAGATGGATAGTATCTTGTATAAAGTTGGCATACCAAATTGCAAATAAGCCTCTGTTTGCCTCCCCTAAAGCTCATTCTACTAGGGGCAAGGCTGCTACGATTGCATTCTTAAATAATGTACCGATGGCCGAGATTTGCAAGGCGGCAACTTGGAAATCGGTCCATACGTTTACCAGACATTACTGTCTGGATTCTGACTCCAGAGCAGATACCCAAGTGGGCCAGGCCTCCTTGAGGAATCTGTTCCAATGCTAACCTATTGGAGTCGGTATAGGCCTTATGGCGTTTATGTATCTTGATGGTACTCTGTTTACTTGCCCGCAGGATGAGGGGATGGGCTTGCTATTCTATTCATGTGCTTATGACTATTGATGAGGATCCCCTGGAAGAGAAGGATAGGTTACTTACCTGTAATCCTAGTTCTCTTCCAGGGGTATCCTCATCAAAGTCATAAGCAACCCACCCGCCTCCCCGGGCAAGTGAACATGATTCATACATCTCTTTGTAAAAAAGGTCTGCGGATATCCGCAAAGAACAACTGACCTAACTGTCACCCCTGAGGCATGATGGGAAGCTAGGGGTCATGGCTGCCTTAAAGGCACGGTGCCAGTTTATCTGAGTGTTTATGTGGGTTAGCTTTTCAGCTTTCTACACTAATGTTTCCACAATGCAGCCTATGTGCTGGCAATGTTTTCTTCATTTATTCCGTGCAGGATTGTGTTGTCTGCTGTTTATTAAAGCAGTTTTCAAAAGTTTCTTTTCTCCCTGCTTTATTGGAATATGTTTATGTGCAAGAGAATTCCTTACAACATTGCTCAGCATGTTTATGGGAGGCTACATTGTGTATTTTTATATATATATGGATATATATATAGAGCTACATATATGGTTTTTCACATATATGTAATGTGTTTCCGGGGTCCCGCACATGGGCGGGAATATTCATGTGCTTATGACTTTGATGAGGATACCCCTGGAAGAGAACTAGGATTACAGGTAAGTAACCTATCCTTTTCTACATATCAGACACCCCTAAGGTAGGCCCATGGGCAGGGTGCATTGTATGTAAAAAGTAGGACATGCCCTGATGTGAGTGGCATGTCCTGATAGTGAATTACAGCCAATTTCGTTTTTCACTATTGCAAGGCTACCTGTCCCCATAGGCCAGAAGGGGCAGTTTGATTATAACATCTTATAATCCTAACTATCCCAGGAAACATGGTAGAAAAACGAATTTAGTATGCCTGAACTCAGAATGATAAAATACATCTTTTAGTGAAGTTGGTTTTAACATTCTGTTTGAAAATACCACTTTTAGAAAGTGGGTATTTTCTTACCTAACCATCCAGCCTGCCTCTGCTAGGTTGTCTATTGCATGTCTGGTTTGTGAGTGACAGGAGGGCTTGGGCTCCAGCAGTCTGATGAGTCAGGGCTGGTCTGAATAGGACCTTGGCTGAATAGAGAGTGGGGGCGGAGATTTCCTTTCACTCCCCTGAGCCCTCATAGAATAGAGAGTAGGGGAGGAGATTTCCTTTCAGCTTCCTGGGCCAGGTCTGCTTTCAACAATGCTGTCTCCACCTCCTGCCAGGAAGCTGCACAGAACTGGTTTTGGCTAGGTACAGGCACCCTCTGCCTTCAGAGGACAAAGGATTTACTGGTATAAATATTGGGGCCCAGACCCCTAGACTTTAGATCACTTCTGGGAATCAAGACGAACCTTTGCCAAGGAGAAGAACCAGGGAATCTGAAGGAGTTTGACTGCCCCTGTGCCAGTGTGCTATTTTCTGGGGTTGGCCTGCAGTGGTTTCTTTATTGCCAAGGAAAGGAGAAGGAACTTTTATTGAACTTTAATCATCTTGAAGAAGAATCTCCAAGGCTTGAACTGTGCTTGCCTCCTGCTGAAGTCTCAGGGATACAAGACTTCACCCCCAGCTCTCCCCCTGAATTTCCTTGCTAGGAATTCTGTCTGCAGAAGCCTGTGTGTTGTTGGGAGCTGGAAGCGCGACTCAACGAGAAGATGCGTGTCGCATCCGCAGCTGTTGCCGTCGCATCATCGGAGAAGCGTGTCGCCACCGCAAGGGTCGCCGTCGCAGCTGTTTGTCGTCGCATCACCGGAGAAGCGTGTCGCCACCGTAAGGGTCGCCGTCGCATCAACGGAGAAGCGTGTCGCAGGACCTGTCGCGGCTCCGAAGTTACAGAGTTCGCCACACGGCCGTCGGGCGTGCACGCATCGTCTTCACGTCGTCGCATCACATCAAGGGCGCCATCTTCTAATCCTCTTAGACCTATCCTCCGCCTTCGATACCGTGAACCATGCAAAACTACTCGAACGCCTTAAACTCAGGATGGGTTTGGATGGCGTTGTCCTAGAATGGTTCAGGTCCTTCCTCCACAACCGATCTCAGAGATTCCTTATTAACGGCAACCTATCAGCTCCCACCCCGGTCACTGTTGGAGTCCCCCAAGGTTCAACCCTGTCCCCCACCCTCTTTAATCTTTACTTAGAGCCACTCACCGAAGTTCTTCGTACTGCCAACATCTCCTACCATATGTACGCGGATGACACCCAAATATACATCAACATTTCATCACTCGAGGAGATCCTCTCCCTGAACGAGACCCTTAAACTGACTGTCCAATGGCTAGCCGCTAACCAACTCAAACTCAACGCAAAGAAAACTGAATTTCTCCTAATCTCCCCTTCAAAAGCCAACCCAGAAATTCAGTTGTGGATCAAGGCCATCACAGCCTTAAACTGCCCGCCGACCATTGTGGACTCTGCCAAATCTCTGGGCATAATCCTCGACTGTAACCTGAACATGCGAGACCACATTAACTCGATGGCAAAATCAGCCAGATTCCACCTGAACTACCTGTGGAAGCTGAAACCTTTCATCGATGCTCCTGACTTAAAAATGGCAGTCCAAGCACTAGTCATCTCTAGACTGGAATATGGATGTACCACCCTCACGGGATTACCCAAGATCTCCCTGGCACCTCTAAAAGCCTGCCTCAACGCGGCCGCCAGACTACTCACCGGCACCAGGAAATTCGACCACATCTCTCCACATATGAAAGCGCTGAACTGGCTCCCTCTAGAGGCCAGAATACAGCTGAAACTGGCATGCATCACACACAAGGCTCTACACGCAAACTCCCCTACTTACCTGGCACAGAAACTAGTGGTATCTGGAGGAAGCAGGAACTCCCGGTCCGCTAGAAACCTCTTGCTCCAACCTGCCCGTTTTCAGAAAAAAAGAACCTACAATAGGGCTTTCTCCGGGGCAGCACCAAGAATTTGGAACTCTTTCCCCCCGCCATCAGAAGAATCCCTTCTCTAGCACGTTTCAAGAAGGAGGCCAAAACTTTCCTCATGGGTAAATTCCTCGTCTAAGGCCGCCCTCAACCACCAAAATGTGCCCGACGAATCTAAGACTATCGCTTCTACCTCAGACCACCAACTCACCCCGCCGAGAAAATGTGGAGCTCTTGTTTTTACTGATTCTAACCATAACTGTAACCATAAACTTGTATCCCCCTTTTCCCCCATGTTCCCAGCACCCCTGCCCCTCGCCAGCCGTTTTGTATATTTTTGTATACTTCTGTACTTTAGACTTTTTGTTTGTTCACCCCTGTATACCGTGTAAAGTGCTCTGATACCCTCACGGGTCAAGTTCGCACTCTATAAAACACTAAAAATAAATAAAAAAATAAAAAATAAATCTTGTCGCATGGCACCGGATCGTCGCATCTCATCGAGGCGCCATCTTGTCGCATCGCAACCGGAACACAACACGAGATCGGCGCATCACCTCCTCTCCGGTAAGGAACAGACGCATCGCCTACTTGTCGCAAGCACTGAGGAGCAGACGCATCGCCTCCCCCGAAGCAAGGAACCGACGCATCGTTCTCCCTGCGAACCTTTTGTTTATCTTGCGTGACGCATCCAAAGGTACTTTTTGAGAAACGTGTCGCATTTACCATCATCTTTGAACTAAGCTATTTCTACCATCTAAAAGTCATTTTCATAATACTGTATTGTGGATTTTTGTCGTTTTGGGTCTTGTGTTAAGTCTATATAAAGAATACTTATTTTTTATAAAACCTGTGTGGTGTCCATCTGTAGTGTTTTCACTGTATTACTGTATGTGTTCACAAATGCTTTACACACTGCCTCTGAGATAAGCCTGCCTGCTCGTGCCAAGCTACCAAGGGGGTGAGCAGGGGTTATTTAGGAGTGTAGCCCCCTTACCCTGACTAGAAGCAAGGGTCCCTACTTGGTCAAAGGTACCTACCTCTGCCAACTAGAGACCCCCAGTTCTAACACTGATCAAGACTCGTCCTAAGCTAATTCTCGGTTCCCCCAGACAGAGGGACCCCTGTGAGAGCCTAAAGCACCCTCAGACTCCCTTGGCCTAGTGACACTGGTCCCCTTCAGCCTGTAGGTAAAACAACATTCCGTATCCGAAGAATCGATAGACATTGGGCCCTCTGAGTGATTGCCCAAATCCAGATGGTCTAGTGCATTGTGGTACCTGTAGTCCTGCCTTCCACAAAGTTACAGGCAGCTACCGCGTTCCCTGGGACACCAGATGTCTAAGTACAGTTTTTCAAAGTTTACAGCTGCCAAGGCTTGTTGGTCGCCAATCTGGCAACCAGCCCCTGCATTCAATGCTGCACCTAGAGGGAACTCCTTCCACCTTGCGACCGACGTCCGCATCCAGCCGGTCGTATTTTTACATTTTTACATATTGTTCCCCTCAGCACTGTGTAAGGGGTTAAAGCAGCTCTCCCGTGGCTCCCGTTCTGCACCAAGGACGTCCAGGACAGCACTGCAGCTGGGCTCCACGGGTCAGGTAAAATAACTCCGGTTATATGTATCTGAACACATTCGTTTTGGTGTCTAAATTAAGATAAAAACACACTTTATTTGTATAAATTGGTATCGGATTTCTAGTGAGTTGTGTCAATTACTTGTCGTCCATGTTGAAATGCTTAACACATGTTCCTCTAGTAAAGCCTGACTGCTCTTTGTCACACTACCAGGACTGAGCAAAGGATTTATATTGTGAATTCAAGGAACATCTTTGGGGTCTGTGAGAGTATTGCATGGTGAAGCCTAACCAGCATCACCACATATACTCCACCTTCCCACAATGCTCATCTAAATTTTCCTCACAACTGTTTTGAGATTCTGAAAGAGGGAAAACAACCTTCCAAAAGAGGGTTTGTATGCATTTAAGTGGAAGAGGTTCCACATCTGGTGTATACCAAATAACTTTGATTCATCCAGATGCCAATCTCCGATTCCATACTTCTTGCTTCTTGCGAGATCTGGGCTTTGTTTTACATATATAAAGGTGCACCCTACAGCAATCACTACAATAAGGTAATGTCCTTCACAAACCTCTTTATTTAAAATGCCCATGGTGAAAGATTTCTTGGAGGGTATTAAAGTATTTCTTCCCGCTAGAATCACTTCTACTTTTGAGCTGTTACATAGGGCTACTTTGCAGCATTTAACATGGAAGGCTGTTTTCTTGGCAGCTATCAGTCCTGTCCACAGATTAAGCGCGATTCAAACTCTGGTTTTTCATAGGAACAGAGTGGTAATAAAAGGTCATCTGAGTTTGTTCCCAAAAGTGAAATATGATATCCATGAAAATTAAACGATTTATGTGCCAACGTTCTTTCCAAATCCTTCTAATACAGCAGAGGTAGCACTTCACTCTTTAGATGTGGAAAAAAAAGTTCTGTCTGGATAGAACAAAGGGTATTAGACATTCTGACCAAGTATTTATCAACCTTGGTCCAGTGAGAACTGGCTTGCCTACAACGGAGCAATCAGTTTCTAGATGGATAGTTTCTTGTATTAGACTGTTACCAGTTGTCACCAAATAAAATCCTCCCTTTTAAACCTAAGGCAGTCACACTCGTTTAGGGGAAAGTAATCTACTGCGGCTCTCTTAAGAAATGCCCCTTTTTCAGAGATATGTAAAGTTGCTATTTGGGCATTCATGCATACATTTACCAAACACTTGTTTAGATTGGGTTTCCAGTGCAGATGTTCTAGTGGGTCAGGCTTCATTGAGAAATCTGAGATGAATGTTGTTTTTACTTCTTGTCTGCAGTGTTGAAAGTGATAGGCTTTCTACTCTATTCCAAGCGTATGCCTATTGATGAGGATCCCCTGGAAAAGAAGGAAAAGTGACTTGGCTGTAATCCTAGTTCTCTTTAAGGGGAATCCTCATCAAAGTCATAAGCAATGCCCCTTCCTCCCAAGCATTTATTCCTTTCATCCAGGTTCCTGTTAAATCTGTAAAAATGAACTGACCTCACTGTCACCTCTGAGGCATGATGGAACCCTGGATGAAGGGTGAAGCCCTTAAATGCACAGTGACAGTTCTTTTACTCCTTGGTTAATGCAGCCTATCTGCTGACAGTGTCCTTCATTCCACTTTTTTTCTTTCAAAAAGGTTTGTAAATGATGCTTTCTGGTTACTTTTTGTAATGTTGTTACTATTTAATTGGAGCCCTTTCTTTGAATGAAAAATAAATGAAATGTTGCCATTTGTAGCCTTTCATAGGCTGCAAGAACAGTTGTCTACTTGAGTGCACTTTTCTGTTGAAAAGCTTTGTGCAGATGGTCATATGTGCGTTCTTTATATATATTTAGCAAAGTGCTCTGGGATCCCCTGCATGGGTCGGACAATTGAATGCTTATGACTTTGATGAGGATTCTCTTGGAACAGAACTAGGATTACAGGTAGGTAACCTTTCTTAATTGAATTGAGTAAATAGCTTTTTTATCTTTTGATGCCACCTTCTTTACTGTTTATTTATGTTTGGTGTAAGCTGTGCTCCCCACTACTGATAATTAGTTCCAAGGTCGATTGTTTTGTTTATCAATGGTAAATTCTTAGTGTACAAATTGCCAAATGGTTCATTTTACTAGTGATAATGTGTTGGCAGCCTTCCCAGGAAATATTTTGCATGAACTAGATCCCAAATTTTTACTCTTTTGTTGTCTCTTTGTTGGGACAGGCTTCCATGTCTCTTTTTCCTGATTGGATACTGCTTTGTGTTTTCTCCTAAGGGGGGGTAGGGTGGGGGGGGTGGGGGGGTGGTGTGTGTGTGTGTGTGTGTGTGTGTGTGTGTGTGTGTGTTTTTTTTGCTACGTATTACCAATATTGAAGCGCTGTATGGTTCTTTGAGTCTTCCAGACACCGAAAGGGGCAGACCAACTGGGCTGTAAAGACCATAACAAGATATTAAGAGCATTTTCTGAGGTCCTCCCAGATGCTGCGGGTATTTGGAAGTTTGTGAATATGAGAGGCATAAGTATGCTGGAAAGCTATTGTTGCAAGGAAACTTTCCTTAATTGCTCTTCATAACTTGTTTATTCATAGGCTCCATAGCCTCTTTCATTACTAATTCCGAGCCAGTACTATGACTGCTGCTGTCACGTTATAGAAACGGGCCATAAGGCCATTTTCAGTATTTAGAATTGTGGAGATGCATCATAAAAGAATATGCTAAAAAAATAAAGCAAGTGTATTTTTGATGGCCTTACTTTAATTCACGGGGTAATGTTATCAGTAATTTGCCACTTAAGTCTATTCCCCTTGCTCAGTACAGAATAACCACAAGTGAGGACCGGCCCTACCTTTGAGACATAAATAAAAAGCAATATATTTGAATTAACACAGGCGTATAGCATATTCATGTCTATCATCCTAAAGACTGGAACCTAGGATTGTTTTCTTCCATTTTTTTTTCCCTTTTGCTTTGCTACAGATATTGTAATTATTTTATGTGCTGGTAAAAGAAGGCTTCTCCCAGTCACTTTTCTTCTCAGTAAAATGATTTCATTTTACCTTAGACTTTGCATCAACTGGGTAGTTAAGCTTGCAAACCTATTCATCCACTCAAACAAATGTAACACATCTAATGCAGCTTTAGAGGGTGTCCCACATGCTTAACTCACTTAAGCTAGTTGCAGGAGATCTGCTTGACCTGCTTTTGCTAATAAGAATTAAGTTAACCTCTTGTTATTTCATATACAAAATATACATTTGAATAAATCCACACATTTTACCACACTCTTCACCATTTTCGGTGGCTTAATAGAACTCAGGAGCTGAATTCCCCTCAGCTTGAAGTGCCTCCATTTAAAATATATTGCACAGAAACTCTCCATCTCTGGTGCTGCAACATGTTATGTTATGTGTATTTATATAGCTTACTGTCACAGTGTGAGGGTATCCTGGAACTTCACAGGTGTGTGACGTTAGCCTCGAGGTGATTACTCGAAGAGCCTGGTCTTCAGCTCGTTGCAGAAGACAATAGAAGAGGAGGCGGCTTTGATGTTGTTTGGGAAGTCGTTACACGCTTTAGGAGTGATGTATGAGAAGGTGCAACCTCCTGACCTGCTTTTGTGTATGTATTGGTTGTGTGGTACTGAGAGTGCCACTGAGTGGAGGCCTGGAGGGTTGGTGGAAATGTACGTGGCTGTTCAGGTAGGCTGGGTCTGTGTTGTGTAGTGCTTTGTATATGTAGGTGAGACGCTTGAACTGTGCATGCTTATTGGGAGCCGGTGGAGTTTTGTCAGGTGTGGGATGGTGTTAGACCTGCATAAGAGGTTGAGAATGAGCCTGACTGCTGCGTTCTGGACAGGCTGTAGTCTTTTTGTGAGGAGTTTGGTGATTCCTGCATAGGGAGCATTCCTGTCTGTAGTCTAGTCTGCTGGTGATGATGGCTGTGGTGACTGTCTTCCTAGTTTTGCTTGGTAGCCACTTGTAGATTTTTGCTTGGAACTCCGTCTCTTCGTATTACAACTTATCCTGTTCACATTTGGGAATCACTTGAAAACTTACCTCTTCCAGTTTCTCCTCGCCCAGAAGTTGCTCATTGTGCAACCCATGTTTACCTAATTACTGTGCAGGTTTCCTATTGTGCTCTAAGAAGCGCTCCTACTGTGTCACTGTTATCCTGCCTGTTGCATTGTCATCCAAAGGTTTCCTTGTAAAGCTCCCTAATACTCTTTATGGTGTAGATGAGCTACATAAAACTGCTAGTAAATAAAGAGCAAGATATCTATATACATTGGCCTGAATTTTGTATATTGAAGGCTATATTAAACGTGCTTATGCAAAAAATGTTTGACAGATTTGTATTCCATTTAACTGTCTGAAATCTTTAATATGATTTATAAATAACAGAGTTTTTCTTTTCAAGGGACGTATTTTGCAACAAATGCCACGCATTCTAGCCCTTACTGCGTAGACCGTGAAAAAAATGGAGATGCTTTAAAAGTACATGGTGTAACACAGGAACAAAGCTGTGTCTCAAAGTGGTGGAAAACCATGTTCCTTGCAAGAGTACTAGTTGGAGAATCTGCTGTGGGACATCCTAATTATCTACGGCCTCCTTCCAAAGATGGCAGCATTGTCAATTTGTATGACAGTTGTGTGGACTCTATTTACGATAAGAGGATATTTGTCATTTTTGATGCCAATCAAATATACCCGGAATATGTCATCGAGTTTGTTTAAACTTTTAACTGTACTATCAGACCTGGATTACAATTTTGTATCTGCCTGCTTATGAAAGAATGAAGAATGCCTGCAGTTTTCTAGTTGATGTATGTTGAATTCTTGTTGAACTCAGAGTGATTTTTTTATTGGACTAAGTGCCAGACATGTTTACTCATCTGTTTTTTTATGTATTTTGCACACAACAAGTATTTGATGATGAGCTGTCTTAAAGACCTGGAATTTTAAATGAGGAAGATGTTATATTAAGGGAAAAGTCACTATGTGCAGTCTAAAAATATAGTTTTGCCTATACTGTATCATAAAATACCTCAAACTATACAATACAAGCCTTTCATTTTCAGGTAGTGCGTGAAATTATTGAATTCTTAATTTTCTTCGAAAGCTATGAGTACTTTCTGTTGCAAAACACTAGTGTGAAAACATTATCCCATTTGAAAATAAGACCTGAAATTAAGGTTAGAAAATCTAAGGGGCTCCATCAAATTACTGTAAATTATTAATTCATAACTCCAAAATTAGGTTAAAAAAAACTCTGGGCAATAAAGTCTTAAAAATTAATTAGATTATTGGTCTTTACAGTAACTTAATTCCACTCAAGCATCTGTAAATAATTCAGTACTCCTTTGGGACCAACATGCTATCATAATACTCATACCAGCATTTGAAGCATTGACTAATAATCTCCTCATCCTGCATTTTTAAATGCTTCATTATATTTAATTAT
Organism: Calotriton arnoldi; assembly: GCA_963921515.1. NCBI lineage: Eukaryota > Metazoa > Chordata > Amphibia > Caudata > Salamandridae > Calotriton > Calotriton arnoldi. The sequence goes on from CAWUFW010000278.1 coordinate 1,820,037, forward strand.
TTTACATTACAAGCTATTCTTCATACAGTGATGTTTTCGTTTACATTTAGGCCAAATGAGTATGAAAAAGGAAAGTTTGTGATCTAACAGCGGTGGTTGCCATTGTGTAGTTATGGTTAGGACCTAGTTACACCAGATTTGGCAGAAAGCTAGATCTTTACCCAGAAAGTATGCTGTATTTGTGATTTGATGTAAATCCGTTCAGTAGTTTTTAAGGAATTAAGGTTCAAAATGTATAGATAGCTGGACGATTGGGTGCGGGTTAGTCCCGCAACTTTAAATAATAGAGCAATCTCATGGCTAAGGGGGCTCCCCGCCCCTTCGCTTCTGTAGTAGCGAAAAGCTCCTGCGAGGACCACAGGAGCTCACAACCTGATTGGCTGACTGCAGCACAAAGTGAAAAGTTGTGGCTGCCATTACAGGACACGAGGACTCCGTCCCTGTGTCCAGAAAATAAAAATGAAATAAAAAGTTTAAGGGCAGGGTAGGGGTACATTGACCCCCATCGACCTTGTGGGTGACGTGGCACCACATTTTTAATAAAAATCCTTTGTTTGGTTGCCGCGATTACGTAGGGCTCAAGGGAGTCAGCGAGAGTCCAACAGGAAAAACAAAAAAGTTTTCTTTTTTTTAATTTATTTAAAGTGGGTGGGTATCTCTTGGGGGCAAGCCAGGCCCTGAGGGCATCCCAATGCTATGCAAGGTGGAGGGTTGGGCATCCATGGGGGAGAGGTGGAGGGGCTGCGGTTTAGGGGTAAATGGTAATAATATATTACTTTACGTTTAAAAAAGAAAACCTAGAAATTCATTGAACACAAATGATAAAGTGACATAGTTAGGTGAAACGTAACATTTTCAACTAAAAAATAACTCTGAAATTCAACAATTATAGTTAAAAGAAGTAACTATAATTTGCACACTCGCTGTGCAGTACTTATGACCTCACATGGCGGCACTGTGCTTTGACAGCCATTATTTATGCTGTAATGAATGTTTCAAACTCAGGCTTTCCTCAGCTTGCAGGAGCAGCTGTTTTGAGAAGACCAGTCTGGCTCAGATCCACAGCCTTTTGCCCTGAACTCCAATCTGAAATCCTTGAGATGCCTTTTGATGGCTTTATCCTGTTTGGAAAGCGTGTTAAAGAAGCTCTCCAAAGTCTTAAGGCAGACATAGACACAGCAAAATCATTAGGGCATCTGCAATGCCGTTGAGCAAGCTTATCCACTTTTCGTGGCTTGCACCAAGCTTGACTCACTGCACTTGCCCCCTTTCTATCTCTATCCCAGAAAGTGAATGGGAGAATTCCCCTCATCGGCCCCTTATGGAATTCTATAACATCAGACCAATGGATGCAGCAAATTGCTCACAAGGGATATACGTTAGACTTTGTACAAAGACAAACTGCCCACCAACCCAAGAAATCGCATCATCTGCATCAGGAGGTACAACAGGAAATTCTCTTTTTCCTCAAAGGAGCAATAGAAACGCTCCCCAAATCCCAGAAAAATCAAAGATTTTATTCAAGATTCTTCTTGATTTAAAAATAAAGAAATAAAAAGATTGGGCAAGAGAGGCCAATTTTAGACCTCAGACAACTGCACAAGTTTCTGCAGAAACAGTTTTTTCGGACGATTATGCTTCAGGAGGTCGTCCTGATGATCAGAGAGGAGATTACGTAACATCCCTGGATCTTCAGGGCACATACTTCCATATAGCACCTGTTAGACCTGGCATCCTTGGCATGGTTTGCCCTGGTGTTTTGCCCACTGAACTCCTGTTTTGCTAGCTTTAGGATTCTGGGCACTTTACCACTGCTAAAGTGTAGGTGCTCTTTCCCTAAAAACATGGTAACATTGGCTTATCCACAACTGACATATTTTATTTACTTATACGTCCATAGTAAAGTGCACTACATGTGCCCAGGATCTGTAAATTAAATACTAGTGGGCCTGCAGCACTGATTGTGCTACCCACTTCAGTAGCCTTTTAAACATCTCAGGCCTGCCACTGTAGAGCCTGTATGTGCAGTTTTAAACTGCCATTTCGGCCTGGCAAATTCACCCACTTGCCAGGCCCAAACCTTCCTTTTTAATACATATGTCACCCCTAAGGTAGGCCCTGGATCAGCTCCAAGGGCAGGGTGTATTGTATTTAAGAAGTTGGACATATAGTTCTAAGCTTTACATGCCCAGGTAGTGAAAACCTCCTAAATTTGTTTTTCATTACTGCAAGGCCTATCTTGCCCACAGGTTAACATTGGTATTGCCTAATTGCAATTTATAAGTGTAATTTCCAATTGGCACAAGATGGAAATTTCGGGTTTAGTGTCTCTGGAGCATAACTTATGGTGAAGTCGGATTTTAAATTGCAAGTCTGAAAATGCCACTTTTATAAAGTTGTAATACAAAAGGGGTTAAGCCCTATATTGATAGCCAGATGGGGCTTGGTTAAAGTAGTGCAAAAGAGAACCTGGCTACCACTTTTAGATGCTGCTATTTAATTAAACAGACTGAGGGCCAATGTCTGAGTTCCTTGGTCCTGGTTTTTTATTTAACCATTTCTTCTTAGTTTTATTATATCACTTTAACAATTTATATAGTCTGAAATAGACAGTACACTATTTAGTGCAAACAAATAGAATACATAAACAAAAACAATAACACTCATTAATAGTGCATGCTCGTGGTGAGCAATAATCAAAATAGTGCATAAAACCAATTTAAAAAGTGGTAACAATAAACATTAGACATTACACCAGTCATTTTCTGGAATATCTATACAATAAGCTCTCTCACAACACATGGTTTAAAATGCTTTTTAGAGAGATGCTACCCATAGGGAATGAGCTTGGGGGCTGTCGGGGTTGAATCAATGTTCACTGTCCCTCTGCAATATCTGTGCTCAGCTTTTGTTAATCCCTCATGGTGAGAAAAAAGAAAAGTGCCGACGTGTTTCAAATCCCAGTTACATTCCTGGGATAATCTTCAGGGCATTGACACGGTGTAATCTGATACGATTAGTAGATGCTCGTTCTGACGGTGTTTATTATTTACCCTCTGGTTTTAATTGTCACGAGTCTTTTTCCAATATAAGAAAGGGAAGGTTTTGCCGCTACAATGTATCCGTTTCTCTTTTGGAGCGTGGAGAACCTTCCTGTCACGCTGGAGATTTTCTTTTTATTGATTTCAAAAAGAATTCCTTTTTCCGCCAGTCTTTCTTCGTGCTAACCAGTCGGGTGGCCTCTCGGAATCATGATCGCTACTTGTTGGCACTTGGAGCTTAGGGTCATAGGACCACAACATCCTGATTGCCCCTCTCCTTTCTTTTTTTTTACTATCCCCGTTCACCCCACTAATAAAGGGATACCGTGGGTGAACTAGGGAGTTGTACCTTGATGCTAAAAAATCCTCCTAAGAACAGCAAGTCTACTGTTTTTTAAGTGCTCCCTGGAATACGGTTGAGCCCACCCTGACCTTTAGGAGTAAGGGTGAACCCGATGATGAAGCATGCCACTATTAAAGGGGGTGAGGGTTATATATAAAAAAGAGGTATTCTCCTCTTCCCCCCTCTTTTATGCGGTAACAAATCAGTTACTTACTTTCCACCTCTTTCTAGCGTGTTTAATTTCGGTGAGTGGATACCCGTTTTTGTATTTGAGTTATGTCAATGGGAGTATGTATCCCCTCTCCTTCCATCTAGGAGGGATCTCTCTACCCTTCACAGGGCATTTGGTTCCTTCCAAAGCCCTCCCTTTGTGAACATTTTCTTACTCTAACCATTCTGTGCCTCTGCCTGTCTCTTAATACACGCCTGGGGTGGGGACAGCTGGACTTTGTGCATTCCCCCTAGACAGTCACACACAAGGGAGCTGAGTTGTGCCATTCACATCCTGATGACCCAGCACCAGACTGATGGGCCTTCCCTAAGCTAGATGGGAGGGAGGAGATGGCACTTGGGCCTGAATAGGGCTGTGCCTGCCCCCACACAAAGAGCTGCATACCCTCTTGTAGTGATTTTGGAGGAAGGGCAGGGACCTTGTGGACTTCAAAGTCCTCCCTTTGAAGTCACCCCCACTTTAAAGGCACAACTGGGTATAAGTATTGGACCCCTGACAACACCAACTCAGTACACTCTGGACCTGATGACAATCTGCCAGGAAGAGGGACTGCTCTGCTGCTGAAAGGACTGACACTCTGCTGTATTTGCTGGACTTCTGCTCTGCTGTGCCTGCCCTACTGCCCCCTTGCCTGGACTGGACATGAATCTCTACATCCCCAAGTGTCTCAAAGGGCTTGCCTTCTTGCCTCCTGTTCTGCAGTCTCAGGAACATCAAAGACTGCCTGCAGCCTTGCAACCATCACCTGGACTATGCCATCTGAGAGACCTACCCTGCCAAGTAGTGCCAGTCCAGTTCTGGGCCATTGGAGGTGAGTTTTCCTGTGCAGTTCTGCAAGAATCTACGCATCGACTGCTTTGCTCCAGTTGGAACCCCAGGCATTCGCCTTCTGCGCATCGCCACTTCGAGGACTCTACAGCGCCGACAGCGCGGCTCAACGACGCATTGCCTTCATCGCCCAGGGGTTGACAATGACGCAGTTCCAGACTGCATGACGGAACAGATGCATCGCCTACAATCCTTCAGAGCTGACGCATCGCCTAGACCGCTCCTCGCAGCTGCTCCTCAATGTCATCGCTTTTCTCTGTGAAGGTACGGTTTCAGCAGGGCCTGCGTGGCTTCTGTATCCAACCCATGCTCCATTGCGGTCGGCTTGACTTTTCAGATTTGACCCGGTCCAGCATGACCAGATAGCCCCTGTTGGTGCTTTATGACTAAGCACTATAATTCAAGATTTTCTTTAAAAAATTCATAACTCCGGTTCTACTTATTGGGTTTTTGTCATTTTGGTCTTGTTTTGTTCATTAAATTAAGCTCTACTTTCCTAACCTGGTGTGGATTAGTTTTGGCTGGTCTTTTCACTGTATTAAGTGTTGCACAAATATTTACACTTTGTCTCTTACGTTAAGCCTGACTGCTCTGTGCCAAGCTACCAGAGGGTGAGCACAGGTTAATTTATGGTGTGTATCTGACTTACCGTGACTAGAGTGGTGGTCCCTACTTGGACAGGCCTGAAAACACAGAAAATACTTACGCTTTTCAGTGGCATGGCAAAATTATCAATTCAAGGCACTCCCTTTCTGCCTCAAATCAGCGCCTTGGATTTTCACCAAGTGCCTAGCACTAGTTGCTACATTCCTCAGGCGGCAGGGTCACCAAGTGTACCCGTGTTTGGACAACTGGCTTGTCAAGGCTCTATCAAAGGAAGCAGCAAGGGCTTATAACGACTACATGCCTCAATCTCTTTCAGAGCTTAGGTCTTACGCTAAACAAAGAAAAATCCTCTTTAGAGCCCCATATGGAAATTCATTTTCTGGGAACTATCCTCAACACACAATTGGAAAAGGCGTTCCCATTGTCTGATAGAGTGATAAAGCTCCAGGCCATAGCATAGAACTAGTCCGCAAAACAATCAGTTAAGGTCCGAGTGTACAAGACCCTATTAGGTCTGTTGTCTTCCTGTATAGGCTGTATCCCCTTTTGCCGACTTAGAATGAGACCTTCTGTCCAACAGGATTTGGATGTTCAATGTAAACAAATAGTGACTCATGGGTTGAGAAAGTCCAAGTCATGAGACGACTGAAACGCGCACTATTGTGGTGGAGATTCCCCGCAAATCTGAAGGCAGGTCTCTCTTTTTAACCAGGTATCAGACAGAATTGTGCTAATAACGGATGTATCCATGGATGGCTGGGGAGCTCACCTGGATATTGACTAGAGACATGTGGTCAGATGTAAAAAGCCATAAGACTCCCATACTTGTTAGATCTAGCTAAAAGTGTCCAATTAGCGGCAAAATCAAGATTTTGAAGAACAGAAATGGCATCACCTACTCTGCTCTCTCAAAGAATCATAAAACAATTTGTGAAACAACTCTTCAGAGCATTTTCGCCTAGGTCATTCTCCAGTTCCTTAGGAGTTCAACCCTGTCCTCAGTCAATTAATGTAACTTCCCTTTGAACGAATACATAAGGTGCACTTAAACTTTGTTTAATGGAAAACAGCACTTCTCTCGCAGGGGATTTCCATGTATAGTCATACGCGCTGAATAGTCCTGCTCATGTGCGGGGACCCCGGAGCAGTTGTTATATATATATATATATATCTTCTTAAGTGTAGATTTTCGCCTTTCATCAGGAAGGCGTGCAAAGACACTTAAGAAAAAGAGACAGATTATGCAGCCTATTTACCTAGGCTACATAATTATAGTATCAATCAGTATAAATATCTCTCCCAAACCCTTTTTTATGATAGAGATGAAAGGAGCAGGACAGAGTAGCCTTATAGGCTGCCATTATATGTCTAAAAAAAGAACACTGCCTTTAAGGAACCAGGCACCACCAGTATCCCATCATGCATAGCAGGTGGCAGTTACTTCAGTTCTTTTTTCCGGCTCCTGCTAACAGGATCCTGGAGCATTGAGCTCGACCAAAAGTATTTTTTTCTTCAAAATTCTTTATTGAATTTGAATAATTACTGTTTCATTCGACGTCCTTTATCTCTCCCTGACTTTTTCTGACCGAAATTAAAAGCATTGTTCAAGAAAATGCCATCTCTTTTTGACAAGTGCCCAACTTGTGGGAGAAAGAAGGCCAAGACAGACCCACATGAGGTCTGTATAATCTGTCTTCCAGAGGATCATGTTCCTGAGTCTTGTCAACACTGCAGAAACTTTACCAGACGTACCTTGAGAGACCGGGAGACGATTTGCCTTCATGGGACTGAGGAGCGAAGAAGGATGCAATCTCAATCTGAAGGTTGGACCTCAGGGCATGGAGAGGGCAGAACCTCTACCAAGTCTCTGTTAACAGCCTCTAGGGAGCGTTCCAAGAAAAAAGGGGCTCAAAAACGACATCGGTCCCGGTCGACGTCGAGGACATCAACTTTGAGAAGAGGTACGGTGCCGACCTGTTCGCAGGCGATTCCAGGTACGACGTCAAGCAAACGCCCAAGAACGACGTCGAAGACTCCATCCAGGTCGCCGTCGAGGCATCGTCGGCGGAGATTGGTGTCGAGGCGTAGTACTCGGAGATCGACGTCGAGGCGGATGACTCGAAGATCAACGTTGAGGCATACAAGATCGACGTCGAGACATGCTCGAAGTTCAACGTCGAGGCGCTCTCCAACGTCGAGGCTTGAGGAGACCGGGAAGAAGAGAAGGCGCATTTACTCCTCACCTGACTCTGAGTATTCCAGAACATACTCCCCGTCTTCAGAGCATCAACCAGCGCCTCCTTTATCTCCGCCACCGTCTCCGCTGCCACTCCCCCTCCACCACCTCCACCTAAGTCTCCTCCAGCTCCAGTAACACCACGGAGATCAAGGTCAAGATCTCGCCATCATTCTAAGCGCCATCACCATCGCCACAGCTCTCGACATACTTCGACTTCTTCTCAAAGATCTCATCACCGTCGCCATCATCATTCACGGTCAAGATCTTCTACATCTACTGTTCATTACTCTCCCACACTGACTGACTCTCCGCCTCCACGAATTTTACCGGTGGACGATGTCTCCACTTTTCAAGAGGTTCTAGTGAGGGGAGCTACGAAACTAAGTATTCTGTTATTGACTCCAACTCCGACAACATCTGTCATTTTTGAGACCCTACAACTGAGGTCTTCAGCTAGACCCATGTTACCACTGGTGCCAGGTCTCCTTGAACCGGCCATGGAGCTCTTTCTCACTCAAGCCTCTGTCAAGACAGCGCCATCTAGACTTCACAAGAAGTATCGTCCTCCAGAGCAGGATCCAGCTTTCCTCCGCACTGACCCGGCTCCAGACTCCATAATTGTAGTAGTGGCAAGGAAACAACATGCCACTGCTCCTTCATCTACGGTCCCTCCTGACAAAGAAAGTCATAAGTTAGACTCTGTCGGTCGGAAGATGTGTGGAACGGCAGCAACGTTCATGAAGGCAGCTAGCGCTACTGCCTTACTAGGCAGATATGACAGAGATCTGTGGGAGTCCTTGAATCAGTTTCTTGACCATCTGCCCAGAGAAAAAAGGGAAGACTTCAAGGAGATCCTTAATGAAGGTCTAATGGTTTCAAATCAGGTGATTAGTGCGGCAGCAGACTCTTCATTATTGGCCGCTCACGAATACTGCCATGGGATAGCCCTTAGGTGACAATCTTGGCTGTCTAACCTCTCTCAAACCAGAGGCGCAGCAAAGGATTCTAAATCTGCCTCTTTCTGGTACTACTCTTTTCAGAGCCCACACCGATGAGGAAATGTCACGAATGAAGGCAGAGATGGAAACTCTTAAGGCAGTCGGCCTAGAAAGACCTAGGGAACAAAGAAAATCTTTTTGGCCTTATCAACACCGTTTCTCGTCTCATAGAGGCCAATCTTCCTCATGGTATCAAAGCCATCTACAGGGAGGTGCACAACAACAACGGCCTTACCAATCGTATCACCGAAGACAGCCTAGAGGGAGATCCTCCCAATAGCATCCTCAGGGGGAAAAACAGCCTTCTGGGTCGAAGCCCTGAATCATTACTTCCCCCCTGTTCTGTTCCCCACTCCGGTGGGGGGAAGCATAAGTCACTACCTGGTAGAGTGGCAAAACATAACAAAATACTCCCGGGTGCTGAATATTGTTCGCAATGGATATTGCCTACGGTTCATCAGTCCTCCACCTTCCATTCCTCCAAAGCCAACCAACTACCATCTCCCTCTGTTACGAGCAGAGGTCAGCATCCTTTTACAGAAGTTGGCGGTGGAGCTTGTTCCTCCTCAACAGCAAGGAACAGGCATTTATTATAGATACTTTCTTGTCAAAAAGAAAGACCGATACAAATTCAGACCCATTCTAGACCTCAAGACAGCCAACAAGTGGATTCGGCGAGAAGAGTTCAGGATGCTGGCACTACACCAACTTTATCCTCAACTACGTCAAAGAGATTGGCTCTGCTCAATCGGCCTACAAGACGCGTACTTTCACATTCCAATTGCAAGAAAGTTCGCAAATTCTTGAGGTTCGTGGTGGGACAGGACCATTACTAGTACTGGGTCCTCTCATTTGGTCTGAAATCAGCACCCAGAACATTCTCCAAATGGATGACTGTGTCCTCTCTTCTCGGCTCGATGGCTTCTTGCATTTTTCTCACATCCAATACCTGTCTACTCATGAGGCCTCTACAGGAATGTCTCGAAGATCAGTTGGACCAACTGACAGGAAACTGGGAGGACAGAATTCAACCATCCCTCCATGCGAAGTTGTCCCTCAAATGGTGGTGCTCCCCATCCAATCTTCTCTAGGGCACTCCATTCGATCAGGAGATTCCACCTCAAACAATAGTCACGGACGCGTCATTGCTGGGCTGAGGAACTCATATGGACCATCTCCAGATCCAGGGGAAATGGTCAGAAAAGGAAGCCTCGTACCACATCAACCTCCTGGAGCTACTTGCAGTCCTTCTGGCGTTGAAAGCTTTCTGCCCGTCGTTCAACTCCCCCTCCCTGCTTGTTCAGAAGGACAACACCACAATGATGTACTACCTCAACAAGCAGGGGGGGACAAGACTCTTATCTCACGAGTCCCAGACAATCTGGAACTGGCTTCTTGCCAGGAACCTGACAATCACAGCAGTACATCTACCAGGTGTCCAAAATGCTCAGGCGGACTCGCTCAGCAGACTCCTGCAAGAAAACCACGAATGGGTCTTGAACGACGACGTCGTACAAGTCATATTTCAGCAATGGGGTACTCCCAGCGTCGATTTGTTCGCCACCGCAGAAAACAGCAAATGCCAAAGCTTCGCATCGTGGTTCTACCAGACAGGGACTCTGGGGAATGCCCTATGGATAGATTGGTCCGGCAAATATCTCTACGCTTTTCCACCGATCCCCCCCTGATTCCGGAAGTTCTCATCAAGTTGACTCAGTCCTCAGCAAAGATGATTCTCATAGCTCCGGAGTGGCCACGCCAGTGGTGGTTCACAGACCTCCTTCACTGGTCTATCCGTCCACATCTGAGGCTGCCATGCAGACCCGATCTGCTGACAAAATTCGGAGGCCAGATAGTGCACCCCAATCTCTCCTCTTTAAATTTGGCAGCATTGCTCCTGAGCTGATAAAATATGGACACCTGAATCTACCTCAGGACTGCATGGAAATTCTCAAAGAAGCTAAGCGGCCTTCAACACGTTCCGCATATGCTTTCAAGTGGAAGAGATTCTGCTTATGGTGCTCATCCAAGAACAAAGATCCTACCACTTGCCAGGAAGATGTTATTCTTCCATACTTACTCCATTTAGCAAAATATGGTTTACAAATTTCCTCAATAAAATTTCACCTGGCAGCCTTGACTGCCTATAGAAAATGTCCCTCACAAACCTCCTTTTTTAGAATCCCTTGTAATTAAGGATTTCTTAGAGGGTTTAAAAAAGGTATTTCCTCCCTTCAGACGCCCTTCTCCTCCATGGGAGCTTAATATAGTACTTTCTGATGGATACATCTGCCTGTGGATTCCTCACCTTTTGAATATCCCCTGTGCCAGCATTCCGCGGAAACTTTTTCCTAGCTCTCCACGCCGACGAGGTTGTCATAATACCACGGCTCCGCTCGCGACTCCGCGTGACGTCACTGGAGCCATAAGAGAGCCTCGTCAGCGTGATGACGTCAGTTCCCTTTTTTCCGCGCCGTCGACGCGTAACGGTTTTCTAGGACTCTCCGTATTTTGTACGAGTTACTTTGTTGTCCCTTCATCTTTACTGTTTCAGTTGAGATGTCGTCTTCGAGGAAGTCTGGGTTTAAGCCCTGTAGGGAGTGTGGGGGTCACATGTCCATCACTGACCCCCATGAAGATTGCTTATGGTGTTTGTCGTCGGATCACGATGTGGAAGACTGTTCCAGTTGTAGGAAGATGAACCCTAAAGCTCTTAAAGAACGGGAAGCCAAGCTTTTTATGGCAAAGGCAAAGAAGGAAGGAAGAGGACGTAAGAGATCTAAGTCGAAGACGTCGACTTCGCTTTCATCTAAGTCGAGGAAACACACGAAGAAGAGGAGGCATGGTTCTCGGCGCCGTTCATCGAAGGGTAAGGCGTTGAGGTCTCCTTCGCCGGCTCCTCGACGTCGTCAGAAAGACTTTGTGTCTCCTTCGCCTTCTCCTCGTGTGACTCCGGAGAGATCTCCTTCTCCAAAAGGCACTCTGGCGCAGTCACCGGCACCGAGAGGTTCGCCGGATTCGGAGGGCTTGCCTGTTCAGGATGAACCTTCTCCTGCCCACAAGATTGAACCTGTGGATCCGGCTGTTCCGGCGTCGGATGTTCCACGACCGGATGCTGACTCGACTCCATATCCACAGTTTCCAACTCCAGGTTCGGACCCAACGCATTTTTTAAATGCAATGTATGGAGTATTTGCTAAGGCAGCCTTCCCCTCCAGAGCACCTTCTAATCCTGTGGGTCCGCTGGCCTTCAACTTGGGCGTGCCTCAGCACTATGCCCAGGCACCCTTCACGCCTTTCATGCTGACGGTGCCGTCATGGCAGTTTCCGGCACCGAGAATTTCGACGCCGTATAGGGAGTCCACGGCGCCGTCTGGTGGGCCTTCTCCTCGGCCTCGTAGGGCGCCGGTTCCACCTTCGGATCCTCCTTCGACGCCGGCTCCGGGGCTGTCGGCGCCGCCGACGCCACAACCAAGGGTTCGTTCAAGGAGAGAGGCACAAAGACTGTTGGAGGAGGAACAGTATCTGAGAGAGGAGGTTGAAGAGGGTGAGATAGATGAGTCTGTGGATGAATTCGAAGGGATTCAAGAGGCAAGTGGACTGGACACCTCACCTGAGTGGAATCTTTCTTCATCAAGGGCTTCTCCTCAGGAGGTAGCTCCTTATCATACGGTCATAAGAAAGGCTGCGGAGCTTTTAGACTTACAATTGCCTACTGCTGAGTATAAGCCTAATTTGCTCACTGAAGTTTTGCATTCGCCTTCTTCAATAGTTGAGCCCTTGTTGCCCTTTAATGATGCTTTAACTGAGCCCATCATGGATGTGTGGCATAAACCTCTCTCTTCTCCTGCTGTGTCTATATCTGTGGCACGAAGATATAGAGCGGCTCCAGGGGACCCTCTTTTTCTTTCTTCTCATCCGTCTCCAGAAAGTTTGGTGGTGCAGGCGTCCTGCTCTAAACAGTCTTCAGGCGCTTTTCCTCAGGCTCCTGTCGGGGACTCTAAGAAGCTAGAGCAGTCGGCTAAAAAGGTCTTTTCTTCATCTAGCATGGCACTTAAATCTACCAATGCTACCTGTTTGTTGGGCCGTTATATACATGCTTTGATGGATTCGGCGAAGCAGTTGGCACCCAAGTTGCCTGATGAAGAGCGGGGAAATTTTATGGAGGTTCTGACAGATGCTCAGGCTGCTGCTCGGCAGGTTATTCAATCTGGCCTGGATACAGCTTATTCTGTGGCCAGAGTTATGGGTTCCTCCATAGTTGCCAGGAGACAAGCTTGGCTCCTCTGGTTTCCCCCCAGATGTTCAGGCTACCCTTCTGGATTTGCCCTTTGATGGTCCAAGGCTTTTCGGGGAGAAGGCTGATTCTGCTCTTCAAAGGTTTAAAGCTAGCAGAGCCACGGCAAAGTCCTTGGGATTGCAAACCCAGTCAAGGGGGTTTGGTGATAAAAAGTATCGAGGTTTTGGAAGGTCTTCCTTTCGTGGCTTGAGACCACCTCAGCAGCAGCAAAATCCGCTCTATAAGTCTTATAGAGGAAGAGCCAGGGGTCGCCAACGCGGTTCTGCCCGCAATCTCTCCTCCTCCTCTTCTACCTCCCCTGCTCCCCCTGGTAACGCAGGAAAGCAGCCCTAGATCCCCCATCCTGGATCATGTGGGTCCTGTAGGGGGTCGGTTGTCTCACTTTCTACAGGGTTGGAAATTGGTCACATCAGACCTTTGGGTTTTAAACCTTGTAGAGAATGGGTACGCCCTTCCCTTTCGGGAATTTCCTCCTCCTTACCCTCCTTGCCAAGGTTTTTGTTCGGAGGACCATTTGCTCCTTCTACAGATGGAGGTCCTTGCTTTACTTCAAAAAGGTGCGATAGAGGTGGTCCCGGAGCAGGAAAGGGGTCAGGGATGCTACTCCCGGTATTTCCTGATCCCGAAGAAGGATGGCAGATTGCGTCCGATTCTGGACCTCAGGGTCTTGAATTTTTACCTGAAGCAGGAGAAATTCAAGATGCTAACCCTTGCTCAGGTTCTTCTGGCGCTGCAGCAGGAGGACTGGATGGTGTCGATCGATTTACAGGATGCGTATTTTCACATCCCCATCCTGAAGTCGCACAGGAAGTATCTCCGTTTCACGGTAGGGTCGCAGCACTATCAGTTTGCGGTCCTCCCGTTTGGTCTTACTACTGCACCTCGAGTCTTCACAAAGGTGATGGCAGTGGTGGCAGCTCATCTCAGGAGGTCGGGGATCCCAGTTTTCCCTTACCTGGACGACTGGCTGCTCAAAGCAAAGTCGCCGGAGATGGTGCTTCATCATCTGCAGGAAACAACTCGGCTGTTGTTCAACTTGGGTTTTTCAATAAATGTGCCCAAATCTCACCTGGTGCCCTCTCAGCGCAACCTGTTCATAGGGGTAGTACTGGATACTACTGTGTGTCGAGCTTTTCCTCCTCCACAAAGAATTCTCGACATTCAGGAGATGATTCCGTTGTTTCACAGTGGAGCGGTTGTTCCGGTCCTGAAGGTCCTTCGCCTGCTCGGTCTGTTCGCTTCCTGCATACTGTTGGTCAGTCATGCACGCTGGCACATGAGGGCACTCCAGTGGTGCCTCTGCAGGCAGTGGTTTCAACATAACGGAGATCTCAGGGAGTCAGTCAGAATCTCCAGAGACGCTGCAGCGGAGCTGACTTGATGGAGTGTGCAGGGCAACCTGTCCCAAGGAAAGCCCTTTCAACCACCTCCACCGGTGGCTACAGTGATCACGGATGCCTCCACTCTAGGGTGGGGTGCTCATCTGGGGGATCTGGAGGTCAAAGGACTTTGGTCTCCAGAGGAAAGGTTGCTTCACATCAACCTTCTGGAATTGCGGGCGATACGTTTGGCACTAAAGGCTTTCCTTCCTTCCCTTCGCGGTCAGTCAGTTCAGGTCCTGACGGACAACACTACCGCGATGTGGTACATCAACAAGCAGCGAGGTGTAGGGTCGTTTCGTCTCTGTCGAGAGGCTCTGTGACTCTGGTCCTGGGCTCAGGGCCATCAGATTTGTGTGTTTGCGAATCATATAGCCGGAGTGCTGAATGTTCGTGTGGACAGTCTCAGTCGGCATTACTCGGCCGATCACGAGTGGCGGCTTCATCCGGAGGTGGTCCATCGCATCTTCGAGATGTGGGGGTCTCCTCGGTTGGACCTCTTTGCCACTCACGAGAACGCGCACTGCCTGTTGTTCTGCAGTCTCCAGTATCCGATGCAGGGAGCGTTGGGGGACGCGTTTCAGATGAATTGGAGTTCACGGCTCCTTTACGCGTTTCCTCCCCTACCCTTGATTCCTCGGGTTCTGAGGAAAGTTCGCCAAGACCGGGCCCAAGTAATTTTGATCGCTCCGGATTGGCCAAGAAGGGTGTGGTACACAGATCTACTTCACCTCTCTTACCACCCTCTGCTCCGTCTCCCTCTCAGGGTAGACCTCCTCTCGCAGTCGCAGGGGCAGGTTCTACACCCCCACCTCCAGAGCCTGCACCTTCATGCCTGGAGATTGAACGGGGCAACCTGAGTTCCTTCTCTCTCCCGCCGGATGTGGTGGATGTTATTTTATCATCCAGGCGACACTCCACTAAGTCTGTTTACTCCTATAGATGGTCTAGGTTTGTTTGATGGTGTGGAGAGAGATCCATTGATCCTTTAAAGGCCCACTTGTCAGATGTTCTTCAGTTTGCACTTTTTCTGGCTCAGCAGGGTTGTGCTGTGGCCACTGTTAAGGGCTATTTGTCGGCTTTATCGGCATTTCTATGTATGCCGGATCAGCCGTCTTTGTTTAAGTCTCCCATTGTTTTGAGATTTATTAAGGGCCTTACCAATAGGTTCCCGCCTACTCCCTTTGTTATGCCTCAATGGGATTTAAATCTTGTTTTGACTTTCTTGATGGGTTCACCGTTTGAACCCTTACATAGTTGTCCTTTGAGACTTCTGTCTTTTAAAACGGTCTTTCTTGTGGCTATTACCTCAGCAAGGAGGGTGAGCGAGCTTCAGGCTCTTAGTTCAAAACCTCCATTTTTGACCATACATCCTGAAATGATGGTCCTCAGGACCAGGGCTGCTTTTCTGCCTAAGGTGGTTACTCCCTTCCATCTAGGGCAGTCCATTACTCTTCCTGTGTTCTATCCTCCCCCTCACCCTTCCAAGGAGGAGGAGAAACTTCACCGCCTAGATCCTAAAAGAGCGGTGAGCTTTTATTTGGACAGGACTAAAGACTTGCGGTTGGACGATCAGCTCTTTGTGGGCTACGTTGGACGCATGAAGGGCAAGGCGGTGCACGAGCGCACACAATCCAGATGGATCATCTTGTGCATCAAGATCTGCCACGCCCTTGCTGGTAAGGAACCGCCTGAAGGTATTAGGGCTCATTCTACTAGAGCCAGGTCATCAACTTCTGCTCTGGCTAGAGGTGTTCCTGTAGTGGACATTTGTAAGGCAGTGACTTGGGCCTCCCTCCATACTTTCGCAAAGCATTATTGCTTGGACTCTGAAATGAGGAGGGAGGGCCACTTTGCGCGCTCTGTCCTGCAGGACTTTTTGGTATAGAAGAGTGGACACCCTCCTCCGGGAGTGGGACTGCTGTGGGATTCTATTCAAAAGGTGAGGAATCCACAGGCAGATGTATCCATCAGAAGAACAAGTTACTTACCTTCGGTAACGCTTTTTCTGGTGGATACAGTATCTGCCTGTGGATTCCTCACTGACCCACCCTCCTCCCCGATGTCCACCCTTGTATACCCTAAAGGTTTGACATGTGTTTTACATTGTATCTTCTAACTATCTGGTACATTTATGGGAAATGCTTCTATTCTTTGGCTTTCCTTTTGATTTTACACTGTGTATTTGTTTGAATATTATGTACTGTGTATACTTGGAATCTGTTGTCGGTCCACCTGTTCGCCTCGGAGGCACGGAAAAAATGGGTGGAACTGACGTCATCACGCCGACGAGGCTCTCTTATGGCTCCAGTGACGTCGCGAGTGGAGCTGTGGTATTATGACGACCTCGTCGGCGTGGAGAGCTAGGAAAAAGTTTCCGCGGAATGCTGGCGCAGGGGATATTCAAAGGGTGAGGAATCCACAGGCAGATACTGTATCCACCAGAAAAATTGCAGACAGTGTAGACAACAATCCTCTACTCCTGTCTATTTCCCTTAACTATTCAGTTATAAGCGGACTTATCAAGGTCCAATCTGGACATCATGTTTCCTGTCATTAAGGGAAATAGACAGGAGTAGAGGATTGTTGTCTACACTGTCCGCAACAGGGACATTTTGGAAAGGTCTTTACACGTACCTGGACGTTATATTACGGAATCTGTGAGACGAACCTACTTCTCACAGGGTTTATCATTGTCCTTGAAAAAGTCCGGGGGGATGAAACACGTCGGTTGCAGTGTTTTGGATTTCTATACCTGTGACTTTGATTGTGAAGTAAAAGAAGAACACAAACTTCAGTGGATTGGATTGATTTATTACCAACAACCGATTTACTCAATACGAGTTGGACTCTAAAAATACCAGGACTAGTGTGTGCTTGTTTGCTTGTTCTTTCGCTTTGTCTATTATAAACATACCCTGTAGGGTCTGTTTAACTAGCACCTATGGTGACTGGGTGCTTAGCATGATAGCACCACCTGAACTTTTTCTATCCATATATATTGTACTTCCTATTGGACACCTATAACTTGTAATAGATGTGCAGTCACTCAGGCCTGGTCACCAAAGCTATCAAGATTTGACTCTTAACCTAGGTAAATAGGCTGCATAATCTGGCTCTTTTTCTTAAGTGTCTTTGCAGGCCTTCCTGAAGAAAGGCGAAAATCTACACTTAAGAAGATATATATATATATATATATATATATATATATATAACACAACTGCTCCGGTGTCCCCACACATGAGCGGGACTATTCAGCGCTTATGACTATCATGGAAATACCCCTGCGAGAGAAAAGAAGTTACAGGTAAGAAACCATTCCTTCTTCTAGCACCTAGCATTGACATCGGCAAGGAAAGTGGGGAAAACGCAAGCATTCAATGTCAAAGCACATTTCCTCCATTTCACAAGGGACAAAGTCATTTTGGGAACAAAACCTAGTTTCATACGCAAGGTTCCAATTGACTTTCACTTGAATAAACCAGTCGTTCTAAGTTCCTTTTTTTCTAATCCAGCTTTGTCAGCAGAAAAATCATTACACTCCTTAGACTTATGTAGAGGCCTCAGTTTCTACATTTGCAAGACAAATTATATTTGGTATATAGACCAGCTATTTGTGTCTTTGAAACAGGAAAAGCTTGACCCCTTTCCAAACGGGATAGCATGTTGGCTCTCATTCTGCATTCATTTCTACCATGGTAGAGCGCATTCCACCGGGAGCCTGGTGACAACTGCTGCACTCTACCCTTGAGGTGCATCTGCTGTCCTGCCACCTGGAGGTGCAGGCACACATTCACAAATCACTACTGCCTTGACGTAGATGCAGAAGCTGATGCAGCAATGGGACAGGCAGTCCTTCATTACCTGTTTCTGTAAAGGTCAGCCTGCTTCCCACTTTTTAAAATTATTAAAGATGTGAAGTACTGCTATTTATTAAGATTCAGGCATGTGAATATTTGAAAGATCAAATGTTGGAGAAGAGATTAGTAAGTTACCTGTAACTCCAGTTCTCCAGCACTGGAATCTCCCACATATTCACATGCGCCACTCCCTTCTCCATGGTCAGAGGCTCCTTTATTTCATACTCTTCTTACTCCTTTGCTTTGAATTATGCTATACGTGTGCCTGTAGGGGGGGGTAGAGGTGGCACTTCCACCTCATTGGCTGAAGTTCAGGTTGCTTCAAATGAGGTGGATGTGCTACTAAATAAACACTGTTCAAGGCTATAGCCATTTTAACCAGGCTACTGCTATTTTTTGATTACTGGGGTTCCCAGCCTGATGACTGGGAATGATCAAAGCATGTGAATATATATGAAAGATTCCAGTGCTGGAGAACTGGAGCTTCAGGTAATCAACAAATGTCTTCTTTTTTCGGCTCCTGGAAGAAAGATCTGAAAGCACTGTGAGGTTTTGTACCTCATTATTTACCTTCAAAAATCAAGTCTTTGACGCGACTTCTGGCAAGTGAGATACATTTTTTCCACATTTAGAGAATTTTTCCCTCTTAAGATGCTCTCTCTATTTGAGAAGTTTCCTTCCTGCAGTAAAAAGAAATTAGTCTCAGACCATCACAAAGTCTGTGTAGTGTCTTCGTCTCGCACGCAATGAAAGATTGCAATATCTGCCAAAAGATGTCCAAAAGAACTCTTAAACACTGGGAGGACATCAGACTTCGATTGAGCTCCAAAATATGAAAAGGAGAGTATGATTAGCAAATGGCTGGAGGGCACAACTTCTCAAGGTTCTCTGCCTATAAAATTGCTCTCTGATGAGGACTCCCCAAGACTGTGATAATCGGGGGAAAAAAGCAAGGTAAACATGTTCTCTGTGAACGTCATCACTTCAGAGGTCATTCAAAACCAACTTTAAGACTATTTCCGTCAATGTACTGCTTTATTGATGTCATAAACAACTGTGTCTGAGACAAGACAGTCGGTGTCGAAGTACCATGGCCCTTCCCCCTTCAGTGGTGAGTCATCAATGAAGAACAATCTCATCAGCACTGCTGAGCCATCACAGTTAAATGCTGATAATGCCAGTGACGCATGAAAAACGTTAAGTCTCGGCATTGAAATCACCATCCTTTGCATCAAGGAAACTGTTGTGTAGTTCCTAGGAGTCCCCCAGGATCTGCACGTTTTGGATGACCTAAACTGAGGGCCTGGTGTCCCAACCGCTTCCAGACACCCCGTCAGCTGTTAGACATGCTAGCTCTACAGTGCCACTACCACCCCCTGTATTCTACAGTGGAGTAGGTAGTCTCTGGCAACCAATAACATGACAACCCTGATTCCTCACGGATCGTGGAAAACAGTACAGTACGTTTCGCTCAGGCACTCGTGCTTGTTTTCTCTCAGAAAACACACAGGATGGCAATTAAGACGTTTCAATAAGAATTTATTGGTCCAGCGACAGCCGTGTGTAAAACATATGGGCTGCAACAATCAGGAGACCGAGGCATACAAAAGAGATTGCTAGTACCAATATAGTGAATAGTAGATACATTTCTACCATAGTGCTAATAAGATGAACAGAAACAGTTCAGATAAAACCAGTAGCACTTGCAAATTCCTAAAATGCGAGCCCTACGTGATTTGCTAAAATGTACCTAGCCTAACCTGGATGTATAGGTGTATACGCGTATAGATATGTGCATCTGTAGCCAAGAAGCGCCTAGGGAAGAACCAGCCCCCTCACCTGATGGTTTAGGATGACAACTCGCAAGGGATGTGAGACCGCTGCTTGTCGGAGATTCGGCATGGTGGACCCCCATCTCCGCTTGGAAGGAATTCTCCTCTAATTTGTAGGGGGAGGGAGGGTCTTCTATACTAAAGTGGTCACTCCAGGGTTTTTTCTAGAATCAATATGTTTTTAAAACAACCATTGATGTTTTGAAAACAATCATAAATGTTTTGAAAACAATCACCGAAACGTTTCTAAACAAGTGTGATCATGCACAGCTGGCTGTTGGCCAAGGATGAAAAAAGTGGTGACCCTTATACAGAATAAAGCTGCCGTGCCTGGGGACATGTTTATGTACGTCAGGTACAGGGATTGAGATAGAAGATTGAGAGCCTGGTGCCGAAGAGACAGGAGCAAGCTAGTAGGTAAAAGGTCACCTGTTTAGAATTGTTGTAGTCGTGTGGATGGGATGATGTATGTAAAATAGAGAATACATGACAGGGCTATCCTAAAGGACATGACACCCACTCCTCATCAAAAGGTCAACCAGGTCAGTTAGGTAATGATAAAGCTAACGCTATAAAAAGGCATAAAATCATTTACAATACAACATACTAAAAAGCACTTAAAACCCTGAAAAATGTCCATATTGGAAAAGTCATTTTTCCCTAAAAAAGCGTTCAAAAATGTCCTCCAAACTTAAAATGTATATTATTATTGCACTGAGCACCTTGAAAGCCATGAAGCTCAGTTAGAGCTGAGAAACAAATAAAACAAACTCAGTTTCGACCTTCAATTTTAGTATGTTTAAAAAAGTAGCCAAACGGTTCCCAGCACAGGAGAGGCCAGATTGTTTCAAGAATCCTGCGCTGAAGACTCAACACCGCTGAACATTGTATCCGCAGATGGCAGTCCCTCAAGAACTTCCAGTATCATATCCAAGGAGCAAAGATTGTCATCTCTGGTTCCCACGGCAGCCGCTGGGGAAGAATTAGATTCCTGCACGCCTGATGTCGATGCCTGTACTTCTGGGGCAGAGGCGATATATGATGGCTGGAATTACTCCGAAGTTGGTCTGAGAGGTGGTTAAGAAACCTGATCCAAGTCGCTTAAATAAGTGTACTATCCCACTCGTATCAGACATGTTAAAGATACGATGAATCATTTCTCCGAAATGGATCGAGAAGTTCGTACGGGCCAGGGCCTGTATCTCTGCTGAAGACCTTGCAACCTGGAGATCAAAAGTCTCTCGGGCTGAATTTAAGGCCACATTTTGTTGAAACAACATGGCTTTTAGTCCGCTCAGCGAATCAAACCTTATACTGGAAACATTCAATGAAGGCCACAGTGGTGCCTCCCTAACTGTGCGAGCCGGGGGAAACAATACTTGCTTACAGAAAACAACCCTGAAGTTTAGTGTGACTAGATATGCGATGCCTGGCACCATCCCACAACAGCCTTAATCATTCAGCACCAAATAACTTCCATTCGAAAGTAATTAAAAAACCGGATGAATCACGGCAGCTGGGGAGCCCTTCAAGTAGCAAGATAAGAAAACAAGTTACTTACCTGTAACTACAGTTAACCAGTATCGGTATCATTCATAGATTCACATGCCTGAATCATTCCCCGTCGCCGAGGCGGGAGTCCACGGAAAATACAAAAGTAGTGCCAAAAGCAAATAACAGTAGTAGGCTAAAAGAAAAAAGCCTAAGGCCTAAATCTTAGTAGCCTATCTACATCATTATAGTAAAAAGAACCAAAAGTTGGTTCCAACCAATCAGCTACCAGCACCCTGTAGAACCTTCCCAGCAGAGGCAGCTCTCCTCAGATTTTCCTAGCACAAGTGGGAAGTAAGTATCCCAGATTATAGAGAACTGACTCGCCGGAGAGGAGGGTGGGTGCATGTGAATCTATGAAAGATACCAATACTGGATAACTGTAGTTACAGGTAAGTAACTTGTTTTCTTATCCAGTATTGGGGTATCTTTCATAGATTCACATGCCTGAATCAGAGTAGCAAGCAGTATACCAATATACTGTCGTTTGCGGATGGTGGGAGACACGTGCTCATAAACTCCCAAATAGCATCCACAATAGTTGAAAACATCATCTTTTTTTTAATTTATTTTTTTAAAAGACCAAGCCTTTAAGAAAGCAAAAGCTATAGAAAAGACATTATATAAATATATATCTGAAAGAGACACGTTAGTGATAGATTCCTTACCTTAGAATATCCCCAGGCGTCAGGCTGGATCCGGAAAGTTTTGCGTAGCAGTACCCTTGCGCGTCGGTAGGCGGCGTCGTGCGGCTCCGCGTCCGTCGTCGGCGTCGTGATCGCCGGGATGACGTCGCGGGCAGTACTTAGACGCCGCCCCTGCGCGCTGACGTCAGTTCTTCTTTTTCCGCGCCAGTAAGCGCAGATCCGGGAAGAGCAGTGCCCTGGTCAATTTTTGACCATACTTTTTGGTGATTTTTCACTGTTTTTTTTCCAGCCTTCAGGTGTCGTAGGGATGCCCGGCTTCAAGCGGTGCGGCGCCTGTGCGCGGATGATGTCCGTCACCGACCCGCATTGGGAGTGTCTCTTCTGCCTCGGCCGAGGCCACGACACCGAGTCTTGTCCCGAATGCCAGGCCCTCAACCCGAAGGCTTTGCGAGAGCGGTCTCGAAAGCTCCTCGAGGCCCGGCATTCGGCTCCGCGGAAGCCCCGGTCGCGTGAGAGGTCCAGGGGTCGCTCGCGGAGTGCACACCGGTCGTCGGCGTCGAAGTCTTCTTCGTCCGGTAAGTCTCGACACAAGAAGTCCAAGAAGCATCGTCGCTCTCGGACTTCGCCTCGCCGGTCTCGCGACTCGGCTGAGGCCCCTCCCGGCACCGTCCCCGCCCCCGCGGCCCCGGACTTGCCTGTGGAGTCGCCCCCGTCATACCCGCCCTTCCCGGGTTCGGGGGCGGATCCGGCCAAGGTACAGGAGTTCCTGTCGGCCATGGCCCGCCTCTTCGGGCCTTCAGGCCCCTCCGGTGCGCCTTCGGGCCCCGCGGGCCCTGATGGGGTTGATCCGGCGTCGCCGGCGGCTCCGGCCCCGGCGTCGCCCGAGCCTCCAGCCTCGATCCCGGCTCCGGCTCCGGCCCCGGCCTCGATCCCGGCTCCACAACCCCCATCGACGCCGGTCGACCTCACGACACCTCCGCCGGCGCCGATGTCTCCGGTGCCGTTCTCGACGCCGCCCTGGGCTCCGGGCGGCGTCGTCCCCCAGTTCCTTCCGGCTCCGGACTTGGACCCGGAGCGACGTCGCTCGACGCCGGCTCCGGCGCCGATGGGACCTTGGGTCCCAACTGTCCCTCCTCCTCCTTATTTTGAACCAGAGGAGGACCAGGAGGACTGGGAGGGGTCTGATGACCCTCTGACACGCAACTGTCAGTATGATGAGGACTGGACAGAGAGTCTAGGGAGGCCAGTGGTCTGGATACTTCTCCTGACACTGGCATGCTGTCTCCTCCCGTGGCTACGGAGGAGGGGGCCAATTTTGGTACGGTGTTGCGTAGGGCTGCTGGGGCCTTACGTCTCCAGCTCCCTACTTTGACGGTCAAGCCTAACATCTTGACAGAGGTGCTTCAGCCGGCAGCCTCCTCTGCGGAGACTGTGCTGCCGTTTAACGACGCCCTCACGGACGTTCTTTTGGGCGCCTGGTCCAAGCCCAACACAGGGGCTCCTGTGGATCGGAACGTGTCACGACGCCATCGCCCCGCTCCGGGCGACCCCCTGTTTCTTTCTGTCCACCCCACTCCTGAGAGCTTGGTTGTCCAAGCCTCCGCTTCCCAAACCGCCTTCCCTACCGCTCCTCCGGATAGGGAATCCAAACGCCTGGATCAGTTTGGGAAGAAAGGTTTTTCTTCCTCCAGTGCTGGCTTGCGGTCCGTTAACACCGCTTGTCTTTTGGGCCGATATACCCACTCTCTGTGGGATTCGGTGGCGGATGTTTTGCCCCAGTGCCCTGAGGAGGTCCAGGCACTGCTTTCCCGCGCCATTGCGGAAGGAAGGGATGCGGCCAAATACACTATCCGTTGTGGCCTTGACACCGCCGACTCGCTGGGCAGGTCGATTGCAACGACGGTGGCGCTCCGACGCCACGCCTGGCTGAGAACCACTGGTTTTTCAGGGGATGTCCAGAATACTCTCATGGACATGCCCTTTGATGGAGTCGGTCTTTTGGGTCCAAAGCAGACCATGCGTTGGAGCGCTTTAAGGACTCACGGGCTACTGCAAAGTCCCTGGGCCTTTCTGCTACACGCCCTCCGCTACCTTCTGCTTTTCGCCCCTATCGTGGCCACGGTAGGGGCGCCCCTTCACGTCAGCAGCCCAGCCACCGGCCCGCGCAGCAGGCGTCTTCGCGTGGCCGAGGACGTGGATTCCGCCGTGGCGGATCGGGCAACCAGCGTGCGGGTCAGGCCACCACCTCCAACCCGTCCGCGGCCTCCAAGCCCTCCTAGTCCCTCCTTTCAGGTGCACGGCACGCCAGTAGGGGGCAGGGTCCGCCATCACCTTCCCCACTGGCGCACCATCACCTCGGACAGGTGGGTCTTGGACATTGTCCTAAGGGGCTACTCCCTCCCCTTCGAGACCACCCCCCAGCCATGCCACCTCAATTCCACCGCATGTCAGGGGATCACTTGGTGCTTCTACAGAAGGAAGTCACGGCCCTCTTGACCAAGAGGGCCATCGAGCATGTTCCGACCCCAGAAGTAGGGCGTGGTTGCTACTCCCACTACTTTCTGGTGCCCAAAAAGGACAAGGAGGACATGCGTCCTATCTTGGACCTCCGGAACGTCAATCGCTTCCCTCCGGAAGGAGAAGTTCAAGATGCTCACCCTAGCTCAGGTCTTGACTGCCCTCGACCCTGGAGACTGGTTGGTAGCGTTGGACTTGCAGGACGCGTATTTCCACATCCCCGTCCTGCCGGCCCACCGGCGTTACCTTCGGTTCACGGTAGGCCCCGAGCATTTTCAGTTCACCGTGCTCCCCTTTGGCCTTACAAGTGCCCCTCGGGTGTTCACGAAAGTGATGGCGGTGGTCGCAGCTCATCTGCGCCGGGCAGGGGTTTCAGTCTTCCCCTACCTCGACGACTGGCTGCTGAAGGCGGGCTCGTCCCAGGCAGTCGTCTCCCACCTCCAGACTACGGCCGAACTCCTGCACTCGCTGGGGTTCTCCATCAATGTGCCAAAGTCGCATCTGATTCCTTCTCCACAGCTCCTTTTCATCGGAGCAGTTCTGGACACGACGCGGTTTCGGGCCTATCCTCCCGAACGGCGAGTCCGGGATATTCAGGCTATGATTCCGATCTTTCGGCCTTTATCCTGGGTTTCGGTAAGGATGACCCTGAGGCTGCTGGGCCTCATGGCCTCCTGCATCCTGCTGGTCAATCATGCCAGATGGCATATGCGGGCTCTGCAGTGGGACCTGAAGTTCCAGTGGGCGCAGCACCAGGGCAACCTGTCCGATCACGTCCAGATCTCGGAGGGGACTGCAAAACAGTTGCAGTGGTGGCTCTCGAACCGGCAATGGGTCATGGGCAGATCCCTCTCCCTTCCCCAGCCAGAGCATACAGTTGTGACGGACGCGTCCCTTCTGGGATGGGGCGGTCACATGGGAGAGGCGGAGATCAGAGGCCTCTGGTCTCCGGCGGAGTC
This sequence comes from Calotriton arnoldi, assembly GCA_963921515.1. Classification (NCBI taxonomy): domain Eukaryota; kingdom Metazoa; phylum Chordata; class Amphibia; order Caudata; family Salamandridae; genus Calotriton; species Calotriton arnoldi. The sequence continues at coordinate 1,845,369 of CAWUFW010000278.1, forward strand.
CCGGCTCCATATCAACCTTCTGGAGCTCCGGGCGATCCGGCTTGCACTCAAGGCATTCCTTCCCTCTGTCAAAGGGAAGGTAGTGCAGGTGTTCACAGACAACACCACCGCCATGTGGTACTGCAACAAACAGGGCGGGGTGGGGTCTTGGACCCTTTGTCAGGAGGCTCTGCGCCTCTGGACATGGCTGGAACATCAGGGCATGTTCCTGATGGTTCAACACCTGGCAGGTTCTCTGAACGCCAGGGCGGACGAACTCAGCCGCAGGTGCATCATGGATCACGAATGGCGTCTTCACTCGGAAGTGGCGCAAGGACTCTTTCTACAGTGGGGAGAGCCTTGGTTAGATCTATTCGCCTCCGAAGAGAACGCGCAATGTCATCAGTTCTGCGCGTTGGAATTTCCAAGGCGGCACTCGCTCGGCGACGCTTTTCGTCGCGAGTGGAGTTGCGGTCTGTTATACGCCTTTCCGCCTATACCACTTCTACCCAGAGTGTTGAAGAAGATTCGGCACGACCGGGCCCAAGTCATTCTTGTGGCTCCGGACTGGGCTCGAAGATTTTGGTATCCCGAGCTACTCAATATGAGCATAGATCCCCCGATCCGTCTGCCTCTTCGGGAGGATCTTCTGTCGCAGCAGCAGGGGACGGTCCTCCACCCGAACCTGTCCAGTCTACACCTGCTTGCGTGGAGATTGAGCGGCGGCAGTTGATTCCTTTCGACTTGCCTCCCGAAGTTTGTGATGTGATTCTGGCAGCCAGGCGTCCCTCCACTAAGGTGGTATACGCCTGCAGGTGGAACAAATTTGTGGCATGGTGCACAGCAAAGGCTGTGAATCCCCTTTCTGCCCCTCTTTCTGAGGTCCTTCTGTTCCTTCTTTCTCTGGCCCAACAGGGTTCTGCCCTGGGTACCATCAAGGGTTATCTTTGTGCTATCTCGGCCTTCCTCAGGCTCCCTGATCAGCCCTCCCTTTTCAAGTCCCCTGTTGTTAACAGGTTCTTAAAAGGCATTACTCACCTCTTCCCTCCTGTTCCGTTTGTAATGCCTCAGTGGGACTTGAACTTGGTTCTTACCTTTTTAATGTGCGCTCCTTTGAGCCTCTGCATAACTGTCCTCTTCGTCTTCTGACTCTAAAGGCAGCCTTTCTGGTGGCCATCACCTCCGCTCGGCGGGTGAGTGAGCTCCAGGCTCTTTCTTGCAAACCTCCCTTTCTGTCTGTTCATCCAGACAAGGTTGTTCTTCGGACGCGTCCGTCCTTCTTGCCAAAGGTGGTTACTGCTTTCCACATTGGGCAGACCATCACTTTGCCCACCTTCTTTCCGCCTCCGCATCCTTCCAGAGAGGAAGAGAGGCTCCACCGTCTGGACCCAAAACGTGCGCTCTCCTTCTATATCGACCGCACGAAACACTTCCGGGTGGATGACCAGCTCTTTGTTGGCTACGTGGGCGCCAAAAAGGTCGGGCGGTGCACAAGAGGACCATCTCCCGCTGGGTTACCTTGTGCATCAAGACCTGCTATTCTTTGGCTAAGAAGGAGCCTCCTGTTGGGCTGCGTGCCCATTCCACCAGGGCAACGGCTGCTACCACGGCCTTGGGCCGCGGTGTTCCGCTGCCGGTTATCTGTCAGGCAGCTACGTGGGCCTCGCTGCACACGTTTACTAAGCATTACTGCCTTGACAGTCAGGTCCGGAGGGACGGCTTCTTTGGCCGTTCTGTCCTCCAGGACTTCCTTGTCTGATCTTTGTTCGCAGACCCACCACCGGGGTTGGTATTGCTGGGGTATCTATTCTAAGGTAAGGAATCTATCACTAACGTGTCTCTTTCAGATGCACAAGTTACTAACTTGTGTAACGATATATCTGTAAGAGACAGTAGTTAGTGATAGATTCCTTACCGCCCCACCCATCCTCCCCGTTCTGCGAACTGATTTCTAGGGTTAAGGACATCCCTTTCAGGGCCCTAGTATTTTTCAGACACCTGTGTCAGCTTCTTGCATGGCTCTGCGTTCCTGGCGCGGAAAGTCGTGTACAGAACTGACGTCAGCGCGCAGGGGCGGCGTCTAAGTACTGCCCGCGACGTCATCCCGGCGATCACGACGCCGACGACGGACGCGGAGCCGCACGACGCCGCCTACCGACGCGCAAGGGTACTGCTACGCAAAACTTTCCGGATCCAGCCTGACGCCTGGGGATATTCTAAGGTAAGGAATCTATCACTAACTACTGTCTCTTACAGATATATCGTTACACAAGTTAGTAACTTGTGCATATAAGTATATAGAAATATCTACGATTTTTAGATATATAAGTCTGAATATTTGCATGAAAAATTAAAAGTAATGGAATAATACATAAAAGAGAAAAAGTACCTGAATCTGACCTTAATGAAAGAGATGGCGTAGAACAGCCTGTCCAACCGCTGCATCTTCTTGATGCGAAGATTGAAGACAGTAATGCTTCGTGAACGTGTGGACATTTTTCCATGTCGCAGCACGACAGATATTTTCCAGAGTCACTCCAGCAAACAAAGCTGTAGAAGTTGATACAGTTCTTGTCGAATGAGCTTTGACTTTCCTCTGCAAAGGCTTGTTAGCCTTGTCATGGCAGAAATGAATAGCAAATGCCAGCCATCTGGCTATTGTTGCCTTTGTTACTGCATTTCCAAGAGTTGCTTGACCATAGGCCACGAACAGTTGGTTGGACCGTCTGATGTCCTTAGTTTTCTGAAGGTAGAATTTTAAACAGCGCTTAACATCCAGAGAGTGTAATGCTCTTTCAGCTGGAGTGGATGGATCCGGAAAGAATGTTCTTAATCTTACCGGTTCATTTAAGTGAAATTGTGTCTGTACCTTAGGGATGAACTTGGGATTTGTTCGAAGGATTACGTAGTCCGAAGTAAACTGCAAAAAGGGTTCCTTGATAGTGAAAGCTTGGATCTCACCAACTCTTCTTGCAGAGGTAAGAGCCAATAAAAGGGCGACCTTCCAAGTGAGGAATTTGAGATCCGCTTTATGGATCGGTTCAAATGGACGCTTCATTAATTGCGCTAGCACTGTGTTGAGTTCCCACTCTGGAGGGGGTGCTCGCACTGGAGGGAAAGCTCGGAAAAGTCCTTTCATGAATTGTTTGACAAGTGAAGACGAGCAGAGAGAGGGAAGTTTTGCGCATTTCCTGAATCTGGAAAGAGCAGCAAGATGTAGTTTGATTGATGAAAACGTAAGCCCAGACTTGGCAAGAGAAAGCAGATACGGGAGTATTTGTTCTGCAGGAGCTTGAATTGGATGAATATTATTCGCCTCGCACCAGTAGCAAAATCTCTTCCATTTGAGGCGATAAGTCTTGATTGTGCTCTGGGCACGGGATTTGGCCAAAATCTCACGACAGTCCTGTGAAATGTTGAGGTCTTTGAACTCTAAGAAATCAGGAGCCATGCGTGCAAGTGCAGGGACTGTGGGTCCGGATGAAGTACTTGCCCTCTGTCCCTCGATAACATTGTAGGCGTCGGAAGAAGGCGAATGGGCCTGTATTGAGACAATAGGAGAAGTTCCTGGAACCAATATTGCTTTGGCCAACGGGGTGCAATCAGTATTAAACGGCAACCCTCCAGCTTCATCTTGCGGAGCACCTTCGGAATCAATGGTATTGTGGGAAAAGCGTACGCACAAATCCCTGACCATTGCATGGACAGGGCATTCCCCCTTGATCCCTGTTGAGAGAACCTGCTGGCATAGTATCGGCATTTCTTGTTCTCCCTCATTGCGAATAGGTCCAGCGCAGGTTTGCCCCAAGCCTGGAACACTGTGTTCGCCTGCTCCTGCTCTAGCTCCCACTCGTGACAGTCCGACTGAGACCTGCTCAGCGTGTCCGCCAGGGTATTGTGGAGACCCCTGACATGATGGGCTCTCAGTGTTATCTTGTGGAGTGTGATCCACTCCCACAATTCCAGAGCCTCCTGCGAGAGCGTAGCTGATTTCGTTCCTCCTTGTTTGTTGACATAATACATGCTGGTGGTGTTGTCGGTACGGACTAGCACTGAGGAACCCGCAATCCTTGGAAGGAACGCTTGGAGAGACAGAAATATGGCGCGGAGCTCCAGTCTGTTGATATGCTGTTGTCTTTGTACTTGAGACCATCTTCCTTGAATCTGCAAATCCTGCAGATGACCTCCCCATCCTTCCATGGAGGCATTGGTCGTTAAAACGAAGTCTGGAATGGTCTGTAGGAAAGTGAGGCCTTGGGTTAAATTCTCTGTGTGTGACCACCAATGCAGAGAATTTATCATGCGCTGCGTGACCTTGATAGTATCGTCGAACGAACCCATGGCCTGTTGCCATTGAAGGTGCAGTTCTTCCTGAAGAGGTCTCATTTTGAGCTGTGCTAAGGGTATGAGATGTATCGCTGAAGAGCACATTCCGAGGAGCGAAGCAAACATTCGGACTGAAACTGACTTTCTTTTTGAAATTAACGTTGCCAACTTTTGAAGACGCAGCTGGCGGTCGTGAGACAAGAATGCTTTGCACTGGTCCGTGTCTAACCGTGCTCCGAGAAAAGGCATGATTTGGAGAGGACGTAACTGTGATTTGCTCTCGTTGAGGGTCAGTCCCAGAGAAGCGAATAGATGTATACAGTCTTCTGTGGCAACCTTGGTTTCGTGTTCTGAAGGACCTTTGAGCAGCCAATCATCTAAATAAGGGAATACTTGTATTCCTCGAGATCTCAATGCTGCTGCTACTGGTGCCAAGCACTTCGTGAAGATTCTTGGCGCCGATTTCAGCCCAAACGGGAGCACCTTGAACTGATAGTGGGCGCCAGCCACTGTAAAGCGAAGATATTTGCGATGTTTGGGGTGGATAGGTATGTGGAAATATGCGTCTTCCATATCCAGAGAATCCATAAAATCTCCTTCGTTTAAACAACTTAAAATCTCGGCAAGTGTGACCATTCGGAAACTTTGTTTCTTGAGGAATTTGTTTAGCTTGCGGAGGTCTAGAATCGGTCGCCATTCCCCTGACTTCTTTTTGATCAGGAAGAAACGAGAATAGAAACTTGTTCCTTTCTGAGATGATGGAACCTTCTCTATGGCATTCTTGAGGAGCATCGTTAAGGCTTCCTTGAATAATAAGTGAAGACGAGGGGGAGGGGGACCCCTGGGCGGAGTAGTAGGTGGCTGTTTGATGAATTCGAGGGTGTGGCCGTTGGTTACTAGGTCTAGAACCCATTGATCTGACGTAATTTCCTGCCACCTGTGAACAAAGCTGAAATCTTCGCGCCCACGGGTAAGGAGGGTAATATGGCTGGCGCCCTGTGGAGATCACTGCTTCCTGCTAGTGTCTCCGCCTTGATTTTGTAATCTCTTTCGACCACCATGACGAGAGAAACTAGCCGTGGACGATTGGCGGTATGAGGACTGGCTGTAGGGCTGTCTATACTGGGATTGATACTGCCTGTTCTGCTGGTTTTTGTCAGGATATGGTACTCCTCAGGGTCCGGATGATGCAATAAGGGGTCCACCCCTTGACCTCCCCGAACTCCAACTAAAAGTTACAGAGAACCCGGGCGATCAAGTGAGGGATAGGAAAGGATGGGAATTGCAGGGAGGAGAACCTAGAAAAGAAAACAACAGTAATCAATACTACAGGCATACAACAAGCTACTCTCAAATGATCTCACTAGAAGAACTTGTATACCTTATCTTTCGAATGATCAACTTGCTCTTGTATGTACTCCTCACATCACCGAGCATTCCTCTGGACAATTCCTATAAAAAACAATAGACATGCACTTCAAGCCATTTTCTCATGCCACCTCTATTTCTTCCTCCCACCTCCAAATGAACCTTGTGCAAACCTCCTGAACGTATCTCGCTCTGCTCACCGGTTCTCTTAAAGGCACTTCTCAAAGTAATAAATCATAGTCTCAAAATAAAGAAAATTAGGAACTGTCCTCTGTTCCTGAACATTGAGCTGAGGAAGACGGTTCCTTCACCGCTGCTCAGCAACTCTTATCTTATCCCCTGCGTGCTTTGTAGACCTCTGTGGGGTCTGCTCTCGTTCCCAGAGTGCCTTTAAATACCACCAATACCAAAGGACAGGGCTTCCACGGATTATACCGCCGCCCGGGACTGTTCCTTAACCTTTTCTTTTTTAGAACATAATTCATTGAAGTGAGGCGTCCACGGTTCCTTCAACGCCGCCCGGTCAAGTTACAAAACAAAAGGGCGCCCGCGATTCCTTACCGCCGCCCGGGGTTCTTTCGGTTCACTCACCAAGAAGACTCCGACGTGCTCCGCCAAACTAGAGGACTCTGCGGCTTGCTTCCAGCCGCTTCTTCAGACTTCGACCAGGAGAACAGAATTACGCACACTGCCGTATGCGTGATGCGTCTTCTTGTAGATGCTTGCTTCTCTCCCAAGGCCTTCTGGGAGTTGTAGTGCAAATGTCTCGGTAGGCGCTTGCACGGGCGCGAATCCTGACAGTTTTGGTATCCTCCTCTTGATGAAAAACCACGCCCTCTTGCTCCTCTGAAATTTCCGTGCTTGTACTGAAGGGTGCCCAATGATCGTGCGGTATCCGTGTCAGTCTTTATAGCTAAGAGGGCCTCATCAATGTGCTTACCGAACAAAGACTCTCCGTCATAGGCCATGTCCAGAATCTTTGTCTGTACCTCAGGTCTGAAAGTGGTGGCTTTAAGCCATCCCTGGCGTCTAAGCACTGCAGCTCCTGCAAGCTGACGGAAGTTGGTGTTTACGATGTCCAAAGCCCAATCTATAGTTTCCGATGCAGCACGTTCTCCTTCCAGCAGAATCTTTCTTGCCTCCTGCCTACGGTCTTCTGGAATGAGGTCAATGAAACCCGCCATGTCTGACCACATTTGACGGTCATAACGGCCGATAATGGCTAGAGAATTGGCAGCTCTGATAGAGGCCGCTGCCATGGTAGAAATGTTTTTGCCTCTAAGGTCCAGACGACGTCCTTCCTTATCATGTGGTGTGGTGATAGGTGTTGCAGGATTCTTAGATCGCTGTTGGGCAGCCTGTGAAATCACCGAATCTGGCCGTGGGTGACCAATGAGGCAGGATGGGCTGTTGGCAGGGGCACGGTATTTCTTCTCTATGCGCGGAAGCACCGCCGGAATAGATGCAGGCGTCTTCATGATCTTAACCCCTTCATTCCAAATATAGTCTATTATCGGCACAGCTCTCGTGATTTTCCAGGACTCTTCCTTGAAATCATGAAGGAAACATTCTGTCTGTTCGACTGTTACTGGCAGCTGAAATCTAGCTGCAGCCCGTTGCATTAAATTATGAAAGCCCCCGATGTCCTCAGGGGGAGAATCAGAAGGCAGAGAAAGAGGCGGAGAAGGCATCGGAATTACGTAGTCATCCCAGGGATCCGGAATATTAGAATTGTCAGGTAATTCACCCTCTTCAACCTCCTCTTCGGAGGAGGTAGTGTCATCTTGCACCCCTTCCGCTTGACCTGAAGGAGGGGCCGGTGTAACAGGAGCTTCAGGTTGAATCAATGGAACAGGAACCACCACTGGTATGGTATGGGTGGGTTCTCTGGAACTGCCTGTTGTGGGGGAAACCTCTGTCGGTAATCCGCCAGCATGGCCTGTAGATCCTGAATGAGCGTTGGAGGGAGGTGACTCATTTCCCTCTGGCGTACTTCCCTGGGATGGAATCTATGATGTGGAACAATAATATCTTCTTGATAATATTGATCTTGGTAGTCGTCATCTTCGTCGTCATCCTGACGCTTGATGTTTAATTCAGAAAGATGGTGAGCTGTACCAAAGGGTCCTTCATCATCTTCGTCCTCATAGTCATCATCTTCAACGTAAGTGTCTAGGAGATGTGAAGGCATAAGTGGTGAGATCTTGCTGTCTTTGAAAAGTTTTAAGTTGGTAAAGATCTGATGACCTAGGCGTTGACTGCGCAGGTAGAGCTAACCAAGCAGAAACTGTAGATTGAACAGGTAAATCCGTGGTCGATGGGCTCTTCGTCGACGGGTTCTTCGTCGATGGGATCGACGACTGGATCGTCGACGGGATCGTCGTCGACGGGATCGTCGTCGACGGGCTCTTTGTCGACGGGATCGTCCTCGACGGGCTCTTCGTCGACGGGATCTTCAATGTTGCCGTCGACGGAATGGTCGTCTTCATCGACGAGGCAGACGTCGACAGCATGGGTTTCGTCGACGATGAAATCTTTGTCGACGGCGAGAAAGTCGAAATCACCGTCGAGCTCATCGACAGTACCGTCGACGACTCCTCAAGAACTGGTTTCTTGGTAGAGATGGAGATTTTTGTAGACAGAATAGGCGATTGAATGGCCGTAGTTGAAATAGTAGCCGTAGATGATGAGGCAGAAGAAGAAGTCACAGAGATAGTAGACGAAGTAGTCACCGTGACAGATTTAATATGGCTTTTACTTACAGTTTTTGAAGTAGATGCCTTTTTTGATTCCTTGCCTGCTGTGGATGACGGAGACAGCGTTGACCCAGAGGAAAGTTTTGGTGACCTCTGTGAAGGGTCTGAAACATCATGGGAAGATTTAAGGTGTTTTCTTCCCTCACTTGAGCTGTCATGGGATCTGGCTCTTTTGCTGGAAATAGAAGCTCTGTCATCCTCTTCAGCCGAAGAAGATTTGAGCCACAAGAGCACTCTTGCCTCTCTAACCCTAAGGGTCTTGGTAGGGAAGGTACGGCAAATCTTGCAATCTTTTGCCTCATGCTTGGGATAAAGGCAATAAATGCAGTCCTTATGTTGGTCATCCACATGGAAACTCTTTTGATCACAGGTCTTGCAAGGTTTGAAAAGAGCTTTCCTGTCAGACATTCTGAAGAAAAAGTAGAAGAACTGAGTGGCACTCAGGGACTCCCTTCCACACGACGTGCAGTGAAAATCTGAAGAGAGCTGCCTCTGCTGGGAAGGTTCTACAGGGTGCTGGTAGCTGATTGGTTGGAACCAACTTTTGGTTCTTTTTACTATAATGATGTAGATAGGCTACTAAGATTTAGGCCTTAGGCTTTTTTCTTTTAGCCTACTACTGTTATTTGCTTTTGGCACTACTTTTGTATTTACCGTGGACTCCCGCCTCGGCGACGGGGAATGATTCAGGCATGTGAATCTATGAAAGATACCCCAATTCTGGATAAGTTCGCTTTTGACGCATTACACGTTCCATGAAGCGACACTTCTTTGCACACTAAAGACCCACTTAAAGCCTTCCCGCAGTCTTTACCACTTAAGAAAATGTCAGTGTCCTTATTCCTGCACCTATATCTATACAGTAACTCCCAGGTTTCCTGTATGAACCCTTCACCCAACGCTTCATATCTGTCTGCTTGGATGTATCTAAGGAAGTATGTCGTGATTGGCAGTGTGATATAGCCATGAATTAACCATTCAGTAGATGGTGACTGCTACAGTGAAAGGTAACTTCTCCAATTTCTCAATGAGCAGCATGGTGTACTTTGCATCTCTGCGTGCCATAGACGACTGTCTGTCGGTCAGATTGTAAACCGAAAACAAACTTGTGCTGTTAATGTATTTCCATGGCACGTGGCCTGAACGCAGTGATTGCACCGTCCAGCTTAAAAGCAAAATGGAGTGCAATTGAGATTGCCCATGTTGTAGAATAGATAAATCTTGTTTATGTCAATTGCCGAGGACACAATGTTGCCCAATTAATAAATACGTGAAGAAAGTGTGGTCATACCATTGTCTACCACAGCCAGGGCCTTTTCTAGGTTAATCTTATCAATTTCATGTAATCTCTCAGCAGCATCCTGTTGGGAGACTTTCCACAGTTCATTGTAGATGGCATACAAGAAGCGTTTCATACGCAGTTTTTTTTGGACCTAACAAGAAATCCCTAAGATCAATGTTGTCAGGTAGAAGGGCCAAGTGTTGTTTCACCTGTTGTAGTGTTGAGGTTTTTAGCCATTCTAGGCACAACTTCCCAACACTATAAGAAGTCACTACCCCTGGGTCGTCTGTGTGTACATAGCGTGGGTCAGGTCTGTGGATACTAAACCCTCTGGTGGTACTTTTGAATCTTGCTTGACACCTATTTGTGTTGATAGGCCAAACCAACTATCCCTTCCAATTGGGAGCTGAAGAATTGTATGTACCATTCTGTAGCATTGCACCCAGTGCCTCCTCACCAATCAATGTGTTATTCGATATACCGTCAATAGGTTTGAGTAAGGGGATGCGTGGTGTTTTCAGGTCTTTAACTTTTGCAAACCCGTAGCAGGTAGTCTGTTGCACTGTTCTGTTCAGGAATATTATCTGTAACGGTATGAGGCAAGCTCTAAATAAAGCCTCTGTTCCCTGAACCTGCCGATCTTTTGTCCCACAGATGGATTTTGTGTCTATCGTGTCCCTCCAATAGTCGAAACTTTGTATAGACAGTTGGGAGATGAAAGGTGCTGAATATATGAGCTTTGTGTTAGTCAGCATCAATTTCTTCGCAGTTCTATTTGTCTGTACCAACTTATAGTAGTATGCAATTGGGTCTGATATATTGAACCCTGAAAAATATGCAAATTTCTATGCGAATGTGGCAGAACTACCTTTTGGTGGTGTCGGGCAATGTTCCCATTGATGGTAAGTGTTTACAGTGCGTGGAACACTAGCTCTGTGCAAAAAGTGATGACCATAATGCTGGTAACAAAACATACTATCGTAGTCAGGTGTATCTTCATACAATTCCCTGTAAGAATACGCAGCAGATTGTTCTAAATCTGAGAGCATAGTGTTTACAGTCTCAATGTCCCAATCATCAGAGAGTGTCCTCGGGGTAATGAAATCATTCATTGAAATTTTAAACACGTGTGGAATTTTCAAATGTTCGGTGGGACGAAATGCATCATATGAAACCCTATCCCAAACTATACCATCCGGTACTGGAACTGTTGAAATGTTCACTAGGGACAAGTCTCTTTGTTCACAAGTGTGATGACTTATGAGGTTTCAAAACCAAGTTCACAGGTTGTACTGCAGAGCATTGTGGGATGTAATGTCCGTTCAGTAGTAGGAAAAAGACAGTTACTATACCAATCCAAATTAACATGAACATGATCCCTAATGCAAGCGAAAGAAGCAGCCAATGGGACACCAAGTAAGTCTTTTTCAGCCAGAGATAGAATTGTCAAAGTTTTTCTTTTTTAGAGATGTGTGGCGTTTGCTCAGGTTCACTTGGATCTGAAGAAAAGTCAAGTTGATGAAGTAGCCAGGCACAGTTCGATCTATCTTTGGGAGCTCAGCAGTGTTTGTAGAACTGGCAGTTGCTTCTTGTGAAGACACGTTGATGTAAAGTTCATTGTTGGGCCGAATCGCAAATTGCGTTTCAGGAGTATTTTGATATTGTTCTGTTTCAACAGGTGTAATTCGTACTCTGTTATTGACTACTCCGGCATCTTGCACAGACGAATCTTGAAACGTTATTAGTCTTTCCATCTGAACTTCCTGTAGAGTAGCGAGAGGAGATCTGCGGCTAATCAGGACTCCACGCGGCCTGCTGTTGAGAATCGGCTACATAGTGTGATTTGATCAGATCAATGGAGATGAATCTTTTTACTTTTTTGCCGGCAAGAGGCGGAAGAAGTACTGTTCTTGTTCCTTGAACCGCCAGGACAGGTACAGGTGTTCTGTAGGATGGCCCAAACTCCTTCTTGTCCACGATCTTTTCTCTGACCAGGTCCCCAACCTTTGGGACCCAGACAGGTCTTGCCAGAACTGGTTTCACTTCCCCAGTGGCGGTGCGTTTTACTTGGACGTTGCTTTGTAATGCCCGGAATTCATTGAGTTCCTGTAAAACAGCCAAACAATCGTTTAATTCAAATGGTTTTACATCTGCCACTGTGCTGGCACAATTGAGGTCAGGTACCCACATTCTTGTCCCAATAGGGGGTACGTCCTCCCAAGGATTTTCTTGGCATATTATTCAGTGCCCTCTGGACCCCGTATAGGTGATTGATCCAACTACCGCCCGCACCTAATACCCTTGCTGTTAAGGATTGCTTTAGGTCCCGGTTTTTCCTCTCCACCACCTATTTTCCCGTCAGGATGGTAAGGGGAGGAGTACCGCAAGGCCACGCCCATACTTTCCATGGCTTTCTTGTAAGCCCGAGAGCTAAACGCAGGGCCACAGTCGGAATGTAACGTGCAAATTGCGTATGTCCCGATAAAGACTCGCAAATCCTTTATAACAATTCAAGCGTCAGCCGAGCGCTGAGGCCAAACCCATAGAAATCTAGAGCATGAATCCACTGCCACCAAGATGTACTTGTAAGCCCCGTCTGAATTTAAGGGGCCGCAGTGATCCAAATAGACACATGCGAGAGGTCTGTCGGAAATGAGTAATGGTGTCGCACTTTAAGACATAAGCCTTTGTTTGTTTAGACAAACTTGGCCACCAGAATCGCTGCTTTAGTAACGAAACTGTAGCAGTGACTCCTGCGTGTGCAGAGCCCAGACCCTCGTTTGCAGCTAGTATTAAACCTAATCTCCGATCCATGTTTGGTATAACTCTATCCCCCACTCCTGGAATTTGAGCATACGGTGTGTTTTGCGCATCTAATTTATAGGAATATTTGAGTGGAAAGCCTTTTGGAACGGCAGAGCCGTTCTTTGCGGCGTGGACAGCTATCAGTATGTCTCCGTCTATCCTCGTGCTAGAAAGAGTGATTGCAGCAATGGCAGCAGTTCGCACTGTCGCCTTGGCGGCTTTATCAGCCAGTGAATTCCCTTCAACGTGTATGCCAACACGCTGGTGACTCAATGTGTAAATAACTTGAGCCCGTGGCAGGCATGCTTTCAGCTTTGCCACTTGTTCCCATAACAATTTATGTTTAATTGTGCAACCCTTGGAATCTCTAAACCCATTCTGGCTCCAGTAATGAAGATATCCATTATAAGACTGCAAACAGTATTGCACACTATTAGTGTGGGGAATTCCCGATCCGTATACTGTAGTGCCAATATCAGTGCTTTCAGCTCTGCCAACTGCGCTGTCCAATCTCCTAGAGATTGCGTAGTCGTATTGCTGGGATGGAACTTGCCGTCCCGCATACGTTCCTTCACTATAGCACATGCAGCTCTATATTGCTGTTTACTTCCTATGGCAGGCTGAGCAGATCCATCAGTGTAAATGATGTATTCATATTTCTCTAGAGGCAAGATTTCATTCGGGAGAGGGTATTCTTGTTCGTACTGCAGGAACGCTTGCGTTTTTAATGTCGAATCAGATCTGTAATCTACATCTGTTGCAGTGAGAGAATTAGCCCATTGTATCCATCGCAGATGTAGTGCTTTCGCATTTGGAATGCTTGCTTTAGTAACAGCTTCTAAAGTTGGTACCGGGATTACAACGATAATGCGTTTCCCCGGTGCTAGTGCTCTCTCTCTCTCACTACAGCAGTCTGTACTGCGGTCAATATTTTTTCTGTTGCCGCAAATCGCGTTTCAGCATTTGTGTACAAATGCGATTTGTATGCAATTGGAACTGTCTCACCTTCATTGAAAGTGAGGTAAGTATATCCTGATAATCCGGGGACGACCCGGATCACCAAGTTTGTAGACTTTACATGTGTGTGCAAGTGTTTTGATGCTATCATGTCAGCCTGAGCTGAACAGAGAGTATCTGTGTGTTGCAGTGTCCACTGATGTGGTGTGAAATCAGGTCTGATTAAGTCGTAGAAAGGTTTTACTTTTTCTGAGTAATCGAGAATGTATGTTCTGCCAAAATTTAGAAATCTTAAGATGGATTACAAACCCTTTAGATTTGTTGGAGGTTGGAGCAGCGCACACTTTTCTAAAACGTTGGCTGCCAGGCTCTTGCCTTCACTTGATAGCTCATATCCCAAAAACAGGACATTGAGATGGGCAATTTTAGATTTCTCGAAATTTAATTTGTAGCCCAAGTTGGCGAATCCCACAATTATGTTGTTCACCCTGCTTAAGTGTTCAAGTAATTAATCGTCCGTTAGGTAGATTTCATCTACATAGGACACAGCCTCCTCATCGCAAGTTTGTAATATTTCTGACACTCTTGCTGAGAATAGCCCCGGGCTGTTCTTATACCCTTGAGGCAAGCGACAAAAATTTCGCTGAGTGCCGATCGCAGAAAATGCTGTCAAATATCTGCTTTCTGGACCTATATTCTGGCAGAAGAATCCATTCGAGATATCTAATGTTCTTTTGTATTTCTTCCGCACAATGTTATTCATTATTGCGGCACTGTGTGCATTTTGAACTGCAAATGTTCGCGTGCATGTGTTTAAATATCGGTAATCTAAAACTAGACGATATGTCAGGTTTTGTTACTGGAAACAAGGGGAGGTGCAAGTCTCAATCACACCTTGGTATTCGAGTTGGTCTAAGATTTCTTTGACCTGTCTTTTTGCATTGTTTTTTATAGTGTACTGTCTCTGGATTTGGAGTAGATTTTAATGGGATTTCATGGTGAGAGGACTCCATGTCCCTCCCTACGTGTTTGCGGTATAATGCCGGAGCTAGCGCCCACTCCTGCGCGTATGAATGTTTTAAAGATTCTGGAACGAGGCCGGAGAAAGCAGGCAAAATGACGCTTTCCCCCTTTGGGCAATCCATCACAAGCTCAGGCGGCCAATCCCTTTCTGCTAGCAGTATGTCATATCCATATGTTAAGTTCTCCCAAAAGAGACCTTTAACCTTTCTTGAGATTTCCCCCCTCTATTTGAAGTGTAATTTCATACAGTCTATGCGGGACACTAACTCTTGTATCAGGTGTTTCCACCGTGATGTGTTCATTCAATACTGCTTTCAATAGAAAATCCTGCAGGTTCTGGCGAGTTATTGTTACTTCGGCCGCGCTGTCTAGCATCGTCAGAGCCCATTCCCCGTTCAGAAGCCGAGTCCTCAGTAACCTGGGCATGTCTAATTTTTAAGCCAGCTACTTTCTTCTTTTTGAATTGAAGTTTTGCTTTATGTTGCTCTTCCTGTTTTATAATGTAATCTGAAGTGCGATGTGTTTCCCTTTTTTTGTCTTTGGCCGGTCTTCAGTGTTTTGCTCTGATCGCCTGTCCCTCTCAGAGTTTTTTGATGAACCCTGGAAGGAACGAAAGGAACGTGTATCAGTGTCCTGATACCTATCAGGTTCTCCAATGTTATCGCGATTCCTAAGGTTGTACCTCTTTTCAGAGGACCCACCCCTTGATCGTGAATTCTTTTCTGAATTGTTATTTTTAGAATTTTTGTTTTCCCATTTCTTTTTAGAAGAAGTGGGTGCTTGCTTTGAGTTGTCTTTGTCGGGACTGCCCGCCATTTGTGGCTTCCCTGCTTTGGTTCCCAAATTATCTCTACCTAATTCAACATAGGTTTCTTTGATACTTTTTGGTAATTCTCGCTCCCTATTTCTAGGTGCTATTTCCCTTAGGCGGCTGTTTATGGCCACTGCTACTGCCTCCCCCTTTATATTGCTCAGCATGATTGCAGAGACTTGGGCGAAATTAACCATCAGTGTCATTCCCAAGTCCAGGGCAGGTCCTGCCCCGTACTTGTTCTGTATTTGTTTCAATACTTCTGGAACAACTGCTAAGGAAGGAGTACCATGTATTCTGACGTAAACGGCGACAAAGATTGTTCCCCAAGTGGTACAATCCTCAATCGAGAGAACCATCCCCATTGGCAAGCAAATTGTTGGCATTCTGTTTTTCCTGCGGACCCGTATGGGGAAATACTGCTTCCAGCTGTGCAATTAATTGTGCTATCCAGAACTAAATTTGCTCACGTTTGGAAGGAATTGTTCCTATTACTGATTTCAGTGTCTCTGGGTTAATTGTAGGTGTGGTCTGATGTGGACCAGCTGGAGCATTTCTCGCAGGTTGGACTGTTAATGTTCGCATGACAAACTGGACAATGTGTCTGTATAGCCTGACTATATCTTTGTATATTGTACAGACTTCATCCACTGGTAGTCTATCTATCTCAGGATGTGGAGTGTATGTCGCTAGGACCGGCCAGGAGGCTCCTTCTATGCTGAGCGGACCAAGTCTCACGACAGATGTGTGTGGAAGGGCACCTTTAAACCAGCTTTTTATGCTGCTGGTAAGTTAACAGGACTTCAATGTCTTCGTATGCAATATATTTATCTGGTGGTTCAACTACAATGTATTTGTGAAACAATTTAGTCACCAGATCTCCAGGTGGGAACTGAACCCAAGAATAGAATACCTCTGATCCGAACACCTCGTGTGCCTCGATCACGAAGGTAACACAGCCACCTGTTAAGGGTACACCGTGTTCTAACAATTTTATAGTTACTGCATGTCTGCAGTTCTCTGTGATGTTAAGAGTGTTTGCAAATTTGTCTTCCCCTGAACTACTCGCGGGCTCAGTCATTTTTAAAAGAGAAGAGTCATTTTAAGAGGTAGGGTGTTGCACAATGTGTGAAACCGTTTATCCTTACAAGCTTTCTAAACATTCAGCCAATACACAGAGTATATCTGCTCAGCTGGATTTCCCCTTCCCTTTTCAGACGTCTCTGAAAAGGTGTGAGTAGGCTTTCTGAGAAAGCACGACTGAACTATTCAGATTTTCGCTGTTTATATAAGAACCAAACCAACGTTGGCGGTGCCATGTTGTGTAGTTCCTAGGAGTCCCCCAGGATCTGCGTGTTTTGGATGACCTAAACTGAGGGCTTGGTGACCCAACCGCTTCCGGACACCTCCACAGGATACGTCAGCCATTAGACCAGCTAGCTCTACAATGCCACTACCACCCCCCTGTATTCTACAGTGGAGTAGGTAGTCTCTGACAACCACTGAACATGACAACCCTAATTCCTCAAGGATTGTGGAAAACAGTACAGTACGTTTCGCTCAGGCACTCGTGCTTGCTTTCTCTCAGAAAACACACAGGATGGCAATTAGGACATTTCAATAAGAATTTATTGGTGCAGCAACAGCTGTGTGTAAAACATATGGGCTGCAACAATCAGGAGACAGTCGCATACAAAAGAGATTGCTAGTACCAATATAGTGAATGGTAGATACATTTCTACCAGAGTGCTAATAAGATGAACAGAAACATTTCAGATAAGAACAGTAGCACTTGCATATTCCTAAAATGCGCGCTCTAAGTAATTTTCTAAAATGTGCCTAACCTGGATGTGTAGGTGTATATGCGTATAGATATGTGTATCTGTAGCCAAGAAACCCCAAGGGAAGAACCAGCCCCCTCACCTGATGGTTTAGAACGAGGGACCCCGTCTCTGCGTCGAGGATGATAACCCGCAAGGTAAGTCAGACCACTGCTTGTCAGAGATTCGGCATGCAGGACCCCTGTCTCAGCTTGGAAGGAATTCTCCTCTAATTTGTAGGGGGGAGTGAGGGTCTTTTATACTAAAGTGGTCACTCCAGGGTTTTTTCTAGAATTGATATGTTTTTAAAACAAGCATGGATGTTTTGAAAACAATCACTGATGTTTTGCTAAACAAGTGGGATCATGCACATCTGGCTGTTGGCCAAGGATGAAAAAAGTGGTGACCTTTAAACAGAATAAATCTGCCGTGCCTGGGGACGTTTATGTACGTCAGGTACAGGGATTCAGATAGAAGATTGAGAGCCTGGTGCCGAAGAGACATGAGCAAGCTATTAGGTAAAAGGTCACCTGTTTAGAATCGTTATAGTCGTGTGGATGGGATGATGTTTGTAAAATGGAGTATACTCGACAGGGCTATCCTAAAGGACATGACACCCACTCCTCATCAAAAGGTCAACAATGTCAGCTAGGTAATGATAAAGCGAACGCTATAAAAAGGCACAAAATCATTTACAATAAAACATAATAAAAAGCACTTAAAAGCCTGAAAAATGTCCATAATAGAAAAGTCATTTTTCCCTAAAAAAGCGTTCATAAAGGTCCTCTAAACTTAAAATATATATTGTTATTATTGCACAGAGCACCTTGAAAGCCATGAAGCTCAGTTAGAGCCGAGAAGAAAATAAAACAAAGTCAGTTTCGACCTTCAATTTTAGTAAATGTTTAAAAAAGTAGCTAAACGTTTCCCAGCACAGGAGAGGCCGGATTGTTTTAAGAATCCTGCGCTGAAGACTCAACATCGCTGAATATTGTATCCGCAGATGGCAGTCCCTCAAGAACTTCCAGTATCATATCCAATGAGCAAAGATGGTCCTCTCTGGTTCCCACGGCAGCCGCCAGGGAAGAGTTAGATGCCTGCACGCCTGAAGTGGTGACCATTATACAGAATAAATCTGCCGCGCCTGGGGACATGTTTATGTACATCTGGTACAGGGATTCAGATAGAAGATTGAGAGCCTGGTGCCGAAGAGACAGGAGCAAGCTATTCGGTAACAGGTCACCTATTTAGAATCGTTATAGTCGTGTGGATGGGATGATGTATGTAAAATGGAGTATACATGACAGGGCTATCCTAAAGGACATGACAAAACAACATTGAGAGGATTGACCAGACGCCACAGTGGTTCTTCTCATTCAAGTGCAGCCAACTCACACCCCTCATCAGTCTCCGTTTGTGGTCTGTTTTTATTTTTCACTTACCCATTTTTCAGTTGGCAGTCCATTGGGTGGCTTTAGCACTACTTTCTCCAAAAGCCACAAAAAAGTTCAGAAAGCCAAAAAGCTCAAGACGTGTGGTTGTGATATTTCCTAATAAACCTTTCTTTAACAACAGTTTATCATCCTTTGTCTTTCTAAACCTATTACACCTATTGTAGCATTTGACAATGCAGTTCAGGAAAATCTTCATCCTCTGCAGTTCTCTCTTCTGAGGATGGTCTCATAGACAACTTTTGTATCTCCTTGGTCTTCATCCATTCAGGCTCAGGGATGATATATTTCTACCATAAATGAGTTTCCCTTCCAGACACTGACGATAACCATTTCTTTTACATGTCAACATCACCTGCAGCTTCCCCTTCTCATGCATCCCCAGTGTATGACATTACTAATTTTAGGATTAAATACGTTTTTATTAGTCTGCTGGCAGAAAATAATAACATTTAACACAACTACTCACCTACACCTCAAGGCCGGCGAGGGGTTGGAAAGGAATGATAGAGGAGGGGAAGAATAGAAGGAGAGATACATCCTCAACAATGGAGGAGAGAGAAAAGGGAGGGAAGGGTAATGGATGCCTCTTCTGATAAGTAACTCACAATTCAATTTGCAAACATGAGTCCCATCATCAGTATAGAACTAAGGAGTATTGGGAACATCTGCCGTGAGGAGAAGCACCCTCAGGTATATCTGGCATGTGAGTTCCCTAAAACTTTGTGCTAAGAGCTTCAAACAGGGACCCCAGGTTTTCTCAATCCGGGGGAGGATGTGGTTCATATAAGCGGTCAGTTTCTCCATGCTCAGGAGGTTCCAAAGCTTGTACCACCAGTCCGTATGTGTTGGGACTAGATCCGTGCCCCACCTCGAAAGTAGAACGTGCTTGGCTGCGCTTAAAGACAGAGTGATAGCCCTTCCTCTCGAAGAGTAGAGTGGATATCAGTATTAAGCATCTGGTCGATATCTGCTAACACATCAGACCAGTAGCAGTGCAGTTTGGGACAGTGCCATAACAGGTGGGTCAAGGTTCCGGTATTATTACAGTGCCGAGAACATCGTTCATCGCGTCCCCATTTGGCCATAAGAGCCGGCGTATAGTACCAGTAGTGTAGCATCTTGAGAAGGGTTTCCTGCCCTGCAGCACTGCATGCCGATGTGCAAGCCCTCTGGGTGATATCTGCTCATTCCCTATCAGAAAACGACCGCTCACACTCCCGCTCGCAACAGTACGGGCTGGAGAAGCAGTAGGAATTGCACTAGTATTAAGAAATTTGTAAATTGCCGAGAGGGTGCCTTTTTACTTTTGTGTTGAGAGAAGCCACATCTCGAATAGCGTAAGAGGTCTGCTTGCATATGGGCATATGGACGGGTGTGTTACCCAGTGTTTAATTGCATTGTAGCGCCAGTATGTGGTCTCTGGGAGACCGAAGGTGGTTTTAAGTCATGGAAAATCTAGGAGGCCCTGGAGATAGTATAGGTCTCCAATTCTTTTACATCCCATTTCTTGCCAGAGGGAGTAGGGCCAGTCCTTGAGAGCTGGAGGAAAATCTGGGTTCCCTATGATGGGTCTAAGCAGGGAGATGGAGGTAGAGAGCTGCTTAAAGAAGCTCACTTTATCCCATGCCCCAACCGTGGCTCTAATCACTGGGGAAATGTACACTCATGGTGGGCGG
Source organism: Calotriton arnoldi (assembly GCA_963921515.1). NCBI lineage: Eukaryota > Metazoa > Chordata > Amphibia > Caudata > Salamandridae > Calotriton > Calotriton arnoldi. Next base: position 1,865,626 of record CAWUFW010000278.1, read on the forward strand.
TGTTTCTTACAAAGCCAGGGGAGTTTCCAGACATGCATGCCAGCAATGGCCTGGTCTATGAAGCACCAGTGCTTTTCTGTGCTCGGTTATTGCCACTCTACTAGATATCGCAGTTGTACCGCGTGATAGTAGTGAGTTAAATGTGGGATGCCCAGCCTTCCCATCGCAATCGGGAAGTGAGTCTTCTTCTTAGCCACTCGTGAGAGCTTCCCTTCCCAAATACATTTTTGGATCTGTAGCTGAAGTTTCTGTAGGGCATATGGTGGAGGCTGAAGGGGTAATGTTTGTAGAAGAAACAGGACCTTGGGAGGAAGAGTCATCTTAATGGCTGCTATCGTCCCAAGCCACGAGATGGGCCCCCCACGCCAGGTCTGGTTGTAGAGGGGGCAGTATCCAACACAGTGGCATAATTCCCAAGTATGTGATCCCCTGAGGCACCCATGAGAACAGGAAGAGAGCCTCAAGCTGTGCTTTTCAGGGCGTGGAATAGTGAGATTAAGAATCTGGGATTCAGTGGTATTTTTTTTAAATCCGGATGCTTTACTAAATAGCTCAAGTTCCACCAGGAGCTTCGGGAGTGACTGGCGGGGTTGTGTAATTGCCAACAATACGTCATCTGCATATAGTGCCACTTTATGCACCTGCCCGTCCATGGTAATGCCCTCTATATGTGGGTGCTGCCAAATCCGCTCTGCTGGGGGCTCCTTATACAAGGCGAACAGTAGCGGCGAAAATAGGCACCCCTGACGCATCCTATGGGAGATGAAAAGGGGCAGGATTGCATCCCATTGACCTAAACGGTCGCCGTCGGGCCGGAGTAGCCAGACCAGATGCAACTGCAGAAACGAGGGCCCAGGCCCAATTTCTCGAAGACCAGACATAAGAAGGGTCAGTGCACCCAATCAAACGCTTTCTTAGCGTCGATCGATATCAGGAGGGCCGGGATATGCTGGATTTATCAATGAGAAGAAGGATGCGCTTAGTGTTGCCGCTTCAACCACGCCCCGAAATGAAGCCAGCTTGGTCTGAGTCTATCAGCCCAGGCATTTAAGGCCCCAGGCGTGTTGCTAAGGTACTAGTAAAAATGTTGGTGTTGACATTTAAGAGTGATATAGGTCGATAGGAAGCACACTGAACAGGGTCCTTCCCTGGCTTGGGAATGACCGATATAGTTGCCTGCTTCAAACTATCAGTGAGGGCCCCCTGTGTGCTGAAGGAACTATATAGTCTAATCAAGACAGGGGCCAATTGGGGTGCGAACATTTTATAAAAGTTTGCAGTGAACCCATCCTGACCAGGGGCTTCATCCACCTGTAATTTCCCTATCGCCTTCGTGACCTCCCCCACCATAATATCTTTATTGAGGACCTGGACATCCCTCTCTGGTGAGTGGGCTAATGCAACCTGTGCAACATACGCAGCAGCATCTCCAGGATCTAGTGGGTCTGCACCGTATAGGGCAGTATAGAAACGCTCAAATTTTGCTGCTATCTCTAGGTCCCATTGGGAGATATTACCCAATGGATCTACAAGCTCTGACACTCGCTAGCGCTGGATCTGGACACGGCCCGCCTTGTTGCTCCCTACATAATATTGCAGTTTGGTGCGAAGTAGCGCATGTTCTGCCACATCCATATCTAGTGCCATAAGCTGTTTCCGAGCTATGGTGAGCTGCCTCCGTATCCTATGTGAACCTGCCTCTCTGTGCGACTCTTCTAAGGTCCACACTTGAACCTCTAGAGTAGAGCGTTTCTCCTGTCTATCCTTACTCAGTTTTGCAGCCACAGCTATGAACATCCCTCTAATTACCACTTTAAGGGCATTCCACAGTAACTCTACTGGAGTGTAAGGGTTATCGTTAATAGAGAGATATGCTGGATCGCCTCTTGGATTTCTTTAACTGAGTGTTCATAGGCCAGAAGCTTAGGATTTAGCCACCATGAACGTGATCGTGGGCATTGTGAACGTAAGTGGAGAGTAATAGAAATCAGAGCGTGGTCCGACAAGGCTGCCACCTCGATGTCTGTGTTGGACTGTTGATACTAGAGAGCTGGAAACTAGGAAATAAGCTATTCTAGTGTATGCCTGGTGGGTTGCTGAGAAAAAGGAATCAGCCTTCACAGCAGGGTTCTGGACTCTCCAGATGTCCACCAAGCCTGCCTCTGTAAGGCGCTGCAAGCCTCAAACAATGCACAAGCCCGCCTGGCCCATCCGCTGAACCGAACCGTCCAGAAGGGCGTTCTGTGTCAAGTTGAAGTCCTCCCCCAACCAAAATGTTGGCATCCAGGGATGTGAGCACCTTCCCAATCGCTTGCTGGATGAAAGCTTCTTGGTGGTCGTTGGGGTTATAGCCTGGCCACTCTAAAGTTGTGTTGGTGGAGGGAAATCCGCAGGGTCAGCCACCCACGCTTTCTTCCCAGGGCCATAGGAAAAAAACTGTCTGTCATACCATTTAGATTAATTCTACCCCAATCGCGGCATAGCAAATGGGTTTCTTGCAGGACGTAGATATCACTCCGGGAGTCCTTCAACAGTGCCCAGAGGGCCAGTCTCTTTGCTGGGGTAATAAGACTTCTGGCTTTAATGCTCAATACCTTCACCATCGTCCCTTAGAAGGAGGGTGGTCAGAGAGGCAGAGCAAGATATGTCCCAATAGGTCTCTCCCAGGACTTGATAGGCTCTGTTTGGCTGATAGCGAGTACCGAGCCTGAGCAATCTGGAAGCATCTTGGAGGTTGGGGAACAAATGAACATGGGAGGTGAACCTGGTAACCTGTGTAAACCAGTATGTGGTACTTTGAGGGTCCATGTCTCAGGCGCTAGTCTGTTTCAGAGAGCAAGGAAAACATATGGGGACTCCGCCCTATCCATGGGTTATGGGTTAGCAAGTAAGGAACTTTGGTATTCAGGGGCATATAATCAGTAGGCTGATCAGGCTTGATCTCCCAACTTTGGCAACCAATCAATATATCTGCGGAGTGGGCTAGCGACACAGTAGAGCAAGTGCTCTCACATAGGTGGCTGGGCGGCCCCTCATTCCGTGGTGGAGCCGGGGGTCTTCTCCCTCCGATTGAGATGTTGTATAAGGGCCGTGCTTTCTCAGAGGCTTTCAGCTGCTGACTGTGTGCTAGGTTTCTGCCGGATACGACGGCAAGATCTTCCCTTAGCTTGAGGTGGCGGGGAGTGAGACCGCTGGCTTGGTGTCTGTATAGAGTCTGTCTCCTCCTGTTACAGCCCCAGTATCGATGCGGCCTCTCTTAAGGTGTGGACTGCATGTGTTTCTCCGTCCCACACAAAGATAAGGCGGAACGGGTGGCCCCACCAGTAACGAATCCCCTTCTCCGAAGCAAAGTGGTTGCCGGTTATCCAGTATTGGATCTTTCATAGATTCACATGCTTGAATCATCCCTGCCGTCAAGGTGGGAGTCTCACGGTAAAAACTAAATATATATATATTTATATATAATAGCAGTAATACATATCATAATATGATATAATGCACTGCATAGTCATTGCAGTAGCCCATCCCTGTCCTTTTGTAAAAAAGAACCAAAGTTGAAACACAGCCAATCAGGCTCTAGAACACTCCACAGAGAGGCATGTCCCTCATATTTTCTACTGCACGTCGTTGTGACGGGGAGTCTCCCTGAGCTCTGCTCAGTTTTCTTTCATCTTTTGGATTTTGTGAGTACATAATGTCTGATTCTCCCAAAAAAGAATTATTCAGGCCTTGTGGGTCATGTGGGAAGAAAAGGCTGCATTTTCAAGATCCCCTCAAGGATTGTATTTATTGCCTGTACCCTTCTCATAAAGTTAAGGACTGTAGGATCTGCAGGACTTTTTCTTCCAAGACCTTAAAAGACAGGGAAGGCAGATTACCTATTTGGCTAGAAAGGCTGAAATCAAAGACCTCTGTAGTGTCTGATAACGAAGGCAGTGGTAGTTCCCAGGAGTCAAGCCATCTGGCAAAGAAAAGGGGCAGATCTGATGAATCACCTGAGGGACACAAGAAATCTTGAAAAAGACCCAACATGAGCCTCAGCATATTGCCTCTAAAAAAGGGAAACTGCCATTCCCTTCTGAGGAGAAATCTGTGGAAAAAACTACCTCAAAAACTGCCTAAGACTCAGTCAGAGTCTGTCAAGATCTCCTGGTCGTCGAAAAAGACATCGTCGACGACGAAACCACCTTTGGAGTTGGCACCTCAACATTCCTCGTCGGCGCGACGGAACCATTGATGAAGAATTTGCCATCGTCGACAATAACCTCTTCGCCATCGGCACCTACACCGTCGACGAGGCCTCTGACGAAGATAACTTCGCCTCTGTCGACGACACTCCCGTCGTCGACGCCGCCTCCGTCGACGACGACCACTTCGTCGACAATAGTTCTGCCGTCTACAGCTTCGCCGATGACTACACCGGCGTTGACAACTGTTATGTCAACATCGACGGTATCCGTCTCACCGTCGACGAACTTCTCATTGACGCCGCAACGAGAAAGGCCTTCTTCATTGCAATACACTCCAATTTTGTCATCCAGGTTCTCGTTGACGATCCCGTCGACGAGAGGTTTCTACCAGGACCCATCTTACATCCCTCCTTTGCCTCCTAGTCAATTTTTGGAGGAATCTGGGGATGATGGGTTGTTCAATCCGGCCCGCAGCCCCTCTCAACTCCATGTAAAATTTAAAGAGGATGAGGATGACTATTATAGCACACACTACCATCAGCCTATGGAAAGGCCACAGGTTTTGATGCCTTCTCAAGAGCCCATGATACAAATGCCTATGGCGTTAGTACGGGACTTAACAGCTACTCTGCAGGATTACCACACTCGCTTCCCTACTGCAGAAGGTTCTGTTGAAAAACAATGGTCTCCTCCGCCTGCTTTAGACTCAGCAGCACCTTCGATACCCACGACGGAGGCTCAGGATGCTATGCCTGTGCCACAAGATCAGAGGCTGCAGGATGATAATGTCACTGAGGAAAGTGAAATTCCTAAGACGCCTATTACCATAGATGAGTGGTAGGACTACTTAATTCCGACACCTTCTCTGTCGGCTCCTCAAGCAGTCGATTCTCCTCCTGAGGATATTGGAGGCTTTCATGCTATTATGGAGAGAGCGTCAAATCCATTCCACCTACCCGTGCCTATTAAGCAGTCTGACTGTTTCTTATATGATTTTAAGGACCAAAACAGAAAATCTGTCCGCGCAGTTCCCATCATTGATCATATCTGGGAAGAAGGCATAAAAATCATGAAGAACCCCCTATTCAGCGCCGGCAATCCTCCCCAGAATCGACAAAAAATACAAGGCCCCGACAATGCTTCTGCATGCCTTGTCGGACAACCTAAGCCGGATTTAGTAATTTCCCAGGCTGCGCAGCGGAGATCTAGGAATCCTTTGGTACCCATTACTGTGCCACCCGATAAGGACGGAAGTCGGTTGGATAATATTGGGAAATGATTCACCACTATGGCAGGTGCTTCAGTGCGTGCAGCAAATTACTTAGCCATTCTAGGGAGATGCGATCGACAAATGTGGTCTGATGTTGCACCGTACCTCGAGTTTTTGCCGGAAGACAAAAAGCAAGAAGCAAGGAAGATTCTGCTTGAAGGGGAAAGGGTAGCATCTGAAATTATAGACATCTCTATGGATTTGGCTTCGTTAGGTTTTCGGGAACTAGCTGGAGCAGCCGTTCTCTGTCGCCAAGGATGGCGCAAGTCTACCACCTTTCGTCCTGAGGTGCAAAGTAAGATCTTAGACATGCCATACGATGGGGACGCACTGTTTGGCAAACACATTGATGATGCCTTACAGGAAATTAAGAAGGACACGGACACAGCTAAAGCTTTAGGAACGCTCCAGTACAGGAAGATACCTTTTCGAGGGGCCCGTGGCAGAAGGTCATATTCCTTTCGAGGGAGCTATCAGAAACACCAGCCGCAGTCTTAACCAATATAGATATGTCTATCAATCACAGCAATCGTATAGAGCCCCTACAGCTGCCGCTGACTCCAGACAGCAAAGTAGAAGAAAGCCGCCCTCTCAGGCCAGAGACAATGCTAGAAAGCAGTAACACCTCCCCAGAACCTGCAACAATTCGGCCACACATCAATCCCAATGCCGCAAATATTTCTGTACATTTCGACCAATGGAGAAAAATCACTTCGGACAAATGGGTCCTGGACATAGTAAAGTATGGTCATACCCTGGAATTCATAAAGATCCCGCCGCCTCATCCGCCTCTAAAGAAGCCTCCACCTCATCTCAAACTTCTCAGAAAAGAAGCCATGGTTATGCTCCGGAAAGGAGCTATAGAAAGAGTGCCTCACTCTCAGGTGGGGAAAGTTTTTTATTACCGTTTCTTTCTGATAAGAAAGAAGGCGGGGGAGTGGAGACCAATTCTAGACCTAAGAAAATTAAACAAATCTATGCAGAAAAAGTCCTTTCGCATGGTCACTCTCCAGGAGATACTGCAGCTTCTCAATCATGCGGATTTTATGAAGACACTAGATTTGCAGGATGCATAATTCCACTTCCCTATTCATCCCAAACATCGAACGTTTCTCCGTTTTACTGTGGCAGGTGCTCATTTTCAGTTCAAAGTTCTCCCTTTTGGTCTGCGGTCAGCACCAAGAGTATTTACCAAGTGTCTGGCTCCAGTTGCTGCTCACCTCAGGCTGCAGGGCCTGCAACTGTTTCCTTACCTAGACAACTGGTTAGTGAAAGCACCGTCATTTCGACAAGCCTCAAGAGCAACTTCAATTTGCCTCCAAATGTTTCATTCCCTGGGGCTAACTCTCAATTTTCAGAAGCCAGTTCTGCATCCGTCTCAAAAGACGCTTTTTCTCAGAGCAGTCTTGGACACTATCCAAGACAAGGCATTCTTGTCCACAGAAAGGCAAACACATCTCATTTCTCTGGCAACAAAATTAAGAGGAATAAAGTTTGCTTCTGTGAGACTGATAAAATCTCTACTGGGCATGATGTCCTCTGCAATTCTAATGCACCTTGCACTCGTCTCACAATGAGACCAATACAGGAGGAACTACACAGTCAAAGGCTTCAGGTGACCGGATCATTCGACGACCTGGTGCGAATAACTCCAGTCATGCAGTCAGCTCTGCTTTGGTGGCAGCGCTCCAGGAACCTCTCAATAGGGTTAACTTTCCTCCGGATTTCGTCCTCACTACAGACGCTTCTCTAGAAGGATGGGGGGCTCACTTTCATGACCTCCGGATAAGGGGCAAGTGGTCCAAAACGATTTCAAAAATGCACATAAATTTTTTTGAGCTCCGAGCTATTTCTCTAGCCTTACAGGCTTTCCTCCCAAGGATTCAGGGATTCTCGGTTCTGATAAGGACAGACAATACCACATGCATGCATTACCTGAACAAACAAGGAGGCACACGCTCCCACATCCTATTGCAGGAAGCACAGGAAATATGGAAGTGGCTTCTCTCTCATCACATATCTATCAAAGTGGAACATCTCCCAGGAGTGAAGAACAGTCTGGCGGATACCTTGAGCAGGACTTCCAACGCTTGCCACGAAAGGGAGCTAGATCAGAAGGTTCTCGAGTCCATCTTCCAGATGTGGGGCAAGCCCAACTTGGATCTCTTCGCTTCCGAGATGAATCGGAAATGTCAATTCTTTGCCAGCTGGGAGCCAGAAAAAGGTTCATGGGGTAACTCCTTTCTGATGAGGTGGACAGGGATCTTCGCCTACACGTTCTCCCCCCACCTTTCCGTTAATTCCAAGGCTTCTGATTAAATTGAAAAGAGAGCCATGTCGAATGATTCTCATTGCTCCACGTTGGCCGCGTCAGCAGTGGCTCACGGAGCTTCTCCTGCTCTCAGAATGCAGACCTTATCGCCTTCCAGTATCGTCGACACTGTTAACATTGAGCAGGGACCAGATTCTCCACCCGCATCCAGCCCCTCTGCAGCTACATGCATGGTTACTGAACTCGCTGAGTTCAAGGAATTAGACTTGCCGCAAGACTGTAGAGACAGCCTTTCTAAAGCAAGGACACCGTCCACATTTAAAACTTACACACTCAAGTGGAAGCGTTTCTGTTCTTGGTGCCTTCGTAACATTGTGCACCCACTTGAGTCTTCTCCAGATAAAATGTTACCTTATCTGCTCTCCTTTGCTAAATCCGGCCTTATGTTCACATCTATTATGTTACATCTGGCCGCCATATCTACTTACAGGCGATCCTCTGGAGGTTTATTTCTTTGTTCAAGTCGACTGGTAAAACAGTTTATAAAAGGGCTTTTCAGAGTATATCCTCCTGTTAGAGCTCCTCCTCCGGAATGGAGACTTAATCTAGTTCTGACGCAACTTATGAAACATACGTTTGAGCTGATTCACAGAGCTGAACTCAAATACATTTCCTGGAAAGTTGCTTTATTGTTGGCTCCTACTTCTGCCAGGAGAGTCAACGAAATTCAAGCCTTTACAATTAAAGAGCCTTATCTTCGCTTTACTAATGACTACATTCTCCTCAAAACGAATCCTTCATTTATTCCAAAGGTACCATCAACTTTCCATCTTAATGAGCCAGTTATTCTACGAAAGTTTTTCCTAATCCTAATTCCCCGGCTGAAAAGGCACTTCATACACTGGATATAAAGAGATGCCTCAAATTTTATCTTTCACATACTAAGACTATCCGGAGATCTGATCAGCTGTTTGTGTCCTATGGTGCGCAAAAGCCTGGTACGGCACTGACTAAAGCAACAATTGCAAGGTGGATTGCAGCGGCTATTCATTTTTGCCATGCTAAAGCAGGCAGTCCGCTTTCTGTCAAACCTAAGGCTTATTCCATTATAGCAGTGTCATTGGATACAATTTGCCGTGCCGCAACATGGAAGAATGTGCATACATTTACACGGCATTACTGCTTGGATTTGGCTGCGGAAGCAGCTGTAGGAAAAGCAGTCTTACGTAATCTTTTCCAATAAGGTAAGCCTCTGTTTTGGAGGTGATTAATTATTAAATTCTAAAATTCAATGTATTTGCTTCACATGTAATTGCTGATTTATGTTCTCTTTATGCATAAATACTTCTTTTCATATTGTATTATATATGTAGTAGATATGTCAAATCAAAATGGCCGATGGAGAAGGAGCACCTCCAGCGAGCTCCTGAGGTAAGGGATAGCCATCGACGTTAATCCCTGCTAAACCTAGCCCATCGTGCCAAACAAACGAACCAAGCAACAAGTAAAAGGAATTTAACATTTCTGCACCTTTGGCCTGGATTGTTACAACGCAGAGGTCTCTGGATACAACGACCCCGTCTCCGGTCTTCATCAGCTGTTCAAGGACCTACACCACAGAAGACCCCGTCTCCGGTCTCCATCAGCTGTTCAAGGACCTGCTCCACAGAAGACCCCGTCTCCGGTCTCCATCAGCTGTTCAAGGACCTGCACCACAGAAGACCCCGTCTCCGGTCCCTACCTGCCGATCCCGGACCGGCACTGGGTTTGCAGGATTCCCCCGAGGCTGCTCCCTCTCCCAGGCTAGGCGAACGGACACCGGCGGCGCCTCCCTCGCCCTTCTTCATCGCAACCGATCTGCTGCCTCTCGCGGAGGTGAGCCCAGGTTGGATATCAGGCCCGGACTTTGCCTCTCCGCACTCCACTACTAGCCCAGAGACTCCACCGGCCTCCCCTTGCAGCCCGGAGACCCCACGGGCGGGCGACCTGCCGAAGCTAAGGGGCCACTGTCGTCCCGCTGAAGAATCATGAGGACCCTTCCAATAAAGGCTTGTGTTCCCCCAGACTTGATTGCTGCCCCATGCATCGATAGGCCCCGAAAAAGTGAGTTAGGCCCGAGGAAACCTTCCACGCTGGAGACTCCACAGGCGAACGACTTGCCGTAGTTCGGCCCGCAGCGCAGCAGAGGGGACCCACCCATCTAGTTGGAACATCACGACGACTCTCTCAGCCTCAGTGGCCTGTGCTACCCCAGGATTGCTGCCTCCTACATCGGTGGGCCCCTGGAGAGCAAGTCTTGCCCGAGGACGCCCGCCAAGCTCAACGCCATCCGCAATCTGGAGGCAGCTTACGGTGCATATGGACAACGACGTCAACGCAACTGGAAGCACATCATGAGGTACGTGGGGGTGATTCGCACACCGTGATCCCCCGACTGCGTTGTACCGCTCCCCTGGTGAGGCGCCCTTCCTCCCGCATATTCTTCCCGCTGCCCACTTCCCACCACTATCCTCAACCCCCGCTCAGCCACTGACTCCAGGCGCTAGAAGAGTCAATCTCTGCACCGCACCTCGCCAGCTGATGCCGGCCAGGCCCCAACTGCCCCAACGAGGAGATAAGACCCCGGTCATTAAAAGAGTCAATCTCCGCACCGCACCTCGCCAGCTGATGCTGGCCCGGCCCCAATTGTCTTAACGAGGCTACAAAGCGTTTTAGACACGCTCTGACCTGCACGCCAGCGGCTCAGCACATGTACCGGTAGGACCACGCAGCTCTATCATCCTGCCACACTTCTTCCAACAGCCTCCCCTCTCAACACGGCGCTTAGTGGCGAAAACTTCTAGGGACTACAAGCGATTTAGACACGCTCTTATTCAAGGGATCCCATGCCAAATGCCAGTTGTCTACGCCTATCAAGTGACATCTGGGATTTTAGGGATACCACTCGTTAATTTAGGTCGTGTTTACACTCTTGCTACACCGGGCTGTACTGGGAAAGTAATTCCAAAAATTACATCTGCCATTTTCCCACAAACCATTCCTGCCCTAACGTCTCTGCTTTCAAAATGGCTGACCCTAATAATTGCAAAAGCAAAAAAGGACTAATCAGATCCTAACAGTTGCCATCTTGTAACGACTCCTACTTAATGGCAGCCATCTTGTAACGGCTCCCTACTTTCGGCAGTCATCTTGTAACGGCTAATTTTACAACATCAAAAACGGCAGCCATCTTGTAACGGCTAATTTAATAAAATCAAAAACAGCAGCCATCCTGTAACGGCTGAATCTTTTCAACTTCAATGCAAAAGGTTAACTATGCTCCCCACATTCGGCAGCCATCTCGTAACGGCTAACCCTACAAAATCAAAAACGGCAGCCATCTTATAACGGCTAACTCCTATATAATCAAAAACGGCAGCCATCTTGTAACGGCTGAATCTCTTAATCGCAAAGCGAAAAGGTTACCCAATGACAATTAACACATCTACTAAGTCAAAGTAGACTGAATCTTATAAACCCTAAAACCAAAGGGATCTTTCCAGCTTCCGAACACTATTTCTACTAAAGACACACGCAAAGGAGGCAGCCATCTTACAACGACTCCAACAAAGCGGCAGCCAGCTTCAATGGCTCCCTCCTTCTACTAATCTGCCCCCCCCAGAAGGAGTATTACTACACAGAACAAGGACTTCCCACATCATGGCTGGACCACACATGATTCCTGAAGGAAACAGCGCATACTCTATTCATTACCCCCCCAATCTATCTAGAAGTGCCTCTAAAACCTTCAAACATAACCTTCTCAGGAAAAACCCCGAAATCTTGTTCCTGGACCCCTCATTCAACGCCAAGAAAGGCGTTATAATCAATAACCTCATATTCTTCACAAGAAGAATAGCCAAATGGCGATCTGCCTTCTCAAAGCTGCTAACCATCCACGGCCACAAAAATATTCCCTACGGATACAGGATAACAACGACACCCGCACCAAACCTCAGAGCCAGCCTGAACATAACATCCTACAAAAATGGCACCATTCTTATTCAGGCAGCTAACAAGGACCTAGAACTAGACGACAAATACTTTCTCACCCTAAAAACACACACCATCTCCACACCCAGCGCTCCACTGGACCTAGCCTCGCCTCCCACCCCAGCATCTCTTGAAGGTCAGAGACCCCCACCCCTGTCATCTCCACCCTCCGCCACCTCCCCTATCCCCTCTACCCTCACTCTCCTCCACAACCCTCTACCGACCGCTGATGATACCCACTACGACAAGGCCACTCTAGCGACTCAGACAAAGCCGCCAGCCAGAACATACCCATCCCATTATCTACCTCCCCGCTCCCAGCCACCCATACCCACCACACCGCCGCCCCACATGCATCAGACCCCACAGCAGGAATACTACTTCCAGCCCTCCCTGCTCTCCGATCCTATCTCCCCCTCCCCATCACCCCTCTGAACAAAACTCTCTCAAAACCTAGTCTTACCTCACTACCAAACTACAAAACGTTATCCTAGAAATCAAAAGTATCCTACAACTAGCTGAGAACTCTCTCTCCAAACTTACCCATCTTCATCACTCTCTAACGGCAGTCAACAACGTGATTAAAACCATCCCCCTGCCTCTGAACAATCGACTACTACGCACACGCAAACTCCCCAACTACCTAACGGACCTGGAAATACAAACCCTTTTACGACTATTCGATACTCCTACTTTCCCCTCCCCAAATGAAGAAGATTGCAACTACCTAACGGACCAAGAAATACAAACCCTTCTACTGTCATACGAAACTCCTACTTGCCACATCGCAGATGAAGAATTCTCTATTCTCCCAGTCCCTATCAACCCAAATAGAACATCCCATCCAACCCACAGAGGAATAAACCTGAACAACCTCCAATCCTTAACTCCTTATCCCGAAACTCAGGAGCCGACTTTAAAGCACTCCTCAAAACCGATCTCCTGCCTTCTTCTAAACTGCCGCTCAGCCCTAAAACACGCCTCTGACATCGCCGACCTCACCCTGAACTTGAAAACGGACATAACCATCCTCACGGAAACTTGGCTCAATGAATCGTCCTCGCCGTGCCTAGACCTTCTAGTCCCCCCAGACTACAACATTATCAGACTAGACAGACCTCACAAAAAGGGCAGAGGAATAGACAGACCTCACAAAAAGGGCGGAGGAATAGCCTGCATACATCGATCCGACATCACCATCTCGAAGTTTCACTCCGAACCCCTGGACTCCTGTGAATACCTAGGGATCTTGGTCATGTCTTCAGATAACCAATCCCACAAACTACATATCTTCTACCATCCACCAGGTATGAACGCAATATTCACAGACCAACTTATGGAAATCATTACTACAAATTCTTCACCTTATTCCAACGACATATTCCTTGGCGACTTCAATCTCCACTGGGAAAACCCCCTAGACAAGCAGGTCAACACCCTCAAAACCTTCCTAGCAGACCATTCCCTGATACAAGCTATCTCTAAGCCCACTCACTCTAAGGGTTCTACTCTTGACTGGCTCATCTCCAAACACAATACGATTGATTCTATCTCGATCACCCCATGTGACTGGTCAGACCATCACATCATCACCTTCCAAATTCCCTCCGCTAACAAGAAAACTTTCCCGCAGCAAAACAAGCCTAAAAAATGGATAAGAGACACGAAAAACCTTAACTGGAACAACTTAGCCTCCCAATGTGAGAAAGCTCTCATCCCCCCCAACAACATGTCAGATGTCAATGACCTCACCGCTCATTACAACTCCACGATGACTAAAATCTTGGATCAAGTTGCCCCACCAAAACTCAAAAGAATTCCTGACAAAGACAAAAACCCATGGTTCAACGGAGCCCTAAATGAAGAAAGACGAAAACTTAGAACAACGGAACGGAAATGGAGACAACATCCCTCCCCCCTCCATCTTAAACTACTGCGGAAAGCCAGAAACTCCTATAACAAAAGTATTCTAAAATCCAAAAAAGACTTCTTCAAATCTGAGCTAGACAATGCCAAAAATAGGCCAAAGAAACTCTTTGAAATTCTTAAAGAACAATCCAACAAATTGGCCAAATCCACACTCTTGACCGCGAAATCACAGCTTAGTAGTGAAGAATTTTCCACAGCAAAAACGAACTCCCACCAACTCGAGCTCAGCACGGCTGCAATTAACTTAGCCACCCCAAAGACCACTCAAGTTGTAAACCTAGATCAACTTGAACTACGTCTGCCCAAAAATGACTCTCACTGGTCCTCTTTCAAACTGTATGATCTCAATGACATCACCAAAACCTTAACAACTATCAAACCCAACAACCACTTCAAAGATCCAGTCCCCTCAAATTGCCTTTCCCACATCTACCAAGTCATCTCACCTCTCTGGACCAAAATCATCAACGCCTCACTAGCACAAGGTCACATCCCGGATTGCCTAAAAACTGGCCAAGTCACCCCTATACTAAAGAAACCAACAGCAAACAACGCTGACCCCAATAACTTCCAACCCATAACCAACATTCCCATGCTAGCTAAGGTCTAGGAAAAATGTGTTCAGCAACAACTGAACCAACACATCACAGACTTCAATCTTCTGAACATCCACCAATCGGGTTTCAGACCTGGCCATAGCACAGAAACAGCCATTCTGCATATAGTTGACGACGCCCTCCTAGCTCTTGACCGCAACGAAACATGCCTACTAGTCCTGCTCAACCTCTCCTCTGCATTCGACACGGTCAATCACAACAAAATGCTAAGCAGACTGGAAAACAGGATGGGTCTATTGGGCACAGTTCTTAAATGGTTCAAATCCTTTCTGGAAAACAGAACGCAATCATTCATGGTGAACAAAAATCTTTCTCCCTCCTCACCGAACCCTCTAGGAGTACCACAAGGTTCTACCTTATCCCCCACCCTATTCAACCTGTATGTCGAACCACTAACCGAACTACTTCAGCAGGCAAACATCGCCTACCACATGTACGCGGACGACACTCAACTTTACATCAAGATTTCCTCCATAGAAGACATAAAGACGATGAATCTAGCACTCGAAAAGACTGTCCACTGGCTATCGACCAACTTCCTCAAGCCAAATTCGCAAAAAACAGAATTTCTTCTAATCTCCCCCCCCCAATAATTCCCAGGAGACAAAGGAATGGACCAAGCTGATCACTGCTCTAAACTGCAAGCCAACCTTGGTGGACTCCACCAAATCACTTGGAATTACCCTAGATAAGAACCTTAACATGCAAACACACATTAACCCGTTAGCTAAAAACGCACGCTTTCACCTCAGCTATCTTAGAAAAATGAAACCTTTCATCGAGAACCCGGACCTCAAAAATGCAGTTCAGTCCTTAGTCATCTCAAGGCTGGAGTACGGATGCACCACCCTCTCGGGGCTACCCAAAATTTCAACCGCCCCATTAAAAGCCTGTCTCAACACCGCAGCAAGACTCCTAACTGGATCTAGGAAATATGACCACATATCGCCACACCTGAAAGCACTCAACTGGCTACCTTATGAAGCTCGAATCCACCTAAAAATGGCATGCATCACTCACAAAGCGCTAGACCACAATTCCCCCCAGTACCTACTCCTGAAACTCTCGCGTTTCAGCAAGAAAAAAACCTATGACAGAGCATTCTCCGGAGCAGCACCAAGAATATGGAACTCGCTTCCCGCATACATCAGAAAAATCTCTTCTACTCCCCTATTCAAAAGGGAAGCAAAATCATTCCTGATGTGTAAATTCCTCCCATAAACTCTCACATGGACCATTCCAGTTCTACACTCCAGTTCCACATCTTCAAACTTGCCTCCTCTTTCCCAATAAGGATACCCTTGCCCCTCGACCTGTGCCTAGGGCTCAGAACTATGCTACGACCCTCCGAACTTTATCAAAACATGTTATGTTGATTCTTTGTATGCTATGCTTTGCTAACTGTCTCATTCGTACTGTGCTCTCATTGTAAAGCGCTCTGATACCCTACCCTGGGTCTGGTCCGCGCTATAGAAAACTCTAAAAATAAAAACAAAAAAACAAAAAAAATATGTACATGTATATCTATTTATGAGGATATCTGTTTGCCATTCATATGATACCCACCATCCTCTAAAATTAAAATAGTTTAACTGCTAGCTATTCGGATTCAAGCATGTGAATCTATGAAAGATGCAATACTGGATAAGAAAACGAGTTACTTACCTGTAACTTCAGTTATCCAGTATTGGTATCTTTCATAGATTCACATGCGACCCACCCTCCTCCCCGGAGAGGCTTCCCTTATTACTGATATATCAGTCTGGTCACTCGTGCTAGAAAATCTGAGGGACTTGCCTCTCTTTGGAGTGTTCTAGAGAGTGCTAGAGCCTGATTGGCAGTCTCATCTTTGGTTGTTTTTTACAAAAGGACAGGGATGAGCTACTGCAATGACTATGTAGTGCATTATAGCATATTATGTTATGTATTACTTCTATTATATATATATTTATACATATTTTACTGTGAGACTCCCACCTCACATTCAAGCATGTGAATCTATGAAAGATACCAATATTGGATAACTGAAGTTACATGTAAGTAACTGGTTTTCTTTCAGGGCCCTGCGCCATTGGAGCGTGAAGAGCGATAAATCTTGGTAGATCCATAATTGTATGCCCTCGAAGGCGATAATGCCCTGATCTCTCACTACTGCCATTATCTTTTCCTTTTGGTGATAATTATGTAAGCAGGTAAGGATGTCTTGTGGAGTCCCAGGTTTCCCAGAGGGGCGGCCAGCTCGGTGAGTGTGGTCCAAAATGAGGTCTTTATCCGCCAATTCTGGGACTATGTGACAAAATAGGCGGGTGACATATTCTTCCAGCCGGCCAGCATCTGCCTACAATGGGACCCCTTTTATACGAATGTTGGCTCTTCAAGACCTGTTCTCCAAATCGTCTACATAGTAGTTAAGATCCGCATTATAGTCCTGAAGCTCAAGAATTTGGCGACGGCATGCCTCTAACTCTTCTTCTCTGGCGTCATTTCTAGGGGTGGGCGGAATTTGCTTAGTCGCGCTATGCCAAGCTCCGCGAAATGGTAAAAAATCTCCGCGAGCACGCAAAAGTTCCGCGAACACGCGGAATTGCTTGTTCCGCCCGTTCGCGATGCTTTTTTCCTGTTCGCGAATGCTGTTTGCGTGCTCGGGGAGAAATATCTCGTGAACAAGCATTTTGAAAGCGCGAACAAGCAAAGAATTCCGCGAAGCCGCGGATCGCGGAATTTTTGGTAATTCTGCGTACTCCGCGGAACGCGAAATTACCCAAATTCCGCGAGCGGAACGGAATTTACCACCCATGCCTAGTCATTTCCCTGTTCCAACGAGTCAATTCGTTGGCCAAGTTCCCCTACTTCTCTGCGGACTTCTTTAATATCCCCAGCCACCTCCTGTTTCAGGGTCGCTATATCGTCACGTAGCGTTTGGAAGAGGGACTCCATAAATACCTCAGGTCACGGGGGACTCGTCCTCCGTAGATTTCTTCTGGATATCTTCGTGGGCAGGTCGTGGGTGGGACTCCGATCCTCCGGCGCCATCTCCATGCTTCACTACAGAATTAGTCAGCAAGTCCGTAATGGACGTGTCTCTCTTGCCATATGAAGTCGTCATGGCTATACAGCAGCGTCTCTACTCTTGTGGTCACTCCAGGGGTCCTCAGACAGAACGGCTCCCTCTTCAAATCTCCGCCTCCTGGGACGCCCCTGATAGCAGCACTTAGACTCATTTACGGAGTCCTGCAGAGCTCTTTGCTCAGTCCGACCTTCATCTACATATACTTGACCTTGATGGCAGACATTGTCCAGGCTTATAACATTAACATCCTCACCCATATAGACCACACGCAACTGATACTGCTTTTCTCAGACAAAACACCTAACAAGTTCACCACACCCATGACTGAAATAGCCACCTGGATGAAGTCCAACTGCCTCATGCTTAAAACAGAAAGGACCAAAGTTGTGATTTTCAGGAAGGATGCCACGCCCTTGGGATTCCACTTCGTGGCTGACAGATCTCAGATCCCCGCCCGCACACAAGTTAGAACACTCCAGAATCAATGTAGATAGTAAGCTCAACTTAACACAGTTGCATTGTCCTGTTTGCATACCTTGAGGATGCTCAAGAAAATCTTCACGTGGCTACCAAACAACATCAGGAAAAACTAACTGTCACCCAAGCCTTCATCACCAGCAGAGTGGGCTACAGGAACAGCCTATACACAGGAATAACCAACCTACTCACAAAAAGACTCCAGACCATCCTGAACGGAGCAGCCAAACTAGTCATCCATCTCCCATGCCAGGCCCACATCACATCTCACCTAAGTGAACTCCATAGGCTCCCGATTCACAAGCATACACCTTGCAGACTCTTCGCCCACACATACAAAGCGCTTCACAATACACGCCTAGCTACTTGAACAGCCGCATACAATTCCACCACCCCTCAGGCACATCCTGTCTGCGAACTCTCACTAGCACACACCCCATGCATACACAAAAACAGATCAGGAGATTATTCCTTCTCATACATTGCTCTTAAAGCCTGGACCGACCTCCCACATCACATCAGAGACTTCTCCTCCCTGCTTGAATTCCTCAAGAAGGTGAAGACCTGGCTCTTTATGCAAGCCCTCCTGAGGCCAGCCTCACACACCTGCTACAGCACCAGGATACCCTCACAGGTGATAGCACGCTATAAAAATACAGTTTGCATAATATAACATAACAAGCATGTTGCCGGTGACACTTAATCCCAGACTGCTTACACAAGAAGGATCTGATACGGCCCTGTGTGTGAGACACCTGCAGCCACAATCCCACCCAACATGCAGCAGATTGTGATTGTTGCAGATCAGAGGCTTTGAAGTCGAGGTGGTTCTTGTGAATACCAGGGAAGGGTCTCGCCTTTTCTCCTGACCCGTGGGCCTGCTAGGTGCGCTTTCCGCCTCCTACCCCAGACCGACCGGCGGGCACTATTCCTTGGGGCCTGGCCCAATGGGCTGGCTGGGTGGCTGACTGACGGGCAGCCTGGCCCGCTCTGCAGCTCCAGATCTCTGACCTAAGTAACCTGGATTGATCAAGCTGCAACCATGAGGACAGGTTGCCCAGCATTCTCGCCAGCACAGTCTAACATAGACCAGTTCACCTCACCTCCAGTAGATGTGCCTAAACAGGCTGAAGTCCCTCCACCAGCCTCATCCTTCCTTGATGGAACGGGCACAGACTCTGTCCTATAAGCCATAGAGGCATCCCGAACAGCCCTTGAGACCAAGATAGGCAAAGTGGGTACAGACGTTTCCCTGCTAAGACAAGGTTTGTGAAATGCTGTTGACCAAGTAGCCGAAACCAAAGGGCGCTTCATAGAGCTTGGAAATTCCATCATTAAACTCAAGTCCACGGTTCGGTACCTCACCACATCCTCCGGACTCCTGGAAAAGCGT
This sequence comes from Calotriton arnoldi, assembly GCA_963921515.1. Classification (NCBI taxonomy): domain Eukaryota; kingdom Metazoa; phylum Chordata; class Amphibia; order Caudata; family Salamandridae; genus Calotriton; species Calotriton arnoldi. The sequence continues at coordinate 1,884,876 of CAWUFW010000278.1, forward strand.
ACAAAAGCTGCCAAAAACAAGAGCACTGAGAAATAAGCTGAGATTTGTCAGGTTCCTTGAAGAGATCGTAGCATCCTCACCCGAGAAGTTCCAGGAATCATGGATTGTGTATCCTAGCTCCCCGTTGACCAACTGTAGCCCTGTTTTGTCCTGGAAAGGGTCCATAGATAAATATCCAGTCACCAGTTAACGACAGATGGGATCTCCCTACGCCAGCTATGCCTGGAGGAATCCAGGAGATGTTGGATTGCTTCTACCAGGTGAGTCTATGAGTGGGGCAACAAATCTGAGAAATTACTTAATTGGCTGGTGACCAGGGATGTGATATCTAGATTGATCCCCGAGCTTTGGGATCCCACCGAACAGCGAATTAATGCCTCATCTGAGGTTGCCTCTACTTTTGACCTCTACTATAGGGTAAACACCCCTTACTCCGCATCCGTCACTCTGCATGTTGTTACAACGCGGTCATTACAACGACCGCGTTGTAACAACGCATACCATTACCCCGCAAGTTGTTACAACGACTTGCGGAGGGGGGAGAAGGTGTTGGATTTAAAATCCAACACCTTCCCTACTGTCCGCACAGACTGGAGTTGGAATAGTAAATTATACTATTCCAACATCCAGCGCCCCCCGTTGTAACGACCGCGTTGTAACAACATGCGGGGTGAGGGAAAGCGGAAAAAAGAGGCATATTCCTACTATAGTGACCTTTATGCTTAGCAGCAGCATTCAGTGCACAAAGATATACCCTTTTATCGAGGAGCTTAGTTTCAGATACCCCTCTGCACTAATGCTTCTAGATTTCGAAAAAGCATTCAAGTCTCTTGACAGCTACTGAGGTACTGCAAACACATTGTTTTCCTTTTTTTTTTTCTATTTTTTTTTTCTTCTGTGGAGCCAGCATATATTTTGACAATATATTATTCAAAACATGATATATACATCATTAATAACTTAAACAGCATACATATTTATGCGAACAGAGGAGGAGAGAACAAAGAGGGGGAAATATATAACAATAGAAAGATAAATCTAAGTTTTGCTCCATTTCTATACTTTTTTGTGCCAGGGCTACTCCCAATAAAAGCTGGACCAGATCCTTTTGAACTTCATTAGGGATCTAGGACCTCTTTTTTTTTTTTTTTTTTTTTTTTAGAAAGGTTCCCAAAGCAGTGCAATTTCAACCAATACTTTCTAAAGTGTGCACGCTTGATGTGATACAAAGCATCTGGAAACCTTATTTGTTTAAGGAAGAACTCTTTTGTGCAGATGGTACACGTTTTTTTCCTCCCTCCCTTCCCCCTACTCTTCCATCAATAAACCCCATACCTGTCGACCCCTCGCCCTCCCCCTCCGACCTTTACATTTGTACAGTGCCATCTCTAGATTAAATATATGATACAGTCTAGCATACCATGCCTGATATGTTGGTGGATCTACATCCTTCCACATAGTAGCAATCAAAATGCGATAGACAGCTGTCGCCATAAAGCATAAATATCCTTGAGTAGGGTCTAGCTGTAATCTTTCATCAAATCCCAATATCAACATGGTTGATGTTAGAGATACTGCCCGCCCCAGATTTTGACATAAAACTGTTCAATACCCTCCTTCAGGGCCAGCAATTTACCACAATCAGCAAACATGAATTATATCAGCTGGTCCCTGATCACACCTTGGGCATTTATTATTATCCCGTTTCCCCCACGCCCAAAGTTTAGCTGGGGTAAAATAGAGTCTGAACAATGTTTTATAGGTTTCGGGCTTTGAGATTTGCACTTAAAAAAATTTCTTAGAGAGCTCTAATGACCTACAAATATCTATATCCTGGTTGTTCAATTTGGCTGCCCATGCACTTTCTACTTTACAGATGTCATCCGGGGTGGCCTCCAACAATATTGTATACACATCCTTAACACGAATCTGCTTTTTCGTCAAAAGTTCTAATAACGGGATTCGAGCCAAGTTAGTGAATTGCAGGACCTGCTTGTTTATCAACTCCCTCGCTTGTATATATTTAAAAATAGTGCTCGAATCTAGCCCATATCGTATCTGGAGTTCCTCAAACGAAACGACCCCATTCTGGTCAGCAATGTCACCTATCTGTTTTATTCCTGCCTTTTCCCATATTTTACTTGTATTATCATAAAAGGGGACCGGGAAGGCTGATGAGCGCCACAACCATGTATATCTTTGAATTCTGGGTATTTCCAGATTTTTACTAATCTTTCGCCATATATTCCAGGCAGCTCTTATAATCTTAAAACGTGTTTTCTTATAATAGCTGCCTTCCAGCTGCCTTAACACTAGCCCTGGAGCAAGTTTACCAACTGCTAGCTCATAAATAGATGGCGGGGTCTCCTTGTCCACCTCCACCCCCCAACCGAGTCCCAGCTTTGAGGCCTAAATAATATACTCATGTGTTGCAGCGTTACTGCCCAGAAATAATATAGAAGATTAGGAATTGCCAGCCCTCCCCCTGGTGTTGCGGTAAGGTCATGGATTTTAAAGATCTCCTAATTTTCTTATACCCCCATATAAATTGAGAAAACATTCCCTCTGCCTTTTTAAGTATGGAATTTTCCGGTTCTATAGGTATGCACCGACATAGATAGAACACCTTAGGAAACATCGTCATTTTAATGACATTTGCTCTGCCAATAATAGATAGGTGTAGATTATCCAAACGCTTGAGGTCCCCCTCCATTTTTTTAAAGAGAGGAGCCGAATTTATTTCCCACGTCGAGCCGACCTCTGCGGTAATGGCTATCCCTAAATGTGTAGCTGCATCTGTCCTGCGTGCATCCTGGAATTGCGTATTTCTGGTACATACAATCTGTGTCTTATTGGTGTTTAGACTATAGCCTGATTGTTTGCCAAATTCTATCGCAAGCCTTTCGATCTTGTCTATAGCACTCTGCGGGTCTGGGGTAACAACCGCGATGTCATCTGCGTAGGCTAGTACTTTTGTATGATAGCCCAGGATCACTATTGGTTTAATTGCATGATCCGCCAACATGGATCTAATCAAGGGGTCTATGTAGAGGGCAAATAAGATAGGAGAGCATGGCACCCCTGCCTCGTCCCCCGAGTGATCTTAATCCTGCCAGACTCCTTCCCCATTAGCTGAATTTTAGCATGTGCCTCGACATACATCGCCTGAATAGCAGTTATTATTCTTGTACAAAATCCCTTAGATCTTAAATTTTGCCACAGATACGCCCACTCTACTTGATCGAATGCTTTTTGTGCATCCAGCAATATCAAAGACATCTGTGTCCCTGTGGCTGCGGAAATATCAAATAGAGAAATAACCCTTCGAACGTGATCCGTGGTACTTCTACCAGGGATGAAGCCGTGCTGCCATGGGCTCACTAGGGTCCCAATTACCTTAGACATTCTCAGAGCCAATATCTTGGAGTATAATTTCTCGTCGGTGTTGATTAATGATATTGGTCTGTATGCAGTGGGATCTTCCGGCTACTTTCCCTTCTTCAGAAATATTACAATATTGGTTTCCTGCCAAGATTGTAGTGGGACCCCTTATGTTGTACCGATAAAAACAGATCCAGCAATAATGGGATTAGTTCTGTCTTTAGAGCTTTATAAATCTCCATCGGGATCCCATCCGGGCCCGATGCCTTACCTGAAGCCATCTTCCCTAAAGCCTTAAGGACCTCATTCAGTGTGATATCTACTTCTAGCTCCAGGAGCTGAGGGGCCTCATTCTCCACCTCTACCCCCAATCCATCAGATCTGGAATCCCTAGAGCGATAGAGATCCTGATAAAAGTCAGTAAGTATTTTTTATATTCCTGATAAATCTGTAGCTATTATTCCATCCTTCCCTCTTAATTGTAAAATATTGTTTGCCACTGCCCTTTGTTTCATTCGCAATGCCAGGTGTTTCCCCGCCATCTCCCCGTAATCGTAGTTATCCCGAGTTGCCATTTGACATCTTTCAGCCACTTTCTTGTTATAAATTCCATTAATTTTCGCCTTAACCCTAATTACTTTTAACTCTAAACTAGTTTGCAGATCTTTCTGCTTCTGTGCTATGGCAGCCATATGTTGTCGCTCCATCAAACTCAACTCTTCTGTCAATGCCTGTATTTCATCCCTTTGTTGTTTCTGATGGAATACCCCAAAGCTCGTTATTTCGCCCCTAAGCCCTGCCTTATATGCGTCCCAAACCATTTCTCTAGATGCACTATATCTATTCATATCATAAAACTGTTTGGTCCACCCCCTAATATGCTCTATAAATCCGTCGATCACTAATAATTTTTTATCGAACGTCCATTTTGTCGGGCCCTTTATATGTGTCGGGGCCTCAATGCTCATTACCAATGGGTTATGGTCCGAGAGGACCTTAGGGAGTCTTTTGATCTGCACTCCCTCGATAAGAGAGGCTGAAACCAAGAAGTAATCAAGTCTGACATACTTCCTATGTGGGCATGAGAAATAAGTAAAGCCTGGATCCCCCATTCTTTTACATGCCCACATATCCACCAGACCATAACTTTCTGTAAAAGCTTTTAGAGCTTTATAAACCTGAGGCTTCCTCCCTATATACCCTCCCCTACCCCACTCCCCAGTATCTATATGAATATTCAGGTCCCCACATATAATTAAAGGCGCTGGCCAGGCCGCTAATTCCATCTCCAACTTTACCCACAATTCTGCATCATCGATATTGGAGCCGTATACTGTACAAATAGTGCAATGATTAGGTATAAGAGCAATAGCCCACCGGCCCCATTTATCTGCCTTAACTCGGTTAATAGGTAAAAGTCGTGAAGAAACATGTATAGCCACGCCTCTGGTGTTGGTGGATTGGGCTGAGCAAACAACTTGAGAGTACCCTGGTATAATATTAACCCCTCTTTTCTGCCAGGGAATGTGTGTCTCCTGCTGACATATAATATCAGCACCAAGTGCTCGGAGCATCTCCCCGGCCCTGTTTCTTTTACCCCTATCATTTAGTCCACCAACATTAATTGTGGATATTGTCAGCCTACCCATAATTGCGGCTTCCCTGCTTCCTAATTTGGACTTTCTTCCTCTCTTTTGCCCTCCTTCTAGTATAGCTGCTACCACTGGTACATCTTGTCTTCTGTCCAACTAGCTTGCTTTCCTGGATTTTCTGCTTTTTGCCCCCCCTACCCACCCTCGCCCACCCTCCCTTCCCACCCCTCTCCCCCTGTAGCCCCTTCCCTACCCTCCCATCCCCCCTCCCTGCTAAGTAAGGCAGCAGACCTCTCTAGGTCTGTATGTGATGAGTGGTGGCCCCTTCCCTTCCCATGTGATGGCGTACCATGCCTTTCTGTGTTTTAATCTCACCTAAATGTCAAACCTAGACCAAGATGAACACCCCACCCGAATTGCTGTATTTAATCACACTTTCTAGAAAGAGAAAAAACAATAAAAAAGAAAAAAATCTTTTTTTTTTTTTGAAGAAGCAACATCTTTTAACCACTCTCTAGCTGTTAATTCTGTCAATTAGCCAAAAAGGGCAAAAAACAAAGTCAACCAAGATTCACCCCTGTGTTCAAAAAATCCTTGGCCTTAATTTCTGATATAAAAAACCGAGTTTGCTCTTTCCAAATGACTTTCAACCGAGCCGGATTAAGAAGAAAGGCCTGTGCTCCCTTGTCCTGGAACTGGGTAATCATTTGCCGCAGCCGCCATCTTCGCTCCACTGTAACGTGGCAAAAATCCGGCCTGGTAAAAAAGGTAAATCCATCAGCCACCCTCTGTGCTTCTGGTCTAGCCTTTTCAAACACGTTTTGTCTCAACAAAAAATTTCCGAAATACACCAAAAGAGCTCGAGGTTTGGCATCTGGGCGAGCTGGCTGTTGAATGTTAAAGGGAACTCGGTGTGCTCTTTGTATTTCTTGAGCCCAGTTCCATCCTGCCAGTTCCGGAAAAAAATTCTCCAGGAGCTGGACCATGAAAATGCGTGCATCGGAGCCTTCCTTCCCCTCCGGAATTCCCAAAAAACGCAGGTTATTCCTTCTTTGGCGATTTTCGCCTTCCTCAAGTTTCCACTGAATGTCAGAGAGTTGCTCCTCGTGTGCAGTAGCTTGACCTCTTGAACCTGCGATATCCTCTTCTAGTGCAGCTGTCCTTGTTTCGAGCTCCGTCATCCGGTCACTTATATCATTACAAGTTCTAGCAATGTTTCTAATTGCACCCTGAAGCTTCCGATTAGCGTTCTGAGAGCGCTTACTTTCCATTCGGGCTTCTTCCCTGTGTGCCATAACACACTGAAGTATGGATTCTAGAGTGGGGGAGAGTACCGGTGAGCCTACCGGCCCTTCTTCTAAATTAGGCTGATTCCGAACCCCCACCAGTTGATCTCCTGTAGAATAATCCCATCTAAGATCATTTTGTTTGGGGTTACCCATTCTCCCGGACCGGAGGTGTGTTTTTCTATTAGGTGTAATCCTATCCCTACCTCTCCCTTCCGTATCCATACCCGAGATACTGTCTTCCTCACTTGATTCTGAATTAGTCCCGTGACCTGAACCCAGTCCAGACCAAGTAGCATCGGAAAGTGAATAAAAGTCATTTGCTTCCGAATCCACCTCCTTCTCCCTGCTCCCCTGCAGGATCCTGCGCGTCTTAGGGGGCTCTTTACCTTCTTTTGCTTTTCCCCTTGAATTTAAACAGAGTCCCGAGCTTTCCTCCTGTTGCATCGCCTTCTCATTTAATAACTCAATATGCCTTACGCCCCCGGTGAGTCCTGATTCACCCACATTCACATCCACATCCTCATTATCAGTGTTAGACAGAATAATGCCTTGTGTCTGTATTGTGATTGTCTCTATTTCCTCAGATTCTGGTATTTCCCCCTGACCCAGCGGCGGCTTACCAGTTATATTTGGCCCCTTAGAGGCATCTTCTTTATTACTGCAGAGCTGCTCCTTCGCTACAACAGAAGCTGAGCTAATCCCTGTGCCCCGGAGCATGTCAATTATAGTGGCGGGCCGGGGTGGCTGGGGCTGTGCACCCGCACCCCTCCCCTTCCCCTCCTGGGCATTCTCCGTCCTCACACGCTGCTGCCGGCGACCCTGCGCGGCAGGGATCGGATCCGGATCCGCCATACACTGCTGCAGGGGCTGTCTTGGGGATTCCACTGGAGCGGGCTGCACCGGACCTCCTTTTGCTTTTGGACCCGTCTTCGGAGCCATATCGTCGACCTCCACACCCACGGTCAGCCGGGTTCCTCCGCTCCCTCACACGCCCTGAATCCGTGCCACCTCCAGCTCCAGACCGCGGCAGCCAGCTATCAGCTGCTCTGCGATCTTCGCAAGCACCGAAGCCCCCCGCCGAATCTCCGGTAAGCAGCGCTCCGTTAATGCGAGCTTCTTTATGGGGGTAATTCTATGTGGGCGGAGCGCCATTCAGGTCCGCTTTATCCTGTAATTAGTCAAAACTCACCATCACTGGAGAGGCCACCAACGACCGAGCTCACTGAGTCGCCATCTTGCCTCTTCACATCATTGTTTTCCTTGTAGCCAGCCGTGTTGGCACTTTTTATTTTGGGAGGTGCCTGGCTCCCTGCTCCACGCCTGTCTCCTGCTCGATTGGCTGCCATCTCGAAGGTGGAATTCCTTTGTTTTAATTGTTTTATGCTTTTTTACTTCTCCTTTATTTTGATCTTCTTTACCAGTAGTATACAGATTGTAGGGGAGCGTGCATCTGCATACAGGGGTTGCTGGACCCCGGTTTCGCTTATTTTAATCTGACCACTCGTTATCGGCTGACACACTACTGAGCTCGCAAGCCACACCCCCTGCGTGGCGCCCAGCATGGAATTGCGGGCTATTTAAAGACTCCTCCGCTGGTGTGCCAAAGGCAAGCCCGTCTGCACCCGGACCGCACCTAGCACCTGTCCCCCTGGCTGTTTCATATCAGACCTCTGGCCCGCTCTTACTCTCGCCAGGAGCTTGTTGCCCTCAAATCTGGGAATAAACTAAACTGCCCTAAACTGGATTGTCAGCATATTTCGAAGAATGTGTCAGCAACCTGCTGCACCTGTGGCTAAAGCCTCCCCCCGGCTGGGCTACAAGGCCCTATCATGCAAACCACAGCCTCCGCTATGCCTGCACCGATTTATATATTTCTCAGTCACAAGACCAACCACAGATGGTTCTCTGCGTTCTCTTGAACGCCAGATCATTAATTAAACACAGTACTGAATTTCTGAAGCTCATGGCTACACATAAACCGACCCTAGCGTTTATAAGGGACAATATGCTGACCCCTCTTGTAATCCAGACCTGTTAGCAGCCTAAAGGACTCACTATCACCAGACATGACAGGCCGCTTAAGCGTGGAGGGAGACTAGCAATTGTACATAGAGTTGACTTTGTAGTTAATTGTAGTCCCGTACCCGCAAAGTACTGCGAAGCAATTTTGTTTAACATTGAAATATCTAAAAGCAAATATTTAAAGGACTGCTCATTTATCGTCCACCTGGTCCCAGACATGCCTTTGTACAGGAGATCGGCCATCTCCTTGAGGAACACATACTGTCCACTGATTTGACGGTACTAAGTAATTTTAACTTTCACCTAGACCATGACACTTTTGATCTCCTTCAGACTCTATATGGGCTTGGCCTTCCTCAAATTGTACCCAGCCCTACCCACTGGGCTAGTCATATCCTGGACGGGATTTTCACAAACAATACCTCTCTTGGCAACATTAAAACTTTACTTCTAGTCTGGTCAGACCATTGCGCAGTCTTTTTTGACCACACTATTAATCTTCCCATTTCACACACCAAAGCCGACTCCACCTTTACTACCTTTCATGCGTGGCACAACATTCAACATGATCTTCTTTCTAAAACTCTGAGCGACTCGACTCCTACACGCTCTTCCGAGTTAGAAACAGCTGTCTCTCAATATAATGAATGGATTGACACTGCCACTAATCTTTTGGCCCCCGTAATATTGTGTACATTGAAATGCGATAATATCTCAGCCACCTGGTTCTCTGACGAGTTTAGGGCGCACAATCAAAAATGCCGAAGACAAGAAAAGAGCTGGAGGGCTGACTATAATGCTGAGGGAAAAGCCAAATACAAGCTTTGCTTAGCTAGTTATAAGATGTTGATCACTAAGGAAAAGGCTAATTACTTTAGTAGTAAGATTGAACAAGCAAAAAACTCTACCAGAGAACTGTTTCAGACTGTCACTGCTTACCAAAGATTCCTCCAAGAACCTCTGCTCCTTGAGCCAATCTTTCGTTAACTCACTGGCCAACTTTTTTCTGCATAAGGTGGAAATGATTTACAATAAGCGAAAGTTCTCCAATACCGCCCGTTATGCAGAAATTCTTAAAGGAGTTCACTCCACCATCCTTAGAGGAAGTCATCAATCTACTGAGTTCCACATCTTCTGGCTCCCCTCAGGACCCCTGTCCTCCAAAGGTGGCCAAGCTGGCTGCAAAGGATATCACCCCTCATCTCCCAGTCATTTTCCAGCGCATATTCCAATCTGGACATTTCCCGTCCGTTTGGAAGAAAGCTTCGGTGCTCCTGCTGTTAAAAAAAAGCGACCTTGGATCCTACAAACCCAAGCAGCTACCGTCCCATTTTATATCTACCTCTGCCTGCAAAAATCATTGAGAAGATCATGAACATCTGACTTGATGAGCACATCAAATCAAACAGCCTCCTGGATGTCACCCAGTTTGGTTTTCATAGCGGCCTCAGCACAGAGACTGCTCTGCTCAAGGCTATCGAGAAGATCAGGTAGGCGCTTGATCTTGGGGGCGGTGCTGCTCTTATCCTGCTTGATCTCTCAGCAGCTTTTGACACTGTCAATCACAGACTGCTGCTGGATTGCCTATCTAATATCGGGGTCACCGGCTCAGCCTGGGAAGTGTTGAGATCCTTCCTCTCGGAGCGCGAGCAATTGGTGCAGCTAAATGAGCTTGTCTCACATTCCTTCTTGCTGCCGTGTGGGGTCTCGCAAGGGTCGTGGCTCAGTCCGACACTTTGTCTATGTCACCCCTCTGGCCAACTTTATACGCTCTTTTGGTTTCTCTTTAACCTCTTACTCAGACAACACCCAAATTGTCGTCTCCTTAGTTTAGGATGATATAGGTTTAGGATCCAGATTAAGTGAATGTATGCAGGCAGTTAATAGTTGTTTGGATAAATATTGCTTAAAATTGAATTCAGATAAAACCGAGGTGATGCTTTTCGGTGCCCAGTCCTCCTTCTGATCCCCGTCTTGCTGGCCACCGGACATGGGTCCTTTACCTACACAAGTCAGAAAGACCCACAATCTCAGAGTCCTAATTGAAGATAAACTGAGTTACGCCAATCAAGTCAACACTGTGACCTCTTCCGCCTTTCTCTTGCTCGGAACCCTTAAAAAGGTACTACCCTACATTCTTGCCCACCTTCAGAAAACATTGATCACCTTATTGGTGATGGCAAAACTGGATTGTTGCAACAGTCTTTTCCTCAATATCCACCAATATATTCTGAATAAACTGCAAACACTGCAGAACGCTGCAGCCAGACTACTCTTGAAAATCCCAAAATACCAGGCAGTGTCCAAGGCACTCAGGAACTGGCTCCCCATTAGACAGAGGATCACTTTCAAGTCGCTCTGTGTTGCGTACAATGCTCTACATGGCACTGGGCCAAAATTTCTTCAGCTGTGTCTCACATGGTACTCCCCTGGCAGGACTTTATGCTCAACCAAAGCCAAGCTCGCAGTTGTCCCTAGGTTCAAACGAGCAACCTTGGGAGGCAGAAGCTTCGTGGTGGGAGCCATGAAAACCTGGAATACACTCCAGCCGCATATCAAGGATGCCCCCAATTTACTGGCTTTCAGAATGCTGCTGAAGACCTGGCTTTTTAACTCCCCTTAATCTCTTAGCCTTTCTTGCTCCTGTGTTCTCCACCGCCGTAGCTAGCACAAAGACACCTTCGGGTATTCGCTGTGCTTTAGAAAACCCAATAACATTACATTAACATTGACCGGTCATTCTTGTTTCAGTTCCTCTGCTGGTTGGGATTCAGGCCTCTCTTCCTATCAATCACCAAAGTACTCTATGCCCAAACCCAAGCACAACTGATGGTGACTGGTGCCCTTTCAATACCATTCCTGATTGGTAGGGGTATGAGGCAGTGATGCCCTATCTCGCCACTACTTTTTGCACTGGTGATAGAGCACCTGACAGTATGGGTGTGGTGAGATGCATAAGTATGGGGATTTCGATGACGCCACAGCATAGAGGACCAAATTTGCTCTATGCCGATGACATACTTCTCTTCATATGCCGCCCACATGTTACCAGTCCTGGTCTTATCCATATGCTCAAATTGTAGGGCATCAAGGTCGAAAGTCAACTGGTCAAAATTACTCCTGGTCCTCTCAAAGGGTGTAGGGAGACCGTTGATTGGCAATCCTTTCTTCCTATCCTTAAGCTTAGTTTCCAGTATTTAGGGATTGACATCTCCATTGATTCCAGGCTGACCTGGTGCCTTAACTTTACCCCACTATTGGCTAGGACCCAGCAAGACATGAACAAGTGGTCAGGCTTGCTCCTCACTGCCCTTGGCAAGGTGGCATAATTCAAGATGATGATCCTACCAAGGCTTTTCTGTGTCCTGCAAAACTTCCCCCTAACCATTCCACAACCCTGGTTCACCGCCCTAAGATATGCTCCTTTTTTTGTCAAATAAATCCCCTGGGATAGCGTTTCATAACTGTACACAGTCCACTTATGAGGGAGGGATAGGCAAGCCCTCCCTTTATTAGTGATCAGTGAAAGGTTCTTTGGGGGCTACAAAAACCTTGTTTCATCTTGAAATATCTCTGCTGGACTGACCACATATCCTGTGCTTCTTGTATGGAAACACTCTTCCAGAGTCACTTCTGGAGGTTTTAAGACTGACTCCTGTGCTGATATCTGGCCCTCTGCTGGATTCAATGGGACTGGGGACCTCCACAGAGGACCGTCCCTGTGGGACGGTTGATGGCTCTTTCATGCGGCCCACCTGGAGGGGTTCGAGTGCTGGGATCTTATTGGTGTTTCGAATCTGGGAAATTCTTCAAAACTCTAAGCAGAATTTGACCTACACATACTTTCAAACATGCCAATGCACTGGTGATGCATCATGTTGACTGCTGTACTAGAATACAACCCACTGGAAGACAAGGTCAACCTTGGCCTCCTGGGCTCGGGAGGTATTTCACGCCTGTACGAGTCCATAGTCATTAATGCACCAGAATGTTTTGCTACTCTTAAAGAGAGATTGGAGGGCTGGGTAGGTCCACTGGATGGGATTGACTGGAGGGATGCGAAGATGGCTCCTTCAGAACTGGTTGTCCTTTCCCACCTGCGATTTGCACAATTGAACTACCTGTTCACAGCCTATTACTCCTAGGCATTTATGGAGGATAGGCACACTCACCTCGCCTGCCTGCCACTGATGCACTAGTGATAAATGAGACTTCTTCCTTATGGTTGCAACTGTCTTGTCCGCAGCTCATCTCTGTGGGCTCTGGGAGGAATGATGGTAGTCTGACTCTGCGTTCGACTGGTGAGGAAGGAGCGGATCCATTCTAGGGCTTTATCACAGATACCAGCATCGTGGAGTCTTGTGCATAGGGTGTGGTGGGAGACGGTGTTAAAGGCGCCCGAGAGGTCCAAGAGGATGAGGGCCACTGTTTCGCCTAGGTCGAAGAGGGAGCGAATGTCGTCAGTAGCGGCAAGGAGGGAGGTCTCTGTGCTGTGGTTGCTTTGGAAGCCGGATTGGGAGAGGTCGAGGACGTGGTTGGCTTCGATGAACCGGAGAGTTGGGTGTTAATGGCTTTCTCGATGACCTTAGCTGGGAAGGGGAGCAGGGAGATGGGTCCGAAGTTTTTTAAGTCTGTTGGGTCGGCGGAGGGCTTCTTCAGCAGGGTGTGATCTCAGCGTGTTTCCAGTCTTCGGGGAAGGTGGCGGTGTCAATGGAGCAGTTGATGGTGCGGCAGAGCTCTGGGTGATAGAGGTAGTGACTCTGTGGAAGATGTGGTGCGGGCAGGGGTCCGAGGGGCTCCGGAGTGGATGCTCATCATGATCTTGAGGGTGTTGTCTGTGGTGAGGTGGGTCCAGTTGAGCAGGATCCGGTGGGGGTCGGTATTGTTGGGTGCAGTGGTGGTGGGAGGGCCTGGGGTGTTGATGCTGTCATAGATCTCCTTGATCTTGTGGTGAAAGAAGGTGCCGAGCTTAGTTGAAGAGGTCTTGGGACGGTAGGATATCTGTAGTCTCTGTGTTGGGCTATGGGGAACTCCTTGACTACGGCAAAGAGTTCTTTGCTGTTGTGTGCATTGGCGTTGATTCTTTCTTGAAGGGCCGTTTTCTTTGTTGTTTTGAGGAGGATGTGGTGTGCAGTGACGGCGGATTTGAAGGCAGCGTGGGCTTCTAGGGTTTCGTTGCTCCTCCATCTCTTCTTGATCTGTCTGCAGGTGCGCCTAGACTCTTGAAGGTCGGGAGAGAACCAGCTTGCTTTCCTGGAGTGTTGCTTGTCGGGGGCATTCTTGAGGGGAGCCAGAGTGTCGGAAGAGTTGGAGATCCTTCAGTGGAGGTTTTGTGCTGAGGTGTTGGTGTCTGTGGATATCGGCGGAAGGGTGAGTTGTTCTTCTGTGACTTTGTTCCAGCTTCTGCGGGGGAAGCGGTGGGCGTGTTGGTGAACGAGGGGTTTGGTGAAGGAGAAGTAGACGCAGTAGCAGCAGTCAGTCAAGAGGAGCTCAGTGGTGTGTCTGAAGGTAATGTCGGTGGCTGAGAAGACTGGGTTGAGCGTGTGTCCTGAGTGGGTTCGAGAGGTGACTAGTTGTTTGAGTCCTGCGGTGGCGAGGTTCTATAGTAGGGATGCGGTGTTCTGGTCTTTGGGGTTGTCCAGGTGAAAATTGAGGTCGCCGAGTAGGATGTAGTCTGTGGATGCGAGAGCATGGGGTGGAGTTGAAGAAGCATTTGCAATGTAATAGGTTTCGCATTTGTGAGAGTAAGCTATTGGTGTTGTAAATGTAAAAGTGTTTTATTAATGTTTCTTGGAGTGGGGTGGATGTAGGTTGTGTGTAGTGGAATTATGTGGTATGTTGTGCAGTGAAATTATGTGGATAGAAAGTATGTGGTATTCAGTGTATAGGAATTATGTAGAGTGGGATTATGTGTTATGGAGAGTAATTGTGTGGTATGATAGTCTGTGTTGTGGAGTTGTAACCTCAGGTTTAGTCTTCCTCATTTTCAAAGAAGCTAAACTATAAACTCAATGAGACAAAAAAAAGAAGGAACCACTGAGGAGCACTTCTGGACCTAGTCAGAGGTATGAGCAGGGCCACTGGAATTTTGCGACTGTTTGGCTGCACCGACTTTTGCACAATTATACATTTTCCGCATTTGCCACATAATCCATCATCTGCTGCATATTCTACAGATTTGAACAAAAAAAACCTTGTTTCTAGCTCAAACGGCTCAAACGTTACCAAAAATGCAGCGACAAGTGTTACAGCGTGGTGGAAGGCCCTTTGCAAGCCTAGAATGGTCAACTGTTACTTATTGCTAAATGTGGGTATTAAATTGGTACTAATTGCTTCTTTCTGTGCCTCTCTTGTCTCTTTCTGCACTCATCTTCCCTCTTTCTGCACCTCTCTTGCCACTTTCTGCACCTCACTTGCCTCTTTCTGTACTTCTCTTGCTTCTTTCTACACCTCTGTTGCTTCTTTCAGCAATTCTCTTGCCTCTTTCTGCACTTCTCTTGCCTCTTTCTGCATTCCTGTTGCTTCTTTCTGCACCTTTCTTTCTTTTTCTGTACTTTTTTTGCCTCGTTCTGCTCATCTCTTGCACTTTTTGCACCTCTCTTGCCTCTTTCTGCACCTCTGTTGCCTCTTTCTGCACCTCTGTTGCCTCTTTCTGCACCTCACTTGCTTCTTTCTGTACCCCTCTTGCCTCTTTCTGCACCCTTCTTCCCTCTTTCTGCACCTCTTTTGCCTCTTTCTGTACCCCTGTCCCTCTTTCTGCATCTCTCCTGCCTGTTTCTGCACCTCTCTTGCCTCTTTCTGCACTTCTCTTGCCTCTTTCTGCACCTCTGTTGATTCTTTCTGCACTTCTCTTGCCTCTTTCTGCATCCCTCTTGCCTCTTTCTGCACCTCTGTTGCTTCTTTCTACACCCCTCTTGCCTCTTTCTGCACCCTTCTTCCGTCTTTGTGCAACTCTCTTGCCTCTTTCTGCACCTCTCTTCCCTCTTTCTGCACCCCTCTTGCCTCTTTGTGCACCTCTGTTCCTTCTTTCTGCACTTCTATTGCCTCTTTCTGCACCCCTCTTGCCTCTTTCTGCACTTTTGTTGGTTCTTTTGCACTGCTCTTGCTTCTTTCTGCACCTCTCTTGCAAATTTCTGTACCCCTCTTGCCTTTTTCTGCACCCCTCTTCCCACTTTCTGCATCTCTCTTGCCTCTGTCTGCACCCCTGTTCCCTCTTTCTGTACCTCTTTTGCCTGTTTCTGCAACTTTCTTGCCTCTTTCTGCAGTTCTCTTGCCTCCTTCTGCACCTCTGCTGCTTGTTTCTGCACTTCTTTTGCCTATTTCTGCACCTCTTGCTACTTTCTGCACTCCAGTTGTCTCTTTCTGCACTCATCTTCCCTCTTTCTGCACCTCTCTTGCCACTTTCTGCACCTCACTTGCCTCTTTCTGTACTTCTCTTGCTTCTTTCTACACCTCTGTTGCTTCTTTCAGCAATTCTCTTGCCTCTTTCTGCACTTCTCTTGCTTGTTTCTGCACCTCTCTTGTGTCTTTCTGCACCTCTGTTGCCTCTTTCTGTACCTCACTTGCTTCTTTCTGCACCCCTCTTGCCTTTCTTCACCCCTCTTTCCTCTTTCTATACCTCTCTTGCCTCTTTCTGTACCCCTGTTCCCTCTTTCTGCACCTTTCCTGCCTGTTTCTGCACCTCTCTTGCCTCTTTCTGTACCTCTGTTGCTTCTTTCTGCACTTCTCTTGCCTCTTTCTGCACCCTTCGCGCCTCTTTCAGCGCCTCTGTTGCTTCTTTCTGCACTTCTCTTCCTTCTTACTGCACCCCTCCTGCCTCTTTCTGTACCCCTCTTGCCTCTATGTATACCTCTCCTACCTCTTTCTGCACCGCTCTTGCCTCTTTTTGCACCTCTGTTGGTTTTTCTGCACTGCTCTTTCTTCTTTCTGCACCTCTTTTGCAAATTTCTGCATCCCTCTTGCCTCTTTCTGCACCCCTCTTCCCTATTTCTCCACCCCTCTTGCTTCTTTCTGCACTTCTCTTGCTTCTTTCTGCACTGCTCTTGCTTCTTTCTGCACCTCTCTTGCAAATGTATGTATCCCTCTTACCTCTTTATGCACCACTGTTCCCTCTTTCTGCACCTTTCTTGCCTGTTTCTGCACCTTTCTTGCCTGTTTCTGCACCTCTCTTGCCTCGTTCGCCACCTCTGTTGCTTCTTTATACACTTCTCTTGCCTCTTTCTGCACCCCTCTTACCTCTTTCAGCACCTCTGTTGCTTCTTTCTGCACTTCCCTTGCTTCTTTCTGCACCCCTCTTGCCTCTTTATGTACCCCTTTTGCCTCTTTGTGCACCTCTCCTGCCTCTTTCTGCACCTCTCTTGGTTCTTTCTGCACTGCTCTTGCTTCTTTCTGCATCTCTTTTGCTTCTTTCTGCATCCCTCTTGCCTCTTTCTGCACCTCTCTTGCCTCTGTCTGCACACCTGTTCTGTCTTTCTGCACCCCTTTTGCTTGTTTCTGCAACTCTCTTGCCTCTTTCTGTAGTTCTCTTGCCTCCTTCTGCACCTCACTTGCCTTTTTCTGCACCTTACTTGCCTCTTTCTGCAATTCTCTTGCTCCTTTCTGCACCCTTCATCCCTTTTTCTGCACATCTCTTGCCTCGTTCTGCACCTCTCCTTTCTGCACCTCTCTTGCCTGTTTTTGTACCTCTGTTGGTTCTTTCTGCACTGCTCTTGCTTCTTTCTGCACCTCTTTTGCAAATTTCTGCATTCCTCTTGCCTCTTTCTGCACCCCTCTTCCCTATTTCTCCACCTCTCTTGCTTCTTTCTGCACTGCTCTTGCTTCTTTCTGCACCTCTCTTGTAAATTTCTGCACCCCTCTTGTCTCTTTCTGCACCCTTCTTCCCACTTTCTGCACCCCTCTTGCCTCTTTCTGCACCCCTCTTGCCTCTTTCTGCACCTCTTTTGCTTCTTTCTGCACTTCTCTCACATCTTTCTGTACCCCTCTTGCCTCTTTCTGCACCTCTGTTGCTTCTTTCTGCACTGCTCTTGCTTCTTTCTGCATTTCTCTTGCTTCTTTATGCACCTCTTTTGTCTGTTTCTGCAACTCTCTTGCCTCTTTGAGCAGTTCTCTTGCCTCCTTCTGCACCTCTCCTACCTCTTTCTGCACCTCTCTTGCCTGTTTTTGTACCTCTATTGGTTCTTTCTGCACTGCTCTTGCTTCTTTCTGCACCTCTTTTGCAAATTTCTGCATTCCTCTTGCCTCTTTCTGCACCCCTCTTCCCTATTTCTCCACCTCTCTTGCTTCTTTCTCCACTGCTCTTGCTTCTTTCTGCACCTCTCTTGTAAATTTCTGCACCCCTCTTGTCTCTTTCTGCACCCTTCTTCCCACTTTCTGCACCTCTCTTGCCTCTGACTGCACCCCTGTTCCCTCTTTCTGCACCTCTTTTGCCTGTTTCTGCAACTTTCTTGCCTCCTTCTGCACTGCTTTTGCCTCTTTCTGCACTGCTTTTGCCTCTTTCTGCACTTTACTTGCTTCTTTCTGCACCCCTGTTGTCTCTTTCTGCACTCGTCTTCCCTCTTTCTGCACCTCTCTTGCCTCTTTCTGCACCCTTCTTCCATTTTTTGCATCCCTCTTGCCTCTTTCTGCAGTTCTCTTGCCATTTCTGCACCTCACTTGTCTCTCTCTTTCTGCACTTCTCTTGCTTCTTTCTACACCTCTGTTGCTTCTTTCAGCAATTCTCTTGCCTCTTTCTCCACCTCTCTTGCTTCTTTCTTTCTGCACTGCTCTTGCTTCTTTCTGCACCTCTTTTGCAAATTTCTGCATTCCTCTTGCCTCTTTCTGCACCCTCTTCCCTATTTCTCCACCTCTCTTGCTTCTTTCTACACCTCTGTTGCTTCTTTCAGCAATTCTCTTGCCTCTTTCTGCACTTTTCTTGCTTGTTTCTGCACCTCTCTCTTCCGTCTTTCTGCACCTCTGTTCCTTCTTTCTGCACCTCTGTTGCTTCTTTCTGCACTTCTCTTGCAAATTTCTGCACCTCTCTTGCAAATTTCTGCACCCCTCGTGCCTCTGTGTGCACCTCTCTTGCCTCTTTCTGCTCCTATCTTGCTTCTTTCTGCTCCTCTCTTGCCTCTTTCTGCTCCTATCTTGCTTCTTTCTGCTCCTCTCTTGCCTCTTTCTGCACCCTTCTCCCCTCTTTCTGCACCCTTCTCCCCTCTTTCTACACCTCTCTTGCCTCTTTCTGAACCTCTCTTGCCTCTTTCTGCACACACAGGGCTACTTTTAAACTGACCTCAGGCTCAGCGGTGCACACATGCAAGTGCAGAAAGGGGCTGCTGGCCTCAAACTGCCATGCCCTATTATATGCTAGGGACTTAGAGGTAGTTTTAATCCCCCTGCCCTATTATGTACTAGGGCCTTACAGGGGAGGTCATGCCAATCACAGGGGTACCCCAACCCATAGTGTACCCTAGTGTATGTAGGTGTTTTCACTGTATTCTAAGTGTCTTCCAGCATAGCACTGGCTCCGGGCCTGGTTAGGCAGAGTCGGTTCCAGATCTCAGGTTCCGTAAGCAGCTGAAGACGTGGGGCAGTCTGCAGGTAGGCTGAGGTGCAACTCCAGCCTCGGCATCCCCACCTCCTGGCTGGGCGGCTTGAGGGGCATCCGGGGCTCCGACTCTCTCCTAACGCTTCTCGGAGTGCCACATAGGCCAGAGCTACGCTAAGCGCCCCAATCCACGACGCTGGTAGTGTATAAGAGGAGGCCATTGGACTTCAACCCAGGGGGCTAGCGACAAACGGCCTTCTCTCCGCTGACATAGGCCACTGGGGACGTCGCCCCCATGCCCCAAACACACGACAGGCGTCATACTTAGCTATTTCACAGTGAGCGCCCCCACGATGGCCTCGGCCCGACGGAAAGGGGAGCGGTCCTTGAAAGAGATGCTAATCAAGGGGCCCCTGACTGGGGACAAAGGCAGCAGGACGCCCCCAGCTTCGGCAACCCCTGAAGGCACGGAAGGCCGCGATGTCCCGATCACTCGCTCTTTCCTGGAATCACTGTTTAATGTCCTGCGTGAAGACTTTCAGTCGCTCAAAAGCGAAGTCGCGGGCGAAGTGAAGGAAATTCGCCGAGACGTCGACGCAATTGGTGAGAGAGTTGCGGCAATCGAAGAAAATGAGCTGACCAAAGGGGAAGAGATTGAAGAGCTTCAACAAGAGGTCCTCCGCCTCCGCGATCAACAGCTTGACCTACAGGCACACGCGGAGGACCTCGAAAACCGCTCAAGGCGGAATAACATTCGTGTCCGAGGGGTCCCATCGAAGGTGGAGGGGGCGGATGTGGCTCAATATCTCCAGGGTCTCTTCCGAGACATCTTGGGCGAACTGCCGGACTTCGAAATCCGCATTGATAGGGCGCATCGAGTGGGCCTGCAGAGGCGAGCCCTGCCCCCCCTCCAGACATCCTGGCATTCCTCCCCGACTTCCCCCTGAAGGAGCGCATACTGCGAGCGGCTCGCTCGAAACAGCCCCTCACATTCCAGGGTCACCCCGTGGCCCTTTATCAAGACTTGGCTTCCATCACCCTACAACGGAGAAAGGCCTTCAAAGAAGTAACTGCACACCTGAGGGAGCAGGGAGTGGCATACTCCTGGGGTTATCCCTTTCGCCTGATATTCAGATGGAATGGCAGGCTCCACCAACTCCGATCCTTCCAAGAAGCCTGCAAGGTCCTGGGCCTGGAGCCCCGGAGCCCGGAAGGCTCCCCGAATCGCACACAGAGGCCCTCTGGGGAGGGCTGGCAG
This sequence comes from Calotriton arnoldi, assembly GCA_963921515.1. Classification (NCBI taxonomy): domain Eukaryota; kingdom Metazoa; phylum Chordata; class Amphibia; order Caudata; family Salamandridae; genus Calotriton; species Calotriton arnoldi. The sequence goes on from CAWUFW010000278.1 coordinate 1,904,940, forward strand.
CGCGTGGGCCGCAGACGCTCACTTGGCGTGGAGATACGCCCAGACCCGGACGCTCTGGCACACGAGAGGCAGGCGGCCGTGGAGGCGGTTTTGAAGGACACTGCTTCTACGACCCCTTCTTGATTCTGCAGGGGGGGATGATATGGCATTGATATGGCAATGGTTGGGGGTGGGGGTCTGGGGACGGGGGGCCCGGGCTACTTGGACCACATACACACCCCGATTCTTGTTCACCACATGCCCCCATCTGTGGATGATGGGCAAGGGACATTGACTGAACTTTGGGACTTTCTGGTTGGGGTTAGGGGGAAAGGGGTGGGTTTTTGGAGGGAGGGGGCACCGGGAAGACGCAGACTCATGTTTGCGGAGGGGGGGGCTGTTGGAACCTGAGGGGGGGAAGGGCTGGGTGGGGTGGGTTGGTTGTCCGGTAGTTCGTTTGATTAATTTAGCAGATGGTGCTCTTGAGCTATGTCACGACAGGGGTCTGACCACATGGCTAGTCTGCAGTCATATTCCTAGGGACCCTGGGTTCCCCTCCTGATCGCCTATCTCTCCCTCGCGAGATGGGGTCCCTGTCGGGGCTGGGGCGGGGGGCACACTCCTGGGGACACATCAGCGCGTAGGGCTAACATTGGTCACGGCTACTAGGGAGGTAAAGGTCCTCACTCTTAACGTCAGGGGGCTTAACAACCCAGTCAAACGGAGAGCCATACTGTCCTACTTGGAACATGCGGAGGCAGATGTGTGTCTTCTACAGGAGACCCCCCTCCTAGTCGGAGATCAACACCGCCTGCGATCTAGGGCGTTTCCGCACCAATACTTTTCCTCTTCCGGGGAGAAGAAGGCAGGGGTTGCTATACTCCTTGCTAACCGTTGTCCAGGGGTGGTGCTCGAGAAGGTGGCGGAAATAAAGGGGAGACTGCTAGTTTACACTATACGGTTCGGTCCCCACACCATGGTGCTTGGTTCTGTATATGTCCCCAATTCTGGGCAGGAAACCTTCCTCAAGAAGGCCTTAGCTGACGCACTGGCTTCCCAGAATCGCATGACTCTCATTGGGGGCGACCTGAACCTGGTGATGGATGCAAGCAAAGATAGAACCCAATCTACATACTCACCGAGCGGGGAGCTCTCAGGAGATGGGAAACAATGGCTGCGGGAGATGGGCCTCGTAGATCTCTGGAGGGAGGCGCACCCGACCTCCCACCAATACACCTTTTTCTCTCATGCACATAAATCCTATGCCCGTATTGATTATCTTCTTGGCACGCGGGAGATCGCTGGGGTGGTGGGGTCGGCGAGCATCGAACCGGCGGCGTTATCGGATCACGAGGCAGTGGCGGTGAACATGTTGCTCACTATGGGTCCCCGTCAGACAGGCCAGTGGCGGCTCAGAGAAACGATGCTGCACAAACAGGCCGTGGAGCAACAACTTACTGAATGTATCCAGGACTACCTAGCCCTCAACGACACGCCAGATATAACCCCCACGATTCTTTGGGAGGCGTTGAAAATGGTTGTTCGTGGCGAGTTGATAGCCATAGCGGCGGCAGATAACAAAGAGCGCAGATTGGTCTCCCTATATTGACTAGAGAAGGGAAGGAGACTATGGAAGCTCTGATTACTCCGGAAGAGATCAGGCGGGCCATGAATAGAGCCAAGAGTGGGAAGGCCGCCGCCTTTGACGCCATCCCTTCGGAGGTCTATAAACTGCTAATAGAGGAAGTACTCCCAGTTTGGGAGAATTTGTTTAATCTGGTGGATACAGGGAAGGCGCGGGTGCCTGGGTCGTGGAAGCAGGCCACTATAGTCTTGATCTTAAAACCAGCTAAAGATCCTTGGAAGGCGGAATCGTACCGTCGGTTATCCCTGCTTAATGCAGACTATAAGATCTTTGTTAGCATTTTGGCAGGGAGATTGGCTAAACTGGCTCCTCAGCTTATACACCCCGACCAGAAAGGATTTGTTCCTGGGAGGCAGATTCATGAACTCACCCAGCAATTAATTGTCAGTATAGACCTGGCTACATCGCAATCGATTCCCCTGGGGGTAGTTACACTGGACGCTGCTAAGGCCTTCGGCCATATTTGCTGGGCTTACTTATGGGACATTTTGGCGATAATGGGTTTTGGCCCTTGTTTTATTACAACGTTAAAAGCTTTGTACGAACAATCTACAGCAAGGATTCTTCTCAATGGCTCCCTTACAAGAAGTTTCCTGATTTCCAGGGGCACACGGCAGGGCTGCCCTATCTCCCTACTGTTGCTCAATATTTATATCGAGCCATTTGACCAGGTATTGCGACAAGATGACCAGGTCATCGCTTTCAGTTCCGGTGCCTATAAAAATAAAGTCGCATTGTATGCAGATGATCTTGCAATTTTTACCTCGGACCCGGTCCTAACTATACCCAGGGTGAAAGTCCTGGTGAAAGAATTCGGTGTATTATCTGGTTATTTGGTAAATAATCCAAAGACCGGGATAACTGGAGGGGAAATGTACAGAACGAGCTTAGATATCTTGGAATATGTATTGTTAAACCATGGGAGGAAATCACTCAGTATAATTTGGAGAGGACAGCAAAAGAGGTTGATATATCACTAGCTAGATGGAGGAACCTGCCCCTGACTATATATGAGAGAGTGAACTTAATTAAAATAGTGATACTTCCTAAATTGACATACCTCTTCAACTGTAACCATCTGACGTTCCCCAAGTCTGTGATTGACAGGATACAGGGGAAATTAGTCAGATTTGTTTGGACATCAAAGGGAGCCCGGCTCGCCTGGAAGAAACTGAGGCGTAAGCTGGAGAAGGGCGGATTGGCTCTCCCAAATTTAAAGTTATATTGTATGACTTTTCAGTTTAAAAATTGTAGAATCCTTCTTGGAAAACCGGGGTCTTTGACATGGGGAGGTATGTTGGAAGAAATGGTAAGGGAGTGGGGCTTTAAAGGTTTTTTGTACAAGTTTGGGGCAAGGAAGTTCTTCAAAAAAGTTAGGCTGAAGATTCTAAAAGCAGCGCTTACTCTTTGGTTGGGGGTAAGGAAGATGCTTGGAATGGGCTACTTCCCGGATTTCTCCCCAATATGGGACTCACCAGGTACGCCCGAGTGCCTCCTAGATCGGATGAGTCTCCCATTGAGGAGGGCGGGAATAGAAGTATGGGGGGGTCTCCTGACAATGCAGGGTATGGTGCCTTGGGAAGTGCTGGTGGCAAAAACGGGTGATTCCCTCTCAAGATTCAAGTACCTGCAGTTGCCTTCTTGGGTGGAGGCCAATGGACAGGAGATCGGCGGGATGTGGGAATTTGACTCAAAACTACAGGATGAGGCCCCCAGTAAAAAGGAAGTTGCCGATTGGTACTGGACTTTGTTAGAAACCGAAGACATGATGCTGAAAGCTCCATACTCGATATGGGAAGGAGTTATCCAGATGACAAAGCCACAAACAATTTGGCAACTTTCTTTAAAATTACTCTACAAGGTGGTCAAACCCGCCAATCTGAAACTGAACCATTTCTTTACCATCAATAGGCTGTACTGGTTGCCCCAGAAATTAGCTAAGTTCCTATCAGAACCTATCCCAAGATGCTGCAGATGCGGCATTTTAAGAGCCGATGACCTACATATGTTTTTTGAGTGTCCAAAATTACAGGAGCATTGGCAGGACGTTGAGAAAGTGGTCAATGACATTTTCCGTCTGAATATAACAATGAGCCCAATATTGGTACTGATGGGGTTGGAGGATCGCCCCAGTCAGCCCCTATCGGCAGTCAGGAGGGATCTCCTTTTTTATTTGATGCTTTTAGCCAGGAGAGAGATTTGTAAGCGATGGACGAATCCTCTCCCCCTAAGGGTCTTGATTGGCTCCAGGCGGTTAGAACTATATGCAAAATGGATCCCGGCTTCGAGGGGGGCTCTCGTAGTGTGATATGGGATGATTTCCAAAGATGGTCTGGAACAGCAAGGGCCTAAGGAGGCGTCCTATGATTACACCTGCGTGAAACCAGTAACCAGGAAACTGGTAGGACTGGATCAGCAGGGCCAGATGTTCAATTGCAAGTGGCCTGAGGTCGGAATAGGTTGTATATTAAGGCATGGTTTTGCAGACATTGGTGATATAAAAAAAATTTATATTTCCCTATACTTTTCCATAGAGAGTTCTCCACCCTAGTGGAGGAGATCCCCACCAAAAGATTAAATGGTACTATTCATAACTTTACACTCATAAATCCTGTTGTCGGCGGCTCAACCACATCATTTGAAAGGGTGTTATGTTATGTGTATTTGTAAAGCGCACTATCACCCGCAAGGGTATCCTGGTGCTGAGCAGGTGTGAGTGCCTAGCCCTGCCTTTGGTAGATTGGTTATTTGAAAAACCAGGTCTTCAGCTACTTACGGAATTCAAGAAGAGAGGAGAAGGTTCTGATGTGTAGTGGGAGGTTGTTCCTTGCTTTTGGAGTACTGTAGGAGATTGCTCTTGCTCTTGATCTGATTCTGTGTATGTGTAGTATGTGTATGAGTAGGAGTCCTGAGCTGCGTAGGTGTCTGGATGGTTAGCGTTAGGAGATGTGACTGTTCAGGTAGGTGGGGCCTGAGTTGTGTAGTGCCTTGAACATGTGTTTGAGGAGTTTGACTTGAGCTTGTTTGTGTATCGGGAGCTAGTGTAGGTCCCTGAGGTGTGGTTTGATTTCAGTTCTGTGTGGGAGGTTGAGGATGAGTATGGCTGCCGAGTTCTGAATGGTTTGCAATCATCTAGTGAGATGCTTAGTGATCTCAGCATAGATGGTGTTCCCATAGTCCAAGTTGCTTGTGATTAGGGCTTCAATGACAGTTTTTCTAGTCAATCAATCAATCAATCAGGGACTTGTAGGGCACGGCAACTCACCCATGAGGGTCTCAAGGCACTGTTGCTTGGGAGCCTTTTGAAGATCTTCCTTGGCATCTTCAGGGTGTGGAAGCCGGATGCAGTGACGGCGTTGACTTGTGCGGTCATGCCCAGTTTGCTGTTGATGATTATTCCAAGATTCCTGGCCTGGGTTCTAGGTTTGGATGTGGGTCTGAGTTCGGCCGGCCACCAATTTGAGTCCCATGGTGAGGTGTTCTTGCCAAAGATTACTACTTCTGTCATGTCATGGTTCAGCCTGAGACAGTTGACTTTCATCCAGTTAGTGACTATGGTCATGCAGGTGGTGAACCTTTTTCTTGTGTTGGGGGTCTTGTTTGAGAGGGAGAGTATGAGTTGCATGCAGTCTGTGTAGGAGAGGATGTCCATGTTGTGTGAACGGATGACATTGGCCAGAGGGATCATGTATCTACTGTAAAGGGTGGGGCTGAGGGATGAACCTTGAGGCACTCTACAGATGAGCGTACGTGCTTCTGAGGAGTAAAGTGCCCAGCTGACAGCCTGTGTTCTATTCATTAAGAAGGAGCAGATTCAGTGGAGAGCTGTTCCTTGGATGCCAATGTTGTGTAGGCACTGATGAGGATGGGGTGTGAGACTGTGTCAAATGCTGCAGAAATGTCCAGGAGAAAGAGGGCTGCCATGTCTCCCCTGTTTAAAGATCATGCGGATGTCAAACTGTTTAATTCCTATTATTTCCTATTATTCATGAAGTCCTTGGGTATAGCAGGTAACATTTTCTAATATTTCTTTACCTTCTGAAGTGAAATAAAGTAGATAAAGGCCTCGATCCCCCACCCAGCAAAAGTGTGTGTGCAGACTTTCAAGTTTCATCCTGTGCAGTTTAAACAGAAGTGCTTAATTTTCTAAATAAATAAGTTAGAGGGTTAAAACGTTATTACCAGGTCCCCATCCCTGTAGCCAACTGCAACCATCAGTGCCCTATATCGACATAATTCTATGACGTAGTTAATATTTGTAGTAAAGCAATTTTAATGGAAATTAAAGTATGAGAATTCAATTAAAAGAACATGGTGACGTTGGATACTTTCCTTTTAGCTTAGGCTTGAGAGCCCCAGTTTGATTTAGTTTTGTTTCCTAATCTAACTCTTATCCCCTCAATACCACACCAGCCATCTCACATTGCTGCATAGCTCAGCAGGATGTTGGCAGGATATTTAGCAGCGGCCTGGCTTACCTTGGCTAAGACTTTTAATGGGAGTGGAGTCAGGAGTTCTCCCTGCATGGGGTGAGGTGAGGCAAGGGAATAGTCAGAAAGAGCAGATCCAGTGGAGTGTGGGTCCTCGAATGCCAATTTTGTGTAGGCGCCTGATGAAGATGGGATGTGATACTGTGTCAAATGCTGCAAAGAGGTCGAGGAGAATGAGGACTGCCGTGTCTCCTCTGTCAAGGATCATGCAAATATCTGTGGCTGCGATGAGTGTTGTTTCTGTACAGTGATTGGGCCTTAATCCCGGACTGTGTGGTATTGAGGAGGTCGGTGAGGTGGCGGTTGATTAGTTTCTCTAAGACCTTTGCGAGGTATGGTAGGAGGGAGATGCGTCTGTAGTTGGAAAGCATGCCTGGGACAGCAGATGGTTTTTGAGCAGGAGCATGACGGTGGCATGTTTCCAAGTATCCAGGAATGTGGCTGAGTCGATGGAGGCATTGAGATGAGTGTTAGTGCTTCGCTGAATGGTAGGAGTCCTTTGGTGAAGGCGTGGTGGGGCAAATGTCAGATGTTGGCCCCTAGTGGATGGTCTTCATAGTAGCAGCAATTTTGATGGTGGTAAAAGCAGGCCACAATATCAGGGTTTGTTCATCGGCCATGTTGGGAAGTTGAGTTGCCTTGGTGCTGGGGTCCGGTTGAGGGTGGAAGTTGCTGTATATGGAGGTGATTTTGTTACAGATGTAGAGGGGTGAAGTTGCTAGAGGCTGCAGGAGGCACAATGAAGTCTTTGATGAAGGCGAAGGTTTTGTTGCTGGTGCTACTGCTGGTGTAGATGCGATCTGCAAGAGCTCCGCTCTTGATGTTCCATATCTGCTGGTGATAGCATTGTACGGCTGATTTGTAGATGTCTTTATCAGTGGTTCCATGACTTGTTCTCCATTTGTGCTCCAGTTGCTTGCAGCAGCGTTTTGTCAGCCTGAGTTCCTCTGTGTACCAGCTGGCCTGTGGTCAGGCTCTAGCCGTTGGGTTGCACTTGAGGGAAGCCAGGGTGTCAGCACATGCGGTGATCCAGATGTTGAGGTTATTTATGACTTTCAGCAAGTCGGGCTGGTGCTCAGAGAGGGAGGAAGCCCACTCCTCTTCTCAGATGCTTTTCCACCTGCAGCGAACAGTTCTGGTGGTGGTAGGTCTGTCATGGTGTGGCATGGGTTACCTGAAACTGATGAGGGCATGCTCTTTCTAGGTCATAGTTGCTGGCTTGTTGACTGTGATGTTGTTGATTGAGGAGAAAATCGGGTCCAATAAGTGTCCGTTGTGTGGGTGTGTGACGTGCTGGGTGAGGCCAAGTTTTCAGAGATTTTCTAGAAGGGCCGTAGAGTTTGGGTCGATGCGACCTTCTCTGTGAAATTTAAGGTCTCCAAGGAGGATGAAGGTCCTCCTAAAGATAGGTTTTGACAGGGAGCCAGTTAACACTGCTCTAGGGCATGGGACTGTGTCTCCTGACGGAAAGTAAAATCAGATTTACGGACTTGGTCAGTTGTTTTAACTGTTTATTTCCGATTATTCCCGAAGAATTTTGCAAAAGCAGATAACATTTTCTAATATTTCTTTACCTTGCGACACACAATGTGAAGAGAAATAAAGTAGCTGAAGACCGCTCCCTACCCCCTCCTGATTAAAAGCATGTGGGCAGATTTTCAGGGTTCATCCTGTGCAATTTAACAGGCAGTGCTTCATTTTCTAAATAAATTGGAGGATTAAAAACATTATTACGAGGTCCCCGCCACTATGGCCAAATGCAACCATCAGTGCCCTCCTTTGTTATATTCCTATGACGTAGTTAATATTTGTAGTACAGCAATTTTAATAGAAAATAACCCGCAAGCATCAAAATTCAGTGAAAAGAACATGGGTACGTAGGATGCTTTCCTTCTATAGCTTACGCTTGAGAGCGCCAATTTGTTTTAGCTCTGGTTCCTCATCTAAATCCCCTCAATACCACACCAGCCAGCCCACATGGCTGCATAGGGCAGCGGGAGGTTGGCAGGATAGTTGGCAGCGGCCTCCTCACCCTGGCTAAGAGTGTTAATAGTAGTCGAGTCAGGATTTCTCTCTGCATGGGATGTGGTGAGGCCTGGAATAGACAAGAAATTAAAATGCCCACATTTCTGGACCAAACATGTAATGGCGCAGAGAGAGCAAAGCAAGAATTCCTTTCACTCATCATTCCGTCAAACCACCTAACCATTCATCCTTACATCCACCCATCTGTCCACTTTCCCTCTTCCATCATGTCATCCATCCATCATTTCACAATCAGTTCATCCATTCATATTACGAGTAACCCACTCAACCATTTGACCCATTCATCCATTATTTCACTTAACCATGCTTTTACTCTTCCATCCATTTTTCACTCATCCTTTGACCCTTCTTTTATCTATTGTTTCGACCAGCAATGCTTTCACCATTCCCCTCCTTCCATCAATCTTATCTGCGTCATTTCACTTTTTCTTTTCTTTGTTTCGCCCACCCTTCCTTTCACCCTTCCTTTTCATTTCACCCTTCCCTTCTTTCCTATTTTCATAGTCCATTCCTTTTTTCAACCCTTCTATTCTACTTTACTTTCTTCTACCTCTCTTTGTTCCTGTTTAAAACGACCTATCTTTCTTTATTCTCTGTCTTCCTTACTTTTTAATCTTTTCCATCTATTCAAGTCATCATCCGTCTTTCTCTGTCTCCCTTGCTGTACTTGGCTGCTAAGAGGAAAGAAGGATCTGGACGGCACTGCCACATAGAGGCCTCGTGTGCCACGGTTGCCACTGTCGATTTGCTGGTGTAAAAGTGTCAATCCTGTTTTTTAAATAAACTCTTTTTACTAAATGTTAATATGTGACAGAAATATATAGCTTACATTAGATCTTATGACGCATGCGAAGCACAAATCGTTTCTTGGCGCACCAAATAAAGCCCTTTCGGAAAAACAGGTCGTACTATAAGGTTAGATATTAGAAATATGAAAGTGTTACAACCATGGCCTCCAAATTTCCTTGAGAACAGTGCTATTCTTGAAATTATGTTTTTATGTATTTATTTGCTGCACAACATTTCTACCAAAAATGCTTTACAGTAGAACGGTGAAGGCTCATAGTGTCTTAGGGGATAGGTGTTTACAGCAGATGTAAGTTAGTTTAATTCGAAATAGTTCACGCTGCTTGTGAATGTGACGGCAAGTACTGAAGTCATTAATTATATGTACACACAGGAAAAAGAAACAGACATATCCATGACAGTAGAGTAACTGACTTTAACAATATACATATGTGTGTGGCCTGCCCTTTACCTTCACGGACTAAGAGAAGTTTATTTAGGCCTGCATGGGAGGCGGCTGCCCTGATGGCTGGGGAAGTCAAAGGACTGAAACCTCAAAAAGCACCTAGTGCGGTTTGAGAGAGGCCCTCAGTTGATGGTAGGTTGCGGATAGGAATAGAGCGGGTTAGAGTCAAAGAATGGTAGTCCAGTGCTAAGACATGAGTAGCTTCGTTAAACATAAACCGATAGAGGCTCTCATCTTTGCATAGATCTATACAGCCATGTGGCAGGAGGCAGAGGTTGCAGTGTGCCTTGGGAGAAATATGTAGGGAGAAAATGTGTGTGTCCTTCGCATTCAGTTGCAGAATTTGCACCTGTTATTTCGGGCAAAAGATGGAGTTGTCTTGCCAGTGCACAGTCAATGCAGACATGAATAGAAGATTCTCAGCCAAATCCTTGAACTTTAAAATAAATGGACGTTTTGAGCAATGACACCCACTCAATTTAAGCAGTATTAGCAGGTATTTATTATTGCACTACTTTAAACCTCGCGTTTTATGTTACCTGGTTGACATGCGCACATTCCACCTATCAGCATCCATCTCACTTCCTGCCCCCACCCCGAGTTCCTTTGGGGGGGTGACCTTCAAACTTGGCCCGGGAGAGCGAGGAAACGGCTGTCTCACTCCTTATTGTTTAGTTGGACTTGTAATACTAGATCTATCTGTGATTGTCCGAGATTATTTCAAGGTTAATTATGGTTGAAACACTTCTTTTCAGCTCGACGACATTCTTCATTTGCTTCTCCCTGTTGTTTTCTGTTTCGCAGTCCCTTTATCTTTATTTTCACGTTGAACAGAGAAAATCGAAGCCTGGAATGTCTGCAAGCTTGAAGTCTGTCTGCCATCTTGTCTGTATCATGACTGTCTCTGCTTCTGAATAGACTTTTAGCCTTATAAACCCCCTGTGTACAGAGAGACCACCTGTAGGAAAGTAGGGTCTGCTCCTATGGTTACCCCCACTTTTGCCTGGTGCTAAGCTGTTATTGACAAGTCTGACTGGGATCCTGCTAAACAGGACACCAGTCTATCTGCTTTCTCCCTAAATTGTTGTGTTCAGCATTTACGTACATCCCAGATTGGATACTGGGGTACCCTTATAAGTCCCTAGTATATGGTACTAAGGTACCCAGGGCATAGGTACCCCAGAGGTCCCCCAAGAGCTGAAGCATGCATTATGCCATCCATGGGAGACCATTCAAAATGGAACTACAGTCCTGCCATTGCAGCCTGTGTAAGCTGGTGCTAGCACCACTTACTAAAGTTATAGGTTTTCTATATCTAGGGTCACTGCACTTAAAACCTATAAGTCATCCCTATAGCAGGCCTTTGCAATCCTGAAGGCAGGGTGCTTGGTTCTAAGTGAGAGGGTGCCCCTGCATGAGCAGGACACCCCTACAGCCTACGGAGTCAAACGGCTACAACGAATCCTATCATGTTTGGTATCAAAAATGTTGGAATCATACCCCCACGCCGTAAACGATGTGGGAGGTATGATTCCAAGCACTGGAAGAGCCCTCCGATAGGCTCTCAGTGTTCCTGGTGCCAACCTACTAGTCCCAGACAGCACAAAATGGTTGCTGCCGACCAGAGACACATTTCTGCCCTCCTGCTGCTGAGCCAAGCTCGAGCAGGGGAAGGCAGAACAATAGGCATCCTGTCACAGGGAGGTGTGACCACCTCCCAGACAGGATTTAGTGTATTGGGACCGGGTGGGTGCGCTTGCCAGCGCCACTAAGTCTGCATGAGGGGTATATTTGGTGTCCCTGTGCATAGTCCAGTTCAAGCCAGTCCTGGGAGCCATTGGCTCAAGCTCTGGCGCGAAACTGGACAAAGGACATGGGAGTAACCTCCCTTCTGTCCAGATCCTCCCCTGGGAGGGTCCCCTGAATCATCCCAACCCTTTCCCTAGGGTACTTAAGGGCTTACCTGGGTGTAGGTCTCTAGAATCATCGTGGGACAAGATTCAGATCAGACACCACTTCTACTTCTACCGTCTGGGCACTCTGGACTTCGTTTGGACCCGACTTCATCTTCCTTCCAGTCTGGTGCATTGTCTGTGTCTGTGCACCAGACAGGAACCTCCCAAGGCCTGTGGACATCAAAGTCACCTGAAGGAATCTCCCTTGGAGTCAAGGAGTCACTCCCCTGCATTCGCAGATACTGCAACTAAGTCGACCGGCCTGCTGATCCTGAGCTCCTCCATACTCTGTAAGGTTTTGCAACACAGGTGGTCGTTTTCCACAGCTCCCGATGCCTGCCCTGCCCTCTCACCAAGTTTGAGGCCAGTATCCCGCTTGGGGGTTGCAATAACCGAACGCCTGTGCACCACGTCAACTTGCAGTTGCAAAGTCTTGTTGGCTTCCTTCCAGGAAGATCTTCGGGCCCCAAGTAGCCCCTGCCTCAGGCACCTCTAGTGACCAGAATCTTCAGCCACACCGCATCGTGTGCACAGTGGCCTGCATCTTTTGGTGAGCTGCTTGAGGTCCTCTCGTGACTCTAGAGCCTCCGGCCTGTGGGTCCATTTGAGGGTCACACTTGTTTCTTTTGGGCTCCCCTGATTGCTCGGGGCATGCCCTGACTCCCCTGGTTTTGGTGAGTCCCCTGGACCTTGCTGGTCCCAACGTTGCTCCTTCTTCAATTCCTGCATTGGTTGCATTTGCCAATGCTTGTTGGTGCTCCCGCTGGACAGGGACCCCTCAGCACTCGACATCCTTCATGGGACAGCTCGTGCATGGCTCCTGGACTTCCTCAGCATCGCCTGGTCCTCACAGCTGCAGTCAAGGTCATCGTCTCCCATCCTGCAACACCTGCCATCGGAGGGCTTTCGTCTTCCAAGTCTCCTGGTCACTCCTGAGTGACATAGACTCTGCCCCCTCTGCTTGCAGGTACCTCTCATCTAGAATCCACTTTCGGATTCCACTGGACACTTTCTCATTCTTCAACAGCGGCACTTTCCTGAAGTCCTCCATTGGGTTCGACGGCGGTTTCCGACACCACTTCACCCGTATGTACCCGGCTTCCCTGGTGTAGGTAACGTGGGTACTAGGGTATCCACGGGTGAGGTGGCTCTCCAACCTTCTGTCTTCCACGGGGTTTCTTCAGGGTCCCCTGGAAAGGGTCCTTCATCTTTAAAAATCCAACCGCGACTTACCCGTAGAGTTGTACGGAGCACGCAGTCGTGTTCCCACACTGCACACGCTCTCCGTGGGGTCCCTATATGCTCACCTTAGGTGGTTTCTTGGGTCCCCAGCACTTTTACTTCCTCTCAACATTGTCTTGACCCGAGTCGTGGTTCTTATACCACTTTCTTAGTGCATGGTTTGGTCCCCCCCCCTGCGGTCTACTGTGTATTATGTGCTATTTACTGTGTTTCTTTGCTAAAGTGTTGTGTGCATTGTGCATATCTCCGGGTAGGAGATATTTCTATGTGTTAGAGAGTATTATATAATAAATACATATTTTTATAAATACCTTGTGTGGTTCTTTTTCCCTTAATCTGTACTATAAATTTGTATTCTGGTAAAACAAACCTGCTTTACACTCCTTCTGGACTAAGCCTGAAGGCTGCTCTCCACAGCTACCACTTAGAGAGCTTCTAAGGTTGTCTAAGACCACTTAAATCACCATAAGGGTTGTCTGGACTGGTGCAGGGTGCCCACTTACATTAGTGGACATCATATACCAGGCCAGCTTCTCACACCACCACATGCACCCAATAGCTCATAAATCCAGCTGGTGATAATATAGATTTATAGGTGGGTAACTGTGAATTACGGCAAAGTTTTTCACCTACGGGTTCTGAGAAAGTCAAATAGACAATGAGAGTGAAGCTCGAGTTGTCTATGATGTCACTCAGAACCCCGAGATGAAAAACATCCCATTAATTCACTTTTACCCATCTATAATTTTATGTTATGCATGTCCTCCAAAATCATCTGCCTTCGACTACTGCACAGGGGCAGAGGATAATGGGAGAGCTTTACATAACATGCTTTCTCCTCCCTGATGCAGATGTGAAAAATAACTCTTTCCTGCTATCCTTAATCAAAACCCACTACCTTCCCTGCCTTCCTCCTGAAGCTGTGCTTTCTGCTTTCCTTCATAGTAGACAAGCAGCGCTGCCCTGATAGGCTCTCAGGGAGCCCTGGCAGCCTGGCCTGGAAGGCCTTTATGACATCACAACAGTTGATAATCAGTTTTGTTTTCAACTGTTGTGATGTCATAGCAGGAGTTATGACTTTCAGAAACTGAAATAAACTATAGAGGCTCGCTATGAGAGCCATATAAGGCAAATAGGCTGGATCATATACACTGCTTGCAGATCAGATCTTCTAAATTTGGTCCATGAAGTACATTTTCTGGACATTTTCTGACATGTGGTGTTGTACACAAGGCTGGCTGGTTCTCATAATTAAAACCGCAAAGAGATTGAGCCCTAGCTTAAAATCAAGATCAGTAAAGCAAAGTTGAAATCCATTGTCCAGATAACAGTTTTCAAGAAGAAACTTGGAGTGATTAACACAGAAATGATGGACTTGAAGGATTTCTTAAACCAATTCTAAATACAGATACTGAGTAAAGACATTATACGCTTCTCTCAGGAAAAAGTCTATCCTTACACTTAAAATTACTACAATCCCCCTAAAGATCAAGAAACAAGACAAACAGACTGCAACTCCTCTGAAGGCAACTCAATGGACTCCACAGGTTGAAGCAGTGGGGAGGACAATAGACAAAGACGGAGAGGCAGAGGGAGAGGCAGAGGCTGGCACCAGTACTGGCATGGACAGAATTTTGGTCTACAACCCACCCCCTTCTTCCAACAGTTCCCACCACAATTTGGAGGCTGGAGGAACCCCTCCATGCCTGGTCAAGCAGCGAGATTTCCCCCAATGTTTTGACCTCCTTTTTTAGGAAGAGGCCAGAACCCTCCAAGAAGAAGAAGAAGAAGAAAGAAGGAAATCTGATGTGAAGACAAGAACCAGTATATACAAACCAAGAGCAGAACCAAAGACCAGACACCAGGGACCAGTACAACCACTCTTTGGTGTTTAACCTCACATATACGGCGCTGACAGCAGAACAGACTTCAGTTCTCAACAAGGGACTGGGTTTTGTCCCCATTCCCACCTTCGATCAGTTCCATTTCATTGTGAGATTACAGAATTCTGCAGGAAGATCAAGTTATGGGCCTTCTTCAAAGATAAACAAGAACCAGTGGATGTGGGAGATGCAAACCTGGGTAACAATTAGACATTCTGTCCTCACACCACAGTGGTTCCTGTCAAAATGCAAACTTTTGTTCAGGCCATCTTCAAAAAGATCGAATCTATCAACATAACCAAGGGCAAGACATTTAATAACATCATGAAAGGAGAACAACAGACTCTGAGAGACCTGGCCAACAACCCAGAGGTCATTGTGAAGCCAGCTGGCAATGGAGGAGGCATCGTCCTCGAGAAAACGGACTACGAGATAGAATGCACAAGACTACTAGCTGATGAGAGATACTTCAAAGCCATTGAGCAGGACCCAATGAGGAGATTACAAAGCACTATCCGCAGTACGGTGGAAAAAGCTGAAATCAGTGGGTGGATCTCAAAGAAGGAAGCTGAATTTTTGGTCACCAAGGAGGCTCGTACACCATATTTCTTTTCCTTACCAAAGATGCACAAGAATAAAACAACCCTGCCCCATCCCATAACACCCCCTCCCCAGCGGGTCGCCCGATAGTATCACGTATTGGCTCAGTTCTAGAAACCCTCTCTCAGTTAGTCGATTTTTTCCTGAGATCTATACTACAACACACTACCACCTATCTCAAGGACACCCGGAACCTACTAACGTTGCTGAAGGATGTACATTTTGACCCAGCCTGTAATCGATTGGTCGGGCTAGATATCAAGAGTTTATATAAGAACCTGCCCTAAGATGTGACTCTGGAGACCATAGAGGAGATTCTCTTTAAAGAAAAATGGCAGCACAACATACCACGACATTTCATACTAGAATGCTGCAGGTTGGTCCTAATGGAGAACTTCTTCGAGTTCCAGGGTTCTCTGTTTTCACAAACCCATGGAACTTCGATGGGCAGCACCTTTGCCCAAGTTTGGCAGGTCTGTATGTTAACCATTTTGAAGAAGAAAATGTGCTGACCAATCAAAATCCATACAGACAGAGAATAATCCTGTGGAAATCCTACATAGACGATGTCCTCATTGTCTGGGAAGGAGATGAAGACATCCTAGGATATGCTCTGTTACTTCAATCCTTATGCTGCTAATTCTAAATGCTATTTACTGTCGAAATGGCTAAGTGCTGCTGCCCAAATTATTGAAAAATCTTCTCCAAGCTCTGAGGTTTTGTATATTATTTTTACTTAAATGTACCTGCTATTGTCTAAAATGTTAACTTCTACAGTAGAGGTCTAGGGCTCTGTTTCTGCCGTGAGCTAAATGGTTTTATTGTTGAACATCTTAAGTATTTTGCGTACTGAGATAACTGACAATATTGATTGATGTTATTTAAAGGAATTTTAGCCTTGCTAACGCAGGTCTCTGATAATTTTATGATGGTCTGTGGAATGAGTTCTGTTATGTTTTATTACTTGTTATAATATGCATGTACTTTTATGTGGACCTCTTAGGAGTTCCAAATCTTTAATAAAAATATTGAATTGAATTGAATTGAGATGAAGACAGCGTTCGAGAATTCCATGGTTGGCTGAACACGTGACAACTTTTGGAAGTTTACATATTCCAACAGTAGCACCTCGCTCCCCTTCCTCAATGTTTTCATTTACTCAGAGGGAGTTGGAATAAAAACAAAAACATACTACAAGCCGACCGATAAAAACAGCTCCTTGAAATTTAGCAGTTTTCGCCCAAGCCCTCTACGAGATAATCTCCTGTAGAGTCAATTCTTACAGATCCAAAGGAATTGTAGCAATATCTAGGACTACAAACTTGAAGTGAATGATCTCGCAGACAAACTGAAGGACAGGGATTATCCTGACCACATGGTACAGAAGAGTTACAAACCAGCCAGACACCAAAATAGAGAGAGTCTGTTGGAGCCATCTGGACGTGCTTTCAAGACAGAAATCATTACCTGTGTGACCACGTGCAATGTTGCGTATAACTACATTAAAAAACTGTTTAGCAAGAACTGGGACATAATCAGTTATGGGTCTCTGAATTTGGAAAAACCAAGGTTTACCCACAAGAGAGGGCAAACATTCAGGACCACATAGTACACACGCGACCATACATACCACCAATGTGATCAAATACGGTGTCACAAATGTGGGCTTACAACCTGTAGTAGGCCATTATTAAGGATTCCAGTTTTCTGTTTTTGCTGATTTTTACAAATAAATACAGACAGAAAAAAATCTAATTCCTGTCTGTATTTATTTTTAAAAGCAGAAAAATACAGAAAACTGTGCTTCTTATAAGTGACTCTCCTTGTTCTTCTTCATGAATTCCAGACCAACTGCTAAGCAGATAGACACCATGGGGATTTAAAAACGGAATCAGAGTCCTTTAAATACAGGCATATGTTAACTTATATTTGTATATAATGCTAATATTTACCTGTCGGTGTAGTGTTTTGTTATATTTGGCTGCTTTATTTGCTAAAATACGACAGGCATCAAAGTATGAGTGCATGTTTATCAGTTAAATAAATGTAGAAATTTACCATTTTACAACTTCACTTATTCTCAAAACATAAAATAAATATGGATACATACCAATAAAATGGCCCAAAAATAAATATGGATTAATACAGACGGAAATGTTAGAAAAATAAATACCATAAAACCGGGAGCACTAGCCATTATCCATGTGGATCGTGTAATGTTTGTCACTTAACAAAACCTCCGAAGATTATAGAGCTTTGTCTAAATATTAAAAGGACCCTCAAGAAACATACCAGTTGCAATACCACCCACGTGATCTATATGATCACCTGCCTCTTCTGCTTAAAGTAGATTGGGATGACCAGTAGGAAGATAAAGACCCACATACGGGAAGACAGGAGCAACATCATGTGTAGGAAGGTCATCACACATATGAGTAACCATTACTTGGAAGTCAACCACACACCAAACGATTTACAATGGGTAATCCTGGAAACACTAGACCATGCCAGGAAAAATGGAGACAGAATCCTTTTAGAAAAAGTGCAATGCTGGGTATACCGCCTGCAAACCTTTAGAACTGTCCTCAACAACAATATCACGTGGTTGGCTTTTTCCTCTTAAGATACTGAGATAATTTTCTGAAAACAACTGGAAGGAAACCCTTTTGTGAAATCTCATCCCGAATGCACTGGTCCCTAAGTATGAGTCTACCACACTAAGGTTCAGCAAAGTTAGGCTTTCTTCTGTACACTTTTTTCATAGTAGTTATGACATATTGGACCATACGAAGTCCCATGTCTCAATACGACATTTAGGGTACCATACTAGTCCAATTTGTTTACACCCCATTGAAATGTGGTACACTGGCAAGCAAACGACCCCCTATTTTCACCATGAATGTGTTTTCCAACTTTACCCACATCCAGGTAAACATTGGCACATGCATGACCAATAAATGCCCTGACTAGCATATATTGGTTAATCATTATTAACATTTTCACAGCATTTTATCTCTGGTTTATGTCCAATATGGGCACACACATTGTGCAAAAATGTTTTCTTTGAGGATTAATTTACCAACCACTAAAATAACAGTCTTGGTATTTGGCTCTATTATTTCCAGGGCTACATTTTTAATCTTATTATTTTTTCATAATATTATTCTTAACAGTATTCTCAATAATACTATTTCTGTGCCACATCACAGAGACGCATAGTTTGTTGTTTCTATTTATGTCCTTTAGAAATGGCCACCCATATTGCATCTGACATGCCCCATGCACGATGGGGGAGGTGTGCCCTGGCTAATCAACACATCACAATCATGGGCCTCATTTACAAGAAAGTGCAGCAGCGCGGTACCGCGAGCCCTTTGGCTGCATCACACTACAGCACTTTCAAAGCACAGGGATGCAACATATTTTCAATAATATGTTGCATCCCTTTTGCTTTCCCCTGCGCTGGCACACAATTAGTTGCCATGCGCCGACGCAGGCACCCTTACACCGTGGTGCAAGGATGCCTGCATCACGAGGATGATCGTTTATGTGCAGGAAGGTGTTCCTTCCTGCCCATAAACAATCTGAAATGGCATTTATCAGCTGCTATGTGTGCTGCATTAGCACACATAGAAGTTACAAAACTTCATTTTTTTAATGATTGTTTATGTGCAGGAAGGGACACCTTCCTGCACATACACAATCACAAGAGGTGATTTCCTTGTTCTATGTGTGCTGCAGAATGCCTCTCTATGCCTCCCCTGGGCAGACGTAGCATTCAGACGCATTTCCAGGTTTACGATTTCTCGTAAATCTGGAAATGTGTCAGGTTCCATGGGTATTGCGTGGGAACACCCACAGCAACAACAATGGAACGCCCCTTTCATGCAAAGTGCTGCGAGTAAAGGGGCCGTATTTACAAGGATAGGAAAAGCCACGCAGGGTGGCTTTTCCTGTCCTTGTAAATATGAGGCAGCAAAATGCGCAGCCGGTGCGTTACAAATAGTGACGCACGGGCAGCGCAAGGGGCTTGTAAATAAGCTCCCATGTTTAAAACCCGGCGCGGCCCTCAATAGAGACAACATACAGGTCAGAGAGGTTACGCTAGGTGCGGATGCCAGTCGGCAAACTTGACGAAGTAAGTGTTGGGCCCTGGGGATGGGATGGACATGCTGATCAGCGGACACTCCTTAGTCAATGTTTATATCTTTCCTTAAACCTACAGTGTGTGACTAAAGGGCCACTGCCTCCTCTATTTCCTATGGGGTATTAGCATGCCCACCTAAAGGTACTTGTTGCACTCTCCATGCACTTTAGCACTTTACCGGTATTTACACACACATCTTAGGGATATTCACATTCATAATTAGGACTTCTGCTCATGCTTATCTGTATTTATGTAATATTTTAGAATGTCAACATGCACCAATTGTTTTTTATCAAAAGAGCTTTTTTTTTACTAACCAGCAGTTTTCCCAAGACTCAACAGATCAATGTGGATCACGTTTCTCTATGTCTCATAGTCTTCAAATGTCTAGGGTAGAAGTAACCCAACATTTGACTTCTTCTCTAAACCACGTATATGACATACAAGTAGACTAAAAATGTTTTTAAATACGAATCCCTTGGAGCGAAATACAACAGTTACGCACTCGACTGCAAGGGGTAATACATTAGACGAACACACCAGTCCCCCACAGTCTTTATACACTATGCACTTTCTATAAAGCACTCAGTTCTTGGGGAGTTCATGCACTAGAATGTCTGCGTCACTATTGGTGACAACAATTACACTAGAGAGAAAAACGATGAACTAATGGTGGACTGCACACCGGGTCAGGATAAACAGTGCCCGATGGAAAAGCCTACATATGTATTAAGTCAATTATTCTGTGTTTTTCCCTGAGAGCGTGAGCGACAGAGAATATCCCTGAGGAACTGTAAGTGAATGTACTTACCACTGTGGATATAAGATTTCTGGCCATTGTCCCGACACCTAGAACAGGGATATGTTCTTGAAAGGTCTTGACGAAAGCCACATGACTCAATATAAGGGATCGTTAGATCATCCCTATATGCGTCACTCCTTACTTTTAACCTTCTCTCAACCCCAATAGTATATTAAAGAATAGATTTAGGAGTTGTAGGCAATTTTAATCACATCTACAGATCCCACCAAATTTTGTATCCATAAGTGCTTCTTCCTGGTGGAGGTTTGACCTACCCGGACATTGCACATGTTCGGTTCGGGGACCCGATGATGAAACATGCCACTAGGATACACCAGTGGTGAAAAAAATGCTACTGGTACACACTAGTGGGTGAGGGTCTCCCAAAAACGTTTTTGCGGGACTTCTGAATTGAAATTGGCTACTTGGGTTCCACTCTCCTTTGATTAGCTCGATTATACACTTGGAAGCAGAGAGAACCTATAATGCTTCTTTCTCCCTCCTTCCTTTGTGATTTTTGTTGTCCTCATTTCCGGAAATTGACAAGAAGTCTTGTCTTTTTTGTTGACGTTTCATCGATGTCCCCTACATATTAGCCATGGTCAACTTTCCCTATTGCCTTGACCCTGTGTACATATTATATTTTGAACATTTCTGTATAAAGATCAAAGCCACATCATTATGAAATGCGCTGAGTCAATAATTAAATATTTGCGGATGCCACAATGTGCAGAGTGTTTCACAAGATGTGTAAACGTCATGGTTAGATATCTGAAAACCGTCCACTGGCAATACAAGATGCATTAAATATTCGACATGTGAGGTAGTGAGCAAACCTTTTGGCCTCATATATGAGGGAGAGCTGCATATTGCTTGCAACAAATCACTCCTATTATTTGTTAGCATTCACAGGATTTGTACTTCTTTGTAGGACGAATCCACTGTATGAAATTAATAAAAAGAAATGTGGACAGTGTTATTTATTGGGTAAAAGAGGCTATCCTTTGAAAACAAGCAGTGCTTACAAGTTTGTTAATAATTGTCAGTACATGCACTCAGATGGGGTTTGGTATTAGTTTAAAGTTTTTTGTGGTGACTGGAAATGAAACTAGAGGTGCAAAGGATGCTGCAGCACACTTGGTATCACAGTACTCAAGGTCTGTGACTGATAAATTGCATCTTGAGGTTTCACATCATGGTTTCTCATCCGTCTTTGTACAGTAAACATTGTTTCAGTAACCCAGTAGATACTGAATAGCCTTAAAAGGCACTGATATATGAAGCATGTGACCTCTGTAGACAGAAGATGAAGTTTGTGCTACGAGTGATGAATCTGAGAGGCATACACAGCAAAACAGTGTTGTCAATACTTTTACCAAAGGGACAGTATTTTCATTGCAGTTAAAAGAAAGCCTACAGGGAACGCACAGGGAGAATGGCGGTTCCCTACTGTGTCTTGAACGGCCTCCACCCTACATGGACCTGCTACCCAGCCTGATACTTCTTGACTCCCTTGTTGGAAATGTCCATGGGGTGCGTGCTGTTGATGGATATATAGATTTAAGAAGACAAGAGCTTTCCTTTCTGAAGCTAAAAAATGTGGGCAGACACATTTCAAGTCACTTTCTCTGAGGGCTTCTCATATGAAATCAATCACAAAGGAGGGACTGAGGGCTTTTTAGACAGGTCCAGCATACATGCCTTAACAATAATGAAGATACAAAAGGTATGCTGTTCCTAATATCAAGACTAGGGAAAACTGGTTTTATGTGGTCATGAAGTATAGGAGGATGAGGATTCCTCCTCTTGGAATATAGGGCCCTCACACACCCGGCAAGGTGTCATGCTTCATCATATGGGCTTCTCCCCGTCAGATCGGCGCTGCAATACCTGACGGGCTCCCTATGAGGGGCTCTTTGGCGGAGATCTTTTATTCCAAATGCCGTTTGGTGCCATGGGGGTGAGGGGCCTAATTAGTGTAGATGAAGGTGTGGAGGTGTATAACCTGAAAGAAATTTTAAAACAGGTAAGGGAGTACCAGCGAAGACTATTTTAATCATTGGGTCTCCCACCCTGATTAAAAGAAACAAAAGCGCATGTCTGAGATTATGTCTCAGGTAGGGCGCTCTATTGTGCGGTCAACATGTTTTTCGCCTGGTAGTTAAACAATCTGGTGGCGATTCGTCAGGACCTAATAAAATCAAATCTATCTACACGTGGGTGGTTGTATGGTGTGATCTACCCATTTAAATCAACCTAACACATGCTATGTGTAGTACCTGATAGCATATGACCAACCTGGTAAAGGAATAAAAATAGTTATTAGAATCAGATTTACCAGTATAAACAAAACTCTTGTGTTCCCTGTGTGACAAGCTCACAGCACACAGTGGTGATGACTAAAAACATACGTAACGTGAGTGCCTTGTGGGTGACTCTCACAAACATTTTATCGTGAGGATTACACAGGCGCATCTGGTGGAACACCACCATAGTTGCAGAAGGAATTGATGAACTCACCCTAGTTGGGTTTCTCTATCTACTTCATCAATACCCGGCAGGTATCTCACAAGGAATTTCCTTGTGTGCTGCGTGGGTTGTGGATTAAAAGAAACAAAAATTAGAGCATATCACATAAACTATGTGATTAAGGTGTGTTAAGCAATGCAGGAGTCTTTCAAACTAGTAACGATGTTACTAGGGGTTGACAATAAAATACGGTGAGTAACGGGCTTCGCCGCTATCACGAACAGCCTGGGCATGAGTTGAGTAAGTATTACTTTGCTTCAAAGTAACAGCACTAGTATTGGAGTAGGTATAGCATATCTGGTCTATAAATAATCTCAAAACAAATTGTTTGAGGCGGGGCTGTCAGAGCTGTGGGCGTCTAGCGTGATGTTGAGCAGACTAGTTAAAAAGCGGCTGAGGCTTCCCAATGTATTGGCAAATAATAAAGGTATCTGATCAATATTACCTACAAGAGCACAGTGTATTGTGCCATAGTGTACTCACGTTTTGCAAAGTCCGCAAAGGCCGGCCGACCTACCCTCTTCTGCCGGGATCGGGAGGTGCCGGGACGTCCAGCAGGCTTGTTTAAATACTGTGAGTGACTCAAGTGGAAATGGCGGGTACCTTCCGGTCGATTCACAGCCTGCACTAGACTGTTACAGCTTTTGCAGAAATACGTGGGGGCCATCTTGGAAGATGTTTAATCCTGGTCAAAAATGACCGCCATCTTGGAATGGTTTTTGAGTTTACCCGGTGGTATGGAGCGGTTAGTGTGATTCATTGCGTGTTATATTCTCATGTATGCGAAATATTTGAAAAACTTGGGCCGTGATATAATTGTAAACCCATATTTGTATCAGTGGTGTGTGTCAATCGGTTAGTGTGATTCATTGCGTGTTATATTATCGTGTATGCCACATATTTGAGAAACTTAGACCTTGATATAGTCCATATTTGTATCGGTGGTGTGAATCACTTTATGGTTTGCGCTGCTGTATTACCTCATGTATGGTTAGGGGTAGTGCTAATACATACTCTGGGGTTAGTTTATTTGTACTTGCATGACAAAAAGTTTTGCATTATCGGTTTCTAAGTGTGTCAAGTGTTTAATGTGCTCCAGGGAATATCTTCATTCAACCCTTGTGTGCTGGTTGATAAACGATAGAACCATCTCTGTTCTTTCGCAAACAGGGCTCCTTTGTTAATCTTTGGGTACGCCTCTAGTATTACCCATCGCAGGGAATCAGGTGAATGTTGAAGTTGGGAAAAATGTGTACACGTTTTTGTGTTGAGCTTGTGACATCGGAAATTACTACGATGTTCTGTGATGCGTGTTTTCACAGATCTGTTGGTCATACCTATATAATTTAGACCACATGGGCAGGTGATCATATAGATACAGTTGGATGTATTGCAGTTAGTGTGTGCACGTATTTCCCATGTGAAAGAGTCTGAAAAGGTTATGGTGTTGGTAACTTCGGTGAATGCACATACTGTGCAAGTTCCGCATGGGTAGTGGCCCTGAACTGGCGGCAAGTCCCACAATTGCTGTTGTGACATCTCTTTCTGTGGCTTAGGTCTTGTATGTATTAGCATATCTTTAAGATTCTTCGTGCGCTTGAATGCAAATCTAGGAATATCTAGTTCCAAGGACCCTGCGTTCAATATGCCCCAGTGTTTTTTAATCACATTCCTGATTTTGTTGGAATCAGGTGTGTAGGTGGTAACACATGTGAGAATGTCAGTTTGTTCTTTCTCTCTAGGTTCAAGTAGAGCCTCGCGGTTGTTGTTCCTAGCTCTTTTTTTGGAGAGCGCAATATTACGTTGTGGATATTCTCGTCTGTACAAATTAATAGCCAGCTTGTCTGCCTCAGTTTTGCAATCCTCTAGGCTGCTACAATTTCTTCGCAGCCTCAAAAATTGACCAAAGGGTAAGTTCTCCTTTAACGAACGTGGATGGTGGCTACTAAATAACAACAGGCTGTTGCGGTCTGTAGGTTTTCTGTAGACTGTTGTGCTGAGGTTGCCATTTGTCAATTTGATGGTGAGGTCAAGGAAAGGGATCTGAGTGTGAGATATAGAACTGGTAAACCTCAAGTAGGGGTTTAAGGTATTAATCCAGTTACAGAATTCTTTGCAGGTACTAATATCGCCTGACCAGAAAATGACAATGTCATCAGTAAACCTCTTCCAAAGAAGAAGATTGGTACGGAAGGGGTTTGAATCTTTGAAGATTAAGTTCTCTTCAAAAGCTGCCATGTATAAACATGCTACACTCGGGGTGAAGGTACTTCCCATGGAAGTACCTTGGGTCTGGTAGTAGGGTTGGCCCTTAAACTAGAAGAAATTTTCTGTGAGTGCGAGTGTAGCGCATTCGAGAACGAAACTGCTAGGAGTGGAAGAGTCCCAGTTGGTACTGTTAAATATCTGCTCTATCACACCCAAGGTGGCCCTCTGGGGGATGTTGGTATAGAGGGCTTCCACATCAAGGGTAATCAACAGATTGATGTTGTTAGTGTGTTGAATCTATGTCATGAGACGTAAAACGTCAGCTGTGTCCTTCAGGTAGGAAGGGGTTTGTTTGACCAATGGCTGTAGAAAATGGTCGCAGAATTTGGACAGCGGTTCGAGTATTGAATCAATACCCGAGACTATGGGTCTTCCTGGGACTGGTGAGGTGTCCTTATGTATCTTTGGCAAGATGTAGAAATAGGGTACTTTGGGGTCTTTTTAATGAGGAAATCTGCCTCTTTTTACTCAACCAGCCTTGGCTTTCTGCTGTGAAGACCATAGCTGTAATATTCTTGGTCAGTCGTGTCATAGGACTACTGTCAATCGGTGTATAGTATTGGCGGTTACTGAGTTGTCTTTGGCATTCTGTGTCATAGTCTTTAGTGGACATGATCACTGTTGCTCCGCCTTTGTCAGCTCTTTTTATAGTAATGGTCGTGTCATTCGCAAGGGAATTGACAGCCGTCAATTCTGCTGTAGAGATATTGTTAAAGTGTCTAGGCGTTGTGCTCTTTTCTAAGTCCTTAAGTACAGCTTGCTCGAAAGTGAGCACCTCATTAAGGAACCAAGTCGCTGTTAGGAGTGAAAGTAGAGGGGTTGCGTAAACCTGAGTCATTTGTCTCGGGTGTTGGTTTCCCATGAAAGAAAGCCTTGAGGCGTACCTTGCAGAAGAAATTCTGAATCTCACATTGCTCTCGAAATGTATCTGTTCGAGGGGTTGGTACATAACCTAGACCTTTCTGTAGGACTTTATTTTCAATGTCTGTCAATACCCTTTGAGAAAGATTTACTATTAAATTCTCCTCTTGGTGTAGCTCCGAGTCTCCACTATGTTCTGTTGTGGTTCCTCCCATTGTACTCTTTTTTGTTGTTGTTGCTGGTTGCCTCTTCTTCGCCCGCGCCCTCTGCCCCAGCCTCTGTCTCAAAAAGGTTGGCTATTGCTGGGTGGGTAGAACTGGGAGGGGGCCTTGGGGAACATTGGGTACTGCCAAAGGTTGGCCCTTGGTACTGTGGCATCTGCAATCCTGGGAAACCTTGGCGACCTCCCCTTCTAGAGTTGCTCCCACCCCAACTCTCAGTGCTTGAGTCACTGTTGGTGGATGAGCCCCTTCTCGCGGTATATGAACTTTCATTTGAGGAGTTACTTGTTCCTGGGGAATAAAGTCTGCTTTAAGGTATGGGTACACCTTTTCTTTATCAAATCTGCGAATGTCTTTTTGTAACTTCACAATTTTTTGCTTCATCAGGTATTCCTTGTGCTCAGCAATCTCATTATTTAGCTCAGTCAGTTTCGATTTGAAAGCGGTGATTTGAATCGTGGTCTTGAGTGCGCTCTCTGCTATTTGGATCCTAATAAGCAGGGCATCGGCTATCCTTTTAGCTGTGTTATTTATAAGGATTAGTAGGTCCCTAGTGCATTTCCATGCTACTAGGGACCATTCTTTTTTGAAGACATCATCTTTAAGGAATAGGCGTGGGAAGTTTTTTAGTAGTAGGCCATTGGGGGCTATATTAGCCCTTAGATATTCTGTCATCAACGCGTCGTGTAGTGTGATTTTGACCCATTCGCGTTTCATAGATGTTAGGGATTGCCAGTCTTCTGACTGACTGCCTGTCGCTGCACCACTATCTGCTCCCAGAATTGAAGGTGCTCTTCAAATTTCTGCAACTATCTCATCTCCAAAACGAAGGCCTTGGTTCTCCTCCATAGTATGAAGGTCGCGGGTCCCTGGGAAGGGAGTCCCTGACTCAGGAGAATATTGGTCGTAGAAGGAGTAGGCACGACCAGTAATCTCCGGGGTGCAAAAGTGTAGTGCAAGAGGGAGGTTACAGTACCTACCCTCAATTGCACGAAGAAACAAGTCCCACGGGGGTTGCCTGTGCTTATAACCAATCACAAAGGAGGGACTGAGGGCTTTTAAGACAGGTCCAGCATACATGCCCTAACAATAATGAAGATACAAAAGGTATGCTGTTCCTAATATCGAGACAAGGGAAAACTGGTTTTATGTGGTCATGAAGTGTAGGAGGATGAGGATTCCTCCTCTTGGAATATAGGGCCCTCACACACCCGGCAAGGTGTCATGCTTCATGATATGGGCTGCTCCTCGTCAGATCGGCGCTGCAATACCTGACGGGCTCCCTATGAGGGGCTCTTTGGCGGAGATCTTTTATTCCAAATGCCGTTTGGTGCCGTGGGGGTGAGGGGCCTAATTGAGTGTAGATGAAGGTGTGGAGGTGTATTATATAAGGACCCTAAAGCTCGGGTACGTACGGGCAGAACGGTCTCTGCACCTTATGCCATTTGTAGGGGAACTCGACAGGGGTGTCCCTTATCGCCACTGCTCTTTGCTCTGGCGATGGAGCCCGTGGCAGCGCGAGTTAGACAGGAGGGGGAGATTCGGGGTAACACTCGATGGAATCTGCCATATAATATCGTTATACGCCGATTATGTGCTCCTTTACTTACGAGATGGATCTGATGGAATCCAAGTAATCCTTCCTATATTAGAGGAATTTGCGGAGCTTTCAGGCTTACGTCTTAATAAAAGGAAGACCCATGTGTTCCCCCTACATCCCACGTTGCCTAGACCTCTAGCCCTTCCACCGGACCTGGAATGGTCGCTAGTTTCTGTTAAATATCTGGGAACTTGGATTTTTCACACGCAGATTGACCTGTTCGATGGGAACCTTGGGAGCGCATTAAGGGCGCTCCGGGCAAATGTGGCCTTTTGGCGTACACTTAAACTACCAGTCATGGCAAGAGTGGCGCTGTCGACGATGGTGTTATTGCCACGCCTTCTCTACTACTTTGTTAACCTGCCGGTGATAATACCCAGGAGCTGGTTTAGGACATTGGGCATAATTCTGAGAGAACTGGTGAGGGATGGAGGAAGAAACAGAGTATCCTTGCAGACCTTGAGGCTGCCGTTTGCCAGTGGGGGATTAGGGGCCCCAGATTTTGAGGCTTATTATTTAGCAGCCCAACTGCAATGGCTGGCTCGATGGCTAGATGGGAGGGGACTGGAGACATTATCTTTGCCTCCTGGCACCGTACAAGCGGTTTTGCTTCCTAGGATGCTTGATCGACGCCAAAAGATCAAACATATGGGGGTGTTGCTCTCTGTGGCAATGACATGCTGGGACAGATGCACGACACGATCCAGGGGTGCTCAGCTCTATGCACCTGGTGTTCCTCTGGTTGGGCTCCCCCAAGCAGGACGGGGTCCTCCTCTCACCCAAAGACAGCTGCAGGGATGGGATGACGCGGGAGCACAAAGGATCGGAGACTGCTATAATGATGGCGAACTGTTTCCCCTAGAGGAATTCCTGAACTATCACGGACTACCGCCGGGACAGTTCTTGAACTAGCATAAGATCCGAGGGGCACTGACGGCGTTGTGGGGGAATACGGTGAAAGAGCCAGACACTCACGCAGTCCTG
This sequence comes from Calotriton arnoldi, assembly GCA_963921515.1. Taxonomy (NCBI): domain Eukaryota; kingdom Metazoa; phylum Chordata; class Amphibia; order Caudata; family Salamandridae; genus Calotriton; species Calotriton arnoldi. The sequence goes on from CAWUFW010000278.1 coordinate 1,933,444, forward strand.
CAGGTGATGGTGACATTGGGTTCAGCCGGGCACCTGGTGAAGTGGCTCTACCTGGCAATAATGGAAATGACGGTCCTCCCGTTACCTCGCCTGCGGGAGAGATGGGAAAACACATTAAATAGACAGTTGACTGAAAAGGAATGGAGGAAGGTGCAGAGCGGCCCGAAAAGGTCTCCCGAAACGCGGCCTTTAAATTCTTGCAATTTAATATATTACATAGAACGTATCTCACCCCCATCGATTGAATGTGGTCTATGGGGAGATGACCAGGAATGTGGCAGATGCTCTCAGAAGGATGCGGACTTTGACCATATGGTCTGGTCCTGCCCGGGGCTTCAAGACTATTGGCTTAAGGTAGTGAACATGATTAATGGAGTCCTGACGCTTCATATGGCGTGTACCCCGGAGGTTTGTCTCCTGGGTCTATTACCAAGACCTAAATCTAAACGGTTGGGGCTTCGATTGGTTGATTTGGCTTTGCTCCTGGCTAGGAGACGAATAGCACTCAAGTGGAAAGCGAGGCAGGCTCCATTAGTAATTAAATGGGAAGATGAGGTTACCAGTTGGGCAAGAGCTGAGGAAAGGGCCTTGATAAAGGAAGATAAAATCACGAAACAGCGTAAACCTTTAGCGGAGCCCTGGGCCGAGATTGTGAAAACATGGGAAATGCGTCATGCACCTGCGCAGTCTTCAGACGCAGACTCGACCGAACCTGAGGACATGCAGGAAGTACACACCCCTACACATTAGCAGACTATGGTGTACATAGACTGGGAGCATTGCTTGGAGCTCCTGGGAGCGGGGAAGCGTGGGCTCTGCCCTTCAATAGAATTTTGCGAGTGGGGCGCAAGTGGTTTCTCCCTTCCCCGCCCCTCCCTCCCCTCCTCCGTCCCCCATTTCCTCCCTCCTCCTCCCGAGGGGTTTCCCCCCAATCCTCACAACAGAGTCGGCCAACGGATTAGGGAAGTTTCACAAACTGAAGACTGCTGGTAGTTTGTTACTAGTTACAGTTGCAGATTATTCGTGATGAGGCAGGGCATTGTTTTTGTTGTGCTTTATTTTCTTTTTATTTACATATGGGATAATTCTTTTCTTTTATGTTGTGGCCATTTACACAAATGGTGATAAAATGAGCTCATTGCTGGCCAACGTATACAACCATAATGGATATTCTCATTACCTGAACTGAATACTCCCTATCGGAGAACATACCATGATGAGGGGATAATTGACAGATGCATCGCTATGGGATAGAGATCCTCCGCTGATAACATAGACAGAGAGCGGGAGTCTGACTAGAGGAGGGGGTGACTAGCTGGCTTATGTACGTATTGTGATAAGATGCTCTAATACTATGTATCCTGTGCATATTTTACCCTGTATCATGGCTCTGGAATAGTGTTGAATATAAGTGTTGATATATATGTAAATGCCAATAAAAAAGATATTTTTAAAAAAAGGTGTGGAGGTGTATAACCTGAAAGAAATTTTAAAACAGGTAAGGGAGTACCAGCGAAGACTATTTTAATCATTGGGTCTCCCACCCTGATTAAAAGAAACAAAAGCGCATGTCTGAGATTATGTCTCAGGTAGGGCGCTCTATTGTGTGGTCAACATGTTTCTCGCCTGGTAGTTAAACAATCTGGTGGCGATTCGTCAGGACCTAATAAAATCAAATCTATCTACACGTGGGTGGTTGTATGGTGTGATCTACCCATTTAAATCAACCTAACACATGCTATGTGTAGTACCTGATAGCATATGACCAACCTGGTAAAGGAATAAAAACAGTTATTAGAATCAGATTTACCAGTATAAACAAAACTCTTGTGTTCCCTGTGTGACAAGCTCACAGCACACAGTGGTGATGACTAAAAACATACGTAACGTGAGTGCCTTGTGGGTGACTCTCACAAACATTTTATCGTGAGGATTACACAGGCGCATCTGGTGGAACACCACCATAGTTGCAGAAGGAATTGATGAACTCACCCTAGTTGGGTTTCTCTATCTACTTCATCAATACCCGGCAGGTATCTCACAAGGAATTTCCTTGTGTGCTGCGTGGGTTGTGGATTAAAAGAAACAAAAATTAGAGCATATCACATAAACTATGTGATTAAGGTGTGTTAAGCAATGCAGGAGTCTTTCAAACTAGTAACGATGTTACTAGGGGTTGACAATAAAATACGGTGAGTAACGGGCTTCGCCGCTATCACGAACAGCCTGGGCATGAGTTGAGTAAGTATTACTTTGCTTCAAAGTAACAGCACTAGTATTGGAGTAGGTATAGCATATCTGGTCTATAAATAATCTCAAAACAAATTGTTTGAGGCGGGGCTGTCAGAGCTGTGGGCGTCTAGCGTGATGTTGAGCAGACTAGTTAAAAAGCGGCTGAGGCTTCCCAATGTATTGGCAAATAATAAAGGTATCTGATCAATATTACCTACAAGAGCACAGTGTATTGTGCCATAGTGTACTCACGTTTTGCAAAGTCCGCAAAGGCCGGCCGACCTACCCTCTTCTGCCGGGATCGGGAGGTGCCGGGACGTCCAGCAGGCTTGTTTAAATACTGTGAGTGACTCAAGTGGAAATGGCGGGTACCTTCCGGTCGATTCACAGCCTGCACTAGACTGTTACAGCTTTTGCAGAAATACGTGGGGGCCATCTTGGAAGATGTTTAATCCTGGTCAAAAATGACCGCCATCTTGGAATGGTTTTTGAGTTTACCCGGTGGTATGGAGCGGTTAGTGTGATTCATTGCGTGTTATATTCTCATGTATGCGAAATATTTGAAAAACTTGGGCCGTGATATAATTGTAAACCCATATTTGTATCAGTGGTGTGTGTCAATCGGTTAGTGTGATTCATTGCGTGTTATATTATCGTGTATGCCACATATTTGAGAAACTTAGACCTTGATATAGTCCATATTTGTATCGGTGGTGTGAATCACTTTATGGTTTGCGCTGCAGTATTACCTCATGTATGGTTAGGGGTAGTGCTAATACATACTCTGGGGTTAGTTTATTTGTACTTGCATGACAAAAAGTTTTGCATTATCGGTTTCTAAGTGTGTCAAGTGTTTAATGTGCTCCAGGGAATATCTTCATTCAACCCTTGTGTGCTGGTTGATAAACGATAGAACCATCTCTGTTCTTTCGCAAACAGGGCTCCTTTGTTAATCTTTGGGTACGCCTCTAGTATTACCCATCGCAGGGAATCAGGTGAATGTTGAAGTTGGGAAAAATGTGTACACGTTTTTGTGTTGAGCTTGTGACATCGGAAATTACTACGATGTTCTGTGATGCGTGTTTTCACAGATCTGTTGGTCATACCTATATAATTTAGACCACATGGGCAGGTGATCATATAGATACAGTTGGATGTATTGCAGTTAGTGTGTGCACGTATTTCCCATGTGAAAGAGTCTGAAAAGGTTATGGTGTTGGTAACTTCGGTGAATGCACATACTGTGCAAGTTCCGCATGGGTAGTGGCCCTGAACTTGAGCCAAGTCCCACAATTGCTGTCGTGACATCTCTTTCTGTGGCTTAGGTCTTGTATGTATTAGCATATCTTTAAGATTCTTCGTGCGCTTGAATGCAAATCTAGGAATGTCTAGTTCCAAGGACCCTGCGTTCAATATGCCCCAGTGTTTTTTAATCACATTCCTGATTTTGTTGGAATCAGGTGTGTAGGTGGTAACACATGTGAGAATGTCAGTTTGTTCTTTCTCTCTAGGTTCAAGTAGAGCCTCGCGGTTGTTGTTCCTAGCTCTTTTTTTGGAGAGCGCAATATTACGTTGTGGATATTCTCGTCTGCACAAATTAATAGCCAGCTTGTCTGCCTCAGTTTTGCAATCCTCTAGGCTGCTACAATTTCTTCGCAGCCTCAAAAATTGACCAAAGGGTAAGTTCTCCTTTAACGAACGTGGATGGTGGCTACTAAATAACAACAGGCTGTTGCGGTCTGTAGGTTTTCTGTAGACTGTTGTGCTGAGGTTGCCATTTGTCAATTCGATGGTGAGGTCAAGGAAAGGGATCTGAGTGTGAGATATAGAACTGGTAAACCTCAAGTAGGGGTTTAAGGTATTAATCCAGTTACAGAATTCTTTGCAGGTACTAATATCGCCTGACCAGAAAATGACAATGTCATCAGTAAACCTCTTCCAAAGAAGAAGATTGGTACGGAAGGGGTTTGAATCTTTGAAGATTAAGTTCTCTTCAAAAGCTGCCATGTATAAACATGCTACACTCGGGGTGAAGGTACTTCCCATGGAAGTACCTTGGGTCTGGTAGTAGGGTTGGCCCTTAAACTAGAAGAAATTTTCTGTGAGTGCGAGTGTAGCGCATTCGAGAACGAAACTGCTAGGAGTGGAAGAGTCCCAGTTGGTACTGTTAAATATCTGCTCTATCACACCCAAGGTGGCCCTCTGGGGGATGTTGGTATAGAGGGCTTCCACATCAAGGGTAATCAACAGATTGATGTCGTTAGTGTGTTGAATCTATGTCATGAGACGTAAAACGTCAGCTGTGTCCTTCAGGTAGGAAGGGGTTTGTTTGACCAATGGCTGTAGAAAATGGTCGCAGAATTTGGACAGCGGTTCGAGTATTGAATCAATACCCGAGACTATGGGTCTTCCTGGGACTGGTGAGGTGTCCTTATGTATCTTTGGCAAGATGTAGAAATAGGGTACTTTGGGGTCTTTTTTAATGAGGAAATCTGCCTCTTTTTTACTCAACCAGCCTTGGCTTTCTGCTGTGAAGACCATAGCTGTAATATTCTTGGTCAGTCGTGTCATAGGACTACTGTCAATCGGTGTATAGTATTGGGGGTTACTGAGTTGTCTTTGGCATTCTGTGTCATAGTCTTTAGTGGACATGATCACTGTTGCTCCGCCTTTGTCAGCTCTTTTTATAGTAATGGTCGTGTCATTCGCAAGGGAATTGACAGCCGTCAATTCTGCTGTAGAGATATTGTTAAAGTGTCTAGGCGTTGTGCTCTTTTCTAAGTCCTTAAGTACAGCTTGCTCGAAAGTGAGCACCTCATTAGGAACCAAGTCGCTGTTAGGAGTGAAAGTAGAGGGGTTGCGTAAACCTGAGTCATTTGTCTCGGGTGTTGGTTTCCCATGAAAGAAAGCCTTGAGGCGTACCTTGCAGAAGAAATTCTGAATCTCACATTGCTCTCGAAATGTATCTGTTCGAGGGGTTGGTACATAACCTAGACCTTTCTGTAGGACTTTATTTTCAATGTCTGTCAATACCCTTTGAGAAAGATTTACTATTAAATTCTCCTCTTGGTGTAGCTCCGAGTCTCCACTATGTTCTGTTGTGGTTCCTCCCATTGTACTCTTTTTTGTTGTTGTTGCTGGTTGCCTCTTCTTCGCCCGCGCCCTCTGCCCCAGCCTCTGTCTCAAAAAGGTTGGCTATTGCTGGGTGGGTAGAACTGGGGGGGGGCCTTGGGGGAACATTGGGTACTGCCAAAAGGTTGGCCCTTGGTACTGTGGCATCTGCAATCCTGGGAAACCTTGGCGACCTCCCCTTCTAGAGTTGCTCCCACCCCAACTCTCAGTGCTTGAGTCACTGTTGGTGGATGAGCCCCTTCTCGCGGTATATGAACTTTCATTTGAGGAGTTACTTGTTCCTGGGGGAATAAAGTCTGCTTTAAGGTATGGGTACACCTTTTCTTTATCAAATCTGCGAATGTCTTTTTGTAACTTCACAATTTTTTGCTTCATCAGGTATTCCTTGTGCTCAGCAATCTCATTATTTAGCTCAGTCAGTTTCGATTTGAAAGCGGTGATTTGAATCGTGGTCTTGAGTGCGCTCTCTGCTATTTGGATCCTAATAAGCAGGGCATCGGCTATCCTTTTAGCTGTGTTATTTATAAGGATTAGTAGGTCCCTAGTGCATTTCCATGCTACTAGGGACCATTCTTTTTTGAAGACATCATCTTTAAGGAATAGGCGTGGGAAGTTTTTTAGTAGTAGGCCATTGGGGGCTATATTAGCCCTTAGATATTCTGTCATCAACGCGTCGTGTAGTGTGATTTTGACCCATTCGCGTTTCATAGATGTTAGGGATTGCCAGTCTTCTGACTGACTGCCTGTCGCTGCACCACTATCTGCTCCCAGAATTGAAGGTGCTCTTCAAATTTCTGTAACTATCTCATCTCCAAAACGAAGGCCTTGGTTCTCCTCCATAGTATGAAGGTCGCGGGTCCCTGGGAAGGGAGTCCCTGACTCAGGAGAATATTGGTCGTAGAAGGAGTAGGCACGACCAGTAATCTCCGGGGTGCAAAGTGTAGTGCAAGAGGGAGGTTACAGTACCTACCCTCAATTGCACGAAGAAACAAGTCCCACGGGGGTTGCCTGTGCTTATAACCAATCACAAAGGAGGGACTGAGGGCTTTTAAGACAGGTCCAGCATACATGCCCTAACAATAATGAAGATACAAAAGGTATGCTGTTCCTAATATCGAGACAAGGGAAAACTGGTTTTATGTGGTCATGAAGTGTAGGAGGATGAGGATTCCTCCTCTTGGAATATAGGGCCCTCACACACCCGGCAAGGTGTCATGCTTCATGATATGGGCTGCTCCTCGTCAGATCGGCGCTGCAATACCTGACGGGCTCCCTATGAGGGGCTCTTTGGCGGAGATCTTTTATTCCAAATGCCGTTTGGTGCCGTGGGGGTGAGGGGCCTAATTAGTGTAGATGAAGGTGTGGAGGTGTATTATATAAGGACCCTAAAGCTCGGGTACGTACGGGCAGAACGGTCTCTGCACCTTATGCCATTTGTAGGGGAACTCGACAGGGGTGTCCCTTATCGCCACTGCTCTTTGCTCTGGCGATGGAGCCCGTGGCAGCGCGAGTTAGACAGGAGGGGGGGAGATTCGGGGTAACACTCGATGGAATCTGCCATATAATATCGTTATACGCCGATTATGTGCTCCTTTACTTACGAGATGGATCTGATGGAATCCAAGTAATCCTTCCTATATTAGAGGAATTTGCGGAGCTTTCAGGCTTACGTCTTAATAAAAGGAAGACCCATGTGTTCCCCCTACATCCCACGTTGCCTAGACCTCTAGCCCTTCCACCGGACCTGGAATGGTCGCTAGTTTCTGTTAAATATCTGGGAACTTGGATTTTTCACACGCAGATTGACCTGTTCGATGGGAACCTTGGGAGCGCATTAAGGGCGCTCCGGGCAAATGTGGCCTTTTGGCGTACCCTTAAACTACCAGTCATGGCAAGAGTGGCGCTGTCGACGATGGTGTTATTGCCACGCCTTCTCTACTACTTTGTTAACCTGCCGGTGATAATACCCAGGAGCTGGTTTAGGACATTGGGCATAATTCTGAGAGAACTGGTGAGGGATGGAGGAAGAAACAGAGTATCCTTGCAGACCTTGAGGCTGCCGTTTGCCAGTGGGGGATTAGGGGCCCCAGATTTTGAGGCTTATTATTTAGCAGCCCAACTGCAATGGCTGGCTCGATGGCTAGATGGGAGGGGACTGGAGACATTATCTTTGCCTCCCGGCACCGCACAAGCGGTTTTGCTTCCTAGGATGCTTGATCGACGCCAAAAGATCAAACATATGGGGGTGTTGCTCTCTGTGGCAATGACATGCTGGGACAGATGCACGACACGATCCAGGGGTGCTCAGCTCTATGCACCTGGAGTTCCTCTGGTTGGGCTCCCCCAAGCAGGACGGGGTCCTCCTCTCACCCAAAGACAGCTGCAGGGATGGGATGACGCGGGAGCACAAAGGATCGGAGACTGCTATAATGATGGCGAACTGTTTCCCCTAGAGGAATTCCTGAACTATCACGGACTACCGCCGGGACAGTTCTTGAACTAGCATAAGATCCGAGGGGCACTGACGGCGTTGTGGGGGAATACGGTGAAAGAGCCAGACACTCACGCAGTCCTGCAGGTGATGGTGACATTGGGTTCAGCCGGGCACCTGGTGAAGTGGCTCTACCTGGCAATAATGGAAATGACGGTCCTCCCGTTACCTCGCCTGCGGGAGAGATGGGAAAACACATTAAATAGACAGTTGACTGAAAAGGAATGGAGGAAGGTGCAGAGCGGCCCGAAAAAGGTCTCCCGAAACGCGGCCTTTAAATTCTTGCAATTTAATATATTACATAGAACGTATCTCACCCCCCATCGATTGAATGTGGTCTATGGGGGAGATGACCAGGAATGTGGCAGATGCTCTCAGAAGGATGCGGACTTTGACCATATGGTCTGGTCCTGCCCGGGGCTTCAAGACTATTGGCTTAAGGTAGTGAACATGATTAATGGAGTCCTGACGCTTCATATGGCGTGTACCCCGGAGGTTTGTCTCCTGGGTCTATTACCAAGACCTAAATCTAAACGGTTGGGGCTTCGATTGGTTGATTTGGCTTTGCGACTGGCTAGGAGACGAATAGCACTCAAGTGGAAAGCGAGGCAGGCTCCATTAGTAAGTAAATGGGAAGATGAGGTTACAAGTTGGGCAAGAGCTGAGGAAAGGGCCTTGATAAAGGAAGATAAAATCACGAAACAGCGTAAACCTTTAGCGGAGCCCTGGGCCGAGATTGTGAAAAGATGGGAAATGCGTCATGCACCTGCGCAGTCTTCAGACGCAGACTCGACCGAACCTGAGCACATGCAGGAAGTACACACCCCTACACATTAGCAGACTATGGTGTACATAGACTGGGAGCATTGCTTGGAGCTCCTGGGAGCGGGGAAGCGTGGGCTCTGCCCTTCAATAGAATTTTGCGAGTGGGGCGCAAGTGGTTTCTCCCTTCCCCGCCCCTCCCTCCCCTCCTCCGTCCCCCATTTCCTCCCTCCTCCTCCCGAGGGTTTCCCCCAATCCTCACAACAGAGTCGGCCAACGGATTAGGGAAGTTTCACAAACTGAAGACTGCTGGTAGTTTGTTACTAGTTACAGTTGCAGATTATTCGTGATGAGGCAGGGCATTGTTTTTGTTGTGCTTTATTTTCTTTTTATTTACATATGGGATAATTCTTTTCTTTTATGTTGTGGCCATTTACACAAATGGTGATAAAATGAGCTCATTGCTGGCCAACGTATACAACCATAATGGATATTCTCATTACCTGAACTGAATACTCCCTATCGGAGAACATACCATGATGAGGGGATAATTGACAGATGCATCGCTATGGGATAGAGATCCTCCGCTGATAACATAGACAGAGAGCGGGAGTCTGACTAGAGGAGGGGGTGACTAGCTGGCTTATGTACGTATTGTGATAAGATGCTCTAATACTATGTATCCTGTGCATATTTTACCCTGTATCATGGCTCTGGAATAGTGTTGAATATAAGTGTTGATATATATGTAAATGCCAATAAAAAGATATTTTTAAAAAAAAGGTGTGGAGGTGTATAACCTGAAAGAAATTTTAAAACAGGTAAGGGAGTACCAGCGAAGACTATTTTAATCATTGGGTCTCCCACCCTGATTAAAAGAAACAAAAGCGCATGTCTGAGATTATGTCTCAGGTAGGGCGCTCTATTGTGCGGTCAACATGTTTCTCGCCTGGTAGTTAAACAATCTGGTGGCGATTCGTCAGGACCTAATAAAATCAAATCTATCTACACGTGGGTGGTTGTATGGTGTGATCTACCCATTTAAATCAACCTAACACATGCTATGTGTAGTACCTGATAGCATATGACCAACCTGGAAAAGGAATAAAAACAGTTATTAGAATCAGATGTACCAGTGTAGTGTAGTTCCTATAGTACCCCTGCAGGACCTGCGCTTTTGGATAACATACACTGTGGGCCTGGTGGCAGACTGATTCTGAGCACCCCCACCGCGTATGTTAGCCTGTTTGCATTAGCTAGCTCACAGTGCCACTAGAATCTCCTTTTTATCAGAGAGATTAGTTTTTGGCAACCTCAGAACACGACAACCCTGATTCCTCAGACTCGTGGAAACAATGTACTACTTTTTGCTCAGTCACTCGTGCTTGCTCATTTGGTCTCAGAGAGTTACACAGAAGAAACGGTTGAGCGTGTTTACAATAAGAATTTATTGCACAGTTTTTCTTCTAGTATAAAATATATGTGTTGCGACAACTGTTAAACAGTAGCAGAGATATATGATCAGCAGTACAGTGAATAAAAAAGGATAGTACAGTTCTACCATTTTGCAATAGTCATGAACATATACATGAATATAAAATGCATTTATAGAATAAAGCGCATACTCCTACGATGCCTGTTTAGATGTACCTAAGTGTACCTAGCATGTGAGTAGGTGCGAAAGAAGTCAAGAATCCCGCTAGGATTTAGTCAAACCCCATTACCTGAATAATGAGAGTGGGGGACCACGTCCTGGTCTCGAGTTGGACACCCCGCAAGGGATGATTAGACCACTGTCAGCTGGAGCGACTGCGCCTCAGCGTCTCTGGTCAGTGTGTCGGCCTGGAAGTCTCGGTTCCCTCTAACTACTCATAGCAAGAGGTGCTGTATTTATACAGAAAAGTATAGAGTCCCTTTGTCCCTTGTGTCTTGTGTTAGCCATTGTTGGGTATGAAGATGACGTATGGGATGAACCGGTTACGTAGATGTTTATGCAGGTGGATCCTAGCCCCTGCCTGGTTTCCTAGAACTCTTATGAATATTTAATCATACTGCATGAGCACATCGAAGATGGTATAGGAGGCCATTGTTCGGGAAAACCCTCCTTCTGTACCCAAACCACAGTCTAGATAAGGTTCAGCCCTCAGCGCCCGTTATTGTGGAGAATAGGGAACTAATGTAGGTGAAAGATTATGCCTATATTAGGGCATCTCAAACTATGCCTATATTAGGGCATCTATATGAAACATAACACCCACTCCTCCTAATAGTCAACAATAATAAACAATGACAGCAAACTACTAAGTCATACTAGGTGGTAGCGCATATAATTGTCAGTGAGCCACATAAAAACATTTAAAAAATTTTAAAAGCATATTAAAAACATTTCTAAAAGGGAAAAAATATGTAAAGTCAGTTTTTGAGTTCGTACTGAAGCTAAAGCTCTAGCTGAGTCCCTTTATAGAATTTAAAACTTTTACAAGCGTTTTAGAAGGCCATGCTTTCTTTAGCGATAGTGTCAATTTAGTAGGAAATATTCCAAATTTAATCAGAGTCGAATGAAAAAGGAAACTCCGAATTCTTTCCCAGCACAAGATGAGCCAATTGAAGATTAAGTGTCCTGGCTGGGAGACGCAACATCACAGTCACTTGCTGTAGGGGACGGGAATTGTAATATTTCACACAGTACGTCGATGGAGCACAGATGATATTCAGTACTGCCCATAGTTGGCATATCGGCAGCCGGCGCTGTAGTCGATACCTCAGTGCCCGTAGTGCTAGTTGTAGTGCTTGTGCTGGTGTCAGCGCTAGTGGTGGCTGAGCTGATGCTCAACCCAGTTGTAATAGGCACCTGCGGGTTTTCAAGGAATGCATTCGTCAGGATAGGAATACGCTGGGGACACAGCCGAGCGTGGGACCTCAGCGGTTCCAGCCACGTGTTCAAGTCCGCAGGCGTCTCTGACTCGAGTGTCAGACAAATGTCCAACACGCATTCTTCACCGCAAAACAGGCATCGAAGAACAGGTAAGATGCAGTCCATCCAGACTGGTCTAAACGATAAGAACCAAGAAGCACTCAGTTCTCGTAGGCGAGGCGCGCCCAGATGTTGTACCATGCGCTCACGGTATCTACGTTCCAGAAGAGCTTTCGCCATTTCGTTCGTGATTGGGCCGTCCATTGCGTATCAGGAAAATGACGATCAGGATTCCAGCTATTAAAAGCAGTATCAGAGGTAAACCTCCAAAGATGCTTCCAAATACAGAGTGTATAAAATTTGAGATAACTCTGAGGACTGTTTGGAAGGTGCTTAGAAAACCTGACCCTATGGTCTTAAATAAGTGTACAATACCACTCGTATCAGACATGTTAAAGATACGACCCACCATTTCTACGAAATGAAAGGGGCAGTTTGTACGAATAAGTGCCTGTATCTCGGTCGAGGTCCTTGCAACTTGAAGATCAAAGGTCTCTCGAGCGGATGTTAAGGGTACAGTTTGCTGTAAAAGCATGGCTTTCATTCTGCTCAAAGCATCAAATTTTATAAAATATATGTCTAGCGAAGGCCACAAAGGCGCCTCCCTGACTGTACTTGTTGGGGGAAACAATACTTGCATACAGCAAGTAACCCTGGCGTTCACGGTGACCAGATAGGCGATGCCCGGAAGCATGCCACAGCAACCTTGATCATTCAGCATCAAGTAGCTCCCATTCGAGAGTAACTCGAAAACTGGAGTGATCATGGCAGCTGGAGTCCCTTTCATGTGGCAAGACAGATTCGCCACCGAACCATTACAAGCTCCGTGTAAAATAATGTCCTGACACATGAGAGAGCCGCTTAAAGCGTTCCTGCAGTTTGTACCACTCAGGAATACTTCACGATCCCCACTCCGGCACCGAAATCAATATGGTAATTCCCAGGATTCCTTAATGTATTCTTTACCCAATTTTTCATATCTGCCTGCCTGCCTTTGCTCAAGGCAATACTGAAACTGAAAGGTCGTAGGACCGGGAGAGTGATATGGCCATGGATTAGCCATTCTGTTGATGGTGATTCCGCCACTGTAAATGGTAGCCTGTCCAGTTTTTCAATACGCAGCATTGTATATTTAGCTCCCCTTTGTGCCATTTCTATCTGTGTATCTGTTAGATTGTATTCAGAAAACAGAGACGTATGTTTATAAAACGCCAAGGCACAAAGCCTGCACGCAAAGATTGCAGTGTCCAGCTTAATAACATAATAGAACGTAACTGAGATTGGCCGTGTTGTAATATGGCTAAAACCTGTTCCAGTATGTCGATAGCAGAAGATACAATGTTGCCCAATGAATATATCCTGGAGGTCAAAGTTGTTAACCCATTATCTATCACAGCTAAAGCTTTTTCTAAGTTTATACGGTCTATTTCCCGTTTTCTCTCTGCGGCCTCTTGTTGGGAAATCTTCCAGTTTTCATTATAGGCAGCATATATGCCTGCATATATGAAACATTTTTGACGTGTTTTCCTGGGTCCTAGTAAAAAGTCCCTAAGATCCATGTCAAGTAAGAGTAAAGATAAGTGTTGTTTCACTTCTGCAAGTGTTGAGGTTTCTAGCCAACCTAGGCACAACTTCCCAACACTGTAGGATGTCACTACCCCTGGATGTTCTCTCTGTACATAACGTGGGTCTGGCCTATGGATACTGAGTCCCTCGGTGATGTTCAGGAATCGCTTATGACAGCTATTCGTGTCTAAGGGCCAAACCACCCCCTGTTTCCAATTTGGGTCTGTTCTATTGTACTCTAAGATGTCATCCACTTTTGCCCCTTCTTTTGTAGTTGAATTCTGCCACCCCCCATATGTCGGTGTTGGAAACCTAGGGGTGTTCAGGTCCTTGCTCTTGGCTAGTCCAAGACAGGATGTCTGTTGCACAGTATCATTTAAAAAGATAATCTGCTGTGGAATGAGGCATGCTCTAAATAGTGCCTCTGTACCCTGGACTTGCCAGTCCCTTGAACCCCAAACTGATTACATGTCAATTTCGTCTTTCCATAGGTCGAAACCCTGTTCAGACAATTGGGCCAAAAAGGAAGCAGAGTAAATCTGTTTAGTGTTTGTCAACATAATTTTCAGTGCTGATGTCGGTGCAACCTTGTAGTAATATGAGGCTGGATCTGTGGTGTTAAACCCTGAAAAGTATGAACATTTCTGTGCAAACGTTTGTGAACTACTTTTTGGTGGTGTTGGGCAATGTTCCCACTGATGGTGTTCAAAAACATTCCTAGGTGAAATGGATTTGTGCAGGAAATGATGACCATAATGTTGGTAACAGTACAATGTGTCATAATCTGAAGAACCCTCTAACATTTCATTATTAGAAAATGCAGCAGTTTTTTCTAAATGAGACAACATATTATTAACTGTTTCAGAGTCCCAATCATCAGAAAATGTACTTGAGGTAATGATATCACTTAATAAAATTTTAAATATATGATTAATTTTTAAAAGTTCTGTCGGACCAAATATGTTAAAATCAACCTTGTCCCATACTATACCATCCGGTATAGGAACTGCTGTAATGTTCACTGATGACAAGTCTCTTTGTTCACGATGTGATGATGGATGTGGCTCCAGTAGTATGTTGACCTTTTGGGCTGTGGAGCTTTGTTGAAGATAGCGTCCATTAATAAGCATACTAAAAGTTAGTACTAAGCCAAGCCAGAAAAGAAAAAACAATATCCCAGAAATTACCCAGAGTTCAATCCAAGGCGATACCAGGTATGTCTTTTTTAGAAAGTGAAGAAAGTTCTTTATTTGTTGCTTGAATGGTGTTTTGGCTGGCGTCGTTTCCGGCTCGCTTGGATCCAAAGAAAACGTATCAAAGTTCATGAAATAGCCAGAAGCAGTTCGATCAATTGTAGGAATTGCATCGGGATTACTTGAAATGTTATTTTGCTCTTGACGAGGCATGTTAGCGTAGACTTCTGTATTAGGTCTAATTGCAACTTGTGAATTATTCTGATGTTCATTTTGAATTTGAATGTTTGGTTCAAGTGGAACAAGTTCCATAGCATTGTTGCTTAGTCCTTCATTCCTTACAGGTGGCTCTTCAAACGTGATGAGTCTTTCTGTTTGAACTTCTTGGATTGTAGCTAGAGGAGGGCATCTGCTACTGTGGAGACCACGAGGCCTACTGCTTATTATTGGCCACATAGTGTGGTTTGATTAAGTCGATTGAGACAAATATTTTCTCCTTTTTCCTGGCAAGAGGCGACAAAAGTACAGTTCTTGTTCCTTGTACTGCAAGGACTGGTACAGGTGTTCTGTATGAAGGTCCAAATTCCTTTTTGTCCGCAATTTTCTCTCTGACCAGATCCCCGACTTTTGGGATCCAGACAGGTCTTGCCGTGTCTGCCTTGACTTCCCCAGTGGCGGTCTGCTTTAGTCGGACATTGCTTTGTTTTGTCCTGGATTCATTTAGATCCTGTAAAACAGCCAAACGATCATGGATATCAAATGGTTTTTCATCCGCCCCTGTGCCTTCACAATCAAGATCAGGTACCCACATTCATGTCCCAATGAGGACTTCATATGGAGTGACACCCCCTAGAGAGTTTCTTGGCTGGTTGTTTAACGCCCGCTTTACCCCATAAAGGTGTTTGACCCAACTACCGCCCTTGCCTTATACCCTAGCTGTTAAAGATTGCTCTAAGCCCCGGTTTTTCCTCTCCACAACCGAATTTCCCTCGGAATGGTACAGAGAGGAGTACCTCAATGCTACGCCCATTCCTTCCATGGCCTCTTTGTAAGCCCGAGAGCTAAACGCAGGGCCGCGGTCAGAATGTAACGTGCTAACTGCGTATGTGCTGATAAAGACTCGCAAATCTTTGATAACAGTTCGAGCGTCAGCCGAGCGCTGAGGCCATACCCATAGGAACCTCGAGCAGGAATCCACTGCAACCATGATATATTTGTAAGCCCCATCCGTTTGTAAGGGGCCGCAGTGGTCCAAGTACATACATGCGAGAGGTTTGTCTGATTTTAATAATGGCATCTGCGCGGGTTTCGCTACCGTGGAGCCTTTCATCTTCTGGCAGATGTCGCAATTCAAGACAGAGGGGCCGATTCTGATTCAGGCCGGAAATCTCCCCGACCGAGCCGGACCCGGAGAGATTTCCGACCGAATCGGACCCTAGCAGCCCGACCGAACGAGTACGATGCGCACGTATGCTATCGGACTCGATTCGGTCGGACTCCCATTGAAGTCAATGGGAGCCAGTCGTACGACGCGTACACGGGCTCCCATTGACTCAATGGGCACGACGCGAACAAGGGCGCCCCCTACAGCGGGTTCACGTCGATGCGGGTCGCGTCGTACATGCACGTGTAGGGGGGACCCATGGGTCCCCCCTGTGAGCGACTCGCGCGGCTACGCTTCCAGGGGGGTCCGACACGGACCCCCAAAGTGCGGCTCCGACAGCTCCTTGTAGCCGGACTGCGCGAGTCGGTCGGAGCGGTCGAGGTGCGCATCGTACTTACCCGGCCGGGGAACGTCTCCATTGCGCGGTGCGAGTCATCCCCGTGCGAGTCGGTCGGAGCGGTCGGGTCCTGCGAACGAGTCGGTCGGAGATTTCGCGAGCGCACGCATCGTACTCGCTCGCCCGGACGCACGTACGAATCGGTCGGGAAATAGGGCTCCGAATCGGATCCGGTTAAGCCAAATCTGATTCGGTGCCCTACCGGCCGAGATCGGAATCGACCCCATAGTCTTTAGTTTGCTTAGTTAACCCTGGCCACCAATAGCGCTGTTTCAATAAAGAAATAGTCGCTGTAACGCCTGTGTGCGCAGAGCCCAAACCCTCGTGTGATGCTAGTATTAAACCTTGCCTACCATCCATATTTGGTATTACCCTATCCCCCACTCCAGGAATCTGAGCATATGGAATGTTGCTTGCATCTAACTTGTAGGAGTATTTGAGTGGGCATTTTTTAGGTACTGCTGTGCTGCCTTTGCGTGAAGCAATGACAGCTACCATAAACTCACCGTCTATTCTCGTTTTGGAACGAGTGAGTGCAGCTACGGAAGCCGTGCGAACAGCCCCCTTTGCGGCTTCATCAGCCAATGAATTCCCTTCAACGTGAACGCCATCACGTTGATGACTCAGTGTATGGATCACGTGCGTCCTTGGTAGCTCGTTTTTCAACTCCGATGCCTGTTCCCATAGCATTTTATGCTTAATTGTGGCACCTTTCGCATCTTTAAACCCGTTTTGCTCCCAATGATCTAGGTATTCATTATATGACTGAACACAGTAAAATGAATCACACAGGATTTGTGTGGGGAATTCATGATCCGTATGTACCAGTGCCAGTATCAGTGCTTTTAACTCTGCCAACTGTGCCGTGCAGTCTCCTAGCGATTGCGTTTTTGTGCAACTAGGATAGAACTTTCCATCCTGCATGTGACCTTTAACGATAGCACACGCTGCGCTGTATTGCTGCTTACTTCCTATGGCCGGTTGCGCAGATCCGTCAGTATAAATAATATATTCATACTGATCGAGAGGCAAGATTTCATTTGGTAGAGGATATTCGTGTTCATATTGCAGGAATGCCTGTGTTTTTAAACTTGGATCAAATCTGTATTCAACGTCCATTGCAGTAAGAGAATTAGCCCATTGTATCCATCTTGGATGTAAGGCTTTCGCATTTGGAATGCTAGCCTTCGTAACAGCTTCTAAAGCTGGTACCGGGGTTACGACAATAATGCGTTTCCCCAACGCCAGTGCTCTTTCTCTTGCTACAGCGGTCTGAACAGCTGTCAGGATTTTCTCTGTTGAAGTGAAGCGCATTTCTGCATTTGTGTACAGGTGTGATTTGTATGCGATTGGTACTGTTTCTCCTTAATTGAAGGTTAAGTAAGTGTACCCGCATTGACCCGCAATTATACGGATCATAAAGTGGCGTACGTTTACGCGTATTTGCAAGTGTTTGGAAGCTATCATGTCTTCCTGGAGTGAACGAAGAATATTAGTATGTTCTTGTGTCCAATATCTGACTGAAAAGTGAGGTTTTATTAGGTCGTAGAAGGGTTTTACCCTTTGTGCGTAATCTAAAATGTGTGTTCTGTCGAAATTTGGAATCCCAGTATTGATTGTAAATTTTTTTATGATTTTGGAGGCTGGAGCAGCGCACATTTTTCTAAAAAGTTTGCTGCTAGACTTTTCCCTTCACTTGACAGCTCATATCCCAAAAAATGGACATTATGATGGGCTATTTTTGATTTTTTAAGTTAAATTTGTAGCCCTCAGTGGCAAATCCCATAATAATGGTGCTTAACCTGGTTACGTGCCTCTCTAAGTCATCGTCCGTTACATAAATATCATCCACATAGGACAACGCTTCTTCATCAAATTTTTGAAGTAACTCTGTTACCCTTCTTGAAAATACCCCATGGCTATTCTTATACCCTTGGGGGAGTCGACAAAATTGTCGCTGGGACCCTAACGCTGAGAATGCGGTCAAATTCCTGTTTTCAGGCGCTATATTTTGGCAGAAAAATCCATTTGAGATATCAAGTGTTGTTTTGTATTTTTTCCGCACAATGTTATTCATTAATGCGGCACTATGTGCATTTTGGACAGCAAATGTCTTTGTGCATGAGTTTAAATGTCTGTAATCTAAAACTAGACGAAATGTATTGTCGGGTTTAGAGACGGGATACAAAGGATTGTTCATTGGAGAGGTACATTTTTCAATGACCCCCTGGTATTCAAGTTGATCTAAGATCTCCCTGACCTGTGTTTTAGCTTCTTGCTTTATTGGGTATTGCCTCTGAGCATTAGGTGAAATTTTTAACGGGATCACGTGGTAGGTTGAATCCTCATCCCACCCAGCGTGATTTTTGTACAATGCTGGAGCTTGGGCTACTGCCCACTCCCGTGCATATGTATGTTTAAGGTGAACGGGAACATGGTCGGAAAATGCAGGAAAAATGATACTTTCTCCCCTGGGGCACTCCATTACGAATGCTGGAGGCCAATCTTGTTCGGCTAACAGGATGTCATACCCAGATGATAAGTTCTTCCAAAAGAGACCTTTTACTTTCCTGGGCTTGTCCCCCTCCATCCGGAGTGTTATTTCATGTAACTTATGTGGGACGCTCACCATTTTGTCTGGTGTTTCCACCGTGTTGTAATCATTCAAGTCCGCTGTCACCAGAAATTCCTTCAGGTTCTGGTGAGCTATTGTTACTTCTGCCGCACTGTCTAGCATCGTCAGAGCCCATTCCCCATTCAGAAGTTGTGTCCTCAGAATTCTGGGCAACTTTCTTTTTCTTAAATTGAGGTTTTGATTTTGGCTTATCTTCTTTTTTGGAAGTAAAGTCAATCAATCAATCAGGAGTTTATAAAGCGCACTACTCACCCGTGAGGGTCTCAAGGCGCTGGGGGGGGGGGCAGCTCCAGATCAGTTGAAGAGCCAGGTCGTGAGGTCCTTCCTGAAAATGTGCAGGGTTGGGGAGCGTCAGATGTTCACGGGGAGCTCGTTCCAGGTCTTGGCTGCGATGTAGGAGAAGCCAACATTCTGCCATGTTAACATTCTGTGTTTTTCAAATGGTGTTGTATTTGGGAATACTGCTTCTAACTGGGTTATTTTCTGAGCTACCCAGAAAGGAATTTGTTCACGTTATGTGGGCAATTTACCCATTACCGCGTTTAATGTTTGTGGAGTAATTTTAGTAGCTGTGCTCTGTGTAGGAGCTGTATTTGGTGTAATTACTGTTGGTTGGACCGCAAGTGTCCTCATGACGAATTGTGTCATGTTTCTGTAAAGTTTTATCAACTCTTTGTGTTGAAAAGCAATTCATCATTTGGCATTGTGTCAATGTCAGGATGTGGTGCATAGGTCGCTAATATCGGCCATGTTGCTCCTGGTCTTCCTAATGGACCGAGCCTTGCTCTTCTTCTTGAGTGGGGTAGGGCGCCATTAAACCAGAAATTATGTTCCTGGTAGGTAAGCGGAATTTCAATCTCCTCAAACGGAGTGTAAACCGCTGTGACTTCTTCATGTGTATAATAATGAAAAGTTTTTGTTATAGCATTTGCTGCTGGGAATGTAACCCATGAATAGAACACCTCTGTTTGGAAATCTTAGTGTGCCTCTATCACGAATATTACTATACCTCCTCTGGCTGGTAAACCATGTGTGAGAGGGATGGGCGGAAAGTAAAGCGAGGAGGTCTTATGTGTGGCTGAATGATGGCTTCATTTATTAACAAAAACCCAAGGACAGAAAATAATCCAACAGAAGAGTCAGGTAGGATGGGGTTCGGACGTCGTCTGCTTCCGTTATGCTGGTGGTGGATCCTCTCCTCCTCACAGGGCGACGGTGGCACAACCCCGGGGTGCAAGCGGAAACAAAAGGAGAGAAGACAGTCAATGTAGCTGTCCCGTAAGGGAAGGATAACGTGAGGTAACTCACGGTCCACCACCTTAGGTCAAGGAAACCACTGAGGGAGTGAAGGGATGAAAAAGGCAGGGAAACGGGTGAAACTCAGGAGGGGGGGAAATACCACAAACGAAACAGAAAGGAATTACCTTTTTTTATTCAGGTCCTTCTTTACACCGGACTCCTTATTATGTCAGGAGTTGGTTAATGTCTGACAAGCCCCCACGGATAGGCGAGAGTATTAACCGTGTAGCAAAGGGTTTCTACCGGGCTGTGCGCGGGAGTGGAACTATAATAGGGGGGGTGAAGGAGTCTGTGAAATTTTGGGAGAAAACCATGACCACCACACTACCCCGTGTCCCCTGAGTCCCTTAGACTCGCCTCCCCCTTCCCAGGTTGCAATGTCCCCTGCCCCGTTTCACGTACCGCTGTGGCCACAACTCTCCTGAGCTGCGGTGGCGTTGAGGCGTCCTCCGGGGGTGTCCACCACTCTTCGGATCACTCCTCCCGCTCGGCATCGCCTCTCTCCTCGTCCTGCTGGGAATCCTCGTCTGCTTCTCGTCCTGGCTCGGTAAGACTTTCCGTCTTCTCCTCAATACTCCACGCTCCTTCCTCCGGCGCTCTCCTTCCGGTTTTCCTCTCCTCTGCGTCTTCCGGGTTTTCAGCCAGAGTCTCCGCCCCTTGAGCCCACGAGGCTTCCTGCCATTGGCCGTTGTGTTGAAGAGGGCGTTCTTTGTCCTGCATGTGAGAGGAGCCGTATGAGATTAACTCTTTCCGGGCTGTACCCGGGCTAGCGAAAGGCATTCCCGGTACCCTAGGGGGTTTAGTATGGGCCACGGGCGGGGTGATGTCCCGGTCCTCCTCACATCCCCCTTCCCTAACATTCTTGCCAGCAAGAACAAAGTCAAGAGGATACTGGGATAAATAGTCAGCGTTGGCTTGATCTCTACCCTTCCTGTGTTTGGTGTGGAACCGATAGGGTTGTAATGCAAGGAACCACCTCAGTATCCTGTCGTTATGCCCCTTATTTCTGGATAACCACTCTAATGGGGCATGGTCAGTGAAAAGGGTGAATTCCCTCCCCTCAAGGTAGTATCGAAGGGAATCAACCGCCCATTTGATGGCGAGAGCCTCCTTTTCAATAACCGCGTAGTTTTTCTCCCGAGGAAATAGCTTTCGGCTTATATAGAAGATGGGCCTCTCCTGTCCCTGGGAGTCAACTTGAGACAACACCGCTCCTAAGCCGGTGTCGGACGCATCTGTTTGTAAGATGAATGGTTGGGAGTAATTGGGGCTCAGTAACACTGGGTGGCACGTCAGGGCTTGTTTTAGCCGTTGGAAAGCTTGGAGGAGAGGGGGAGTGGGTTGTCTCAGCTCTTTTTCTGTCGACACATTCTTTTGTAACAGATCAGTCAAGGGGGAGGCTATTTGGGAAAAGTTAGAAATGAATCGACGATAATACCCCAAGACCCCAAGAAACGCCCTTAACTCTTTTTTGGTTTTGGGAAATGGGATGTTGGAGATGGCTGCTACTTTCTCGGTCTGTGGTTTTATGTACCCTTCCCCCAAAAGGTAACCTAGATACTTCACAGACTGGGAAGCAAGTTTACTCTTAGCTGGGTTTATGATTAGACCTGCTTCTTTCAAGGCTTGAATTACTTTTTTCAAATGGGTGAGGTGTTTGGCCCAGGTGGAGCTGTGGATAACGATGTCGTCTAGGTAAGCTGCTGAAAACTCAGAACAAGGTTTTAAAAGCGTGTTCATCAGGCGTTGGAATGTGGCAGGAGCCCCATGGAGACCGAAGGGGAGAACGGTAAAATGGTATAGACCGCTGGGAGTAGCAAAAGCCGTTTTCTCCCGGTCTCCAAGCCTCAGGGGCACCTGCCAATATCCCTTGCACAAATCAAGGGTGCTGATGTATTGGGTAGTACCCAGAAGCTCCACCAGCTCATCGACTCTCGGGAGTGGATAGGAATCGAAACAAGAGATCTTATTCACTTCCCGAAAGTCGATGCGTTTGGGCACCAGAACGATTGGTGAATTCCATTCACTATTAGAGGGTTCGATGATGCCCATTTTTAGCATTTGTTGTACTTCGCCCTCTATCGCCTGTCTACGGGACTCTGGAACGCGATAGGGGCGTAGTTTCACTTTCGTACGTGGAGGGGTCACAATGGCATGTTCCATCAAATGGGTTCTGCCTGGATGCAGGGAGAACACCTCCTGTAGGGATCGTAGCTGGGTCTCTAGCTCTCTTTTGTTGGTTTCTGGGAGGTCCCTGTCTATGCTTTGCACAAACAAAGGTTCAGGACTCTTTGTAAGCCCTATCTGTACCGGAACGGCCCCCTCCCACTTCTTAAGCAGGTTGACATGATATATCTGTGTATTTGTCCTTTTTTGGGGATCCAATTCCAGGCGATAGGTCACTGGGGTAACCTTTTCCACAACACGATAAGGGCCCTGCCATTGCCCCAACAACTTATGGTCGGAAGTGGGCATCATCAAAAGAACATAGTCGTCAATGTCAAATGAGCGGGTTTTGGCTTTTTTATCATATTGTGTCTTCTGTGCTATTTGGGCTTGTTCGAGGTGGGATTGGACAATGCTGCGGATCTGACCCAGATGGGTTTTCAGATTGAGTATGTACTCCGGGAGAGGTTTCGCCCCTTCTGGCTCCTCCTCCCACTCTTCCTTCAACATGTCGAGCAACATGCGAGGCTGCCTGCTGTAAAGCAACTCGAAGGGTGAATACCCAGTGCTCCTTTGGACATTGCAACGATTCGCAAAGAGAGCCAGAGGGAGCATGTCTTCCCACTTCTGCGTTTCAAGGTCCAAAAGTTTTTTCAGTGTCGTCTTGAGGGTGGCATTATAGCGTTCCACCAACCCATCTGTTTGGGGGTGGTACGCCGAAGTGCGAATCTGTTTGATGTTCAGGGAGAGGCATACCTGCCTCATGACTCGAGACATGAAAGGGGTTCCCTGATCCGTGACCAGTTCCCTGGGAAAGCCTACTCTCGAAAAGATGGTGATCATGGCTTTGGCTATTTGGGAGACGTTAGGCTGGCGCAAGGCCACCGCTTCTGGAAAGCGGGTGGCATAGTCAACCAACACTAACACGAATCGACATCCACTACGAGAGGGTAGCAAGGGGCCTATGATGTCCATACCAACCCTGGAAAAGGGTTCCTGTATGATAGGCAAGGGACGCAAGGGTGCTCGTGGTGGCAGGGACCTACTGTTTCTTTGGCATATGGCACATTCTCTGCAGTATTTTCAGACCTGGGAAAATATGCCAGGCCAATAGAACCTTTCCAATATTGTCTTTTCTGTTTTATCCTCCCCAAAGTGCCCTCCCAATAAGTGACTGTGGGCTAAGAATAAGACTTTCTCCCTATAAGGTTGGGGCACCAATAATTGGGTTGGTAATCCCCTCCCACCCTTACGGTAGAGCAGGTTTTTTCTGACAAAAAACTGGGGACCTACTTGCTCAGGATCCTCTTCGCTTGCGGCCTTGTTCCAGGCCTCACGTAAAGCTGGGTCATCCCGCTGGGCCTCCTGAAACCCCCGTTCGTATTGCCACACCGGGGTCTCCTTACTTTGGGTTAGAGCGACCCTTGTCCAATTCCTTTTTTCTCTCTTTTTTTGCTTGCCGCTCTTCCGGTATTTCCCCGGGGTTAGTTCTGGTTCTGTCTCCTGTGAAAAGGGTGCTGACTTCCTCCATTCCTCCCCTTCTGCCCAGGACTCTTGTATCATTTTAGGCATATGGGGGTAATCGTTTCCTAACACTAGAGGTTCGGGTAAACGGGGAATAAGCCCTACTCTCAATGACTCTGCTTTCAAGG
Organism: Calotriton arnoldi; assembly: GCA_963921515.1. Taxonomy (NCBI): domain Eukaryota; kingdom Metazoa; phylum Chordata; class Amphibia; order Caudata; family Salamandridae; genus Calotriton; species Calotriton arnoldi. Next base: position 1,957,327 of record CAWUFW010000278.1, read on the forward strand.
ACGGGTCGTGTTGGATCTCAAGCTCTTTGGTGGGATACTGATGACTGTCCTCGTGTACGCACTGTATGGTGACGTATCCTGTAGGTTGTGGATGCCCTCCCGGGATTGCTTGTGGTTGGATTACGCTTTGTAAACAGCCAGTGTCGATCAAAACCTGTCTTTCCTCCCCATTAACCTGTACTGCTCTATGGTAGGGAAGGCGTGCGCCAGAGGAACTACAATAGTAGTTGCGCACCAGCCCCACCTCCATAGGTTCCTCTCTCTGGGGACAAAAACGGGCTACATGACCTACGGTTCCACAATTGTAGCATTGTGGTCCCTGTTGGGTAGGGACCCGGGGTGGTGGTATGGATGGCCCTGGTAGAAGGGTAACTGTTTCCGGCTTGCGTGAGGGGTGGAGTGGTTTGCTGGGTCTCATAGGGGTTCCGGGATGTTTCCAGTGCATGTCCTCCCGTCCCCTTTGGGGTTCTTGGGCCCTGTGAAAAGCACTGGCAATCTCAATGGCTCGGTCCAGAGTCAGGCCCGTGTGTTGTCTCACCCACTTTTGTATGTTCGGGTACAGGGACGACAGGTATTGTTCTAGATAAACCTTCTCTATAATCTCATCTTTGGTTGATTGCTGCGGCTTCAACCACCTATCAGCCATGTCCCATACTCTATAGGCTAAGGCACGGGGAGTTTCCTGTGGACCTTCCTTGATTTGTCGCAGACGTAGGCGGAAAGTCCCCTCGTCTATGCCCATTCTCTCTAGTATGCTTCTTTTGACGTCATCGTAAGGGGTAAGACCCAAGGGGTTAACAGCCTGGTAGGCCGCTTGGAGATCCCCGGATAACAGAGGGCCCAAGTATTGCCCCCATTTGTCTTGGCCCCAACCTGCGGCCCTGGCCAAGCGTTCAAAGTTCGAAAAGAAAAAGTCGGGGTCTTCTCCTCCCACATACTTCTGTAGGACTACCGAGGGGAACCCCATTGTACCCCTCTGTTGGCTGAGGGTGTCGGCCAGCTTCCCTATGACTGCCTCCTGGGTCTGGCTCTGTTCGGCAAGGGACTTGTGTATCTTCTCACGATCCTCTTCGGCTACGGACAAAAACTTCTCCATGCACCGTTCCAACTTCTCTTGGCTTTCTGCCATCTTTCTTACGACTGCCTCCATTTTCCCGGATCCCACTTCTGACACCAGATGTGAGAGGGATGGGCGGAAAGTAAAGCGAGGAGGTCTTATGTGTGGCTGAATGATGGCTTCATTTATTAACAAAAACCCAAGGACAGAAAATAATCCAACAGAAGAGTCAGGTAGGATGGGGTTCGGACGTCATCTGCTTCCGTTATGCTGGTGGTGGATCCTCTTCTCCTCACAGGGCGACGGTGGCACAACCCCAGGGTGCAAGCGGAAACAAAAGGAGAGAAGACAGTCAATGTAGCTGTCCCGTAAGGGAAGGATAACGTGAGGTAACTCACGGTCCACCACCTTAGGTCAAGGAAACCACTGAGGGAGTGAAGGGATGAAAAAGGCAGGGAAACGGGTGAAACTTAGGGGGGGGGGGGGAAATACCACAAATGAAACAGAAAGGAATGACCTTTTTTTATTCAGGTCCTTCTTTACACCGGACTCCTTATTATGTCAGGAGTTGGTTAATGTCTGACAAGCCCCCACGGATAGGCGAGAGTATCAACCGTGTAGCAAAGGGTTTCTACCGGGCTGGTGCAAGTTCTGTACAAGTCTTCAGGGTGTGCGCGGGAGTGGAACTATAATAGGGGGGGGGGGTGAAGGAGTTGGTGAAATTTTGGGAGAAAACCGTGACCACCACACTACCCCGTGTCCCCTGAGTCCCTTAGACTCGGCTCCCCCTTCCCAGGTTGCAATGTCCCCTGCCCCGTTTCACGTACCGCTATGGCCGCAACTCTCCTGAGCTGCGGCGGCGTTGAGGCATCCTCCGGGGGTGTCCACCACTCTTCGGACCACTCCTCCCGCTCGGCGTCGCCTCTCTCCTCGTCCTGCTGGGAATCCTCGTCTGCTTCTTGTCCTGGCTCGGTAAGACTTTCTGTCTTCTCCTCAATACTCCATGCTTCTTCCTCCGGCGCTCTCCTTCCGGTTTTCCTCTCCTCTGCGTCTTCCGGGTTTTCAGCCAGAGTATCCGCCCCTTGAGCCCACGAGGCTTCCTGCCATTGGCCGTTGTGTTGAAGAGGGCGTTCTTTGTCCTGCATGTGAGAGGAGCCGTATGAGATTAACTCTTTCCGGGCTGTACCCGGGCTAGCGAAAGGCATTCCCGGTACCCTAGGGGGTTTAGTATGGGCCACGGGCAGGGTGATGTCCCGGTCCTCCTCACATCCCCTTTCCCTAACATTCTTGCCAGCAATAAGCACGACTGAACTACTCAGATTCTACTGTTAAATAAGTACCAAACCAACGTTGGTGGCGCCATGTAGTGTAGTTCCTATAGTACCCCTGCAGGACCTGCGCTTTTGGATAACATACACTGTGGGCCTGGTGGCAGACTGATTCTGAGCACCCCCACCGCGTATGTTAGCCTGTTTGCATTAGCTAGCTCACAGTGCCACTAGAATCTCCTTTTTATCAGAGAGATTCGTTTTTGGCAACCTCAGAACACGACAACCCTGATTCCTCAGACTCGTGGAAACAATGTACTACTTTTCGCTCAGTCACTCGTGCTTGCTCATTTGGTCTCAGAGAGTTACACAGAAGAAACGGTCGAGCGTGTTTACAATAAGAATTTATTGCACAGTTGTTCTTCTAGTATAAAATATATGTGCTGCGACAACTGTTAAACAGTAGCAGAGATATATGAACAGCAGTACAGTGAATAAAAAAGGATAGTACAGTTCTACCATTTTGCAATAGTCATGAACATATACATGAATATAAAATGCATTTATAAAATAAAGCGCATACTCCTACGATGCCTGTCTAGATGTACCTAAGTGTACCTAGCATGTGAGTAGGTGCGAAAGAAGCCAAGAATCCCGCTAGGATTTAGTCAAACCCCATTACCTGAATAATGGTCTCGAGTTGGACACCTCACAAGGGATGATTAGACCACTGTCAGCTGGAGCATGCAGGAGACTCAGCGTTTCTGGTCAGTGTGTCGGCCTGGAAGTCTCAGTTCCCTCTAACTACTGATAGCAAGAGGTGCTGTATTTATACAGAAAGGTATAGAGTCCCTTTGTCCCTTGTGTCTTGTGTTAGCCATTGTTGGGTATGAAGATGACGTATGGGATGAACCGGTTACGTAGATGTTTATGCAGGTGGATCCTAGCCCCTGCCTGGTTTCCTAGAACTCTTATGAATATTTAATCATACTGGATGAGCACATCGAAGATGGTATAGGAGGCCATTGTTCGGGAAAAACCCTCCTTCTGTACCCAAACCACAGTCTAGATAAGATTCAGCACTCAGCGCCCGTTATTGTGGAGAATAAGGAACTAATGTAGGTGAAAGATTATGCCTATATTAGGGCATCTCAAACTATGCCTATATTAGGGCATCTATATGAAACATAACACCAGTATAAACAAAACTCTCGTGTTCCCTGTGTGACAAGCTCACAGCACACAGTGGTGATGACTAAAAACATACGTAACGTGAGTGCCTGTGGGTGACTCTCACAAACATTTTATCGTGAGGATTACACAGGCGCATCTGGTGGAACACCACCATAGTTGCAGAAGGAATTGATGAACTCACCCTGGTTAGGTTTCTCTATCTACTTTATCGATACCCGGCAGGTATCTCACAAGGAATTTCCTTGTGTGCTGCATGGGTTGTGGATTAAAAGAAACAAAAATTAGAGCATATCACATAAACTATGTGATTAAGGTGTGTTAAGCAATGCAGGAGTCTTTCAAACTAGTAACGATGTTACTAGGGGTAGACAATAAACTACGGTGAGTAACGGGCTTCACCGCTATCACGAACAGCCTGGGCATGAGTTGAGTAAGTATTACTTTGCTTCAAAGTAACAGCACTAGTATTGGTGTAGGTATAGCATATCTGGTCTATAAATAATCTGAAAACAAATTGTTTGCGGCGGGGCTGTCAGAGCTGTGGGCGTCTAGCGTGATGTTAAGCAGACTAGTTAAAAAGCGGCTGAGGCTTCCCAATGTATGGGCAAATAATAAAGGTATTTGATCAATATTACCTACAAGAGCACAGTGTATTGTGCCATAGTGTACTCATGTTTTGCAAAGTCCGCAAAAGGCCGGCCGACCTACCCTCTTCTGCCGGGATCGGGAGGTGCCGGGACATCCAGCAGGCTTGTTTAAATACTGTGAGTGACTCAAGTGGAAATGGCGGGAACCTTCCGGTCGATTCACAGCCTGCACTAGACTGTTACAGCTTTTGCAGAAATACGTGGGGGCCATCTTGGAAGATGTTTAATCCTGGTCAAAAATGACCGCCATGTTGGAATGGTTTTTGAGTTTACCCGGTGGTATGGAGCGGTTAGTGTGATTCATTGCGTGTTATATTCTCATGTATGCAAAATACTTGAAAAACTTGGGCCGTGATATAATCGTAAACCCATATTTGTATCAGTGGTGTGTGTCAATCGGTTAGTGTGATTCATTGTGTGTTATATTATCGTGTATGCCACATATTTGAGAAACTTAGACCTTGATATAGTCCATATTTGTATCGGTGGTGTGAATCACTCTATGGTTTGCGCTGCTGTATTACCTCATGTATGGTTAGGGGTAGTGCTAATACATACTCTGGGGTTAGTTTATTTGTACTTGCATGACAAAAAGTTTTGCATTATCGGTTTCTAAGTGTGTCAAGTGTTTAATGTGCTCCAGGGAATATATTCATTCAACCCTTGTGTGCTGGTTGATAAACGATAGACCCATCTCTGTTCTTTCGCAAACAGGGCTCCTTTGTTAATCTTGGGGTACGCCTCTAGTATTACCCATCGCAGGGAGTGAGGTGAATGTTGAAGTTGGGAAAAATGTATAGACATTTTTGTGTTGAGCTTGTGACATCGGAAATTACTACGATGTTCTGTGATTCGTGTTTTCACAGATCTGGTACTCCCTTACCTGTTTTAAAATTTCTTTCAGGTTATACACCTCCACACCTTCATCTACACTAATTAGGCCCCTCACCCCCACCCCCATGGCACCAAACAGCATTTGGAATAAAAGATCTCCGCCAAAGAGCCCCTCATAGGGAGCCCGTCAGGTATTTCAGCGCCGATCTGATGAGGAGCAACCCATATGATGAAGGATGACACCTTGCCGGGTGTGTGAAGGCCCTATATTCCAAGAGGAGGAATCCTCATCCTCCTACACTTCATGACCACATAAAACCAGTTTTCCCTTGTCTCGATATTAGGAACAGCATACCTTTTGTATCTTCATTATTGTTAGGGCATGTATGCTGGACCTGTCTAAAAAGCCCTCAGTCCCTCCTTTGTGATTGGTTATAAGCACGGGCAACCCCCTTGAGACTTGTTTCTTCGTGCAATTGAGGGTAGGTACTGTAACCTCCCTTTTGCATTACACTTTTGCACCCGGGAGATTACCGGTCGTGCCTACTCCTTCTATGACCAATATTCTCCTGAGTCAGGGACTCCCTACCCAGGGACCCGTGACCTTCATACTATGGAGGAGAACCAAGGCCTTAGTTTTGGAGATGAGATAGTTGCAGTAATTTTAAGAGCACCTTCACTTCTGGGAGCAGATAGTGGTGCAGCGACAGGCAGTCAGTCAGAAGACTGGCAATCCCTAACATCTATGAAACGCGAATGGGTCAAAATCACACTACACGCGCGTTGATGACAGAATATCTAAGGGCTAATATAGACCCCAACGGCCTACTAGTAAAAAACTTCCCACGCCTATTCCTTGAAGTTGATGTCTTCAAAAAAGAATGGTCCCTAGTAGCATGGAAATGCACCAGGGACCTACTAATCCTTATAATTAACACAGCTAAAAGGATAGCCGATGCCCTGCTTATTAGGATCCAAATAGCAGAGAGCACACTCAAGACCACGATTCAAATCACCGCTTTCAAATCGAAACTGACTGAGCTAAATAATGAGATTGCTGAGCACAAGGAAACCTGATGAAGCAAAAAATCGCGAAGTTACAAAAAGACATTCTCAGATTTGATAAAGAAAAGGTGTACCCATACCTTAAAGCAGACTTTGTTCCCCCAGGAACAAGTAACTCCTCAGATGAAAGTTCATATACCACGAGAAGGGGCTCATCCACCAACAGTGACTCAAGCAGTGAGAGTTGGGGTGGGAGCAACTCTAGAAGGGGAGGTCGCCAAGGTTTCCCAGGATTCCAGATGCACAGTACCAAGGGCCAACCTTTTGGCAGTACCCAATGTTCCCCCAAGGCCCCCCCCCCAGTTCTACCCACCCGGCAACAGCCAACCTTTTTTAGACAGAGGGTGGGGCAGAGGGCGCGGGCGAAGAAGAGGCAACCAGCAACAACAACAAAAAAGAGTACAATGGGAGGAACCACAACAGAACATAGTGGAGACTCGGAGCTACACCAAGAGGAGAATTTAATAGTTAATCTTTCTCAAAGGGTATTGACAGACATTGAAAATAAAGTCCTACAGAAAGGTCTAGGTTATGTACCAACCCCTCGAACAGATAAATTTCGAGAGCAATGCGAGATTCAGAATTTCTTCCGCAAGGTACGCCTCAAGGCTTTCTTTCATGGGAAACCAACAGCCGAGACAAATGACTCAGGTTTGCGCAACCCCTCTACTTTCACTCCTAACAGCGGGTTGGTTCCTAATGAGGTGCTCACTTTCGAGCAAGCTGTACTTAAGGACTTAGAAAAGAGCACGACTCCTAGACACTTTAACAATATCTCTACAGCAGAATTGACGGCTGTCAATTCCCTTGCGAATGACACGACCGTTACTATAAAAAGAGCTGACAAAGGCAGAGCAACCATGATCATGTCCACTAAAGACTATGACACAGAATGCCAAAGACAACTCAGTATCCGCCAATACTATACACTGATTGCCAGTAGTCCTATGACACGACTGACCAAGACTATTACAGCTATGGTCTTCACAGCAGAAAGTCAAGGCTGGTTGAGTAAAAAAGAGGCAGATTTCCTCATTAAAAAAGACCCCAAAGAACCCTATTTCTACATCTTGCCAAAGATACATAATGGCACCTCACCAGTCCCAGGAAGACCCATAGTCTCGGTGTTAGACCTGGCATCCTTGGCGTGGGTCTCCCTTCCATTTTGTTATGATGCCTCCTATGTTATTGATCTGTTTTTGCTGGTGTTAGATGCTTTGGGCACTGTGCCACTGCTATTCAGTGCCACAGTGCAAGTGCTCCCTATGATAAATTGTGTGATGGATTAGTGACTCCATGATTGGATGATTGGTTTACTTGTCAGTCCCTAGTACAGTGCACTCAGTGTGCCCAGGGCTTGTAAATCCAATGCCGCTGGTGGGCTTGCAGCACTGGTTGTGCCACCCACAGAAGCGGCTTGTAAAATGTGTCTCAGGCCTGCCATTGCAGAGCCTGTGTGCAGCCTAGGGCTGCCATGTCGACTTGGTGAGTACACCCACTTACCAGTCCCTAAACCTTCACTTTACTGCATGTTGGTCACCCCTAAAGTAGGCCCTAGGGCAGGGTGCATTGTAAGTATAAGGTAGGACATGCCCTGGTGTGTGTGGCATGTCCTAATAGTGAATTACAGCCATTTTCGTTTTCACTATTGCAAGGCTACCTGCTCCCCATAGGCCAGAATGGGCAGACTGACTATTACACCTTATAGTCAGAACTGACCCAGGGAACATGGTAGAAAAACGAATTTAGTATGCCTGAACTCAGAATGATAAAATACATCTTTTAGTGAAGTTGGTTTTAACATTCTGTGTTTGAAAATACCACTTTTAGAAAGTGGGTATTTTCTTGCCTAAACTTCCAAGCCTGCCTCTGCTAGGTTGTGTATTCCTTGTCTGGAGATTGAGTGACAGGGGCTGGGGGTGGCTACAGGAGACAGGGTGAGTCAGCACAGGGCTGAATAGAAAGATCTGCATCCAGAGTGGAGGGAGGAGTTGCACCTGGGTCTGAATAGGGCTGTGCCTGTCTTCCACAATGCTGGCTCCACCTCCTGCCGGGCGGCTGAGCACTCTGCCCCACATTCTGAAAGGAAAGAAGGAGTCAGAAAAACAAAGTGCTCCAGGACTGACCAGAACTGGTTTTGGACTAGGCAGAGGCCTCTCTGCCTTCAGAGAACAAAGAAAAACTGTGTATAAAAAGGGGACCCAGACCCCTAGGAAATTAGATCACTTTGGGAAACAAGAAGAAACCTTTGCTGAGGAGCGGAACCAAGAAGAAACTGAGGAGAAGACTATCCCTAAGCTAGAGGGATCTGCCTGCAGTGGTTGCCTGACTGCCAAAGGAAGGAGAAAGGACTTTGTGTGCACTTTTATTCAACTTGTGAAGGATCTCCAAGGGCTTGAGAAAAGAACTTGCCTCCTGCTGAAGTCTCAGGGACAACAGACTTCAACCACCAGCTCCCCAAGAATCCTTTGGAAGTGCCTGCTGCTGTTTTGGGCCTTCTGAAGGGACTGCGTGTCGCAAGGAGCTGGAAGCGCGACTCAAGAGGGAGAAGCGTGTCGCCGTCGCAGCCGCTGCCGTCGCATCACGGAGATGACGCCGCTGTAGCTGTCGCATTGCACCGCATCTCGAGAAACGTCCCGCAACCCCGAAAAAGCGTGTCGCCGTCGCAGCCGCTGCTGTCGCATCGTAGATGTCGCCGCTGTAGCTGTCGCATTGCACCGCATCAGGAGAAGAGTCTCGCAACGAGGAAGAAGCGTGTCGCCGTCGCAGCCGCTGCCGTCGCATCGTAGATGTCGCCGCTGTAGCTGTCGCATTGCACCGCATCGAGAGAAGCGCCTCGCATCCACGGAGAAGCGTGCCGCCGTCGGAGCTGCTGCCGTTGCATCACGAAACAAGGGTGTCACCGCTGCAGTCGTCGCATCGAGCGGAAGTGTCTCGCAACGTCGGAGAAGAGTGTCGCCGCCAAAGCCGATGTCGTCGCATCACGGAACAAGGGTGTCGCCGCTGCAGCTGACGCATCGAGTCGAGACTTCTCGCAACATCGGAGAAGCGTGTCGCATCAGGAAGAACTTGACGTCTTTATATCTTTGCACCAGAACTTTGTCGCATCTCCATCTCTGCAACACTTTCGTTGTAGAAACGTGACGCATCGTAAGGTACATTGACTCAAAGTGTCGCATTTTAAGATCTGAAAAGAACTAAGCTAAACCTACCATTTTAAGTACAGTATTGAGGATTTTTGTCGTTTATGGTCTTGTGATAAAACTATATAAAGAATACTTATTTTTGATATAAACCTGGTGTGGTGTCCATCTGTAGTGTTGTCACTAGATTACTGTATGTGTTCACAAATGCTTTACACACTGCCTCTGAGATAAGCCTGTCTGCTCGTGCCAAGCTACAAAGGGGGTGAGCAGGGGTTATTTTAGGAGTGTACCCCCTTACCCTGACTAGAGGCAAGGGTCCCTATTTGTCACAAGTACCTACCTGTGCCAACTAGAGACCCCCAATTCTAACATTGGTGGCAGCGGTGGGATTCTGGACTTGCATTTGTGACTCATGTACAGTGATTGGTGAACACTACTAGTGAGTGCAGACCAAAACGTGACCACATACTTTTGGTAGATTTGTTTTTCTAGGACGTTCCATTTTTGCCAAATTCAGCCATCATGAAACCAGCATCCATAGCATCTGTTGATTTTGATTGGGAAGAGGAGAAGCTAGAATGCTACAATGCAAAGCAGCTGAAGCACTTCTGCAAAAGATTTAATGTTGCAATTACCGGGCTCACCAAGAGGGATAAGTTCTATAAGGCGCTGAGGGCCTGGGTAGAAGCAAGGAAAACCCCTGAGAATGAGGAAGGGGATAATCATGCAGATGTGCAGCTGGAAGGACCCTTGGGTCCAGAGGAAAGGAAAGCACCTTCCCTAGCAGGTAGCAGTGTTTCTGCCAAAGGCCTGTCCCCAGAAGAGCTGGAGGACAGGGAGAGAAATAGGATGCATGAGTTGGAGCTGGCCAAAATGAGTGGGCAATTGGAGATTAGAAAAATGGCCCTGGAAGCAAAGAAGATGCAGCTTGAGCATGATAGAAGTTTGAGGGAGGTGGATTTGAAAGCTAGGAGCTTAGAAATTACTCCCTCTGGTGGCAGCACACCGTCAATGCCTGTGGAATCTAGAGTGTATTTTCCTAAGGATGTGGTCAGGGAATTTTTTTTAAATGATGACATTGGGCAGTGGTTCAAGGCCTATGAGGTAGCCATGTCTTCCCACCTGGTCCCTGAGAAGGATTGGGGAGCAGGGTTGTGGGGACGGTTCCTTAGTGAAGGGCGGGACACACTGCTAGATTTGCCTTCTGATGTCCATAATTCATATCGCCACATGAAGGATGCTTTAATGTCCAGATATGGTTTAACTCCTGAATTGTATAGGAAGAGGTTCAGGGGTTGCAAGAAGATAGAGAACAGTACCTGGGTTGAATATGTCACTTTTTTTTCTGCAGAGCATTGGAGGGTTGGGTGAAGGGTAGCAAAGTTGATGATTTTCAGGGGCTCCTTGATTTGATTGCATGGGAGCACTTGTCCAGTAACTGTTTTCCAGAGCTACGCCAGCACCTGATAGATAGCAGGCTGACTATCCCTAGGAAGCTTGCTGAGGAGGCGGACCGCTGGGTCAGTACCAGGGTCCACAAGGGTCACGTGGGAGACTCAGCCAAGGGTGGGCAGGGTCCCCAGCAGAAGAGTGGAAAAGGGTAAACAGAGGGAGTCCCCAGGGGAACCAAGGGAAAGGTTCCCAGCCTCCCCCCCAGAAACCCTCAGGGGCCCCGACAGGTCCACCTGTTCAAAGGGGACCCCTGAGATGCTACAAATGTGGGGACCTGGGTCATATAGCAAATGATCCCAGGTGCCCCCAGTTTGGAAAGACAGCAGCCCCTGGTGCAGCCCCCCGGCAGATGGCTAGTGTAGCCCTGGGTGAGGAGATGGGTGCCCAAGATGGGTGGGGTCCCGCAGAAATGTCCCTTGTCTCATTAGGAGACTGTGAGGTGGTCCCCAAGACCCAGCTGCCTGATAACACTAAGAAATACAGGCAGTGGGTGACCATCAATGGCCATAGGGTGGAGGCTCTTAGAGATACAGGAGCCAGTGTGACAGCTGTCAAGTGTCACCTGGTGTCTCAAGAGCAGGTTGTCCCCATGCATTCTATCCAGTTGTTGCCGCTGACAACACAGAGAGTCACTGCAAGGTGGCTCAGGTTCCCTTTGAGTGAGGGGGGTCTCTGGTACTCTTCAGGTAGCTGTGAGGCCCGCCATGCCTGTTGACTGTTTGTTAGGGAACGACTTGGAGAGCTCTCCTTGGGCGAAGGTGGAGCGAAGTGCTCATTTGGAGATGTTGGGTTTGCCTGACTGGGCGTGTGTGACCACCCGGTCCATGGCAGCAAGTAAAGGTGCTCAAGAGGACCTGGAGCCTGAGAGGGAGGCCCAGGTACCTGCCATCACGAGAAGAGGCAGGGGGTGCGGGAAACCGGCCCCCGAAGTTCCCACAGTCCAGGAGGAGGCAGACCTTGAGGGGGATGCCCTGGAGCCTACAGGGGAACATGTAGCTGAACTGGGGGACCTGCCTGAGCTGACCCATTGGCAGCAAGAAGGAGGACCCTCCAGGGAAGAATTCTGCAGAGAGCAGAAAGAATGCCCTTCTCTTGTGGGTCTGCGGCAACAGGCTGCAGACCAGGCAACAGGTGATCAGTCTGGGTCACATTGGGTCTATTGGGAGAATGGTCTCCTGTATAGTGAGCCTAAGGTTGCTGAGCCTGGGTCAGCCCGTGTGCTGGTGGTACCCCAGTGCTTCAGAGCCTTCCTACTGGGGCTGGCTCATGATGTTCCATTGGCAGGACATTTGGGGCAAGACAAGACCTTTGAGAGGCTTGTCACCCACTTTTATTGGCCCCAAATGCGCAGGAGTTCAGACACTCACTGCAGGACATGTCAGACTTGCCAGGCAAGTGGAAAGAGTGGGAGGAAGCGCAAGGCTCCTCTCCAGCCATTCCCTGTAGTCAGCACCCCCTTTGAACGGATGGGTATTGACATTGTGGGGCCACTGGACCCCAAGACAGCCATGGGCAACAGGTTCATCCTGGACTTGGTGGACCATGCCACCCGGTACCCGGAGGCCATACCTCTGAGGACAGTGACGGCCCCCGTGGTGGGACGAGCACTGATGGGAATTTTCTCCAGAGTGGGATTCCCTCGCGAGGTAGTGTCTGACCGGGGGACCAACTTCATTTCCAAATATATGAAGTCCCTGTGGCAGGAGCAAAATAACGATGGATTAAACCCAGATCTGTGACTGGGGGTGAATGTTTGCCAATGTGCAGCATTCCGTCCATCATCTTGTGTGTTTTGCATTTCGCCCTAAGTGGGAAGGGTATGCCCAGACGTGGGTCTCGTGCTCACTACGCCACTGGAGTCAAGCTATCCTGGCTGATGAAGGCTGATAGCCTGAAACCGGTCCTAGGATGCTTGATTCCGGTCCAGGGAAGACATGGCTTGGCAGTTCGGTCTGGACTGTTCCCATGAGGCACAGGGTCAAGACTGATTTGCATATGGCTATGTCTGAACTGGGGTGGCGTGGTGAAGCAAAATAACGATGGATTAAACCCAGATCTGTGACTGGGGGTGAATGTTTGCCAATGTGCAGCATTCCGTCCATCATCTTGTGTGTTTTGCATTTCGCCCTAAGTGGGAAGGGTATGCCCAGACGTGGGTCCCGTGCTCACTACGCCACTGGAGTCAAGCTATCCTGGCTGATGAAGGCTGATAGCCTGAAACCGGTCCTAGGATGCTTGATTCCGGTCCAGGGAAGACATGGCTTGGCAGTTCGGTCTGGACTGTTCCCATGAGGCACAGGGTCAAGACTGATTTGCATATGGCTATGTCTGAACTGGGGTGGCGTGGTGAAGCAAAATAACGATGGATTAAACCCAGATCTGTGACTGGGGGTGAATGTTTGCCAATGTGCAGCATTCCGTCCATCATCTTGTGTGTTTTGCATTTCGCCATAAGTGGGAAGGGTATGCCCAGACGTGGGTCCCGTGCTCACTACGCCACTGGAGTCAAGCTATCCTGGCTGATGAAGGCTGATAGCCTGAAACCGGTCCTAGGATGCTTGATTCCGGTCCAGGGAAGACATGGCTTGGCAGTTCGGTCTGGACTGTTCCCATGAGGCACAGGGTCAAGACTGATTTGCATATGGCTATGTCTGAACTGGGGTGGCGTGGTGAAGCAAAATAACGATGGATTAAACCCAGATCTGTGACTGGGGGTGAATGTTTGCCAATGTGCAGCATTCCGTCCATCATCTTGTGTGTTTTGCAGGAGTGTGGGGTAACCTACAAGTTTACCACTCCTTACCACCCCCAAGGAAATGGGTTGGTTGAAAGGTTCAACCGAACCCTCAAAGGCATGATTATGGGTCTTGAGGAACCTATGAGGCGTAAGTGGGACGTCCTCTTACGATGCCTGCTCTTTGCTTACCGTGAGGTGCCACAGAAATCTCTAGGGTTCAGCCCCTTTGAGCTTCTCTATGGACACCCCGTGAGAGGACCTCTAAGTTTGGTCAAAGAAGGCTGGGAGCAATCTCCCAGGAAACCTCCCCAGGATGTATACAGTTACATGCTGGCCTTTAGGAACCAAACTAGGCGTTTCAGGCCACTCGCTGAGGCGAATCTGGAAGCCAGCCAGGAGGAGATGAAGCGGTGGTACGACCAGAATGCCACTCTGGTAGAGCTTCAGCCTGGTCAGAAAGTGTGGGTCATGGCCCCAGTGGAGCCCTGCGCACTGCAGGATAAGTGGACCGGACCCTTTGAGGTTGTAGAGTGCAAAAGTCCGGTTACCTACTTGGTGGACTTGCGGTCTCCCAGGAATCCCTTGAGGGTCTTGCATGTCAACCGCCTGAAGCCCCACTTGGAGAGGTCCCAAGTGGGCATGCTCTTAGCGACAGATGCTGGGATGGAGGAGGAGACCGAGCCTGTTCCTGACCTCCTGTCAGCAACAGAGCAAGATGGGTCAGTGGATGGTGTCAACATCTCTTCCACCCTGACCCCTGAGCAACAGAATGACTGTCGCCAGTTGCTGGGGCAGTTTTCTGATCTGTTCTCCCTGGTTCCCGGTGTCACAGATTGGTGCATCCATGATGTGGACACTGGGGACAGTACACCTGTGAAGCACAAAACTTACAGGGTGACAGCTTGCATCAAGGAGGAGGTCTCCAAAATGCTTGCGTTAGGGGTGATTGAGTCCTCTAACAGTCCTTGGGCCAGCCCAGTGGTCTTGGTCCCAAAGGCTGCCGCACCGGGTACCACACCAGAACTCCGGTTCTGTGTGGACTACCGAGGGCTCAATTCAGTCACCAGGACTGACGCGCACCCCATCCCCAGAGCTGATGAGCTCATAGATCGGCTATGGGCTGCCCGGTACTTCAGCACGTTTGACTTGACGTCTGGGTACTGGCAGATCGCCTTGACTGATGGGGCAAGAGAGAGGTCAGCATTCTCCACACCAGATGGGCACTACCACTTCCGGGTGATGCCCTTTGGGATGAAGAATGCCCCTGCCACCTTCCAGAGGTTGGTCAACCAGGTGTTGGCTGGACTGGACTCGTTCAGTGCCGCCTACCTGGATGACATCGCAGTGTTCAGCGCCAGTTGGGAAGAACATCTGCGCCACCTCTGGGAAGTGTTGATGGCACTGCGGAGAGCAGGCCTCACGATCAAGGCGAGTAAGTGCCAGATCGGGCAGGGTTCCGTGGTGTACTTGGGACACCAGGTGGGGAGCGGCCAGGTGGCGCCCCTACAACCCAAAATTGAAACCATCCTGAATTGGGAACCCCCCAAAACCCAGACAGAGGTGAGAGCCTTCTCAGGACTCACGGGTTACTACAGGAGGTTTGTCAAGGGGTATGGCAGCATTGTTGCACCCCTGACAGAGCTGACTTCCAAGAAGCAGCCCAAGAAAGTGATTTGGACTGGCACCTGTCAGAAAGCTTTTGAGGCCCTGAAAACTGCCATGTGCACGGCGCCCGTGCTCCTGGCACCCAACTTCTCCAAAGAGTTCGTAGTACAAACAGACGCTTCAGAGCATGGTGTGGGGGCTGTTCTGTCACAGATGAATGAGGAGGGCCTAGATCAACCCGTAGCCTTCATAAGTAGGAGGTTACTATCACGGGAACAGAGGTGGTGTGCTATTGAGCGTGAGGCATTTGCTGTGGTCTGGGCACTGAAGAAGCTGAGACCATACCTGTTTGGGACTCCCTTCCGGGTCCAGACAGACCACAGGCCCCTCAGATGGTTGATGCAGATGAGGGGTGAGAATCCAAAGCTGTTGAGGTGGTCAATTTCCCTACAGGGGATGGATTTCACGGTGGACCACCGCGCTGGTACAGAACACGCCAATGCTGATGGTCTGTCCAGATTTTTCCGCCTTAGTGAAGAGAACTCCCCTGAGGTAGGGTAGTTCTCCCCACATTTCAGCTGGAGGGGACACGTGTTAGACCTGGCATCCTTGGCGTGGGTCTCCCTTCCATTTTGTTATGATGCCTCCTATGTTATTGATCTGTTTTTGCTGGTGTTAGATGCTTTGGGCACTGTGCCACTGCTATTCAGTGCCACAGTGCAAGTGCTCCCTATGATAAATTGTGTGATGGATTAGTGACTCCATGATTGGATGATTGGTTTACTTGTCAGTCCCTAGTACAGTGCACTCAGTGTGCCCAGGGCTTGTAAATCCAATGCCGCTGGTGGGCTTGCAGCACTGGTTGTGCCACCCACAGAAGCGGCTTGTAAAATGTGTCTCAGGCCTGCCATTGCAGAGCCTGTGTGCAGCCTAGGGCTGCCATGTCGACTTGGTGAGTACACCCACTTACCAGTCCCTAAACCTTCCCTTTACTGCATGTTGGTCACCCCTAAAGCAGGCCCTAGGGCAGGGTGCATTGTAAGTATAAGGTAGGACATGCCCTGGTGTGTGTGGCATGTCCTAATAGTGAATTACAGCCATTTTCGTTTTTCACTATTGCAAGGCTACCTACTCCCCATAGGCCAGAATGGGCAGACTGACTATTACACCTTATAGTCAGAACTGACCCAGGGAACATGGTAGAAAAACGAATTTAGTATGCCTGAACTCAGAATGATAAAATACATCTTTTAGTGAAGTTGGTTTTAACATTCTGTGTTTGAAAATACCACTTTTAGAAAGTGGGTATTTTCTTGCCTAAACTTCCAAGCCTGCCTCTGCTAGGTTGTGTATTCCTTGTCTGGAGATTGAGTGACAGGGGCTGGGGGTGGCTACAGGAGACAGGGTGAGTCAGCACAGGGCTGAATAGAAAGATCTGCATCCAGAGTGGAGGGAGGAGTTGCACCTGGGTCGGAATAGGGCTGTGCCTGTCTTCCACAATGCTGGCTCCACCTCCTGCCGGGCGGCTGAGCACTCTGCCCCACATTCTGAAAGGAAAGAAGGAGTCAGAAAAACAAAGTGCTCCAGGACTGACCAGAACTGGTTTTGGACTAGGCAGAGGCCTCTCTGCCTTCAGAGAACAAAGAAAAACTGTGTATAAAAAGGGGACCCAGACCCCTAGGAAATTAGATCACTTTGGGAAACAAGAAGAAACCTTTGCTGAGGAGCGGAACCAAGAAGAAACTGAGGAGAAGACTATCCCTAAGCTAGAGGGATCTGCCTGCAGTGGTTGCCTGACTGCCAAAGGAAGGAGAAAGGACTTTGTGTGCACTTTTATTCAACTTGTGAAGGATCTCCAAGGGCTTGAGAAAAGAGCTTGCCTCCTGCTGAAGTCTCAGGGACAACAGACTTCAACCACCAGCTCCCCAAGAATCCTTTGGAAGTGCCTGTTGCTGTTTTGGGCCTTCTGAAGGGACTGCGTGTCGCAAGGAGCTGGAAGCGCGACTCAAGAGGGAGAAGCGTGTCGCCGTCGCAGCCGCTGCCGTCGCATCACGGAGATGATGCCGCTGTAGCTGTCGCATTGCACCGCATCTCGAGAAACGTCCCGCAACCCTGAAGAAGCGTGTCGCCGTCGCAGCCGCTGCCGTCGCATCGTAGATGTCGCCGCTGTAGCTGTCGCATTGCACCGCATCAGGAGAAGAGTCTCGCAACGAGGAAGAAGCGTGTCACCGTCGCAGCCGCTGCCGTCGCATCGTAGATGTCACCGCTGTAGCTGTCGCATTGCACCGCATCGAGAGAAGCGCCTCCCATCCACGGAGAAGCGTGCCGCCGTCGGAGCTGCTGCCGTCGCATCACGAAACAAGGGTGTCGCCGCTGCAGTCGTCGCATCGAGCGGAAGCGTCTCGCAACGTCGGAGAAGAGTGTCGCCGCCAAAGCCGCTGTCGTCGCATCACGGAACAAGGGTGTCGCTGCTGCAGCTGACGCATCGAGTCGAGACTTCTCGCAACATCGGAGAAGCGTGCCGCATCAGGAAGAACTTGACGTCTTTATTTCTTTGCACCAGAACTTTGTCGCATCTCCATCTCTGCAACACTTTCGTTGTAGAAACGTGACGCATCGTAAGGTACATTGACTCAAAGTGTCGCATTTTA
This sequence comes from Calotriton arnoldi, assembly GCA_963921515.1. Taxonomy (NCBI): domain Eukaryota; kingdom Metazoa; phylum Chordata; class Amphibia; order Caudata; family Salamandridae; genus Calotriton; species Calotriton arnoldi. The sequence continues at coordinate 1,974,983 of CAWUFW010000278.1, forward strand.
AGATCTGAAAAGAACTAAGCTAAACCTACCATTTTAAGTACAGTATTGTGGATTTTTGTCGTTTATGGTCTTGTGTTAAAACTATATAAAGAATACTTATTTTTTATATAAACCTGGTGTGGTGTCCATCTGTAGTGTTGTCACTAGATTACTGTATGTGTTCACAAATGCTTTACACACTGCCTCTGAGATAAGCCTGTCTGCTCGTGCCAAGCTACCAAGGGGGTGAGCAGGAGTTATTTTAGGAGTGTACCCCCTTACCCTGACTAGAGGCAAGGGTCCCTATTTGTCACAAGTACCTACCTGTGCCAACTAGAGACCCCCAATTCTAACACTCGGGTATTGATTCAATACTCGAACCGCTGTCCAAATTCTGCGACCATTTTCTACAGCCATTGGTCAACCTCTTCCTACCTGAAGGACACAGCTGACGTTTTACGTCTCATGACAGAGATTCAACACACTAACGACATCAATCTGTTGATTACCCTTGATGTGGAAGCCCTCTATACCAACATCCCCCAGAGGGCCACCTTGGGTGTGATAGAGGAGATATTTAACAGTACCAACTGGGACTCTTCCACTCTTAGCAGTTTCGTTCTCGAATGAGCTACACTCGCACTCACAGAAAATTTCTTCGAGTTTAAGGGCCAACTCTACCACCAGACCCAAGGTACTTCCATGGGAAGTACCTTCGCCCCGAGTATAGCATGTTTATACATGGCAACTTTTGAAGAGAACTTAATCTTCAAAGATTCAAACCCCTACCGCACCAATCTTCTCCTTTGGAAGAGGTTTATTGATGACATTGTCATTTTCTGGTCAGGCAATATGAGTACCTGCAAAGAATTCTGTAACTGGATTAATACCTTAAACCCCCTACTTGAGGTTTACCAGTTCTATATCTCACACTCAGATCCCTTTCCTTGACCTCACCATCAAATTGACAAATGGCAACCTCAGCACAACAGTCTACAGAAAACCTACAGACCGCAACAGCCTGTTGTTATTTAGTAGCCACCATCCACGTTCGTTAAAGGAGAACTTACCCTTTGGTCAATTTTTGAGGCTGCGAAGAAATTGTAGCAGCCTAGAGGATTACAAAACTGAGGCAGACAAGCTGGCTATTAATTTGAGCAGCGAGAATACCCACAACGTAACATTGCGCTCTCCAAAGAAAAAGAGCTAGGAACAACAATCGCGAGGCTCTACTTGAACCTAGAGAGAAAGAACAAACTGACATTCTCACATGTGTTACCACCTACACACCTGATTCCAACAAAATCAGGAATGTGATTAAAAAACACTGGGGCATATTGAACACAGGGTCCTTGGAACTAGACATTCCTAGATTTGCATTCAAGCGCACGAAGAATCTTAAAGATATGTTAATACATACGAGACCTAAGCCACAGAAAGAGATGTCACAACGGCAATTGTGGGACTTGCCGCCAGTTCAGGGCCACTACCCATGCGGAACTTGCACAGTATGTGCATTCACGTGCACACACTAACTGCAATACATCCAACTGTATCTATATGATCACCTGCCCATGTGATCTAAAGTATATAGGTATGACCACCAGATCTGTGAAAACACGCATCACAGAACATCGTAGTAATTTCCAATGTCACAAGCTCAACACAAAAATGTGTACACATTTTTCCCAACTTCAACATTCACCTGACTCCCTGCGATGGGTAATACTAGAGGCGTACCCCAAGATTAACAAAGGTGCACTGTTTGCGAAAGAACAGAGATGGGTCTATCGTTTATCAACCAGCACACAAGGGTTGAATGAAGATATTCCCTGGAGCACATTAAACACTTGACACACTTAGAAACCGATAATGCAAAACGTTTTGTCATGCAAGTACAAATAAACTAACCCCAGAGTATGTATTAGCACTACCCCAAACCATACATGAGGTAATACAGCAGCGCAAACCATAGAGTGATTCACACCACCGACACAAATATGGACTATATCAAGGTCTAAGTTTCTCAAATATGTGGCATACACGACCACATAAAACCAGTTTTCCCTTGTCTCGATATTAGGAACAGCATACCTTTTGTATCTTCATTATTGTTAGGGCATGTATGCTGGATACCTTTTGTATCTTCTTCTCATATGGAAACCCACATTGTTTGGAAGAAGTTCTTAGCCCTGTAACTCATGCTTAAGGAACTTGACCTAAAGTTTGGATCCTGCATTAATCATAAGGACTATAAATGGCCAAACTAAAGAATTCCATGACCCAGTAGAATTTAAACTTTGACTAAAAAATACAGGAGCCCACCATTCCAAAATAGAAACCCCTCAGCCCTCTTTGATGTGAAACAAATCCAAGTGGTGACTACCGTTATTAAAAGAAGAGGGACAGATAGAGAGCCGGATCGAGAGACTTTACGCCATGCCAAATGAATAGGGATAAATCACGATCCTTGCTCATACCTTAAATTCTAAACTAAGTGGGCCATGTACCTACTCGCCGAAGGGACGAATGCACCATAGGGACCTCTTTATCATGCTAAACTAAATACCCTCACCGTTTATGACTCCTCAAATTATACATAGGGTGGAGACTGGCTTCCTGGTAGTCTCTACTATCGGACCCAAAGGATAATCACTAGGCCTCACTAGACGGCTTTAGACATAAGAACTGACAAATTCATATTCTTACAATCATACTGCAGACAAACTCACCGGCATCCTACAATCTGCTGCTGTACGAGACTGTCACTTTCACCACTCCTACACCCAATCCAACCCACCCCAACTCCGATAGAGGAGAGTTATGACACAGCATCGCATGTGGATCTAAATATCTGGTTACTCAATGTCAGTGGCATGACCCACTTCATTAAGCGTAAAAAGGCTTTTACTTTCTACAATTTAATAGGCCTGACATTGCGCTAATACAGGAAACCCACCTTAGCACTCTAGAATCTACAAAAATTTAATGTGATGGGGGCGTGGCTTACCGCCCACAGAAGATGGTGGTGTCCCTGTGAAGCTCCTCAGACTGCTTCACTCTACAGGGATATGGACATTGCCTCAATAGCCATGAGGTGATGTACTGCCCACGATTATTTCTTTTGATGCCGATATCGGCGGAGCACCTCTTTTTCCTAAGAGAAGCCTGCGCTTTTTGAATAGAACAGAGTGACTTTGCGGGTCCCGGAGCGGCTTTGCGCTTGATGGTAAATACTCCCTAAATGTATTTGAAGTACCTTCAAGCACCTTTCTATGCCTAGATAAAAAATGTGGGGATGCTTCAACATGATTCTCACCTATAATTCAGGCAAGTGTGGCCTCCCCCTCTGACTGGAGATTTTGCCCTGACTAAAACTATTTCTCCCTAAGAATGTGATCATTTTACTAACTTTTCTCTGCTGCATGAATGCCCTATTGGCCTGTGAGCAACTCCTACTGCAGTTTCACTGCCTGGGTATTCCATTTGCGACTGCTTCATCTTGTTTTTCACCTATATAATAAGCAAGAGTCGCTTTCCTCTTTCAATGGAAATTTTGCCTTGACTAAACTTATCTTCATTTCAAGAATGTGGGCATTACAATAAGTTACTTCTGCTGCATGAGTTATTTCCTCTGTATACCTCGTTTTTCTTTCTCTCAGGAGTGGTGTTCTCTTAGTTTTGTCTCCCCCTTACTCTCAATAGGGTCCGCAAGCGTCCACCTCTCAATTATAACCTACTATTCCTCTGCATATCCTCGCAAACCACCCCTGTACATTGGCAAACTTGCAAGACTTAAACAGCCTCTAAAGAATTCGCCTATCAAGTATTTCAAATATCCTACTGTAGTCCAGCAGCATATTATAATGGAGGACCCCTGTTCTACACACAGAGGCAATTCCTCTGCTTCATCTTCCTCTTCTACCTCAATTCCTACACAACTTAATCCAAACAAGAAGTCAACCAAATGACTTATAAAAGACCTGCCATCTCCCACAAAACCTTCTCCCACTGCTTCAATCGATCTTCTGTTGGAGGAGATAAGGGACCTGCGCCCTTATTTGGAAGAGACAAACACTAAACTACAATCTCTCGGTGACCGGTGGTCTCACATGGAAAAAAGGATGTCTACAGCGGAACACCAAATTACAACCCTCAACGAAACCTCCCTCCTAGTAAATAAACTCTTTTCAAACACACGTCCTCACCCTACAGAAGCATGTTGAGGTTCTTGAAAACCAAAACAGGATGAACAACCTACAAATTTATGGTCTCCCGGAGAGGACAGAGGCAACGTTAAGTTAGCGAGCGCGAACAAGAATTTGCATCCCCTAGCGCAATTTTCAGGTCCTGGAACGCCTCCCGGCGAGAATTTCTCAATGCGGGTAGTTGCGGCAGGTCGAGGCTGTTCACCTTGAGAAAGCTGCCGCACAGTTAGAAAATCTATACGAGCGACAGAAAAAAGAAGCACCCTCTGTCGCCCCGTGGTGCTGTTTGTGCTGATTTTACAGTGCGAAACAAGCACCCGGTGCTAAAAAATCAGCACGAGCAGCGCAATGCGCCGAATTCCACCCACTCACAAAACTCAACGGAATCTCGCTGACTTTTTATGAAACTCTGCGAGTTCCTCCCACCTCTACTAATTAGCTACATCACAAAGGAACAGGTCAAGCCTGCTTTCTGTTATGTTGCTATATGGTGTAACAGGAGTGCATAGCCACCAAAAAGCTTGGGCCTAGGGAAAAGAGCCCTGGCTTCACTTCCTTTGTGAATGCACTGAGGGTAGCTAGGGTGGTAACTACAGTGCGCAGCTTTTTAAAACAACATTTGCATGTCTCCGTTTGTGTTTTATTGTGTGGCAAGTGTGATTGAATGTTTATATGTGCGGTTACTATTTTTTAAATGCAGACTTATTTATTGCCTCAAACAGTAATTGTTCTGCAGTAACATGTAGATAGAAAGATAGGAGATAGATTTTGTTTATACAATAACGCATACATTGGTCACATAAGATGGTGAGAGCCATTCCTCTGAAAAAGTCACTCTCTCACTAATGCCAATTAGTCCCTCTCCTTTTTCAGGATCTTTTCCCTGCCTGTATGTTCAACAGTGATTGGTTGGTGCTTTACAAAATGAATGTGCAGTTAATCTATAGTTCTGGACTGTGGAACAGAAAGCCTTTCAAGGATCTTTCCCATGGACCATTGCACATATGAGTCCTATAAGCACTCACTGCATCTTGCCTCATGGTACAGAGTACCCCATCTATAATTTGGTGATCCTGGCACTGATACCTCCCCATGTTTACGACTTTGGTTTAGCCAGCAAAAAAAAAAAAAAATGAATTTATCAATCATTAATTTTTTTATATGGAATAAAAGTCGAATTGGAGTAAGTATGGAACCGCAAAATTTTTTTTCAAGCAAGGGAAATGTCATAAAATACATAAGAAGCAGAAAAACACAACTTTCTCATGAATTCAACCATCCATAAATAACACCCACTAGTTATCGATCTGCACATATAGCCAAGTGCTTTTCTGTCTGTTTTTGTCTGTCTCTTACTCGATAAAATTTCTATGACCCCGCACCATAAAATTTAAAGACAGTGGCATGGGAGAACCATTATAAAGTGCTGGCTACCCTGCCCCATAACATCTTTGCTTACTCCATCACATTTAGAGGTTTAGGAAGACACCAACATGTGATCTGGTGAGCTTTCCCCCTCTGGGCCTCCAGGTAATCGAAATCGGGCAAAGGCCTGAACCCACAGGGGACTAGAGGGGCCGGAGCGAAAACCCCGCCAAGGCCCGGGAAAAAGGGTGCACCAGGAAGGATGAGGGCACAAAAAAAGATGCCAGGAAATAGCACCCCTGGCTGAGAGGGGAGGCAGGGTGGGGTAAGAAGTGCCAAACAGACAAGAAAGGGTGCAAAACAAAAGCCGCCAATAGAAGGGCGAGTTGCTTACTGAATATCAGCCCCAGAGGGGGTTTTTGTCATTTAAATGAAGGCTGCAGCAGCCGGGACCTTACATTCATTGGGCGGCCGGGCAGCAGTATTGTGAAAAACCCACACCTAAAAAACAAGAGCCCAGAAATTGTCACAGGCTGGGCAGCAGGGAAGGTGTGCGGAAAGGAGCTCAAGGATGATGGGGAAGGGGGGCATGGCTTGACACGCCGCAAGATGGCCGCGACTCGGTGAACCTCCGCACCGCGACCGAGACCTTCATTTCTCTGGAGCGGCAATTCCTTTCCATTCTTGTCATGCAGCGGAGTTCCTGAACGCGTGGACACGGGGGCTCAGGTAGCGTGCTTTTTTGGCTTCAATTAAGCCTTTTTTTTTTAACCTGTTTCCCCCGCGCCGTGTTCACCTCATAATTGCCGGTTGCTGCCGCCATTTTAAGCTCTTTGGAATGTGGTGATGAACTTTATTGAATAGCGCCAACGCGCCCTAATGGCTATTTTTTCTGGCATAAACATTTTTTCAAGTGGGCTCTCACAACCTTTTTAAAAGCGCTTTGGCTAAATTAACCCCTGTATTGCCTCTTCTAGTATTTCTGCAACCTGTGGCTCCACTAGATGTGTTCTCCTCATGGGCTTCATCTGCTTTTGAATTTTCTCTGCTGCCCAGTGTTTTCAAATGTACTATTTCTCAACAAGAGTTGCTAGAGTGGCTTCTAGCTGCTTTTTCTTCAGATTCTGGATTTTCTTCGGTTCTTCGATACTGTGATACGCACTGGATATCTGGTTTTCTTCTGTAACTGTGGTACTTTACGCAACATATCCTCTGTTAATTCTACATGGAGTCTCCCTACAACTCCACTCAAGGGTACCTCTGTGATCATGTCTTCCCTCCGCAAAGACTCCACTAACACAGCCTCAAAAAGACAAAGGAAGGAGCCTTGCTCTCCCAAAAAATCTCCTTTACCTTTAACGCTAGAGGACCTCATGGAGGAAATAAAACTTTTGAAACCTTTTGTCATTGACACTAATGCTACTCTTCAGAGTCTAGTCTTGAGGCTAGAGTGTCGGTGGTGGCTCAAATGATTAGCGATGCTCAAGACGTGCCTCCTAAGGTTGACGCTATGTCCAAGGAAATAGCTCTCCTCGAACAACAAACGGAGGACTTGGGAAATCGCAATAGGCACAATAGCCTTCGAATTTATGGTAGCCTTGAAGGGGAGGAGGGATCTGACATGCTCGCTTTCCTCAAAATTCATATTCCTAAACTAGTTGGTCTTAAGGAAAGCACTACTCTTAGCCTGCAACGTGCTCACCGCATTGGACCCAAACATGGAGGATCCTCTTCTGCTTCGTCATCCAGCCGCTCCAGAGGGATAATTGGCCTTTTTTGGAATATACTGAACTGTTAATGGTTCTCTCAGCGGCCAAGCAGAGAAAGCAGATGCTATGGTCTGGCCAGAGGGTTTTCTTCTCTCAAGATGTGGCTCGTGCTACCGCCGCTCGCTGTAAGGAGTTTCTTTCCTTTCGTCCTGCTCTTTGCTCCATGAATGCCAGATATGGGCTAGTGCATCCCTGTTTTTTAAAAGTTTCCTATAAGGAAAGGTCTTATTCATTCGACCGCCCTGAGGACTTAAGACAGTTTATTTTTCGCCACAAGGGTGAAGACATGGAATTCGGAAAATCCTGAGTATGGACTCATTTAACATGTTTCTGTTACTTCTCACATAACCCTTGTTTTTATCCCACAGAAACAACTAGTTTTTGTCTTTGTTTTCTTGTTTCATATGCAAATGTTGCAGGTCTGCTCTTTTAGATTGCATTCTCGTAACTATTTTTTTTTTTTTGCAATCTCTTTCTTACAGGTGTCTCTTATCTAACACAGATACCCTTCCTTGATGTTTCCCACCTCCCTGTGCCTCCCTTCCTAGCCCTAATGTTCATAGTTCCTCTCCATATGTTGGTAAGTGTTATTCCCTTTATTAAATTTGCTCATTTTTTTTTTACCATTTAATTTTTATTTTATTTTTAAAGTTTTATATAGCGCGAACCAGATCCCAAAGGATATCAGAGCGCTTTACATGAGGATCAAATGAGTCAACAAGTTACAGAATACAACCGTTACCAGAGCATAGTAAAACACAGGCAAAGAAACAATGTTACGGGAATTCGTCAGGAATAGCAAGAGTAACAGAGATCATGGAGACACGAAACGGGGAGACGAGGAAAACAATGTCAGATGTCCAGCTGGGTAGGTGACGGCCAGGGGCCAGACTCCTCTATAGCTGCATGGGACAGCTCCACTGGGCATCGCCAAGGTTGCTCGGGCTCCGCAGTTGGTGAAAACAGTTTTGGTGTCTACATCAGCTGGATCAGCGAGTTGCAGGATACATGGTTACGAAGTATGATTCAAGAAACCCAGAGGAGGGAAGAGGGGGAGGGAAGGAGACACAAGGAGAACATTGTCAGATGACCGGCTGGGTAGGTGACGGCCAGGGGGCCAACTCCTCTATAGCTGAAAAGGACAGCTCCACCGGGCATAGGCCAAGGTTGCTCGGGCTCCGCGGAAGGTACAAGTAGTTTTGACATCTACATCAGTAGAGTCAGTGAGTTACAGGTTACATAGTAAAATCAGTATGAATCAGAGAGTCACAGAGGGAGGAGGAGGGGGAGGGAAGGAGACGCAAACAGGGAGACCCGTTTGGGTAGGTGACGGCCAAGGGGCCAGACTCCTCTATAGCTGCATAGGGCAGCTCCACCGGGCATCTGCCAAGGTTGCTCAGGCTCTTGGGAAAGAAACACAAAGGGGAAACGAGGAAAACAATGTCAGATGACCGGCTGGGTAAGTGACAACCGAGGGGGTGAGACCAGGGCCAGACTCCTCTCTAGCTGCATGAGACAGCTCCACCGGACATCGGCCAATGTTGCTCGTATTAGCGAAAAGCACAATGGGACGCATCCTAATGATAGAATAATACCATAGTATGTAGTACTAGGGCGAGGCGTAGTAGAGGCAGCATGAGGGTAAGGAGGGAAGGGGGAAAAATAGGAAAAGGGGAGCAGATCAGGACAGATAAGTGACCGGCAAGGATCAATAGTCACAACATCCCAAGAAATAGGTGATAGGGATGAAAGTGAGAGGGGTGTAGTGTAGTGTAGGGAATTGGGACCGGTAGTCTCAACAACACGGTACACTGCGACAGAGAAAGGTGGGAGGAGGGAAAGAGACCTGGGGGGGAGGGGGTGGTGTTGGGGGTGAAGGTCAGTCCGTCAAACAAACATGGAGCAGTCCATCGGTAGAGACAACGTTCAGGTCGCCCCGATGGGATCCGGCGGAGAAGAGGAAGTACAGAGGACTCCAAAATGGCGGATCCGGGTCCTGGGCACCAAAAGAAAATAAACCCAAAAAGCGGGATACATACTAAAAACCAAGTCCTAACACTAGGAGAGTTGGATCCAAGACGGAGCAGGGAGGGGGATGCAGTCAGAGAATCATGGGGGGAGGCGGGCTGGAGATCATCGAAGAACACATGGGAGCACATCAAGGTTTTAACCCGTTGCGTGCGTCCGTCGGCCAACGGCCGTCGCGAGCACTACCTCTGTAGTGCTGCGAACGTCCGTTGGCCGACGCGGCCCCGCCCACTCCGCTAAACCGCCGCACCGTGGCGGAATTGCCGCCGCGGTTAAGCGGTTAAACAGATCCAGGTGTAAACAAACATGGGGGAGGCGTTTGCTTTCAGGCTCCTCTCGATGGCTTCGGTGACACGGTTGCTAGGTGGCGTGCGGGCTGCAAGTGCGGGGAAACAATTTCCGACTTGAGGAATCTTTTCGTACCGTTACCAGGCAACACCGTGTCAGCGTGGCACCTCGAGAAATGTTCATGAGTCGTTTCCAGAGTTCCCTCGTGTGAATGGCACAAGCGCAACCGCAGGATTAATGGCATAAGCGGCTTCGTGGCAGTGAAGTAGAGGCTGTAGATTCAGGGCTCCCAGGATCAATCCGTGCCGGCAATCCCTGTCGGGCACCGAGTTCCGGCCCAGATAGAGGGCAGCAGAGCAGGCTGCAGAGAGGTGCCGGAGACCAAATGGTGCCGGTGGTCGCAGCCCCTCTGTCGGAAAAGGGCGAGCACGACGATACTCCAGGGAGTTGATGAAAAAGATCCACCGACCAGGTGCTGCCCTCAGAGCTCCGGTCAGGTCCTCCGGGGCAGGGATGACTATAGCAGGCAGGTGCTCGAGGCTGAACTTCTCAGGTCCGCGGGGAAGTCCTGGCCGATGGCGCCTGCATAGCGGGTAACCCCCCAGCGCCCGGAGATCTCAATCTTCAGGAGGCAGGCATGGGAATCAGGAGAGCCGACAAAGTCACCCAATGGCTCGCCGCCGTGGGCCTCTGCCTTCCGGCAGCAGATTAGCCACGGAGCAGGAGATCAGCTGAGCAGTGCCGGGGACCGGGCAGTGTAGGCACCGACCGGTGCAGCGGCGGCAGTCGATCCGGGTAAGTTGGCTGTTGAGATCCGCTTCCGTGGTATGATTCAGAAGGGTGCGCGGTCCAGTTCAGGGGGCAGGCGGGTGGACGGCCAGTGAGGTAGTTTTTACGGGGATAACTACCAAATTGTTAATCCCCAAACCGGGAGCTCCTCGGGAGGCTCCTACCCGGCGGCCATCTTGAACGTCCCTTGAATATAAAGCTATAAAAATACTAACCATTTGGGAATGTGGGCCACTTTTTTGGGAGTGCCTGGGCCAAATTGTGATCTCAATCCGACCCTGACAACAAGAATTTAATCATCGGATTTAACTCCGCTCTTTATTTCTTCCTAATTGTCGCTGCATATTCTATTATAATCATATTCATCTCTCCTTTATAGTGGTCTCTGTCATTTTTCCTTGACTTCGCTGTTTCTGTCGTCTGTCTTCCTTTCTGCGTGTCCCCGCCTCTCCATGGTGTCTCTTTCATACTGTCATGGTATTTTGTCTACTTTGACTGAGGTCTTTTGGCTTCCTGTCAACTTATCTTCCTCTATCACTTTCACTTCCTCTTCTTCCCTTTCTCTTTTCTATCTTGGTTTTTTATTTCTTGTACTCTTTATTTTTTGAGTTGTAATTCCTTTCTTTCCTCCTTTTTCTCCAATTTTTTAATCTCAAATCTATGTCTTCTACTTTTCATATCTAGGAATGTACATTTTTAATATTTGCTTCTGGGACTTACTTTCACAGCAATTTTACCTCTATGTCTGCTTAATACTTTTGCATGCTGACTTCATACAGTTATCAATTTTAGAATGTTCATGGTTAATTGTAATGTTCTCTCTTCCTCATTATGACTGACAATGTTTGTATAGTGTCTTGGAATGTGAAGGGTCTTTGTAACCCCATTAAGAAACAGAGAGTACTCACTCATTTATCTAGATTAAAATGTAAGATTGCAATGTTACAAGAAACACATCTTAATGAAAATGATATCTCCTCTCTTAAAAAGCAGTGGGTGGGGCACATATTTTGCTCTCCAGCCAAGGAAAGAAAAAACGGAGTGGTGACACTATTCCACAAATCCCTTTCCCTAACCATAGAAAAGGAGGAAAGGGACGCTGATGGAAGATGGCTTCTTCTTCACCTAGTTATTAATGGTTCCCCTATCTCTCTCCTTAACATTTACGGTCCTACTGGTTTAGAGTACAAGAAATAAAAAACCAAGATAGAAAAGAGAAAGGGAAGAAGAGGAAGTGAAAGTGATAGAGGAAGATAAGTTGACAGGAAGCCAAAAGACCTCAGTCAAAGTAGACAAAATACCATGACAGTATGAAAGAGACACCATGGAGAGGCGGGGACACGCAGAAAGGAAGACAGACGACAGAAACAGCGAAGTCAAGGAAAAATGACAGAGACCACTATAAAGGAGAGATGAATATGATTATAATAGAATATGCAGCGACAATTAGGAAGAAATAAAGAGCGGAGTTAAATCCGATGATTAAATTCTTGTTGTCAGGGTCGGATTGAGATCACAATTTGGCCCAGGCACTCCCAAAAAAGTGGCCCACATTCCCAAATGGTTAGTATTTTTATAGCTTAGGGCTTGCACCTTTGTCCAAGTAGGGACCCTTCTTCCTAGTCAGGGTAAGGGTTGTTACACTCGTGAAGTAACCCCTGCTCACCCTCGTGGTAGCTTGGCACGAGCAGTCAGGCTTAATTCAGAGGCAGTGTGTAAAGCATTTGCACATAACCAACAGTAATACAGTGTAAGCACTACAAACGGACACCACACCAGTTTAGAAAAATAACCAATATTTTATATACTCAAGACAAGACCAATTACGACAAAAATCCACAATACTATACTTTACGAATGAATACTTGATACGTTAACTTCTTCTTTGCAGGAATAGCACAAAAGCAAAGTTCGTACGAGTCGGTAGCTCCGTCCGAGCCTACCGTGATGCTGAAAACCACAGAGTCTAACAGTTCCAGCCGACCGCGTCGATACGGGCCAGCAGAGTCGTGAACAGACTCGGTTACAGTACCTTTCTCGTTGTGGCTGGTACGGAGTGTACGAGCCGGTCGGCGTTCGTCGCGGGTTGCGGTGCAAGACGGAGCGATGCAAGGTGCGGTGTCCCTCGATGCGGTGCAGGCAGCGGCTCGATGAGCGTCGTGCAGACGGAGTCGGTGAGTCCAAGGCGTGCGATGCAGGGTGAGACGATGCTCGGTGCGGTGCTGACAGGTTGCGATGCAGGCGACCTAGCCAGAGTGCGGGAGCTGGCGTCGGACAGCGGTGCGAGTCGGAGCGGTGCGTCGCAGACGTGCGAGCGGTGCCCCAACTGCGGTGCGGTCACGACTCTTGAGCCAGTTGCAGCGACCTCGTCGGTTGGGTCCGGTTGGTTCAGTGAAGCGATGCGATGCGAACTGCGGTGCCCACAGGTCACGGTGCAAGCAGCGGCTCGATGTTGGCGGCGTCGGACGTCGCCCACGGTGAGACCAGGGTTGCGATGCGAAGCGGGGCGATGCGGTCTGCGGTGCAAACAGGTCACCGGCCAGGGATGGATTCGGTTGACGGAGTCGGTTGCGGTTCCCTTCCTCTGTGGCAACTGAAACAGCGTTCCAGAAGCGGTACCCAGAGGCTTGTGAAGTCTTTGTAGTCCCTGAGACTTCTTAACAGGAGGCCAGCTCGGTTTCAGGCCCTTGGAGATACTCAGCACAAGTTTATAGAAAGTTCAGTCCAGTCCTTTCACTGCCCAAGGCAGAAGCAGCAGCTGCAGGCCAACCCAACAAAGCAACAACACAGCAAAGGGGCAGTACTCCTCCTGGCAGCTCTTCCAGCTCTTCGTCTTGGCAGGTTCCTTGATTCCAGCGAGATCTAAATTCATGGGGTCAGGGCCCCAATATTTATATCCCAAATTCCTTTGTTCTCTGAAGGCAGAGAGGCCTTTGCCTAGTCCAAACCAGTTCTGGAGCACTTTGTTGATAAGTCTCCGTCCCTTCTTTCAGTGAGTAGGCCAGGGACATCAGACGCACCACAGGAGGTGGAGCCAGCATTGTGGAGGGAAGGCACTGTCCTATTCAGGGCCCAGGTGCGACCCCTCCCACCCATCTACATGTAGATCTTGCTATTCAGCCCTGTGCTGACTCACCCTGTCTCCTGGCATCCCCCAGCCCCTGTCACTCACACTCCAGACAAGGAATACACAACCTCGCAGAGGCAGGCTTGGATGGTTAGACAAGAAAATACCCACTTTCTAAAAGTGGTATTTTCAAACACAGAATGTTAAAACCAACTTCACTAAAAGATGCATTTTATCATTCTGAGTCCAGGCATACTAAACTCGAATTTCTACCATGTTCCCGGGGTCAGTTAGGATTATAAACTGTAATAATCAAAACTGCCCGTTCTGGCCTAGGGGGAACAGGTAGCCTTGCAATAGTGAAAAACGAACTAGGCTGTAATTCACTATCAGGACATGCCGCACACACCAGGGCATGTCCTACCTTTCGCGTACAACGCACCCTGCCCACAGGGGTACCTTGGGCCTACCTTAGGGGTGACTAACATGTAGCAAAGGGAAGGTTTAGGGACTTGCAAGTGTGTGCACTTGCCAAGTCGACATGGCAGCCCCAGGCTGCGCACAGGCTTTGCGATGGCAGGCCCGAGTTACACTTTACGGGCTGTTTGCGTGGGTGGCAGAATCCAGTGCTGCAGCCCACCAACAGCATTTGGTCTATAGGCCCTGGCACTCGCAGTGCACTTTACAAGGGACTGACACATAAACCAAATAGGCCAATCATGGAAACGCCAATCCATAACGCATTTTATACAGGAGCACTTGCACTTTCCCGCTGGACCGCAGTGAGGAAAGTGCGCAGAATCATTACACCAGCAAAAACAGAGTCAAAACCGGGAGGTCAGAAAGCAAAAAGTCAGGGGAAACACGCCAAAAGATGCCAAGTCTAACATAAAGCTATAAAAATACTAACCATTTGGGAATGTGGGCCACTTTTTTGGGAGTGCCTGGGCCAAATTGTGATCTCAATCCGACCCTGGCAACAAGAATTTAATCATCGGATTTAACTCCGCTCTTTATTTCTTCCTAATTGTCGCTGCATATTCTATTATAATCATATTCATCTCTCCTTTATAGTGGTCTCTGTCATTTTTCCTTGACTTCGCTGTTTCTGTCGTCTGTCTTCCTTTCTGCGTGTCCCCGCCTCTCCATGGTGTCTCTTTCATACTGTCATGGTATTTTGTCTACTTTGACTGAGGTCTTTTGGCTTCCTGTCAACTTATCTTCCTCTATCACTTTCACTTCCTCTTCTTCCCTTTCTCTTTTCTATCTTGGTTTTTTATTTCTTGTACTCTTTATTTTTTGAGTTGTAATTCCTTTCTTTCCTCCTTTTTCTCCAATTTTTTAATCTCAAATCTATGTCTTCTACTTTTCATATCTAGGAATGTACATTTTTAATATTTGCTTCTGGGACTTACTTTCACAGCAATTTTACCTCTATGTCTGCTTAATACTTTTGCATGCTGACTTCATACAGTTATCAATTTTAGAATGTTCATGGTTAATTGTAATGTTCTCTCTTCCTCATTATGACTGACAATGTTCGTATAGTGTCTTGGAATGTGAAGGGTCTTCGTAACCCCATTAAGAAACAGAGAGTACTCACTCATTTATCTAGATTAAAATGTAAGATTGCAATGTTACAAGAAACACATCTTAATGAAAATGATATCTCCTCTCTTAAAAAGCAGTGGGTGGGGCACATATTTTGCTCTCCAGCCAAGGAAAGAAAAACGGAGTGGTGACACTATTCCACAAATCCCTTTCCCTAACCATAGAAAAGGAGGAAAGGGACGCTGATGGAAGATGGCTTCTTCTTCACCTAGTTATTAATGGTTCCCCTATCTCTCTCCTTAACATTTACGGTCCTACTGGTTTAGATTCACAGTTTTGGCAATCTATGTCACCTGTCTTGCATTCCTGTTCAAATTCTAATTTCCTGGTGGGGGGGACTGTAATCAGGTTATGGATCCCTTCATTGATAGGAAATCCACCTCCAGATATATCCCCAATAAAATGCAAAAATCCTTTACAAGCATTATCCACTCAAGTGGTTTGGCCGATGCTTGGAGAATATATAACCCAGATAGTCTAGAATTTACTTTTTATTCTCCCACACATAACTTCAAATCTAGAATTGATTAATTTTTTTGACTCCCCAACTTCTCTCTAACCTAACTCATGCCGATATTGGTTCCATACTTATTTCTGACCATGCACCGGTTATCACTGATTTAGATCTCCCCTCTGAATCCTCCAAACCTCGTAGATGGCTCTTTAATATCTATTTACTTAAGGATCCCATCTTTATAGAACGCTTTAAAGGCTTTTTATCAGAATTTTTTCTTATCAACATTAGCCCGGACATACTATTTCATACTGTTTGGGACGCTTTCAAAGCGACAGCCAGAGGTTTTATTATCGATTACGTGGCAGCCAAGAAGAGAACTCTTCTTAAGGAATCTTCTTCCTTATTATCCTCTATTAAACAACTCGAGCATGCATATTATTCTTCTAATAACGATGACACTCTCAGACAGCTAGTGCAGGCTAAATTAAATTTCAACAGGAAATGGACTGAAGAAGCCTCAGGGACCTTGCTAAAGATCAACTCAAAATTCTACGGTAGACGCAATAGAGCTGGTAAATTGTTAGCGAACTATTTGAAAGTCAAATCCCAGAAATCCAAAATAGCGAACATCATTCATGACAAAGGTATTAATCACCTTAAGGATGAAGAGATACTGCAATGCTTCACAGATTTTTATAAGAATTTATATACACCTGAGTCTTCTCCTCGCAAACCGATTTGGATTCGTTTTTTGATTCTCTACCCCTTTGTTCCTCCCCTTCTCCTGATTGTTCCTTTTTGGATCAAGACTTGTCCCTTTCAGAGATCAAGTTAGCCTTAGCTCAGTTACCTAAAGATAAAGCTCCTGGCCCTGATGGCTTTACAGCTGAATTTTATTCATGCTTTTCACAGATTCTTCTTCCTCATCTCCTATCCCTTTTTCAGCATTTTGTTTCTCATAATGAGGCTTGTGGTACCTTTCTAGAAGCTATGGTCTGTTTAATCCCGAAAAAGGATAAAGATCTTTCATTTTGCGCCAACTATCGTCCAATTTCTCTAATAAACTTGAATTGCAAAATTTTTGCTAAGGTGCTGGCTTGTCGCATCAATCAGGTAATTCCAGACCTGATCGCCCCGAACAGACTGGTTTTGTCAAGGGCAGAACTTTAGCAGATAATTCCAGAACCTTTTCAAATATTATTCACCTTGCATCCAAGAGTATCTCGCCTTTGGCAGCCGTCACCTTCGATACTGAAAAAGCTTTTGATCGCCTTCACTGGCTTTTTATGATGTGGGCACTAAAATGGCATGATTTCGGCCCTGTTTTTATGTCCTATATAAGTCTGCTCTACTCCTCCCCTACTACCTCGGTTTTTGTTAATGGTTCTCAATCCTCTTATTTCACTTTGTAAAGGGGCACTCATCAAGGTTGCCCTCTTTCTCCATTGCTTTTTATTTTATCCCTAGAACCTTTTCTTCATTCCTTACGACATTCTTCCTTATTTATTAATCCAATTAAATCAAATTCACGGCTTATGCGGATGACATATTGTTATATGTCTCTGATCCCCTTGTTTCTTTACCGGCTTTCAACGATATCCTATCGTCTTACGCCAACTTGTCAGGTTACAAGTTAAATTTGACAAAGTCTGAAGTTCGCCCACTAAACAAATATTGCTTAAAAAGCATGTTCGCTGATACTGGTTTCAAATGGATCCCAAATTACGTTACTTGTTTGTGGATTAAATATTCCCCTTCAATTTCTAAAACTGTTCTACTTAATTTGGAAGATGTTTCTCTAAAAGTGCTTCATATGTCAGAGAAATGATCACCCTTATATCTATTGTGGTTGGGTAGATTGGACACAATCAAAATGATGATGCTTCCTGTTATTAATTTCTATCTGCCCATGTTACCAGTGAGGCTTCCGTTAAGGTTCTTTAAAATGCTTAATAGTACTTTAAGTAAATTCCTATGGAATAACCAGAGAGCTCTCATTTCTTTGTCCTCTTTATCCGCCCCTAAAGATCGGGGTGGTGTCAATTTTCTTAACTTCCGTCAGTACCACTCTTCTTTTCTAATACTTCAAGTTTTACCTTATCTTTCTCCCTCGGAAACAGCTTTTATATCGGTTTGGCATAAATTGGAGGATTCCCTGATTCATCCCCTTCCTTTTTCTTCACTAGTTAATTTTCCGCATCCCCCTCGCTCTTTTAAGTCCCCAACCATTTCACATTTTATATCGATCTTTTACCTGGTCCTTACCAAATCTCTCTCTCCTTTGCAAATGTTTCTTGACTCCTCTTTATGGCATAACAAATCCATTAAAATCTCTAATCGTACTATCTTCTGGAAGGATTGGGTAGCCAGGGGGATAATCCAAGTTAAACATTTGTTTCAAGGTGCATATTTTCTTTCTTCGCAGGAAATTCAGTCCAAATACGATCTGCCTGCTACTTCCCTTTTCAAGTATGATTCTTTAAGAGTGCTCTTAACTCAGCAGTACTCTCTTTTCTCTCGTTCTTCTTCTACTCCACCAGACCCCCTATCAGAACCGTTATCTACCTCCCCGTCCGGTCGAGCATCCCACATTTACAAATATCTTAATTTTTCCCTTCCTAACCACCCTAAGAGTAAGGTCGAACTTATGTGGGAATCAGACTTACAACACACCCTTTCTGTACACACCTGGAACTCTATATGGTCACGTGTGCAACACACTTCCTGTAATGCTAGCACCACTCAAACTTTATATTACTTTTATCAAAGGTTGTTTTTGACCCCATTATCTATCTCCAAATTAAGGGGTCTATTACGATGGCGGTCGGATGCCTGCCGCCCGGCCGGCGGTGGCAACCGCCGGACCTGCGGCGGACATCCGCCGCGATTGCAAGCCAGAAAACCGCTGGTCAGATTAGGATGGCGGTGGTGACCGCGGTGGTGGGAAATTCCGACCGCCGCTTATCCGCTGGTTGCCATCCGCACTCCGCCCTGCGGACGGAGAAGGACCGGGATAATGGTGGCGGTGCAGGGCAGGCTCCGCCGGCATGATCATGATGCCGGCGGTAGCCAGCCTTTCCTCAGCGGTCAGACCGCCATGGAAAGGCATGCGGTGATTGTCTTCCGGGGGCCCGTTGCGGGCCCCCAATGTTTTGTGGGGGGTGTGGGTGCACTGGGGGGGTACCCATGGTCCCCCCTACATGTCCCTGAACCAGGTGGCAGGCACTGTGCAGTGCCTGCCACGCAGTGCAGGGAAATGCAGGACATGCTCATTTGGACATCGCTGCGGTGCTGCGGGCAGCAGCAACCGCCGCAATGTTAAGGCCCGCGATCCGACTGCCGCGGTCGTATTTCGAGCAAGGAACATCCTAATGCGACCGGCGGTTATGTCGCGGGCCTTGCGTGCGGTCTTTTCCCGTTACCATGGCAGTCGGGGAGGTTTTCCGACCGCCATCGTAATAGGCCCCATAGTTCTGGTATATCCCCTAACTGTTGGACTTGTCAAAACACTCCTGGTACATATTTACATTCCTTTTTTCTCTGTCCCAACATTACTTCTTTCTGGACACATGTTTGTAAATCAAACTTCTCCATTTGCTCTATTAATTTTTCTTTTGATATTTATTCCTTATTTCTGGGTAGCTACTCTGTAAAGTGGTTTGGTGCTAACAAGTTGGGTACTTTTGTGAATTTGTTACTGGCCATTGGCATTCAAGTAATTACTTCTAATTGGAAAGATGTCACTAAGGTCACCTTCTCTGGCTGGTGGAGCCTTCTCTGTTATCACCATAGACTGGATAGAGCTTCTGCCACTACCTCTCATCAACTTCTTCGCCTTCTGGTCTCCACTCACTAATTATTTATCATCGCCTACAATACGTAACAAAGCCAGTACTTTTGTTTTTCAACCTCAATGAATACTGAGAAGTGTTCTTTTTATATCGTTATTAGCTATTTGAATTTTTTACAGTGCCTGTTATTGCACTTTTTTTCAGAATATATTTGAGCTAGATATTGATCTTTCTTTTATTTTTCCTCTCTCTATCTTTTCTTCTTTTTTCTCCATAAAATGTAAAATGCTAAATTGCTAAAGTACATATTTTTGTAATATTGTTCCTAGTTTTTGTTTTTGCCTTTTATAACTGTAATCATATCAGGTTTTCATTCTGCCATGGACTAGTCCATTGGACTTTATTTGTAATGTTCTTACAATTGTTGCTGTAATGTACCTCTGTTCTAACTTATTTCAATAAAGCTTTGTTAAACTAAAAAAAAAAAAGGATGATGGGGAAGACACACCCGACATGGTGGGGTGGCAGGACTTCTTACCTTAGGATGCCTTACAGCAGGGTAAGAGAGTCAGTGAAGGGGGTAAACGAAACACGGCGCTCACAGCAGGACTCAACGAACAATCAAAGGTGGAGAGATAAGCCTAGAAGGGTTGAAAGGAGTACCCCCCATACACAAAAGAAGGAATGCCAGTGCAAAGACTCAATTTCCTCAAAAACCGTTAGATTGATTTATGGCTAGTTGATTTATGATTGACAAGTGATGACAAGGAAGCAATGCAGGATGTGATTTATGGTCCTACCGATTTATTGTGCATCATAAAAATGACAAAGTGAGTTATGACAGATTGTCAAGAATGATTTATGGCCTGAATGGGTCATAGAAATGCCAAAGTGATTTATGATAGGCCCGTCACAAATGATTTATGGCCCCTAATAGAAGACACGGAAGGGAGCTTTGCTGTAAATCAATGTTTGATAAACCGCTGCCAATATTTCCCACCTACCAAAGATTTCAATGTGTACCATTGTTTTGGGAGTAGACCGCAAGCAGGGTTTTTGTCGTCCCTCCCTAGTTAGGTTGCCCTGTCTGACACACTAGTGACTGAAACATGGCCTCCAGCTGGTAAATTTCACAGCATTCGCTGGTGCTTGGGCAATTGCAATGAAGGCTTTAGAGAACACTTGTGGATTTCTAAATATGGCAGCTAGACCTCCTTCAGGAGAGCAGAGGCCATAACCTGATGGGTTTGGGGGTTAGGCAGCAACATCTAAATGAGCCTGTAAGTCTCTGACCATTGCCACACATTTCTGCCCCATTGTTGCCTCTGGCTCCTACCTCGCTCTCTCACCTTCCTCAGCCACACAGCACCTGCTACCACTTTAAACCTACACTTTTATTTTAGCATAACAGGTTTTTGTAAGTAAGCAAGGCATTTTTTTATAATTCTGCATATAACCAGGAAAGCCATTTATTGGAGAAACATGCTATTGAAGTTAAGATGCCGCAGTAAGTTGTAGATCATAGAAGTCAATAAATGTATAGATGACAATGACTTATGCTGCATTGTACTTATTTTTAATAATACAGAAAAAGCATTAAATACAAAAACAGATGTTTATGTTGATTTTACAGACAGCCTTAATATGTTTTATGTCTCTGCAATGTTTGTTTGCAATGCTCCCCTGTGTACGTATATTCTTAATGAATGTATATATTTATGTTATATTTTACTGCAAGATAAAGTGACGCTCAGTGAGGGAAGCCACTCGCAGAACAAACCTGACTAACTGATCTACGTACAACTTCCCAGTTCGTCTCTGTAATGGTATGGTCGACTCCTGATCAAAAGAGGGGCATGCAAATCATGTCTTTGGAGCACAAGTACTGCAGTCGTCGATGCTGCAGTTGTTTAGCCGATGATTCAAGATGAAGGAGCTGAGCTTCCACATTCTAGATCTGCTCTAGAACCTCGAGCCGATGGTACTTTTTCTTAGCATGAAAGCGTGGAGGGGAGAGAATTTGTTAGCGGTTCAAACATTTCAATTTTAATTCACTATGACTCTTAAGAATCACAGACTACCGAATGAGGTTAGTTGATTTATTACAAAGCCAAAAATAACTGAACGTACTGGCACCTCAAGACGAGGGTGTAGAAATACATTGGGATTAATACAAAGCCAAATCTACGAATGAAGTTAAGGCGGTGCAACATGCACAAGATAATTAGTTCAAGAATCAGGATACAAAAGATTAGGGAACAAACATCCAAGTTCGTGGGAATAAAGCATTAATCTGTCCCTACACTAGCACTACCGTGACATCCCTAATTAAGCATTTTGCGGGGCAGGATCAGTTAAGGTGCCAGCGTGTGGAGTCTTCCTTAGAAGTCTCCCCACATTGGTTGGTTCAAGCAGCATGAAACTACAGACCTCGTTCTAAGATGTTCTCTCTCTCTCTCTCTCTCTCTCTCTCTCTCGGCAGAGAAGAAGTGCCCTGGGCTCTTTCCTTAGTTATGATACATCAATAGCACAGGTGGCGTCCCAGGATCCTTTACGGGTCACGCCATCTGGTCAGGCCACATCCTCATAGGTACTTTTCCATTGGGCAGCGATGCTCCTGAGCTTGGTGAGACGACCTTGATTCCTAGGCTCTCTCTGTGAGAAAATACAACAGTTCTCCATTATCAGTATCAATGCTCAATGTATCCCCTTCTCTCCTTGCCTAACTCCCAAAACAAAGACATTATTCTAACTAACAAGGAGGATTCTTCCACATGCAACAGAAACGTGATAAAAAATTGAATCCAACGTGCACATGAAATACAATTATTAATTCTAATGCGAGAGCTTCCAGGGAAAATGCATTTCAGGCCTACACAATTAAGCAAACATTAGAAAGATGGCACATAGACATTACGATTTTGCATATAAAATAAACACACTTTCTCAATATTATTGCGTATGTCTAAATTAACACGTTACAGAAGCACATTTACTACATGACTAATTGTCAGCGGTATACACAAATTCTGCACGTTAATGATTTCAGCTAGTTACATCTGGTTGCTACGTTGATTTCTTCACGTTTACATTAAAGTGTCCTAAAATACATCACGATTCATATTATTACAATTCACATTCTAATGTCTCATGTTAATACAACGAAAGAATATATGTGGATGCGGACTACTCGTGATTATGATACACCCCTGCAAATGAAAAATGGATTTTGTGCTACATCAAAGATGTATGTTTACTTGTACTCCTAAGGAGAAGTCTGACTGGAATGGTAATAACCGATCAAACTACTGACTCTAAAGTGTCTGCCCCGTCTTTCGTTTCATTAGTTGAGTTAAAAATGTATGGCCCAGATTAGCATTGTATTGGTAATTGAAATGCTGTCATTTCGCACTTAGAGTAACCGAAACTGAGTAGACTGGAAATTGTATGATGCAAAATGACCCCGAGATAATTATTCCCCGGCCTACGGAATGGGGGGGGGAATACTGGTGAAATCTTTGCTACCGTGCTGATGATCTCTGCAGGCAATTCCCCATTTATGGGCCTTTTTTCCATGGACAAAATCCACCAACTTTGACCTGTCGAATTTAGACCCGGAAATTCATGGCTTAATACCACAGAATTCCAAATTCCTGATTTGGCCAGTAACAGGAAATACAAGCTGAACTGGAAAATCAAAGGCGCTTATAAGTAGAGGCAGTGTGTTATGTGCTGATCTGACACTTTGTAAAAATGTCAGTGTCGCCACCCAAAAAGCCCCTGACCCCACTGCCTGTACACTCTGTCAAAGTTACAGTTAGACCTCAAATCCTGATTGGTGACTCGAACACTAACGCTCTCTATATAAACAGGATCGGACTGCGGCAGAAAATAAATCTGGCACCAGAATAAAAGTGGCCCCTATTAGCGAATGTGATAGCTTAAAAAGTGGCCCATATTTGCAAATTGGGGCCGTTTTCAAATTGTAAAGACATGCTGTGTAGCTGTTGCAGGGTATGGGAGGCTGCATGCATTTGTGCTTGCTGCAGGCAGCGTGTATGGTAATATCAGGGAATTAAACTATAATAACCGGACCAGCAGACCATAAAACAGGCTACAACCAGACAAACAAGCATGGTAATACATCGGTGTTGCCTATGTATTGAATAAAGAGCTGTTTTTATCAATCATGGTCCGGGCGAATGAAAGAACTCCCCGACAGATAACACAGGAGTGCAGAGGATGTGGCGCAGTGGCCAGTGCTGCTGACTGGAGAGCTGAGATCCCGGTTTGAGTCTCGGCTGTGCCCTGCAAGGTCTTGTTATTCTATGCAAATCACTTAATCTCTCTGGGTGATAAATTGTTACATAAATATGCTGCAATAGTAAAAGGCAAAACTTTATAAAAACATAATTCCACCAAAGCAGATGTTAACAGTATTTTGGCAGCAGGAAACTGATAAGAGAAGCAGACAGGGAACAAGCATTGGTAAATGCAGGAACATATGCTACAGCCAATAGAAATGGAGGAAAGGTAAGTGGCACGCACAGGAACCAGTGAGATGCCAGGAAACAGAGGAGGCGGGATGTAAGTCCCTTTTAAGTTTATATTAAAAACAAGCATTGGTAACGCATCGGTTTCGCCTCTGTAATGAAAAAAGAGCTGTTTTTATCAATCATCTGGAAGAAGGAATGAGCTTCCTGACAGATATCACGGGAGTGGAGAGGATGTGGTGCAGCAGGCAGAGCTGCTGCCTCGAGAGGTGGGGATCCAGTTCGAGTCTCAGCAGTGCTGCGCAACATCCTGTGATTCTATGAAAATCACTTAATCTCTCCGGGTGATAAATTGTTATATAAATATGCTGCAAGAGTAAAAGGCAAACCTTTAAGGAAATATAGTTCCACCAAAGCAGATGTTAACAGTATTTTGGCCATGGAAACTGATAAGAGAAGCAGAGGAGAAACAAGCATTGGTAAATGGAAGAACATATGCTACAGGCAATAGAAATGGAGGAAAGGTAAGTGGCACGCACAGGAACCAATGAGAAGCCAGGAAAAAGAGGAGGTGGGATGTATGTCCCTTGTAAGTTTATATTAAAAACAATAGATTTCTCAAGCACAGTGCAAGCGATGTGCAGGTGAAACCTAAAAACTGGCTCCCACTCGGACCAGTCAAACCAGCCCTTTAAGGCACTGCCTGATTGCTCTATAGGCCTGTCTGACCCTGCATATGACGATTTTCAGGTGAAGAGGATTGACGCCTTGCCTTTTTTTCCTGAGCTCAATAGAGGTTATATCTTTTCCAAGTAGTAGTTTCATCAAACCTTCAGTTCTAAGAGGTCCACTATCCATGCCTGTAATTACACAATTAGCAACAGCTTGTTAATTGTTTCCAATTACCACCCGAAACTGAATGGCACTGGATTTGACTGCTTCATCTAATTCGGTATAGACATGATTCATCCATAACCATGCCTAATAGTAGTGGTATCATTGCCCTTTCACGAATCTCTACTAACAACTGGCGAGCTTTGTGTGATGCGAACACTAGAAAATGCTTTTGATATAGTTTGTCCGCAGCGCCCACTGGGCAGGGGGACAGTGCTAGTTTTCTGTGCAATCCCAGCTATCTCATTACTCATAAATTTCGCTAGATGGCGCTCAGACAGTACACCATCGACTCAACTACTTTTATTTCCAGCCTTTGAGCAGGATGTTTCATTCTCTGATGATTAAACACATAACTAAGACTGGAGGATCATTTGATCAGTCATAACAACAGAGGCCATAAACATTAACGAATGTCGTCATATTTATGCTGCCTCTACCAATTAAATTGCTTGCTCTTGAGCAACTTCCTTATCGATGAAGACAAAATGGACGACAGCAGCCACTGATCTTAAACAAATGTGCAGGAGACCCAACATTTTTAAGACATATGGGGTAGCAGATATTGTTTCAGCCCCACACTCTCCCTCCAGGCCCTGTTTGACGTTCAGCGAATTCTTGTTGATGGTTGCCGTGGCAACATTTCCCCTAAGTATTTGACCAATGCTCTCATTGTGAGTGCTAATGCTACATAAGAAACGTTTTAAGTTCTCGAGATGTTTGCATCTGTTACTCTCACTATAATATGTGGTCATTCGGAGAGAGACAGCTAAATAAATATATATATATATATATATATAGACAGTCTTTGTGTTCAGGTTCAGTGTACTTCAAGCCAAAATTCATATACCTATCCTTCATCCCAATGAAGTAAAGAATTGATAACTTAATTTGGCTAACAAAGTCATTTATCTGTAAACTTTCATGAATGTATTATTTCTGGTCTCCAGGCATTTCCCAAATGAGGATTTAAGAGAAACAAGCACAACATTTTTTGCCCAGTCTGTCTGTTCGACCACCACCTATAAATTATCTTAAGGAAAGCCCGCCAAGCAGTCTTAGTTTAATGTAACACTGTATAGTCAGATTTTTATATTTTAAATTCTTACCGCAGGGTCACACAGAGAGAGAGAATGCATTTATCAATTACATATAGACTGTATCCTAAGAAAACAGAATCATCAATCTCTGTAGCAATGTTTATTTTCCTACACGCAAAACACAAACATCATGCCTTAACAAACATGTATTTTTGTAAATATATTTGCGCCTGATTTAAACAAAAGACATTACAGTGCTTAGTTTGTGAAAGAAAGAGTGTCAGTTCAATTAAATGTCGGTACACCGAATACCAAGGCTGGTAGTCTTAAATCTAGTTCAGACCTCTTTAATCCACTACCTGACGCTATCTGCCCTTTTATCTATTTTTTTTTTTTTTTTTTGCAAGTTCCTGCTTTCTCCTTTTGAGACGAGCTTGCCGTTTTTTTCTCCCACTGTCTTTCCGATCTGTGTATGTTCCCGTCTCTTGCGTTGGTAGCAAATAATATCTGATGCGGAAAAATAAGTGCTGGTACCCAAAAATAAGCGATGGTGGCCCCAACCAGCACCTGCTGGCTAAAATTAATCACTGTTTGTAATTCTCAAACGTTTTCCAAATGCTCTGTCACAGCCTCAGATTTGCAAGCATTCTCCTGGACAACGTTTGTGAATACCATTGTATCATGCAAATATATACACATATATTTTTCATGAGAACATCTTCAGCACTAATGCTATTTTTCCCATGGAAAAATCCTTTCCTTTAATTCCCCACCAACTTTGGGGGCGTTCCTTTCCCCTTCAAATCCAGGAAACGTATTTACTCCTGCCTTAACAACAGTAAATCTTTTCTAGATAGATACATTTTTTATTGTTTCAAGTTATTTAAAACCATCACAATATAAAAGACACCAATGATAAACAATTAAAATCGCAAGGGAACAGAAAATGTCCTGTTTAGAATCATCACGCTTACTTCTATCCATTTAATACATCATAAAGGCACCTGTTCATCATTGAGTCTTTGAACATTCGGATCCAAAAAAGAAGGCAGCCACCAACCTGAGGATCGTTCGAGAACAGGCGCCGATGGTAACCGATCGAGACAGATGAGGACATAGGCTATTATTTACGGTGACAGCTGCATTCGAAATGTGTTTAATAAGGTGCATGTTGCTGTGTCTTTTGACCAGTAGGGCCCGTGGTGGGAGTGCTGCCGGGCACTGACGTGGGGCGGAGGAGGGGCAGGGTGGGGGGTAGTAAACTACGGATTACGGCCGATTAGAGGTAAGTAAACATATAAATAAATAAAACGAATTTCGTTGCGGGCGCTGCATCGCATTTGGCGATGCAGCGCGCGCAACGAAATTCGTTTTATTTATATGTTTACTTACCTCTAATCGGCCGTAATCCGTAGTTTACTACCCCCACCCTGCCCCTGCCCCTCCCCGCCCCACGTCAGCGCCCGGCAGCACTCCCACCACGGGCCGCTACTGCTTTTGACCCAAGGATTCGACTCACTCAGATCCTTACTGTCCTAGAGCTGCCTTTTCTTGAGCCCATTGCTACCATGGTTCTTCCGTAGTGAAAGGACCAGTGAGTCAGTTGGAGTGAGTACTCAAAATGAGTTTGATAAACAAATGACATCTAACATGGTGATTTAAACGCGCTCTATTAAGGCGCAGCCGGTAGCTATGGTGCAGCCTGTACTCAGTTTTGAGTAAAATATTGGTTTCGGCTTGTTCTAATAGTACAATTCTTATGGGATGGAAAAGGGTCAGCCGTGAATTGACTTGAATAGATTAAGCCAGCCCAGCCCTGACCCTGCCACTACGAGCCACACCGGTTTTGCCTCATCGCATTGACATAGATGACACTGCCTCAAATGGATAGAAGGACGGGAATTTCCACTTTTAGCAGCCCACAGTGCACGATTTCAGCAGTTTGAGGGCTTCTCTGAAGAATTTCACACATCTGACTGATAGCTGCACGGCAGCCCCTCTCAGACATGCAGAAATGGCTGTGTTGCATTGTGTTATTCCCAGGTGGCGGAACAACAGTTTCAGCCAATAACACCTTAAGCTGTTTAAGGCAGGACAAACACAGACCACATGCACCAGAGACTCCTTATAGTTACACATATGGCAGTTGTGTTCTGAGTATCCGGTTAAATGCCCAAAATTATGGCCTTTTAAGGGGATAAAACCGCATCTCAGACTCATGAGTTCTTTCTTGAAGTGCAGTTTCATGGGGCTAGATAAGTATAATGCTCTCCCCTGTTCTTGGTACAAAGTGACCTTTTCTAGATTTGGACGGGGTTTACAAAAGAATTTGTGACTACCCAAATCGTGAAAAATTGTGGATGTTCACAGATATGCAGCTGTAAAGTGGTGGTGTTTGGAAGAAAACCAAGAGAGTTGTTCCAGGTAAACAAGTTACTCTTTATTCTAGTCTTGAGGCGGAAATCACGGGAGTGCATCTCTCCCCAGCGAAGTTCAGAGTGCATCTGGCTGTTACATGCATTCTGAATTCGTTAAGGAGAAACTGCCGCACGAGATATACATTTTTAACTCTAAACATGTTATTGTCAGCACAAGCCGCGCTGGTACTAATAGATGTAACAGAACCATATGGGACAAGGTGATGAACATAGAAAACACACTGTAATCATGACATCATAAGCATCATTACATCATCCCCCTTCTTATAAAGACAACTTAATACATAAAAAAAATCTCTAAATCTAGAGAGCAAAGAACAATTACATGGAGATCTGGAAGTTCCAGAGCAAGCTTCTTTACTCCAAGGACCTTGCTGCAAATGAACATCTTGTTGCAAAGAGGGTTCACCCAAATGTGAACTGACAAGTGGGGTATGAAGAGATATGACATGTGAAGTGGACTCATTGGATAAACCAGTGATTGGTTTGTTGTCAGACGGAGAACCTAAGGAGAAATGAGAGCAATTAAAATTATCTTCTTCAGATAAATTCTTGGATAACAGAATCTTAGCTTCCTGGTCAGGTGACAGCTTGACAACCACTCTTTTGTTCCACCACCCTTTCTATCCAAAAAGAGTGAAACTTTTGCAGTTTTCAGAACTTGTACAGGTAGTGAAAACTTTGAAGCACCCTTTTTTACTCTGTTGGGTTTCTTAACCATGACCCAATCACCTACTTGAAAGTCATGTTGTAGATAGGTATGCTTAGGGTCAAAGTGTTGCTTCTGTATCTAATTTTTCTGTATCAACACATTCTTTCTCATTTTCTGTTTATCAGCACAAGCTAAACATGAAACATTCTGTTTTTTTAACTCTTTTACCCAATCTGGACACATGTTACCTTTGGGATCTCTTTTCCTAAGAAGTCTAAAAGGTGAAATCCCCGTAGTTGAATGTGGAGTAGTTGCGTAAGACCAAATTTTCTTTTTTTAAGGAACTCTTCAACAGGTAAGTTGCAAGCTAAGGCAGATTGTATTTCCTCCTTCACAAATCTATTCATTCTTTCAACTACACCATTGGAAGAAGGCGAATACAAAGCAACTCTTAGATGTTTTATATTGTGACGTAAAAGAAAATCTTGCATATTACAAGAAGTAAATTGTGTGGCATTGTCTGTAACTATTTCCTTAGGGAACCCTTCTGAACTTGAATACCCTGGACAAGAAATTAATCACAGACATCGTGTTGGGAGAGGTACAGAATTAAAATTGTACGCATTTTGAAAAGTAGTCTATCAAGACCATGGTATACCTCTTGTCACTGGGTAATAATTCAAAGGGACCAGCAAAATCAAGCACTAGTTTTGACCAAGCTTCTTCTGGAACAGGCACAGTATGTAGAGGGGTTTTAACAACTTTCCAATGCTTATCAGAAACTAGACAGGTCTGGCAATTAGCTATCCATTGAGATACATCTTTATCCTCAGCAGGCCGCCAAAAGTGTTCTTTCAACTTTCCTGCAGTACCTCCAACTCCTAAGTGACCTTCATGGGCTGCTTCAAAGATTTTAAAACAAAATGAAACAGGAGGAACACACAGATCTCCTCGCATGAGTATGTTTTCTACAGTAGATAGTTCTTCTGAAATTTGAGCAAAGGATTTTAAAGGAGCAGGTAAAGAACGTTCTTTGGGCCAACCAGTGACCACCATGATTTTAGCAGACTGAAAGATCTTATCTTATTCAGAAGCATCAAGCCAGTCCTTGTGTGTAACCAAGGTTCTGGAACCAAACATGTCTTCAATATTAGCGACAACACAGTCAATATAATCAAACATTGGGGTCATTACGATGGCGGAAGGATCGCCACCGCCAGCCATGCTGTGGCGGGCCTTCCGCCAGCGGACCGCGATTTTCCCCCGCCACATTACGATGGCAGGAGGATCCAGACTGCGACCGTGGCGGACGCAAAGACCGTCCGCCACGGAACCGCCACAGGCAATCGTTCCGATTGCCTGGCGGAGCGGTCTGCATCCATAAAATGGTGGCGGTGCCTAGCAGGCACCGTCCGCCAAATTAGGATGCTGTCTTTAGCCAGCCATTCTGTGGCAGGTAAACCGCCATTGAAAGGCTGGCGGGGATTGGTTTTGGGGGCCCGTTGCGGGCCCCCCTTGTGTCTGGGGGTGGTGTTTGTGCACTGGGGGGGTACCATTCACTGCACCAAGTGGCAGGCACCGTGTGGCGCCTGCCACGTAGTGCAGTGAAATGCACAACATGCATTTTGAACATCGCGGCGGGTGCTGCAGTCAGCAGCACCCGCCGCAATGTTAAAGTGCAAAATGAGACCGCCAGGGTGGCGGTCGCATCCTAATTGGGTGTGCGGACCCGCCGCATGTATTGCGGACGGTCCCGGTCACCACCACTATGGCGAACGGACTCCAGTCCGTCCGCCATCGTAATCGGCCCCTTAGTTTCTGAGCAATTGTCTGTTAGTGGTAA
This sequence comes from Calotriton arnoldi, assembly GCA_963921515.1. Taxonomy (NCBI): domain Eukaryota; kingdom Metazoa; phylum Chordata; class Amphibia; order Caudata; family Salamandridae; genus Calotriton; species Calotriton arnoldi. The sequence goes on from CAWUFW010000278.1 coordinate 2,005,695, forward strand.
TCTAGATAGGCAATCTGCTCTGACATTATGACCACCTGGAATGTATTTCGTAACAAAGTTGTATTCGTGTAAGCGAGATAAAATGCGAACTAGCCTTGAAGAGGCTTTGCCTGTACTATTACCATTTAGGAGGTGTAATAGTGGTTTGTGATCAGTATACATGTCAAAAGATGTACCCCATATACAAGTTTTAAATTTCTGCTCTGCCCAAGAGCAAGCAAGAGCCTCTCTTTCTATGGTGCGATAATTGGATTCTGCAACAGTTACAGACCTAGAAGCAAAGCCTATGGTGTGCTCTTTACCACCAACCCATTGACACAAGATAGCACCTAACCCATATTGACAAGCATCCACAGAAATGAAAGTCTTGTGGCCTGGAGAGAAAGAAGACAATGCAGCGGCATCAATAATTAACTTTTTAATTTCATCAAACGCCTTGTAAGCTTCTTGATTCCAGATAAAACATGAATTCTTTTTAAGTAGAGAACTTAAAGGTTGAACTGCTTGGGCATATCCTGCAATGAATCTAGAGTAATATTCTGTCATACGTAGGAATGACTTTAAGCAGTCCTTATCTTTAGGTGTGGGAACTTAAGCAATGGCCTGTGTGAGCGACAATTTGGGTTTGATACCTGAAGGGGAAATGGTGTGACCTAAATACTCAAGTGAATGTGCGAAAGATTTGCATTTATCACTGCCTAATGTGACACCAACATCCTTAAATGTGCTCAGGACTTTTTTGAGTGTAGTCATGTGTTCTGCTTTGGTCTTTGGAAAAATCAGGGCATCATCTTGGTATGCTTGTACACCATCAATTCCCTTAAGTATATGGTCCATGAACTTCTGAAATACGCTAGTCGCAGAAGCCAATCCGAAAGGGTAATCTCAAGAATTTATAAGCTCCAAAAGGAATAACAAAAGTTAGTAGAAATGGGAGACAGTGGGATCTGATGGTAGGCTGACCGAAGTGTAAAAAACATTGAGCCACTAATACCTTCCAGAAAATCCTGGATTTTAGGCAGAGGATGGCAGTCTACCACAATATTTTTATTAAGTGTGCGTAAATCCGCACACAAGCGAATGTCTCTATACCTTTTTCGAACAATTACAATGGGACTGACCCATTCTGAGGAATCAATGGCCTCAATGATACCTTCAGAAACCAGTTTGTCAAGTAGCTTTTTGAGATCTTCCCTCACAGTCTATGGTATCGACCTAGGTTTGTGGGAGATGGGAATGGCATTATGTTTCAATTTGATCAAATGTTCAAACTTGTTTATTTTGCCTATACCAGTACTAAAAACTTCAGGAAATTCAGTTATAACCGTTTATACATCTTCATCCACGCACTCCGAAATCAAAGATACCATTACATCATTAAGTTGCACAGGACTGTCCGAACCAGGTACCAATTTGAGTCCCATTTTAGCTAAATCTTGCCACCCCACAATAGTCTTTCCTTTTATGGCAACATAAACTTTGGTGAATACCTTTCATCCTAAACAAGTTATGTTTTCAAAGAAAAATCCAAGCATGTCAATTTCTTTATCACCGTAAGCGTTTGGAATAATATCAGTGTGCTCAAGGATGATGTGTGAAGCCAATGTTTCTTGAATAAGAGATCAGAAATTATTGTGACTGGAGCCCCTGAGTCTGCCATCATGTCAAGCTCAAGATCACCCACAATGACCTGAAACAATGGATCTTTGGCTCTATGAGCCTGATGGTCAGGAGCATCAGCCTCAATAGATAACATTAATCTCTCAAAATCATTTTGTAATGAAACATCAAGTTCAGTAGCATTCAATTCAAAACAATCATGAGTTTGAACTGTGCTAACCGGAATTACACTTTTACCTCTACACACTGACTGAAAGTGACCAACCTTGTTACATTTTGAACATCCTTTACCTAAAGCAGGGTACATAGGACTGTTATCTAGGTGTGGCCTTGAGCCACATCTAAAGCATATAGCACTGGGTTTTCTCTGATAGGGTTTAACGCTTTTGTTTTTAGTTTATACTGCATAAATAGAAGAGTCTGCATGAATTAAATTAACGGAAGAAGAGTTATCATTTGAAATACATTTAGACGAAATTATGTCTCTCTCAATACTTTTGCCATGTCAACTACCGCTGTGAACGACACGCCTCTGCAGCTTAAAATGCATTCTTGAATTATTTTATAGTAGCAGCTATAAACAAATTGATCCCTAAGGTAAGTATCTAAAGAAACACCAAAGTTACAATTAGCTGCTAAATTTTCTCAAAGCAGAGATGTACTCCTCAACAGATTCATTGGGGGTCTTGTTTCCTTTTCATGAAGTTGAACCTTTCAAGAATGACACTTGGTTGATCTAGAAATTTCTTATTATGTCTTTGTAAGGCATCTGTGTAAATGTTCCAACCGTCCCCATCACCTGCTGGTGGTATATAAACTGGAAGGTTATCGTATATGTGTTGACCTGCACTGCCCAAATAGCTAAAAAGAATTGCAAGTTTCCGTCTATGGGAATAATTTTTCGCATCTACGATCACCAAATAATTTTCAAAGGAGCGAAACCATATTTTCCAAGGCTCTTTTGGTTTCCCAGGAGAAGGTAAGAATTGACTTAACTGAACAACTTGCTGATTTGAAGCCATGCTTTATTGTGGATTGAGTCGAAATGAAATAAATGTAAAATCTCACCAATGTTTCACCTTTGACGCTAATATCCAGAGAAGGGTGAATTAAGTGAGTGAGCCACACGGGGATATGCCAAAGCAACGAAAGTAGGATCGATCGTTGTTTCACGTGGTGAAAGCTAGCGTGAAATGAAGCTTGAATACCGAAGAGGAATGCCCAAACCAAAATGCCTGGGTACAGTGAGGAAAATTCAACTTCCTACCAAAGTAAGATGGCCGCCGTGCGTCAAAAGCATGATGACGTCATCACGTGAGGTCAACTTCCGCCACTCTCGAAGCCCAGAGAGGGGGAAGAGACTGTTGTTGAATTTTTTAACGATGAAATGATCCGGAAAGGAAGCCAGCTCCTCAGGCTTGAAGCGGAGCGAGAAAATCCAAGGAAGCGGCTGGGCTTGCAGCAGGGAGCCGTTGACCTTTCAAAGTCGCTCTTTATTTATTTCCTTAATCGGGCAAAAGCACAAAAATGGTGAAAATCTCGCAAAAACCACTCATCGCCAAATGTAAAGTGGTGGTGTTTGGAAGAAAACCAAGAGAGTTGTTCTAGGTGCACAAGTTACTCTTTATTGTAGTCTTGAGGAGGAAATCACAGGAGTGGGTCTCTCCTCAGCGAAGTTCAGAGTGCATCTGGCTGTTACATGCATCCTGAATTTGTTAAGGAGAAACTGCCGTACGAGATATACATTGTAACTCTAAACATGTTATTGTCAGTGCAAGCCGTGCTGGAACTAATAGATTTAACAGAACCATATGGGACAAGGTGATGAACATAGAAAACACACTGTAATCATGACATCATAAGCATCATTACAGCAGCCTTGTGACGCCCATTGCCTAGTCTGGCTCAAAGAATTTTTCACATGAAAATCTCATATGAGCGAATCACTTTACAAGAGGCAAAATCAACTTTTCTGAATTTGAAATGTGATTTGGCACTCCTAAATGAGGCTGTTTGTGCCTGCAAACCTGACTTACACAAGTAAATAAATTCAGACCCATTGTTACGGTACAAAAAGCTTGATACTGCTTTGTTAATATTGATGTTTTAGTTATTTTATATTTTTATTTATTTGTTTAAGTCTTAAAAATGCCTTACTGTTATACCTGGCATCTTTTGGCTTGGTTTCCCTGTCTTTTTGCTTCTGATCTTCTGTTTTTGACTGTGTACTGAACTTCGTTTTTTCTGGTTGTAGGTCTCTGGGCACTTTACCACTGCTGACCAGTGCTAAAGTGCATGTGCTCTGTGTCTGAAATGTAATGGCATTTGGTTTCTCCATGATTGGAATGTTTGATTTACCAATACGTCCCTAGTACATGTGCCCAGGGTCTGTAAATCAAATGCTACTAGTGGGCCTGCATCACTTATTGTGCCATTCACATGAGTAGCCCTTAAAACCTGTTTCAGGCCTGCCACTGCAGAGCCTGTGTGTACAGTTTTAAAGTGCCATTTCGACCTGGCAAGTTCACCTACTTGCCAGGCCCAAACCCTCCCTTTTATTACATATATAGCACTACTAAAGTGGGCCCTAGGTAGGCCCATGGGCAGGGTACAGTGTATTGTAAAGATATGGCATGTGCTTATGAGTTTTACATGTCCTGGTAGTGAAAAACTGCTAAATTCATTTTTCACTACAGCAAGGCCTATCTCTCCCATAGGTTAGCATTGTGCTGCCTTGTAACACTTTACAAGCGTAACTTCCAATTGGGAGCAGATAGAAAATTGAAGTTTGGTGTCTCTGGACTCACAATTTAAAGACACATCTTTTAATGAAGTTAGTTTTTAAATTGCATGTCTGAAAAAGCCACCTTTTGAAAGTTGGCATTTTCTTACTTTAACTATTCTGTCCCCAGCTTGTCCCTAGAATACACGTCTGGGTCAGGGTGACAGCTGGGCTTTGTGAATTCACTCTAGACAGTCACACACAGAGGGAGCTGAGGTGTGGCCTGCACATTCTGATGGCCCATCACCTGGCTGATGGGTCTCCCTGAGCTAGCATGGTGGAAGGAGTTGACACTTGCACCTGTATAGGGCTGTGCCTGTCTCCACACAATGAGCTGCATACCCCTCTGTAGTGTGTCTGGAGCCAGGGCTAGGAAGGGCAGGGTCCTGTGCACCACAAAGGCATTTCTTTGGAGTCTCTTTACTTCAAAGGCTGAAATAGGTATAAGTACTGGACCTCTGATACTATATACTCAGAACACTTCTGGACTGAGGACATTCTGCCAGGAAGAAGAGCTGTTGTGCTGCCAGGAAGGACTGCCACTTTTCCACTTGCTCTGCTTTGTTGGCCTGCTGCCTGCTGCTTCTTGCCTGGGAGTGACAGGACTTGACTTTGCTCTCTACATTCTGCTTTCTAAGGTTCTCTAAGGGCTTGACTCAGCTTGCCTCCAGTTGCTGAGCTCTCAGGGACATCAAAGACTTCACCTGCATCTTGCTACCAGCACCTGGGCTCCACCGCTGTGAGCCCTGACCTGCCACGTGGTGCCAAAAACAGTCCTGGGCCCTTGGAAGTGGATTTGGTGCTGCAACCAATAACTCGACACATCGACCCAAAGCGTCATTTCGGAACCGGCGCTTCCCTGCAAAATCAACGCATCGCTACTACCTGCACCAAAGCCGTGGAACACGCTTGCCTAGTACGCGACGCAACAACCTTGACTTTCAACGCAGCCCTGACTTTGCCATAGCACCTCTGAAGAACCGCCGCTGCGTGAGTCTGACACCGCACCACCAACATTCATGGTGCTGCGTCCCGACCCCAACACATCCCCACCTCTGCGTGGCTTTCGACCAACGAATCGCCTTTAGACCAGTGGATCGAATTCAACGCAGATGAATCAATGCACCGCGCTCTTGACATCGATGCAGCCTCGACATCACATCGCCTTCAGGAACCGAGGTCTCGCACCTGCAACCAACTCATCACCTCCTCTGTACAACGGAACGTCCCGGAATGTCAAAAGCTTCAATGACCTTGCACCGCCTTCAGGAGCCGACGCCTCACCTACATCCCTGACGCCTCACCTCCTCAGCGTGATGCATCGTCTTTGGTTTCCGACGCATCCAAGGTACTGAAAGGGGGTTTGCGTGACTCCTGTATATGGCCCGCGCTCCATCACAGTCGGACTGAACTTTTGGATTTGTCCCTGTCAAGCGCGACCAGATGGCCCCAGTGGGAGCTATAGACTTCAAAGCACTGCATTTTGATTCAATCGTTAAATGTGTACGTTGAATTATTGTCATTTTGGCTTTGATTTACTCAGATAAATATTGACTATTTTTCCCAACTGGTTTGGAGTACTTTTGTGGTATTTTCACTGCACTATGTTACTGTGTGTGCTCAAACATTTTACACATTGCCTCTTTAGTTTAGCCTCTGTGCCAAGCTACCAGAGGTGAAGAGGTGGACGTGGATGAAGGTCCTGGCCCATCTGGTCAGCCTGGGCAGACGCTAACAGTGGGGCTCACTGTGCCTACTACAACACCTCCCACCACTGCTACGACAACACTGCCAACCTCTGCCCCCCCACCTGTGCACCTAGCACAGTGACTACCATCCAGTGTACCCCAGTCCTGGTTTCTTATCCGGCTAGCACCCCCTTAGTCACGGAGGAACCAGGACCCAGCGGGAGGGTGCAGTCTGGGCCCAGGGCCAAGGGGGGTAGGTGTTGTGGGAGGGTAAATGTGGGCCACCAGCGTGATCCTGCTGAGGACACAGACACCCAGGCTGCCATCAGCCAACTCTTGAGAGTCTAACAGGACTCCCAAAGTGTCATGGTTCAGGTTTTCACAGAAATACGGGAAATTAAGTAGCTGCAGTAGGACAAATACCAGGAGGTTGTCACGTACCGTTCAGGGACCGCTATACACTCTCGTGATCCAGTCCAACAGAAGGCCTTTGACTGGACGAGGTGTATCACGATTGCCCGGGCGCTGTGGAGGACAGGGAAACAGCGTGATTCCGATGGGTATTCCGCACCAGGAGCGGATAAACTACAAAACCCAGAAGCCTGTGCGGCGCGGCGCGCGCGCACAGGAAATGACGACCATTCCCCTTCCCAACGGCTATGAAAGCCGGAAAACTCAGGGAAGACGCTGCAGATTATCCGGATGGATTGGCGATTCCCTCCCTGGTTACGGAGTCGGATCCTTTTCAGCGTTTGGGGCGGTAAGGGTGTCGTTGACACCAACTTCACAAATCCTTAAACTGCCTAACATTCCTTACAAGGGGAAAACGCTTTGCTTGATTTGCCGTTTTGGAGTTACCTTCCATAGTTTCTCTGGAGCAAGAGTGGTGCTTGAAGGCGCATTGACAAAGGGCGCATGACATTGGTGTTGTTTGTTAATGAGGCTTTGATTACGGGGGCATTACCAAAAAACGCTTCCTTTCTACCAGGTGGTATATCTCTGCATTTGAAGGCTGTTAACTCTGTTACGAAGTGCATACCTGCATATTGAAGGTTGATAAGCCTACAGCGACGTGCATATATCTAAATTGATACTCATAAGTGTGTGATTTAAACACGCATTACCATTGGAGTGAAATCCTGAATATTATGTTTCATGAAGTGCTGGTGTTACACGTTGTGTGTTTTTTGTTCGTCTTTTAGCAAGGTGTCAGTGAGAGGTTGACGCTAAGCCTATTCCTTCCTCCCTTGTGACGCGTACTAAATCACCAGTGTTGTATAAATTCACAAAGAAAGGTCTAAACCTATTTTCGCTCACAACAAGAAGTTATAGCCTACAGAAGGGTTGATGAGAACTAATCGTCCTTCAGAAAAAGTGCTGCAAGAACTTGTTAATTTTCTTTACAGGTATAAAGAAGGGAGATATTAGAGAATTCGATATTCCTCAGAGGAAACTGGTTTATAGTTAATGTATTCTAATATACACTTTCTATTTCACAGGTCTCCCTCCCCGCTGTTCCCATCCTTTCCTTCCCCCGATTGACCACCTTAATCTTCCGTGCTATTATAGCAACTCGGAATTGAGGGTGTCAATAGGTGGACCCATTTGAGCAACGAACCGATCCTGAGAGGTCTCCGAGGGACACGTGACAGAGGTGGCCAGTGTCCACGCAAAGGTGGGTGGTGTCCGCACCAAGGGGGCCGGCCTCCGCACTGAAGTGGCCTCCCAGGTTGGGGTGCTGAGGGACATAAACACCACCCTCTGCAGGGCTTTTCTCCTTCATCTACTCCTTCCTATGGGCCAAGTATATCCCCGCCATCAACATCTGCCACAGCCACAGGAAGGGAAGGCCTGACAGAGGATGATACACATGGAAGCACCCCTATCTCAGCAGCTTCAGATCCCCCCTCTGTCTAATTGAGGGAATGTCCATCGGAAACAGACAGGGGCTCAGGATGGTAAGACACTCACCACCGCCAGGAAGAAACCTCGCCCCTAATGTTGTTCTGTATGTACTACACATTCACATTGTTGACTAATCCTGCCCACTTTTCCACATCTGATGGGAGTTTGTTGGACTGTGGACTCCAGAACAAAAGGACTCAACTACAATGGTTTAATCTACCATGACTGAAGACTTCACATTTTTGTTGTCACTATTTTATTATGTCACTTGATTTCTAGGGCTTGTTCACTCAACTAAAAACGCACATAACCAAAGGATTGTTTTCTGTTGTAATTCACACATATGACATTGTGAATGTACTACCATGTGAACTTTGCAATGTCAAAATTAGGGACTTCTGGAAGCATGGATATGTTGTCTGTAAAAATATTAATATCAGGATCACTACCATGTCACAACAACACATACATATAAGTGTCTGGGCTTACAAAATCTTTATTCCATAGTTCAAATCATAGGCTGACATGATGTTAGACACATAGCACTAAGATATGTTTCAGTTATACTGGGTCACTTGCAGACTCTCACTACATGGAAGGAGAGGATACATCTGACAATAACCCACACAATGGGCAACAGAAAATTAGGGCTACATCATCAGCTGGAGCCATTTTGACCACCTCACAAAAGGAATTCTATATCAAATAAAGAAAGAAACAGACACATGTCAGTACAACAGTTTCTGACCACAGGGTCTTTTAAATCCAGTGTTGCTTGCATCTGGTGGAATGTCACAAACAAATGTCAGTGATGTGCTACAAGCGCTTTGCACTACAATGAGGAGAAACAACAACAGCTATATCCAATTTATAGACAATGAGGAATTAGCCAACATGAAGGCTGTATAGTATGATTTGGGCACAACACAACAATGTGTTGGATCACATGATGGCACACATATTGCATTAGGACCAGAGCACCACAAGGAACAAGTCCAATGGAAGCCAGGTAACTTCCATCCTATCGCTGTGCAAACTGTCTTGGTACCATCTTTGTACAATCAAACTCTGTGACACAGATTCCCAGGACCAATCTATGTCCACTTCGTACATCTGAACAGCATCATATACCTGCTAATGTCACAACTCTGAAACGTCCAAATGAATATGAATTGGTGAAGGTGAGAGATTAGGTAAGAAAACATGCATATGACACACATCACATTGTCAACTTTTAGAGAACACAGTCCAAAAAACATTTACAGCTGAACAAAGCTACACTTACAATACCAACACCTTTCTCTATATCTTCCCAGAGCCATATATTCCGAGTATGTTGCATTAACCTCCTCCTCACAACATCACTACAACAGTTGCAAGACTAGTCAAATTCATCACATCTCACACCATACTTACACTCAGGAGAAGTAGTTCTGGATGAGATCCTGATGCAAGTCAGCTCCTTCCTCTTCACCACTATCATCATCTTCATTTGGCATTTCAGGCTCCCCACCTGGAGGGTCTTCATGGCCTCCAACCTCTGCGATGTAAGGGATGTTCCGCTGCAGGGCAATGTTGTAGAGTATGCAACAGGCCACTGTGATTTTACACACCTTCCTGGGTGAGGAGAGGAGGGCTCCCCCAGTCCGGTCCAGACAACTGAATCTGGCTTTCAGGAGCCCAAAAGCCCGCTCCACAGGATGTCATGTTCTTTCATGGGCCTCAATGAAGCAGACTTCCCCTGGCATTGTAGGATTCCTTAGCAGGGCCAACAACCATGGCTGGTTGGGATACGCTGAGTCTCCTAGAGGGAAGACAGACAGAAGTGCAACGAGTTACCTGACATTTCCCTCACAAACATAAGGCAGATCACACTTACTTACAAGCCAGGCTCTCTCCCGTAGTAGTTGTGACATCAGCTGGGGTATGGTGCTGTTCCGCAGTACGTAGGCATCATGGGCAGATCCTGGGAACCAGGCACAGATGAATGAGTTGTACAAATCTGCTAGGCAGGCAACTTGCAGGTTGATAGGTGGTGTTTCCTGTTCCTGGCAGACTTGCTCCCTGTCGTGTGGTGATGCTAAGCCAATTTAGGTGTCATCAATAGATCCAATCACACGTGGGATGTGTCCAAATCGGTTCACTGATAGAATATCGATGTAACAAACATCGATGTTCTAATTATCCCCCAAAAAATATCGACTGCAAAAATATCGACTCCAATACCTTAACAGGTAAGTACAAAAATATTGAATCAAAAATATCGAGGTAAAAAAAAATAGATGTAAAAAATATCGATTTAAAAATATATATAGAATAATATATAGTAAATATATTAAATATCAATATTATTTTTAACAAAATAAATTAAATTTAATATACATTTTAACTAAATATAACAAATAAACTTAATTTAAAAAAATATAAACACACAAACATAATAATTTATACATATACATATATTTACTTCAAAATTATTTATTAACTATTATCTTTATTTCATTTTTAAACTTTAAAATTATATAAAAATAATATATATATACATCAATAATTTCAAATAATAAAAAACATTCTATAATAAATTAAAAGATTAAACTATTAAAAAAAATAATAAACTTACATTTCCCAATACAATAAGTGCAACAGTAGGGAAAGTGTTGGATAGCGGAATAATTAAATTTACTATTCTAACTCCAGTGAGTGCAACAGTAGGGAAAGTGTTGGATAGTGGAGGGGTAAAAACTACTATTCCCACTCCAGTGATAGCAACAGTAAGAAAGTGTTGGATAGCAGAGGGGAAAAAATTACTATTCCCACTCCAAAGAGAGCAACAGTAGGGAAAGTGTTGGATCGCGGAGGGGTAAATATTACTATTCCCACTCCAAAGAGTGCAAAAGTAGGGTAAGTGTTGGATAGCGGAGTAATTAAATTTACTATTCCAACTTGGTCTGGGACATCACAGGCCGGATGATGTTGGGCTGGCCGGATGCTGTGGAGGGTGAGGCCCTTGAGCTGCGCCGAACTTGTGTGGCGGGAGCGCTGCAACTTCACGCCTAAGGGGGCCGTGCTGCATCAACTGCATCGGGAGGTTCACCAGCAGACTTGGCGGCGACTGCTGTACCCAGGCTTGTGAAATCACACCTGGCTGAGGCTCCTGCTGGCTGAGTCAAAGATTTGGAGAGAGTGCAGCGGATTGCGCCATGGTGTCAATGTCCAGGTAAGGAGAAGGTGGGACGCGTAGCGCAGGACGCCTGGGGGTCGAGTCGCCGAGGCCTAGCACACGTAGATGACGCACCCCCAGTGGCGGCTCATCCGCTATGGCAGAAGAGCGTTGACCAACTGCTTTCAAGCAGTGCAGAAGAGGAACAATCATCACATGATGATAACTTACTGATGTAACCATGCTATGTTTCCTTTGCGGGTGGGAGGGTGGTCAGGACTGCTCCAAGCACGGGGCAAGGCATGGGCGTATTGGCATGCCCACTCAAGTACGCAATGACTGTTTGGTCATCCCACTCAGGCCGCCCAAAGCAGTCATGCGCACTTCCCTGTTCGTAATGCAGGCTGCATTGCAGCCTGCATGGAGAACATGCCCACCCCTCCAGCCCCTGGCTGCATGCCTTGTCCCGTTGCCAATTTCCAATCCCACCGCCGCATCGCAGCGTTGTGATTGGCTCAGGGGAGGGAGCCTTGCTGCCTACTTCCTGTTCCTGGAAGCAGATGCAGGAGTGCAGGAGCAACGAAGACACGGGACCCGGCTTCGAGGTAAGACTTCCTGTTAAAACTGGGGGTCTCTAGTTGGCAGAGGTAGGTACCTTTGTCCAAATAGGGACCCTTGCTTCTAGTCAGGGTAAGGGGGATACACTACTAAAATAACCCCTGCTCACCCCCTTGGAAGCTTCGCACGAGCAGGCAGGCTTATCTCAGAGGCAGTGTGTAAAGCATTTGTGAACACATACAGTAATACAGTGACAACACTACAGATGGACACCACACAAGTTGTAGTATAAAAATAAGTATTTTTATATAGACTTAAAACAAGACCGAAAACGAAAAAAATCCACAATACACTATGAAAAATATGACTGTCAATGGTAGAAAATAGTTCAGTTCAATAAAGATGATAAATGCGACACTCTACGTTCAATGTACCTTTGGATGCGTAACGCGATACAAACAAAAGAGTTGCAGGGAAGGTGATGCGTCGGTTCCTTACACGCAAGAACGGTGATGCGTCGGTTCCCTACTGCTGCGTAGGGGATGGTGATGCGTTGGTTCCTTACCGGAGAGGAGGTGATGCGTCGGTTATTCACCGCGTGGGGAGGTGATGCGTCGATTTCTTACTGCGCTTCTGTGGCCATGCGACCAGCAGCGCCTCGATGCGATGACGATCCGGTGCAATGAAACAAAATGGCGTCTTCCTCTCGATGCGACAACGAAGGGGGCGATGCGTGCACGCCCGACGGCCAGGCGGCGACTCAGTGAATCTTCTGAGCCGCGACAGGCCCTGCGACACGCTTCTCCGATGATGCGACGGCATCTGCTGCGACGGCGACACTCTTCTCCGGTGATGCGAGGCGCTTCGGTGATGCGATGGTGGCAGCGGGGGCACGCTTTCTCGGCAATGCGACGACAACTGCTGCGGTGGCGACATGCTTCTTCTTCGTGAGTCGCGCTTCCAGCTCCCAGCGACATGCAGTCTCTCAGAAGGCCCAACACAACAGTAGGCACTTCAAATTCCCAGCAAGGGAATTCAGGGGAGCTGGTTGGTGAAGTCTTGTATCCCTGAGACTTCAGCAGGAGGCAAGCTCAATCTTCAAGCCCTTGGAGATTTTTTGCAAGATGATGAAAGTAGGCACAAAGTTTCTTTCTCCTTTCTTTGGCAATCAGGTAACCACTGCAGGCCAATCTCTCAAACAGCACACAGCATAGGGATAGTCTCCTCCTTCAGTTTCTCTGGTTCCTCTCCTCACCAAAGGTTCTTCTTGTTTCCCAGAAGTGATCTAAAGTCTTGGGGTCTGGGCCCCAATATTTATACTAGCAAATCCTTTGTCCTCTGAAGGCAGAGGGTCCTGTACCTAGTCCAAACCAGTTCTGGGTGCATTCTGCCAGTGCACACCTTCTTCCTTTGTCAATGTGGGCCAGGGATATCAGACGCACCACAGGAGGTGGAGCCAGCATTGTGGAAGGCAGGCACAGCCCTATTCAGGCCCAGGTGCTACTCCTCTCACCACTCTACATGCAGATAGGTCTATTCAGCCCTGTGCTGACTCACCCTGTCTCCTGGAGTCCCCCAGCCCCTGTCACTCACAAACCCAGACATACAATACACAAGCTAGCAGAGGCAGGCTGGATGGTTAGGCAAGAAAATACCTACTTTCTAAAAGTGGTATTTTCAAACACAGAATGTTAAACCCAACTTCACTAAAAGATGTATTTTTATCATTCTGAGTTCAGGCATACTAAATTCGTTTTTCTACCATGTTCCCTGGGTCAGTTAGGATTATAAGATGTTATAATCAAACTGCCCATTCTGGCCTATGGGGACAGGTAGCCTTGCAATAGTGAAAAACTAAATTGGCTGTAATTCACTATCAGGACATGCCACACATACCAGGGCATGTCCTACCTTACACATACAATGCACCCTGCCCTAGGGCCTACCTTAGGGGTGACTAATATGCAGGAAAGGGAAGGTTTGGGGACTGGTAAGTGGGTGCACTTACCAAGTCGACATGGCAGTACCAGACTGCACACAGGCTCTGCAATGGCAGGCCTGAGACACACTTTACAAGCTGCTCCTGTGGGTGGCACAACCAGTGCTGCAAGCCCACCAGCAGCATTTGATTCACAGGCCCTGGGCACAAACAGTGCACTGTACTAGGGTCTGACAGTGAATCAAATAGACCAAACATGGAGTCACTAATCCATACATCAATTTACCATAGGGAGCACTTGCACTTTGGCACTGAATAGCAGTGGCAAAGTGCCCAAAGCATCTAGACCAGCAAAAACATATCAACAACAGTGGAGGCATAGTGAAAAATGGAAGGGAGACCCACCCCAAGGATGCCAGGTCTAACATGTGTCCCCTCCAGCTGAAATGTGGGGAGAACTATCCTACCTCTAGGGAGTTCTCATCACTAAGGCAGAAGAATCTGGACAGACCATCAGCATTGGCGTGTTCTGTACCAGGACGGTGTTCCACCGTGAAGTCCATCCCCTGTAGGGAAATGGACCACCTCAACAGCTTTGGATTCTCACCCCTCATCTGCATCAACCATCTGAGGGGCCTGGGGTCTGTCTGAACCCGGAAGTGAGTCCCAAACAGGTATGGTCTCAACTTCTTCAGCGCCCAGACCACAGCAAATGCCTCACGCTCAATAGCAGCACTCCACCTCTGTTCCCGTGGAAGTAACCTCCTACTGATGAAGGCTACAGGTTGGTCTAGGCCCTCCTCATTTAACTGTGCCAGAACAGCCCCTGCACCATGCTCTGAAGCGTCTGTTTGAACAACAAATTCTTTTGAGAAGTTGGGCGCCTGAAGCACGGGGACCGTGCACATGGCAGTCTTCAAGGCGTCAAAAGCTCTCTGACAGGTGTCAGTTCAAATCACTCTCTTGGGCTGCTTCCTGGAAGTCAGCTCTCTCAAGGGTGCAACGATGCTGCCATACCCCTTGACAAATCTCCTGTAATACCCAGTGAGTCCTAGAAAGGCTCTCACCTCTGTCTGGGTCTTGGGGGGCTCCCAAGCCAGAATGGTATCAATCTTGGGCTGTAGGGGTGCCACCTGGCCGCTCCCAACCTGGTGTCCCAAGTACACCACGGAACCCTGCCCGATCTGGCACTTACTCGCCTTGATCGTGAGGCCTGCCCTCCGCAGCGCCATCAACACTTCCCAGAGGTGGCGCAGATGTTCTTCCCAACTGGAGCTGAACACTGCGATGTCATCCAGGTAGGCGGCACTGAAATCTTCCAGTCCAACCAACACCTGGTTGACCAACCTCTGAAAGGTGGCAGGGGCATTCTTCATCCCAAAGGGCATAACCCGGAATTGGTAGTGCCCATCTGGTGTGGAGAATGCTGACTCCTCTTTGGCCCCATCAGTCAAGGCGATCTGCCAGTACCCAGACGTTAAGTCAAACGTGCTGAGGTGCCGGGCAGCCCCTAACAGATTGATGAGCTCATCAGCTCTGGGGATGGGGTGCGCGTCAGTCTTGGTGACTGAATTGAGTCCTCGGTGGTCCACACAGAACCGAAGTTCGGGTGTGGCAGCAGGTGCGGCAGCCTTTGGGACCAAGACCACTGGGCTGGCCCAAGGGCTGTGAGAGGACTCAATCACCCCCAATGCAAACATCTTGGAGACCTCCTCATTGATGCAAGCTCTCACCCTGTCAGTCACTCAGGAAGCCTTGTGCTTGACAGGAGGACTGTCCCCAGTGTCCACATCATGGACGCACCAATCAGTGACACTAGGAGTCAGGGATAACAGGTCAGGAAACTGTCCCAACAGTTGGCGACAGTCTTCCTGCTGCTCAGGTGTCAGGGAGTTAGAGAGGTTCACACCCTCCACTGACCCATCTTGCTCTGTTGCAGACAGGAGGTCAGGAAGAGGTTCTGTCTCCTCTTCCATTCCATCATCTGTTGCTAGGAGCATGCCCACTTCGGACCTCTCAAAATGGGGCTTTAGGCGGTTAACATGTAGGACCCGCAAAGGGTTCCTGGGAGATCGCAAGTCCACCAGGTAGGTGACCTCACTCTTGCGCTCCACCACCTCGAATGGTCCGGTCCACTTATCCTGGAGCGCGCAAGGCTCCACAGGGGCCATGACCCAACTTTCTGTCCAGGCTGAAACTCGATCAGAGTGGCATTCTGATCATACCATCATTTCATCTCCTCCTGGCTGGCTTCCAGGTTCGCCTCAGCGAGTTGTCTGAATCGCCTAGTTTGGTTTCTAAAGGCCAGCATGTAGCTAAATACATCCTGGGGAGGTTTACTGGGAGCTTTCTCCCAGCCTTCTTTCACCAAACTCAGAGGTCCTCTTACCGGGTGACCATAGAGCAGTTCAAAGGGACTGAACCCTAAGGACTTCTGTGGCACCTCATGGTAAGCAAAGAGTAGGCATGGCAAGAGGACGTCCCACTTACGCCTCATGGATTCTTCCAGACCCATAATCATGCCCTTCAGGGTCCGGTTAAATCTCTCAACCAGCCCATTTCCTTGGGGGTGGTAAGGAGTGGTGAACTTATAGGTAACACCGCACTCCTGCCACAGGGACTTCATATATTTGGATATGAAGTTTGTACCACGGTCACTCACCACCTCCTTGGGGAACACCACCCTGGAGAAAATCCCCATCAGTGCACGTCCCACCACGGGGGCTGTCACTGTCCGAAGAGGGATGGCTTCTGGGTACCGGGTGGCATGGTCCACCAAGACCAGGATGAACCTGTTGCCCATGGCTGTCTTGGGGTCCAGTGGCCCCACAATGTCAATACCCACCCGTTCAAAGGGGGTGCTGACCACAGGGAATGGCTGGAGGGGAGCCTTGTGCTTCCTCCCACTTTTTCCACTTGCCTGGCAAGTCTGACATGTCCTGCAATGAGTGTCTGATCTCTTGCGCATCTGGGGCCAATAAAAGTGGGTGACAAGCCTTTCAAAGGTCTTGCCCTGCCCCAGATGTCCTGCTAAAGGCACATCATGAGCCAAACCCAGTAGGAAAGCTCTGAAGCTCTGGGGTACCACCAGCCCACGGGCTGACCCAGGCTCAGCAACCTTAGGCTCGCTATACAGGAGACCATTCTCCCATTAGATCCAATGTGATCCAGACTGATCACCTGCTGCCTGGTTTGTGGCCTGTTGCCGCAAACCCACAAGAGAAGGGCACTTGTTCTGCTCCTCACAGAACTCCTCCCTGGAGGGTCCTCCTTCTTGCTGCCAATGGGTCAGCTCAGGCAGGTCCCCCAGTTCGGCCACTTGCTCCCCTGTAGGTTCCAGAGCATCCCCCTCAGGTTCTGCTTCCTCCTGGACCGTGGGAACTACAGGGGCCGGTTTCCCACGCCCCCTGCCTCTTCTCTTCAAGGCAGGCACCTGGGCCACCCTCTCAGGCTCCAGGTCCTCTTGAGCACCTCTACTGGCTGCCATAGACCGAGTGGTCGCGCACGCCCACTCAGGCAGACCCAACATCTCTAAATGAGACCTTGTCTCCACCTCTGCCCAAGGTGAACTTTCTAAATTGTTGCCCAACAGACAGTCATGGCTGGCCTCACAGCTACTTGAAAGGTACCCGAGACCCCCCCCACTCAAAGGGAACCTGAGCCACTCTGCAGTGGCTCTCTGAGTTGTCCGCGGCAACTACTGGGCAGAATGCATTGGAGATCACCTGCTCTTCCAACACCAGCCGACAACTGACAGCTGTCACTCTGGCTCCGGTGTCTCTCAGATCCTCCACCCTTTGGCCATTGATGGTCACCCACTGCCTGTATTTCTTAGTGTTATCAGACAGTTGGGCCCTGGGGACCATCTCACTGTCTCCTAAAGAGACCAAGGACATTGCTACGGGACCCCACCCACCTTGGGCACCCATCTCCTCCCCCAGGGCTACACTAGCTACCTGCCGGGGTGGTGCACCAGTGGGTGCTGATTTTCCATACAAGGGACATCTAGTCTCCCAGGAGCAGTGGCCCACTTGACCACACTTAAAGCAAGACTTGGGCCCCCTGTGAACAGGCTTATCTGTCGGGGCCCCTGGCTTCTTTTCAGGGGGAGGCTGGGAACCCTTCCCTTGGTTCCCTTGGGGATTACTTTGGGGCCCTTTCAGAACTCCCTCTGTTTACCCTTGTCCCCCCCACTCCTCTGCTGGGGACCCTGCCCACCTTTGGTGGAGTCTCCCACGTGACCCTTGTGGACCCGGGTGCTCACCCAGCGGTCCGCCTCCTCAGCAAGCTTCCTAGGGTTAGTCAGCCTACTATCAATAAAGTGCTGGCATAGCTCTGGAAAACAATTTCCTGACAAGTGCTCCCATGCAATCAAATCAAAGAGCGCTTCAAAATCATTCACTTTGCTACCCTTCACCCAACCATCCAATGCTCTGCAAAAAAAAGTCACATATTCTACCCAGGTACTGCCCTCCACCTTTTTGCAATTCCTGAACCTCTGCCTATACAGTTCAGGAGTCAACCCATACTTGGACATCAATGCTTCTTTCATATGACCATAAGAAGTGTGGACTTCAGAGGGCAAGTCCAATAAGGTATCCCGCCCCTCACTAAGGAACCACCCCCACAACCCCACTCCCCAATCCTTCTCAGGGACCCGGCGTGAGGTCATAGCTACCTCATAGGCTTTAAACCATTGCCCAATGTCATCATTTTTATAAAACTCTTTCACCACATCTTTAGGTATATACACCCTTGCTTCAACAGGCATGGATGGTGTGCTGCCACAAGAGGGAGTAATCTCTAAGCTCCTAGCTTTCAACTCCAACTCCCTCAAACTTCTCTCATGCTCCATTTGCATCCTCTTTTCCTCTAGGGCCAATTTCTTAATTTCCAATTCTAACTGCCCACCCATCTTAAGCTTGGTCAGCTCCATTTCATGCATCCTACTTCTCTCCCTGTCCTCCAGCTCTCCTGGGGACAGGCCCTTGGAAGAAACACTGCTGCCTGCTGGGGAAGGTGCTTTCCTCCCCCCTGGACCCAATGGCCCATCTAGCTGCCCTTCTGCATTCTCAGCCCCCTCCTCATGCTCTTCCACATGCTCAGGGGTACTTCTTGCTTCCACCCAGGCCCTCAGCGCCTTTTGGAACTCATCCTTCTAGGAGAGACCGGTCATAGCAACTTTAAATTTCCTGCAGAAGTGTTTCAGCTCTTTTACAGTGTAACTTTCCAGCTTTTGTTCTTCAAAATCTAAATCCACAGATGCGATGGATGCTGTTTTGCTCATGGTGACTAAACTTGGCAGTTCTTGGCAAAAATAGAAATCCCAGGAAAAAACAATCTACCAGAATGTAAGTGGTTGCGTTTGGTCTGCACTCACTAGTAGTGTACACCAATCACTGTATATGAGTCACAAATGCAAGTCCAAATCCTCACCGCTGACCACCAATGTTAGAACTGGGGGTCTCTAGTTGGCAGAGGTAGGTACCTTTGCCCAAATAGGGACCCTTGCTTCTAGTCAGGGTAAGGGGAATACACTACTAAAATAACCCCTGCTCACCCCCTTGGTAGCTTGGCACGAGCAGGCAGGCTTATCTCAGAGGCAGTGTGTAAAGCATTTGTGAACACATACAGTAATACAGTGACAACACAATAGATGGACACCACACAAGTTGTAGTATAAAAATAAGTATTTTTATATAGACTTATCACAAGACCCAAAACGACAAAAATCCACAATACACTATGAAAAATATGACTGTCAATGGTAGAAAATAGTTCAGTTCAATAAAGATGATAAATGCGACACTCTACGTTCAATGTACCTTTGGATGCGTTACGCGATACAAACAAAAGAGTTGTAGGGAAGGTGATGTGTCGGTTCCTTACACGCAAGAACGGTGATGCGTCGGTTCCTTGCTCAGGGGGAGGTGATGCGTCGGTTCCCTACTGCTGCGTAGGGGACGGTGATGCGTCGGTTCCTTACCAGAGAGGAGGTGATGCGTCGGTTCTTCACCGCGTGGGGAGGTGATGCGTCGGTTTCTTACTGCGCTTCTGTGGCGATGCGACCAGCAGCGCCTCGATGTGATGACGACCCAGTGCAATGAAACAAAATGGCATCTTCTTCTCGATGCAACAACGAAGGGGGCGATGCGTGAACGCCCGACGGCCGGGCGGCGACTCAGTGAATCTTCTGAGCCGCGACAGGCCCTGCGACACGCTTCTCCGATGATGCGACGGCGTCTGCTGCGACGGCGACACTCTTCTTCGGTGATGCGATGGCGACAGCGGCCGCGGCGGCACGCTTTCTCGGCGATGCGACGACAACTGCTGCGGCGGCGACACGCTTCTTCTTCGTGAGTCGTGCTTCCAGCTCCCAGCGACACGCAGTCTCTCAGAAGGCCCAAAACAACAGTAGGCACTTCAAATTCCCAGCAAGGGAATTCCGGGCAGCTGGTTTGTGAAGTCTTGCATCCCTGAGACTTCAGCAGGAGGCAAGCTCAATCTTCAAGCCCTTGGAGATTTTCTGCAAGATGATGAAAGTAGGCACAAAGTTCCTTTCTCCTTTCTTTGGCAATCAGGTAACCACTGCAGGCCAATCCCTCAAACAGCACACAGCATAGGGATAGTCTCCTCCTTCAGTTTCTCTGGTTCCTCTCCTCAGCACAGGTTCTTCTTGTTTCCCAGAAGTGATCTAAATTCTTGGGGTCTGGGCCCCAATATTTATACTAGCAAATCATTTGTCCTCTGAAGGCAGAGGGTCCTGTACCTAGTCCAAACCAGTTCTGGGTGCATTCTGCCAGTGCACACCTTCTTCCTTTGTCAACGTGGGCCAGGGATATCATACGCACCACAGGAGGTGGAGCCAGCATTGTGGAAGGCAGGCACAGCCCTATTCAGGCCCAGGTGCTACTCCTCCCACCACTCTACATGCAGTTAGGTCTATTCAGCCCTGTGCTGACTCACCCTGTCTCCTGTAGTCCCCCAGCCCCTGTCACTCACAAACCCACACATACAATACACAAGCTAGCAGAGGCAGGCTGGATGGTTAGGCAAGAAAATACCTACTTTCTAAAAGTTGTATTTTCAAACACAGAATGTTAAAACCAACTTCACTAAAAAATGTATTTTTATCATTCTGAGTTCAGGCATACTAAATTCGTTTTTCTACCATGTTCCCTGGGTCAGTTAGGATTATAAGATGTTATAATCAAACTGCCCATTCTGGCCTATGGGGACAGGTAGCTTTGCAATAGTGAAAAACAAAATTGGCTGTAATTCACTATCAGGACATGCCACCCATACCAGGGCATGTCCTACCTTAAACATACAATGCACCCTGCCCTAGGGCCTACCTTAGGGGTGACTAATATGCAGGAAAGGGAAGGTTTGGGGACTGGTAAGTGGGTGCACTTACCAAGTCGACATGGCAGTACGACTGCACACAGGCTCTGCAATGGCAGGCCTGAGACACACTTTACAAGCTGCTCCTGTGGGTGGCACAACCAGTGCTGCAAGCCCACCAGCAGCATTTCATTCACAGGCCCTGGGCACAAACAGTGCACTGTACTAGGGTCTGACAGTGAATCAAATAGGCCAAACATGGAGTCACTAATCCATACATCAATTTACCATAGGGAGCACTTGCACTTTGGCACTGAATAGCAGTGGCAAAGTGCCCAAAGCATATAGACCAGCAAAAACATATCAACAACAGTGGAGGCATAGTGAAAAAATGGAAGGGAGACCCACGCCAAGGATGCCAGGTCTAACACTTCCCTTATTAAAATATTTACAACACCCGCTCACACACCCCCCCCCCCCGTGTCCACGCCCCATCCAGAGTTCTTTGCGGCGTTTACCACCTCCCAGCTGTCCAGCCCCCTGCACTTCTCAATGGCGTCTGCTGTGCGCCCATGCACAGCGGGTGTACCACTCGTGTGCCAAAGGTACGTACGTAGTTACGACGCATGCCATTACATGGCATTCCATTCCAATGCATACTAATACTAGGCATATTGCAACAGTAGGGAAGGTGTTGCATAACGGAGACGTAAAAATTACTATTCCCACTTCAGTGAGTGCACCCAAAAATGAACCTTTGTACCCCAAACCAAACCGTAAACCCTAAAATTCCTTTTTGAGCCCCCAAAACACACTCCAATTTCCATATTTTACCCCAAAACACCCCCCAATTTCCATATTTTATCCCAAAACACACCCCAATTTCCATATTTTACCCCAAAACACACCCCAATATTCATATTGTACCCCAAAACACACCAGTTTCCTGATCAGACATCCGAAACCCATACCCACCCAAAGAACTTTTAATTACCCCATTACTGTCCTCACAATGCGTTGTAATCAAATGCGATGTAAAGGCACCTGCGTTGTCGGAGTTGCGTTGTTAACGATGTGCTGCCTGCATTGTAATGGTCGTCTCCCGTGCCAAAGGCAACTCATAGGCTACGCCGTTTGCGTCCTTCTGCCCCTGGACCACGCTCAGCACCAAGGAGCCTTCCTCTTGGACACTCCACCGCTACAACGCCAGCACCCTCCTCGCCAACAACCCTGGACGCCAGCTCGCCTGCCAGAACCTACTTCTGCTCCGGATGTCGCCATCACTGACGGCTGCAGTATCACCCGCAAGGAGCACCCCGACCGCCAAGGAGGAGGCATTGCCCTCACCTACAGAAGCACAGTCCGACTGCCCACGCACTCTAATGACCCAAGGGTGACCATGGACCACCTAAACTCCCAGATCAGGACCAAGCCCAGGTACATCCTCTGCGGCACCCTCATGTGCAAGCCCCCCGGGCCATGGCCCCCCATTCTCCAATACCATTGTAGACCTCATTGCACCCCAGGGTCTCCCATCCACCGACGACATCCTACTCGGTGAACTCAAGTTCCACCTGGACAAACCCAGTGACCAGAACACTACCCCCTCCTGGGGAGGGTCCCCTACATCAGACGCAAGCAGCAAGTTACCTCAATAAGCCACACAGCAAGACACAGGGTCGAGCACGTCACCTCCGCCAGCAGGAACTTCAACTACAGCCACAATACCGGACTATCCTGGACCGACTATCATTGGTAACATCACGTCTTCACCTTGCCCACCGGACGCCACCGCCATCATCGCACCCCCTCGCAGCTGGATCAAGGCCACCGAAGAACGTCTTGCCAACTCCCTCCGCACCAGCACTCCACCAATGCTTCCAAACGATGACACCGCAGCGCGCAACCACCACCGATGGTTCTCCAACAGCGCCGACATTCGGGCACCCCTCATGAACGGCACTGCGTCAGTGCCTTCCGCCTGCCTGATGGCAGGCGTGAGGGTGACGCAGTGCCACAGGGATAGGCTGGCCCCATGCATTGCTGGATTTGCGTCATGTTTGTGACACGACTGCAGCAATTTGTGACTTTAGCGCAGACAGATACGTCAGGATTCCTGACATATCTGTCATTACTTGCGTCATGGAGCGCTGTCCAGTGAATACAGCACATCCATGCTGTCGCAAGAAGGGCGTAGTGAGAAGTGTTGCAACGCTGTCTTGTCGCAGCGCTGCAACACCTTTCATGACTGGGGCACAGGAATGCGCACTATCTTATTGATGGTGCGCATTCCTGCACTGTAGTTTTGTCGCAGGGCAGTGCTGCAGCATTGCTTGCAGCGCTGTCCAGCACCAAAACCTGCTGAGATGAGGCCCCAAGTGTTATCCCCATTTTTAAGACCAGCTATTTTCTGGTCTTGTTTTTTTGTCTTCAGAACTTCAGGGATCCCCTTGTGAATGTGGCGTAGTGGGGTTTGCGGCCGTTTTTGCATGGGAACGCCTCTCCTGCATATAATTATCGCTAACAGAAGTAGCGATCTTTACAACGGATGTTTTCGCCTAAAAACTGTCGCTAACGGCTGTTAGTGACAGATTGGTAATAGATCGATAAAATTATCGCCGCATTAGCGGCAGAAAAGTGCCGCTAACGCGGCGATAACTCCTTGTGAATATGCCCCATAATGTGTTACACAAAAGAAATTAATGTGTTTTATTAATGAAAACCACAATAAAAAACAATAAAGTGATTTTGCACTTAAATAACATTGTCATGTTAACAAGGCCCAGCTCAGTGGCCTTGCATAGTTGCAACATTAGACATCCTTTCCTAGGGAAGCTAAGAAAGTTTTTGTTGTTATATGCAAATAGAGACCATGGTCAGCATCTGATTTAAATGATTTTCTGAAAGCACAATGAAACATGAACTTGCACAGCTCGCTCACAGGAAAAATTAAAATTCACTTTTTAATTTGGCGTAGTTTGGCCTAGTTATGCCAAATACAGCAAACCTAAAATAGGCATTTTTAATTATAATACAAAAGCCGCCCCTCATATCTGCTTGGTGCTGTAGAGAGCACAAAACCTGCACTCAGCACTCTGTGCTTCAAGCCCTGAGCTTTAATCAACCCCTTGTGATGGTGTTTTATGTATCATCGGTTTGGTGCCTGTGCTGGGTACCCTAATCACGGCGGATGCTAAACATCAAGGGGTGCAAAAATATTAAACAGACCAGGCGATTGGCTGAACAATAGCCCCGACCAGACTTATAGAGAAATTTGCAGAGTCACGCCCTAGGCAGGCCGTCTCCGCCGCAGCCAATGACAGTTCGCTGCCAAGCAGCCTCTACCTGTTTACACCGGGCGGGGAGGGCCCGTGCAGGCATCGTCTCGCTGAACTTCAAGTCAAACAATTCTTTCCCGGGTGACAGCTTCCGACACTCAGCCCGAGCTAAACCCGGAACATGCTCGGTAACAGACGGCTCGGGAGGCAGCGCAGAGCTCCGGAACTGACAGTGTGGACGTGGGAGGTGTGAATCTGGCCGCGCGAGCAGCCGTCGGTGAGTACCAGCCGCCGGTGCGCATACCAGCATAGGACATAAAGGTATCCCATTCCCGGGGTGGATGGCAGCACACACAGCCGGGCTCCAGACAGCCTCCTGCGGAGTCTGCCTTCCTAGTAAACCAAGAACACGTTGATGAAACCTTCCTCTGTGGTTTCAGTGTGTGCTTTGTGGATGTTGCAACGGAGCAGGCTTTGTGTACGTTAGAACTTCACTTCCTGCACTGGTCATACTGAGACTTTCAGAGCCCACTCTCTGCGGATCGATGTTAAGTGACAGGAAACCCCCCTCCCTCCCCCCATGCACTACATTCAAAACTGCGCTCATGAATACAAGGGTACCCAGTGCACTGTCTGATAGTTGCTTGTACGTGGGGATTTCAAGGCAATGTAAACACGCCCTCGCTTAATGTTCTTGTTCTTTAAAGATTTCGTCTCTGGTTTTCAATGCCGATTAGTTGCATGTTTCCTAGGGGAGTAGTACTAAGTTACTGTGCAGTAGGGTCTCTCAGATTTGAGTTTACCCAGTTGGACGTCACCCCCTTCCACTGGGGTACTTACTACTCAGAGAGCAATGCCGGTATTTTGTTCCCGCAATACATCGTGTCCTCGAGTACTGTACATTTATGACACACAGAAGGTCTAAAATGTCTATATACAAAGGGTGCGTCGTTTCCCCTGACTGTCTACATATGACCTCACCAATCACCTGGAAAAATAAACTATTACACAAGGAAGAAAACGTACCTGAACTGTATGTGATAATATTACAAGTCACGAAGGAGTTCCGTAACAGCCTGGAGGCACAAGGTTAGGTCACCGAACTCCGAGCTGACTTGCAATATCCCCATTACGTAGAATTGAGAGTATTGTATTTCTTATATTACACGAGATTTGAAGAAGCATGCGTGAATGTAAAAATAATGATCAGGTAGACAGTGTTACGCGCTCTAAATCAAGGGGTCTCTAGCATTTTCTGTAGTGAGAGCTACTTCTATTCAGTGAAAATCATTGTGAGCTACTGAAGGCTGAGCAACTCGCTCATTATTACCAGACGCCTTCACACCCAGCTTAATTGGCTTTAAGCCTAATGTCCATAGAGCCAGATGCTATGAATTGAACACAATACTGTAACT
The DNA here is from genome assembly GCA_963921515.1 of Calotriton arnoldi. NCBI lineage: Eukaryota > Metazoa > Chordata > Amphibia > Caudata > Salamandridae > Calotriton > Calotriton arnoldi. The sequence continues at coordinate 2,031,384 of CAWUFW010000278.1, forward strand.
AGGGGTGTTAGAAATGGGGGTCCCTTGTTGGCAATGGTTTGCACCTTTGTCCAAGTAGGAACCCTTCCTTCTAGTCAGGATAAGGGAGTTACACTCCTAAAATAACCCCTGCTCACCCTCTTGGTAGCTTGGCACGAGCAGTCAGGCAAATCTTAGAGGCAGTGTGTAAAGCATTTGCACATAACAAACAGTAACACATGAAAGCACTACAAAAGGACACCACACCAGTTTTAGAAGAATATTCAATATTTTTATAGGCTCAAAACAAGACCAAAAATTATAAAGAATCCACAATACAGTACTTGAAAAATAGATACTTTGCAAGATGTCTTCTAAACTGCAGAAATACCTCAAAAACACAGTTTGTACGAGTCGGTAGCTCCGTCCGGGGCTACCGCAATGCTGAAAACAACAGAGTCTAACAGTCCCAGCCGACCGCGTCGATACAGGCCAGCAAAAGCGTGAACAGACTCGGTAACAGTACCTTTCTCGTTGCGGCTTACACGGGGGTGCGAGCCGGTCGATTGTGGCAACCGTCGCGGTTGTGTTGCACAATGGAAGCGGTGCAGGGCGCGGTGTCCTCTCGATGCGGTGCAGGCAGCGGCTCGGTGACGATCGTCCAGACGGCATCAGTGAGACCAAGGCTTACGGTGCAGGGCGAGATGGTGCTCGATGTAGTGCTGGCAGGTTGCGGTGCAGGCGACAGAGCCGGTTTGCGGGAGCTGGCGTCGGTCGGCCCAGACGGTTGTGTGGGACGAGGCGGTGCGTCGTGAAACTTTACGAGCGGTGCCCCCAACCACAATGCGGTCACAGGTGTCGAGTCAGCAGCAGCGACAGCATCGGTGAGATCAGGATGGCGAAGTGAAGCAAGGCGGTGCAGACTGCGGTGCCCACAGGACAAGGTGCAAGCAGCGGCTCGGTGGCGGCGGTCGTCGTCGTTGGTGAGACCAGGGTTGCGGTGCGAGATGCAGACGGTGTGGTCTGCGGTGCCGTCAGGACACAGAGCCAGCGACGGAGTCGGTGACGGAGTCGGTTGCGGTTCCCTTCTCTGTGTAAACTGAAACAGCTGCTCCAGAAGCGGTACCCAGAGGTTGGTGAAGTCTTTGCAGTCCCTGAGACTTCAGAACAGGAGGCCAGCTCGATTCCAGGCCCTTGGAGATACTCAGCACAAGTGAAGAAAGTTCAGTCCAGTCCTTTCACTGCCTAAGGCAGAAGCAGCAACTGCAGGCCAACACAACAAAGCAACAACACAGCAAAGGGGCAGTACTCCTCCTGGCAGCTCTTCCAGCTCTTCTTCTTGGCAGGTTCCTTGATTCTAGCGAGTTCTAAAGTTCAGGGGTGTGGGCCCTACTTTTTATAGCCCAAAATCCTTTGTCCTCTCAGGTAGAGAGTGTCTGTGCCCAGCCAGAACCAGTTCTGTCCTCTCTGGTGTAGTTTCCTGGCAGGAGGTGGAGACGGCATTGTCAGAGGCAGGCCAGGCCCATTCAGGTGAAAGGAAATCTCCTCCCCCTACTCTAAATGCAGCCCGGGTCTATTCAGCCCTTTCCTGACCCACCTAGACTATCTGGAGCCACTGCTCCTCCCCAGCCCCTGTCATCCAAAACCCAGACAGTCAATCCACAAACCCAGCAGAGGCCTACTGGATGGCTGAGCAAGAAAATACCTACTTTCTAAAAGTGGTATTTTCAAACACAGAATGTAAAAATCACCTTCAGTAGAAGATGCATCTTTAGATTCTGAGTTCAGGCATACTAAACTTTATTTCTCTACCTTGTTCCCAGGGCCAGTTATGTTTATAAGATGTTATAAACAAACTCACCATTCTGTCCTATGGGAACAGGTAGCCTTGCAATAGTGAAAAACGAAATTGGCAGTAATTCACTATCAGGGCTTGCCACACACACCAGGCCATGTCCTACCTTTTACATACACTGCACCCTGCCCACAGGGGTACCTTGGGCCTACCTTAGGGGTGACTGACATGTAAGAAAAGGGAAGGTTAGGGCCTGGTAAGTGGGTACACTTGCCAAGTCGACATGGCAGTCCCAGACTGCACACAGGCTCTGCAATGGCAGGCCAGAGTTATGTTTACAGGCTGCTTGTGTGGGTGGCATTATCCAGTGCTGCAGCCCAATAGCAGCATTTGATTTACAGGCACTGGCACACCCAGTGCACTTTACTAGGGACTGACAAGTAAATCAAATATGCCAATCATGGAAGCACCATTCCATAACACAATTGACAACAGGAGCACTTGCACTTTACCACTGATCAGCCGTGAGAAAAGTGCGCAGAGACACTAAGCCAGCAAAAACAGAGTAAAAACAGGGAGGTCAGAAAGCAAAAACTCAGGGGAAACACGCCAAAAGATGCCAAGTCTAACAAGGGGCATTCTGACAGGGCTGCCATGTGTGTCGCTGAGAGCATGGTCTTTGTGGAAGTATGAACATGTGTGCATATGAATGAGGTATATGTGTACAGGTGACTGAGAGACTGTGTCGTATGTACTTGTGGCACAGGACATACCGTTGGCCATATGTGGCAGCTTTACATGTAACACAAATGGGATACATGTAAAGTGCAGAAAAATGTTCTTCAAAAATGTTTAGAGTATGGACATTTTTTCTGCACTTTAAATGTCTCCAACGTAAAATAATCGCTGTATTTTTCACTTATAAATATGGCACTGTATTAACAAAATAAACTGAAGAGTAAACTTTGTTTATGTGGATTTCATAAAACTCATAATTGAAATGTTCTCCCATTACTAAGTATCACATTTACAAATATATAGCATCTTGCTCCCAGTGGCCTGTATACACAGTGCCATATTTATAACAGAAGAATACATTTGTTTAAATGGGAGGAATTTTAAGTGAATAAACATGCTTCAAAAAACAGTAAGAGGCATTTGGCTTGATTGAGAGTGGAGAAAGACATTAATACTTAATGTCTCAAAGAAAAGTTTTCTTCACTTTAAATTTCTCCCATTTGAAAAAAATGACAATTTTTCAGTTAAAAATATGGCACAGTGTTTACTGGCCGCTGGGAACAAAAGTCCTGCTACTGTAAATATGACACTTTGAAATGGGAGAAAATTTAAATGAAGAGTTAATCATTAAGGTACTTTTCATTTTCTCCCATTTAAAAGCATTCAGAAACATCCTTTTGTTCTCACCTCCATCATTGAGTCACACAAGGACTTTTATTTAAGAGTTAAAACCTCAGTGCTTCAGTTGTTCCCCTCTGTGACCCAGCCTGGCCCATAAATGGCCATGTCTGAACTGGGGTGGTGGAGTGAGCTAAAGAATGATGATGGATTAAACCCAGATCCGTTGACTGGGGGTGAGTGTTTGATTTGCTCTAACGCTCCGTCCATCATCCCCTTTGGTATCCCATAAATCTGACTGAGCACTGCCCATCAGGCTGTGCAATCTCCAGCCTGATGATATAAATGTAATGTAAACACAGCCTTCCCCTAATGTTAAAAGAAAAATATGATGCTGTGCTTATTTACTAATGAACTCAAGGCTTCAAGCTACTTTGAAGATGTCTGGGAATTACTGGTAGCTCACGATGAACTAGTTTGAGAGACCTGTGCATACCTAGTTGGAGGCACCTGTACACACCTGGTCGATGGCGTATGATATGTGTATGACATTAAAAAACATGAGGTCTTTTTCTTCACAAAATGCTATAATAGAATTGCAATTATAGAGGTTTTGGTGCTGGTACAGTGTAGTCCTTCTTTTCCCTTATGCACATACGGGGCACAGGGGTGGGGAATTCCTATCTCCCGACGCCCGAGACATATAGATTTCTTACAAGGGCAAGAGGTTTTAATTTCTAACTTGTCCAAAGGACAAGTAGACAGTTACGGTAATCCGATACACAGCTGTTCAACCCTTTTGGTCACAGCCAGTTAATAAGGAGCTCTGAGCAGTTTATTGGCAGTGAAAGGGTCAATGCAAAAGCTGGGGCCTACACTTTAATTTCCCCAGAGCAGAACAACAACATGATGGAGCTGAGCTCAAAGTTGCAGCTCCATATAAAACATCCACAGCACTGTCAGATAAGAGTCTTTTTGCTTTCTCCCCGAGGCTTTGTGTGGCTTCCAGGCCCTCCTCTGGTCCTTTCATTTTCTTCGAGCACGAGACGCAGCTCCAGCACACTCACATCACTGGAATGTAAGAGGCTGGCTTAAGGGCCTCTTGGCTCCTGCTCTGACTTTAACCTTGTGACCCCCTGCCTTTTATTCTGTGCTTCACCCTTGAGCCTCAAATCGGCCCCAAGATCCCTCCTCACCCTCGCCTCCGGGGGCCTACAGTAAAGCCCATGCTTTCCCTTCTCATGCAGCCCCTGCACAACCCTCCTTTGTACTTTGCTTTGCCTGTACACCTTATGTTTCACCCGGTGCCTGTACTTGCTAACCCCCATCCCACCCCTCTGTTGCCCCCTCTGACTGCCCTGACCCGATCCCCTTGGCCTCTCATATCTTACCTCATCCAGGGCTTACATTAAAGTTCATTAGTTTCCCCATGGGGAATTCATGCAATCCTCAAGTGCACCCTCATTTCTCTCCTTGCACTGGGCCTCTCGTCTCACTTTGTGCATGCACCAGGGGCATCTGAACACGCGCTGTAGCAGCTACAGCAGCTGTGGAGTTCTTAATGGGCCTCTTCTTTCTGCAGGTCCAGACTAAGGTTCCTAATTGATATGAAAGGGTGGATGGATATATACATGGATGAATGAGTGAAAGGATGGATGAGTGAAAGAATGGATGGATGAGTGCAAGGGTAAATGAATTGATGGATGGGGTGAAAGTGGATGGATGGATGTAAGGATGGATGAGTGAAAGAATGGATGGATGAGTGAAAGGGTGAATAAATGGATGGGGTGAAAGTGGATGGATGAGTGAAAGGATGGATGGTTGAATAAAAGGGTGGATTGATGGATGAGAGTGGATGAATGGCTGATGGCGTGGGTGGATGGCTGGGTGGAAGGATGGATACATCTACCCATCGGTGGAAGGATGGATAGATTGATGGGTGGAAGGATGGATAGATTGATGGGTGGAAGGATGGATAGATTGATGGGTGGATAGTTGAGTGAAACGGTGGATGGAGGGATGAGTGAAAGGGTGGATGGATATGAGTGAAAGGGTGGATGGATATGAGTGAAAAGGAGGATGGATGGGGTGAAAGACGGAAGAGCAGATGGATGGAGGGATGACTGAAAGGGTGGATGGATATGAGTGGAAAGGAGGATGGAGGGGTGAAAGATGGAAGAGCAAAAGGATGGAGGGATGAGTGAAAGAGTGAATGGATATGAGTGAAAGGGTGGATGGAGGGGTGAAAGTGGATGGATGGATGAGCGGATGGATGGATGAGTGGAAGGAAGGAGGGATGGATGAGTTTGAATGATAGATTTGGAGCTGGAAGGATAGGTTTGGCCCCAAGGGCGTCGTGAACCACTCGCTTTAGCAGCTACAGTGGGGGTGGAGCTCTTGATGAGCCTCTTCTGTCTGCAGCTAAGCAGACAAAGGCCCATAATTAACGTGTAAGGGTGAGTGAAAGGATGGATGTGTGGGTGAAAGGGTGGCTAGATGAGTGAGTATATGAGTGTAAGTGTGGCTTGCTAGATGGATGAATGAGTGAAAGGATGGATGAGTGACAGGGATGGTGGATGGACGATGGATGTGTTGAAGGAAAGGGTGAAAAGATAGATGGGTTGCAGGGTGGATGGATCAGTAAGCGAAAGGATGGAAGAGTGAAAGGGTAAATTGATGGATGAGCGGAAGGATGGAAGAGTGAAAGGGTAAATTGATGGATGAGCGGAAGAATGGGTGAGCGAAAGGATGGACAGATGGCTGAGATGGATGGATGGATGGATATGTTTGGGGATGGATGGGTAGATTTGGATATGGATGGGCGGATGGATGGACAAACAGAATGGTGAAAGGCTGATGAAAGAATGAATGGAAGCCAATGTAAAGGTGAAATGCTAGATATCAGTGGGTGAATGAAAATATGAATGGGTAGATCTGCAGAAAAGAGGCAAAATAAGGAAATCACTAGTATTCAAATCCTTCTATACTATGAGCCTGACATAACCAGAGAGGCTATTATTCGAGCTCTTCTATAATGAGTGCTGCCATTATTTGACGGTGCACTACATGATGGCACCAAAGGGACAAGTGGATTTTGTACAGGACAAGTAGATTTATGAAGCTACCTGTCCCATGGACAAGTAGATATTTTATTAAATTCCACACCCCTGGGGGCATAAGGAGGGCTTTTCAGGCATGAATAGGCTGGCCAGAGAGGTGTCATATGGAAGCATACAGCTTTAGGAGATGAAAGGAAGGGGCTGTCACGTGCTGCTGGCAGACGTCCCCTCACACCAGGCACTGTTAATCAGTTAAGTCGCTGGCATCTCGTCTTTTTACTTTGACAATGTTATGTGAGTCTTGGCAGAAAAATGAATGGCGAGGCTACTGCTGTGTCACAGATGAAGAGTGACGGTCGCTTCAGAACTAGCTTCTATTATAAGCGCTGGGAAAGCCATTAGGTCTTGCCTCATCTATCGGGTGTGATATATATTTTTTATTTTTTATTGTTGTAAACATAATCCACAAAACGAAAAAGGAAAACAATGCCCTGGCTAAACATGGTGGCTATATGCTTGTCGTAACTGTTTGAAATCGAAACAAAAGTGAACCATCGCATCCAATTTTAATATTAAGAGATGGGTTCTTCACAGTGGGCTTACAACGTGTACTTACAACGGGTATGGAAACCTTTTTTTAGTTTTAATGTACATCAGAGAAAAATATTATTTTAGTGCTGTAAAGAAAAGGTACTATTGACTGAATTACTGAAAACTGAAGACTTAATTTAAAAAGTCAAGAAAGACTAAGAAAATAGAAAGGGATAAAATATGGAAAGAAAAAAACATTTGCAAAGGAAAGCTTTGGTCCACAATTGCACTGAAGTGGACTTCCTTTTATATAGACGTGCACGCGTGAACAAGCAAAATACCATCAGTCAGTGTAAGAGAGTCAGTAGCTGAAGTGGACTGACCTGTTGTCCAATGCTGAAGTGGCCGAAAGTAAAATGTGAATGGCAGTTGAACAGAAAAATGGACGAAGAGGGCTGACCCAAAGTAAGTCCCTCTATGCCTGCCTATAAGTATGTATTTTTGTTTGGGGTATTTCTTGCATTACACTAGTCGGGTGAGACAGCTAAAGTTGTCTCCACGCCAGGCCTTAATAAGAGACAGGCCTTTCTATAGAGATTTTAATCTCCCGTCTATGGCAACTTCCCACAGCGGAGTTCTGATGTCACAGTGCCCAATGTTACAGCTTACAAAAGGCATTTTCTAGAGTACAATACCAACGATTAATTAAATGGATACTTTTTTTCCGGTTTCTTTGATGTGAAATTTCAGTTTTTGACTGGTCACAGCCATTAGAGTACTGGGATCATTTTTGTTCCTTCAGTAAGTGCACTGCTCGAGATTGTATGTCATAGTCCCAATTATGAGTTGGTCAGATTTCAGCTGCAGGATGTTGGGTAGCTACCATCCGGTTTCACCACACTTAAATCCAGCTTTTCTGAGTTAATCCCTACAGAATGTGGATTAACTTTGCACACCAGTTTTTTCTCAAGTCAGGTTATGCAAACGATTTCCCTTTTCTGCGCAGTTAACTCTCCCATTTACCACCCACTCCAACCAGTGCTCCTGCACTAGGCTATGATCAGGCATAAGTGGTGCCTGAACTGCAGATGCCGCTCCATCTGACTCATAATCAGTGCCCATGTGTGAAAAGACCGTTTCGAAATACCTTGAAATTTCATTGTCTCCCAATGCAGATCTTTGTGATGTGTACCTATGTAAGAGGCATTAGCCATGCTGATCCGCGCATAGGCAGGTAGAGCCTGCTCTCAAATTACTTCTGCTTCCCGACTTCCAAGGTGAAACAGGAAACATACATGTGTGCTGTCAGCGCATGCTCACGCCCCGGCTGCACTGGGAAAGAGTTTCTTCACGCGAACTCTGCCCTCCCATCCCATAAGTCTGATTCAGAAGATAGTAGAGTGTACTGGGCCCCAGTGGTACTATCACTGGTAACTGTGACCAGTCTACTCGGGAGTACTAGGTTGGAGGTTGGTCTCCACACCACACCCCACTGCGTCGCTTTCCAGATATACATGGGGTCCTTTGAAGAGTGTGCTGTTAGGTGTCTTCATGCAACAGAGGCATGCTTCATGTTGTAGACTTGGCCATCCTGTGCCTAGCGCAGCCCACAGTCTCTTATGTACTACTCTGTTGAAGGTGGATCATCAAACCCCCCTGCTGTGCTCAAATGGCCTCACCTAAGGGCATTCTAGACAGCTATCTGTTTTTCCTTTTGGGTTAGGCCAGTGTTGCAGTTATACTCATTTCCTTTGTACATTTTTTTGACAAATAAATTCTCAATTTATTTTTAGTAAAGCAGATTATCGCTTTTGATTTCAAAATGAAGGAGTTTGATTCGACAGTGAAAAGCAGGCCGTTTTTGAGAGCTCTGCCTTATATTTATATGAATAAAAAGGTCTAAGATGTACCCCTTATACACTTTTTTCAGCTGTATCTGCTATGTTCAACAAAGTAGTATGTGGTGTTGGTGTCCTGAAATTTACAAAATGGTAAATAGAAGGGTATGGTTGACTAATATTAAAATATTGTTTACACCAACTCTGTGAGATTGTCAGATTTGTTTCCAGGGACCATAATTGTCCAAGAACTGTAGGATTATGTGTTTGCTCAAAACAATCTAAAATAAGATATGGTTTTTGTGTGTATTTTCCGTTTAAAACAACAGAGCATTCAAGCTGGAATGCTGCACAGTAGTTATCAACATTCGGAACGTAGATATCAGGTAGTTAGTGGATCCACAAACCAAGTAGGTGATAGGCACAGGATTGAAGTGGTTAGGGATACTTGCATTGATGAATTAAAATACTTAGTAAGGTCAGGGGCATGAGTACACAGTTCGGCAGGGCTAGTGAGTTAGTTTAAAAAGCCTATCAAACCTATTGGGGAATCTTGTGGGATCTTGGGTCTGGAAATCTCTGATCACGGGACAAGCCTTTTGATTCTTCTAAATGCTTGAAGAGAGCTCAGTTCTCCAGTGGAATGGGCCAGCCCAAGAAGGCTTCAAACAGGAACATTGTGTCGTAGGTCTTGAAGGTGGTTTGTGGAAGGCTTATATTGCACCTCTAAATTGAAGGAACTAGATCAAGAGGTAAGCAAGAGATTATTTATGATTTTGTGTCACCCCCTGGTGAGGATGATCTGCTTCTGGGTAATGAGAACCTTGCACATGATAAGGTTAAGAACTTTGTTTAGGAATACTGCATGAGCCCAAGGAAGTGAACTGTTGCATTTGCTCAGTTTGTTTAGGAGTTGATAAGGGTTTTAGCCAATTGGATGGAAAAGGACTGCAAAATTCTATGGATGTTGAGCAATTGGACTAAACTTGATTGAGCATTGCATTTTCTTTTAGAAGCCAAGATTTCCTGCTGAGAGCAAGTGAGAGAGGCAGTGATAGTGGGGTGAATGTGGGATAAAGGATGAGTTTGGTAGTGAACGAGATAAGCATAAGGTATCAAAGATGAGGGAGCAATGGGCCATCCAGGACCAAATGATTGAGCCAGTCTGGGATTATATCTGGAGGTAGAGGGGATGAGGAGGAAAAGAAGAAGATGTGCTTGTGATCAGCAAATTGGTGCTTGAGAAAGCAGTATGAAAACTTGTGAAGAGAAGTGGCGGAGAGGGAGTAGACGAGAAGGCTTATATTGGAAATCGTGGATAATCACCAACAGAGAGGCGGGCGGTAAGCTAGAGGAGCACTTTTAGATTGTGAAGGAGTATACATAGTGGGGACATATTGACATATGGGGAAAATAATGGAAAGAATGTGTATGAACTATTTAAAGAGAAAAGTGTGGCAGGATTTGAGCATGTAAAATGGATGATGGTGATGAGCAGAGGGAGGAGACCTGAATGTGGGCCATCTTGTTGAAGTGAATATTATGGAAGCTTAGACTTTAGATGATTTAGGTGGCTGTAGGTAGAAAGGTAAAGATGAAGTCAAACTGAACATAATTGTTTCAGAGATTTAAATATGTAGAGCAGGAGAGAGTTGGTTGGTGCTTCTTCTGGGTGCTTTCTGTAGTAATGGGGTGGGGAGGGGCTAGCCCACAGCTGCTAATGGGAGGTTGATTTAGTAGTCAGGGCCCGGTCTAGAAGCAGTGAGTACACTATTGCCTAGACTGATTTCAAATGTTCATGGTATCCTTCAGTCTGAGCTGAACAATCTGACTATGCTATTACTATCCATGCAGAGCCTTAATGTAATATGTTCTGTATAATTCATTGTTCAATCAAAAATACCTTTGCAGCTATAAATAAACTGCCACGACATTACAAATCTCATTTAAGATAGAAAGATGTGATAAGGTGATAAAGATGTTTAAGCTAAAGTTTCCTAAATCGCAATCAAATATTTGAATAAACCATGTGTGTATAGACTGCACGAGGGCCCAACAAGGTTTTGTTTGAGAGAGATCTGTGAGAGCCATAGGAAAGTAAAGCTGGTTGAAGGGAAGGTGTGCTGTGGGAAGGTAAACATAGGGTTGTATCAAGTGCTGAGGCACAGCACCAGGGAGGGATATTAATGCCTCTGAAGGGGAAAGAAAGATTGAGGCTATAGCACTCAGGGTCATATGTACAAGCCCCTACCGCCACCACAACGTCACTTTTCTCGACGTTGTGGTGGCGATAGGGGCTTAGCCTTATTTATAAGGCAGCGTTAAGCCACTTAACGTGGCTTAACGCTGCCTTGTAAATAATGTCCCCTTTCACGCTATGGTTAGCATGAAAGGGGTGGGCAGTGGGTGCTGCGGTAGACGTTCCACCGCAACACCCATTGATTTTGACGCTGCCCCCTATGTACAAGGGCAGCGTACATAGGAGGCAGCGCCAAAATTAAGACCAGGGAAAACCTGGTCTTAAGTTGTCGAAACGAGGAGAAATGCACTATTTCTCCTCGTTTTTGCTTTTCCCATGTGTGCTGCCTTGTGCAGCACACATGGAAAAGCAAAATGCGATGGATTGTTTATGTACAGGAAGGTCCCCCTTCCTGTACATAAACAATCTTAAAAAAAAAAAGCAATTTTGTGACTTTCGTGTGTGCTGCGTTAAGCAGCACACATAAAAGTGACAAAATGGCATTTTGCTCAGGAAGGGACACCTTCCTACACATAAACAATCTTCCCCTGCATGCAGAGACCCTTGCACTATGGTGCAAGGTGACTGCGTTGGCGCTACACTGCTAAGTGTAACGCCATCGTAGGGGGAAACGCAAGGCTGCACCATATCTTTGTGGCGGAGTGAGGCGTTAAGCCATGTTGGCTAACACCTCACTCCGCCACTTCTTTTTTTTTTCACAACAAATTTTTATTGTTGACAGACACAAAAGACCTAGATATCGCAGGGTAACACATTGTATATGTAGCATGGCAGTATTAAAGATGTCAACTTTTACACCATAAAAGCGTTGCAGGAGATTGAGTGAAATGCTTTAAAACATTGCAAACAAAAACATCAGTATCTTATAGTCTCTATATAACTTATTAGACAAAGACTCCCGTCGTAATGTTTGAATACAGGTACAAATATTCTCACTGTGAGCACTCAGCTTTTGATCTCTATGGCAAATCATCGTTGCATAACGCAGGAGTAACAGGTTCAAGATACAGACCCCGATAGTCAGCCCACCGCTTCCATATCTTTGGGTGTTTCTGAGGACACCCGCATGCCTTAAATATCGGAATCTCTAATCCCATGGAGAAGTCATGGCTCCGTTTCCAAGCGCCTATAGATGGCAGAGACGTCGCCTTCCAGGCCTTGGCGATATCACGCTTGGCCAGAGTAAGCCCCAGGAATAGCAGATGTCTTTTATATCTATTGCCTCCAATCCCCTCCGTGATGTGTAGCATGGTCAATCGCGGTGACTGTGGAACGGGATGCTCCCAGCACCTCGGAAAGACAAGCGAGCACCCCGCGTCAAAACCGGGACAGAGCAGTGCAGTCCCATATCGTGTGGAGGAAAGTGCCCTCAACCATCCCACATCGCAAACACAGGGGGGATGCGATCATCCCCGCGCGCCAAAGCCTGTAGCGAGTGAAGTATACACACGGTAAATATTTAAATTGTATAAGGCGAAGGCGCGCAGCGATGGCCGCCCCGTGCGGGGACTCGAGAGCCTCAACGCAGTCTTCCTCCTCAAGTAGACCCAGATCCTCCTGCCAGGCCTCTCTGGTCCTGTTGAGTGTTGTGTGGCTGTTAGAAACAAATGTGCGGTATAAAGCTGTAATTTTGTGCGCACCCATCTCACCCAGGAACACCTTGGCCTCAATAGGATTAAAGTCGGAAATACTGTCTTGCTGAGCCAGGTACGGGGAGAAGGCGTGACAAAACTGCAAGTATCTATAAAATTGAGACCGGGGCATTTGGAATTCGGATTGTAGCTGCTGGAATGACTTCAGTGTCTGACCGTGGAGAACGGCGCCAATTGTTGAAATCCTGATAATGTCCCAGCTCACAAACCCCGGGAGCCCAGACAACTGCGGTAGGAGACCGTTACGCCAAAGAGGAGTCTCTCTCGTGAGTCTGCCCCACCACCCCATCCTGCCCAGTGCTTGTCGCCATATCACAAAAATCGTCCGGGTCGCGGGTGGTAACAGTTGGAGCGCCGCACTAGAATATAGGATTGTGTGTAGAGATCTAGAGTCCATAAGCCAACGCTCAACTGCGTAGGCAGGGTCTCGCCTATCCCCATACCACCAATCATTTAAAATGAGGAAATGAGACGCAGCATGATATGCCTGGATGTCTGGAGTCGCGAGACCCCCACAGTAAGTGGACTGAAAGCACGTTCGTAGTGCAACATGCACGGAACCCCCACCCCAGAGAAAATGATTAAGAACTGTGTTTAGTTGCCGAAACCATGCATGTAATATTGGATAGGGGTGATTTTGAAGTTGGTAGAGAAGGCGGGGTAGTGAGACCATTTTAAAAATGGCCGATCTGCCAAACAGTGACAAAGGCAGATGTGACCAGGAGCGCACCTGTTCCTTAATTTGAGTCAATAGAGGGGCTGAGACGACGACAGGAACACCCCCAAATATCTAAAGCCATCCAGTACAACCGTCACTTCATGTGTCCAAGTCCCGAGTTGATCATCCCCGCGTAGAGGTCACAAAAACGACTTGCGGCATTTATGCAAAGACCGGAGTTTTCGCAGAAAATATGCATTATGCACAGCAGACGTGGGCCAGATCTATTTAGATGTGTGAGGAAGAATAGTACGTCATCAGCATACAATGCTATACGATCGGAGACCTCCCGCGGCCACTCAAAGCCATGTACCTAGGCGTCGATTCTCACCCACGCCGCAAGTGGCTCCATGGCGAGTGCAAAAAGATAGGGAGATAAAGGGCATCCCTGTCAAGTCCCCCTTCCGATACAAAACGGCCGCGAGATTGAGTCAGTGATCCGTACTGAGGCGGTAATGTCAGTGTATAGAAGTCGAATATATTGGAGCAGTCGAGGGCCGATATTAAGGCAGCTCAGAAGCGCAAAGAGATAGGTCCAGCTAAGGGAATCAAAGGCCTTGTCAATATCGGCGAGAAGGAGCGCGGCCGGCTCATTCAGCCGATCTACCGAGGCGATGGCGTTGTGTGCACGTCTGATATTGTGTCGAGTGGCACGACCAGGCATAAAGCCAGCTTGGTCCGGGTGCACTAAGGTTGTTATGTGTGGAACAATGCGATTCGCGATGATTTTGGCTAAGAGTTTTGCCTCTACATTAAGTAGGGAGATCGGTCTATATGTGGTATGTGATTCTGGGGGCCAACCCGGTTTTAAAAAGATTACTATTTCAGCATGGCGCCTATCTGCCGGGAGCCAGCCACCTTCCACCGCAGCTTGGAGAGCCGCCAAATAATGTACAGAGATTTGGGAAGAGTATTTCTTGTAGAACTCGCAAGGAAGCCCGCTTGGGCCCGGTGCTTTACCTGAGCGCATGTCAGCGAGGGCACTCTGGACTTCCTCCACCGTGATCGGGGCGTCCAGGTCATCGCACACAGAGTCCGACAGGGATCGCGGGGGCAAAACGGCCAGTAACCGATCAATAGTAGCCGCCGGGAGGGTCTCCCGCGGAGTGTATAGGTCTGTGAAATAATCAGCGAAGCTGGTAGCAATACAGATAGGGTCTGTAAGCACCTCACCCGCCGGACCGAGGATCCCAGGAAGGGTCACGGGTTGGAGCGTCTGCTGGCATAGACGATGTAGAAGGGCACTAGATTTGTCCCCCTACTGATAGATTCGGCTGTGCGTGGCTAGCCAATACATTTTGGCTTCGTCCAACAGGTCGCTGGCGTATAATTGTTGTGACATAGAGAGCTGGCAGCGAGCCACGCCCCCATCGGGATCCCAACTTCTTCGTTCCAAATCGAAGATTTGGGCCTCAGCACGAGTCAGTTTTTCCTGGCGCAGCCGACGCCCCGCAGTGCAAAACGCAATGTCCACCCCCCTTAGTGTTGGTTTCATGGCCTCCTAAAGAGTCCCAGGGGAGTCCACGGTGCCAATGTTATGGGAAAAATATTCAGTAATGGTGGAAAACATTTGGTGATGGTAGTGGTCGTCCTGTAGTAGCCATGTCGATAGGCGCCAACGGGGCGGAGAGCGTCCGGGGCTCAGCCGCAGTGCAAGCGTCACCGGGGAATGATCTGACAAACCCCTGGGCAAGATCTCGGCTGCCTCGATTTTCTAAGTGTGGGGAGAGGAGATAAATATATAGTCTAGGCGAGAGAAAGAGTCATGAATATGTGAGAAATATGTGTATTCATTCACCGTCGGATGCAATTTCTGCCAGGTATCAACCCATCCCAATCCCTGGATCAGCGTCTGGAGCTTCGATTCAGGTGTGTCGGTCCGCAGCCCTGTGCTACGCCATCTATCTAATGACGGGCACATGACATAATTCCAGTCCCCCCCGGCGATCACCAGGCCCTGCGGAAGCTCGGCCCAAAAGGACGTCACCCGCTCCACCTAGTTCCACGACAAGGGTGGGGGGGGCATACACACAAACCACAGTAAGGCGCTCACCATATAATGTGCCCGTCACCACTACATATCTGCCCTGGAGGTCAGACCAGATATGATCTTGAACAAATGGCACTCCACGACGGATTAAGATATACCTGGACAAAGCCAAAGCGCGCCAGGCAGGGTGTCTTGTTTCCTAACATGTGGGTTTCCTGCAACATCAAAATGTCTGTATGGTAACGCTTAGCCTGGCGGAGTATAGCCCCTCTTTTAATCTTGTCCAACAGACCACGGACATTCCAACTAGTAATATTCAATCGTCACGCCTGGGTTTCTGCCATAACGGGTATCTGACATGTAGGGGGATCAACATGTGGGTGCTGCAATGCAATCGGAGTCTATGTACAAAATAGAACACTGTGACACTGAAAAACAATATAAACTTCCCCGGAAGCCCCGCTCCCTCCCTCCCTCCCCAATACCTCAAAGAATGTTGAAGCATCTGTCGCGGTATGCCAAACGTCCCGCCCCCAATGGGGGGGTAGGAACCGTTCCCATCCAATGGATTCCCATTAAACATTTATTGTACATTCAAGCGACAATGAGCCCACTGAGATGTACGAGTCCGTGCAGCCTAAATGAAATAGCCATCAAGCTTAAAGAGTCTATCAAACAGTTCTGCCAGTATTTGTTATGAATGAGTAGGAGAATGTTGACCCTCCATTATACGTCTACGGGAATTGCTGCGATTCAGGGATCTTCTCCTAGAGCGCGACCGGCGCTGTTGTTTCACGGTGATCCTGGAGGGGTCCTGGCCGGAACCCACCGACGAAGTGTCCGAGTCAATTCCAGAAGGGGCCTGGGTCCTCAACCTAACCGATTCGTCCGTCCAGCTGATCACCTCCTCGGGCGACTCCAAAAAATTGGTCTGTGATTTGTTGGCGACACGCAGACGAGCCGGAAATAGCAGGGAGTATTGAATTTTAAGGCCATGCAGACGGGCCTTCGCCTCAGCGAATGATTGTCGGCGCTGTTGGACCACTTTAGTGTAATCAGGGAAAATCATGATATGTTGAGAGGCATATGTAAGAGCCCCCTTCAGCCGTGCGTGTTGGAAAGTCGCGTTGCGGTCTTTGTAGTTAAGGAATCGGGCAATTATTGGACGGGGACGCGCCCCGGGAGGCGGTTTCTGCTGCAAGACACGATGTGCCCGTTCAATTATAAAACAAGTGGACATAGAATCCGGAGGAAGCCAGTCCATAAGCCATTTGGTTAGGAAGTCCACCATATTATTGTTTTCACAGCCCTCAGGAAAACCCACAAAACGGAGATTATTCCGCCAAGCGCGGCCCTCCGCGTCCTCCACTCTAGCTGCCAGGCCGCGCGTCAGTGACTCCAGGACGGACACCTTCTTTTGAAGAGTGGTCACCGCATTTTCCGTTGTAGAGATCCACGACTCGGTTTCGGTTATCCTCTGGACTGCGTTGCGAAGGTCCCGACGAAGGAGCATGACATCCGATCCAACAGCACCGATTTTTGCTTCTAGCCCATCTCTAGACTGTGTGATAGCCGCCAGCAATGCGGCATTATCAGGAGTAGTGGTCGCCGCAGCTTCAGGGGGAGATGGCTGGGCGCCAGGGCCCGTGTATATGTCCATTGTAGACTGTTTAGATGTGGCCCCAGAGGGTTTATCTTTAGCCATTGCAATCAAGGTGGAGGAGACGTGCCCCAGGATACGTATCTGTAATAAACTGAAGTCAGTGGGTCACCAACACCTCCGGACTGCACCACCAATCAGCTGGGGATGGCTACTGGGGAGGGGCTCCACACCCACAAGCCGCACCAAGACCTAGCCCAGCCGCTTCCGCAGGCGACAGCCCCCCACCACCTTTCCTAACGGGCGTCACCAACCCCGGACAGCCCAGCAGCGGCCGGGTCCACACCACCAGCAATAGCGTATTACACTGACCCACCAGATCAGCCAGTCTATACAGTTGAGAGTCAGGCAGCAACGTCACTAGTTCAAAACGGGGGGCAGCCCACTCGATGCCAGCGGAGCGACGCCCAGGGCAACTCAATAACAGGAGAAGAGTATTGGACCCAAAGCCCGGGAGCGCCAATAGAGGGAAAGATCTGGGGGACCCAACACACTCACCAGGATGTCACCAGGGCAGGACACGTTCAGGCTCCCAGCCAGGCTCCACGAAATTATGCCGGCACTCCCCTCCAGGACGGCGCCGCACCTCGTAGAGGCAGTCCCCCGGCGCTGCACGAAGGCCACAATATGGGGTGCCGCGGCCCGATATAGCCGCCGAGCCCCGGAGTGTCCAGTTCACTTCAGGCTGCACGTCTGTGGCCCCAAGGTCGCGCCACCACCTCCGGGCATCTACGGCCCCAAGTGCACCATCCAATAGGCAGCAGGACGTCGCAATATATGGAGAGCCTCAGGCCCCAACCAGGCCACCAGCATCCCACGGCCAGGGGCGACTGCCGGAAGTCCGGTGTCAGCCGATCGTGGATTATCTGCAGCCCCAAATCTTGCCAGGTACACAGCGGCTGGGAGGGAGAAGGGCGGCCGTACCCCAGGGCCTGACAGAGCACCAGCCGCAGCGATCAACCGGCCGGCCGCAACCCAGGCCTCCTCAGCACAATCACAGCCGCTGCCCCGGCTCAGACACCATGGAGAGGGGGGGGAGGGCCCCCGGTCCGATCAATACCGCCGATCGCACCAGTACTTCAACGGGGGCCGCACCCCAGGGGTCCCCGGGCGTCCACGTACCCTGCAGGCCCATCTGGGAAAAACCCAAGATGGCGGCACAGCTTTGCCAAGGGCCGTCGGCAGCCCCCACCTCCACGGCCGCAGCCAAAGCCGCGAGCTCGAAGGGACAGAGGGTCCAGTCAGCCCACGAGGTGACGCCCCGGGGGGGGGGTACCACCAGCAAGTGCAGTCAAAGCCACGTACAGGATAGAGGCAGCAGGCCCGCTCCGGAGGCCGGGCACATCCAGGCCGACACCCGTGCTCGAGTCTGCTCGCTACAACGGCAATCCCAGGCAGAGTTCGGATTTCAATGGAGGCGTCGTGGGCATACCACAGCCGCGCTGTGTCCCACGGAGGGTCAGAGCAGCAGCAGGTATGCTTTGATGGCAGGATTAATAAAGGATTATTCGTGGGCTACGGGAGCTTTTCTAAGGCGCGTCCGCCATGTCGGACCGCCTGGCCACGCCCTCCCCACTCCGCCACTTCTATTGTACATATCCCCCTCAGTCTGATCTTGGTACCCTTAGCATATACACAACTGTTTTTAGTGGGCAAGTTAGGGACCTGTTTTGAGGGAGGCATTGGTCACACACCTGGCAAGCAAATTGTTTGGCGTTGTAAAATAAATTTAACAAGTTGGCCATTGAAACGTAGAGGAGGGACTATAATGGGAAGCACCACAGATGAAAAAAGTAATCATGGACGCAGAAAAGGAGGAAAACAACAAATCAAAAGTGCACACAAAAGGGGAGGGGAGCAAAAAAAAGTAACAGGTGATTGAAGTAGTGGTGGCAGTGATCTCCATTTTACAAAAAAACACAGAGAGGGAGTTAACCCCATTTAAAAATAAATTAAGGGAAACAATGGAATTAAATCGACCTTTTGCAACATTTATATTTTTTTCCACTGCCATTGAACCTTTTATCAATATTTGTACATAGAACCACACCAAACTCTTTCCTGGTACTGAAGTTGAATGCCATCGCTTTGAGGTCTTGGTTGCAACAGCATCTATCCACGTTTCTTGTTCCCTGACAGTTTTTCCTTGGCAAGAGGATCTCTCCTGTCAAAACCTATCTTCCCTTTCCCTCCCCCTTCCTCACAGTCGCCCTCCCTCCAGTCCTGCACCACAGGGGCTTACTGCTCCTATTTACCATTTGTTCTGAGAAGGTGTAAATGGGAGCGTTAAACATCTCAGAATAGGAAATACCATGAGGCCTTCCATACTGTAATTCTCAGTCCACATAGTTATTCCCCGTTCCGAATGGGTCTAACTCGTTATAGGTGGAAATTCAGGTGGAGATAGCATCCAGCAATGATAATTCCAGCTGCTGGGAATCTCAGCAGTGAATTCCACCCAGTTCGTAATCGGGGCCATAGAAAGAGCTACATTAGTAGTCCTTAGTCGCTAAGGAATTAAGATAATGAATATTGGCCTCCAAACGTTGGTTCCCTGGAGGAAAACTACATATAGGCCTTCATTACAAAAAATTATGATAATTACTGCATTTCCTGTTACTGCACATCAGAATTCTTAATTGTTCGTATTATATTTCACCTGGTAATCACGGGGTGTAGTACAGTCTCTATCCACTGATAAATGCTGGCAGGTAATACCTATAGCAACACAAAAAAAATGATGGACGGAATGCTGAACATTATCAAACATTCACCCCCAGTCACGGTTCTGGGTTAAATCCATCATTTTTTTGCTCACCATGCCAACCCGGTTTGGACCAAGCCATATGCAAATCAGTCTTGACCCGCTCCCCATGGGAACAGGCCAGCCCGAACTGCCAGGCCAGATCCTCCCTGGACCAGAAAACAAGCATCCTGGGAGCTGTTTTGGGGTATCATCCCTCATCAGCCAGCCTAGCTTGAATCCAGTGGCAATCCGAACATGGGACCCACATCTGGGCATACCCTTACCACTTAGGGTGACTATAGCAACACGAAAAGATGCTGAACATTGCCAAACATTCCCCCCCAATCACAAATCTGGTTTAAATCCATTGCTTTTTTTGCTCATCATGCCTCCCCAGTTTGGACCCAGCCATATGCAAATCAGTCATGACCCTGCTCCCCATGGGAACAGTACAGCCCAAACTGCCCGGCCAGGTCCTGATTTGCATATGGCTGGGTCCAAACTGGAATGGCACAGTGAGGAAAAAAATGATGGACATAGGCCCAGATCTCTGTACTGGGGGTGAATGTTTGACATTGTTCAACATTCCGCTTGTCAATTGTTCTTTTTCTATTTGTTGCCCTAAGTGGGATGGGTATGCCCAGATGTGGGTCCCATGCTCGCCATGCCACTGGGGTCAAGCTAGGATGGCTGATGAGGGAATACCCAGAAACCAGTCCCAGGATGCTTGTTTCCTGTCCAGGGAGGATCTGGGCTGGCAGTTCAGGCTGGACTGTTCCTATGGGGAGCAGGGTCAAGACTGATTTGCATATGGCTGAGTCCGAACTGGAATGGCATGGTGAGCAAAAAATAGATGGATTTAGGTCCATAACTCTGTACTGGGGTGAATGCATCCGACGCTGAGGCACCGGTAATGAGACAAAAATAGTAAAACATATGAGACTCTAACATGCCAAGCTGGACTATGGTTCCCAGGATTCGGACCAGCTGCTAAAAGTCAAGGATGGCTACAATAATGTAATTTTATCTTGTTTGATTGTTCAAAGACAACGGGTCAGAGTTAACAAGGAAACAGAAGCATATGAGCTGTCTAATACACAAGTTTGACAGTACATGTCCAGTCCCTTACTTATCCAGCACCTGATGGCATGTGTCAAGAAATGAAGCAAGGTTATTGGGCACTACAGATGCAAACAAGTACATATAAAATAACTTTGATAATAGCGCAAAGCTAATGCAGCCTAAATGTACAGCAGCCAGTTCCCACACATCAGGGGTTAGACTAAAGCACTTTAGGGCTGCTGTCCACATCACTGCAGTAAAATGCATTAGTTACACATTTACAGCACCTTGACACATATGTGCGATGAGGCACTGCTGCAAGAATATCTGGAAGCATCTGGGGCACGTTTGGCTTGCTTTGCACAACCTCTGCCTGCCCCAGTGAGTTTATTTAGTTGCTGACCTGCCAGCCTCATTCGTGGCACTGGTGACATCGTAGACTCAAGCTATGTTGATACATATTCACTTTTTCCACGCAGTGATGTGGCTTTTACAAAAAAATCTGCTGCAGCCAGTAGCAGCCTCTCTCTGAGACATATGTTTGGATGCGTCAGCGGACAATATAGTTCAGTGACAGACAGGACACCAGACAGTAAAAACAAAAACAACAGCTAGCGCCATGCCCAGCCTTGTGTGGGATCCAGCACCTTCGGTTGTTCCAAGCAGGCCGGTGCACGGTGCTGCTGATTGGCCTAGGTGGCGTCTGTAGACAAGCCCTAGATTGTTTTCCTCACTCTGTCCCGCGGCCGCCCAGGTAAGTGGCCCAACTCGCAAACAGGGAGCCCAGAGTTGACACTCGACTAGTGGTGGTCAGAGTGGGTAGTATGCGGATGCAGGATCTTTGCCGGGGAGAACATGTTTCTCCCCATTCTCTCCCAATCCCCAGCTACTTTGGGACTTCGCCAGCTGGATTGTGTTTAGATGCAACAGCACCTTATACTTGTATCTGGCACATGTGTGTGGGGGGTAGAAGGGGGTCCGCTCCAGCGTGTGGTTGGCGTGGGCCGAGCTGAGCCCACTGTAAAAGTGCCAACACCAGCCAACCCTGAAAGTCCGACATAGCTGAGATCTCTGAGAGCTCAAGACTTGATGACCATCTGCAACTTTTTAGCCCAGTGCCAGACCAGGAGGAATCTCCTAATCTGGCATGCAGTCGGCGGTCGAGTTTGGTGGTGTGGGAGCGGGGTGGTGGCATGGCGGCCCACTCCCACATCACCAAACTCGTAGTCAGGCCCTTAGTCTTTCTGTTCCCACTGCAGTACAGTGAAGTGGAACTGAGAAAGCTAATTAACAAATACAAATTGTACTTGACAACATTTTTGTATTGCTAGCTTTGGGCCTTTCAATAATGTGCCCAACAACAAATGTGCATGAGTTTTTCTCTCTATAAAACAAAAATAATATGGCTTAATTTTCAAATGATGGCCTTGTCCTTAACTAGCAAGATGTTACTTACTTTTCAAGGCTAATGGCATGGCCTGTTGGGAGAAGTGAGTGTCTTTCCTTGTCTATTCTAAAGTTTCTTTCACAACGATAGGTGCAGAAATAATGGTGCAGGAAGAATGAAGTGAGAGTGTGCAGGGGAATTAATGTAATATATTTTAAAGTTATTTTACTTTGGTGGAAAAGATTATATGATTAATGAATGTTTTCACTCATATTCTTAATGTAATTACATTTAAATATATGTGTCCGGACGGGAGAACAAAAAATGTATTTAATTTGATGTAAAATCAAGTTTCCTAAATCCGTTGCTAACAGAATATTCAGTTTTTTAAATTTCACAATATTTGTGTGTATAATGTGTATTGTTTAGAACATTATAAAAGGGTTTGAGTTTTTTGTCGAGCTCTCATTTCTTTTTGCTCGGGTCCCTGCTGGTCTACACTGTTCTTTTTTTATTTGGAGATATTTTTGCTAGAAGCATTTAATTTTTGGGCATTTAATTATATTTGCACGTCAACTTAAATATTGCATAGAGCTTTTTTGACTGCAAGCTCACTCTAACTTTGACTCACTTGGCACAAATGGCACTCTGTTTTATTCAACTTAATATCACATTTTTTAACAAGTTCACAATTTATGTTTTTTTTTCTCTGAGCACACAATGGGGGATATTCACAATGACGGGCGATAACTATCGCCAACGTCAGTTTACGGCAGAAAAGTTAACGCCGTCTAACCCTGAATATTATCGCCATGTTAGCGGGGTATTATCAAGCCCACGCTACATGGCGATAGTAACAGGGAAGGGGTGTTAAAACCCACGTTAAAATCATCGCGATGGCGATATTAAATCCTGCGTTAGCCGGCGATACATGGCGATCGGACAATTATCGCCAGAAAAGTGCAGTCCGTCCGCCTCATGGATGCATAGCGACGTTTTATGTAGATGAGGAGGGCAGGAGCTGTCCTCGAGGACAGGCTGCCACGCGTAGCTGAGGCACCCTGCTAGCACGGCACACAGTCAGCATAGCACCCTGACTGCCTCACATCCAGTCGCCCACAGCATGGTGTCAGCGCAGCACCCAGACTGACCCGTACTCGTCACCCACAGTACCCAGTGAGCAAAGCACAATGACTGGCCCGCACCTGCACCCAAAAAACATTTAGCAACACCACCCTGCAAGCAGAGCACCCAATAAACATAGCGCAACGACTGACCTGCACCTGCGTCCTCAACACCCCGTCACCCACTCCACCTTGGTTGGCACGCTCCTGCCCCCACAAAACCCTGTCAGCCACAGCACCTGCCAGTAACAGCACCCTGTCAGCCACAGTGCACCCTGGGCCTCAACGCATCCTATGAGGCTCAAGCACCATGTCAGGGAAACTACCATAGCCCTGCTCGTGTCAGGCCTCTCAGCTTTGGGGCCACGTGAGCAGCCTCGCCCTTTCAGCTCTTTGGCACCTTATCAGCCACAACACCTTGTCAACACCAAACATTATGTTGGACCACGAAATCCATGTTAGATGCGTACTTGTCCGTCCCCACACCCTGTCAGTCCCGCCACCAAGTGACCCCCGCTCCCTAACAGAAGTACCCTGTCAGCCCTGGTTTAAGAAATGATTGATTGTAACTGCAAATGTATTTCTATAGTGCATACTAACCCTGACTATGCGTCGAAGCGTTTTTCTGCAAGTGGTATGCTTTTCCAAAACCCAAAAAGGACAAGTGGTATATTAGAAAATGTTGTACTATACCCAATGACACCCTGGGCCAAACATAAGGAGAACATGACACCTGGCTTGCCTCTAATGGTTTGCTAATTTCATCTCATCAGGGCAGAAGTCCCTAAGTACATTTTAGGAACTTACTTCAAATAATTGCCTCTCAATGCACTGATATCATCTATTCTACTAAAGTGACACACTCCCATAATCCATATCCTATGTTTACATAATGTTTGTTGCATGATGGACATGTGAGACATTTTCTTGGCTAGGCTCGTGCACGGGCTCTTACAGCTAAGCCAGACCTTTGGCTCGACTGCGGAACATCTCTATTAATGTGCTAGCTCGCCCACCCCTAATGGCACAAACTCCATGCCCCCGCCTCAGGACCACAGCTGACAGCTGACAGCGTGACTGGAGTAGCACGCATTGTTGCTCCCATGAAAAGGAGGCTAGATACGCATGTCAGCGTTGTGATTGACTCAGGGGAGGGAGCCTGGCTGCCAAATTCCTGATCCTGGAAGCAGACGCAGGTGAGCAGGAGCTACTAAGACACGGGCCCGGCTTCGAGGTAAGACTTCCCTCATTACAATATTTGCGACACCCGCTCACACACACATCCCCGCGTCCACGCACCATCCAGTAATATTTGCGGCGTTTACCACTTCACAGCTGTCCAGCACCCCCCCCCCCCCCCCAGAACTTCTCAATGGTGGCTGCTGTGCACACATGCACAGCGGGATTAACACTCGTGTGCCAAACATTTAAAAAAAAAAGGCACATACGTATTTACAACGCATAACATGACAGTGTGACGGCTGCATTATCACCCGCAAGGAGCAGCCCGACCTTCAAGGGCAAGGCATTGCCATCACCTACAGAGGCACACTCCGACTGACCACGCACTCTAATGACCCTAGGGTGACCATGGACCACCTCAACTCCCAGATCCGGACAAAGCCCAAGCACATCCACTGCGGCACACTCATGTGCAGGACCCCGGACATTGGACCCCCATTCTCATATACCATTGTTGACCTCATTGTACCCCAGGATCTCCCATCCACCGACGACATCCTACTATGTGATCTCAAGTTCCACCTGGACAACCCCAGTGACCAGGACACCACCGCCTTCTGGGGAAGGTCACCAACATAAGACGCAAGCAGCAACTCACATCAACAGGCCACATAGCAGGACACACGGTCGAGCGCGTCACTGCCAAAAGCGGGAGCTTAAACTTCAGCAACAACACCGGACTCTCCTGGACCAACAATCATTGGTTACATCACGTCTTCACCTTGCCCACCGGACGCCAACGCCATCATTGCATCCCCTCGCAGCTGGATCAAGGCCACCGTTGGACGTCTCGTCAACTCTCTCAGCACCAACACTCCGCCACTGCTTCCAAACAATGACACTGCAGCGCACAACCAACACCGATGGATCTCCAACAGCGTCGACATTCGGGCACCCCTCATGTACTGCACTGCGTCAGTACCTTCCACCTGCTTGATGGCAGGCGTGAGAGTGACGCAGTGCCACAGGGATAGGCTGGCCCCATGCATTGCTGGAGTTGCGTCATGGTTGTGACACAACTGCAGCAATGCGTGACTTTAGCGCAGACAGATACGTCAGGATTCCTGACGTAACTGTCTTTACTTGCGTCATGGAGCGCTGTCCAGTGAGGACAGCGCATCCATGCTGTTGCAAGAAGGGCGTAGTGAGAAGTGTTGCAACGCAGTCTTGTCGCAGCGCTGCAACACTTTTCATGACTGGGGCACAGGAATGCGCACTATCTTATTGATGGTGCGCAGTCCTGCCCTGTAATTTTGTGGCAGGGCAGCGCAGCAACATTGCTTGCAGCGTGGTCCAGCAACAAAACCTGCTGAAATGAGGCCCCAATGGTTATCTCCATTTTAAGACCAGATATGTTTTGGTCTTTAACAACTGCCTCTAGTTGCAGTTATAGCCACTTTTTTTGGTCATCTTAAATTAAGGAGTCCCCTTGTGAATAGGGTGATGTTGGGTTGACGTCAGATTTTGCAAGGGAATGCATATCATTAGCGTTATTTATCGCTGACAGGAGTTGAGATATTTAAAAGTGTAGTTTTCGCCTAAAAGCTGTCGCTAACTGCTGTTAGCGGCAGCTTGTGAATATTGCGATAAAAATATCGCCGCTTTATCGGCAAAAAAGTGCAGCTCAAGCGGCGATATTGGCTTGTGAATATGCCCCAATGTGTTTTTCATGCAAAGCATTGGTTAGTTATTCTACGTGACCCGTTTGTTTGAATTCTTCTGTTTAAACTGGATCATGTGCTGTTTCTTTTGACAATTTATGTGCAGAGAGCATAAAACTGATTTTCTGTCATCTATTATTTTTTTGCCTGGCTACATTGCAGATGTAACTTCAATTATATTCCCTGAATAAATCTAATGATAAAAAGACTAAGGGCCAGATGTACTAACATTAGTGTTTGCGGTTACCAAATAGCAAATTTTTGCGATTTGCTATTTGGTAATTGCAAACACTAATGTACTAAAGTGTGTTCTACACTTTTTTCAATTCCCAGTGGGTCGCAAATAGAACTACCTAATGATTAGTAATGAGGCAGGTCTCAGTTTGCCACCATCAGAGGGATGGTGGCTGCTGGGATCTGCAGTTGCTTTTAAATAAAGCAATTTTTTTTTTAAATGCAGCCTGTTTTCCTTCAAGGAAACCGGGATGCGTTTAAAAAAATAAAACGTTTTTTTTCATTTTTAGGTCGAGCCTCGAGTAGCGCGCAAGCGCTGCTCTGTCGAGACTTTAAGTTAGGGGGTTTCAAAAGCTGACCAGACGCTCCTGCGTCATGGCCTTTTCCCTGCGGTTACGCGCGCGGCAGACATCTGTTTCCAATTATCGTGCCCAGACGCGGGCGCGATAATTGGAAACACATGCCGGCCGTGCGGGGAAAAGGCCATAACGCACGAGCGTCTGGTCTGCTTTCAAATGCCCAGGCTGCCGTGCTCGCTCGCCCCCGCTGCGGTTTGCACGAAGCCCTCCTCTCTCGAGCAAGGTCTGTATTTTTTAAGCTTAATAACACCGAATGCATTTTACTCGGGGGCCTAGCTTTGACAAATCCGGGGATACGAATATAATTACAGTTCGTAGTTTCCTGTGGTGCACGTATGTTAATTAGTCGAGTGCATTAACGCGACATCATTAGCAGAAGTTGGGAGTTAATGTTCAAAAAAACAATGTTAATTAAGCCTTTTCATGCCCTGTCTGGTTGGAACCCTATGCCGTGGGGACTTGCTACTGCGGGTGGGTGGAAGGGAATGGGTGTGATTGTGCTGTGTGGCGTGGGCGCAAGGACCCGGAAGTGGTTCTGAGAATAGGGGGCGGTTCCTAGTCAAACAGGAAGCATCTGATTGTACCTACTCTGGTATGCCTTGGCGGCCGTAAGCTCTGCGGCACCAGACGCTTGTTTTAGTTGATTAACACGAGCTGGTGGGAAGATGGTACCCATCTATACATGTCATTTTTGAATCCTGGGGAAGGTCATTATTGGAGAATATTTCACTAAACCAACCATTAAAATGACCTTTTAAAATTCGGGGTGCAGGTGGTTATTGTAAAGGCAGTGAGCATATATTTTTGGTTTTTATTATTTTAAACAGCCCGTTGTTTGTTCAAGCCCAGTAAAACTGGTTGTAGCAACCTAGCAGGTCCACTTTTGACAATTGGTCTCGGATAGTTACATCTGTAACTGCGAATGTAGCCATTTCCCGTGAAATGTTGCTCGAAAATATTAAAAAGTAACCACAGTCCCTTTTAAAAACGTGATTTTCTTCATCTAAAAAAACTTTAAGGCATTTTTATATTAAAATATCTTGATTGGCTGCGGGTTTGAGGATTTTAAAACATGCAACACTAAGAGATGCTACAGAACTTCCTCACCAGAACAATAGTTCGTGCATTTTTGTTGGCTAAAACGAGTGCTTTTCCGAAACGCATCCTTGCTGGATTCCTGTAATCCTGGTTAAAAATGTCTGTTATGAGTGTCGGCTGTATGTGTATTTGAGGTATGGGTAAGCACAGCTCTGGTGGCTCGGACAGCGTCCCTGCCGACCTGAGGATGCACCACTGAAGACACGCCTGCCCTCCTATTCAAACGGGGGAAGCTCTCGTTTGTGAACTCTCGGGCGTGTCCAGGCTGCTGGGGGAGCTGAGATTGTAAGTGGGCTTGGTGTACACTCCCAGTGACCCGGGAACCCCTCCCACTACGGCTGTTTATGACTGTGGCAGTCCGATGGCGTCCGAGAGGTACTGGACCGGAGAATGTGCTTCTAACTGCCCGGGGCCTGACCGGCCGCAGAAAACACGGCATATTGCGCTGTGACTGGCGCGTGCGTTCTTGTCCAGGTTATTCGCTGCGCTTGATGATTCTATATAAACGATCTATACGTTTACATTAAACTACGCACCCTTGGCACCAGTTACATGTAAATTTACGTACAGGTGGGGTTTGTAGGTGTGTAAAAGTGGTGGCACGAACAAAAAGGCACACTATTTCATTTGCACGGAAGTGCATGCGCAACCCTTCGGCTAGAGAAGCCCTGCCTCGGACTGGTGTGTGGAGAAATGAACCTCTTTTCTGACTCGGCTCGGGCGCGTGCCAGTACGGTTATGTTTTGATGCTATAGACTTGACCTACTGAGCTTAGTGCTTAGGGGCATAGTCAATAGGTCTGCTTTGGGACCTTATAAGTGTTTAGCCATGCAACAGTTGATGTTGTTGCGCAAAGGATATTGTGCTGCATAACTAAATACTTATAAGGTCCCAAAAGCGAGACCTATTGGCTATGCCAATGCTTGTTTGAGAGTAGGCAGTGATTTATGGGACCACTGCCTGCTCTTAAAAATATTTTTTCAACCATTCTCAAAGGTGGTAATTTACAAATGTTTTGCAACCACATTTCAGTTGCAAAACATTTGTACATATTATTCAGATTCGGTATTAGGAAGGGACGCCCTAAACACGCCCCATCCGAATACTGAATCGCAAACACAAATTGCGATTTGGTAATGTTACCGAATCGCAACTTGAATTTTGTAAATATTTAAAAGCATGTTTGCTGTCGGAAACGACCCGATCGGCCGTTTCCGACCACAGAAATGCTTTGTACATGTGGCCCTAAGTGAGAGCTTTTTGGGAAATTATTTTTTAATCGGTGTTGACTCAATTTTTGTCATTCCACCCGTTCTGTGATCCACTCTTTCTGATAAACGAAAGCATCAACAGAACTGGTACCCAGCGATGTAAAGGATCGACTGCACCCTAAGCGTTGTTCTCTTTTACAATCCAAACGGGGGACAGACGGCACTCTTCTTTGCATGCATTAGCTGTGTGGCACTCTGATTGTGTAACTGAAAGAAGGCAATTTTTGTTGCAGCAATGTAGCAAAGAAATCCTTCAGTTGTACAGTCAGATGTTTCAAGGGTCCCATTAAAAGTAGTGATCATTGGTAGGATCTTCCATTACTTCTTTGAGAGTTACATACTCATTTGAGTCATTGAAGATTACGAAATAGCCCACATGTGACTGATTTGAACTTGATGATATTTATGTTATGTTGCCTTAAACTCGCTCTTCCATATCTTATAGGTATTTCAACTCTTTTCTCCGAGTATCTGTTTACATGATATGTATAACCTCAAGCCTTTTGTTATTCTCTGTCTTACCTGCTATTTATCCGATAATGATGTTGTAAATGTTGTAAATGTTGTAATTTTGTTTTACCATCTGTATCTCAGTCTTGTAAAGCGCTCTGATGTTTTTGTTATTCTTTGATGCTGTAATTTGTCTATTACCGTTAACTAACTCTATCATGTAAAGCGCTCTGATACCTCTGGGTCCAGCCAGCGCTATATAAAACCTCTAAAATAAATAAATAAATGTTGATGTGCATTTTAGGGACTCATAGTCCCAGTTCTGAGCGAAGCGCTTTGGATTCAGAAAGGCAGGAAACCTTTACAACCAAACTGTATGAAAATCTTATCATAGGGTAATGTGATTTATCCCATGGGGAAATGTCTGAGCCTATTGCATGCTGCTGAAAGTATTTCTTTCTCTTATTCTACAGCAATGCTGTCTTCCGAATGAATGTCTAGTGACACGTCACAAGAAGAGTTATGTGTAAAATAGGGAGGGGCTGACCTTTTACTTGTGCTAGAAGTGGAGAACTGGTGGTGGTTTAAATAAGTTAAGTATCCTCAGAACCTTTTTTAATATTCTTCTCAGGAAAGCTACCTGGCACCAGGTTGTATAAGGAAATAGAGAGGCCACCTTTGGAACATTTTATACGCAGCAGGTCAGTTGAACTTCTCTTAAAGAGAAGAGAAGGCATTGCTTACATCATGTTCTTGTTGGGTTGCTGGAGGTCAGAATTTCCCCTGACTGTATTGAGTTGGAGGCCACAGTTAGCCTTTCTTTGTTTGCTCACTCTTCACTAGATTTCTTCTGAGCCCCACCAACCCCTGAGTTTGCAGGGGTAACATTAATTCCTAGGATTGTGGACAGGTTTGGCACTGGATGAACTTTGATATTATGTGGTATGTGTAGGGAAATCTATTGTTACAATGAGTCCTCGGACAAGAAAATAAGCAGAGGCCATGTCAAGCAGGCCTACGGGATTTGGCCCCTTAGGATTTCATGCTGTTACTACTGAAGATGTACCGTTTTTTGAGGAAACTAAAAAAAACTCCATGCAATTCACTTTGACTGAGTTTATATGTAAACCTTTGGAAAAAACGTAGCAGCAGTCAACTGACCAATCTAAGGCAGTGATAATGAGCGGGTTGGCATTCTGAGTTGTGTGGTTTTCATCAGATGCTGTCATTACTGGCTGAGATAAAGACCTCACCCTTCATTAAATTTCAGCAGGTCAAACCTGCCCAAATTGAAAAGGGGAAAACTGTACACTATAGTTTCTGAGCAATATATCTACAGCAGTTGCCGGCCATTAGCAGTTGTCAATCACAGAATGGGCAATAAATAACATGCCGGACCTGGAATTAGTGGGACCAGTACCTCAAGTGGTTCCAGATTCCAGGTCCATTACTGCTTTCGTGTGATTTTACTGCATTTCAGTAACGTTTGGAATTGTGCGTCCTAGCTCCTCTAACATTGATCACAACTCGGAATGAGGACAAGAAAGAGACTTACTGACCAACGATGGAATTTTTTTATATTTTTCTATGCTATACGGGTAAGACATGTCAAGAGTTTTTTGGGAAAATATGGAACAGTTCTATAGCTATGAAATACTGACGCTATAACAAATGGCACTTTATGGCTCACTGATCGGCGGAGGTTTAATAACCAAGCTAACACTAGGTTGCAGTGCATGAAAGTTGACAGAATAGTTTTTTGGCATCTTATGATGGGGTTGACGAACCATGAGGTCTATTTTTAATTGTTTGTACGGAGGGGATTTGTGACAGATATTTTTGCCTCTGCTAATAATGTTTAACTTATTTTCATTACTGTGATAATATGCACATTTTCAAAACAAAAAAAAACAGCCACCCAGAGTGAACACGCAGTTGCTATGATCAAATGTACCATATTGTTTAATGCTGTATGGCCTATCGATCTTAGTTTACTAGTACACACAAAAAAAGAATAATGTGGAACTATTCGGTGGTAAACGTAAGGCATTTTTCTTTGGTTTGCTGTTAGGAAAATAATGTTTTTCCTCCTGATCTTCGGTGAATCCTGAAAGATTCTTTACGACTATAACAAAAGTTGCCGTAGGCAGTCACATTAGTAGATCCTACGTCTTTTACAGCTTGTTTTACTGTTGCCATCATTCTCACATGCCTCCAGCACGCCACCCAGTGCCAGTGCATGATGCAATTGTAACATTGGCAGAGGCTTTTAGTATTCACTATTTGTTTTCCGAAGTCCTAACTTAGTCATATGTTTTTAGATGTACCGGCCAATTTCAGCATCATTTTACCAGCTCCTCAGTTTATGAAATGTAATATAAAATGATGAAACCATTTGTTTATTTTCAGATTAATAAAAGCAGAGGTTCACAATCTCACTAAGTGAGAATAGCTCTTTTACTAGTGATAACGCCGGATTCCACTGTGCAACTTACCAGGAACCCTCTGCCGACTGAACCTTTATTACCTGCTGAGAAGTGTAAAGGGGAGAAACAATACTCTCGTTCCAATCCTGTCATGAAACAATTTAATTCTCGGAAAGGACCACTGACTCTGAATTCCAAGTTTAGAGGTTTATTACAAAACCAAAAATAACTGAACATACAGACACCTCAGAACGAGGTTGCAAAAATGCAAAGGCCCTAATACAAAGTCCATCCTACGCACCAATCTAATTCAATATAGCATAAAGAGAATGAGCAATTCCAGAAACACTAAACAAGCAATAACTGCACCAACATCTATATTAGTCTTCATTGAAATCTGTAAAGAAAATCCGTTAGTCTATCCCTACTCTATTCTAAAGGGGCATCCCTACTTAACTTTGCCCAAGCAAGATCATGAAAAGGTGTCAGCTCGTGATGACTTCCTCAGATGTGCACTCATGTTGTAAAAGACCGTCTAAGTCTCCATCCTAAGAATCGATCCCTTCCTTTTACCCTCTTTGCTCTTTCTACCTCTCCTCAATCGGCTCCTGCTCAATCTGCCCTCTCTGCTGACTGCCGCCTCCTCCCTCGGGGCACTGTCCCTAATACAAAATGGACATTCGATAGGCCCGCCCAGGTTACACCTCTCCTGGCCAAACACCTCTCCTAGGTAACTTTCCACTAAATGTTGAACTCGGTCCAATGACGGTTGAAGTGTCCTTGGGTCTCAGGCTTCTTCAGCGCAACTTCCAATTATCAGCATTCCTGGAGACTTTGTAGCGGATCTCCTCCATACCTAATTCCTAAAACAAAAGCATTATTCTAACTAACAAAGACGATGTCCTTGCACCTGCAACGAATGCAAGAGAACGAAACAACCTTGCACGCAAATGAATTTCGCTGACCGTCTCCAAATGAGAGCCTCAGCAGGGTTTCGGGCCTACATAAACCAGCTAACATAAGGAAACGAATAGGCCTTTCTTAACGCGAAGGAGCAGATACTCCATCTAGGCCTTTAACATCAACTTAAACACATTTAAAATGTTACATCTGTAAGCACTACATTTCATCACGTTTAAACACAATTAATCACCTATGCGTGTGCAACTTCAACATGATGCACGTTTAAATCTACTACATTATATTTCATATAACTACTTCATTAAACAATTGCAATGAACATAAAAAGTTACATAATTCCTTCTAAATGCCACTTTACGGTTCTTGAATGGCTTAGCATTTCAATTACCACTGATTATTACATCACAAAATCTAACTAAGGTTAACGCACACATAAGAATATATGCGGATATAGACTACCTATGAATATAAGGTACCCCTACAATTTTCAGAATATCTTTGCGCTCTATCAGTTCCCCCTCTGATGACTAGTGTCATCAACAAAATCACAATTCCCTGGAGAAAGAACCGACCTAAACAGAGCTCGTAGCCATTCTTCCCTGTGGAACCTTTCCAGATTCTTGATATTCTCATAATGACTGTCCTGCAGTCTAGTCATCATACTTCTCTTGCCCTAAGGGACCTTTCGACCTGATTCACCTTGTACCACTGATAAGCCCTCACAAAACCCCATAGGCAAATCACACAGACCACGATTATAAGGATAGGTCTCAGAATGTAACCAAGAATACCTTTTCCCAAGCTGCGCAAACCAACTCCCCACTTTACCAAATCCCTTTCCAACTTTCTCCCAAACACCCTCTTCGGTCAGATCCTGGATCTCATGATGAATCTCAGTGATGTTACTTATATACTTCTTCAGATCTTTACTATTATCTGGTATATAAGTACAGCACTCTTGCACTTTCAGCATTTTACAGACTCCGCCCTCTTTTGCCAATAAGACATCTAAAGCAAGACGGTTCTGCATCACCATTGTCCTTATCGACAACATCTCTCCATCCCATCGAGCAATAGTGATTTAGCTGTATTCGTCGACAATCTGTCCACAACAGTCGCCAGCGTTCTAATCTTTACATCATTCAAAATCACTCCTAACCCTGGTATTACAGCTCCAAAAATATCTCCAATCACTCCTCCCGCACTTGCATCTCTCCTTGCCCTAGAATGTATTCCTCCCTCGAGGAGTCCTAGCTCCTCCACGTGGTAAATCTTGGGGAAAACAGCTGCCAGGTAACAAGTACCATACCAGTTGGCAGGCAATCTCACCTAAGCGTTTTCCCACATCACAGAAATATACTGTTGGCACCACTTTGTGCCGGACCCTGCAAAAGTTCTTTGCTGACTCTTCCATGGGTGAAACGTGATCACACGCACTCTGTCCCACGTAAACCTTATCATAATAGGTCTGGACACATTTCACACACAGCTTCCCTTTTTGCACCAGATCTAATGCTATAGGGCCATAGCTCCCTTTCGCTCTGTTAGCTAACTCCTCCTTCGTCCAATCCAATGGACTTTCTCCAGTGTTACGTGTTTGTGTTAGTTGTCTATACCTATCCTCTACTTGATCTACAAACTTCTTTTCTATCTCTGTTAGTGAACATGTTCGGTTATGTCTATGTGCATAAGCTGTATCTAGTGAGTCAGTCTGTATGAAATACTTCCCAATTCTATCTTCATGCTTGTAATAATCATACTTGTTCAGGTGCTTATATGCTGGAACCTCTGAAAGCACGGCGTCATAATTGGAAAAGAAGTATTCATAATGACCTCTCCCGTAAAACATGCTAAGCAACAAACTACATGAAATCCCATAAGTCAACGGAAGGTGATGGTATCTAATACCCTCATCCACTGATGCAGGCAATTGCATACACACATAACAATCACTCACATCCATTGTTTCGATATACTCGTATAGCAGCTTGGCATACGCGTTAAGCTTAAAATCACTTCTAGATAAATCTACATGCAATCTACGACTATTTTGATCTAGCATAGCCTTTTCAGCTCCCATGTTGTCCTCTTTCTTGCTAGAAGTACTAGGTGTAGGTGTCCCTTTCACCTCCACGACTTCTGGCTCATTTGAAATAGTAACTGACACTATAATAGCTATATCTAATGAAACTATCACTCCCACTATGAAAGTACCTATCACACACTTGGATCTACGGTTCGGATTTCCAGACTCCATTTTCTTGTTAGTCGTTCAATTTAGAGGATACACAAAGGTCTCTTCTTTCCACCTCGATTTACTGCTCAAAAGTTCAAGCAAAGTTCATTGGAATTCTGGAAATTCATTCAAAGTTCAGTTTTTCCGGGTTTTATCTACACAGTCCAAAAGACTTCCCTAGCCCTCTTTCTTCTTCTATTGAAAAAGCCCTAAATTTATTCTTCTTCCACTCGGGCCTAGGTTATCTTCTTTGGAACACCTATTTACAATGCACAGTTCATTCACAATCTGCGATAAGTTCAGATCCGATTGCAGCTAAAACATGTTGCAAAATCTCAAGACGAACATCTACCAGTTCATGAGGTGATGCTTCAAATCCAAACGTTGGGAAAACTAATTTATGCAATATCAGAATTCGCACCTTGCTCAAGACTGGAGGTTTTGGGACCGTGATTGTCAGCACTCCTTCAACTTCGAGTCCTGGAACTATCAGTCCCACATCCAATTTTCAGTAGAGGATTCCTGCTGATCACTCGCACGGACCTCAGCCTCCCGGAACTCACTACTCCCGGCATCAGTTACTGCGTAAAGTCCACTCCCGGGACAGCGTATCTCTGGCAAGGCACTCTTGTCCTTCTTGACCTTCTTGGACCTTCTCGGTCTTGTTCTTCATTGCTCACTTCTGATTCAGATGTCTCGGACACAGGGGTGAGATCTCTCTCAGGGGCCAACCTCAGATTCAACCTTCTTTGTCTTTCAGGCCCACGATTCTTCTGCTCGATCAGCCCTTTTGCTTTTCTCTCAGAACCTCTGTGCACCACTTCCTGCGGCTGAGTCTGACTCTATATTACCCGCAACGTTACCTTCTTCCTCAGAGTCAATACCTGGGCTGGGTGTAGCGTAACCCTCCTCAGCCTGATCTGGTGAGCAAACAGCTTCGTCAGCAACCCTCACAGCTTGGCTTGTCCTCTCTTGTGGCCCTGCCGCCACAGCTGGATTTTCATTCACGAGAGGAGCTGTTTCTTCCAAGGGTTCTGAAACTCGACGAGTATGGGAAGCAGTATCCAATTTGGCAATCCTCCGCACTTCACCGCTGTGTTCGTTACCAGTATCACCTGGTAGGGACCTCGCCACCAAGCATCCAAACAACTCTTCCTCACGTGCTTCCGGACCAGCGCCCAATCTCCCGGGCACAAGTCGTGGCAGAGATCTCTTGAAGCCGGACCTGCAGCAGCTTCCACCTGCTGAGACATAGAACGGACCACATCAGCTAGTCCTTTGCTGTAATCAAGGATTAAGTCATCAGTGATGTTTATCAAGGCTGAATACGGTATTGCTGGCAATCGCATCGCCCTCCCCATAATGATTTCGTGCGGGGAAAGACCGGTCCTCCTATCTGGGACACTGCAAACACTCATCAACACTAGAGGCAACGCATCAGGCCACTTCAGAGATGTAGACGAACACACTTTCGCCATCCGTGCTTTCAAAGTTCCATTGATCTGCTCCACTATCCCAGAAGCCTCTGGTCGATAGCTACAATGAAGTCTCTGATCAACATTTAAAGCCACGCAAAGCAATTTAATGATCTCACTGTGGAAGTGTGTCCCTCTATCCGACTCCAACGAAGTTGGAAAACCGAACCTAGGAATCAACTCTCTCAACAAGAGCTTCGCTACTGTAAGGGTGTCACACCTTCGTGTTGGATAGGCTTCCACCCATCGTGAAAAGACACATACTACCCACTAAAATGTATCTCAATCCGTTACACCTAGGCATCTCAATAAAGTCAAGCTGTATCCTGTTGAAAGGTCCTCCTGACCTCCCAATGTGACTCAGTGCGACCACAGTCTTCTTTCCAGCATTAATTTGTTGACAGGTAACACACCTATGACACACTGCTTCAACAAACGCACGAAACCATGGATTGTACCACGTTTGTCTGAACACTCGCACCATCGCATCTCTTCCTAGATGTACAGCACCATGAATTTGCCTTGCCATCGGGCTCAATAGGTCATCTGGTAACACTGCTCGACCATCACTTGAAACCCAAATTCCACCGTCTCCCTTCTCACATCCTGATCTGACCCATACATCCCTTTCCTGACCTGGAGCTCCTTCCTGCAGGCTCTTGAGTTCCTCCCAAGTGTCTGCCATGGCTAATATCATGTTGAGCTCGGTTCCCTCTTAGCTCTCTCCAGTGTAATCTCCAGTAAATATGCACCCTTGTTCAGCGCAGAAACGTGCAATTTCATCCGCATACTTATTTCCGATAGAAACAAAATCCGTCCCCCTCCCATGTGCAGCACACTTTACCACTGCAATTTCCCTGGGACATTGCAACACTTCTAACAGTCGTCTCACATAATCTCCATTTCTGATCGGAGATCCAGATGAGGTCAAGAAACCCCTATGAGACCATAGCTGTCCAAAGTCGTGAACCACACCAAACCCATATTGGCTGTCGGTATAGATGGTGATTCGGATCTGATCAGCTGCCAAACAGGCGCGAGTCAAAGCGATGATTTCAGCCACTTGTGCGGAGTATACTCCTTCTAGGCAAGCAGCTTCAACCACTCCAGTAATGGTACATACAGCAAATGCTGATCTCAAATGACCCACATTGTCTCTGAGACATGAACCATCGACAAAGAAAATTTCATCAGGATCAGACAGAGGTTCATCAACAATGTCGGGTCTTGGTTTAATGCAAAGTTCAGTCACATCAAGACAGTCATGGTCTTCACAATCTTCATCATCTACATTTGGCAATGGTATCAATGTAGCGGGATTTAAAACAGAACACCTCTTCAGAGTCACATTCTCCGCGGCAAGTATGACTTGCTCGTAGCGTGTGAGTCTATTGTTAGTCAGGTGCTGTGTTTTAGTCCTTGTCATCAACAGTTCAACAGAATGCGGAACATAAACAGTCAAAGGATGACCCATAACAATGCTTTCACACCTTTCAATGCTTACACCTGTTGCAGCAACAGATTTGAGACATCCGAGACAACGCTGAAGCTACTGGATCTAAAGTAGCTGAAAAGTAGGCAACTGGTCTACGGACACCTCCATGACTCTGAGTCAGGACTGACAATGCGCAACCTTCTCGATCATAACAGAACAGTGAAAAAGACTTGTTGTAGTCAGGCATTCCCAGAGCCGGAGCACGACATAAGCCCTCTCTCAACTCCAAGAACGCAATCAGACAGTCATTGTCCCATGGTACCGGATCACTCACATCCTTATGCGTCAGTCTCTGCAGAGGCTTCGCCTTCAGCGAGAAGTTGGAAATCCATTGGCGACAGTAACCAACCATTCCCAAGAACATTCTGACTTCCTTCTGAGTGGTGGGCACAGTCATGCTCATGATCGCCTCAATTCGATCTGGCGACACTTTTCTCTTGCCTTTCTCAATTCGATGGCCTAAGTACTGAACCTCACTCAGACAATACTGCAACTTGTTCGGGGATACCTTGTGTCCATTTTCTCCTAAATGATTCAGTAAGGCAATCGTGTCAATCCTGCAAGCATCCTCCGTTTCGGACGCAATGAGGAGATCATCAATGTACTGCACGAGAACAGAATTCTGTGGCAGTACAAGACTCTCAAGATTCTTTTTCAAGATCTGATTAAAGATTGATGGACTCTCTGTATACCCTTGAGGGATACGACACCACGTTAACACACGATCTGCCAGACAGAAAGCAAATAAAAACTGGCTCTCCTCGTGCAACGGTATTGAAAAGAATGCTTGGCACAAGTCAATCACCGTGAACCACTCAGCTTCACATGGAATCTGGAATAGTATCACTGATGGATTCGGTACCACTGGACAGCATGGAACCACAATCGTGTTGACCTTTCGCAGCTCTTGCACGATTCTGTATTTCCCACTTGGTTTCTGCAATCCCATAATGGGTGAGTTACATGGACTGCCCATTATCTCCTTAAGAATTCCCTGCTGAATCATGGATTCGATGACAGGCTTTATCCCTGCAATCGTTTCAGGCGACAGATTATATTGAGGTGTCCTCGGAAACTCAGCATTTTGCTTGACCTGGATCTTAACTGGCTCAACACCTCTGGTCAATCCGATCTCCTCCCCTGTAAAGTCCCACACATCCAATGAAACAGAGTCTCTTAGGTCAAGTGGAAGCTCTTCCACTGTTATCATAGGATACATCTCTATACAGAAATGCTGATTTGCAACCTTGAAGGTGGCATCATCATCATTTGTCTGTAATTCCACTCCATTTGGGGTGCAATAGATGGTACAATTCATTTTGCACAACAGATCACGTCCTAGCAAACAGACTGGACTTGAGTCGCACACAGCAAATTGGTGTCGATCTCGGAGAGTTCCTATTCTCACAGGAATCGGCTCGGTCAAAGGGCTATTCATCTTCTTATTTGCCACTCCTACTACTTGGATTGATTGTCCCGAGAGGGGTAGGTTGGGAACTACTGCTGATCTCACAGTAGAACGGGTAGCACCAGTATCAACCAAAAAGGTGGTGGGATGACCGTCAACATCCGCCTCGACAAACGGTCCCCTCTGGTCTACCTCTAAGACTGCCCCAAGAGTGCAGTCTTCCTCCCCCCTCAGGCACCGTCATGCCAACGGGTCTGAGCTGTACTCATCACAATCCTCGAAAAGGGGCATATGCTGGTACGTTCGATTTCCCTGTGGATTTCTCGGAGGATGCGGAACTTGCGCCTGCGGGCACAATGTCCCCCTTGCATGGACCTGGGTCTCGTCACTGTATTGACGACCTCAGATGCCTGCACTGTCTCTCCCTCTTGTTGCACTTGGTTCGCTGGATTCGATCTACACTCACGTTTCCAATGCCCGATCTTGTGACAAAAGTGACACGCAGTTGTCTTTTTCAGTGTTGCCACATCCATCCCTGTCTTAGGGTCTATAGGTTTCCCCCTTCCTGGACCCTGCCCATTCTGGGTCCCACCTTGATTGTTTCCCTGTCTTCTCCCTAGTGTCCCTCCACTTGGCTGTGTCTGAACTTCCCTGTCTGCATTTTGCATCTTGACTAGCACTAAGTCCTTATCCTGTGTTTCGAGTCCACTTCATCGCTGCAGTACCTGGCGTGCCGCAGTATCTCGTCCACTGACTTGTTCTGCCAGCAGATCCAAATGCTGCTGAATCATGAAGCTGATTTCTGATCTTAGACCCAAGACGAACTTGGAAACAAACTGTCCCATGTCTTTGGGGTCTAACGTGTCTAGCCCACTGTACTGCTTAAAGGCTTGTAAGAGCCTCTCGTAATATTCATGTACGGACTCTTTTGGTTCCTGAACAGTTCGATCTATCTTAACCCAATCAATGTCCTGTGGTGAGATTTTGGATTTCAGCCATGTAATTACTTGTTCAAACTTCTTCATAACAATTGGTGAAGGACCATTGGTAACCAAATCCCTGTCTGGTTCGGAAGTTGGCCAATCAACTGCAACTTTACAAGCTGCCCACAAATCACTTGGTACCACAATATCAAACAGTGTATTCAAGTCAACCCACAACACCTTCGAGATTTTAACAAATCGGTCGACCTGCTTGTACCACTTGACAGGCTTCTCCCTCAGCCGAGGAAATTCGTTCGTAAACGCTGCCAAATCACCTCTACTCAATCAATCAATCAAGCATTTGTATAGCGCGCTACTCACCCGGAGGGACTCAAGGCGCTTGGGGGAGGGGGGTCCGCTACTGTTCGAACAGCCAGGTCTTGAGTTGCTTCCTGAAGGAGAGGTGGTCTTGGGTAAGGCGGAGGTGGATGGGTAGGGAGTTCACGTCTTGGCAGCCAGGTAGGAGAAGGATCTTCCTCCCGTTGTGGCTCTTCGGATGCGGGGACGGCGGCGAGGCGTGGTTGGTCGATCGTAGCTGGCGGGTGGGAGTGTAGAAGGTCAGGCGGTCGTTGAGGTATCTGGGGCCTTGGTTGTGGAGAGCTTTGTGTGCGTGGGTGAGGAGTCGGAGCGTGATTCTCTTGCTGACGGGGAGCCAGTGCAGGTCTCTCAGGTGTCTGGCGATGTGGCTGTGTCGGGGGATGTCCAGGATGAGTCGAGCTGAGGCGTTCTGGATGCGTTGGAGTCTTTTTTGAAGTTTGGCTGTGGTTCCGGCATAGAGGAGTTGCCGTAGTCCAGTCGGCTGGTGACGAGGGCCTGGGTGACCGTCTTCCTGGTTTCGGTGGGGATCCACCGGAAGATCTTGCGCAGCATGCGTAGGATGTTGAAGCAAGACGAGGAGACAACGTTGACTTGTCTGGTCATTGAGAGGGAGGAGTCCAGGATGAAGCCCAGGTTGCGTGCGTGGTCCGTTGGTTTGGGTGCGTTGCCCAGGGCAGGGGGCCACCAGGAGTCGTCCCAGGCGGAGGGTGATGATCCTAGGATGAGGACTTCCGTCTTATCTGGAGTTCAGTTTCAGGCGGCTGTTCCTCATCCACTCGGCCTACGTCCTTCATCCCTTCCATGTAGGTTGGTTCTGGCGGTTGTGGGGTCGTTGGTGAGGGAGAGGATCAGCTGGGTGTCGTCGGCGTAGGAGATGATGTTGAGGTTGTGTTGGCGAGCGATGGCTGCGAGGGGCTCATGTAGGCGTTGAAGAGGTGGGGCTGAGTGATGATCCTTGTGAGTACGCCGCAGATGACTTCGGTGGCCTCGGAACTGAACGGGGGAGGCGGACTCTCTGGGTTCTTCCGGCGAGAAGGAGATGATCCACTCAGTGCCTTCTCTTGGATTCCGGCGTTGTTCAGGCGTTGCACTAGGGTGCGGTGGCAGACTGTGTCGAACGCTGCGGAGAGGTCCAGGAGGATGAGGGCCGCTGTTTCCCGTTGTCGAGCAGGGCTCGGATGTCGTCGGTGGCTGCGATGAGGGCGGTCTCGGTGCTGTGGTTGGCCCGGAGCCCGGACTGCGAGTGGTCGAGGATCCATTCGTCTCGAGGAAGGCGGCCAGTTGTCTGTTGACGGTCTTCTCGATGACTTTGGCAGGAAAAGGAAGGAGCGAGATGGGGCGGTAGTTTTTGAGGTCGGTGGGGTCCGCTGACGGTTTCTTCAGTAGGGCGCTGAGTTCGGCGTGCTTCCAGCTCTCTGGGAAGGTGGCGGTGTCGAAGGAGGTGTTGATGATGTCCCGGAGGTGGGGTGCGATGACGGTGTCGGCCTTGTTGAAGACGTGGTGAGGGCAGGGGTCGGTTGGTGATCCGGAGTGGATGGAGTTCATTGTGCGGATAGTGTCTTCGGTGTTGATCGGGGTCCAGGCTCGGAGGGTGGAGGTGGGGGACGTTGGAACGGTCGTAGGAGTACGTCGGCTGTGTGCTGAAGCTGTTGTGTATGTCTGCGATCTTGCTGTGGAAGAACGAGGCGAGCGAGTTGCAGAGGTCTTGCGAGGGAGTGATGTCGTTGTTTCCGGCGCTGGGGTTCGAGAGCTCTTTGGCGATGATGAAGAGTTCCTTGCTGTTGTGGGCGTTGTTGTCCAGTCGTTCCTTGAATGCGGTTTTCTTGGTGGTGTGGATCAGTTGGTGGTGTTTTCGGGTGGCGTGCTTGAGGGTGGTCATGTTGTCTGCAGTCGGGTCTCTGCGCCATGCTTTCTCGAGGACCGGCAGTTCTTCTTGGATTTCTTGAGTTCGTCGGTGAACCAGGATGCTTTCTTGTTGCCGGGTCTGACTGGGGGTCTTCAATGGGGCGAGGTCGTCTGCGCAGTTGGTGATCCATCTTGTGAGGTTGCTGGCGGCTTGGTTGGGGTTCGTTGAGCTGAGCGGGAGGGTTTCTGGCTCAGGGATGTGGTTAGTTGGTCGGTGGTGATCTTGTTCCAGCTTCTGCGCGGAAACTGTTGCGGGTGGTGGTGCGTGGTGGTCCTGCTGAAGCTGAAGTGGACGCAGCTGTGGTCTGTCCAGTGGAGTTCGGTGGTGTGGCTGAAGGAGATGTCCTTGCTGGAGGAGAAGGCGGGGTCAAGCGTGTGGCCGGCGTGGTGTGTGGGGTGGTCACCAGTTGCTTGAGTCCGAGGTTGGCGAGGTTGTCCAGCAGGGTGGTGGTGTTGCGGTCGTTGTTGTTCTCTAGGTGGAAGTTGAGGTCCCCAAGGAGGATGTAGTCAGCCGAGGGGAGGGCGTGCGGGCTGATGAGGTCGGCGATGTCTTCGCTGAATTGTGTGCGTGGTCCTGGGGGTCTGTAGATGAGGGTGC
Organism: Calotriton arnoldi; assembly: GCA_963921515.1. NCBI lineage: Eukaryota > Metazoa > Chordata > Amphibia > Caudata > Salamandridae > Calotriton > Calotriton arnoldi. The sequence goes on from CAWUFW010000278.1 coordinate 2,074,600, forward strand.
CTCTGAGGGTGGTCTTGGGGTCGGTGTGTATCTGGAAGTGCAGGTGTTCGCCGGCTGTGAAGGTGTCAGTCGGAGTTGGTCGTGATGCGGATGGTGTTCTTGTGGATGATGGCGATGCCTCCTCCGGTCTGGTTGGCGCGGTCCCTTCGGGTGATCTTGTATCCGTCCGGGATGGCGATAGCGATGTCGGGCGCTGAGGAGGCGTTCATCCATGTTTCCGTGAGGAAAGCGGCGTCTGGTGATGTGAGTCGAGCAGGTTCCAAAGTTCCACGGCGTGTCTGTGGACGGAGCGGGTGTTGAGCAGGATGCACTTCAGGTGGTTGCTGCTGGTGCTCGGCTTGGCGGGTGCGGTGCAGGTCCGGAGGCAGGAGAACTTGCAGGATTGGCAGGCGAAGGGTCCGTGGGTGCGTCCTGGGGTGGCACGGTGGCAGCCGGGATACGGCCGGTGTTGAGTGCGTTGAGGGTGGCGGTGTCGTAAGTCCGGTGGGTGGGTTGGCTGCTGCGGGGGCCAGGGGTTTGGCGCTGGGCGCGGTCCAGGCACGGACGGGCGCAGGCGGGCTTGCCTTTGGCGCGCCTTGGCGCACAATCGGCGCGCCCGCTGCGCGTGAGCAGCTGCGCGTACGCGCGGACTCAGCCATAAATGGCGATTGAGGCGGAGCGAGGGAGGAGCAGCTGGGAGGTGGGAGGCGGGGTGGCGAATGGGAGAGGGACCAGGTGGAGAGGGGGCGGGGCCGCGGGGAGCAGCGGCAGGGAGCGGGGAACGGCGGCTGAGCGCTAGGGGTCAACAAAACAAACAAAGGCAGGGGATAACAGCGGACAATCAGAGGCACAGCACGATAACAGAGGCAAAAAACAGCAGAAATACAATTACGAACGCCTAGGGATACAAGCACAAGAGCAGAATCAGGGGCACAGCGGAAGCAAGGTGGCAACGAGCAGGCGGTGGCAGCAGGGGGACCGGGTGACCTCGGGAGGAGCCACGCGGCGGGTTGAGCGACCGGCACTGGCGAGGTCAGGCTGGTCACAGCTCCCGTCGCACGGCCGAGTCCTTAAGTGCCCAGTGGGAGGGAGGAGCAGCTGGGAGGTGGGAGCGGGGTGGCGAATGGGAGAGGGACCAGGTGGAGAGGGGCGGGGCCGCGGGGGAGCAGCGGCAGGGAGCGGGAACGGCGGCTGAAGCGCTAGGGGGTCAGCAAAACAAACAAAGGCAGGGGATAACAGCGGACAATCGGGCACAGCACGATAACAGAGGCAAAAAACAGCAGAAATACAATTACGAACGCAGGGATACAAACGCACAAGAGCAGAATCAGGGGCACAGCGGAAGCAAGGTGGCAACGAGCAGGCGGTGGCAGCAGGGGGACCCGGAGTGACCTCGGGAGGAGCCACGCGGCGGGTTGAGCGACCGGCACTGACCCGAGGTCAGGCTGGTCACAGCTCCCGTCGCACGGCCGAGTCCTTAAGTGCCCAGTGGGAGGGAGGAGCAGCTGGGAGGTGGGAGGCGGGGTGGCGAATGGGAGAGGGACCAGGTGGAGAGGGGCGGGGCCGCGGGGGAGCAGCGGCAGGGAGCGGGGAACGGCGGCTGAAGCGCTAGGGGGTCAGCAAAACAAACAAAGGCAGGGGGATAACTCCAAGGCACATGCACATACCCTCCGTTCTGTACCTCTCGCAAAAGAAAATTCCCTACTCCTGTCATCCCCCCTCCTGGAGGTGGTGTCTCTCCTATGCTCTTTTTAGTGGTTTTCTTTTTGGACCATCTTTCCTCCCACTTGTCAAGCATGCTCCATGCACGTATCCCTACAATCAGTTCTCGAATGTGAGTTCTTAGCCCAATCCCTCTCTTCTCTTCCAGTTCCTGGTCACTGTACTGCAACCTGTGACTTCCCTGCAGCATCTTAGTTTTGGATAGATCCACCTCGTGTCTTTTTGCCAATTCTGTCAGTTTCTCATGTGCTGACCTCGCCTTGCGAGTCACATCCTTTGCTACAAACAGCAACTGGTCTGGTCCAAAAAGCTCTACTCTTTCCAATGGCAGGTTCCCACTAATTATCTCATCTACCTCAGCTTTTAGTCTCATCACATCCAGCATCTTTGCTCTTATAGCAGTTTTAAGCATCCCTCGACTTGATGTACCACTTGATTCTCCATTCTCATTGTCCTGTTCCTCACATCGGTTCCCTTCCGCTATATTCCCTAGGACTGGTCGACTTCCTGTATTCCCGCGATCCCAGTCTCCTGTCATCCTATCATTAGGGTTTCTCACTGGTGGTTCTCACATCCTTATGTCAGATCTTGAGTCAGCCAAAGACCTTGACCTCGCCGTTCTTATGTCTCCCTGTCCTCTAGAGGAGTCTGCCGTGGCTGGCAAAGGAGTACTTGATTCCATGGGCCTCGGAAGGTGACCTATTCCACTCACTATGCCATTCCCTCCAGAGCCAGTCCCTTCTACTGCTACTGATCGTGCTAGACTTCCATTTCCTGCCTGATCTGGGTCATATACTGACACTATGGGGCCAATGGTAACTGGTACTGTAAGAGCATCCGGTAGCCTTGTAACAACTGTAACTCCATTAGCTTCGATGCTTGTTGGTGTGTGTGTTCCCATCCCTTCTGTTCCAGTTGATATTCTTCCGACTACTCTCGCTCTAGGTTGAGTCTGCGATTCTCCAGTTCCCTCTGTTGATACTGCCTTTTCCTCTTCGGAATCTGGATTATATGGAGGTGGTCTTTCTGATAGCAATCTATCTAGCAAGCTGTCATCTGTGTCACTATCGTCTTCCTCACCCCACTTCTTCTGGGCCTCCCCTACGTTTATCAGCAATGGAAATAGCCTATCCCCTTCAATAGATTCCACCCTCCATCTCTTCTCCAATGCGTCCCATCGCGCATCCTGAAACGCCCTGATTGACTTTTTCACCCTTTCCTGGCTACGGTCTCTTTTTTCTATCATGCGCTGCTCTTATCCATGCATGGAGCGCCTCAAACTGTGTTGGTCTGGGTCAAGGTCGCAATGCGGACATCACCATTTTCAATTGGTACACCACTTCCAACCTGAAAGTGCCATAACGCGGAGAAGTCAATTCTCCCTCATGTTCAGTCATTTTATGCCAATTTTCAAGCCAAATTATAGTGTGCAACCCCACATTCGTAGCCATATAATGGGCTGGGGTATCCTCGGGTGGAGCTTCTTCTCCACCCCGAGTAACCACTCGTCTGTCTCCTCTACACATATCTCGTAAAACTTTAAAACATTTCATGATAATCAACGTTTTCTTCACTTGTTTTCACTCGACTTCCTGATGACAACCCACCAATATCAGCGCGGCTTCACACCAACCGACCTATCACAGCGCAACACTCTCTGACATCACTCTTCCTCCTCATGCAGCAGTTCTCCTCCTTTACAATTCGTCTCTCGCACACTCATGCGTCTCTCTCATGCTCTGAAATAACTGTTTGTCCACCAAACGACCGAACAGTTACTTCTCTGACTGTCTGTCCACCAAACGACCGGACAGTCTCATAATTGTCGACCTCAACTCTGGCAACCGTCTGTCCGCGAACGACCGGACAATTGCCCCAGACTATCTGCCCACGAATGGCTGGACAGTCATGTACTTAATCGATAGGATCCAATCACTCAATGTTCCACATGCAGCAACCTACAACCTGTGTCGGTTACTCACGCACTCACACACACGTTTCCCTATAACCGGTGGGTTAGTCAACGACGTCTCATGACTCCCACAATCTCTGGTCAGACAATTTCAACTCTGGGTGTCTTCTACACCACAATCTCTTATCCCGGGATATCAATAAATCAAGTCTCATGGACCGCACGCGTTCGGCCCGAAACCAATCAATCAATCAGGGAATTGTAAGCGCGCTACTCACCCGTGAGGGTCTCAAGGCGCTGAGGGGGGAGTCGGCAGATCTGTTTAGCCGAAGAGCCAGGTCTTGAGGGTCTTCCTGAAGGTGTTCAGGAGGGGACGCGTCTGATGTCTGCCGGTAGCTCGTTCCAGGTCTTGGCTGCAATGTGAGAGAAGGATCTTCCACCTGCTCTGGCTCTGTGGATGCGTGGGGTTTCGGCCAGTGCGAGGTTGGAAGATCGGAGGTTTCTTTTGGAGTACGTGGAAGTTGATTCTGTCGTTGAGGTATTTGGGTCCGTTGTTGTGTAGGCATTTGTAGGCGTGAGTGAGGATTTTAAGTGACTCTTTTCTCCACGGGGAGCCAGTGGAGACTTCGTAGGTGTTGGCTGATGTGTTCGTGTCGGGGGATGCCGAGGACGAGTCTGGCAGCGGTGTTCTGTACTGTCTGGAGTTTGCAGCGTAGGGACTTGTTGATGCCGGCGTAGAATGCGTTTCCATAGTCCAGTCTGCTGGTGATGAGTATGTGGGTGTCTGTCTTCCTTGACTCAGGGGGGATCCACTTGAAGGTCTTGCGGAGGATGCGGAGGGTGTTGAAGCAGCTGGAGGTGACGGCGTTGACCTGTCGGTTCATGGTGAGTGATGAATCGAGTACGATGCTGAGGTTCTTGGCGTGGTCTGAGGGGGTAGGTGGGCTTCCGAGGGCAGTCGGCCACCAGGTGCTGTCCCATGCAGAAGGGGTGGTACCGAGGACGAGGACTTCTGTCTTCTCGGCGTTGAGCTTCAGGCAGCTGTTGGTCATCCAGGCTGCGACGTCTTGCATTCCTTTCTGGAAGTTGAGTTTGGCAGTGGTGGGGTCTTTGGTGAGGGAGAGGATGAGCTGGGTGTCGTCGGCATAGGATACGATGTTGAGGCCGTGTTGTCGGACGATGGCTGCGAGGGGGGCCATGTAAATGTTGAAGAGGGTGGGGCTCAGTGATGAACCCTGTGGGACTCCGCAAGTGATTTTCGTGGGGTCGGAGAGGAAGGGTGGGAGTCTGATCCTTTGGCTTCTTCCGGTGAGGAATGATCGGATCCAGTCCAGGGCTGTTCCTTGTATGCCTGCGTCGTGTAGTCTGGCAACTGAGTGTGCGATGGGAGATGGTGTCGAAGGCCGCTGATAGGTCGAGTAGGATGAGGGGCTGCGGAGTGGCCTTGGTCCAGGAGGGTGCGGATGTCGTCTGTGGCGGCGAGTAGAGGCGGTCTCTGTGCTGTGGTTGCTTCGGAATCCGGATTGGGACAGGTCGAGGACGGCGTTCTCTTCAATGAATCGTGTCCAGTTTCCTATTGACTGTTTTCTCTGCAACTTTGGCTGCGAAGGGGAGGAGCGAGATGGGCCGATAGTTCTTGAGGTCGTGGGGTCAGCTGTGGGCTTTTGAGCAGGGGTCTGACTTCTGCGCGCTTCCAGTCGTCTGGGAAGGTGCCTGTTTTGAAGGTGGTGTTGATGGTGCGTTGTAGTTCGGGTGCGATGGCGGCCACGGCTCTGTGGTAGATGTGAGGGGGCAGGGGTCGATGGGGGCCCCCGAGTGGATGCTTTTCATGGTCGAGCGCAGGTGTCTTCGGCCGTGATCGGTGTCCAGTTGGAGATGGTGGGCTGGCTGGTGTTTCTGGGGGCAGGGGACCGTCTGTGGCGCCCTGGTAGATGGTCGATGAAGTTGTCGTAGAGGTTTTTGATCTTGAGGTGGAAATAGGTTCCAAGCTTGTCGCAGAGGTCTTGGGATGGGGTGATGTCTGTGAAAGCTTCGCTGCGTGGGTTGGTGAATTCTTGAATGACACTGAAAAGGATTTTGTTGTGGATGAAGTTCCTCTTGGTGGCTCTGATCTGGTTGTGGTAGTCCGTCATGGCGTCCTTGTAGGTGGTGTGGTTTTCGGTTGTCTTGGTGTTTCTCCAGTTCTTCTTCAGGCGTCTGCAGGTGCGTCTGGCTTCTTGGAGAGCGGTTGTGAACCAGGCGGCTTTCCTGGGGCGTTGTCTGTCGGGGTTGCGTAGCGGGGCGAGCTCGTCTGCGCAGTTGGAGATCCAGGTGTGGAGTTCTCTGGCTGCATAGTTTGCGCCGTTTGCGTCGGGTGCCCAGGTGTGGTTGTCTCGGGTGAGGGTGGAGTTAAGTTGCTCGTCGGTAACCTTGCTCCAGTTCCTTCGTGGTGGGCGTGGGGCTGGTTTGGGTGCCTTGGGTTTGTTGATGGCGAAGTGTACGCAGTGGTGGTCGGTCCATGGCGGCTGCGTTGTGTGGCTGAATTGGACGCTGTTTTCTGCCGCGAAAATGGGGTCGAGAGTGTGTCCTGCTCTGTGGGTCGGTGTGTTGACGAGTTAAGTCCGATGCTGGCGAGGTTGTCACGAAGGATAGTGGAGTTGGGGTCGCTGGGGTTGTCGAGGTGGAAGTTCAGGTCTCCAATGAGTATGTAGTTTGTTGAGGCGATGGCGTGGGGTGCGATGAAGTCGGTGATGGTGGTGGCGAAGGGTGTTCGGGGGCTGGAGGGGCTGTAGACCAGGGTTCCTCGGAGTGTGGCTTTGGGGGTGGTCTGGATCTGGAAGTGCAGGTGTTCGGCGGAGGGGAAGGTTTCGCTGGAGGTGGTGAGGCGGAGGGTGCTCTTGTGGGCGATGACGAGGCCCCCTCCTGGGTGGTTGGGGTGGTCTTTCCTCTGGATCTTGTATCCGTCTGGGATGGAAGTGCTGATGTCGGGTGCGGAGGATGCGTTGGTCCAGGTCTCTGTGAAGAAGGCGAAAGAGAGTCGAGTAGGTTCCAGATTTCCATGGCGTGTTTGTGAACGGAGCGTACGTTGAGGAGGATGCATTTTAGGGTGTCGCCGGTGCTGGCGACGGCGGTGTTGGAGGCCGGGGTGGCGGTGAGGGTCTGGCGGCAGTGGAGGCAGGAGAACTGGCCGTGGGTCGTGTCTGCGAGGCCTGTTGGCATTCTCTAAGTCTTCCAGGGTTGAGTGCGAGGAGGGTGGTGGTGTCGTAGCGATGGGTAGTGGGAGATCCAGGGTTCCTGGCGCTGGCCGCGGTCGGGTCGCGGACGGGCGCAGACGGGCGCGCCGGCCGCCATTAAGTAGGGGAGGTGGGAGGGAGGAGAGGCTGGGAGGCGGGAGCCGGGGAATTCCGGGGGGAAATTCCGGGAGGGGAATTCCGGGGGGGGGGAAAGGGGCCGCAGGGGCAGCAGCGGCGAAAGGCAAAAGGAACAGGCAGGCACGAGAAAATAAAAACAGTGGTGGAATTAAAGCAAGACACAAATGGGCACAATAACAGTGGCACAACAGAGAAAAAATTAAGAAAAAAAACGGCTGAGAAAGGTTACTGTGGTTGGAGGCAGTCTGGTCCCAGTTGGAGCGGGCATCAGGTGCAGGAGCTGGCAGCAGCCTCGAACCTCCCAAGGAGGAGGTCGGGTCTGGAGGCAAGAGACGGCACAGCGGAGCAGAAGGGAGAGAGTGGACCTAGACCGACATTCCAACTCCGCAAGACATTACACAATCAAAACAACACCGCAATCTAACAGACACACATCCCTGTTCATACTCACTCCACCACGAACTGCTGTTTCCGCCGCACCGTCACTCGCCGTCGGTTTCCATCAAACGCCGTCGTCCTCCGCTCACAATCCACTGGATAACCATCACTTGGGCTCTATGGGGATTCAATGACTACCCTGCTCTACTTCTCCCCTTACTACAAAGGTAACCATCCTACACTGCTACCAACTGATAACACCGGATTCCACTGTACAACTTACCAGGAACCCTCGGCCGGCTGAACCTTTATTACCTGCTGAGAAGTGTAAAGGGGAGAAACAATACTCTCGTTCCAATCCTGTCATGAAACAATTTAATTCTCAGAAAGGGCCACTGACTCTGAATTCCAAGTTTAGAGGTTTATTACAAAACCAAAAATAACTGAACATACAGACACCTCAGAACGAGGTTGCAAAAATACAAAGGCACTAATACAAAGTCCATCCTACGCACCAATCTAATTCGATATAGCATAAAGAGAATGAGCAATTCCAGAAACACTAAACAAGCAATAACTGCACCAACATCTATATTAGTCTTCATTGAAATCTGTAAAGAAAATCCGTTAGTCTATCCCTACTCTTATTCTAAAGGGCATCCCTACTTAACTTTGCCCAAGCAAGATCATGAAAAGGTGTCAGCTCGTGATGACTTCCTCAGAAGTGCACTCACGTTGTAAAAGACCGTCTAAGTCTCCATCCTAAGAATCGATCCCTTCCTTTTACCCTCTATGCTCTTTCTACCTCTCCTCAATCGGCTCCTGCTCAATCTGCCCTCTCTGCTGACTGCCGCCTCCTCCCTCGGGGCACTGTCCCTAATACAAAATGGACATTCGATAGGCCCGCCCAGGTTACACCTCTCCTGGCCAAACACCTCTCCTATGTAACTTTCCACTAAAAGTTGAACTCGGTCCAACGACGGTTGAAGTGTCCTTGGGTCTCAGGCTTCTTCAGCGCAACTTCCAATTATCAGCATTCCTGGAGACTTTGTAGCGGATCTCCTCCATACCTAACTCCTAAAACAAAAGCATTATTCTAAATAACGAAGACGATGTCCTTGCACTTGCAACGAATGCATGAGAACGAAACAACCTTGCACGGAAATGAATTTCGCTGACCGTCTCCAAATGAGAGCCTCAACAGGGGAAAATACATTTCGGGCCTACATAAACCAGCTAAAATAAGGAAACGAATAGGCCTTTCTTAACGCGAAGGAGCAGATACTCCATCTAGGCCTTTAACATCAACTTAAACACATTTAAAATGTTACATCTGTAAGCACTACATTTCATCAAGTTTAAACACAATTAATCACCTATGCGTGTGCAACTTCAACATGATGCACGTTTAAATCTACTACATTATACTTCATATAACTACTTCATTAAACAATTGCAATGAACATCGAAAGTTACATAATTCCTTCTAAATGCAACTTTACGGTTCTTTAATGGCTTAGCATTTCAATTACCACTGATTATTACATCACGAAATCTAACTAAGGTTAACGCACACATAAGAATATATGCGGGTACAGACTACCTATGAATATAAGGTACCCCTACAATTTTCAGAATATCTTTGCACTCTATCACTAGTTCCGCAACTACCACCTGGATACCCCCCATATACATAGTAACGCAACCCACTCGATTCAGTTTTAGGACACAGCTTAAAACTCACCATTCTGGCCTTTCTTGAAATAATTTTCTGTTCTTTGCTGCCCAAATAAGATTAATGTTATTCTGGTTTTATTCCAAATGTTTCTTATGTATATTTTCAATCATCAATCAATCAGGATTTATAAAGCGCGACAAATCACCCGTAGGGTCTCAAGGCGCTGGAGTTGCTAGCTGCTTCGTGGTGCTCTGTTCATTCGAACAACCATGTCTTGAGACCTTTTATGAATTCCTGGAGCGTTCCGAGGTGCCGGGGAAGGTCGTTCCAGGCTTTGGCCACCAGGTGAGAGAAGGAGCATCCTCTGCTGTTGGATTTGCGGATCCGGGGGTGTCTGCGAGGAAAAGGGAGGCGAGTAGCAGGTGTCTGCTTGTTTGGTGGAAGGTCCGGCAGGGTATCACACAGGTTTTGAGAGGGGGTGATGTCATTCCTGGAGGCTGCGGGGTTGGAGAACTCCTTCACGATGGTGAAGAGCTCTTTGCTGTGGTTTGTGCTGGCCTCTATGCGGTCTGATAGTGTTCTTCTTTGTTCCTCTCAGGAGGCGGTGATACTGGTTCAGTGCTGTTTTGAAGGCGGTATGGTCTTCTGTCCTTTCATAAGTATGCCACTTCATTTCTAGTTGCTGGCAGTTGCATTTAGAGGATTTCAGCTTCACGGAGAGCCAGCTAGCTCTTCAGGCCAGTCCTTTGGGTTTGGCTGGCTTGGCGGGGGTGATTGTTTTGGTGCATTCCGTGATCCATTGGTAGAAGTTCATAGCAGCCTGTTCTGGTGCGAATGATATGTCTGGGAGGTGAGAGTTGAGAGCGATGTTCCACTGGTCTTCTGATATCTTTTTCCAGTTTCTGCTTGTGGAGCTGGTGGGCGTGGTGCTAGATTTGTTAGATCCTGAGATGGTGAAGTGGATGCTGCAGTGGTCGGTCCAGGGTGAGCTGTGATATGTGGTTGTACTTTACTCTATTACTGGGCATAAAAATGGGATCAAGCATGTGTCCTGCGATGTGGGTGGGGTCGGCGACAAGTTGTTGGAGGCTGATGTTGCTCATGCTTTCCAAGAGGTCGGCTGTATTGGTGTTGTCAGGGTCGTCGAGGTGAAAGTTAACATATCCTAGGAAGACGTAGTGCTCGGAGTCGATGGTGATCGGGGCGATGAAGTCAGAGATGGCGTTGCAGCAGCTGGGGCATGGTCCTGGTGCTCTGTATGTGAAGGTGCCTCTGATGGTGCTTTTTTAGTCTGTGTGAAGTTGGAAATTAAGATGCTACGTTATCAGGGTTGGGTCGTCTGAGGAGGTTGTGCAGCGGATGGTGTCCTTGTAGAAGAGGCGGGGTTCAGTCAGGTCTCTGTGAGGAAGATGACGTCTGGGGTGAAGGATGAGATCGTGTCCCAGATCTCCGTAGCATGTTTGCCGAGCGATTGTGCGTTGAGTATAATACACTGAAGTTGTGCCATGGCGGTCTCGGTTGGCATGGTGGATGCAGTTGTGTTTGTGGTGTCTCCGACATTGTTGGTTGCTTCAGTGTTGCAGGTGAAGTGTCAGTGCTGGCAGGAGAATTGTCCCCTGGTGGTGCATGAAGATGTGCAGCAGCAGTTGTTAACCATGCACCCGGGGTCCATCCCTTGGAGGTCTGCAGAGGTGTAGCTGCGCGGGATGGAAGAACTAGGTTTCCTGGCACTGGGCGTGGACCAGGCGCAGACCGGCTCAGACGGGCTTGCCTTTGGCATGAAGGTGGCACACCTGCACTGTGGCCTCCATGAAACAGTTCCTGGGAGGAGGGAGCGGTGCTGGGAGGCGGTGGACCGGGCTCGGCAGGAGGCGGGAAAACGGACAGCAGGTGGGAGCAGCAAAAGAGGAAAAAATAAGAAGAAAAGTAAAAAATGATGGAAAAGCAGGATAAAGCACTCAGAAAAAAACGGGGGAAAGGAAGGAGAAAGAAGTAAAAAAACGGGCAAAAGCAGGAGATAGCTTTCAGAAAAACGGGGAGGAAGCAGAGCAGTGCAGCAGCATGGGAGAGTTGGGCCTGGGACATGTGACCTTTTGTTTTGTTCTCAAATATGTTTTTATCAGGTTTTTGTTTTTTTGCTAAATTACTTTGGGGCACATGCATCAAAAATGTCATTTGCGATTCCTTATTAGCGAATATTAAGGATTCGCTAATAAGGAATCACAAATGCCTATGCATGTAGGAATTCTTACAAAAATAGCGATTCCCTAAAATTCCTTAATTACGACTCGAAAATTGCAAGTCGCACTTAAGGAATTGCTACCCATTCATTCCTATGGGCCTAGAGGCCCATAGGAATGAATAGAAATTGCCCATGCAATTTGGAAGTACCCAATAGGTACTCGCAAATTGCGCATGCAATTTCAAGGGTGCAAGGGTTCCAAAAGGATACCCTGTTGCACCCCTGAAATTCACAATTTGACCACATGTTGCGCACACACATTCCCCAAGGGCATGTGTGTGTGTAACATGTGACTTTGAAAAATGCACTTTAGTGCATTTTTCAGAGAAATCGAACATTACCATCAACTTTAGATTGATGGTAATTTGCGATTCCTATTAGCGAAATCGCTAAATAATTTTGTTTAATGCATTGCATTTAAGGAATCGCAATTTGCGATTCCTTAAATGCAATCGCAAATTAAGTAATCGCAAATTTTGCGATTACTTAATTTGCGAGGTTTGCATTTGGGATGATGCATCCCAAATGCAAAAATACCGGTCGCAAAGGGGCAGATTCTGAGAATCTGCCCGTTTGCGACCGGTTTTTCCTTTGATGCATGTGGCCCTTAGTTGCTAAAAGTGCAGCATTTGAAGAAATGCTGTACATAGCAAGAAAACCGCAGTACATAAGGTCATGAAAACAGTTTGAGTATTAGACTAGCGGGACTTTTGTACTGAACAGTGAGTAGCTGATTGGCAAATAACCCCCTATTCACACAGGCGCATTCAACAAATACTAGACAGATTGGAGATGAGTATGTATATATCAACATGGTTACAGGATATTAGATTGTAGAAAATGGATGGATGAAGGAGGCTTAGTCAATGCCCTTTTCCTCTAACTTGAAATATTAAAGCGGTTTTGAAAGAGATACCAGAGAAACTCCGATACAAAACTATTCCAGAAGTGGATCCAGTTATCTAGAATAGACAGCACACATGAGGCTGCACAGAGAGGTTTGGTTAACCGAACGGTAGGCAGTCTGAGGGCGCACGCCTGTTTAGCATATCTGATGGGATACAAGATTGTTGAGTACTTAATAAACTAGGATATGTTTGGCTCTATTCTGTGATCAAGCTCAACCAATTTGGTGACAAAGCATGATGTACGAGTGTGTCTTAGAATGTTTGAGATATTATGTGGCAAAGATTCGAGGTTTGTCCAAAGGAAGGAAAGAGTTGTGAGGGAGGACATTTATTAGATTTAATCTAACTTGCTCAGGATGAAAATAAATGTTTTGGCCTTATTGAAATGGAAGGAAGACCATATTGTTAAATCTGATTACGTAATATCTGATCGTGGCTCTGGCTGTGCTCAAAGTTAAGATGAGTAAAACGCTTAGGTTTCTAGGTGAAGGTGTGGGATCAGAGTGTGTGCCGTGGCAAATAGAACAGATGCTGGAAGAAGTTTTGGTTCTGATTTTGAAAGTAAGTTACATCTCTCTTTGAGGAGTTAAACATAAGAGAACTGGTTGCCATTCAATGATGAATAGCTGTAAGATAGTCTGACACTTTTGATTGGAGGTCAGAGATGAAAGTGGAAAAGAGAAAAATGTTTGTGTGTGCGGACTTTAAAAGAAGCTGAAAGAAGGGATGACGTCTCCAAGGGATGTGCTGTTTAGTGTGAAAAGAAGAGGGCCCAAAGGCAAACCTTCGGTCAAGATTAAGCACTGGGTAGCAGTTGGGGGTATGAAAATGGGACTGCGGCAGATATAAGTAATTGCAGTGTGATTTTAATGTTTTCAGTCTTGGTGAAAAAGTATGCAGAAAGAGAGAACTGACTTAGAATTCGAGATAGAAGGTTTATCATGGGTGGGTATCTGTTTTTGAAAGTAGCTTGACCTGGAAGGGTCCAGAGGTGATGTATGCTAATTCAAGACTTGTTTGTAGCCTTTTAGGTGTTCAGAGATTTTTGATTTATGTTACTGGCACAGGAGTACTCACATTTTTGTCTTCATGGAAAAGATGGTGGCAGAGATCAAGATTGAAGATAGGGAGTAGCATAATTAGGAGGATAATGGTGATTGAAGACCAATGTCATTAAATACATCTAGGGAGGTTAACTGGAGCACAGTTTCAAGGTTGCGTAATTGACAAGATATAATTTTAAGACTCTGGGGAGTACTTTATTTTGATGATAGTTTGTTGTGTAGTGTGCTTGGAGATGATGCAATAGTGACATCTATATCTATGGTGGCATTGTCCGAGACGTACTGATGCAGGGTGATATGTAAGCAAGTTATTTAGAATAAAGGAAAAAATCTAAAAGCTTACACTTGGTGTCTAAAACTGAATGTAAGAAAGAAATTGACTAAAAAGGATTGAGTGCGTTGGATTGTTTAGAAAGCAAGAAAGTGTATTATGAATTGGGGTGAATGTGAGCCCACCACAAAGAATTAGACCATAAATATGTCAGGATAAAAAGATTTTCAATAATGTAAACCTAGGCTCAAACTCCGGGTAGCTATGGCATAGAGCAGACATGCTTAACTGGGGAAAATGTGTAAAGTATTTAGCAGTAATAAAACCGTTATAAGACAAAACATTACATAATAGACTTTCCAAAACCAATTTATAAAAATTGCAGAAAAATGTAATGAGTAAAATTCCAGCAAAAAAATCCAATAAGGAGAACTGAAGGTATGAATTTTTAAAGTTTTAATGCAAAAAGCTCCAAGAAACATCAAAGCGCGAATCAGTAGTCATTGTTCACTGTTGACTGGGAGCTAGGTGCAAATTCAAGCCAACTACAGTGGAGCACAGGCTGGATGCACCAAGCAAGTCATCCCAGTCAAAGATTTTACCTTCCGACTTAGTCTCTGAAACAGAAGTCAATATCTTCTAGTGGTTCAAGGTTGTAGGCTGTGTACGCTGTCATGCTCTCAAAGCCAGAAAGCCATTAGACAAAGTCCCACTGAAGCCATTGATTTTCGAAGTCCCAGTGTCAGTGAAATGAAATGAAATGAAATTTGTACTTGTAAAGCGCACTTATACCCCCAAAGGGGTGTCCTGGCGCTGTACGCATACCGCTGTGGAACCCTTCCTGGCTTTTCCCTGTGAAATGTCCACTCCTGGGCACCCCCAGGGTGAAGCCAGGCATCCCAGCGCTGTTGGGGCCGTTGTGGAGATTAAGCAAGCTATTGCCCAGAGTTGCAGAGTGGGACCCATGATTAGAATAGGCACCGAGGCGAGAATTATCAGGTCCGAGGAAATTGAGCCCAAGACCCGCCGAGGCAGGAATTGAACCCTGGTCCCGGGCCAGATCTCTGCATCAGGGTCTGCCGCTCTAACCATTGAGCCACACATATCAGTAAGATACTTTTCGCACCCTCACTCGGACTTCGGGCCTGATTTAAATAGACTATGTGTTTTTTCTTTTCCACAGTGTTGTTCAAGTAAAATGTTTGGTAAATTGACATGCTGAAAGTGCTGTTACTGTCACCACAATCTTGTTACTCTTACTGCATCTCTATCCACATTTGTTTTTACTTCAGTAATTACTTCTATTTATGCATTAGCAGTTTCTTCTTTTCACAGCTTGTCTTTGTTCTACACATATTTTGCAATGAGGTACATACAAGGAACTATTGAGTCATGGGCAATGTGCCACAGGGGGACGAGTACGGATTGTGGGGCATGGGCATGGATGCACAAAGGAGACTTGACAAAAGAGGAAATGAGTTGAGGGGCATGTAAGTGGCAGGGTACGAGGGGAAATGGAGGTGCTGATGGCATGGAGGTGTAGGGGGGATATTGGCAGGAATGCTTTGGATCACATGCAGGGATGCTTAAGTGTTAGGGTGGTATAAGTGATGTGCGCAGGGAGAAATGGAGCAAGCTGGCGCTAATGGACAGAGCAGAGACTGGCAGGCGAAAATTCTGGGTCAACACTCTAGGGAGGTACTGCAGAGTCACTGACAGTCTGGATAGTGGTACTGAGGAAGGCAGAGACAGTAAGGACAATGTAGAACAGTGGCTGCAAGTGGCTTGATACTGGCAAGAGAGAGAACCACAGGTTGGAGTCATCAGTCAAACAGCTCGGAGAGGTATTGTGCCTGTTGCAGAGTACTGCACTTAACCTTGAGAACATAGTTTGAATCCTAGGTGAGGAAAACAGATTGGACTGCTACTGAAGTTGGATCCTTTTTTGATTGCATATATTTTTTAATCCTGATTGTTTTGCATTTCTTTATGCACACTGGAAAAAGCACTCTGTGTTTTTCATGTCTCTCATGGCAAGCATTTCAAGACCTAGAAATATTTTTTAATGTAAATTATTTGTGACTTTCATAATAAGTATTGTTTTTCTCCTTTATCAAACTGACAATGGACTATTTATGAAAGAATTATGCCATTCTATATCTTCACCAACATGGCACCTAATCGAAAAGAATCTATTTGCTAAATAAGTTGGAGATGCATTTGCCATTTTTAGGTCTCGCCTAGCGACGCAGCGCGAAGCGCTGTCGCTAGCGAGATCTATTGTTGTCGACTTTAGTTGGAAGGGGGACAGGACATGTGCACGCGTATGGCAAGACAGGAGATGTGCACGCGTACGGCTCGCAGCGTTCTCACAACTCCTGCTCGCACCATACGCGTGCACATCTCACGTCGCCCGGACAGGCCATGTGCACGCTCACGGCGTCTCTTTCAGACAGCCGATGTGCACGCTAAAATTGCCCCCATGATGGAGCGGCCCGCTGTCTGGCGGGTCCGCTAAGCGAATGGGCGCCGGCAATGCACCCAGCCAAGCCCTCACTCACCGGCTGGTTCAGGACTCCGGCGTCTCTCCTCGGTGTGCAGGTTCCCTGGCCGTCTCCTCGGCACGCTGCGGGGCTCGCCTCACCACTCGGGAGCCCCGTCTTGCCTCTGGTGCCATGCAGTCTGCCTCGCTCTTCGCCCGGTCCCTCTGATGGGCCCGGGACTTCAGCATGGAGCCTGCAGGTTTCCGGACGTCCTCTCCGGCGGTTCCTTCCTGTTTCTTTGGCAGGCCCCGCCCACGTCCCAACGAAGGCTGCCTGACTTCCGGTTTCGTCGCCATCTGCACCGGAGTTCAGCTTGTTCTTATTGATCCCGTCTGTCTTTAGAAACCATATTAAGAAAGACACAGACAGAATGGCTCCAGCTTACATTACTGTACAAGCCCTACCTGCCTTCTGCAAACTAACATTTCTAGCAGATGCCCTTGTCTTGGCACTCATCGTAGAAAGCAACACACTTCTCACTGGTCTCCTAGATTTCACATTGACACGAATCAAATACATTCCTCATGAAGGTTAGGAAATCCAGGCACGGCGCGCTTACGTCAGCTGCATATTTCATAAGTTTTATTTTCTGCAAGAGTGGCGCGCGAGAGCGGGCACCATGTGCGCACCGGAAGCTTGACACACGGCTCATTAGACGCCCAGGGAGCCGGACGTAATTGCACAGATCTCTCGGTCGTTTAATCTGCCACCGACTGCTCGGCTGGGTAACAGGTCAACAATGCACAGCGGCACCGAGGCAGCCCCGGGGCCGGGCACGAACACCCTGCAGGCAGGCGGGGCCGGGGCCAGCCACAAGCAGCCATTGCGGGCACAGCAAACATGCTGGCAGGCAAGGCCAGTGCGGGGGACACACTAGCAGGCGGACAGACAGTTCACTATCATTTTCAGTATAGCGCATGGCTGCCACTGGTGCGGCTTCGTAGCGCTGTTGTATTGTACAATTATTGCAGGCAGGCGGGGCCGGGGACAGCCACAGCAGGCACTGCGGGCACAGCAAACAGGCCTGGCAGGCAAGGCCAGTGCGGGGACACACCAGTAGGGGCTGAGGCAGGTCAGCATCATCTTCAGTATAGCGCATGGCTGCCAGTGGTGCGGCTTCGTAGCGCTGTTGTCTTGTACGAATGATTGCAGGCAGGCGGGGCCGGGGCTAGCCACAGGCAGACACTGCAGGCACACCACCAGGCTGGCAGGCAAGGCCAGTGAGGGGGAACACACCAGAAGGAACAGAGGCAGTTCAGCGCAATGTTCAGTATTGCGCATGATTGCACTGGTGCGACTTCCTAGCGCTGTTGTCTTGTTCGGATGATTCCAGACACATGAGAGGCCAGAGTGAACCAAGGCACTTCAGAATCATCATCCTCGTATAATAGTATAGCGCATGCCTGCAATGGTGCTGTTTCGTAGCACTGTTACCTTGTGCAGCAAGCACTCGTGCTTACAGCCGATCCTCATCCCCTCCGACCCCTCTCTCCTGATGATTGGCATCCCTGCAAATACATGTGCTAAGATACACTTACTTCAGAGCCGAGGACACTACCAGCTGTCTGCTCCCCGGAAATAAGGGTGGAACATCAGCTCTATCCAGCCACAGCCTCCTATCGTAGAAACATGTGTAACTGCAATGGGGACAACTGCAACCAGACGTAAAACGCCAAGGTAAGTGACCCTGGTTATTTCTTTTTAACACTCCATATGAGAGCTGTGTTTTTTTACAAACCGCTTCACTTAAAATAATGCTTCTTTCACAAGGCATGTTTATTAGCTTTCTGCAAGTTTCTGCAGTCCCTAATTCAGCCCTGCCATGGCTGCTTCGTCCACCCCGGCCTCCCAGCTGTTTCTAATTGCTTTCCCACCCCCTACCACACTACTCCGCCCACTGTCCTGCTTTAATTTCCCCAACATATCTCCCTCGTGTTGGTTGTTTACTTTTTTCTCTAGGACGGTAGAAAATCAGTGCCTGTTCGGCCTCACACATAAAGGAGTTTATAAATTAAAAATCAGCATTCTTCTCTTTCTGTTTACCTTCTTTTTATGCCCAATTAAAACAAGTGACAATCACACTCGGAGCCCAGCTTAAGAAAGCAAATGTCAATAATGCAGTGTTGCTGCCTATAACCAGCCCCACTTTAACACCTCCCTGCTAGGCGCCCGGTGTCTTCAGAGAGCCACTTTGTCTGCCATTTGCTATTTGTGTTTTTTACATGTTCTGTGCATCTGGAATGCTTTTATAAAAATAATTTTCGTCATAAAAGTTTACACTCATCCACTCCACACCTTACAATTCCACCAGTAACAATACCAATTCAACCCACAAAATTCTACTCCACTCCTAGCAAAAACACATAGGTAAAATACATTGTCATTTACAACGCAAATAGCTCTTACTCTTACAAATGCGAGACCTATTGCATTGCAAATGCTTGTTTACTTTTGTTCTAAAAGCACAAGAAAGCTACTTCACTGTTTTTCTTTCTTTCATCTGTCCTAACGTCTTTCACAACCATGCTTACAGTTTCTATGTTTGTTATTTGACCAAAGCTACTGTTGACTCATTTCATTCTGTTAGGTCCATGTAGTTTTTTAAACTAGTTTTTTTGTGGTATTTCAATATCATTACATTTTACAACACCAATGCGCATATAGAGAGAGGTCACTCCCTCATGACATTGCAATTATACGTTGGTAATTTCAGTTTGTTATGTTATGTTAAAACTATTTGTAGAGCGCATGTACACCGGTTGGTTTCTTGGCGCTATATATAGGAGTAGCCTGAGTCCTGGTGAATTATTCATATGCCTGAATGAACAGCCATGTCTTAAGGAGTCTCCTGAATCTCAGGAGGTCTGTACAGGATCTGATATCAAGGGGTAAGGCATTCCAGAAGCGGAGGCCAGCACCGAAAATCTGCTGCCCCATAACCGCTTCGATTTGTAGGACGGTGTGATCAGAAGGTTCATGTGGGCTGAGCGCAAATTGCCGGTGGGTATGTGTCTCTGAATAAGATTGGAGACAAATTTAGGGCAGGTGCCATACAAGGATTTGAAAATGAGGCACCCGATTTTGAAGGCACAGCATTGTGATATGGGGAGCCAATGTAGCTTCCTCATAAGAGGGGAAGCATGTTGCCATCTGGGCTGATGAAGAATCAGTCTTGCAGCCTAGTTCTGCATAAGTTGTAGTCTTTTGACTAAATATAGCGGCAGATTGAAGTACAGTGAGTTGGTGTAGTCTATGTGAGAGATGACCAGGGCTAGAGCTGCCTGCACCAATGCTTCCCTAGTAAGAAGTCTGCAAATATTTCTTATCTTCCGCAACTGAAAGAAACAGGTAGAGACTACCGTTCAGATCTGGAACTTCATGGATAGTTCGCAGTTGATTGTGACCCCGAGGCTCTTAGCTGAGGAGGATGGGGTTGGGGGAGAGCCCAGCTCAGCTGGCCAGAAATGTGAACTCCAAGGATTTCGAGTACCTCCTATCAGGACCAGCTCTGTTTTGTCTGGGTTTAATTTTGAGTGGTTGCTGTTCATCCAGTTGCGGATGTGCAGCATGGTGGGTTGGAATTCAGACCTAGAGTCAGACATGTTGTCAATGGTGAATATTAGTTGCAGGTCATCTGCATAATTGAATGTGCTCACATTTCTTTCTCTTAAAGACAGGATCAGATGGAGTAAATACAGGTTGAACAGTTGCGGGGACAATGAAGATCCCTGTGGCACTCCGCACGTTGACTTCATATTGGACGCAGTAAAGTGGGAGAGGGGAACAGACTGGGAACGATCCTCCAGGAAAGACGTAATCCAGCTGAGAGCCGAACCCTGGAGTCCTGCGTCCCTGACACGGTCCACCAAGATACAGTGGTCGACCGTGTCAAATGCCGCTGACAGGTCCAATAGCACCAGAGCCTGAGGGGTGCCCTTCTCGGCATCTTCCCGTAATTTGTCCAACATAGTCAGTATTACTGCCTCCGTTGAATGAGAGGGTCGGAACCCTGCTTGGTGGGGATCAAGGTAATGAGATTGCTCGATGAATGGGCAGAGGCAGTTTGCCACGTAGGATTCCAATACCTTGGCCAGCAGGGGAAGCAAGGATATAGGACGGTTGTTAGTCGGGATCAGGGGGTCTGCCCAGGTTTTTTTAAAAGGGGATTTATGATAGCTCTTTTAAAGGCTCTAGGGACACAGCCCTGTGTTAATGACTCGTTCAGAAGAGAAAGGGCAGGCTCAGGATTTGCAGTAAAAACTTCTTTTAAAATATAAGGTGGACAGCTATCAGTAGGGGATCCAGATTTGACTTTGGTCAAAAGTTCCAAAAGAGCTTCTCTACTGATTGCCGGGAATTGATGGAGGGAACAGGGGTTTCTCAGCGCCGTAGGTAATGCCTCATAAGCACAGCTAGCAGAAATGCTGGCTTTAATCGTAGTAATTTTGTCAACGAAAAAGGTGTTCAAGGAGTTACAAAGTGCCTGGGAAGGGATGGATTTTATTGTAACTTTATCAGGGTTGGAGCGCTCATTGACAGTTGTGAATATTTCTTTCAATGTATTGTTGGAGCTCAGGATCTTTGAAGAGAAATAAGTGGCCTTAGTAGATTGAATGGATTTTTTATATTCCTGAAATTGAGCTAAGTACATCTCTTTTTTATCAGGGGAATATTTCTGTCTCCATTTCCTTTCAGTTTGGCACAGGGCTAGTTTTTGAGTCTTTAAGTCTTCTGAGAACCATCTCTGGGCCTCATGACGCCTTGCTGTTTTTATTGTCCTGAGGGGGGCATGTTCACCGCTAGCTGCTGTTAACCAAGCTGTAATATTTTCCTCGCTTAGGTTAATGTATGGCTGATTAATGGGAACTGTGTTCGCCAGTGAGCTACGGAAGGCATTAATGGCAATGCTGTTCCAATTCCTAGCCATGAGCCCTCCTTTGACTGGGGGTTTGTCTGAAATTATATTATTGATCACAAACTTTATTAGGAAGTGATCAGACCATGTGCAAGGGGACATTGTCAATGCGGACCCTGTAACATTAGATATCCAAATTTGATCCAGTATGTGTTCTTTGATGTGTGTGGGGGATGTTATGTGTTGGGTACAGTTCAACCCACTAAGTAGTTTGGTCAGTTCTGCAGAGTTTGGTCCACCCGTCACATCATTGGCCCAATGGTTAAAGTCACTGATCAGCAAAAGTTTTGCATGGTTGATTATAAGATGGGCCATCTGCTCACCTAATATTTGGGGGAAAAGGGGCATGTTCTGAAGGGGCCTATAGAGCAGTACACAAATTAGGGGCACCAGAGCTGAATCTAATTTAATAACTAGATTGTCTACCGAGATAATGTCTAGCGTGGTGAGTGTAGTGAATTTCAATTCCTGACGTATTATGGCGGCTACCCCTCCACCAATTTTCCCAGCTGGTCGGTTCGCCTGAAAGATATAATAGTTGTTGGGGAGGGCGGCCAAAATATCGGGGCGGAATCCTGTGAAAGCCAGGTTTCAGTTAATAAAAGAATGTCTGGTTTAGTTGAGTGCAGTAGGTGAAATATATCTAGTTTGTGTTTGCCAGAGAGCGAGTGTTTAGATGTATGATTGTTTGTTCCGGTGTCCCAAGGTTATGAGTTGTGAATCATGCAGACTGGTTTTGGTCCCATAGGCCTGGAATGTGATTTACCACTTTATAACATTTGTGTGCTCTTGTGGTACCTTAGTAGGGTTGAACCCCTCATTTCGCTCCGGTATACTTCTGAATACCCATTTATATATAAGCCATAGGAACAATTGTGTCCCAAAGAAACTTTACCAGATGTGTATCAGTGGTACATGCATAGTGTTTATATTTATAATATTTTATCGGGAGGGCACGCAATCAGGGGCGGGTAGTGGGGGAGGGTGCCTGTCATTAGGCATGTCCTCTGTGTGTATAGCTATGAGGGGGTACCCAGATGAAATATTACACACTACGAATCATCTCAACAGGGTCCCACTGTGGAAGTGGATGAGTGTCCCATGATCGTTTTGTCTTTGCATACCTTCTATGAGTTTGTGACGCACCTTCTCTGTATGGTGGTTTATCATCATTTTTGAGCCCATGGGAGAAACACAGGACTAGTTTGTCTCATTCCCTTGCAACTGGGAAATTCCGCAGGCCTCTGGCCTTTTCTCTGTACAGCACTTCATTTTTGCTGTCTGTGAATTTTGCAGCCCGCTGCTTAATATGGTATTTAAGCACCAGACATCCAGTGCATAGCTATGGCTTGCTTAACTAATGTCAACAGTAGGTCCTTGTAGGAAATCAATTTTTTCTGCATGGCCACCCATGATTTTTCACCTTTTGCTAGATAATATTTTATTACAGTTTCTTAGACTCCGCACACTGGGACATACCTGCCCAGTGCCTAGTGTATGTGCTCTTACTCCTAAAATTGGCTAATCCCTGACTCATATATTTAACTTTTCTATAAGGCCTTAGCATATGGTGTGGAAATACACCAACATGATGAAAAGTTAACTGTCACCCTGCGGACTGCAGCACTTATTGTACCTTTCTCTAGTGTGACAAAAGAAAACGTGGCTTCAGGCCTACCATTGTAGCCTGGCTGCTGCAGTGTGAAACCTGCAGTGCAAACTGTTAAAATAACCCTTTTAGACAATTAAAAACCTTCCTTTTAAATATTAGTAAGTTACTCCTATGTGAGCCTTGTAGCCTACAAGGTACGGGGCATAATATTTACAAGTGGGGCATGTAGAAAATTATTATTACCATGTCCCTACAGTGACAAGGCCCGAGAAACTATTTTCACTGCGGCCAACCTCAATGTACTATGTAGAAAATTGGAATGCAGATTAAATTACTTAGTGGATTTTTGTTTTTTTGGTGTCCATTTTATTTATTAAACTTTACTGTAGTTTTCTAATTTGGTTTGGGATTTGTTATGTTTGGCATTTTTACTTTATTACTGTTTTGGTACCGCCTAAATACTTTACTCATTGCCCTAAGTAAAGGCTGGCTGCTCTGTGCCAAAGCTATTAGGGGTTTGAGCTCAGTTTAATTTAGTGACTTTAAGAGAGCACCCTAACGAGTTGTTGTTATTCTTTGAGGTGGGCAGTCACATACCCCAAATAACAACCGAGTTTCTTAGAGTCTGCAAATTTCGTTCTGGCCTTTCCTGTCTTGGGTTGCGGCAAGGCCCAGTATTCAGTCATTTACAGTCATGTAGTGTCCCATCCCTGTCGTTGTCTCAATGTGTTTTAACTCTCATTGCCAAAACAGTGCAATTATGGAGCAGTCCAGTCCTGCCAAGTACCACGCATAAGACGTTAGACTAACACATTTCAGTGTGGTGGTCCACATCACCGCATTGAAATGCATTGTCACGCATAATAGCGCCTCCTGAGCTGTCAAGCAGGAGCGCTAGTAACCATACACCAGAAGCAATGAAACTAAAGTTGGAGGGAGGAGTGACAGCGCGCCCTGCGCTCTGCTCCCAGGGGCTGGCTCAGAGTCTCCAGCTGTGGCTGCTACTCTGTTACAATGTAACACCTATACTAGGATTCACCGCCGGCCGCGGCGCGGCATATTTGATACTCTGAGTGGCGGCAGGAAGTCAGGACGAGTTTTGTGAAACGCATTCTGCTCCATTCTGCAGCGCCAGGGGCTGAAGTTCATGAAGGAAGTTTTGACAGGCTCGCACCTCAGTGCGCCCCGGTAATTTACATTAATAAAAATGTTGATCCAGCAACCGGAGGGAGTCAACTCACCGCACCGTGGTGCCGGTGGTTGAGTGAACCCCCCACGGTGGGCCCCGGCGCAGGAGTTGGACAGCCCAGAGCACACCAGTCTCTCCACGCAGCTGCTGAGCCTCAGAATCAAGGCAGAGAACACTGGTGTCATCCAATAAATTATTTTCAGCGCAGCCACCGGCGTCAGTTAAGGCTGCAGAGCCTGGTGTGATAGTAGCTCTGTTACAGCCTGTTGGTGTCGGGGCGGACACCACTTACTGCCCGGTAATCATTTTTATTAGGGTTGAGCAGTACATTACTGAAGCATGCTGTATTTAAAATAATTACAGTGTCCTGGTTGGCACTAGGGCGCCGCACTCACCTGAGGCTTGCCAATACCCATGCTGTCTGCAGCGGCTCGCGAGTCAGCTGACTACTGACTCTTTCATTTATGATATCATATCATATATATTCAAAACATCCTGCCAGATATTAATTTATGATATTTAGGCCGCTGGTGTCAGTCAAGTCAGCTGAGAAGATCCGTGTTGGGGGCCCTCAGTAGCGCTAGCACGCGGTGACAGCACTGGCAGCGGTTCCCAATTTATATGAGCCAATTAAATAGTTGCTTTTAACATTCTGGTAACTTTCTCGACAAACTGGGCCCCCAGGAATGGTTGCTGCCACCCAGCACTAGCTGTGTTAAATTGCAGAAAGATGATGCCTGTGTTCGACCTCCTGACCTCTACACACGAATGAGGGTTAGTGCCCTTCAATTTCTGGTGCTTTGCTGCAGATTTAAAATCTTCCTTGTTTGGGGTTATCGTTGCTCAAATGCGTCTAATTTCTATATGTATACGTTTCCCTCGTCTTTAGTGCTGGATTTTGCTCATGAGAAAGTGTCACTCATAGTCGTTGAAATGTCCCTCCTAATTACACTGAAATTATGAAAATGTCACACATGGCAGTCTGAAACTTTGCAGCTATGGCAATCCCACATCATATGAAGGAAGCCAGCTCTGCATGACAGCAGGGGCAAGTTGCAGCCCCACTAGGTTGCAGTTTGCTAATAATATTCGGAGTCACTTACACCCTAATTCTTTATCCCAGCTTTTCAAACTGTGGTTCTGGCTCGTGAAAGTCCAAGCAATACATTAAGATGCCTTTAAATTCTGTATTTATCTTGTCACGTTTGCTGTGCTTCAAAGGCAGAGGTCAAATGTCAGGATGTGTCTTCTGACAGATTGCTGCTTATTTTGTAACGTAGAGATTGGTGTTTGCAAAAGTCGCCCCTGGAGCTGGGATGCTCCATTTGCCCAGTGTCATTGCACTGTTCTAGGGAGTTGTGCCCAGCTAACCACCTGGCAAGTCTTTGAGTTTGAACTGCAGTATAGTACAGCTCAAAGCGCAAGACCCCGGGATGGCGTTTCATGGTCCCGAATGCGACTCTGTGCTGTCTTCATCCCATATTAAGTTCAACAGATTGTCATGGTCTTTAAAATACCGACTGGGAATGATAAACAGTAAGTTTACATAATATTATGGCAGACAAGTTACCATTATAATGTTATATAGGGCTATTCTGCCTGCAACTATGAATGAAAGAGTCCTTCAAATGGCCACCTGTGACCTGACAGAGAAATTTGTAGTAGTAAGTCCCACTCATGGTTGGGAAGTGGGCCATCTAATGCAAGGCTTGCCTGGGAAGTGTGGAAACTGCCACAGGCAAGGATGTTTGGGAAGTTTTGGAACTGCCAAAGCACGTACCTTTCTGGACATCACCAAACGTCTATCTGATCCCTTTCCTCCCTGGAAATGGTAAAAAATGTACTTGAGCAAAGAATAGAGAACAGATCAACCAAGACTTGCTAGTGGTGTAGGGGAAGAGCTTACCTCACAGGGAAAAAAAGGTTTCTACACAGAGAAAAAAATGTCCAGTTGTATTTGCAAAGGAACCTTTGTTTCCCATGTGCAGAGTTCTCCATAGCAGAGAGTAGGAGCTTTTAGGAAAAGTCACATGACTTTTGCAGCAATAATTCTGGAAACTTGTGCCTGTTGCAGCTTTCCATCATCCCCTTTGGTATCGCTTTGTTCGCCCTAAGTTGGCAGGGTATGCCCAGACGTGGGTCCCTTGCTCACTTTGCCACTGGATTCAAGATAGCCTGGCTGATGAGGGTTTTGAACCCGAAACCGGTCCCAGGATGCTTGTTTCCGGTCCAGGGAAGACATGGCTTGGCAGTTCGGCACTGGACTGTTCCCATGAGGCACAGGGTCAGACTGATTTGCATATGGCCGTGTCTGAACTGGGGTGGTGGAGTGAGCTAAAGAATGATGATGGATTAAATCCAGATCAGTTGACTGGGGGTGAGTGTTTGATTTGCTCTAACGCTCCGTCCATCATCCCCTTTGGTATCGCTTTGTTCGCCCTAAGTTGGCAGGGTATGCCCAGACGTGGGTCCCTTGCTCACTTTGCCACTGGATTCAAGATAGCCTGGCTGATGAGGGTTTTGAACCCGAAACCGGTCCCAGGATGCTTGTTTCCGGTCCAGGGAAGACATGGCTTGGCAGTTCGGCACTGGACTGTTCCCATGAGGCACAGGGTCAGACTGATTTGCATATGGCCGTGTCTGAACTGGGGTGGTGGAGTGAGCTAAAGAATGATGATGGATTAAACCCAGATCAGTTGACTGGGGGTGAGTGTTTGATTTGCTCTAACGCTCCGTCCATCATCCCCTTTGGTATCGCTTTGTTGCAGCTTTCCATGCATACTTCCAGGAATGTTTGTGCATAGGAAAAGCTTATAAAACTATGTTCAGGTGGAGGTACCAGCCATACTTTTAAAGGTCTTTGGTGATAGTGGGCAATACAAACATTACAATAAATGCTCATTCAACTATCTACAAGAATCTTTCAAATGTGCTTATTGGAAGCATCCAAAGAGCTCTGATGACATAATGAAAGTTATTTTAATTGTAAATTATATTTTAACTTTAAATTATTTTTTTATATTTTTCCATCAGCTTTCTGCCACTCTTAAAACAAAAGTAAATAGCCTCATGAATGTGCACCTTGCAGGAAGATCATGAAGTACCATCTGCCACCAACACTTGCTGCATTTAAGTAATGAGCAGTAACATACATTTAAAATATCTACACCAAATTATCACACAACATCCCTTAGAAAAAGAATCTGCAGGATTCTAACAGTCAATTGTGACTTATCAGAAATACTGACCCCTCTTCGGGATAAAGAAGAATTGAGGTTGAATATTCTCCAGTGTGAGGTTTCTTTTTCAGAATTAAGAATTAGATTGCAATATGCTAATTAGCTAAAATGTACCCATTACCTACTGTACAATGATTTAATAGATACATAAGTTGATTTCTTTTCTTTTTCATCTGTAAAACTCTGGATATTTGAAGATCTAGTATTAACTAATGTATATTTGCTTATTATCACCATTCCTATATCCCATAAAACCCAGGTGTTAGTAATTGGGGTTTTGGTTGACTGGGGTGTGAGCCCTGGTCATGCAAATGCCACAATTCCTTGCAGGATGAACCACAAAAAGTCACTAAATTAACCTGTGCTTAACCCTGGGTAGCTTGGCACAAAAACAGTCAGGCTTACTCAGAGGCAATGTGTATAGTATTTATGCAGCACACAGAACAAAAAATTCCCAAACCAATTTAGAAAATAGAGTACATTTTAATAAATTATTTGACACCAAAACGATAAAAATCCAATCAGTGTAACAAAGTTATGAAATTAATTTTTTTTAGTAAAAACTGGCTTCAACAAGATCAAAGCGTCAACCGCAGACATCCAGTTGCACAAGATCGGGTCAAATCCGAAAAATATGGCCAACAGCAATGGAGCACAGTTCAGATACAAGAAGTGGATTGGGCCCGGTCGGTGCTTGCATTCAGACTTGGAAAAATTTCTGAGAAAAATGTTCAGCGAAGGTAAAGTTCAGTGGGGCAAGGCTGCAGGAGGTGTCCGTAGAGGGAGCATCATCGTCAGATAGCCTTGGGTTGAAGCAGTGGTGAAGATTTCTACGTTCTGACTTAGTTCCTGAAATGGAAATTGAAAATCTCTACGGCACAAGGCAGAGGGCTTTAGACGAAGACAGTTCCACAAGGCCACACACCCCTTTGGCGAAGGACAGCTGAGACAGGATTTGCAACTATGGAGAAGAACATAGCGGGAGAAGCCGCATAGTCAATCCGACCGGCGATGCACCTCGGGCGGATAGGCGAGAAGGTTGGTCACGGTCTCCTCCTAGTTCTTAGAGCAGTTTTATCCCAAAAGTCCTCACTTTTAAATTTTGGCTATCTGGTCACCTTTAGCACTGCTTCCAAGCGTCCAGGACAAGAGGAGCAATACTTGGAGGATCAGGACTCCCTCAGGCTGGGTCGAGGTGTAGGTTCAAAATGGAGGAAGCCTTTTGTGTCCCTGTGGCTCTGAACAGGAAGCCAGCAAACTAGCCCTTGTGAGTCACTCTGGAAGTCCTGGGATAGATGAAGATCCAGTCCTTTTACTCAGGAAGAAGTTAGCAGAGCAGTAGGACAACAGGGCAACAATCCAGCTGGGCAACAATCCTTCAGAGCAGCAGTCCTGCAGAGTGGCACTCCTTCCATCAGCACAGCAGTCCTTCTTCCTGGGGGAGTATCCACAGGTCCAGAAGTGTCCTGAAGAGTTGGTGTCTGAGGTCTCCATTATAACATGGTGCCCTCCTTCCAGCAGATGGGAGAAGCTAGACAGCGGCTTTGAAGTGCATGGAATTTCCTCACTAAACTGCCCTGGCTCCCAGCTGGCTGCAGTGACAAGGTGGGGTTGTTAAGCCCTTTTTTGATGGCAGAGCATAGGCTATTTAATTTCAATTCCCCCATCCTGCCAGCAGATGGCCCATTGAGGCACACTTAATCTCTCTATTGTGTGACTGTCTGGGAGGAATTCACAAAGTCTAATGTCAGTTATACCCAGTCTTGTGACCCAGGCCATGCTGCAGGCCCAAAAATGCTAAGGGCACAAAAATGCCAACTTTCTAAAAATGCCATTTTTAAAATTGTGATAAAAACCCAACTTTACCATTAGAAAGGGTTTTTCACAACAATTCCAAAGACACCAAACATAATATAGCTACCTGCTCCCAATTAAAAAGTACAACTTATTAAATTTAATAAGGAACCCCCAATGTTATCCTATGGGAGGGTAAGCCTCGCAGTAGTGAAAAACGATTAAGGAGTTTTTCACTACCAGGGAATGTAAAACTCAAAGTACATGTCTCACCTTTAAATTACAGAGCATTCTGCCATATGGGCCACCTTTGGGCTATATTAGGGGTTTCAGGCTTGGCAAGGGGGTTTTAATGCCAAGTCGATATGACAGTTCAAAACTGTATTCAGGTTGTAGCGGCAGGCCTGAGGCATGTTTTAGGGTGCTTCATAAGTGGGTAGCACAATATGTTTTCAGGCCCGCAATAGCATTTAATTTACAGGCCCTGGGTATACGGTATACCCTATACTTGGGTCATGCAAGTAAATTAAATATGCCAATTTGGTATAAGCCAATTTATCTATATTTTTGGGGAGTGAGCACAAGCACTTTAGCACTGGTTAGGTGTGGTAAAGTGCACAGAGTTCTAAGGCTAACAAAACAGAATGCAGTAAAAAGTGGAGGCTAAAAGGCAAAACATTTGGGGGTGAGCCTGCAGAGAGGGCAAGGCCCAATCCAAGAATATACCCACCTTAAGAGCCATTTGACGTGGGGCAGCCCTCTCCACAGTGCATTGGCATGTGTTAAGTAAATTAAGTTCCTTCAGCTGCAGTACCCAAAATATGTGTTTTTCATTTAAGAATTGTTTTTAAGTTACTAAGTCTGATTTTTCTTCCTCCCTAGACTAATTGGCAATATCTCATACTCATCATCCTCTTGAGTAAATACCTGATGTTGTGAACCAATATTTACACTAAGTGTTTAATTTACAGACTTTTAATATCTTGGCCTTGACAAGAATTGATCGCTGCGTCTCCAGAACGCTTAGAAAGTGAGTGAATGCTTGACATTCCTGCATTGCAAAATCTTATTCCAGTTAGGTGTTCACCAAGATAATGGTTTTCCACAACCTCAAAGTTATCTTTTCTGTCAGGTCTATTCATAATTATGCAGTAATCTATTCTTAGTCACTCTTAGGGGCAGATTTACGTTGAACTAACGCAGCGGGGTACAGCAAGTCATTTTGCTGCGCCGCGCTGCGTTAGTTTTGAAGCACAGGGATGCAACATATTTACAAGAATATGTCGCATCCTTGTGCTTCCCCCTGCGCTGGCGCACAAACTGCAGCCATGCGCCGGCGCAGGCACCCTTGCACCATGGTGCAAGGATGCCTGCGTCGTGGGGAGATTGTTTTTGTGCAGGAAGGGGAACCTTCCTGCACAAAAACAATCACTACAACCATTTTCCTCTTTCAATGCGTGCTGCAGAATGCAGCACGCATTGAAAGAGGAAAAAACTGAGGAAAAATGAAAACATTTCTCCTCGGTGCGCTCGCTACGCCACCTCTAGGGTGGCGTAGCTCAGACGCATCTCCAGAGTTACGATTTCTCGGAATTCTGGAGATGTGTCTTGTTCCATGAGTGTTGCGTGAGAACACCACAGCAACACCCATGGAACGCCCCTTCACCGCAAAGTGCTGCGTGTGAAGGGGCCGTATTTACAGGAGAGGAAGAGTCACGCAGGGTGGCTTTTCCTCTCCTTGTAAATATGGGGCAGCCCCCTGCGCCACCAGTACGTCACGAAAAGTGACGTACTGGTGGCGCAGGGGGCTCGTAAATCTGCCCCAAGTTCTTTTGGTTTCCTCCCAAATGCCTTCTTGTTAGGAAGTTAGGATGGGCGGGGTGAGGCGATTCAAGAGATATTAGTGAGATATTTGTATGAGTTGAAAAGTTCTGAGATTGTGTTTTTATCCGTTGATTTACATTCTAACACTCCTTCTGGGAGAACAATTTCTATGTGCTTTGCTTGGTGAATTTAATAAAAACAGTTTCAATTACCAAAAATGTAAAGCACAGCATTTTAAGATTTAATTTCAGTGAGTTTAAACACTCAACACTTTATAGTCACAATTTGAAATATTTTTATTCTCTCCGAGTAAGTTAATTTAACCACCTGTTCTCATGGCAAGGAGACTTCTAAACACAAACCTGACAGTGCTGTACCATCAAATCGTCACCAAATATGTTCCTAAATATGTTCACAAAAGGCCTTGAAGATTTAAAGGGCACTCTGATTTATTAGCGACCGGGACCAAGGGTGTGTCAGTAATCTGTTCACCCATTTTATCCCTTCATATTCATGCAAACACCACTGTTTCTTTCTAGCGTCTTTCCCCCATTGAGTTGGTTGGGGAACATGTGACCATTACTATTTTTTAGACTTCATATATCATGTTTTGTGCAATTTACATTTTTGTCTTGATAATTGCCTATTCCTGAGACAGTCATCCATCCTGCGTTTCAATTTTCATAGACCTTCCAGACTGAAATTCTGAGAGTGATGTGTTCTCAGCCTTTCCTTTCCTTCCTGAGAGTAGCACATAAGTGTCTGCCTAGGAAGCTCCTATGCACTCTGCCTCATCCGCAAAGCAGCCCAACAACAAACCGCAGAGAAATGCCTGCAAGAACAATACTGACTAGAGGAATAATGTCCCGGAATGGATCTCTACTCAACATTAACCTTGTGCAGAAGATCTTTGAATTTCAAATGAATAATCATCATTATTGTCCTTCCTACCGTAGCTCTGTTCACTTCCACCTGAGCAGCAAAGGATAACGTTTTTATGTATACCCTTTTGTTACTACTGCACCGTGTTGCATTTTGTCACAGACTTGCAATGAGGGACACCTAGAATTGCTGAGAAGCAGCTTTCAGAACCCAGATGACACTATAAAAAATAATGAACTTTGTCAGATAAGCTGCCTTTCCTCTGGTAGTACCACCCAAGTGGGCAGACAGAGAGAAGGTGGTTCCCCATCAATCTGTCTATTTTGCTAGGGCAGGTTGTTTCGCACATACATATCTATTGTGCTAGTTGAAGTCCTTTTAAAAATGGCAATGATTATGAATCAGTCTAACGCCAGCAAACAAAGGTATCCTTCCCAGGTGGGAATAACATCCTACGCTTTCCCCTGTAACCAGCAGCCAACGTTTAAAACAATATCATAAAGAGTGCTGATTAGTAAATCATCTATACATACCATATCAATTGCACAAATCAATGCTTGGGGTTTATATTACAGGTATGTTTCAAACTCAATATGAATTTTACAGTAGAGTCCAGATACTGTTATTTTCCATAGAGGCATGCTGTCTTTTTTGGCTGACTCAAAATTGATCCTTATTCAAAATGTTCATGAACACCTCCTTTCTGAAAGTTAAGCATGGTTCAGAGCTATTTTTTACTGAGAAAACTGTCTCCTGCTGATATTGTTTACATTATCTTTTGGTTTGTTTGGTTGTAACTGAGGTAAGTCTGGTTCTTGAAGGTCTAGCTAACCGGATTATTGTACTGTACCTTGCTTTAGCACATTTAAAATATGAATGTATCTTTATTGCGCATTTCTGCTGACAGGTCTTTTACGTAACTTGAGCCTCAAAAAACTAACCAAATCTCATCCTATCCTAGAGAAAACTTCAATATAATTCCAATTGCAACTGGGTTCTAATGTCAGATATTGTTAATATGCGGTGCGTGTTGGTATCAGTTGATACATGCTTGTAATAAGTCACACTCCCTAGTTTTTCCTCCATATAATCATATGTTCTGTAATGTCGAAGAAGATCGCATGCCAAACATGGATCTAATAGTAACCATTTGAGAACTGGTTGGCACTGTTTTCTATCTGAATCTTATAGGAGAAGACGAGATTTTCTGTTGCTGGTAAGCCAGACAAGAGTATTTTTACACTTTTGTTTGTAGATACACAACCAGAGTTTACACTAGCAGATGGAGATTTTGAGCACCCATGTTCAACATGGGTACACTTTGAGAAACAGGCCTATTAGTTGCATCCTCTAAACCAAAATTCGAACCCAGCCATTTAAGTATGTATCACCTACCTCTCTTCAACGATCAGTCATCTGCTTGATCAATCGGATTTATCAAATTTGGTATTCAAATCTGTAACGAGGATGACTCAGAATATTTATGTGTATACTCACACAAGTGTTGACGTGACTTGCATTGCCAGACTGGTGGCCTGTTTGCTTAGATTGTGGATAATATTCTTCTTAGAATCTATTTTCTAAAGATGCCTTGCCTGGTATGCACCAATGATATTCCTATTTTTATTATTCTTTCCCCAAACCATTGCTTATTTGTACCATATCACTAAAGATTGATCATGTTAAAGGCACCTCTAGCACTAAAAGTATATATCCTGACTCGCTAGGAAAAAACATTCTTTAGCCCTTTTCAGTAAATTACCATCTGCACTGCACCAGATATTATTTTCATTCTTCTGTATGTACTTGGAAGATTTCCTCGTTGCGTTCCACACCTCTCCCCTGCTATCAAGGTGACTGCATATTCTGCCTTTTTGTCATTTGTCGATCTACTGAAATGTCTTGATTATGTTGTTATTATTCTGTGATGCATAAAATCTAAACCAGCTATTTGTCCACTGTAACTTAACAGAAACCCTCAGATATTGCTAGCTTCCATGATCCTTCTTTTTAATATCTAACATTGCTAATGTCAGCACTACTGGTAAGACTAAGGATGGTACACAGTTACTGTGTTCAGGGACATGGGGATTCAGTATAAGGGCTTAGCGTGTATATAGGATATCCATAGCCTGGACGATGAGGGACAGGGAAGACCTAAAAACAGAAAAAGACTGTAGTAGGCTAGAAGAGACTGGGATCTGGCGACTGGACAGAAAATGGGTAATGCGTGTGGGAGAAAAAAGTAGCTGCATGATTAAATGGCTGCAAGGGCACTGAGAGAAGGAAAAACTACAGAAAGCAGAAGGCCCAATAGGAAAGAGGGAATCCGGGAACAAAGTGCAAAAAAGAGCAGAGATAGAGGAAAGTCTGTATGCATGTGTCAGTAAACATATAGAAATCAGGAAGCAATTGGACTCCACCTCTAGGGCGTGATCTGGGTAAAGAGAGAGGAAGGAAACAACTATATTGACCTAAATGCACCAGTGTCATAATGTGAAAATCATGACTGACGTGGAATAAGTTTGCAGTGGGTTATGTTTTTATATAGTAGGAATGGCTGGAGGTATGAACCCACATGGCCCTTGTGAGAACCTTGTGTAGCAGGATGGCTGAATCTATAAATGCTGAATATACAGATCACCACTTTGCTTCGTTTCAGGAACAGAAAATCATTTTTGTATTGCTGAAGCACAAAGATTTTCCCATCTTCATATGTTATGCAGCCATTATAATACCTTCTTGATCCCTAATAATGATTCTTGGAGAAGACCGAGTGACATGCAGAGCCATATATAACTGGTCTAAATAAGGCCTGGTATGAAGATTATAGGGAAACGCATGATCCAAATAAATCATGGATGTTGCTGTGAGGAGGAATGTGTTCAATGGCGTGTGTCTTTTCAAGGTGTCCAAATTGCATATTGCAATGCAACATTTGCCCTCAGTCCAACAGGTACTTTGCATTTAATCACAACTACTCTCCTTCCATCTCCGTTCGTTGTCCAATATCTATCTATCTATCTATCTATCTATCTATCTATCTATCTATCTATCTATCTATCTATCTATCTATCTATCTATCTATCTATTCCAGATATCTCTTTCCATAAATGACAACCTGCCTTTCACTGATAAGGCAGTAAGAATTTGATTTACATCTTCGTCATATATCACCCCAGGTTTAGTTAAACATCTATTTTCTTAAAATAGTTGAATGTTTGTGAGAGAATATCTAATGCATGTGAAGACTTTTATGAAAGTGACCAATTTGTAAACCTATACAGTATTTACATATCATGCATATCTTAGTTATCTTGACAACCAAGTACCACATATATATATTTTCTCCACTTCATATTTGTAGAATCACTTTTTTGTAATTTTACTTATAATTTTGCTTATTATACCGCATAGAAATATGTATTTCCGCAGTAATAAAAAATACCTGTTGTGGCATCATTACAATCTATGCAGAATTATGAGATATCTTGGTCCATACAAGGCAGTGTCTAGAACCAGCACCACACTCTCAACTACAAAAAAACAATAGCTCTATCTGCGTAAGGCCGTGTTTCCCAAACTGTGGGTTGCGACCTACTGGTGGGTCTCAAGCTGATTTTTGGTGCAAATCCCAAGCAATACATAGGCATGCCTTTAAATTCTGTCTTTAACTTGTCACATTAGCTGCTTTTCAAAGACAGAGGTCAAATATCAAGCTAGGTCATCTGATAAGGGTTGCTGTTCACACAATCCTCTCACTTCGCAATCAAAAAACGAAAAGTAAAGTGAATTATGCAACAGTCTTGCTGAGGTACAGGGAGTGTGAATGGAAAAGCTGTTGTAACACACAATAAAATATAAATACCTTTAAATGAACTGTACACATTCATCATTTAGGAAACCAAAACTGAAGTGTGATGGAGAACCAATACTTCAATAGGATCAAAACAAATCAAGACACTTTACTTGGTGATGCACAAAAGATAAATATTCATTAAAACCCAAATGCTACACATTATCATTTGTGTGCATTATAATTTAATCAGTCTGTACAAATGTAGTGGATTTCAATGGAAAATGAGCTGTCTGTCAATGGCAGTGTGCTACCACACAATGCTTTAGTTACATTAAAAAAATCACCCGCCGCTTGTCCATTAAAGGTAGGTGGGTCACAAAAGTTTGTTGTTCTAAAAATTTGTTCTAAAACGTTTGGAAAGCACTAAGGTAGGGTGTGGCAATGCATGTCAACATGGACCCGGAAATGAGGGTCTGCCACACATAATCCTGGCTGTTTATCTGGGTCTGCAAGTATTGCCGTAAAATGCCCCATATATCTCTATGCCTGGACAAGGCAGGAAGCAATGACACATATGTATTAGATGCATACAAAATATCAAGCTCTTAAGCCATTCTGAAGTTCATGGGGGTAGACTTCAACCTTAATACATTGCCACCAATTGATTAGCCTGTCTGAGGGCTAAAGCCCTGAAGCATCTCACAGAAGAATGGCTCTCCTTAACATAATGCAATAGTGCTACCAAAGGGATGAGTTTCTCACTTATCTTCATCATCTTCCCCAGTACCTCATAGACTGTCTTACCAGTATGCAACCACCCGGTGGCACTCCCAAGCTAAGTGTATGAATTCAACTTTCTCATGAAATCATTTAACACATTCAACTCCTGCTGTTAGACCCATCAAATGCATCTAAGCAGGTATATAAGAAAAACCTTTGGGTAAACTTAGTATACGGCACAGCAATATTTCCACTGATCATCTGGTAGCACCTATCCAAGGTCCTATTCTCAACTATGCCTGGAGCTGCGGAGTCCCCCATCTATTCCCATCTCCCATCTATGTAGTCGGAATGTAATATGTTGTGTGCTTTGGTTGCTAATCACTTGTGTGCTAGTGCCTTCAATTAGTAAGGCATCGCCGGGGGTTCTAAGAACAATGCTCTTAAATTGTTGTGCCATAAATAGATCACCTAAACATTCTGCCTTTAGCTGTTAAAGTTGTTGTTTCGCTTTTGGGAGGGAGGAGCCCAAGGGCTTTCCCTAACTGCTACTAGAGGGGAATACGGCCACTCCTCGCTGCCATCTGACCCTAAGCATTTGTGGTGCATTGCACCAGGTCCATCCTTCCACTGGGCTTCCTACATAAGCATTGAATAGTGGTCCAGAGAGGGCACAGTAACATCTCTTCAGCCCCTGCCAAAAGATGTAGGAGCTCCCTAGGTCCATGAAAAAGAAATGTACAAATTTTGCCTGAGCAACATAAAAATAAAACTCGAGGTCAGGGACAGCACAACTTTTCGCCTCGTAAGACAATGTGAGGGCCTTCCACATTGATTTTCTGCCCACACCAGCCTTATCATAAAGGTTTTAGTTGGTCAAAGAAGACTCAAGAAGGTGTTATTGGCATATTAATAAAAAAAAGAAGCTTTGGGAGACTTAACATTTTTAAAATACCTATGCGACCGAACTGTGAGTGACATTTTTGAAATTTGTACCTAGTATTTATGTTATGTTATAGGTTATTTATGCCATATTTTAACAGCAGTGACCAAAGTTCATGGGTCTTGTTCTGGATACCACTAGTAGGTATTGACACTTTGATCTTAAAACTTGCCCTAAATTATACCATCTAAACATAGATGCGATAAAGTACAGAGAGCCTTGGTAGATAGTTCTTTGAACAATGACCATTGCCTTGAGGACTATTCTGCTTCGTCCAGGCAACTGATGCAGCTGTTTTAGAAATGGAGAGATATGATGGTGTTTGGGTACATTGCAGATCAAATGGGCAGCAGAATTTTAGATCAATTGGAGACGTTTTACCGTTTTTTCTGTTTCTAAAAGCTAAATGGCATTGCTGTAGTCCAAATGAGATTGCACAAGGGCATTCACTATGGCAAAATACAATCTTTTTCAATGAATGGAAGGAAATGACACAGTGTTTTGAGTTGGAAAAAGCAAGAACTTACTACCTTTATTGCATTGAAGTCAAGAGATAGTTTAGAGTAAAAATAAATTCTCCGGTTGCGTATCACCGAAAATAAGGTAGGACATAGACCCTAGATTGGAGTCCAAAAAAGGTGCTCAGGAGCTATCGCCCCACACAGAACAAGCAGCTGCTAAGTTTTTCAGGGATTTAAATTCATAAAGTTTTGCAATATCCACCAGTGCACTAGTGATAAGCTGTGCAGCAAAATAAAAGAATTAAGCGTGTAACAAGAACTCAAAAATCAATTGAGAGTCAGCTGCATACATATACAACATCTTGGTTCAGGCATGATTCCGAAGCTGTCTTATGGCACACATATAGATGTTGAACTAAAGAGGATTTAATATTGACCCTTGCAGGACACCACAATTGAGAGCTTTGGATTTAGACTTAAAAGGTGGAAGCATGACCATTTGATGGCGGTTTGTGAAGTAGGAAATCAGCTAGCTGACTACAATGCCAGAGGTACCAACATTCCTAATCTGGAAAACAAGTTGGTGTGATCGATGATATCAAAGGATTTTGAAGAGAGATAGTGCACCAATGCTGCGACTGTCCAACAATCTGCCGAGGTTGTCAGGGACCGAACTACTCCACTGCCTCTGCCTTCTCCCTTCTCTTACACCTGCCTAAAAAGGGTCAAGGATTTTGTTATATTCTGTGTATCTCTGTATTTGAAAGAAAAAAAGTTTCACCAAAAGTTTGAAGCGTTAAAATTAAACGTATTTTGGAAGAAGGAAGATAATTATTCACATATTTTTTCTGAGGGAGAAATATCATTTACTGTGGCTGCAGGGGTTAAAGTCCATCAATAATACAGTATAAGGCCTTGGTCAGGTTAGGGGCTTGTTATAAAATGCTTTTTCGAATCTTGAACGTGTGATTTCTATGTCTCAGCCTTTTCTTGGTAGGAAATCCTTAGAGGCTTTATTTATGAGGCCCTCCTTTGCCTCTTCTGTTGACAAGTTTCTAGCTTGAACAAACAAGTTCTTGAGAAAATTAAGGATATCTCCTTTTGTGAGTATTCAGTCCTATGTCCTGCAATTGAATAGCCTTATCAAAACTATCTTGTAAGGATTGAACGAGGTTCGATGACAGGGTACTAATAGTGCATCTAGAATACCCCCTTAGTCGTTCTTTAAAATTATCAATTGAGTGTAAATGATTAAGTCTGGAATTCCTTTTATGGTTCACATGTTCCATCAATATATTCACTGTCATTCCATAGTCATCTGTGAACCTCCCAGAGACTTCTCGGTGTACATTAATGGCCAGATAGTACACTCTGAGTCATCCATTCACAGAAGCTAAACTCCATGTAACTGTGTACTGTGAAACAACACTACAGCAACACTTCCAGGATCTAGTGAGATCTTGTCTCTGTCCTAGTGCTCTGAACTGTAATACCTGCAGCAGCAATGATGGCTCTGGAGGTTGATGGCCACCGTCCCCACTCTCCTCAATCAGAGGATTCTAAAGGTGGCTCATATCTTGCAGAAGAGTTTTCTTCAGCTGTGGAATCTGTGGACATTGGAAATAGTGCTAGTGATGAAGAGCACCATCATGAAGCCAGTAACTGAAAATGCCTTGGTTCCGGCTTGGCTGATTCTATGGCAAAAAACGAAACCGGAAGACCCCTGCCAGCCAACCCATCATATTGCTTAAAAACAACAAACTGTAGCAGGAGAATGAGAAAAAAACGACAAGAAAGGTTGGAAAAAATGAGGCAGCTTGAAAAAAGTGAGAAGGGGAAATGAAGATCAGAGTTAAACCAGATGTTGTCAAAGATAGAGAAAAAGAAATAACTCATCAGAAAATTGCCACGAGATGCAGTTATTCAATGCAGTTCGCAAGCATCAATGCAAGATAGATGAGAAAGTGAAGGAAGAGGGAAGTTCCAAAATGAAGTGAGCAAAGCTGATTGCTTCCATCTCCCAAAAAGATTTTATAAATGTTCTTGGAGAAGAGGAGACTAAAGCAGTGCAAAGTGACAAAAACAGGACCCCCATAGTAAAAAGGAGGAGACCCCGTAAGAAACTGACACTGTAGAAAAATGTTTTCATGTTAGACGTCTGCATATTTTCATATCCTTGTTTTCACCTTGAATTCACATTGCTGGAGCCAATTGTCTAGGATTCTTTTTAAAAATGCAGGGCTCTAGACCAGTAACCATTAAACTGTTGGCCCTGGTTATGTTGAATAAAGATCAAACGTTTTTGACGAAAAACAAAAAAAAGTAACAGTGTTCCATGTAGCCTGTAAGAGGAAATATCAGTAACTAAGTCCAATTGATCTTGAGTCCTGATATGAATCGGATAATTTCTTGCCTACCGGGTAAAGGTTAGTTTTGGTTCTCTCACATATAACAATATGTTTGCCTAAAAAATCTTACACCTCTCTGTGCATGATGCTCCTAAAGGTCACATGCCAGTAGCATCTTCACCAAAGCATATAGCAGTGGGGGCAATGGGCATCCCTAGCAGGTGCCCCATCTAACATTGCCTCACTCAATGTGACTAGCAACGGGGTCAGGACAATATAGTTCTCATGGCCATTCTTTTCTGAACAGCCTGCATATGTCCCCACTGTAGAGAATTGTAAGCTTTTTATCAGTCTAGAAAGGCTGCAGTGGCTTTTCTATCTGGATTTTAATTGATGAACAATAGCATTGTAGGATGACTTTAGACAACGAAAGGGTCCTTAGTGTCAGAAACATTTAGAGCTTTGATCTAATTGTTGTACAATCCTTTAACCTCCTGAAAGCTCGAAGTGACAGAGCCTGTTTTAGAAACGAAACTCTGCAATTGTGGCATATGCTGTCAGGAGTAAAAATTGCAATTTGTTGGCTGAGCAATGTGTTTCAGGAGCTTAATGTTAGTGATGTTTCATACTATAGAATTGCTATTGATATTTCTATTGCATAATCAAAGCTCACCATTTTCAACAATTTTAAGTTCTGTGCTGTGTCAATCAGTTGTTTCCTTCAATTGAAGAACATGCATAACATGATAGACTGAGATCCTAAGTCAGTTCTTCTCTGTTGGACCTGGCCCTCTCTGTAAGGTCACCCCCCTCCTGTTATCTGAACCCATTTTTGTTGGCTTTAGGACTCTGTGCACTTTACCACTCCTAACCAGTGCTAAAGTGCATGTGCACTCACCTTTAAACATGGTACAATTGGCTAACACCTGATTGACACATTTAACTTACTTGTAAGTCCCTAGTAAAGTGGTACTACATGCACCCAGGACCTGTAATTTAAATCCTACTAGTGGGCCTGCAGTACCTATTGTGCTATCCACTTAAGTGTCCCTTTGAACCATGTCTCAGGCTGCCATTGCAGCCTGTGTGTGCAATCGTAAACTACCAATTCGACTTGGCAAAATAAACCTTTTGCCAAGCCTAAAACTCTCTTTTTAATACATATAAGGCATCTCTAGGGTAGGCCCCAACAGCCCATAGGGCAGGGTGCATTGGATTTAAAAGGCTGGACATGCATTTTTAAGTTTTACATGCCCTGGTAGTAAAAAACCCTCCCATAGGATAACATTAGGTTATCTTATTACATTTAAAAAGTAATAGCTTCTGTTTGGGAGCAGTTAGAAATCTCAAGTTTCGTGTCTGGATTTTAAGTCACATTTCTGAAAATGCCACTTTTATAAAGTTTTATCAAGTAAAGGTGCCTACAAGGGATTTTATTTAGCTATATTAAAACATTACTTCACATTATCAATTATGGGTGCCCAAACAGTGGCCTCATACACATGAATTCTGAAAATCAATTTATGTAATCAGTAACGATAGATCAAAAACAAGAAATGGGTGTATTCTTTTTTTGTTGAAGTTTATAATCCAATAAATAAAATTTGAGGGTACAAAACAATATTCACATATACAGGAGTGACAGAGGTTTACAATCCTTTGGTAAAATATCTACTTGTCACTCGTGTAGATTACCCATTTCTAATACCTATTTTCAAAATTCATGTGTTTGAGGCCACTGTTTGGGCACTCATAATTGTTATCGTGAAGTAATGTTCTTATATATCTAAATAAAATCCCTTGTAGGCATCTTTACTTGATGAAGCATTTTGTTACCCAAGCCCGCAAGGGTATATCGGGTTGCCCAATCAATATAAATACTTATATAAAGTTGGCATTGTCTTGTCCTAACCATTTGGTGCCTGCAGCCTGCTTCCTAGGTCACATAACTAGGTGCAGTTGGCCTAAGTGTATTCTTCCGAAACAGCCACACAATAGAGGGTCTGCTTTTGACAAGGGTGGACCATCCTGACTTGATGACAGGGGCTGAGCTGTCTCCTGTCACGCTCGCACTTCAAAGACACCGCCTCAGCTCACATACAAAGGACTTCACTCTAACTTGTTGTGCCTGGAGACAGACTGGGACCAGGGCAGGGAGGCAGGAAATTCCAGACACTTATGTAATGGGAAGATTACGGAAGTTTCTTACATTTTAAAGTGGGCACCAGGTATTAAAATGGGACCCTCAGACCCACTCTTCAGTACACTTTTGGACCTATAGATACTACACAACAAGAACTGGCTTGCTGCCAGAGGAATGCTCTGATTCTTGAGGCCTGCCCTGCTGTCTGATAAGGAAGACTGGACTTGCACCCTTCATCCCAGGTTGATGTGACTCCAAGGGTCAGCTGGCTGACCTCCTGTTCTAAGCTACAGGGAAACAACAGGCTCCAGAGACCTCTCTGCAGCTGCCCAGCTGACCTGCTGTACTGGCCCTGCCTGAACCTGCAACTGGACCTTGCTGAGCCCTGCTGGCCTCTGCAGGAGTAGTTTTTGATCTCCAAGAGGTGCCTCTCAGGTCCTGGACCCTTGGTGCAGCATCAGTTGAGCTCCTCCTAAACAAAAGGGAGAAATCCTGAAGTTTTGGTCCCTTTGCAACTGTGAATGGGCCCCTTCATGCCAAGATCTAGCCGCCTTTGCTGACCACTAATGTGAAGCTCCTGTGAACCTGACTCTTTGCGCTACAGCAAGCAGCTACGAACAGCAATACAAGATCTGCACTTCACTGCTACATCATCTACAACCCACGCTTACCTGCAACGTGAAGCTCCAGCAATGACCACCCGTGACACCCCAAAGGATCTTTGCTCTACTGAAACGATCATCTGTGACTCTCGGCCTGATTTTCGTGCTAGAGCAACGACCATCCACAGCCCTCTCCGTGCTCTTCTTGGCCTCCTCCACTGCAAACAGAACGATTCGCACTGGACTTTAGAAAGTAACTTTTTCAGTGGGTCTAACCTGGTGCCTGTATTGGGCCCGGGCTCCATCACGGTCGGCCTGAACTTATGACCTTCACCCAGTCTCGCACGATCAGATAAGCATGGGTGGTGCCTTGTGCTTTTAGGCTATATACTTACCTTAAATTTTTGAAATTGCATATGCTCAGTTCTACAGATTGGATTTTTGTTGTTTTAGTGTCAAATAGTTTATTAATATTGCCTCTATTTTCCTAAATCGGTGTGGGCTTTTTCTTGCGATTTGTTTTCACTTTATTACTATTTGTGTGCTGCATAAATACTTTACATATTACACATATTATCTAAGTTAAGCCTGACTGTCTTTGTGCCAAACTTCCAGAGGGTCAAGCACAGCTTAATTTAGTGACTTTTGTGATTCACCCTGAAAAGGATTGTAGCTGTTGCTTTTACCTCCCTCAACCAGCAACCTAATGTCTCACACAATCAAAAAAAGCACATTGCACCTTCTTTATGCAAGCCAGTGCTCCTGCTACAAAATAATAAATGACACTTCATGCTGTGCACAAAAACAGGAAAAGTTATTGAACTGCTATGCTTTTTTACACTGCAGCTTTTGACACAGGATAGACATTTTGGGTAGTTCAGCTATACACACATTTTTGGGACCTGTGCTAGAAATGGTAACCTTTTTTTTGGAATATGGTAATAGTAGATCCCAGATGTTGCTGTTAACCAGTTCTCAAAGGTCTTCTGCCGGGCTCCCAGACCCTTACGGCCAGGTGCTAAAAAAGCTTCTGCCAAGGAGATCCTTGATCTGTCCACTATCATTTCCTTACACAGTTTTGTCTGTTTAAATAGACTGTTCAAAACAAGATAACTTCCTGACACACCAGCCGTAATGCCAAGGTATTTGACAAACAAGGGGCAGTCCAACAAATGCACCAAACATTGTAAAAGGCAAATCACCTAAATATATTTTACCTAGACAATAGGTGCATTATGCAAAGTTAATATTGTACCCTTCATATTCCAATGTTTCTGTTGTTGAAAACGTCAATCATAGAGACAACACCATGGACAAGAAGCTGTTCCTAGGAGTTTGTGGCAATATTGTATGAAAAACAAAATGTCTAGTCAAGCTTCACATATTCTTAAAGTGAAGAGCCTGCTTGTGGAATGGAATTCCTGGTATCCTATAGTTTCCAGTTCTGAGAGATTGGACTGTTAAGTCTTTTAGTCTTCTGCAACCATACCAGATTCATGAATTGCATTTGCAGGCTTACTACTTTGCAACAGTGCCGACTAATGAATGCCATAAATTTACTAAGATTTACAAGAGTAATCCTGCGAATGTACAGTAGTCACAGGTGTCCAGAAGTATTCCTGAATAGTTTTTAGAAATCCCTAATTATGTCTATGTGGAGGTACTTCCATATGCATAATTTTGTTTTTATTAATGAGAAACCCCTCCAC
Source organism: Calotriton arnoldi (assembly GCA_963921515.1). NCBI lineage: Eukaryota > Metazoa > Chordata > Amphibia > Caudata > Salamandridae > Calotriton > Calotriton arnoldi. The sequence continues at coordinate 2,118,827 of CAWUFW010000278.1, forward strand.
ATCAATTTTCTCCTGCCATAAATCTGATTCCATGGTAGGAAGATGTTTGGGAGATGTTGATGAAGATCTATCAACACTGAAGTTTTTAATTTCTTTCCAGTATATCTCCACCCTTGAATCCCCTCTCAACAATTCCCATTTTTGAAATTTTACCCTCGCATAATATTACTTATACTAGAGTAACATAATGCCTCGGTTAATCGATTTACAAGTCTACATTCACCTTTTGTGAGCTTCTTAAACTCATAAATCCAGATGTAGCTGTGTGAAATTTTAAATTATCTTGGCAAATGAGCTGTGAATCAGGCTGATAGAATCCAGTTCACATGTGCCTATTTACATCAAAATAGAACACCAAGGCCGAAAACTTGGAGATGGAATATGGAAGCAGTATCAGTGGATTATCTCCTTTAGAACTGGCCGAAATTATTCCTTTCATTCTTTCTATGCAATACCTTAGATTGGTGTTCAAATGAGAAGACATAATGCATCCTTGGCCTTGTGATATTTTGGATGGGTTCAGCATGGCTTTTAGTTCTTCATTCATCTTCAACAGTGTTGTGCATTTATTCTAGAATTAAACTCTTATTTAATATTGAATTAGTTGATTACACATAAAAGTATACACCAATCTATTTCTGTAGTAGCTCAGTGGTTTTCAGGGCATGCTGGTCTTAGTGAGGTGTCTTAAGTGATCATGTATTACTGTATGAATATTTTAGCATCAATCAGTACCAATAATTATAACTGTACTTTGACCTTGCAATGTAACATTAATCCACTGTCGCAATCTAAATTTTTTATATCACTACTTTTCTAGCAACTCAAACAATACCACACTATTAATGAAAACTTGTTTGGCCGTTTCTGATGGCCCTTATGATATCTTAAAAACTAATTGTAGGTCAGTGCCCTGTCCTACCAGGTGTAGACCAAAATATGACATATTTAAACAGTTCTACTTCTTTGCTAAGGGTAGTCTTACAGCAGTGTGCTTTCACTGAATTAACTATCATCCAAATTTACCATGATCTTTAGTTGATTATACTAAGTTGTCTACTGTAAAAACATTAAGGAGTAAGCGTCACCTGTATAGGGAACGTCCCCCTGGGCACAAGCAAATTTCCACAATTTTGTGGGTATGAAAAAGTTTGTATGCACTTCAGTGTCAAACAATGGATAAATCCAAGATGTGAAGTTGAAATGAATTTTTTAATAATGAATTTGGGTCATTGATATTTCATGATTCATATCATTCCCATCCAAATGTGTATGTTCATCAAAGCTTCAAAATAAACATTTTAAAATCCCGATGCATTTCGGGCTATCAAAGCCCTTCGTCAGGGGAAAATGATCTAGGAATAATAAGCAAAGGATACAATAAAAACAAACGGTCCGTCCAGCAAGTGTAATGTAAGCATATGCATGAAAAAATATGTATAACAGGAAATACGGTGTTGATATAAGTAGTGAAGCTATAAGTAGTGAGGTGGAATGAACCAAGCCGAGTCAAGGACTAAACAATATAAAACATCCGAATGTGAAATGACAACCCATGCGTGCAAGGCGTGTAAGCGAAAGGCGAATCTAAAAAGTGCTGCGGTGATGAATAAAATGAGAAAGGAGAGTGAATGTTACCCAAGGTGAATGGGCTTAAGAAAGCATCTTGTGAGTTAAAAGTGTAAATATAAAGCCTAGTGCCTAGAATTAAAACCAATATCAGTGACTGTACTAACGAAGCGGGTGACACAAAATCGGAAATGTTAATGCAGTGATTGCTCGCCCGAAACAAGCGGGGAACGGAAAAAACACTCACCGGTGCTCCAAGAAGCTACCGCGTCTAAACACGCTAATGCGAAATGTGAGAGTGGCCATGCAAGGTGTATTGTTGTATCAATGAAGAACGGACTCAAGCTCGAGCCAAAATGTAAAAGAAGTGTGGCGGCCATCTTAGAACGTCCGAGGGGACGTGTACTGTTGTAAAAAAGCTCAAGTCTATTGAACATTTCAACATGGTCATCAAGTGAAAACCAAGGTTAAATGAAAAATGAATAAAAAGATCTGGCCGGGGTGAAAAATAAGAAATAAAAAATACAGGCTGAGAATAGTGATAAGGTGTAAGAAACAAGGATAAGGGTTACGGATCCCATTGAAACCCCTGCTGTGCAAGAACAGCCCTAGATTCATTGAAAGATGGTACGCCATTCTAAACAAATGCTCTCTTGATCTAATCTTATTGATTATTGAAGAACTATCCAAAACTCTTGAAGATCTGGTTAAAGACATGACCCAAGTCAAAACGGAACTTACAAACATGCTGGACTCGGATGATCTCACCAAAACTCTTGAAGACATTAACATTCAACTCAATAAATACACTCAGGAAAGAAATGAAAGAAAAATACGCAAATACAAGAGAGATACAATAGATTACAAACTCGGGGAAGTCTATTCGTGGGCAGAAGTCTATGCTAAACGCAGACAAAACCGACCACACACTCAAAACACCGAGACTGAAACTTCCTCATTGGACAGTGACACCAGAACAAGTTCACTATGTCTAACTGCCCCTTCAGCCTCTACGAGTACTGACACTCCTCAAGCTTCCAAGGTTCCTTTTTTAGGAGAGGGTACACAGGACAAAGACGACCCAGGAGGTCCCAAAGAAAAAGACAACTCGGACCCGAAAGCCCCTCCAACCACTGGGAGGAGAGGGAAGGGGAAGAAAACTTAGATCCTAACAACTTGGTGATCAACATTTCTACATATCCCCTGAGCTCATTCGAAGAAAAGACTTTACAAAAAGGCTCCTCCTTTGTTCTTACCAACCGCACCAATGCACTAGAACTTGAAATCAGTCTCTTTCGCCTGATGCGCAATTTACGCTTAAGAAACTTCTTTGATAACATTCTAACACAACAAGCGCCGGAAGAAGATCCGCTCCTAAAAGGTCTGCGAACAAAAAGAACGTATATGGCTCCTGTAAGCCACAAAAGCCTTGACACTTTTGAAACACTAGTTAAACATGAACTACAGTCCTTCAATTTCCAGAGAAAATCTAAGTGTCACAACATGACCATAAAAGAAAAGAAAGCATTACAAAATCTAGCACACAACACTGCCATTACTTTTCAAAATGCAGATAAAGGAGGTGCTCTCGTGATAATGGACACCAGCTTTTACAAGCAACAGGTACTGAACCATGTACTAGACAAAGATACTTACGCTTTATTGGATTATAACCCAACTAATGAATTCACAATAATTTTGAAAGCTCTCCTTCAAAAGGCCGTCGACGATGGCGTCATCACTGCAAAAGTGGAAAGATACCTCTTACAACCAGATCCTAAATCACCCACTTTATATATGTTACCAAAGGTACATAAGAGCATCCAACAACCACCATTCAGACCCATCGTGTCAACCAGAGGTAGTTTACATGAGCCTGTGGGCAAATTTCTTGACAGACATCTGCAACCTTTTGTACTTAACATGCGAACATACATTAGAGATACCACCGACTTCATTTCCAGACTGAGCCAAATTCAGATAAAAGAAGACGAAGAACTATGGTTGTGTACAATAGATGTAAAATCACTTTACACTTCGATACCACACGATCTAGGCATAGCGGCCATAGAAAATGCGCTCCTGAATTCTGATCTAGATTTCAACTTACAACTATTCCTCATGGAACTTCTCAACTTTACTCTATAGCAAAGTTATTTTAAATGGGAAGAGCAATGGTTTTTACAGTTATCGGGCACTTCAATGGGCAATTGCGCCGCTCCGGCGTACGCGAATATCTTCATGCAACAATTTGAAGAAGAACACATTTTGAACAAGAACACATGGATTGAACATGCGAGAGTTTTCCTACGATACATTGACGATATTTTCATTTTATGGCACAGATCACACCAAGAATTGTTAACTGCCCTAGATGAGTTGAATCAAATTAATGAACGGATTCAGTTTACCTTTGAAATCAACCACGAGTCCATGGCATTCTTGGACATGCCATCAAGAGAACTGCTAACAGACTGGAGACAGACATATTTCGTAAAAACACAGACAGGAATAATCTGTTGCATTTCACCAGCTTTCCTCAACAACCCTTGAAGAATCATTTACCTTATTCACAATTATTGAGAGTTAAGCGCATTGTTTCTCAATCTGAAACATGTTCAAAACAGATTGACAGTATGCTCAACAGATTTGCTGAAAGGGGTTATCCTTCTAAGATCTTAGAACAAGCCAAGACACGATGTGCATCAAAAACCCGACTTGAATTGTTAGCCAAAATAAATAAACCGTGCCAGAACCGCATGGTAGTTGTATCCAAATTTTCGACCATGAGCAAACGTTACAAAAATGTTATCAACAAACATTGGCCTATTCTCGCAATGGAACCTGACTTCAAGGGGTTGTTTTGTAACAAACCCATTTTCGCCTATACCAGAGGAAAGAACTTGAAGGAATTATTAACACAACCTCCAGTGAACATTCCTACGCCCATCTACAAAGGCACTTTACCTTGTTTAAATTGTAGTAATTGCAATAATGTCATCAGAGGCACATGGACAACCCACCCCATGAAAGGAACACGTATCAACCTCAAAGTCACAGCCACATGTGACACCACCAACGTGGTATATTTGCTTAAATGCCCATGCGGGTTGTCGTATGTGGGTAAGACTGAAAGAAAGATCAAGACTAGACTCCACGAGCACAAAAGCAACATCAGAACCAAAAATATCAAGTCTACAGTTGCCACCCACTTCATTGACAACAATCATAACATCAGCCAACTAAAGTTCCTTATACTGGAAACCGTGGAGAAGGTTGAAGGCAGAAACAACAACAACTATCTACTACAGAGAGAGAATTACTGGATCAAGGCTTTGAACTCTTCTAAACCCTTTGGTTTAAACGACAGAATGGAGTTTTCTTGCTATCTCTAGCTCTCTGGTCTCTTTGGACTCAAGCTGAGTCACTTATTCTCACCCTTTTGTCAAATTCTTCACCATCCCTTCCTTTTATATAATTGGTACACTCAGATTTCTTTCATCCCACACCTTTGACCACTCTCTTTCATGTCACACATTCTCATTCCATAACTATCCTAGTTGTATGGTGGTTGCTTTCCTTTACACCGGTTGTTTTACTCTTTACCCTTATCCTTGTTTCTTACACCTTATCACTATTCTCAGCCTGTATTTTTTATTTCTTATTTTTCACCCCTGCCAGATCTTTTTATTCATTTTTCATTTAACCTTGGTTTTCACTTGATGACCATGTTGAAATGTTCAATAGACTTGAGCTTTTTTACAACAGTACTCGTCCCCTCGGACGTTCTAAGATGGCCGCCACACTTCTTTTACATTTTGGCTCGCGCTTGAGTCCGTTCTTCATTGATACAACAATACACCTTGCATGGCCACTCTCACATTTCGTATTAGCGTGTTTAGACGCGGTAGCTTCTTGGAGCACCGGTGAGTGTTTTTTCCGTTCCCCGCTTGTTTCGGGCGAGCAATCACTGCATTAACATTTCCGATTTTGTGTCACCCGCTTCGTTAGTACAGTCACTGATATTGGTTTTAATTCTTGGCACTGGGCTTTATATTTACACTTTTAACTCACGAGATGCTTTCTTAAGCCCATTCACCTTGGGTAACATTCACTCTCCTTTCTCACTTTATTCATCACCGCAGCACTTTTTAGATTCGCCTTTCGCTTACACTCCTTGCACGCATGGGTTGTCATTTCACATTCGGATGTTTTATATTGTTTAGTCCTTGACTCGGCTTGGTTCATTCCACCTCACTACTTATACCTTCACTACTTATATCAACACCGTATTTCCTGTTATACATATTTTTTCATGCATATGCTTACTTTACACTTGCTGGACGGACCGTTTGTTTTTATTGTATCCTTTGCTTATTATTCCTAGATCATTTTCCCCTGACGAAGGGCTTTGATAGCCCGAAATGCATCGGGATTTTAAAATGTTTATTTTGAAGCTTTGATGAACATACACATTTGGATGGGAATGATATGAATCATGAAATATCAATGACCCAAATTCATTATTAAAAAATTCATTTCAACTTCACATCTTGGATTTATCCATTGTTTGACACTGAAGTGCATACAAACTTTTTCATACCCACAAAATTGTGGAAATTTGCTTGTGCCCAGGGGGACGTTCCCTATACAGGTGACGCTTACTCCTTATTGTCTTCACACCCTTTGATCAGAGGGTGATACCCGTGGAGCACGCTACAACTTCACAATTGTACACTTTGGTGTGCGCAGTCCCATTTCACTCCCTCTACTGTAAAAACATGCCATGTGTCTAGTACAGTGCTTCCCAAACTATTTAGACCCACAATCCACTTTTTAAAAGAACAAACGTTCGCGACCCACCTAGCTTTAATAGAAATGAGGTGGGTGATTGTTTAATATAACTAAAGCATCCTGTGGCAGAACACCATCATTTACAGACAGCAGCACATTTTGCATTGAAATGGCCACTAAATTTCATACACATGATGTTTTACTGATAAAACTATGTTAACAATACAAATTATGTATTGTATTAGTCTGATTTATGCAAAGGTATCTTGAACAGAATTATATATTCTACACAATAAAAAAGAAATTAACCCCAATTTACCATGTTGCACACAAATGATGATGTGTGGATATCGGGTTTCAGTGAATATTTATCATTTATGTATCACCAAGTAATGCATCTTGATTTGTTTTTATCTTTTAAAATCTTTGTTTCCATCACTTTTCAGAATTACAAAAAAAATCTTCATTTTTGCTTTCCTAACTGCTGAATGTGTACAGTTCATTTACAGGTATTTACATTTTGTTGTGTGTTAAAGTACATGGATCCTAGAGCTTTTTGTCACATAATTCACTTTACTTTTTTCTCTGACAGTAAAGTGAGAGGTGTTTATAATTACCAAACTCCATGTTAAAAAACACAAGCAGCAATTTGTTGTCAGACATAGCCTGACAATTGACCCATGTCTTTGAAGCACTGCAAATGTGACAAGATAAATACAGAATTTAAAGGCATCTTTATTTATTGCTTGGACTTTCACGCCCCACCAGTGGGTCTTGACCCACAGTTTGGTAAACACTGGTTTAGTACATTTTGTATCATAGAAATAAAGTAAAGTAACAACATATATTTCTAGAAGAATAAAATGTAATTCTAATAATCTTTCCTACTCAGTGCGTAGTTATGCATAACCAGATGCCTGAAATATGACTGAGATGCCTGAGATGGCTACTAATGTATGACCACTTCTACATATTTGTCTGTCTCATTCACAGGTCTCCATATTCTGCTTCCCTCTTTAACATTCATCAGGTTAAGTGAGATGGTCAATGTTGCAGTTGTAAATTGACATTTTATTGTTCTCTTTGAATTCAGCTTGTATGTGGTGCCTTCAAAAGTATTTAATGGAATTTGGAAGAAAGCCTAACACCTAAAAGAGCATCTAAAATATTGGGGACATCTATTTTAGGACCAAATTTCAAGACAGCGTATCATGTTGTACGTATTATCATACTAGGAGTTTGTGGTATTCAGAAAATAGATTTTCCTAATTATTGTCAGATAAAGTTTATATTTTGTCAACAGCTTAATAGTGTTTAAGAGCTTGCTTCTGAAAAGTAAATTACATTTTATCACTCAGTTTAATTATCTGATCCATTTTTGTTTTATACTTCCCTTGGGCTGGAGTAGTGTCACAGTGAAACCTGTTATGAAGGATGCTCCTGTCATGTATAATGATCAGAAATTTTGTGCAACCTGATCGGGAATATGATATGTTTCTAAGTTGAGAATAGGATTCTCTTTGGTTTACCACACTTGTAGATTGATAATATTTCTTTGGTGCTGTCTAGTAAACAAATAAACATTGAACCTAATGTTCATCTTTATGTCTGTAATAATATCTACTCTCTGCAACATGCATATCTGAACTAGGGATCTTGGGGTTGTAAATGTATGCATACTTTAAATTTCAGATATTCCAATAATTGAGAAGAGAGTAGATACTGCAATGTGATTTTTATTTATACATTATATTTAATATGTATTATTTGACTACTTATGGAAGAGTATATACTGAGACATGTAATAAGTACTGTCGGCAAAGCGGCGAGCGCAAGGTAAGTGATTTTCTTTTTTTAAATTTTATTTTCCCCCATCGTTGTCTGTTGACTACTCCCACCCCACCCCACCCCCGTGCTGCCCCACCGCTCTAACCTGCATCGGCCGCAACTGCTTGCGCCCCCAGCCTTTCCCTACAGTCATCTCATCTCCAGCTGCTCAGGGTGCCTCTGGTCTGGAAAACGCTATTGGAGGCCACGCTTCCTGCCATCTGATGCCACACTTTGGAATGCCCTCGCTTAAGGAACATACTCTTGAGTCATCATTTACCCTGTATACTAGCTCTGAAAGTTTTTTTTAATTGTGTTAACTCGTGTTGTATGTTCCGTTAGCAATTTTTTCTTATCAGTGCCCGGCTTAGCTCCTGTGGTGTCAGTGAGTTTTATAAATAAAATACATAAATACAGTTATTCACTTTCTACGTTTTATAGAACACAAACAATTCAATGGCTCAGAGCGCTTTGCATTCGAAAAGTTTCATTACAAAGCGCTTTGTTTTGTTACAATACATTAACATGAGGACCTAGGCATGAGCAGTTAGCTAAACTTAAGCTTTATCTTTATTTAAAATCATTTTTAGTGCTGGTTCTGACAAAGACTATTGGATGACTGTAGGAAGGGTAACCTCGACACTGCACCATGTGGAAATGACATGTGCCTTACACTTGTTTTGGACTGTGGCTTTGGGACAATGGCAGAACAGAGATTTATCAGGTTAATATGAAAGGAGAAAATGTGCAGGTTTCCTTTGATTAATTTTAAAACACGTTTACATGTAGGAATTGTGATTTAATGTATTTGTATGCACTTTTTATTGATTGTAATTTTATTTAGTAGTGTAAATTTGCGCTGAAACTGAGCGGTAAATGTTGCGGAGGCCAAGTGCCATGACTTAAAAATGTATCAATTAATAAAACGATAGTTAAAAACGTGGGTTCAATGTGAGGACCATCTATTTATTGGGCTATAACATGATGTTGTTTACATGGCAGTGGAAGCAACAACTAAGGACATGTAGTAAATGTTTTTTTTTTATTTCAGTAACTAGTTGAAGCATTGCAGGTATGTTTTTTTCAAAATGCATCTCCCATCTCCCTGTTGGATGTGTTTTCGTGAATGGTGTGCGTTTTCCCTATTTGTACATCTAACAACCATGTCTTTCTATTAGAGTGAGACATGTTCCATTTGGCTTAATGGAAACATGCTTTCCTGTTGGAGTATAGCTCTTAATCGAAAGGGGTAAAGAGGCTTTTTCAAAGAGGCTTTTAGCATGTGGCTCTTTGTCTGTTTCACTCATTGCAACGCTCCCTGCTTGAGAGCGGTGAAATAAATGTTTCTGTCAGATGTCTTTGAAACTAATACAACTTGTTCTTTTGAGTCAAGAAGACGGAACGTGTTGTTACAGTACGAATCGCAGTTTGAAGAGAGATACTTGCATGTTGAAAGAATCACATTTTACCTAAAACACAATTAAAGCCTTTGATAAATATAGTACTTTTAAAACCGGTTACAATCGTCTCTAGAGAAAACAGTCGGCAGTCAATAGGTAGGCAGCAGTTTTCATGTGTTCATATTAATAATTTAAATCGAATTCCTTCTTTGCTCACCTGCAAGCAAAATTTTACAGCATTTTTAATCCCCCTATATAGTAACAATATCGTAGTGTTCTTATTCTGCCACCCTGCCGCGACACAAAGCACACGTCAAAACGTTATTCGTGTTAAAGACTGCACTCTGCTATTTTCCAGCCACATCACCTCCAGGAAAGCACCCAACCTGCCACCTGGCTTGACTCTGACAGAAGCAACATCATGCCTTTTTGTTCTAAAATGCATAGGCAAAAACACCAACACATCTATAATATCATCCCAACATAAATTACCAATATCTATACAAAGCATTCAAATCCCAACCTCCTCACAGAGAAGCCCACCCCTTGGTATTATCGAAATGACAGTCTCTTATCGACACAATCCCAATCCTGATTATCCACCTTGACACCTGCTTTTCCCTCTGACTTGCTTCACTGCCTGTTACAAACTATATTTTAACTTGTGCTTCATGAACATACTCCATCTTTCATGATGACTGACAAATATATTTGGTTTTGGACTCACCCAAAAAAAGGTCACAATTGAACTTCCTAGTTGACTGTGCCAATCAACTCCATCAAAACATTTCATCACAGTCTATTAACGGGTACTTTATTAAACAACTCATTAAATCGTTTAGTCATGCATATCAACCTTGTAAACATTAGCCTGGACTAAAACAACACCTTCTGCCCTCCCTTAGTCTTTCAACCCTATCTATCATGTTTTTTTTCTATCCCGATTGAACCTCATCACATTGTATTATGTCTCACACTACTTCTGTCTGTTGTTAAGGCCCTGAAAGCTCTGCCCTCTCCCAGTGGCTCTGAACATCTCTGTGGTCCATTTGGCTCACATCACTGATGTTCCAGGTCACATGTTTGACAATAATACTTAGATTGACATCACCCTCAACCTGTTCTTGGAAATTGCCTCAAGGTTGCCAGTGTTCTGATGAGAACCCTGTTCAGTACGCATCAACATACAGCCATAGGCCTCATAAGTCTATAGTTAGAAGCCTGAACTCTCTCAATTTCAGTCATCTCACTTCACCTCAGTCATAAAGAGCATGTTTTTCGCCATCTGTCATCCTACGTAATATAGTCCCACTCCTGTAGCATAATTCCTGATAATTGCAATGGTGATCACCTCCCTACGTTGAACCAATAACATGTACTCTGGTCAACCTACATCTACATTCAGTAGTATGAAAAGGGGTGAGAATGATGCTGCATGACTCATTCTCAATAGTGATCACAAGTGACTTTACTGCCTCCCAAAAGGGATCATATTTTACATTATTGTGCATAATATAAACATCTCTTCTTAGTCGCATCCATGCTACCTGACCAATAGCTTCCACTCTTGAATCTAATAAAGGCATCTCAGTTCATCTAAGTCATTCACGTAACCTGACACCCAGTTTTATTGGTGACAGATCTTTATATTTCTGGGGCTCCCTTCTCTGCAACACTCCTCACTCCCTCTTGAGACTTGAGGATAACTTCTTAAAATTTCAGAGAGCTCTGGAGACTCATCTCTTGCACTCAGTATACAGCCTCTTTTTAAACTGAGATTCCTTGCCTGCCTTTAAGACTGAAAGCGACCAAAATCTACAAAATGTAAGACCACAAAAGGTCAAAGGCTGGGTTTTACAAGCTAGGCTCCTTATCAATGCTATTATATCTTTAATAATGCTTAAGGTGTTGCATTCGGGGTTATTTTACCTAAAACTTAATTTTATCATCATTTCATGTAATTCTTTCTAGGAGGGTGAATGCTCCCTTGTTTTTTAACTCCTCGTTTGACTTTCTGTAAGCTCTTCTAGACTGAAGAATGGAATGCTTTCTTACGCTATATATATATATATTCACTGAAAAAACCATAGGTTTTAGGGACAGTTATAGTTACAAATTAGCATTTAAAAAACCTTTGAAATTCACTGAAAAAACCATAGGTTTCAGATATGTTATAGTTACAAATTAGCATTTAAAAAACCTTTGAAATTCACTGAAAAAACCATAGGTTTTAGGGACAGTTATAGTTAGTTGGACATTTCACTCGTACAAAACCCGTGAAATTCCCCCGTTATAGTTAGTTCAGCTAACTATAACTCGCGCCCCAGCAATGCACTGATGATGACGTCACATATTACATCACTCATGACATGGTCAGTGACATCACTGATGACATCACTGATGACATCTCAAATGACATCACTGATGACATCATCCAGTGACTGTGTGTTTCTGTAAAGTTTAAATATTTTTAATATATATAGGAAAAGACGTATTGAAGAATGAGTGGGTGTGTAAGTGTCTGTATGGATGATTTAGTAGGTGCGTGACTGACTCTGTAAGTGAGTGATTTAACGTATCTTACTGAATGCATGGGTTAGTGACTAAACTGGGTGAATGTCTGTATCCGTCTGTCTGTTGCTGTGTAAGTGGCTGCATGGGTTTGTGAATAGCTACATGAGTGTCTATATGAGTTATTGATTGGTTGTCTGAGTATCTGTATGGGTGCCTGAGTGTTTGTGTGGGTGGGGTGTGTGCGACTCTGTGCATAGATGTGTGAGTGGGTGATTCACTGGGTGGATGGTTTCAAGAGTGCATCTGTGATAGACTGTATGGGTGGGTAAGTGTGTGTAAGAGTGTGTTAGTGAGTGAATGTATGTCCCAGTGGTACATGTGTGAGTAACTACATATGTGAAAGCCAGTATATATGTGTGTTGGAGTATATAAATAGCTATAAGCGAGAGTGAGTGATTGTGATAGTGGCTGTATGGATGAGTGTGTGCTTGTATCAGTGATTGTATAAGAGCGTAACAATGTGCTAGTATTTGTATGATTAAGTGAGCTGGTGTGTGTATAACTGTATAGGTGAGTAAATGGCAGTGTGATTAATTATTTGCATGACTGACTAGGTGTGTGAGTACCTCTATGGATGAGTGGCGGTGTTTGAGTGTCTATATAGGAGTAAGAGTGCATATGATAGTCCTGTACTGAGTGACCATAAGTATGAGTGACTCTACGGGTGAGTGAGTGGATGTGTGTGTGTAGACCTAAGAATCAGTGAGTGAGTATGTAGTTATTGGTGTTGGAGTGTCTATAGTTTTGCGAATGGCAGTCTGTAATTTAGATTGGGTGTATCAAAGGTTATATTAGGGTGTGAGGAGCTGCATCAGATTATCACGTGGATGATGTCATCAGTGATGTCATTTGAGATGTCATCAGTGATGTCATCAGTGATGTCACTGACCATGTCATGAGTGATGTAATATGTGACGTCATCAGCAGTGCATTGCGAGGCGCGAGTTATAGTTAGCTGAACTAACTATAACGGGGGAATTTCACGGGTTTTGTACGAGTGAAATGTCCAACTAACTATAATTGTCCCTAAAACCTATGGTTTTTTCAGTGAATTTCAAAGGTTTTTTAAATGCTAATTTGTAACTATAACATATCTGAAACCTATGGTTTTTTCAGTGAATTTCAAAGGTTTTTTAAATGCTAATTTGTAACTATAACTGTCCCTAAAACCTATGGTTTTTTCAGTGAATTTCAAAGGTTTTTTAAATGCTAATTTCTAACTATAACGTGTCTGAAACCTATGGTTTTTTCAGTGAATTTCAAAGGTTTTTTAAATGCTAATTTGTAACTATAACGTGCCTGAAACCTACGTTTTTTTCAGTGAATTTCTAAGGTTTTTTAAATGACATTTTTTAAATGTATTAATTTTTATATTAATTTTTTTCATACTGATTTACTACATTTTTAGCAACAATTTCTTTTACGTAATTTATTTTTTAAATTACATTGTAATTACATTATACATTACATTACAAAAAATACTTTCTCAGAATGAATTACTTTAGTTTAAATACTTAGCACATAGGCAATAGACTTTTAAGTACAGTAGTTACAGTTGTTGCAATGGGCAACACATTTTCAAACACAATGCAACATTCAGCTCAATGTGAATTTCTAGTTAAATGGAATTAGTTACTTTATGGATTACTTTTTCTAACCACAGGACTGGATCCTAGATTCAGTCCTGGGACATCTCCTGTAAACAGTTGAGTAAAAGCGTTTTGGTTACAGTCGTGATTTTTAAGGAATATTATTGTATTTTAAAAGTTGACACTTAGAAACTTTTCCTCATAGAATCACCAATGTTATCCTATGGAAGGAAATTCACTTAGCAGGTAAAAACTGTTATCGTTACTTTTTCTTACTCAGTGTTGGATCCTGGATCCAGCACTGGTGCATCTCCTGTAAACAGTTGAAAAAATGCGTTTAAGTCATACAGGCGATTTTTAAGGAATATTTGTAGTTTGTGAAAATCGACACTGAAACTTTTCTGCTGAAAACCAGACAATGGATTCCTATGGAAGAAAAGATAAGTTACTGGTAAGTACGGTTAAAATTACTTTTCAGGGTCAGTGCTGGGCTAAAAGATGCAGCACTGGGTTCTCTCCTGATAACAGGTGAGTAAATCGGAATTCGTATTTCGGCTGATTTTAGAAGAATAATTTAAAGTTCCAAAACTCCACACTTAGAAGAATTTTCAAGTGAAACCAGTCAATGTTAGCCTATGGAAGGAAATTCAAGTTACTGGTAAGTACGGTTAAAATTACTTTTCAGGACCAGTACTGGGCTGAAAGATGCAGCACTGAGGTCTCTCCTGATAACAGGTGAGTAAATCAGAATTCGGATTTCGGCTGATTTTAGAGGAATATTTGTATGTTTCAAAAATCAACACTTAGAAACTTTTTCAGCAAAAAGCAGGCAATGATAACCTATGGAAGGAAATTCAAGTTACTGGTAAGTACGGTTAAAATTACTTTTCAGGATTAGTACTGGGCTGAAAGATGCAGCACTGAGGTCTCTCCTGATAACAGGTGAGTAAATCGGAATTCGTATTTCGGCTGATTTTAGAGGAATATTTTAAAGTTCCAAAACTCCACACTTAGAAGAATTTCCAAGTGAAACCAGTCAATGTTAGCCTATGGAAGGAAATTCAAGTTACTGGTAAGTACGGTTAAAATTACTTTTCAGGACCAGTACTGGGCTGAAAGATACAGCACTGAGGTCTCTCCTTATAACAGGTGAGTAAATCGGAATTCGTATTTCGGATGATTTTAGAAGAATATTTGCACAATGGTGAAGGGAGGGGCGGGGCCTGAGGTGACATCTGTGCAAACGCGCCCCGTGGCGCGTTTTAGGTTGGGGATTAAGTCCCTTGAATCCTGAGGGTCCCTATGGGCCAACTAGCCCACCAGGAACCTCCAATATGCGCCAGGGGCTGCGTTGCAGAGACGTGTAGAGAGGCCACACCTCTTTTACACCTCTCTGCAACGCAGCTCTGTGGCGCTTTCTGGATGTACCTGTTGGGCTAGTTGGCCCCCAGGGACCCTCAGGATTGAAGGGGATTTAATCCCCAACTTAAAACGCGCCACGGGGCGCGTTTGCACAGATGTTACCTGAAGCCCCGCCCCTCCCTTCACCACTGTGCAAACGCGCCCCGTGGCGCGTTTTAAGTCGGGGGATTAACTCCCTTGAATCCTGAGGGTCCCTGGGGGCCAACTAGCCCAACAGGTATATCCAAAAAGCGCCACAGAGCTGCGTTGCAGAGAGGTGTAAAAAGGGCGTGGCCTCTGTACACCTCTCTGCAACGCAGCCCCTGGCGCATACTGGAGGTTCCTGGTGGGCTAGTTGGCCCCCAGGACCCCCAGTATTCAAGGGGAATTCGTTCCTCTCTGCAAACGCGCCAGGGGCGCGTTTGCAGAGTGGTGAAGGAAGGGGCGGGGCCTGCGGGCCCGATCGGTTAAAAAAAAAAAAAAATGTTTGTCCCCTGAAGGGGGGCTGTGTGGCCCCCCTTCCTTTTTCCTGTTTTTGGGCCCTGGGGACCCCATCCCCCAGAGCCTTACCCCTTTTTTAATTAAATAAAAAAAAAACGGGAAGGGGGCCGCGTGGCCCCCTTCCCTGGGCCTGTATTGGCCCCGGGGACCCCATCCCCGGGCATGGCCTCGATTTTTTTTTTTCTTTGGAGGGGGCTGCGTGGCCCCCCTCCTCAGGCCATTTAAGGCCCCGGGGACCCCATCCCCAGGGGCCGGCCTTTCCGTTTTTTTTAAAATAAATTTTTTATTTTTGGGGGAGGGGGCCGCGTGGCCCCCTCCCGGGCCACTACTTGCCCCGGGGACCCCATCCCCCGGGGCTGGCCCTCTCCGTTGGGGACTGTGGGGGTCCCCAATCCCCCCACAGTCCCGCCGGCTCCCGCGTCCCTTGGGAGCCGGCATTCCTTTTCCACATGGGGAGCTGCTAAGATGCAGCTCCCCATGTGGAAAAGCAATGTGCTTTGGATATTGGAAGAGAGAGCAGGTTTCCTGCTCTCTCTTCCAATATCCAAGCAGCTTGCTATGGCAGGACGGGAGCCGCGAGGCTCCCGTCCTGCCATAGCAACTACAGTGTCCCGGGGTAGGCACCCCGGGACACTGCAGGAGCCGGCCCTGGGGGTGGCGGTCCCCAGGGCCATCAAGGGCTCCAGGAGGGGGCCGCGCGGCCCCCCTCCCTTAAATTGCACAGCCCCGGGGAGGTGGTGGTCCCTTGGCTCTGGGGGTCCGTAATGGACCCCCACATTTATTTTATAAGTGCCCCGGGGAGGTGGTGGTCCCGGGGCGTGTGGGGGCTGGAGCCCCCACACCTTATTCAAATTTAAAAAGAAGCCCCGGGTGGTGGCGGTCCCCGGGGCTGCGGGAGGGCAGAAGAGTCCTCCCGCACTATTTTTGCAATAAAGCCCCGGGGGTGGCGGTCCTCGGGGCTTGGGGGCCCTTTGAGGCCCCCACACATAAAATTAACCCCCCCCACCATGCCCCCGGGACTTGGGCCACCCGAGGGCAAAATACAATCGAAGCGCGGGAGACCGCGCCTCGATTTTTTTTTTTCTTTGGAGGGGGGCTGCGTGGCCCCCCTCCTCAGGCCATTTAAGGCCCCGGGGACCCCATCCCCCAGGGCCGGCCTTTCCGTTTTTTTTTTATTAATTTTTTATTTTTGGGGGAGGGGGGCCGCGTGGCCCCCTCCCGGGCCACTACTTGCCCCGGGGACCCCATCCCCCGGGGCTGGCCCTCTCCGTTGGGGACTGTGGGGGTCCCCAATCCCCCCACAGTCCCGCCGGCTCCCCGCGTCCCTTGGGAGCCGGCATTCCTTTTCCACATGGGGAGCTGCTAAGATGCAGCTCCCCATGTGGAAAAGCAATGTGCTTTGGATATTGGAAGAGAGAGCAGGTTTCCCTGCTCTCTCTTTCAATATCCAAAGCAGTTTGCTATGGCAGGACGGGAGCCCCAAGGCTTCCGTTCTGCCATAGCAAACTACAGTGTCCCGGGGGTAGGCACCCCGGGACACTGCAGGAGCCGGCCCTGGGGGGTGGCGGTCCCCAGGGCCATCAAGGGCTCCAGGAGGGGTGCCGCGCGGCCCCCCTCCCTTAAATTGCACAGCCCCGGGAGGTGGTGGTCCTCGGGCGTGTGGGGGCTGGAGCCCCCCCACACCTTATTCAAATTAAAAAGAAGCCCCGGGGGTGGCGGTCCTCGGGGCTGCGGGAGGGCAGAAGAGCCCTCCCGCACTATTTTTGCAATAAAGCCCCGGGGGTGGCGGTCCCCGGGCTTGGGGGCCCTTTGAGGCCCCCCACACATAAAATTAACCCCCTCACCATGCCCCCGGGACTTGGGCCACCCGGGGGCAAATACAATCGAGCGCGGGAGACCGCGCTTCGATGTCTTTCGGCAGGATTCGCGCACCCTGAGCGCATCCTGCCGATTTTTAAAAAAGTTTTTTGTTTTTTGCCCAGGGGTCCTTGTGGGACCCCCTGAGCAAACCTAGGGGTCAGGGTGTTTCTACCCTGCCCCCTTTGTGCGCTTTGCACACTTGTTTCTGTCCCTCGGTTCTACCGAGGGATAAAATGGCTGCCAACATTTCCTGAATCGGAATGTTGACAGCCAGCTGACAGCCAATTAACATGCAGCTCGTGATCGGGAGGGTACGCGGACCCTACTCGGCCATAGATATCACTATCTTTTACTTTTGATTTTCTCAGCAACTACTGAACGGATTTACACCATTTAACAAAAGGGTTCTTTCTGAACCAAGAACTACCTCTTTGCCAAATTTGGTGTAATTCCGTTCAGCAGTTCGGGCTGTAGCCGTGTCTAAAGTTTCCTATGGAAAATTGCATGGGGAAAACGCGTTTTGGGACCCCCCTTTTTCTCGGCCCCCGCTTGACGAATCCCCCGAGACTTTCAGGGTAGGAGCGGACCGGAGCGGGCCATAAAGTTTGAAAATTTTGCGAAGATACGTCAACCGGCAAGAGAGTTATTTCAAATAGAATGTCGCGGATTTCCTATGGATAATAGGTTGTAACTATAACTATCTACTGGCGACCGCCAGTAGATAATATATATATATATATATATATATATATATATATATATATATATATATATATATATATATATATATATATATATAAAGAAACACACTCCTCGTTCACCACATCCAACGGCACGGCGAAGAACAGGTACGGACCACAGCGTGAAAGATGATGAAAATGCAGTGCTTTATTTGCAGAAACTCAAGAAATTCATAGCATCCATTTAAATGAAAAGCAAGTGCCCAGCATAATATACATATATATATATATATATAAAAATGTATTGTTTAGTTAATTAAAACCATAACAATCATTTATCGCAATAAAACATAAAACATGGTAAAAGGAATTGATTGTCAAGAGAAGGTTAACAATATTAAAACCATGAAGCTGATAGTGGTTAAAGCAGCCAGCTTCATTATCAGTAAAACTTTAATCAGGAAATTAAGAGTGTCATCTCAGATTGGTTCCTTTTTTTGAGTGTCTCTTTATCAAATCCTTGTGGCGAGAAGGATGCTGTGGTTATTTGATTAGCCAGTCTAGTTGTTCTGTCCCTCCGGATGGCTCGTGCAAACAGAAATAATAGGCTCAACTGTAACGAAGTGTGATGCGTTCAAAATCTGTGCGAAATCTGTGCAAGTTCCTCAGTGTTTGAAGCGGGATGGAACCTGAGTCTTTTAATGGTTGGCAATCGGCATGTGCAAGCTCTTTCGAACAGGCAGGTTTATAAAAGTGTCAGCTCCAAGTGCTGCTGTTTTACTGGATACTGTCCTGCGGGACAGGAGCGGCTCCATAGAGGGTTTTGTGTGATTATCAGCTCCCCCTAATGGTGATCCAGACTCTTGTAGTATTCTGCCTGGTTCCGCGAAGAATTTGCCGACCTGTGCTAGGACTTTTGGAGTGACAAATGTATATATGATTAGTAGTGCTTCCTTGCATGATCTTATCTCATGTTGCATGAGAATGGGCCTCAGATACCTACGTCTCTGTTGTGATAAGCTTGCGCAGCAGCATACGATGTGGGCAACTGATTCGGAGTGGTAATTACACAGTCTACATTGTTCCTGTGCCAGGACCCAGTTATTCCAGTGTGCCTTGTACTCCCTGATGGGTGTAGTCTATAGCCTAAATGATAAAATGTTCTTAAATGCATACTTTCTAATTGCTGCTCTCAAGTATGGTTGGCAAAGAAAGGTTTCATGGGATATTACAAGCTCCTCTGCACCTCTAATCCTTCTTGCCTTGATTAGATCCAAAGCCCTCGAGGTTTTCTTAGCTTGTGTCTTTTCTTTGCTTTTTAGCTGTGCTTTGCTAATTTGGAGAGCCGTCAGAGATGTTAGATCCAGTTTTAATGTTGAAACAGCTAGTTTCAGGTACTTTGCCCAGGCGCTCGTCTTGTCCGAGAACATTGCCATAAGGGCACCCCACAGGGACTCAGAGTAAGCCCAGCTCACCTGGAAGTAGTAATTGATTATGTCTTTTTGGCATGCTACGTCCATGCTTGTGAAGTTAAATTCCAGGCGTATTAAAGTGCGCTGAGTGTGCTTTGGCATGCCAAATACCTTTTTATATGATAATGTGTGGTTTCGCTCTAGTGCCTCTGTTAGCCTTTCAGGGTAGGCAAGGTGGCCATAGCTTAGTGTTGGTACGAGTTTGGCCCCGATTACTCTTCGTATTGCCTCTGCCGAGTGGCTGTTTAGCTTGTGGATGAGACAAGTTAGAGCATACATGGTCTTTGCTGCTTTGGCTCCTATTGCCTTTATCTGCAGTGTATGTTTCCCTGAGTCCATAAGCCAAACTCCAAGGTAGTTGTACTTGGAGTCCGTGCCAACCTTTAATGGGCTGAGTTTCCACTTGAGTTCGCGTTTTAGAGGGCATCGGCTGAAAATCAGGACTTTTGTTTTTCCCGCATTTGCGTGGAGGGCATTGCGTTTATTGTACTCATGTAATAGGTCCAGTGCCCTCCTCGTTCCTATTCGAGTCTGATCCATCAAAACCAAATCGTCCGTGTACTGTATTATAGGGAATTTTTTCCGTCCTAACGATGGTGGAAAGGTTCTGCCTTTTAATAGCTCTTCCCCTAGATCCGCTGTATATAGGTTAAATACATTTGGGCCAAGTAGGCACCCCTGCTTTAAGCCTCTGTTTGTGTAAATCTGTCTGGTGGCATGTGCGTTAGCTTGATCCTCACCCATGTATCCATGTATAAGGCTGCAATTGCTGCAAGCAGTTGTTTTGGGTTGCCCCATCCTGCCAGTTTTTTCCACAGGATGTTACGGTCAACGCCGTCAAAGGCTGCACTGTAGTCGACAAAGCAGGCATATAATGGAGTAATTCTTTCACGCGCCTTTGAGCCCAGGTAGGCGAGAGCGATGATGTTGTCGAGAGTTGATGCGTTGGGTCTTTATATATATAATTAAGCCTCATTTTCCAATCTAGCTCAACTTTGTTGTGCCATCACTCTGCAAGTGTTAGAGTGCTAATTTTGAAATTCTTCGCTAACCCCAAACTAACTTGTAAAACCACAGTCATCTTCAACTGGATGCACCACTTGCTGGTCCCTTCATCCACTAAGAACTTGTCTCCTGGCTCCGATAAATGAAAAACTGTAGGATCCCAATTGCTGTACCCTTACTTGCATGCTAGAGGAAATTGTATTACTAAACTATGGGAGGAAAGAAGCTGCAATCTTGATGTGAATGGAGACTGAACTTCAACAAGCCCCAATAAATTAAAATACCTTAAGCATAAACTGGTTTCTATAAAGAATATCTGGCTATTGCTTAATGGTTTGGTTTAGAAGCAACAATTCCTTGTAGAACTGCATGTGCTATATTTAAAAATAGCAATTTAAAAAATAAACTTGAAATTTATAAACCATGTTAGATAGAACAGAAATCTAATGATTAAACTGGCAGAAAAATAAGACAGTCAGATGTTGTATTCACAGTCTGTAGCAATAAACAATTCCATTAAAACAATAAGCGGGTAAAAACTAGGTGGAAGGCTATGGTAGGCAGTAAACCAGGACCAAGGCAAGCAAGCTTTGTGACTGAACACGATGTACCAAGGACAACGTTTTACGTTTGGATTTAGAAATGTTTCATGCAATTGAAGATCTTCACTAGCACCTGATTGGGAGATGTGTTGAGAGGAGCTCTCTGAGCTGTGCCACCTTACCCTCAAATTTCAAGGGAAAAGCTCAGTGAGAAAAACATTAAGATTAAGATCACATCTTTTTGGCACCCTGTCCTCTTACTCCAGAGTTCAAAATGTTCATTACTTTTACAAAACATTCTATATCTTCCGTTTTGTAAAAAGTCTCAACATTTTTAGGATGAATTCCCCACACACCAGTCCATGAGTGCAAGATGCAGGAGGGCATATTATAACTCCAGTTTAAATTCACAGCAAACAGTCATGTTTTATGTATACCTTGTGATTTCTCTGCAGCAGAGACAGCTTTTTTTTGTTGTTGAAAGAACAACCCGTGCTCCCCAGACAAGCAACATGTTTCACTGAACAAGCATCAGAATAGTCTGTTGTATCTGGGCAAATAATGTTCTAAATAGGTTACCCTCAGACAAGCCACAGCTTACTTTGTTACAATACCTTCTGCACTCTCCAGCCACAGGAGAAAAATTCCGCAGGGGCATCAGGCTTGAGTAGCATTGCCTGGACTCCTGTATCCTTGTGGATCCGCAAGAGGCTGGTGCCACTAGCTCGTGGAACAATCTTCCAGTCCCAGAGATTCAAGGCAGAGCTGACAACCATTCGCCTCATAGGCAGCCAGGAATTATTGAGTGGAACAAAGAGGTAAGTCTTTTCTTCATCATTGTCAGACCGTTTTCTCAAGGGAGTGGATCAGGAAGGACAGTCTGAAAGGACAAAACCAGATATCAATTGGTGATGACATTTAAGCAGTTAGTTCAGTTTCCTTCACACAGTTCTTGTTCTTGGCACATGCTTTCAAGTAAAATCTTTCCATACATGTTTTACATAAGAAATCCTAAATGGTGTATTTCTTGTTCCCTTTTGCTGGTCTTTCTTACTTTGCAAACTCCCCAGTAGGCCGGCACACTTACTAAGCATTGATGAGAGTCTGCTCCAGGCCCCCAGCTTCTCTGCCCCCAAGTGTTTTCCTCCAGGCATGCCACAGTTTTCTTTGTTACAGTACATTCTACCCTGCATCAATTTCCTATTCTTGGCATATGCAATAAGATACCTCTTTCACAACAAAAACCTAAAATGATGTATTTCTTCCCTTTTGCTGTGCTGTCTAACTCTCCAAACTCTCCCGTAAGCTGGCACACTTACTCCCATTAAGCATTGATTGAAATCCCCTTCTGACCCTAGCTGCTCTGGCTTGCATGTTTTTTTTAATTCCAAGCAAGACACAACCTACTTTTTTACAGTACCTTCTGCTCTTTCCAGTCAAAGGAGAAAAAATCCATAGGGGCATGCTGTTTCCCTAACAGAACCTGAAGGCCTAAATCCTGTGGGCCAGCAAGAAGCTAGCACCACTAACACTTGAAGCAGTCTTCTAGTCCCAGAGATTTAAAGTAGAGCTGACAACAATTTTCTCCACTGGCAGTCAGGTATCCCTCAGCAGAACAAGCAGGGAATCTTCAAGACCTTTGCTGCTGTGGCTCCAATGTGATTTTACAAATACGAGAGCCTGGGGCTGGAGCTGGGGTTAGTCTCCATATCAAAGGAGAATAGTGCTACAAGAACTACCAGCATGTTTTTGTGATCTGGAAGGCTGAATGATTATTATCCCACCAGGATTTATTGTGTGGGTTACCTTTGCCGAAGCAGATTCTGTCAATCCCTTCCCAGGCATGAAAGGTATGAACATCAGCAGGTGAACCATGAAGGTCCTTTGACACCTGGGACCATGATCAAGATCTAGTTATGTGCCCTACGTGTGGTTTGGCCTCGGAGACAGACGAACATATTTTGCTCCTCTGCACTGAATACCATCTTCCTCGAAGAAAGTGGATTCAACCAATTTGCCTGAACCTGGCAAATAGACATTACTGGGTTGCTTTAAAGGGGAAACACCCTTAACTACGTAGCCTGAGCTATGCAGGGCTGAACCACGCAGGCAGAAGCACGCACATATAAATCACGAATATGCCTTAACCACGCATATTCGTGGTTAAAGCATATGGGCGGTCTAGTTGCTGCTGCTGCAGGAAGCAGGAAGAGGAAGGATCGGGATGTGGAGGATAGGTAAGATGGGTTTGAGGGGCTGGGGGGTAGTTTGTAGGGGTTGTGGGGTAGTTTTCAGGACTGGGAGGGGGTCAGGGTAGTTTTCAGGGATGGTGGGCGGGAGTTTTAGGGCTCAGGGCAGGAGACAGGAAAGGGGCTGTTTTCAGGTGGAGGGGCAGTTGAGAATTTTAGGGCTCAGGGCCGGGGATGGAGGTGGGGTAGATTATTTGGGTTGGGGTAGTTTTGGGGTTGGGGGTAGGGTAGATTATTTGGGTTGGGGGTACTTTTGGGGGTTGGGGGTCATGGTAGTGTTCAGAGCTGGGGTGGGGAGTTTTAGGTCTCAGGGCAGGGGATAGTAAAGGGGCAGTTTTGAGGCTGAGGTGCAGTTGGGCTGGGGCAGGGGTAGGTGGGGTTAGGTTTTAGGGGGTGGGGGCTTGTTTTAGGGCACAGGCAGGGGGCTGGGGTCGGAGTAGTGCTAAGGGGCTTAGCTGTAGGGCTCAGGGTAGGGGACAGTGTAGGGGCAGTTTTCAGGGTTTAGGGCAGGTGGGCAGGAGGGTGATCTTTACCACACATGCCCATTTACCAAACTGCGTGGTAAAGGCATGCGTGGTAAAGACGCGGTCGGGGTTAGACCGCGTGGTTAAAGCATGCGCTTTTCCATCACACAACGGCTTTTAGGATTTTAAAGACCGACACATTCATTACCATTATCTTTGCCATAAGCAGCTTTCTACGAATGTCTGGGTTAGGCGGTAGAGGTTTGTGACCCAGATCGTATAGGCGTTTTTTTTTCCTTCTTTTTAATTGGGCCATTGGTATGTCTAGATCTACCTAGATGTCTGCCCTGAGTGATCATTTTTATTATGTTTATTTGTTTATATAACGCACAAAGCACTTTGGACAATATTGTTTGTAGCTTCTGAGGCAGTTTTATGAGGGTTTTATATTTTTTCTGTATTTTATCTGGAATTTGTGCATGAGCATTTGTAGAATTGACTGATATTTTTGTTTACTTTGATGGTTTGAAAAAAACCTAATAAAGTTTATGATGATCATGATATCCATATTATTGAGCACTGCAACCTAAGCAAGCCATTACTTAGGTTGCAGTGCTCAACTATTCAACTTGTCCCTAAAGATATTAAGCACTGAAGGTAATACAAATCTCACCAGTGTCATTGGCTTTTTATAAAGTATCACCCGACATGCACTTATAACTGCATATGCACATTTTAGACTCTAAGGCAAAACTTTTTCTTTCACTCCCATTCCAAATATCTGCACTTTGTACAATGTGTGTAGGAGTTGATTTCCTAAATTGAGAGCTATATTCGTTTTATAGTAACATGGCTGTTCTTTTAAGCAAAGCACTGACAAGCAGGCCTCAACCAATGCACATGGCAAAAACACCAGATGTCTGGAGTGAAAAAACAGATAGGCCATGGCAAAATCAAATTTCTCAGCCTTGCAAATAGGATTTCTGCAATATACCAAACCATTTCAATCACATAAAATGTGGAAATTTTGCTACCACAAATGTATACCCACAACGTTAAATACCTTCGCCATTAAACCTACTGTAAGTGAAATCTTGATATCTGATACAAGGTATGTCGTAAGGATTCTGCACATACACAGAGCTATGCACAGGATAATAGGACCTCAGAGTATAGTGATGAGCCAACAATAAACCTTAGTACCTACAACCCCAACCCGGCTAGCATTAGCGTCTCATTAGCAGCACAGCTACCAATGATTAGACAACCCAGAACACGGTATCTCTCTCTCAGGGCTCGCGGGAGCAAGGACACCCTTTCGTAACTCACTCGTGCCTGTCCACAACGTGCGTAATAAGAGTCACTGTATAGTTTAAAATGTTTATTTCAACTATCGTGCTCTAAGATACAGTACCCGTGCTAGTACTATCAGCAAAATGAATAATGATAACATAGTAAACATTGTTACAATTCCATATAGTACAAACGGGGATAGCATTTTATAAAGACAGTGGATATAGGGCTAAATGACCTGTCCACCATCCCCGTGCTAATAACTAGTTTATTATAAAAACAGAAGACCTCTGGGCATTGTCAGGCAGACCCTCATACCTCAATATCTAGATGCTAGGTTTACATCATCAGACAAGCACAGCTCTTCTCTCTGGAAAGGTTTTTCTCCAAGTGTCCCTGACACTGAAATCACAATATTAAAAGCACACGAAATTCTCCAGTGCGGCTGTAATCAGTGTTATGTCTAAATGCGAGGGGCTGACCAGATCAGCAAGAACAAGTGACATTGTTTTCCAACCTTGTACATGATGTGCAGACACGACCCAAAGCTATCAGGGAGAAGGATAAAAGGCAAGCAATTTGAAAATAGCAGAGTCTAGAAAACAAGGGCACAAAGTAACGTGCGCAAAGAGGCATCATGGCAGCCAGGCCTAAGCTAACTTAGCAATGCAGCCTATGAGTCCACAAACCACACGACAGGTAGATCTAAAAAAAAGGGTTTTGCTTCACTGTAGCAGACTGCTATCATTGTCACAAAGATGGAACTCAGTGAAACATATATTTTTGTTCACATGAAATCCCAAGCACTCGGTGCACAGACAGCCACCCAGACAATATATTTAACTTTGTTTTCAAGACCACAAGCTTTGTGACCTGTCTATCCTTCACTCTGACAAGATAAGTCTATGTCCCATTATCATCGATGTCCAATGATCCTACTGCTCTCAGGCCATTGCAAGTACTAAATATTCCACCCAACATCACTAAATACCCACCAGTACCTTTCGGCTCTAGGCACTAAAAATGAAAAATGAATTGTAGGTAAATTCCAAAAACCACGAATAAATCATTCTGGTTTTAGGCTGTGGTATAGCACCAAAACCACCACCCTCAACATAACCGGTTGTGCTTTCTGCATATTAGTTGATGGTGGTCTTATCCAATTGGCCTACAAGGTCTCTCAATGGCTTTCAACATCTCAGGATTTGCCCTCAGAGGTCAAATTCTTCCTCAACAAACGCAGCAGCGCCGGACAGGGGCTCTTCACACTGAGATGATAATCACCAAAAATCACTATAAACCCTTCAACACCAACCCACAACGAAAGTCAAATTCCAGCACGATTGATCACGATGGCGTCCACGCTAGGAGCTAATTGTCACAATCTCCAAGAAATAGTCTGAGAAAAGTCGAGACAGCCTGCTATGCCACAAAACAAAGGGGATTATTCTACTACATCTACTCAAACTCCAATCACCGCTCCCCTAACATCTAACTCTCCGGACAGCTGGAGCTCACCACCTAATCTAATAAAAAGCCTGAGGGTCCCCCCCAGGATAGAAGAAAAGCTAGAGGTGTAATCAATGCTGTACCTAAGATAACTGTTACTAGGAAAATAGATGGGAAATTACCAAACAATCAAATCTCAAGTCTCCTGAGCACATCCCTCATCCCCCCTGCACCAGCAGAGGTCCCAGGTCCCCTGAATCCACAATCCAGTAACCTACTTCAAACCATTTCCAAGGCTATACTTGATCTGAAGAATATCACATGCCTCACAGAATACTCACTCTTCAAATTCAAGAGTATTCAAGAGGCAGTACTCTCACTACATAACAATATAAAAGCTACACCAATGTCTCTATCAAACAGACATCTGCCACGCAAACACCCCAATTATCTATCGGATGAGGAAACGCAAGCCCTACTGCAATCCTACAAACTGACTCAGACCACAATTAAAATTTAATCAGCTCAGTCCCAATCAACACTTTCAGAGAATTCAGGCCCAGTAACAGAAAACTAAACATGAATAACCTGAAGAGAATAACGCTAACCACCTTGAGTCAAGACACTATCCTGGATACACAGAAACCGCTAACAGGACTACTAATCAACTGCCGCTCAGCAGTGAAACACGTGTCCGACATCGCTGATCTTATCTTGAGTCAGGAGATCGACTTAGCAATCCTAACTGAAACAATGCTCACAGAATGATCCTCGCCATGTTTGGATCTATTGGTGCCCCCTAACTATAACATTGTGAAGCTAGACCAGCTAAAGAGAAAAGGGGGGGGATTGCATTCATTCATCGCTCTGAGCTCTTGGCTACTCCATTGCCTTCCGACCCTCTTGGCTCATGTGAATACCTCGCACTTTCCATGATAAATACAAAGAAACAAATATGCAAGGTCCATGCATTCTAACACCCTCCCGGCAAGAATTAACCTTTTATCGACAACCGAATGGAGATTATCACAGCAAACTCCTTCCCACACTCCAGTGACATATTCCTAGGGGACTTCAACCTCCACTAGAACGATCCTAGCAACATCCAGGTCAACATCAATAAAGACTTCCTAGCAGATCAAAACCTAGTCCAAGCCTGCACGCTTCCAACTCACATGAAAGGCTCCCATGAAAGGCTCCATGCTAGACTGGATCATCTCCAAAGAAAAAGCTGTGAACTTAACCTCAATCGTGCCTTCCGACTAGTCAGATCATCACATAATAACTTTCCAAATTCCAGGAGTAATAAAGAAAAAACCCACTCAACCAATCAAACCCAAACAGTGGGTAAGGGACACAAAGAGCGTAGACAACGAGAAGCTAGCATCGCTGTGCAGGAAGGATCTTCCCCCTCCCAGAAATATGACAAACATTAGCGAACTTACAGAGCACTACAATGTGAAGATGTCAGAAATAATGGACTCAATAGCTCCGTTAAAACTAAAACGAATTACAGACAAAGATAAAAATCCCTAGTTCAGCGGAGCACTAAATGAAGAAAGGCATAAGCTGAGACTAGCAGAACGGAAATGAAGACAACTACCGTCATCACAACAGCTAAAACTGCTAAGAAAAACCAGAAGCACCTACAACAAAAATATTCTCAAATCAAAAAATAATTCTTCAGGACGGAATTGGAGAGTGCTAAAAACAGACCTCGGAAACTCTTTGAACTGGTAAAACATCAATAGAACAAATTGGCCAAATCCGCACTAGAAACAACAAAATCGCAAATTAGCTGTGAAGAATTCTCAAATTTACATCTAAGGCCAAGTCAATGGAATATGAGCTCAGGACAGCAGCTTCTACATTGGAGACTTCACAACCAAGCAATTTAACACTACTCCATCAGTCAGTACCCAAAAACGAAGCTCAATGGTCTACTTTCAAACTATATGACCACAACGATATCTTCAAAACCATATCGGCCATTAAGCCAAACAACCACTACTGCGATCCACTCCCAGCAAAATTTGTGTCATCCATCGACCAGGCTATAATACCCAGTTGGACATCCATAGTCAATGCTTCCCTGTCTCAAAGATCCTTTCCAGACTGTCTCAAGATGGTCATTCCCATCATAAAAAAAATGACAGAGAATCCCGCAGATCCTAACAATTTTAGTCCAGTATCCAACATTCCCTTATTAGCAAAAGTGATATAAAAGTGTGTGCATCAACAACTAAGCCAACACATCTCTAAATTTAAACCAATCGGGGTTTAGACCAAATCATAGTATGGAAACGGCAATACTGCACATAGTAGACGACGCACTACTCGCTCTGGACCAGAACAAAACATGTCTTTTAATTCTTCTTGACTTATCAACAGCGTTTGACCCAGTTAACCACGATATATTACTAGTACGTCTGGAAAACAGGATGGTTTTTTGGGGGAACGTTCTAGAATGGTTCAAGTCCTACTTGAGGAACAGAACACAAAGATTTCTGGTGAATAAAAACCTGTCAGCATCTTCCCCCATTCAGATCAGAGTTACACAAGGCTCATCCCTCTCCCCTTCACTATTCAACCTTTATGTGGAACCACTAACAGATATACTCCGCCTTGATGACACTCAGATTTACATTAAGATTTCTTCTTTGGAGGAGATCAAAACAATGAAAGAGGCATTAAGGGCGACAATGCTATGGTTAACAAGCAATCAGCTTAAACTAAACATGCAAGAACAGAATTCCTCCTAATATCCCTCATGAAAACCCTGCACATTATGAAAGAATTTGATCACCGCACTTAACTGCACCCCGAGCATTGTGGAATCAATCAAATCACTCGGAATCACACTTGATCAGAGCTTGAACATGCATTTCCACATCAACTTGTTGGCTAGGAACTCATGATTTCACCTGAACTATATTAGGAAACGTAAACCATTTATCGAAACAGCAGACCTCAAAATGGCAGTCCGGGCATTAGTTATCTCGAGGATTGAATACGGATGCACAACACTTTCAGGGCTTCCCAAGAACGCAATAGCTCCTCTAAAAGCCTGCCTTAACACAGCAACAAGGCTTATAACAGTTTCAACAAAAATTCTACCACATCTCTTCTCACCTGAAAGCCCTGAATTGGCTACCTTACGAAGTCAGATTTTAACTCAAAATGGCGTTACACTTCAATTCACCAAGGTATCTAGCTCAGAAATTGGAGATTTCCGGTGGAAGCAGACATTCCAGGAGCACTAGAGATCTAGTGCTGAAGCCTCTGTTTTCCCAGAAGAAAGAAACTTATGACAGAGCGTTCTCGGGTGCTGCACCGAGAATCTGGAATTCGCTACCTCCAAGCATCAGAAGGTTACCTAACTCCGTAAAATTCAAGAAAGAAAGAAAGAAACCAAGATCTTTCTAATGAGCAAATTCCTACTGTAACCATTACCGAACAACCTCGTATGATTCACCTAGAACCTATTGTTCAAAGACTCACGAGCATCTCTTGCTAAGGTCCAATTTTACCTGTTTTGTATAGGTTCTTGCATTCCTTTGTGCTATGGTTCCTCTAGACTTACATTCTGTGAATGTGCAAAAGTCTTTGTTGCTGAGTGAAGTTGCTGTTACAATTTTGAATTGGACTTTAATGTGTTAAATGCTTTCCAGAGTAATGTACTAAAGAAAAAGTATTCACGTCTTTACTGTGAAGTCATACATGCTGTTCATGCTCTTCATGGAGCCAGCTGAAAAATTACTGCATGAATGGGCACAGCCAGGCAAATATGTACATAGCTACAAAGATGTTACCAGGCTGAAAATATGCTGCTTGTGCAGTATACACCTGTCTTATAACCACTGAGCAATGGGTGATATTGGCATACCTAAAATCCCCCTCCCCAATCAGATTTCAGACTACTTTGAAAGCTACTTCAGTTGGGTGTCCCAGGGTTGGACAAGTCGCTCAAGACTGTTTAATAGGGACATATCCTCTTTACCGAAGACTCCTTGTGATATTTCCATAATGAGGAAGGCCAAATTCATGGATGGTGGAGAGACATGATATGAAAGGAGGTGATTGTTCTAGAGTGCTCGAGTTTCTTGAATTTTCAAAGAACCTTAGATGACACCTGAGCTAGGAACTTGATGTTGCAGCATCTATGCCCACACCTTTGAGTTACTCGAAGTTGACCTTTATTATACAGGTGTAGTTTCAGAGAATGGGGAAGTACCCAGGAGACTGGTATTATGTATTCAAATAATAAAATTATTCATTGACAGTACCCCAAATTTTCCTTATTTTGTAGACGGTGAATTTAGGTTAGTTTTCAAGTGATAGCACAAATAAGGACCAAAATTAAATAATATGGTTCACCGTTTCAATTACCAACACTTACAGGGTAAACCCTGTTCCCACACAGGTCACTTCTCCTCTAGGTGACAGATTTTGGCCACCAGATTATGATTCAAAGAGCTACTTCAGTATCACAAGCTAATTCCAAATATAATCCAGAGTTCAGTCAATAATGAGAGTTTGAATACGTTTTAAGAGCTTTATTCTCCTTAAGAGATTACTATTTGTCTTTTTATTGTTTTACTTTATTCATTATTAGTCAATAGATCTTCAGTAAATTTACAGAAATCTCATAACAATGTTTGGCTAGAAACAAATAGGCAAAATAATGCATCAAGTGCATTCCATAAATGATTAAACCTTATTCTAAAAGTTCAGACTAGAATTTCAGAGTTAGTAGAACCCATGAAGAGTTCAAGTTCAACGGAAAAGAGTGAGATTAAAGGAGCTCCAAGCTCAAAGCCAATTTCAAGCAACAGAACTTCCCATAAATGACAGTTCATGAAACTCAGCCAAGTTTCAGTAATCAAGAAAGTGATCCTACTGTTGCAGTAGCAATCTGTAAAAATAAAGCCTCAGAATGAAATAAGATAAACAGAAGCAGCAGTAGCCATAACTGTCAGAAGTTAAATCGAAAAAGCATTGGTTAAAAAGCATGGGGAAAAGGCACTAATATAAAACACACACTAATATGAAAGACATGAATCCATGTTGCAGACATTGTAGCAGGCTTCTTCCTCTCTGGTCCAATCAAAAGACATCTCTCCTCTGTGAGCTGGTTCTGTTTTTTCTTTCCCACAAAAATACATGCAAATTGTAGAGCCTTATCACAAGTTATACACAGACATTCTTACATATTTAAGTTTTGGAAATATAAGCCTCACTTCCCATAGGTATTGATCACAGGTTGGCCTTCTGAAATAATTGTTTCACTTCGTACACAATGAACTATGGGGAGAGGATGTGGCTTAATGGCTAGAGCTGCCCACTTTGAAGCTGGGGAACCAGGTTCAAGCCTCGGGAACCAGGTGCGAGTCTAGCGGGAGGCTCAAGCATCCTGTGATTCTAGGCAAATCACCTAATCTCCTCGTGCCAAAAAAAAAAAAATGAATGTGCCCATTTGTAATGCAACTGGTGCTCATGTAAAGTGCTCTGATACCTTCGGGATGAGTTCGCGATATATAAACCTGCACAATTCAAAATCCCTTTTCCAAAATTCTCTAAAACACTGGTTGTGCCCATTTCATCTAATTCTTCTAATTCAGGTTTTAAGTCTGAAATGTTCTTTGCAAATTCTTCTGTTGCCTTACTCTCATCAGGTATGCATGAGCAACAATGAGTTAATTTAAGAAACTTGCAGATTCCGCCTTTCTCTGCAATTAAAATGTCTAATGCTAAACTATCGTGCAAAACCATTGATCATATTACTACAAACTTAGGTCCTTATTACAAGTTTGGTGGTCCTCCTGTAGACTGCCACCGCTGCACCTACAGGGGACCACAAAGCCTGTGGTGCACCCGTCCTCTGGATTCCGAGTTGAATCCAGGGCGGCTGGGTGGTGCTGCAGCAGTTTCACTTCAGTGGTCTGTTAGGCTCATGGAGAGTTTTAACAGCAGATCGCTGCCGTGAGAGTGCCTGCAGCACGTTCCTGCACGGTGTGGCATGCACCATGTCGTGCATGCCACACCGTGCAGGAACGAGGGTGAAATTCCAGGGGGGCACAACTTGTGCCCCCACCCCCGCATGAGCACAGACATAACAGTCTTTTGCTCTCGTGGCGTGTGTATATTGCTGTAGTAATCTAGAATAAACGTTAGTTGAGTAATCCTCTCTGTTGTAAGTGACAAGTGAAGCTTTCAACTGCTCTTCATCATTCAGGTATGTATGTGTTTTTGTTGTGTATGCATTTCTAAAGCTTTTCTCAGTTAAATAAACTCCTACTAGCACTATTGTAATCATTATTACTGTTATTACGAAGACTGAACATACAATATATTTACACTTATTTCTAAGGTTACGCATGTTTCTCCAAAAGCAGATTAGATGCATCCAAGTTCAAAGTTCAATGCAGAATTTTGTTAGTAGCTTCATTAAGATGGATAACTTTCAGCAAAGCAATCTTCTTATAGACAATCTTAATCTACTTAGCGTTCTTCGAAAATTGTTATCCCTCTCTTCTACAGCAGATTCAGGTCTTGGAACTCTACTTTTAACTAATAAAGAGTTAGTTAGTTTCAGTCTCTTTATTTCTTTCAGACAATGTTTTAGATTTGCTTTTTTCAATGACTTTCTGTGATTAGACTGTTCGTCTTTGTCAAGTATCTGTCTATCTCAACAATGCTTATTGTAGTGAAATCATGGAGCCTCAAACAGTTCAGATCTCACATCACTCAAATCATCTATCTTTCAGTACTTGATCCACTTAGTATGACCACTCAGATGCTTAATACCTCCGACAAGGCACTCTTGCTCTTTTTGATCTCGGTTTTGGATGATCTCCTTCTGGATCACCTTCATTGCTTGACAGTTGCCTCAGGAATAGTTGTTGGAATCTGATCAGTTGATATGCTCTTTTTCAGTCTTCCTTGACTACAGTTCTGTGGCCATTCAACTCTATTGGGGACTCTACTTATTTCAGTACTTGTTCAATCACCTGGATCTTCCTACTTTACTCATGTTGTCTCAGTAAGGTTTCCAAGTTGAGGATCAATCTATGCTTCTCCTTTGTTAGAGTCTTCAGTGCCGCTCCATGAAACAACAGGTACTTGGATTTGTGTTGCAGTCTGTGAATCTTCACCCCTTTCTTCTCCTTGTTACTGTTGTATTCTCTGTAACACTGCTTGTTGCAGTCTCTCAGCTGGTGGTGGTGCAAACACCAATGTTATTCGTTCAAGATAAAAGAGCACAATTTCTTCTTCGGGATTTTTCACCTTCTTGGTGTGTGATGTGTGTACCCAATTGGGAACTCCGGCACATTTAACAGCAGTGTTAGTAACTAAAATTACCTGGAATGGGTCTTTCCATCTCGGCTCCAAACAAGTCTTCCGAATGTGCTTCTTGATCACGACCCAGTCACCTAGATTGAGGTCATGGCACTGTTCTTGATGCAGATTTTTAGTGGCAGATGCAAGCTGATAAGAAGCAGAATGGGCCACATCAGCCAATCCTCTGCAGTAATCGAGCATCATATCATCTGTGATATTTAAGAGTGCATTTGCAGGTATAGTAAGCAGCCTCATTGCATGGCCCATCAGAATCTTGTGGGGCGATAAACCAGTCTTGCTACTAGGAATACTTCGAATACTCATCAGCACCAAAAGTAAAGCATTTGGGGGCATATGTATGAAAGTTTGGTTTTGCGATTCTCAAATAGCGAATTTTAGAGAATCGCTATTTGAGAATCGCAAAACGAGATGTATGTAGGATTTGCAAAAAAATTGCAAATCCTACATATTCCTTAATTGCGAATCGCAAATTGCGATTCGCAATTAAGGAAACCCTCCCCATTCATTCCTATGGGCCTAGAGGCCCATAGGAATGAATGGGAAGACATTCTCAATTTGCGATTAGCAATTAGAGAATCGCAAATTGAGAATGCAATTTCAAGGTTGCAAGGGTGTCAAAAGGACACCCTGTTGCACCCCTGAAATAAGCATGGGTGCACATGTGGCGCACATACATGCCCTAAGGGCATGTATGTGCGCCACATTGCACTTTGAAAAATGCAAAAAAGTGCATTTTTCAAAGAAATCGCAAATTACCACCAACTTGAAGTTGGTGGTAATTTGCGATTCCTTAAGGCCAAATTGCACTTTTTTTGTGCTTCTTACATTACATTTAAGGAATCGCAAATTGCGATTCCTTAAATGCAATTGCAAAATAGGGAATCGCAAATTTTGCGATTCCTTATTTTGCGAGGCAGTTTTTCATTGATACATACCACTAAGCCCAATTGCGATCGCAAACGCCGAAATTCTGCGAATTTCGGCGTTTGCGATCGCAATTTGGAATGATACATACGGCCCTTAGTCATTTCAGTGATGTTGAAGCACACACTTTAGCTAGTCAGAACTTGATAGTCCCGTTCATCTGTTCCACACTACCTGAAGCCTCAGGTCAATAGCAGCAATGTAGTCTTTGCTCAATCTATAGTGCTGTTCAGATCATCTTCAGGACCCCCTTGTTAAAGTGGGCCCCCCATCTGGTTTCAGAGAAGCCGGCATTCTGTACCTGGGAATCAGTTCTTATAATAGTTTTGCTACTGTGAGATTGTTTCTTCTAGTTGTGTAGGCTTCCACCCATCTTGAGAAGAAACATCCTATCACAAGGACATATCTCAGCCTGTTGCAAACAGGCATTCCAATGAAGTCCCATTCTGTTGAAAGGACCACCTGATCTCCCTATGTGACTCAGTGGAACGTGTGTTCTTTTCCCTGCATTCATTTGTTGACATGTCACACACTAATGAAATACTTTTTCTGCAAGCATCCTGAACTTGGGATTAAACCAGTTTTGCTGGAAGAGCCTCACCATGGCATCCCTCCCTAAATGTGTGAAGCCATAAACGTATCTTGTAATAGCAAACTATCAGGTGACACTGGTCTTCCATCAGCTGACATCCATATGTCATTTAAATTTTTCCCACAGCCTGCTCTGATCCAACTCTGTTGTTCTGCTTCTGAAACATTTTCCTGTACTCTCTTTAGTTCATCCCAAGTAGTGGCTACTTTCATCAAAATTGAAAATGAAGTGTCCTCCTCAGATTCACATGTGAAATTCCCATGAAATGTACAGGCTAACAAAGCACAATATCTTGCTACCGAATCTGCATACCTATTTCCCATGGCAATTTAGCCATTCCCATGTTGATGAGCTGCACATTTAACAACACCAATTTCTGCAAGCAACCGTACGGCTTCCAATAAGTCCTTCACTTGAACACCATTCCAATGGGGTACCTGAAGAGGCCATGAAACCTCTTTGTGACCATAATTTTCCAAAATCATGGACATCACCACAGCCATGCCATCTGTAAATATAGTCACTCATTTGAGCAGTCAAACTGCATGCGCTTGAAAGGGCAATTAGTTCTGAAACTTGTGCTGATGTAACCCCTTGAACCCTTGAAACTTCATTTATTGTACACACAGCATAAGCTGCTCTCAAGGTACCTTCAGTATTTCGCAGACATGAGCCGTCGACAAAAATTACTGGTTAGACTCAATCAGGGGTTCATCCTTAATATCAGATCTAGGCTTGGTGCATACATCTATGACATATAGGCAATCATGTTCAATTTCATCACAAACAGTATTATTTACTGGCAATGAAGTTGCTGGATTGACAATTTGACAATGTTTCAAAACTACATTGTCTGGTGCCAAAATTCTCTGTTCATATTTAGTGAGCTTATTATGGGTCATGTATTGGGTTTTCGTTTGTGTCAATATAAGCTCCACTTAGTTTGGGACCATTACAGTTAAAGGATATCCCATCCCTATACTCTCACTCTTTTCCAGACAGCGCTCACCGTGGCACCCCTTTAAGGCAGCCAGGCATACCAGCGCAACAGGGTCAAGGATAGTCGAGAAGTATGCTACATTCTTCCGAGCATCACCATGTGTTTGAGTCAGCACTGAGAGAGAGTGCAGCCCTCCCTCTCACTGCAAAATAAGGTAAAATCTTTACTGTAATCTGGCATCCTAGTGCTGGGTCACGACAACGTTTTCCTTTCATCTCTAGGAAGGCTTTCAAACACTTATTGTCCCAAGGAAGCAAATCTGACACATCCTTGTCTAGAGTAGCTAACCATTCCCAGAAACATCCTGACTTCTTTCTGTGTTCGAGGTGGATTCATCTGAAGAATTGCTTCCACTTTTTCTGGTGACTCCTTTCTAGCTCCCTTCTCAATTATGTGTCCCTAATATTGAACTTCTTTCTAACAGTACTGCAGTTTATCTGCTGACACTTTATGTTTACAAGCTTCTTGTGCTTTGGATGCTACAAGCATATCGGCTATGTACTGCACAAGGACTGATCTGTAGGGCATGCATTTGTAATGACTAGATTATTTTTCAAAGCCTGATTAATGATTGATGGATTCTCTGTATAGCCTTGTGGGACTTGGCACTCTCTGGTGAAAAACAAATGAAAAAAATAAACTGGCTATCTTCATGCAATGGCACTGAGAAGAAAGCCTGACAAAAATCAATGACAGTAAACCATTCTGTTTTACAGGAATTTGGAAAAATATGGTGGGAGATTCGGTACAACAGGACAATATGGCACAACTATGCTGTTAAGTTTCCTAAGATCCTGCACTATTCTATACTTCCCATTAGGCTTCCGTAAACCCATGATCGGAGAGTTACATGGAATTCCAATCAATTCGCTCAAAATTCCTTTCTGTATCATATCTTCTAATACAGGTGTCATTCCTGCAATTGTTTCTGGAGTCAGATAGTAAGGTGGTGTTCTTGGGTATACTGTATTTGCCTTTAAGGTAATTTGGACTGGTTCTACTCCCTTAATCAGTCCAAAGTCTTTCCCTTTGAAATCCCACACCTCTGGATTCACAGTTTCCCTCAAGTCAGCGGGTAATTCTTCAATGGTCATTAATGGAAACACTCCTGCAACTGTCTTTTGCTGTGCCATTTTAAATTCCACATCATCATCATGCGTCTGAAATTCCACACCATCTGTTGTGCAGTAAATTGTACAATTTAACTTGCACAACAAATCTCTCCCTAATAGATTACCTTGGCTTGTGTCACAAACTTCAAATTAGTGATTTTCTTCAAATGAGCCTATTTGTACGGGAACCTTCTCTGAAACTGGATTGATAATCTGTTTATTTGAAACTCCTACAACTTGGATCTTCTTTCCCGAGAGAGGTAGGTCTGGGACTTACACTGTTCTAACAGTGGATCTGGTAGCAGCTGTTTCTATAAAGAAAGATACTGGGTGGCCATTCACCTCACCTTCTACGAATGGACCACTCTGGTCTACCTCTAAGACTGTGCCAAGCATGCAATCTTCCTCCCCCTCCAAGCACCGTAATGGAGACGTATCAGAGCCCGAGCCATCATTTTCAAAAACAGGAAATTGCTGAAAAGCATTCTGATTTGTGTTAGGGAATTGCTGAAATGTATTTTGTTTCACATTTGGAAAAGGAATTTTATTTGTATTTGGCATCTGGTTCAAATTAACTCTTGGGTTTCCCATATTCTGTGGGATCATTTGAGATTGGAGGACCTGCATCATCTGTACTTGTTTTTTCATTGGCACCTGCATTTGTTGTACTGGTATATTTTGCATCTGCTCTTCCTTCTGCATATGCACATTTCCGTTTGCATTATAAGGATTAAATCTATACTCCCTCTTCCAATGCCCGACCTTGTTACAAACGTCTTCAGTGTTGCAGCTTCCATTCCTGGCCATGGATCAATTAGAACACCTCTGCCTCTACCTTGTGAAACATTAAAACCTCCTGGATTCCCCTAAAAAACCCACACGTAGAACAAACATTCCTTGCATACCTCCTTGATTTCCTGCAAAAGAAGGATTCTGAAAACCTTTCTGTGCAGATTTTGTCTGAGTCAGCATTAATTTCTGCTTAGTCTTGTTCTATTTAATTTCTTGTTCATCACTGCAATATTTCTCATACCTCAGGATCTCATCAAGTGATTTACTCTGTCAGCAGATTACAGTTTGGGTTATATGCGAACTGGTCTCTGGTCTTAATTCTAGAACAAACTGAGAAACAAAAATCCCCATGTCTGTCTTATTAGGGTATTCTCTTCTGCTGTGCTGCTGTAACACCTGCAACAACTGCTCATTGTACTCATGAACTGATTCTTTTGCTTCTTGTTTCATTCAATTAATTTTCAACGAATCAAGATCTTTTGGAGGCACTCTGCCTTTCAGGACAGTAATCACTGCTTCATATTTTTCCATATACTGCAGGAGATGCTGCATTAGTGCGTGCCAGTCTTGCTAGTTCTTCACATTGCCACTGTAGGCTTATACTCAGCCCACAAATCACTTGTACTACAATATCAAAAAATGTATTTAAATCAATCCACAGCACTTTTGAAATTATCACAACTCGATCCTCTTGATTGTACCACTGCACAGGTTTGTCTCTCAATTTTGCGAAGCTGTTTGTAAAAGCTGCACAATCTCCTCTACTCCAATGAACATGGACATACACTGCTCAAGCTATTTCTTTAAATGGGTAAGCTGAAGCTCCTTCCTCATTCTGTTCATTCTTTTCCCCTATCCACTAAGGTTCCTTCTTTTTCTTTTCATGTTTTCTTGCCCATTTGTTCTCTAATTTTTCAGTTTCATTTCATTTACAAATACATTTTAATAATCCTGTAATGTGCAACCACATTCCTGAAGAACGCATTGTTTCAATTGCTTCATCATCTAATTTAACCCTGTAACTTTTCTGTAAAGTAAAACCTTTAGAAAGATCTACCTCATATTTTCGAGCCAATTCGGTCAATTTGTCATGTGTATTTGCTGCTTGTCTTGTAATTTCTTTACAAAGGTAAATCAATTCTTTCTCTTGATATTGATACAAATGCTCTAATTCTAAACATCCCCTAATTATTTCTTTTAATTCAATTTTTAAGTTGGAAACATTTATTGGTCTCTCCTTTTCAGGCTCGGGGGCTTGCCTGTTGCACTGTGCTTTCTGTCTTCAAAATCCCTGCGGCTTCTTCAAACCATAGTGGAAAAATGCCATCTTCAAACAAATTTGTTTCTACGGGGGCTACTGATGTTGTAAAAACAAGGTTCCCCCCATCTATTATTACCTGGATTGTCTGAGGTAGTATTCATACAACAATCTGTGAATTCTGAGAAGTCGGAATGAATATTGTGGTCGGTAAACCTCCTACTGCTTCTTGAGCCTCTGAAGTCAAGTTAACATGTATTGGGGCATTTACAACTGGTCTCGGCACTCTCTGTACAATTACTGGTTGCAGCACGTGCACCGGACCATGGATAACAGGTTGATTTACCACAGATGGAGGAACAGTCTGTGGCTGGGCAACTCGTGATGAGACAATCTGTAATACTTGAAGGTGTCTCTCAATTGGTACCACTCTGGTTTCTACAGCAGCAGTAGCTATTGTACTGCTTGCTATGATACCACTATCAGTATTATCAGTTGATGTTGCATAAGGTGAGGGTCGTGAAACCAACGTTTCTTCTCCAATATCATCCCCGGAATCACTATCTGTCTCATTCTCTTTTTCTTTTTCCTCTTTATCTTTTCCCTGGTCTTTCTCATCCGTTTTCCCAGTATCTCTGAGGAAATAGCTTGATACAACCTAGTGCCTTCAACTATGGCTTTCCTCTGCTGCCATTCATCCCATCGAGCATCTGCGTAATTACGCATTGCCCTCTTTGTCCATTTTTGATATTTTTCCCTCTCTTTCTCTAGGGCAGCCTTTTCCCACATATTCAAGGCTTCATATTGTGTGGGTCTAGGGGCAGTTTCATTTTGTGCAATTTTTCTTTCAATTTTAGTCTCAAAACTACCATTTCATGATTCTGGCCAAATCGCAAAGCGAACAATTTCAATTCCATGTTTTGATTCTGTTCTGTAAACGTCAGATTTCCTCTACTCCAATCTTGTCACAGTTCTAATTTTATTGAAGTGCTGTTAACAAATTCCAATGCTCTAGCCACACAAACACTGATCTACCACAGTGTGGCACACTGATGTCACCAACGAATCCTAGCGTGAAAGCACATCAACCAACCAATCGCAGCGCAAAACACTATGATGTATAATCTCACTCCTCGCAGCAGCTCACCCTCCTTTACAATTTCTCTCGCACTTACACAATCAACAAAAACTTTTCAATTGTCAATAGCAAACATATATCAATTCTTATTTGCTCTTCTAAAGAAAACAATAGTAATTCATACACATAAAAGAATTCCACAATCGCAAGTGAAATCTCGACCACTGTGAAATCACCCCAATCAATTCAGCTTCACCTTTTTGCGCAACTAGGTTCTGCTAACATCAATCAATAGTAAACAATCACAACAGATTATTAGTATTTCTATGTCAATTGTGTAGGTGATGGTACTTCACACTCTACATCACAAAACCTGCAAACAAGAAATTGCATTCGACAATGGCTTACTTAAGTGACTTCTATACTTGCCTCAATGTCTATATATCTATCCTTTATTCTGTATCTTTTATCTCTTATCCCAGGATCTTAGACTATGATGAGTCTGAAACTCTTCAATCTCTTTACATGGAAACAATAAACATCTTCATTCATCAAACCATTCACTCTCAACACAATAATACAACCGTAAACACAATTACAATAGAGGTAGTATCACCCTATTAATACTCACACCTCCAAAACAGCAGCCGCCTTCAAAAACTGTGCCTCGTCAGCTTCTTAAACTGTGGGCATTGGATTTTCAGGATTCAACTTTTTTATTCTTACTTGGGTAATTATTTATAGCTCTTTGATCGAGGTGAAACCATATTTCTGCAACTAGAAAACTGATAGCATAGATTGGGACAAAAATTAAAAAATATGGTTCACCATTTGAATTACCATCACTTAGACGGTTAAGCCCAGTTCCCGTGCCGGTCACTTCTCCTTCAGATGATGGTTGTTGGCCACTGTATTATGGTTCAAAGAGCTACTTCAGCATCACAAGCAAATTCAACATTTAGTTCTAAGTTCAGTCAATAATGAGAGTTTGAATATGTTTTAAAAGCTTTATTCTCTTTAAAAGATTAGTATTTGTCTTTTTATTCTTTTTCTTTATTAGTCTATAGATCTTTAGTAAGTTTACAGAAATCTCATTAAAAGGTTTGGTTAGAATCAAATAGGAAAAATAATGCATCAAGCACGTTCTATAAAGGATTAAACCCTATTCTAAAAAATCAGACCAGAATTTCAGAGTTAGTAGAATCCATCAAGAGTTCAAGTTCAAAGGAAAGTCGTGAGATTAAAGGAGCATCAAGCTCAAAGCCAATTTAATTCAGCAAAACTCATCAGAGTTCATGAAACTCAGCCACGTCTCAGTAATTAAATGATCCTACAGTTGCAGTAGCAATGTGTAAAAATGAAGCCTCAAAATGACATAAGATGAACAGAAGCAGCAGTAGCCACAACTGTCAGAAGGTAAATCGAAAAAGCATTGGGTAAAGAGCATTGGGAAAAGGCATTGAAAAAGGCATTGAAACTAGCTAGGGACATACACTAATATAAGAGACATGAATACATGTTGCAGACATTGTAGCAGGATTCTTCCTCTCTGGTCCAATCAAAAGGCAGCTCTCCTGTGTGAGCAGGGTCCTTTTTTCCTTTCCCATGAAAATACATGCAAATTATAGTGCCTTATCACAAGTTAGCTACAGACATTCTTACATAGGTAAGTTCCAGAACATAAGCCTCAGTTCCCATAGGCATTGATCGCAGGTTGACCTTATAAAATAATTGTTTCACTGCGTACACTATAAACTATGCTAAAGAGAAAAAACATTATAAATACAAGAATCTGAGAGGCAACTACAACAGCTTGTGACGTACTATTGGCAACAATGCCAAGCATTTCTAACAAACAATGGTGGCTAGGGGACCCGTTTGTCGCACAATCACGTGTAGCTAATAGTATTAATGAAGGTATTTAAATACAAGGTTGCCCACCTCAAGAAATGGTTCGCCACCGGTTAGAACCACAAATAATTCAACATATATACAAGAATCTGAGAGGCAACTACAACAGCTTGTGACGTACTATTGGCAACAATGCCAAGCATGAATAGATGAGACGAAAGACTGTCTTTATGTATTTGATCCTTTATTTCATAGTTTTTGTAAAATAATGACTACAGCCAACGCATTTCGCCCGTATCTGGGCTTCTTCAGGGCTGTAAATATATACAAACATGATTTACATTATTACATAAAATGACAATGCATATTCACAAGTTAAAAAGTATTGGTTTAAACAATACTATCAACAAGGGAAAACTAAAATTAAACAAAATTCAGGGTAGGCACCCAATGACTTCTTGTGCAGTTCTTGATTTATAAACAAGTGATGTCATCGACATAGAAATACATACCCAACAATTTCTATGTACATTCAAAACAAATTCTTAATAGCTCGTTTGAAGCACAATAGTTATTGATACAGTGTGTTCAAGGGAAATGAGAGACACGAAAGAAAGATAAAAATCATCACAGAAGACTGTAACAATTTTGATAACACATAAGACTGAGCAGGTTCCATAAGTCATTTATATCAAAAAGCAGTTCGGTAAAGATAATTATATACCAAACAGTACCTCCTAGTCACACAGACTTTGAGAATAATACAACATCAGGTATTAGTTCTAAGCC
This sequence comes from Calotriton arnoldi, assembly GCA_963921515.1. Lineage (NCBI taxonomy): Eukaryota > Metazoa > Chordata > Amphibia > Caudata > Salamandridae > Calotriton > Calotriton arnoldi. The sequence goes on from CAWUFW010000278.1 coordinate 2,162,254, forward strand.
ATTCCATCCATCAAATCTAGGTAAGTGGTTGTCACTTACCATCCAAGAAGACAAACTCCTCAGTCTCATGGTTATTCCATGGTGTAATATCTTTTTAAGGACCCGGAAGTTGAGAGTAAAAAAGATGTAATCACAACTCACACCCTTCAGTGTATATAGAGTTGAAAATGGCTGATCAAAATTAGAGTATATCAAAGACTGGCAAATACCAAACATTCCAGGTATGCACAATTTACTAATACAGGGCGATGATGTCAAACCCATGTATACACTGAGGTGCAATAAGAATGTCAACCTTGGCGAATGTAAACATTTGTCATATTGTCATATTAAAAAAGAAGGCTCGGTCCAAATGTGTTAATTGCAAGTCAAAAGGACGTAAAGCAATGTCAAAGACATACCTATGGAGCAAAATGTCCCTTTGTACCGGAAAGTGTTATCGATTCCAAACGTTCGAGGGCTTCAATGAAAAAGACTGATAACGAAATAGCATAAAGAAAGGGGGAAACAATAAAGCCAAAATATTTAGTTTGAACAAGACATAACAAGCACAAAGAAGACACAAGTATACAAAATGTGAATACATAGACACAATAAACACCAAAAAAACGCTTTTCCAAACGGCGGAACTAAGAGTTACAGCTACAAACGTGTTTCTAAAAAAAGGGGGTAGTCTCTAGAAAAAAACAGAGAGGAAAAGAGGGGAGAGAGAAACTTTAATGTGAATATGGCCAAATAACCAAGAATGTGTATGAAGAGTTAATAGTTATCATTGAGCGGAGAAATTAGTCGGTATATATACCCTACCTGTGCAGCTTAGATTCTTCGCACACAAGTAGAAGTTAAAAAAGCTGTAATCAGCATCGCCGAGAACACTGTTGAAAAAAATATTTTTTTAGCGCATAAGTGTGACAAAATAACAAGACAGACCACCAAGTTACAAATAGTTGAGTTAGACTATTTATAATGTGTAGTTATTAAAATACGAGTCTGGAAAAAACTAACCCAAACACCAAGGAAAAACATAAGATCTCAAGTTCGTCCTTGTGAACAACTCAGACTTTAAAAACAAAATCATGTCACCTCCATAGCTAGTTACATAGTTACATACGGTCATGTAACTCAATATATCTAAAAAAGCACCGTAACATGCATAGCGGTGGAATTCCACTCAATATATTCCCCGCACTCCCACATCTCAACCAGTGACAGAGATATGCAAAATAAACAACCGAAGCGCAACGTAACAAAGAGGGGACTATATAAAGTAAAACGCTTTGATCAATCAAACTACCACACCCCGCACCATATCCATTAACGGAGGTAAGCAGATAGGCATTAGAGGCTTCGATCAATCAAACCACTGCGCTCCCGCACCACATCCATTAACGGAGGTAAGCGGATAGACATTAGAGGCTATAATGCTGTAAAGTATTTAAGACCGCGGAATCCAGCATCCAGTAATTAACATAAGGGATCAGATAGATAAAGTGAAGTAAGAGAGCCCAGCACGGAGTCCTGAGACTTCCGTCATTCCAATGCGCTTCGCTTACCCGTGTCCGGTTCCGGCTTTGAGAAAACGTATGTAACGATTGGGCTTACGTTTTCTCAACGCCAGAACCGGACACGGGTAAGTTAAATGCATTGGAATGACGGAAGTCTCAGGACTCCGTGCGGGGCTCTCTTACTTCACTTTATCTATCTGATCCCTTATGTAACTTACTGGATGCGGGATTCCGTGGTTTTAAATACTTTACAGGATTATAGCCTCTAATGTCTATCCGCTGACCTCTGTTAATGGATGTGGTGCGGGAGCGCGGTGGTTTGATTGATCGAAGCCTCTAATGCCTATCTGCTTCCCTTCGTTAATGGATGTGGTGCGGGGGTGTGGTAGTTTGATTGATCAAAGCTTTTTACTTTATATAGTCCCCTCTTCGTTACGTTGCGCTTCGGTTGTTTATTTTGCATATCTCTGTCACTCGTTGAGATGTGGGAGTGCGGGGAACATATGGAGTGAGGTTCCACCGCTATGCATGTTACAGTGCTTTTTTAGATATATTGAGTTACGTGACCGTATGTAACTATGTAACTAGATATGGAGGTAACATGATTTTGTTTTTAAAGTCTGAATTGTTCACAAGGGCGAACTTGAGATCTTATGTTTTTCCTTGGTGTTTGGGTTCATTTTTTCCAAACTCTTATTTTAATAACTACACATTATAAATAGTCTAACTCAACTATTTGTAACTTGGTGGTAAGGGTTGCACTCAGTTCTTCACGATTGTAGGCGACACTAGTTTAACTGGACTAATAGAGTAGTAAATGGCTTTTCGTGCTGGACTGTTCCCATGAGGCACAGGGTCAGACTGATTTGCATATGGCCATGTCTGAACTGGGGTGGTGGAGTGAGCTAAAGAATGATGATGGATTAAACCCAGATCAGTTGACTGGGGGTGAGTGTTTGATTGGCTCAAGCGTTCCGTCCATCATCCCCTTTTGTATCGCTTTGTTCGCCCTAAGTTGGCGGGGGTATGCCCAGACGTGGGTCCCTTGCTCACTTTGCCACTGGATTCAAGCAAGCCTGGCTGATGATGGCTGGAATGCCAGAAACCGGTCCTAGGATGCTTGTTTCCGGTCCAGGGAAGACATGGCTTGGCAGTTCGTGCTGGACTGTTCCCATGAGGCACAGGGTCAGACTGATTTGCATATGGCCATGTCTGAACTGGGGTGGTGGAGTGAGCTAAAGAATGATGATGGATTAAACCCAGATCAGTTGACTGGGGGTGAGTGTTTGATTGGCTCAAGCGTTCCGTCCATCATCCCCTTTGTATCGCTTTGTTCGCCCTAAGTTGGCGGGGGTATGCCCAGACGTGGGTCCCTTGCTCACTTTGCCACTGGATTCAAGCAAGCCTGGCTGATGACGGCTGGAATGCCAGAAACCGGTCCTAGGATGCTTGTTTCCGGTCCAGGGAAGACATGGCTTGGCAGTTCGTGCTGGACTGTTCCCATGAGGCACAGGGTCAGACTGATTTGCATATGGCCATGTCTGAACTGGGGTGGTGGAGTGAGCTAAAGAATGATGATGGATTAAACCCAGATCAGTTGACTGGGGGTGAGTGTTTGATTGGCTCAAGCGTTCCGTCCATCATCCCCTTTTGTATCGCTTTGACAATCCTGAAGGCAGAGTGCTTGGTTTTTATGTGAGAGGGTGCCCCTGCATGAGCAGAGCCCCTCTGCATCATTCGGAGTACCTCCTCTGATGCTGTTTGCAGTGCAGCCTGACCATATACTCTTAAGTGCATTATAACCTCGCGTTAAATGCTAACTTTGGGATGGCTGCACGGAAACGTCGTGTTTGGTGTCAAACATCTTGGAATACTACCCCCCCGCCAGTTCTGGCGGCGGGGGTAGCATTCCACCCTTCTAGAGGGAGAGACATGTGCCAACCGGCATAGCCGGTATTAACTTTACAGAGCCCTGGCATCACAAAATGGATGCTGCAGCCACAGACACGGGTCTGGCCTCCTGCTGCTGACACAAACTCCAGCAGAGGAGGCCTGGACAATAGGTTTCCTGTTGCAGGGAGGTGTAACCACCTCCCAGACAGGCTGATGTGTATTGGGGCTGGGTGGGTGCACTCTCAGAGTGCTTTGAAGTCCAGCACTGGGGGCACATTTGGTGTCCCTGTGCATACCCCAGTTCAAACCGGCTCAGGGGCTTCCAGCCCCTGCTCTGGTGCGAAACTGGACAAAGGAAATGGGTGTAACCACCCCTCTTCCCTGAACCTCCCATAGGTGGGTCCCCAGAGAATGTCCAACCCCCTACCTTAGTATAAGTATGGGACCCCAGTCCTTAGGACTTTAGATTACCCTGGACGAAACTCTGAAGCCGAATCCTGGACCTTCGACGCTCTACTTTAAGATTAGAGGACTGAAGAATCTCCCTTGGGGTCAAGGAGTGACTCCCCTGCTTGGCAGGCACCTAAGAAGCAATTGTCCGGTCTGCATCGCTGAAGCTCCCGCCGGACGCTGAAGTCTTTGCAACACCAGAGGTGAATTTCCAGACTTCCCCGAGGCTACCCTGAGTCCCCAGTGAAGCTGAGGCCCGTGGCTATCGTGGGTAACGTGGAACCGTGACCCCTGGGCACCGAGAACTTTTGCAAGTGCATCCTCTTCCTGGTCTCCCACGAGGTTGTGCTTTGGGCTCCGAGTAGCCCTCGCCTCCAGCACTGACTGCACCGAAGATCACTGGCCTCCACTCCACGAGTGTCCCGTAAGCCAGCTCCAAGTGTGTCCACTTGAGGCTCCTTCGCGGTCGCTAGTCTGTTGGCTAGTGGGCCCTCCCGAAGGCCAATCTTCTTTTGCTTGGGCTTTCCTGGTTGCTCCAGACGTGCCCTGATTTGCCCTCACTGGGTGAGTCCCCCAGACCTTGCTGGTCTGCATCACCGTCCTTTCTTCATTTCCGCGAGACTTGCCGTTGCCAAGGCTTGTTGGGTCCAATCCGGTCGCCGACACCTCAGCAAGCGACAAACGTCGTGGGATAGCTCGAATCCAGCTCCTGGTCATCGTCGACGCCTCCTGGACCTCGTGGCTGAAGAGTCAAGACGACCGTCAACCTACCTGAAGCACTCGACATCGGTGGGCATCTGCTCATCGCCTTCCTGGTCACTGGCTAGTGACCCAGACTCTGTCCCCTCTGCTTTCAGGTTCTTCAGATCTTCGATCCACCTTTGGTTCCACCCGAACACTTTCGACTTGGCCGCCAGCAGCAGTTTGCAGCAGATCGCCATTGAAAACGACAACGAAACCCGACCCCGAAAGACACCTATGCACCCGGCTCCCCTGGGTGAGGTAACTCGAGTACTCCAGTGCTCCCGTGGGTATTGACTCTAGAACAGCCTAGTTCTAAAAGGGTTTGCTCCAAGTCCTCCTCCAAGTGTCCTTTTTCTTTAAAACTCCAACCGCGACATTCCCCATAGAAGTCAACGGCGGCTCGCGGCTGTGTTCTCACACTGCACGCGTCCCCCGTGGGTCCCCTGTGTCACTACCTTGGGTGGTTCCTTGTGGTCCAAGCACTTCTACAGGCTCTAGGCCTTGTGTCTAACTCAGTCGTGGTTCTTATACCACTTTATTGGTATATGGTTTGGTACGCCCCTAGGGCCCAAACGTGTATTTGTGCTATTACTGTTGATATTCGACTTGTAAAGTATGTACTTCGAACTGTAGCCTCATAAAGAGACTAGAGGGGTGTGTTTAAGACTAAATACATATATTTTAAATATATACCTGGTGTGGTCCTCTTTCATTTGGTCACTCAAGAGATTATAGACTGGTAAAACAAGCTGCTTTACATTGCTTCAAGACTTAGCCTGAAGGCTGCTCTCAATAGCTACCACTAGGATAGCTTTCAATAAAGGTTGTCTTTAACCTATCTCCAATTTGGGGTTGTTTGGACTGGTACAGGGTGCCCACTATAATTAGTGGACAGCATATACCAGGCCAACTTCTCACACTGATTTTTTTTTTTTTTTAACACAATTTTATTAAGTTTGCAATTAGGTTCAATACATATCAACATGTCATTGTTCCTATTACAGTTGGTATGAGGCATGAAGCAGAACGATCATAATTAGGCCAGCAGAGTACCATGGGTACATGCATTCACTATATTATCAATAGTACGGCTAACTACTGTAGACCCAGTTTCATATGCAGAAACCAATCGTATACATCCGTATTAATAGAATGTTAATAGCAGTGCAATATTCCCAAATCCCGTTCCGAACCCCAACTTGTAATAACATACCCCACCCCCTCCCTCCCTTAGGCTCACACTTGTGTTCGTTAACTTGTAGCGTTCTGTACAGTGCTCCGACAGATGGTATCTACGTATGTAAGGCATTTACGATGAATGGTTGCCTGGGATGTCAATGCGTTCCTGGATGGGAGTGGTCGATTTCTGTGTTGTCAGAGGAATGTCCTACACGGCTTGGGAACAATCAGGACCCATCGGGTCTATAGCCTTTAGTGACTCCAGCATTTGGTCCCACTCCATAGATATGCCCCCTTTGTTCTTCCCGCCGGAGTGTGGCACTCTCCGCCCCTCCCCACCGGACCAGCTCCGTATGCCACATGTGTATCTGGGGAGGAAATGAAGACTTCCACCTCATGGTGATGGCACGCTTTGCCAGTAATATGGCCATATCAGCGAATCTGTATTGTGTTTTCTGGTTTTTCGGGTGGGGGTGTAATCCCAAAAGGCAGCTTTTTGCTGTATCCCATACTGATGTGCCTGTTATGTCCCGCAATATATCTCCTATTTTGGTCCAGAACTTCCCTAGTTTTAGGCAGTTCCATATCATGTGAGGTAGGTCCGCGTCCGCTATCCTGCACCTGGGGCAACCAATCTGGGCATCTGTAAATATGCAGTTAAGGCGGTGCGGTGTAAGATAGGCCCTGTGTAAAACCATATATTGGATGTACTTGAATTTAACATTGCTGGACACCTTTTGGGGAACTCTAGGGCAAAGGCCCATTCCTTATCGGTGAGATTCCGCCCGATGTCCCTTTCCCATTTCGTGCTCAGGGATCCAAGTGAAATACCCACATGAGCTCGGATGCCCCTGTAGAGCCAACGAACCAGGTGTCGTCCTCTACCCATCAAATGTACTGCATGTACTAGTCCATGCGTTGGTGGTTCTTTTCCATTAGGGGACCAGTGTTTTTTGACGTAATGTATGATAGTGGCATGAATTAGGAACAACGTCTGGGGAACTCCCTGGGTCTGGGCAAAGTTGTTATGATCTGCCAATACTCCGTCTGTGAATAGGCTGCCTATCGTTTCCACCCCCTCCCGCGTCCAGTGGAGAATACTGCGGCTAGTAATCAGACCCGTGTTAGTTGGAATACCTAGTAACGGGATATTAGCTGAGTATGGAACAGCCTTCTTAGTGTATTGCAGAGAACGTTTCCAATATGTCAAGGCAACCTTAAGCAGAGATGGGGCTGCAGGCGGTAACCTGGCACCGGGCAGCAGCAGTGTCTGTAGCGTTCCCCTGGCCAATTTTTGTGGTGTGTAGTCAATTTCATGCAAGTTACGCCCGGCCAACCAGTACGATAACCACTGCAGTTGACTGGCCATGCAATATGCTTTAAAATCGGGGGCCCCCAGTCCTCCCTCCTCAGGTTTCAACCTGAGTTTTGCCAGGCTGATCCTCCTAGGTCCCCTCCCCCATATCAAGTCTGTCAGTAGTGTGTCCAAGGTATGAAAGGTACTGTGCGGAATCAGGAGCGGTAGGTTGATAAAATAATATAAGAGTCTTGGGAGGAGGACCATCTTGGATATAGCTACTCTCCCCATTACTGAGAGGGGAAGCGATGTCCAGAATGTAACCTGGGCCTTTAGCGAGCGAATAGCTTTCATGAGGGTTCCTTCTAGCAGGTCTTGGGGCGTTCTATAAATTTGTATACCTAGGTATTTGAAGGTATTTGGTGCCACCCTCAGGGTTACAGGGCCAAAGGGAATAGGTTCCGGGTCTTCCCTATGTTCCATGTAAAATGCATGCGATTTTACTGCGTTGATTGCTAACCCTGAAATGGCCTCAAATTGTCTAAATATAGAGGGGATGGGTTCGAGATCTCCCGTTAAGTCATGAAGGTATAATATAAGATCGTCAGCATAGGCTGATACTACATGTTGAGTCCTCCCCAGTGGAATCCCCCTCCCTGCTGGTTCCGCTCGGAGTTTTAGAAGGAGGGGCTCTAGGGCCAGTACGAACAGGATTGGTGAGAGGGGGCAGCCCTGTCTAGTACCTCTCGCCACCGGATATGGGTCAGAAATATGAGATCCAGTACGAACTCGGGCAGTAGGGGCAGTGTACAATAGTTTGACCCATTGTATATATTTAGGTGGTATGCCACATTTACTCAGGGCTACGAACATATATTCCCAATGTATCGTGTCAAATGCCTGTTGCAGATCAAGGGAAATACACCCTGGTTTGCAAGAGAGCTTGGCGGCCGCCTCCATAACGCAGTGCAAACGGCGTATATTCAGGGACGTATTTTGGCCCAGAACGAAGCCGCATTGGTCTAAATGGATCAGTGTAGGGTGGTAGGGGAGGAGTCGACGGGCCAAAATTTTGCTGAGTATTTTGTACTCTGTAGATAAGAGGGAAAGGGGACGATATCCCGCCATGCCGCGTGGGTCCCTGTTCGGCTTAGGGAGGGATATGACTAGTGCTTGCATAGTTGTCAATGGGAGAGTACGTGTTTCCTGTGCTGCCTTATATAAGCTTTCAAGGTGGGGAGCTAGCTTGCCTGCATAGGTGGAATACAATTCTGCTGGCAGCCCGTCTAAACCCGGGGTCTTATTGTGCGGGAGGTCCCCTATGGCTTCCTTAATTTCAGACTTAGTGATGGGACCCTCCAGCTCCGCCTGAGCTGCCCTCGACAATCTAGGGTATGGTAAGCCGTCCAAGAACCCGTTTACCTGTTCTGGCGGCGCCGGTATGGGTGCACTGTACAGATTCTCATAGTATTCCTTAAAGGCTTTGTTTATTGCTGTTTGTGTATACACCACAGTGCCATTCGGCAGTGACACTTCTGGTATCGTTATCGGCGAGGGGGGCGCATCTCGTATAAGGCGTGCTAGCAAGGTGCCAGATTTATCCGCCTCAGCGTGAGAGCGTTGGGTATATGCCCTGCAGTCGACTAAGCGTAGATCTTCAAGGAGTTCGGCATGTCTGATCCTACCTTCTTGTAATTGGGTTTGACAGGAGTGGTCGGCACACGCGTCCCGTTCCAACTCCTGCAGGGTGGCCTCAAGTGTTGTGAGTTTTTTGTTAATTTCCTGTCGAGCCCCCACCATGGCACCTATGGACGTACCTCGCATTACCGTCTTAAATGCGCCCCACTCTATGGAGCGTGAGGAGGCCGAGTTTGTATTTTCATTAAAGTAGTTAGATATACTGGTATCCAAGTGATCTCTAAAGACCGCATCTTCTAAAAGCTGCGGCCACAGTCTCCAGGTGGGAACCGGGGTTGGTATCTTCCCCCATTGCAGTGTGATCTCTAGTGGATTGTGATCCGACAGGGTCTTTCCCAAGTAGGTGGTGTGGTAGATTTGGGAAGTGATAACGGAGGAGCAAAAGATTCTATCCAGTCTGGTGTGGAGTTGGTGTGGTGGGGAATAAAAGGAATACTCGCGTCTAGTAGGATTACGAAGGCGCCATACATCCTCCGAACAACCATCCCTCCGCCCAAGATTTCAGGAATTCTGTTTGTTTGAGGGATACAGCCCCGCGAACCGGGGGGTGGGAACGATCCAGTTGTACATCTAGTATGGCATTGTAGTCACCGCCCAGTGCCCATGGGATATCCACCGAGTCCGCTAATACGGTATTCATGTTAGTGAGGAATTTGTCTTGGTCATAGTTTGGTGCATAGATGCTCCCAAGAATTAAATGTGCTCCATCAAGTATCCCGTGTACAATGGTGTACCTGCCTTGATTATCTATACGCTGCTCTATGTGCGTGAAGGGTACTCCATGTCTCACCCAGATAAGGGTTCCTCTTGCAAAGGCGGAATAGGACGTGGTGAAAATTTGCCCTCTCCATTTCTTGCGCAGTTTAACTATTTCACTGGCAGTCAGGTGTGTTTCCTGTAATAGGGCTATGTGAGCCTTTCTCCTGTTCAATTGGGCGTGGATCCGGTGCCACTTATGTACAGTGCCCATCCCTCTACCATTCCAGGTCACTATATTGTATTTACCTTGTGTAGACATGCCTGAGTGTGGCTGTGAGTAGTATACCGTTTTGAGCCTGTGCAGCAGATAGAGTAAACATAGCAATTGGAGGTGAGCCTCCCTCCCGAAACATTCAAGTTGTCTAACCCCCCCCAATTCTAGGACAAGCACAAAAACTTTGCTAGTCCAAACATTAAACAGAACATTGCGAACATCCACACGGTTAAGTATTGCGATACTTGCAGGGGGGGTGGCTCCTACAGAGCACATTACGTCTCCTTACCCGGTCGGCGATGCTGATTACAGCTTTTTTAACTTCTACTCGTGTGCGAAGAATCTAAGCCGCACAGGTAGGGTATATATACCGACTAATTTCTCCGCTCAATGATAACTATTAACTCTTCATACACATTCTTGGTCATTTGGCCATATTCACATTAAAGTTTCTCTCTCCCCTCTTTTCCTCTCTGTTTTTTTCTAGAGACTACCCCGTTTTTTAGAAACACGTTTGTAGCTGTAACTCTTAGTTCCGCCGTTTGGAAAAGCGTTTTTTTGGTGTTTATTGTGTCTATGTATTCACATTTTGTATACTTGTGTCTTCTATGTGCTTGTTATGTCTTGTTCAAACTAAATATTTTGGCTTTATTGTTTTCCCCTTTCTTTATGCTATTTCGTTATCAGTCTTTTTCATTGAAGCCCTCGAACATTTGGAATCGGTGACACTTTCCGGTACAAAGGGACATTTTGCTGCATAGGTATGTCTTTGACATTGCTTTACATCCTTTTGACTTGCAATTAACACATTTGGACTGAGCCTTCTTTTTTAATATGACAAATGTTTACAATCGCCAAGGTTGACATTCTTATTACACCTCAGTGTATACATGGGTTTGACATCATCGCCCTGTATTAGTAAATTGTGCATACCTGGAATGTTTGGTATTTGCCAGTCTTTGATATACTCTAATTTTGATCAGCCATTTTCAACTCTCTATACACTGAAGGGTGTGAGTTGTGATTACATCTTTTTTACTCTCAACTTCCGGGTCCTTAAAAAGATATTACACCATGGAATAACCATGAGACAGACGAGTTTGTCTTCTTGGATGGTAATTGACAACCACTTACCTGGATTTGATGGATAGAATGACTTAGAACTAATATCTGGTGTTGTATTATTCTCAAAGTCTCAAAATACCTGATGTTGTATTTATTCTCAAAGTCTGTGTGACTAGGAGGTACTGTTTGGTATATAATTATCTTTACCGAACTGCTTTTTGATATAAATGACTTATGGAACCTGCTCAGTCTTATGTGTTATCAAAATTGTTAGTCTTCTGTGATGATTTTTATCTTTCTTTCTTGTCTCTCATTTCCCTTGAACACACTGTATCAATAACTATTGTGCTTCAAACGAGCTATTAGGAATTTGTTTTGAATGTACATAGAAATTGTTGGGTATGTATTTCTATGTCGATGACATCACTTGTTTATAAATCAAGAACTGCACAAGAAATCATTGGGTGCCTACCCTGAATTTTGTTTAATTTTTGTTTTCCCTTGTTGATAGTATTGTTTAAACCAATACTTTTTAACTTGTGAATATGCATTGTCATTTTATGTATTAATGTAAATCATGCTTGTATATATTTACAGCCCTGAAGAAGCCCAGATACGGGCGAAACGCGTTGGCTGTAGTCATTATTTTACAAAGACTATGAAATAAAGGATCAAATACATAAAGACAGTCTTTCGTCTCATCTATTCATGCTTGGCATTGTTGCCAATAGTACGTCACAAGCTGTTGTAGTTGCCTTTCAGATTCTTGTATATATGTTGAATTATTTTTGGTTCTAACCGGTGGCGAACCATTTCTTGAGGTGGGCAACCTTGTATTTAAATACCTTCATTAATACTATTAGCTACACGTGATTGTGCCCTAGCCACCATTGTTTGTTAGAAAAAACATTATCTTTGCAAAAATACTGTTTAATAGTGCATTTCATTAATACAAACAAAAAATATTGTTATGAATGTGCAACTGTTTTATTCAGGACTTATGTGAAAGAGGATGAGAATCCGAAATTTAATCTTTACAAACAATATGTTGCTTAGTAAAGTAACTTATACCAAAGGGAGTCACCGTTCCTGAGTGGAGATGGAGAGAAGGGAAGTAGGGGGTACTCTTGTCGTGTGCTACTCTGCTTGTGGGAGGCAGGGTGTCCTCATCTTGATGCCCTCACACACCCCGAAGGATGTCATGCTTTATCATTCGGCTTTTGCTCCTCGTCGGGCCGGCGCTGCAATGCCCTACGGGTGCCCCGAAGGGTCTCTTTTTCGGAGATCTTTTGATGAAGCCATATGGGTGCGTGGGTGTAAGTGGCAGTGAAATCCTAGAAAGTGTATTAAAAAATGGCTGGAGGGAGAGTGATTAATTTTTAATAAAGTGATCCCTCTCCGGCGGAGACAGCGAGAGGCACACAGGTGACACAGCCCAGATGCACCGAGAGAACCCTCTCAAGTGACTCTCACTGATCTCATGGGATCTTACCCTACCTACTAAGGGAATCTCTACTCCTTTCATTTATCCGGGGGCACCGAAATTTTCGGGCCACTGTAGATATAACTTTCTTATTCAGTCCTGACGAAGCGCCCTGGGTCTCCCCCTGAGACCACTGAAGCCGAAACATGTTGACCATAACTTATGCCCACTAGGGACATATAATCACCCAGCTACCAAGGGACATAATACCCCTTAAAGCAGCTCCATACACTTTGTTTTAATAATGACAGAGGGATCACTTTATTAAAAATTAATCACTATCCCTCCAGCCATTTTTTAATACACTTTGTAGGACTTCACTGCCACTTACACCCACGCACCCATACAGCTTCATCAAAAGATCTTCGAAAAAGAGACCCTTCGGGGGACCCGTAGGGCATTGCAGCGCCGGCCCGACGAGGAGCAAAAGCCCAATGATGAAGCATGACATCCTTCGGGGTGTGTGAGGGCATCAAGATGAGGACACCCTGCCTCCCACAAGCAGAGTAGCACACGACAAGAGTACCTCCTACTTCCCTTCTCTCCATCTCCACTCAGGCACGGTGACTCCCTTTGGTATAAGTTTAATTTCGGGAGCACGGGTCACCGGAACATTTAGAATAGCTCCTAGAGTCCCCCTCTTTTGATAAATAGGCTTAGTAAAGTAATACATTTGATTAAAACCAGAACATTCTGCAGCTATGACTAACATTTCTAAGCATGTCACATTAAGGTCAGACTGCTAAATTATACATAGCTGCCATGGTTTCAGATTGCCATGTGTGGGATTTTCATGATTTCAGTGTAATTATGAGTGACATTTCAAAGACTATGAGTGACACTCTCTCGCGAGCAAAATCAAGCAGTAAAGACGAGGGAAACATGTGTACATTAAAAATTACACCGGAGAGTGAGGCCGAGGCACGCTTAGGTAACAGCCAGGCTGTATTTTATTATGTCAAGACTAGTTTAGCAGCCTCAACCCTAATAAAAACCATTACCCCGATCTGAGCAGTCCGCCCAAGGTGGCGAGTAGATGTGGCAGGACTGATTATATTGTGCAGGGTTCAGCAATATTAGGTTGACTTCATGTTAACATAAGCTTGCTAATTAGTATTTCTATAGCCAATACACATATCTATGACTGCCTATTGCAGTTTGCACATATAAAATACGGGTCAATGCTTCGAATGTTATGTTAATCATTGCACATTTTTAACTGTTAACCTAAATAATTGGCATTTTAATTAGCCGTCTTTATCGCAAGTTTAGCTAAAAAATAAATTGACACAACTTTAAAGTCTCTAAACAGGGCCGGCTGTACAGTGGTGCAACCGGTGTCACCACTCCGGGCGCTGAGCTCGGGGGAAGGGGTTGCGGTTTGCAACAACTTACGTTTTTAACAGAACTGCTGCAGAGTTCCTTGTGTGTCTAGCAATTATCAGACTACAATAAAAATGTCAAGATAACTGTGGTGATATATGTACTTGCTGGAGGGAGATTGAGTTTTGACTCATCATAAAGTAGTGCAAAGGGTTAATATACCTGCAGCAAAGAACGTGTACTATGCAGATCACAGAATTTTATTTTATGTACATAGCTCAGTGGGTCCTGCTTTTGTCACAGAGACTCTTTTGAAACTTGCAGTTCATAAATTACAATCCTAATATAGCACAGTGACCTATGAACTAACCTCAAAGAGCTGAATGCAAAGTGCAAGGCTTAGGTTAGAATGTTATGGGCCAGATTACGAGTTTTGGTAATGTGGGGGCGGACGGTACTCCACCACAGCGCCCCCTCATCACCGAGACTCGCCGCCCGCTCACCAGATTACAAATTATTTGTAGTCTGGCAGGCGAGTGGCATGGCCATTCTTTGAGAGGCCACGGCACCGCAATGGGAACACCGGACAAGGTTCCTGCACGGCATGGACTCAAAAATCCATGCCATGCAGGAACATTTGTGCATGCACACAGGGGGGCACATGTTAAGCCCCCCCTGTGTGCATGCACAAAGGGTACCTGCCCAGCCCCTCAGCAGGTGCCAGAACACACCAGCCGCAGGCAGACTGTCACAGAGCTACAGGCTCTGCTGACAGTGACGCTCTGGCTCAGCGCTGAAAGTGAAGTAGTTGCATTGGGCCTGGGCGACAGGCACAAACATTACTGAGAGCAAAGATTAAAATTAGGGATCCATCACAAGGGCCTCAGACTCCAGATCCTGCCCCTCCTATCACCATATTGTGTTAACACTGACAAACAGGGTGGCAAGTGGCTGAAACAACTGTCTACTTACTGTGATCATTTTCAGCCAGGCAACGTGACTGGCGCATTGGCAACTCACACTGCAACAAGGCAGATGGCTCAGGCCGGGAGCAAGCCACCCCCCAGCAATCTGCCTTAGACTTCGGTCCAGGCTGCCGGCTGTCCTCACTGAGTCCTGGCAGCTGGCGCTGTAAACCGACAGTGACGGTCAGTCATGACTCTCCGTGACCGACCTGTCCACTGCACTAACTCCCTCGGCCGGCTCAAAAATTATAACTGAATGCTGTGCCGGCCTTGATTATAATAGCCCACAACAGAGTGTGGGCGCCCTTGATTATAATGGCCCACTTCAGCGTGCTGCGGCCTGGCCAGTCACGTGCGAGCAACAGCGCTGCGCCATGATTTCAGCAGCCTTCCTCAAGAATAAACTCCCTGCTCTGGCAGCCATCAGGACATGACGTACCCCGCGACGCCCTTGATAGTAGCTATTGGCCACCAACTGTGATGTCAGGCAGGCTCACTCAGAGCCGTGCAGCACCGCGGATGATACATTGTATTAGAGAGCTGCGACTGCCAGGCCTTAGCTCAGCTGGGAGCATGGCCACAAGCCTACGGTAGCAGCGCGTCGGCAGACTATAGGCAGGGCCTGCAGCCAGCTGCCACACACAAGTTTTTAGCCTTCATTGAGTGTGCACCTGTGACTGCCACTATGCATAATGCGTGATAATGCGGAGCACCACACTGAAATGCGTTAGTCTAACGCCTGATGTATGGTACTTGGCAGGACTGATTTTATTGTACACAGTTCAGCAATATGGGAAGAGGTGTGGCGCCGCGGCCAGGGCGACTGACGCTGGACGCTGGGGATCACGGTTCGATCCCTGGCTCCGGCGGCAGGGGTCTGCCCAGCACCATGCGACTCTGGGCAATAGCTCGCTTAATCTTCCCAACGGCCCCCAGCACCGAGAGACCCCTTCGGGGGTGATTCGTGCGCTATACAAATACTGGACTTACTTACTTACTGACTTACTTAATATTAGGTTGACTTCATGTTAAAGGAAGCTTGCTTCTTAGTATTTTTATGGCCCATACACATATCTATGACTGCCTATTGCAGTTTGCACACATAAAATGCGGGTCAATGCTTTGAAATTTACGTTAATCATTGCAACTGTTAACCTAAATAATTTGCATTTAAATTAGCCGTCCTTATCGCAAGTTTAGTTAAAAAATTAATCTACACGAGTTTGAAGTCTCTAAACAGGGCCGGCTGTAGGATGGTGCAACCGGTGTCACCTCTCCGGGCGCTGAGCTCAGGGGGAGGGTTTGCATTTTGCAACCACCTACATTTTTAACAGAACTGCTGTAGAGTTCCTTGTGTGTCTAGCAATTATCAGACAACAATAAAAATGTCAAGATAACTGTGGTGATAAATGTATTTGCTGGAGGGAGGTTTAGTTTTGACTCATCATAAAATAGTGCAAAGGGTTAATATACCTGCAGCAAAGAACGTGTACTATGCAGATCAGAGTATTTTATTTTTATGTACAGAGATCAGTGCGTTCTGCTTTTGTCACAGACACTCTTTTGAAACTTGCAGTTCATAAATTACAATCCTAAAATAGCACAGTGACCTATGAACTAACTTCAAGGAGCTGAATGCAAACTGTAAGGTTTAGGTTAGAATGTTATGGGCCAGATTACGAGTTTCGGCGGTGTGGGGACGGACGGTACTCCACTGCCATGCCCCCGCACCACCGAGACTCGCCGCCGCCCGCTCACCAGATTACAAACTATTTGTAGCCTGGCAGGTGGGCGGTGTGGCATTCCCATGGCGGTGCCTCTTTGAAAGGCCACGGTGCCTGTGAAAAAGGAACGGGAACACCTCACAAGGTTCCTGCATGGCATGGACTCAAAAGTCCATGCCATGCAGGAACTTTTGTGCATGCACACAGGGGGGCACATGTTATGCCCCCCTGTGTGCATGCACAAAGGGCGGAGGCTTAGGGGGCCTTTTCCTCTCCTCCAAGGTTTACATGGAGGAGGAACCGCCATGTAAACCCTGGAGGAGAGGAAACTCATAATATGCTTGGCGGGACCACGGCGGTCCCCCCAAGCATATTGCGGCCTCTGACTGCCACGCCACCTGTAGGGAATGGCGGTTCCCTGGCGGCGTTGGCGGTCCCAGGGGGGGCTGGCTTCCCAGCTCATAATAGGGTGGCTGGACCGCCGCGCCACCATGAGTCTGGTGGTCCTTGGACCACCAGACTGGTAATCGAGCCCTATAGATTTCCCCCAGTCTTTCATTACCCGTATGTTGCTAAAAAAAAAGGGGTTGTTTGAGTAGAAACATATTCTTATTAGTAAAGCCAGTACCAACCACTGTGTTACATTTAAATCTGTGACTATAGTTTCTCCAAACCAAGCACTCTTAAAATATACTGCATACCCCTATGGATGATATCTGATCCTACACCTTGTCTTATGTAAAATTTCCTATACACTGATTTTAAAACATATGATTCATTGTCTCTCTATAATGTGGGTGATGTAAGGTTCTCTGTCATCCTACACTGGTATGAGTAGTGCTATAAAACAAATGAATACATGTGAGAGAGGGGCTATGGAGAGATGAGGGGAACTGTTGGAGGGTGTTAGTGAGGGAATTGGGGGGCACCAGCAAAGATTGTCGCACTGGGCGCCAGTGCCACGAGCGCTAAAGCCGGCCCGTCTCTAAATAATTGCAAATGTCTACTGAGATTGTTCAAAAACAACATAATTGCTAAATAGATAGCATCTGATTCACTAAAGAATGTGGCGCCTCTTTATTAAGTGGTACCTCGAAAAAGATAGTTTAGAGCCTAATTCAGAAATATGCACAAGTTCAAATGACGATTTTGTAACTTTGTGACTAATATGTCTGCCTTGGATGATTGGAGGACAGATTAACAGGACAATCAAGGTGGCTCATTTTCATATGTAAACTGAGAGTGGTCACGGAGTGACCCACAGGACCATTTTCTGATTCATACAAATGAAAAATACACATTTGCTCTAATATTCACACTCCATGAGTTTTTGCCTTTTCAAGCAGCCATATAACAGCAACTTTACTGGGCATTTGACTCCAGTTTTTTACAAGGGATCTACCCACAAACCATACATGATATGAATGACACTGACAAAGAATTAATACAAGCATTAAAAAAATCCATCTGTTTTTATTAATATATTAACACAATCCCTGTATCTGACTACCAGCATATGGGATAAGTCAAACGTCCTTGTTTTGTCCTGTGCTAATTTTCAACAGGGACTAATGAATACATTTGTGAGATTAATGGCAGATTAATGCGTATGTTTTGGTAATCTCGCAATTTGTGCCTCTGCTACCATAAGTATCATCTGCATGTACACATTAAAATGAGAAAGCCAGCATCTTATAGGATGAAATTGAATACGTTGGAATGGGCAGGGTACCGGTAAACATCATGGTCATTATTATTGTTCTCATGGACAGCTTGCCCATTCGCTGCATACTCATGGACTTCTTCCCATAAATTGATTGCCTCATGTAAGCTTGTCCATGAGCAAGTAGCCTGTGGTCAATGTTTTTATGTTTTATAAACGTGCTTACCTATCATGTAGAAGATATACCTGGATTTAACTAAAATGCATATTTGCTTACATGTGCAAATTTGCAGTGGGCAGTTATAGTATGTTACTTATGGCCAGGCTACCATTAGCAACATGCGCAACAACATCTTATGAGAAGCCGCTTATCTAATGATATCTTGTTCATTTGCGTACTTGATTTTTTCTCATGATTCACAAACATTTTCATGCATATCTTGTAAACGAGGACTGTAGATGTTTGTGTTTTAGGTAAAGTGCATATTTTGCACGCAGGAACAGATTTGTATATGGCACATCTAGCACTATGTCTTTATGATTTAACCATAAATCCACCACTTTTGGTATCATCGCATTTCCATTTTCTTGTAATGAATATGCATCAAGCAAAATTGCAATACAAGCACAGGCAAAGCCAATAGGTCGTTCTTATTGGCTTCACCAGTGTTTTCACCCATACTGTGCAGCATCAACAACCAATAAAGAAATACGGCAAGATGACCGAAACGTGTGCATGAGTGCATAAGCATCAGGAGGATGCTGTTGAACAACATTGATGTCATATGGATGCACATGCATCATCTCACATAAATGTGCCTAAGCAATGTGGTTGGCATCCTATTTAGTTATTTTCCTATTTACTGATCCAAATTGGAAGACATCATTTCAAGCAATAAATTAAAAAGACGATTTCTTTGTGCAAATGCTGCTGAGCCCTCCAAAAAAATGTAAATATTTTTTATTGAAGGGCTGCAATAGGTGGAGGAGCAAAAGAGAAGCAGACGGGGAAGCATCGAAGAGTGGATGTGGGGAGCAACAGATCGAGCTTTAGGCTGGGATAAATAAAAAAATACGAGGTGGGGGAAGGAATGGATGGGGTGCTTGGGGAGGGAGAAACATGCATAGCCTGCGGTGGGTATTATACAGGCAAAGCAGCACACTAGGGAGAGAGGCAGGGGGGAGGAGGGAGCAACATTGAGCATACGGCGCAAAATTTGAGACGGAAAGTAGCACAGCAAAGAGGGCAAGAAGACACATGCACGCTCATGCAATGCTTAAAGAATAAAAAAACAGTTGTTTCCTAATGTGAGCAGTGGAAGGATATAAGTTATCAAAATCTTCCAAATGAATGGATGGCAAAGAAGCTATTCACCAGGGCAGGGATAAGCACCAGAAGAGGAAGAAAAGCTGTACAGCTAAATGGTGGCTGGCTGTAGGTGAGACCTAAAAAGAAACTTCTTCAAAACCCTTTAAATATGGTCTGAGATTTTCCAATGCCTGTGTTAATGTCTAGACAGATGTATGGTTCAATTTACACATAACCTATAGAGGAAGTTCTTCCAAAAATCACAATCCACTGTGAACTAATAAGTTATGGTAATAAATCTAAAATGCATTGGAATTCATGTTCATCAAAAGTTATCAGCTTGGATGCTGATTTCTCGGGATTAAGGTACTACACAGGTCTTTTAGTTCACGTCTTGGATTTCTCTGTGCTGGTGACAGCACACTAGGGAAGATGTGGCCTGCTAGCACAGACTATTATTTGAATTGGCACTGAAGCATTATGCTGTGTGAATATTTAACTCCTTACAAACTGGCACTGCTACACTCCTCTGAAGAGCTGTTAGCAGCGAATGCATTTTATTGCACTGAAGAAAAGTGAGGAAATGAATTATCACCTACAGAACTGACATGTTCACAAAGAGTTGCACTGAAGCAATATAAGGGTGTGCATTAAAAGGCTATTAAAGTAGCGATATGCGCTTCAGAGATTTTGATGCTACTGTGTTGGAATCCATTCCTAATTATACGTTTTAGATAAAATAATAGACCTAAACTAAGGGCCCCCATGTGCAAAGTGTTTTATCAGTTCTGACCACGAGAAAACTTTTCGTTTTGGAATGTGCTAAAACCAATTAACGATTCGGAAAAGATTTTCCTGTTCGTTAAATGAGCTGAGAAAATAAAAAGAAATCGGTATTTGGAAGGGGTGTATTTAGGGTGTCTCTTCCAAGTGCCGATTATTTATAATATTAATTAATGTATTGCGACCGAATTCCGGTGGCAAAACTTTAATATCTTACCACCAAGTCAAAGGAGATGGTAAGCTATTCACAGATGAGTTGGGGTCCCCAAGAAACCCCTTGAACCCTTCCACTTTGTGAATGTTGACTAAAAGGTTTTTTAGGAGTAGGCCGTGGTCCATGTGCTCCCAAAAAGTATTTTTTAAACGCACCAATTTTCTTTAATGGAAAACAGGCTGCTTTAAAAAAAGATTGCTTCGTGCTAACCCAAGCAGGGCACCATCCCTGTGATAATGGTCAACATAGTGGGGGGGTCACAATTTGCAAACTACCTCATAGATACTAATGAGGTAGATCGAATTGTGACCCACTATGATGTGGTATTTTGAGAACCGGCCTATTAATACATAGGTCGGTTCACAAAATACCAATGCATTCAGTAGAAGTCAGTGCGCAAAGTACGGCCCCTTTTTACCAAATCCATTTTAGTACATTCCACATAAGAAATCACACATTGTGGAGTGTTATTAATCGAATTTATGATTTCTTAATTTGATTCTTTGTACAGGAGGCCCCCAGTTCCTTGATGTTAAGTGCGTTCATTAAGTTAGCCACAGAATAGCTGCAATAATGTTGAATGTTGCCTGGCAGTGTAACTGAAGGCAGCCCAACATGCACTGACACATGAAGGAATGGACACAAAAGTGCCTTCTCAGAGTTCATTCACATAACTTTCATTAACGTGTGTTTGAGCAGATCATTACTTTTGTTTCTGTTAAGAATTAGATTTCTGGTTGGCAGCCGTCCAAGCAGGAACCACATTCCTAGTCAGGGTAAGTCAGATACACACTGTAAATTAAACTCTGCTCACCCTCTGGAAGCTTGGCACAGAGCAGGCAGGCTTAATTTAAGAGACAATGTGTAAAGTATTTGTACAACACTACAAACAGTAACGTAGTGAAAACACCACAAAAAAGACTCCACACCACTTTAGAAAAACAGATTATGATTTTATAAATAAAACAAGACCAAAACAACAAAACTCCAATAAGTAGAAGTTGAGATATGAATTTTTAAAGGTTAAAAATAAAAATAGAACTTAGAAAAAATAAGCACATATAGGGGGTAATCTGGTCACACTGGACCTCTGCAAAGAATTCAGCCCGACCGTGATAAAGCACAGGCCTGGGACAGGAGCTAAGCAAGGCCCGCTGAACATCCTGGTCGCAACAGCGAGATGCGGGGAGCAGCCGAGTGATGCAAGGGTGTCGATCCCGCAGTCGAGGTAATGCGTCAATTTTTTTTCCAGGCAAAAATGGCGAAATGCCGGTGATCCAGCGCTTACAATAAAAATCATTTCTCCTATTATGCTTTTGGTCATCCAGGTGCAATTATTTCTCTAACACACACACTATATCCATATGACGGTGGGACCCATAACACCGCATATACATTCACTTACTCATTTGTTCCCTGGATTTCCTCCGTCATGAAACCTAGGAGAAAAACGATTCGCTGGAAGGAGACGGGATACCTCTTTTATAATGACACAATAATTCTCATTTGCTTTTAAGGTATTCCGTTCATTGGTCGATGGACCAACTAGTAGGAATCAGTTGATGGTGATTAAGACCAGCTCAATCACAATGAACTCTTTACCATTTCATTATTAGTCATTATACTAAAGAAAAATCACTGAGTCATTTGTTTAAAGAATAATAAAGTTTATATAAAGTTTTGAATGCAGGAAATTTGAGATTAATCTTATTATTCAGATCATTTCATTTATCATCAATATAAGAATAGTTGAAATTGCATGGCACTTTTATTAGACGGAAAATGAGGTTATCATACTAAGAACTCTATAGATCAACCTATCTATCTCTCTGGGAAATCCTAATAATTCTAATAAAAATCTATCAAATAAGAGTTCTCCTAAAGCAGCATCTTATACTCAACTGGAAAAGGAAAATAACAGCAGCAGCATCAGCTCGTCAGCATCAGCAACAGCAAACTCTCCCATCTACAGCATCTAACTTCTTCAGCATCTCCCGCAGCATCCCGCAGCATTCTAACCCCTCCCACCAAGAGTAGGTCTTCTTATACCCTAATTCTAGCTTACAGCATAAAATGTTTCTTCTTACATGGCGCGATTCATTCTCATTGGTCAAAAACTCAGATCCCCATACATTTTAATCAAACTTCCTGGTCTTAACCAGTTCCGTGTGGAATGTCCATGCAAGCATCGTTTCCCACAGTTCATGCACTTGCTCATCCGTTTCGATCAGTCCAAATTGTATCTTTTTCTGCTACAATTTGTATAACACAGTTCCTTCTATTGATTCAACCAGGCTTCTCACGCTTCTTGCTGATCATCTTGGCACACATCTGCTCAGAAGGATCACAGCAGCCTTGACCATACTTTCATCTTAGCCTCTCGGCATCAGCACGTGATCATCCCTTTTCCACAGCCTCTCTCCTCTATCACATGGTCGCATCCGCTCATGCGCACTCTAGTAACTCGCAGCCATTTTATATTGCTGCTCGGCAGGCCTAAGCGCACTATTTTTAAAGAAAACAAAATGTTATTAAAACAAAGAAATATAAACCCTTTCGTTTCCCTCCCGTCTTTCTACGTACCCCAATTAGGTATTACCTAGCAGAAGCAACATATAAAGCTGTCCCTTACTTACCATCACTTTATTTTGCAACCACACGTTTTATTCAAAAGCACAAATCATGCATTTTATTATTATTTTAGTACGCAAAATATTATGTTATGTTAGAAACGTAAACAATTATTAGTCCATTACTTTGCACACTGAATTGCGTGTTACCATTAACCCTTTACATACATTGTTGGTTATTTACTTGAACGAACATGTTTATTAATATTGTACGAAAATATTAGGAGGTTAAAATTTTTATATTTACCCTGCTCCATCACCGGTTCCAAAGATGATGCTCCGGTTCTGAGATGCGATGGTTCTGAAGACAATGTGCCGGGTTTCTCCTCACAGTTGAGGAGATGCTTCGATCGTCTCTCCTGCAGTGGCGGCACTGCGGTGGTTCCGATGTGTCGGTTCCAATGACGATGAGCTGGTTCCAAGTGCAATGCCTTCGTTCTGTTCCTGCAACATTGGCAAGACATCGATTCTTCCTTACACAGCAGAAGCTGCGTCAGTTCCAATGGAGCAAGCACCTGGATCCACTTCCAATGAACTACGCGCAGGAGCAGGGGGTAAGACTAGACTTTGATATCCCTGAGTCTTAGAACAGGAGGCAAGCCAGCATGCCCTTAGAGATCTGGGTTTAAGTAAAAGTCAATTTCTTCCTCAGCTGGGGAGAGGGTAGCAGGCAACAGGGCAGCACAGCAGAAAAACAGTTCTTCCAGATCAGCAGTCCAGCAAAGTGGTAGTCCTTGTTACAGCACAGTAGTCCTTTCTCCTGGCAGAGTTTCTTCACTGGTCCAGTAGTGTCTGATTTGGTGGGGTCAGAGACCCAGAATTTATACCCAATTGTGCCTTTGAGGTGGAGGTGACTTCAAAGAGGGGGTTTGAAGTGCACAAAAGTCCTCCCTCCCAGCTCCGACACCAGATTCACTACAAGGGGGGTATGCAGCGCTTTGTGTGGGGACAGGACACTGCCTATTCAGGTGTAAGTAAGTATACAAAGGTGATGGATAGAACGCTTGAATTAATCTCAGCCACTGGTAATTACTTAGGCCGCATCCCAATCCATCGTTATTTTGCTCATCATGCCACCTCAGTTTGCACCCAGCTGTATGCTAATCAGTCTCGACCCTGCTCCAATAGGAAATGTCCAGCCCCAATTGCCAAGCCAAGTACTACCTGAACTGTGCACTCTGTGTCACTGGAACCAAGCTGTACCCGGCTGATGAGCCCATAACTAGGGCGAAACTGGTCCTGGGTTGCTTGTGTTTTGGCTCAGGGAGTACCTGGCTTGGCATTGGGCTGGACTGTTCCTATTGGAGCAGGGTGAGGACTGATTTCCATATAACTGGGGCCAAACTGAGGTGGCATGGTGTGCAAAAGAATAATGGATTGGGGTAAGGCCCGAGTGATTACCAGTGGATGAGATTAATTCAAGCATTCCATCCATCACTATTTTGTATACTTATTGTGTTGCCATAAGTGAGGTGGGTATGCCCAGATGTGGGTCCCTTGCACTCTGTGTCACTGGAACCAAGCTGTACCCGACTGATGAGCCCATAACTAGGGCGAAACCGGACCTGGGTTGCCGGTTCAGGTAGGACCTGGCTTGGCAATTGGGGCTGGACTTTTCTTATTGGAGTCGGGTTGAGACTGATTTGCATATAGCTGGGTCCAAACTGAGGTGCCATGTTGAGCAAATTAACGATGGATTGGTATGCAGCCCGAGTGATTACCAGTGACTGAGATTAATTCAAGCATTTCATCCATCACTGTTTTGCATATTTATTGTGTTGCCCTAAGTGGGACAGGTATGCCCATACTTGGGTCCCTTGCACACTGTGTCACTGGAACTAAGCTGTACCCAGCTGAAGAGCCTATAACTAGGACGAAACCAGTCCTGGGTTGTTTACATTCCAGTTCAGGGAGTACCTGACTTGGCAGTTCGGGCTAGACTGTATAACTGGGTCCAAACCGAGGTGGCATGATGTGCAAAATAATGATGGATTGGGGTATGGCCTGAGTGATTACCAGTGACTGAGATTAATTCAAGTATTCCATCCATCACTGTTTTGTATACATAGCGTGTCGTCCTATGTGGGACGGGTATGCCCAGGCATGAGTCCCTGGAACCAAGCTATGTCCAGCTGATGAGCCCATAACAAGAGTGAAACTGTTCCCGGATTGCTTGTGTTTCTGTTCAGGGACAACCTGGCTTGGAAGTTCAGGCTGACCTGTTCCCATTGGAGCAGGGTCAAGACTGATTTGCATATAGTTGGGTCCAAACTGAGGTAGAATGGTGTGCAAAATAACGATGGATTGGGATGCGCCCTGAGTGATTACCAGTGGCTGAGATTAATTCAAGCATTCTATCCATCACTGTTTGGTATACTTATTCAGGTGCTTGTGTCAGCTCCTCCCTCTCATCCTGCCCAGGATGACCCATCAGTATGTGGATGGTCATTCAGTTACACCTAACCTTCCTTTGTGTTTGGCTCCTTAGAGGGAATGCACAAAGTCCAGCCGTCACCCACCCCAGACACTTGTTGGTGACAGGCTCCAGGCACACAGAGCTAAGAGCAGAGAAATGCCATCTTTCTAAAAGTACAAGAAGAAGTGGGAGACCCAATACACCCTTCGAGGCTTGGGTAATCAATGTATTAGCAGGTAAATATGCCTACAAGGGATTTTCTTACTTACACAATTTAACATTCAATATGCAAACAATGGTCGCAAGCTCTGTCTAGTAGCTCACATTAAATTATTTAAAAATGTTATTAACTCATTTCAGTTAGAGCAAATCTGCTACAAATTGTCTAACACAGGTGTAAATGTTTCAAATGGTACAAAAAACTGATACATATGTCAATATAAAACAACACATAGCAACTGAGCATTACAAATGCTTTGTTGTTACAAACACCTCATTGTCACTAATGTGGACACCTATTTCAAACAATATATATAACAAGAAAATGTAACTGATCAAACAAATCCTTAGGAAAAAAGTGACATTTCCAAAATAGTAATGGGGGAGAGGTTGTAGCCTTACGGCTAGAGCAGTTGACCTCGGACCTGGGGAACACGGTTCGAGTCTCGGCAACGACGCTCAACATCCTGTGATTCTGGGCAAATCACTTAATCTCCCGTGCCTAACAAAAATGAATGTGTTCATCTGTAACGAAACTGGTGCTCATGTAAAGCGCTCTGATACCCAACGTCTCGGGTCTAGTTCGCGCTATATAAAACTAAAAAAAAAAAAAAGATAAATTCAACTTTGCCAGCAAAGAATTTATAATTACCATTCTAAATATATAAAGCATGACAGAACTCCTCCTTCCCACCAGGAATTACAGTTTATAAGTGTAATAAGGAATTCCCAAT
Source organism: Calotriton arnoldi (assembly GCA_963921515.1). Taxonomy (NCBI): domain Eukaryota; kingdom Metazoa; phylum Chordata; class Amphibia; order Caudata; family Salamandridae; genus Calotriton; species Calotriton arnoldi. The sequence continues at coordinate 2,188,521 of CAWUFW010000278.1, forward strand.
GTTAACCTATGAAAGGGGTAGACCTAAGAGCAGTGAAAAACAAATGTGGGTGCTTTTCACTACCAGGACATGTAAAATGTAAAAGTACATGTCCTACTTTTTAATTCCAAAGCGCCCTGCCCTGTGGGCTACCTTGGGCCTACCTTAGGGGTGACTTATATGTAATAAAAGGGGAATTTAAGGCTTGGCAAGGGGTTTTAAATGCCAAGTCAACATGACAGTAAAAGTGCACCCCCAGGCTCTGCAGTGGCAGGCGTGAGACATGTTTAAGGTGCTGTTGGTGTGGGTGGCACAATCGATGCTGCAGGCCCACTAGTAGCATTTAATTTACAGGCACTGGGCACATGCAGTGCACTCTACTTGGGACTTATAGATAAATTGAATATGCCAAATTTGGATAGGTCAATCATAACATGTTTTAGGGTAGAATTCACTTTAGGACTGGTTGGCCTTGGTAAAGTGCTCAGATTCCTAAGGCCAACAAAAAGAATTTAGCAAAAAGGTGAGGCAATCAGGCAAAATGCTTAGAGGAAGACCACCCTAAGGATCACAGGTCTAACAACAATATTTATTGAAGAGCACATGATATTAAACAAATGGCCCTATGCCAAATATTAAAAGCAAAAATATCGATCTGCTCCAATATAGACTACCAATATCGTCAAAGTAAGTATGCATACAGGTGAGTAGAATTACCTTATTTTGATATTGTGCAAGTTGATATTTTGCAGTCAAGACAACATACTTTTGAATTAAGCGGTATCTCGCACAAAGCTATAGCAGGGCCTAATTCTGAAAAATGCACAAGGTTCATAGACAATTTTGATATTATGTGACAGACACCTGCCTTGCACATATGCAAAATGCAAGTGAATGCAAGAAGGTTGGAGGACTAAGTAATGAGACAATGAAGTTGGCTCATTCTGAGGTCGGTGAATATTGTGGTTCCTTCATGTGTTGAGTAAACTGACTTATTGCAAAAGGTATTAATTATATGTGATGTACTTTCAAACATGCTGAAGAGCATATTTTGAAGTAGGCCTTTTTAAACTATGCATATGTGCTGTATGAGTACTCGTACGTTTCGTGGGAACATCAATATTAATCATTTATATGAATCAATACCTACTTCCCACTGCAGTGCACGCAGGCCTAGCAGCTATATCCTGTTCTAATGTAATCAAAAGTCTTAGGTAGATATAAAGTATGCAGCGGGGCTTGTTTGCGAGACATAATCAGCTAATTTATTTGCTCATTGCTTGTTTGTGGCAACACAAAAATCTCCCTCAAGCATTTTAATTATTTAATTGTGTTTTCAACAGAGACATTTTGGTCCTCAGGGGATAGGGCACAGGCCACATCAGCAGGTTTTAAACCCAGATTCAGGTCCTATAGAATGTGAATGACGCAGTTGCCCCAGTGAAGGACTTTTGGTCAGGTGCAAAGTACTTAATAACCAAAGAGAGTCACTCTTGTCCTAAGCGAAATGTGTTCTATTATCACTCCCTCATGTGAGAAAAGAAAAAAGATTTCTTTAAATATATGGCCTTGGAGCCATATATTTTATTAATCTCTTTCTCTTCTTTTTATTCCCTCTTAGATAACAAAGGAACCGACCGATTAGATGCTGTATATGTATAGAGTTATATATTTTTTCACTTATCTGATAACACTGTGATTTACATGACTGAAGGAGTTGTAACAGGGAGTAACCTCCATAGATCCTGATGATTACCCTTAGTAGGGTTTGAAATTAGTTGATCAGAGAAACCCAGGGACATGACCCCGTAAGTTTCTCACTGTCCCCTTATTTTAATCATATCGACTAGAGGTGCTATTAAATGATACTTTCCAACTAGCCAGATATTTTTTAACTTTTTTTGTAAAAAACCCACTCATATATACTTTTCTCATCTGGATAGGTTTCAGTACTACCAGTGCTCCCACGTGGCACGCCCCTTTCCGCAACTGGGTTGGGAAGAACCCTATGATGAAGCATGCCACCAAGGGGCAACCGTGGTGGGTGAGGGTTATTTAAAGAAATATATTTCTTTTCTCACATGAGGATGTGATAATAGAACACATTTCACTTAGGACACGAGTGGTTCACTTTGGTTATAAAGTACGATTTTGGAGGGCGAGTCCTCATACCTTTTTCCTCTACCTCCCCCCCTTTGATGTTTATCTGATTCAGGCAGCGTGCAGCTGTGGGAGTTTAGTTCAGAAACACACTTGCTACACAGGATTATAGGGTGGGAGAATGGCAGAAATCACTGGCCTCACTTTTCCAGCCACGGAAGCTGAAAGAATTCTGGCCACTAGTTCATTTTTTGAGGGTACAGGAAACATTTTGAACCAGGTACGGATAATAAAGAGTGGGATGAACTCAGCACACTAAGAAAAACCCAAGCTAAAACCACGGGATCATACTGACCGAGTATTTAAGCACCAATGCAACCCCACAAGGTCTGATAGTCAGAAACAAACTCTTCTTATTCCAACATGACAAAGCCTTAAAAAAAGACTGGTCACTTATATCCTGGCACTGCACAAGGTACTGGTAGATTCTTATTATAAAAACTACCAGAAGCCTTTCCCAAGACCAAAAAACTGAGATTCAGACTATAGAGGTTCGCCTTAAGACCTACCAATCTATGAGTACACTCAAGAAAAATCTTGAGGAACTCAACAAAATACTCAATGATTTTGAAACACCATTAAAACAGAGCAAATTTCAGAAACTTAAGAAAGACACCAGCAAATTCAGCCACGAACAGGTGTACCCATATATCAGAGAGGGTTATGTCCCCTCAGAAAGAAACCTCAGATATAGCAAAGTTAGTGATCAATCAGATACGGGCTCAGACTGCTCAAGCTCTAGCACAGGAACCAGAGGCTCCCACAGAGGAAGGCAAAACTTTAAGAGGGTATATGGTTATGGACAACGCGGTAACTGGGGAACATACCAGGGTCCTCTGATCTACCCGGGACCATTCTACTATGGCCCACCGCCAGCACATACGCAGACACAACAACCCCCCCCTTGCCATCCCTGGGACCCATAGCCAGGGCCTTCCAGGAACTACCCCCAGAGTCACTATGAGCCTTTTTTAGAATCAGGCCAGGGACGACAGAGAGGAAGAATTAGAAAAAGGAGCCAGATCCAATGGGCCATGGAACAAGATCAGACCAGAGTGTCAACCAGGAGTATGATGAGCTCACACAACAACCCACCAGGTCCAAGCAACTGACCAGCCTGATCGTAAATCTAACCCACATCCCACTCACTCAGTCCCAAAGCGATGTCCTTGAAAAGGGCCTGGGTTTTTTGTGCTGACAGCTAACCTAGAGAAATTTAAACTGAGTTGTGAGGTCAATGAATTTATAAGAAAATTGAAACTAAAAGCCTTTTTCACAGACAAAGACTATGAAAGGGCCTCACAAGGGGATACTGGCCTGAAAGTAAAATCGTCATTCACCCCCCCCGCACCACCCCCGATCACAGCCATCCTGGTTGAGATCCTGGCACTTGAGAAAGCTGTTTTAAAAAATATAGGAGAGATCGACCGCAGACACTTAAAATCTTTCACAACACCACAAAATAACAAATGTTGTCAATCAGAGAGCTATCAGACAACAAAGAATTGGTAATGAAGCGAGCCGACAAAGGTGGGGCCATAGTCATCCAAACCACGGAGGTATACTGGGCGGAATGCTTCCGTCTACTCAGTGGCACTAGGAATTATGACCCCCTAACCCCTAAGCTGAGTCCCTACTGAATCACTCAGGATACACATAGTGAGGATGACGGAGGAAGCTTTGGCACATGATTGGATATCCTGATAGGAAAGTGATTTTCTGATCAACATCCATCCAGTGACCCCCTATTTCTACCCCATCCCCAAGATACACACAAACTTGGAGACCCCTCCAGGATGCCCTATCGTCTCTGGAATGGGCTTGATCCTAGAACCTCTATCTAGGTTTGCAGATGCTTTCCTTAGACCCATCATACAAAGCACTGACACATACCTTAAAGACACCAAAGATGTGTTGAGAATTCTACAAAATATGCCTTTTGACCCCGACAAACCATTACTAATAGGGCTGGACATCGAAAGTTTATACACACGTCTCCAACACACTTAAACTCTTAACATAATCGAGGACGTACTTTTTGAAATAGACTGGGAGTACCAAACTCCACGCAATGTAGTCATGGATTGCTTCAAGTGGGCACTGACAGAGAATTTCTTTAGATTTGAAGACACTCTGTACCTCCAGAAACATGGGACCAGCATGGGAAGCACCTTCACGCCCAATAAAGCAGGTCTCTAGGTACACCACCTTGAAAAACATAAGATACTAGTCACCCACAACCCATACATCACAAACATCACACTTTGGAAAAGGTATATAGACAACGTATTGGTCAACTGGCAGGGTGACAAAAAAACGGCAAAAGATTTTCTGCTCTGGGTAAACCGACAGACTGATTTCCTAAAATGAACGCACAATGAATAAAAAACCGAACTGGTCTTTCTAGACCTGAACATCTTCCCAGAAGAAGGGGTGCTGAAAACAACCACCCATTTCAAACCCACAGTAAAAAACTGTTTACTCTCCTTTGACAGTTTCCATCCTAGACATCTCAAGGAAAATCTCCCTTTTGGTCAATTCTTGAGACTGTGGCGCAACTGTACAGAACTGAATGATTACAATAAAACAGGTTGAAGACCTGGCCTCTAAACTAGAAGCACGAAAGTACCCTCATAGGATTGTATGCAATGCTATGAAACGAGTAAAAAACAATCATAGGGAGGAACTACTTGAGATCCCTCCATCAAAAGATAAGGAAGACCGACCTACATGCATGACTGACCTATAACAGCGCGTCCAACCAAGTGAGCAAAATTATCAACAAGCACTGGCGCTCACTGAACAGTGGACCATACACTTCCCAAAACCAATGTTCTTGCACAAAAGAGGTTGAAGCCTAAGAGACCTGCTGGTACATACACGACCACGCATACCGAAGAATACAAGATCAGGTCAGGGCTTTATCACTCCATTAAAAGGATACCACCCTTGTGGAAATTGCAGTGTGTGCCATTTGACTAAGATGACAAGGATGATTACTTTCAATAACAACACGACATGGGACCTACGACATTTCACCAACTGCAATTCTGAACGAGTGATATACATGATCACTTGCCCTTGTAATTTACATTATACAAGGATGACCACACGGAAAGTGAAGACAAGAATCTGCGAACACCGCAGCAATCTCTGATGCCTACGCGCAACAAAGAAGATGGCAGCACACTACACTGAACATCAACATACTGCCAACGATTTGCGTTGGATAGTCCTGGAACAAGAAAGCTAAGAAATGCAGCTTTTTGAGTTAGAGCAACGATGGGTTTTCAGACTTAAAACACATATATGGAGCCTAAACGAAAATATCCACTGGGGTCAGTTCATTTAAACTTTTATTTTAGGTACCACACAATTCATGCAAATGAGTATCTGGTATCATCTTTGAGTCCAACACTTGTTTCCTATGAATCTACATTTTATTCCCTTTTTTCCCCGTTGGTCAGACCAACAATAACTTTTTAAAAAACAATTTGTTTTATAAAATAAAATTTTTGTTTTTGAAGCCTGCATTAGCCTTTTTCTAGTTCCCAGTAACCATTCTAATTTTTCATATTTTCACCTTTATGTTTTCTACTGTAATTTTTACAGATTCTTTACTGATTCATTGATTATTTCATTTTCCTGGCTGCCCAGCACTTTTGGACGATACCGCCCTGAAGACGCGAAACCGCGACCCCGAGTAACATGCTACAGGATGCTGCCCCTTAGCAAGCGCCATTTTACTTCGGTCAGCACTAATCTTTTGCTGACACGAGGACGTTGACGGCTGCCCGACCCTGGGTAATATATTCCAGACTGGCCACGTACGCCGACAAGTTCGGAGTCGCGTGCGGACGGGTTTCTCCCAAAGCGGGTAAGTAGCCTTGAGGAAGTGAGTATTAGGAGGGCCGTGCTCGTTGCTATTCAGCATTCTGACCGCGCACAAACCACTGCATTGTTTTTGACCATTTTCCTGACACACCTTCCTTACGAACAGAGTGCGCCTACAGGCGTCCGTCCTCCCCCGTTTTAACTCATGATGCCTCAATGAGGCTTGTAACATGTATGTACTTTGTGTGCAGTCTGTGATTATGTTTTGTGTGTATGTACTGTTCACTGTATTTTCCCATGGTTATACTAGAAGTGTTCTCAAATGATAGCGAGAAAAATATATCACGTTTACCCACTAGGGTGTACTTTATATAAAACATAACAACCTGCAATAGGGCCTTAGTACCATATATTTATTATTCTCTTTCTCTTCTTTTTATACCCTCTTAGATAACAAAGGAACAGACCGATTAGATGCTGTATACTTATAGATGTATATATTTTTTCTCTAGCAAAGTTGCAGAGTTCACACGTTTTTCTGTAGCCCAGGGCTGAGTCTAGCAGAAGGCATTTAGTCCACATCCAAAACACTAAAAAAGTTTCTGCCCCATTTCAGGGAGTAGTGTAGAAGGAGGTTTAGCCCACCAATGCTTTCTGACCTACCATCGTTCAACATCAACACATCAGCAGATGTACTGTATTTCAAAGTCTCTGGTTTAAAACATCCTACAGAGAGGCATCTATGACGGCACCCAGTCATGTGCTCCAAAACTTGAATTGAGTTCATTTTGCATTTGTTTTTGTTAAGCTGTGGTAAGTCAAAGTCTGCACAATTAAGGGTTGCCCCTTGTTCAGACATATGCAGTTAATCCCTTTGTCAAAACACATTTAAGAAATTGAGTTATTGCATGGGAGGGGGGAAGCCAACTGCAATCCTTGTCAGGGTGAAGCACAAAAATCACTAAACCTGTCTGGTAGCTTAGCACAAAAGCAGTCAGACTTAACTTAGAGGCAAAGTGTAAAGTTTTCATTCAGCACACAAACAGTAATAAAGTGAAAACCCAACATAAGAAAAATCCAAAACCAATGTAGAAAAATAGTGTAAAGTTAATAAATAAAATGAGAATAAAACAACAAAAATTCAATAAGTAGAACTGGAGATATGGAATTTTAAAGGTTTAAGTAAAGATAGCGTCAAGAAGCAGAAAGCGCTAACTTTGGGTATCTAGTCATGCTAGAACGGGACAAAGTCATAAATTTAGGCGGACCGCGATGAAGGAGTGCGGGCTGCATACAGGGACCAGGCTAGTTCTATTGAAAAAGTTACCTTCTCAAAGTCAGGAGCGCACAAAGTCAGAAGCACAGAGTTCAAAATCTCAGGATTTTACAGGAGGAGCTCAACTGATGACAGCAAAGGGTCTACGACCTGGAGAGGCACCTCTTGGGGATCAGGAATTCACTCCAGCAGAAGCCAGCGGGGCTCAGGCAGGTCCAGTTGCAGGTCCAGGCAGGGCCAGTTCCAGCAGGTCCGCTGGGCAGTTGCAGGGATGCCTCTGGAGCTTGTTGTGCCCCTCTAGCTCAGAACAGGAGGTCAGCCACCTGACCCTTGGAGTCTCTATGGTAGTGATTAAACTAGAGAGGTGGCCCCACTGTCCAAGGGAACAGGGCACTGTAAACCAGTAGAGAAGTACAACTTCCCCTTGATGAGACAATAACACCAACACTTCCACTTACTTGCACACCAAATGCTCCATACATACACCGTTACATTCAAGTAAAAGAGGACTTGATATTAAATGTATAGCCCAAATTGAGATGCAGCACTCCAAATTCTTTTATTTTTTAGTAAAAAACTCTGTATTCCAGAGTACTGATAGAAATTCAAACCATGTACAGAAATCAATAAAATTCATACATTGCATGCAATATAAAAACTAATACAAAACAAGCTAAGATTAAAATCCGGCAAAGAATCTACAATAGATCAAACCAACAACCAATAAAATATAACAACCAATAAAATATATATTTTATTGGTTGTTGGTCCCTTTTCCGGAGACTGAATACTGGCTGTTAATTTCCCTCCTCCGGAAGGACAAATAAGGTTGACCCTGTGAACAGGATTAGTGAAGTGGTGTTAACACTGGTTCCAGTTATATTGGTCACTTAAGACTTAGCGAGGGAGGGGCCAGGAACAGTTGGTAACACAAAGGAGCAGCTTTCACAGCTCTTCTTTTTGAAGTGGAGATGCAAACAGAAATCTCAGAAACATAAACCATTCAAATTCAGATCCACTGCAGATGTTCTCTCTGGGGTCCCAGGAGTAGAGAAAACCAGTTCTGCCAATGACAAAGGGGAGGAAACATCATCTCCATATGAAAAAGGCTAGATATAGGGACAAGGCTTCTGCAGCTGGAGGAAGGCTTGGCCACTTTAAGGGACTCTGGGAAGGTTTGAATGTGATCTAGTTCTGTGCATCTTACTTCAGGGCCATATTGTGTAGTCCATTCATTGAAGGAGGGAAAACAAGACGAGGGGTTTGGAATCTACTTTTGAGTTTATTATCTCTTTTTAAAAACTACACTCACATAGTATCACAGAGATATCTTGGTAGAATATCAAAACAGGGTTGCCACGTAATGAGTAGTAAGCAAAGTGATGGTCCAATGTGTCTGAAATGATCCTTTAGACTAAGGTTGCTAGTGTAGCATAAGACATTCATTCCCTCATTTCCAATGCAGATATGTTTTAAGTTGGGCACCTCTTCAAAACACATAATTTTGTGTTTACTTCATAACTCACTTCCATCATAGAAAGATAGACTCTGAGACTATGGGGCTTATTACGAGTATGGTGGTCCTGGGACCACCATTCTCGCGGTGGCGGTCCGACCACCGCACTCCGACCAGTGTATTCTGAGTGAGGTGGTCGAACTGCAACCAGCCTGCTACAACACCGCCAACACCACTAGGGTCCTGGATCATGCGGTGCCAGTGGTGTGTAAAGTGGGAAGAATGGAGGCGGGGCCAATCCCTGCACCACTGTCCATATTACGAGTTGCGCTTCCACAAGATTTTTATGGTGGTGATCCCGCCATGAAAAAGCTAGCTGAAGAACAAGGAGGGGGCCCCCAACAGGGCCCCTCGGAAAATCTGCCTAATGGGGTTGGGTGCGGGGAGCACATGTTGTGCCCCCCGTACAATTGCACTTTTGTGCATGCACTGTGTGACATGCACATCATGGTGCATGCCATACAGTCATGTACATGCAGCAGGCTCTCTCACAGCGGCAGTATGTTGTATAGGCTCTCCTATGAGCATAGCATACCTGCCGCTGTGACACCGCCGCAGCACCACCCGTCTGACCTGGATTAAACTTGTAATCCGGCGGACGGGTGCACCATGGGTTTTGAGGTCTTTCTGGGACCGGCTCAGTGGCGGTCCCAGATGAATACCGTCAAATTCGTAATAAGGCCCTAAATATCGTTGATGGGTCCCAGGAAATGATACTGACTTGATGTGCCTGGTGGTCTCTGGCTCCATCAATATCTATGTGTCTGCATTATGCATGCCATACAAACTGTATGTGGATTCGCCTAGTGCAGTTCAGGCTGAATCACGTTGAGGCACATGATTGAATGCAGCATATGGATTGGATGCTCAGTAAGAGAGCCCGATTGTAGTACTGAATTAAATCCTCCACACATTCCCATTTTTCCAACTTTAAATATGCAAGAAGTTACTGCGATAAAAGCATAGCCCTATCTCTCAAAAGAATCACTCAGTGGCGGGCCAACTGGGACCCAAGATGGCCACATTGACGCTCCTGACTCAGCCCTGTGTTTTCACCTATGCTGGTCCCCTTGAGACTACTGGTATCCATTTCACGAGAAAGAGCAGGTCAATCCACGTGGTGGATTTGAAAGGTTGACCTTCAAGAGGCACCCCAGTGTGAAGGACTGGATACTGATATGGTTTGTAACGTTCTTGATTACCTGAGGCAAGCGTGACTTCTCTCAGAAGCCACTTTGCCTCCCTGAACAGAATGGTGTCAATTGTCTCATTAAAAGGGTTCAGGCCACAAAGAGAAAAAAACTCCTTGGAAATCTTATAGTTTTTGATTGAAGATCAAGATAAATGCAGAAGTGAAAAGTGAGGCACCAATATCTCTATGACATAAGGGAAAAGATGAGATCCAAGCAAAGGCATCCATCAGGATATCTAAAGAAAATTGCAACTGTTAAGGGCAAACATTGAAGACAATATTAGTAGCAGAGGGTGAAGAATGAGATGAAAAATAACTGAACAAATGCATTATGATACATCCATCCCTCTTAAATGACTCCTCTATATATGTTTCAACAAGAACTGATATAACAGGAAAGGTTTCAACTTTATCTTAGATTGGGAACCTCAGGCAGCATTCTCTGAGCATACTACCATTTTGGACAGCGATGTTCATAAGCATTGTCCACACCCGTTGCCTTTTAGGATCTGAAGCTTTACATCCTCATGACTGCAGTGTACTATTAATACTATTCCTATCTGACACTCCACACTGAACTCTGAACACCCCTCCAGGTGCCTGTGACCAAGGAAATACCAGTGTTGTCCAGGCCTCAAGGATGCCTAGCCATTCACTGAGTGCAGTGTCCTAGAACATGATGTCAGACTGCATGGTACGTGCAATATCTTTTTCTTGATACTTGCATGTTTTAGTAAACTCTTGGTATAGATATAACACCTGGGGCTTCTGTATCTGCTCCCAGAGCCTCACTGAAGTGTGCAGCTCAAAGACGGCGATGGTGGCACTCCTCATGTACCTGCTCCCCTGAGTGTGGGGCAGAATGAATCTCTAGGGGGGTATTGATACTGTGATGGGTTTATGGAGCTGCTGGGTAAGAGAACCTTGCAGCATTCCATGGCTTAACTGTGGCCTCAGCCTAACGCCCTTGAGCCCTCTGTTAGCGTTGGGAGAGGTAAGTTGGAGGAGAACTGGGCTTCTCCTGAGGCTGCTAATTGCAGCCCCCTACTTCACCAGGGTCAGCAGAGCCAGCAACCACAGTTTGCTGGATGCCACCGCCCTAGCTGCCTCCTCAGTGACAATTTGCCCAGGATACTGGCACCCCCTCTTTTTCAAGTGAACTGAAGGAGACATATTTGCTCAGAGTGTTGTCTGAACATTGATTGGTTCGCCCTAATAGATGCACTTTGCTGTGATGAAATAACATGGGAGAAAAAAAGTAAAATTGACTTTTTTGTGGAGCTGCTTCCCGGAGTAACATACTGGAGGTACCTACCAAGCTTCTGGAGGAGTTGTGTCTGACAAATGATGAATATACCCTGATTCAAAATGTCAGTACCTACACACAGCCCTGTTTGAAAAAACATGGGCAATAAAATTTGGAATCAAAAGCATCGAGGAGAAACTGGAGATTTTTTCTGGGAGATTCTTGGTTCTAGAACATAGAACAGAGTAAAGTGAGGACAATCAGGAGACACCGTTGCAGAGGCAAGAGATGAAGACCTTTCCATCAACGGCTGGTGAGGCATTGTACAGCTGGATGGAAACCTCAAAGTTGTTCATAATCTATGGAGTGGCAACCACTTGAGGGTGCTATGTGTACCAACAGTATTGAGGAATAGGAAAACAAAGAACTGTGAAAAGTGAAATTAACTCATCTCTTCCTATTCCTTTTAAAACCGAACACACCAATAGAGGACGTTGCGTACTAAAAGTGCCTGTTAATGCAAGTGTTACATGGAATGTACCATTGAAGAAAAGATGGGTCGGCATCAGCAAAGTATGCATTGTGGCTTCCTTTTGAGCCTGGTGGAGCTTTTGTATTGGCAGCCTGCACCCCTCCTGCCAACAGAGAAGGTAGGAGCCAGAGCACTGGCCTCGTTTAGAGAATGGAAAGCATTACCTGCAATAGATGGGGGCGGCCATGAAGTGGGCCAGACTGGACACGTGGACCTTTTCCCCACTGATGCAGTTGGAATCTCCCATTATGGAGAAGACGGCAGCAAGATGCTCCTCCCTGCATCCGGGGTCTGAGTGTAAAGCCTTCACTTTGAGAATAGCCCGTCTTTAACTATGCCATATATTGTCACCCCTGACACTGTCCAAAAGAATAAGTCAAAGGGATTTAGCTTTCAAGATGCTTACTGTTAAGGTCAAACGAGCGCTGGGCAAACTTTTTTTTTTCTACCGTCATTACTGACCACGTTTTATTGTATTGAGTTTCTCTTAAGAAAGGCACTGTCTTTGGTCTTCTACCAAAAAGCAAGCAATGGTTGCTTTAGGAAAGCATTTTCCCCTCTCTGTACATGGGAATCAATTCGGTGGAAATTCTTGTTAAGGAAGTATCTACATCAAATTCTTGAATGAGCCAAAATGAACTCATAATATTTCATTTTTAGTTCTTAGATGAATGCCTTTTTCAGACACAAATAGGTTTGTATCCTTTTGAACAGCCCGCATTTGTTTCTATTATTTCAGTTTTCAATGTGGCGAAAATTCCAGGCCACATACGCCTTTGGCGTGGGGTAAACTTCAAAGTGTCAGTAAATTATCAAAAAAACTGCTGAGTGGTGATTTCGTGGCTTCGAGCTGGGGGTCGCGTAACTAGTTACGCGAAGCCACGAAATCACCACTCAGCAGTTTTTTTGATAATTTACTGACACTTTGAAGTTTACCCCACGCCAAAGGCGTATGTGGCCTGGAATTTTCGCCACATTGAAAACTGAAATACAGTGAAACCGTTCAGCCGTGAACAAGTCGCATGTACAATTTTACTGAGGCGACGAAACACGTGTTGGCTTGGGAACGTTTTACATATTGAAAAACAAATTTGGAAGACTGAATAAAGAAGGAGAAAATCAACAAAACGCTTCTATTGCTCATATGTGATCAATGATTGAAAAATAACAATCTTTTATATATGTGTGCTGGGGTATATTATGTACGTTGTCTTGTGGCTTTTAGCCTTACCAAGAACCTGGGGAGGCGGGTGGTTCTCCCTAACCCTTCAGCACCGCCATTATTTGGAACGTTCATAAATAACGAGTGAAACCACCTAGTGCGCCTGTACCCTATCACTTATACCACCGGTTCTCTCTCTAGAATCCGCATTTGTTTCTATTAATCGTGACCGTAATCTTTGAGGAAAATAACATGTTTGGGGGAAAAAAACATGTATTGGAAAGCTCGCTTAAAATCATCTGTTAATTGATGGATTAGTAACTAGAATTTACAATAAAAAAGGTGACTGGGGGTGTTAATAATACATTCACAAGGAAGTGCTTGCTTGACTGGCCTGCTTTATTGTGGAGATTAGGAAAGAGGGAGTGGGAGTGGCATTACATGCACACGCTTGAGGCACTCCGAAATCTGCTTTTCATCCGCCCTCATGTAAGGGTTTGAATTGTTGGGCAGTGATCCAATTTCTGGAGAACATTATTATGCACATATCTTGGAGGTGGCACAACAATAAACGGGAAGCCGCAGATCGGGTTACAATGCCTCGAAGAAAAAAAGGGGCCCTGTAGAAGGAATTTTTCCTAGAAAATCTATTTTACTAAAGCATTATCTTGAAAATTCTTTCTCGTGTGGCCACCATAGCAGCAGAGAAATATGATCATCTGCATTGTACTATGAACTGACGGAACGTTTTCGTGTTTGCTGCTCGTTTAACAATTTTCAGCATGCTTTTAGGAAACAAGCATTGCATTGCTCCTTCCATTGTCTAAGAAATAAGGCCCCTGTTGGAAACCAGACCTTCCTGCAAAGTCAGCCCAGTGTTTTCCCTTCTGGTGCTGAACCCTTTCCTGTTGGCATTAGGTGTCTGTGCACTTTGTCCTTGCTAACAAGTGGTAAAGTGTGGGTGCTTTCCCTTTTAAACATGTAAAATGAGTATACCAATGATTAGTACATTTAATTTACTTTTAAATCCCTAGTATAATGTACTTTCTGTACCCAGGGACTGTAAATTAAATGCTACCAGTTGGTCGCAGCTTCCATTATGCCACCCACTGGAAAACATGTCTTATGCCTGACACTGGACCTGCTTGCCTTGAAGCAAGGATCCCCAAAAGTGACTCCAGTGGGCAGTTGGCTGGCCTCCTGTTTGAGCTACACAGACACAACAAGCTTCTAGAGACCTTTCCTGCTTTCCAGCTGACCAGACTCAACTCAAACTGACCTGGTCACCTCTGAATGCCTCTATGGGAGAGAGTCCTGACCCCCAAATGGTGTCCTCAATGTCCAGGACACTTGGCTGGGGTCAAAGTGTAGTTCTCCCTGCTTAAATGTAGGTTTCACCGGATCCAATAAATAATGATGCAGAGCCCCGCAGAATCACGACGCACATTTCTTTTAACAATGTCAGAAGGTAACACTTCCAGCGGGCGGGCTGGGCCTGGCCCTGTATCCGGCCAGTGTTCCAATGCAGTCAGCTTGAACTTGTGACTTTGTCCTGGTCCGGCGCAGCCAGATGCCCGTAGTTCGGGCTTCAAGCTTTTGGCACTATTTTTACCTTAAACTTTAGAAACTCATGATTCCCGTTCTACTGATTTGAGTTTTGTCATTTTGGTGTCATTTTAGTTATTACAGTATCCTCAAATATTCTAAATTGGTTTGGGATTGTTCTTGTACTTTCACTTTATTGTTATTTGAGTACGACATAAATACTTCACTTTGCCTCTAAGTTAATCCTTACTTCTTGTGGGTCAAACTACGAGAACGTTAAGAACAGGTTTATTTAGTGACTTTAGTGGTTCACCCTGACAAGGATTGTGATTGTTATTTGAAGTGGGTTCTCACCCCCTTCAACCAGTAATCCAATTTCTTCCAGCCTCCAGTTCACAAAAGTGTTTCAATTATGTGGTAGGAAATCTTATTTGAGAGGAAGCCTTTTTCCATGGATGGGCAGTTGACGTTTCAGAGCTGAGATGATGTTGAAAGTTTGTCCACCCACACAAACACATGAGTTGGTGGAAATACACTGTGCTTTTTCCGCCACTGCAAATTTCCTGAGATTTAATCTTGTCAAAGGCAGGAGTAAATCTCTTTCCTTGTTTGTAATAAGCTTGGAACACCCCCAAAATTGGCAGCGGTGCAAGGGAAGGCTTTTCTTCACCTGGATTTTCCCTGTGGTTAAAAAGAAAAATCTAAGTACATTTTCGGGTGTGCAATTGTACTGTTATCCAGCAGAAAGAACTTGACGTTAATTGCAAATATCGTGACTCCGAGTCCTTTGAGAATTGGTATGCTTTTCTTGCCATTAATACTTCAGCGATTTGACAACTGTCTGTTTCTAAAACAAACAAATTAAGTTTAAATATGGTAGAATATATTTTAAAGATTAGTTATATAAAGTTGATTTGTAGCACTGTGGTAACTGCTACTTTTAGGCTTCGTCGTAGATGCATCAAATATGTTTTCTTTTAAGTTAGTGCCTTGCGTTTTTCTTTACAGCTGGCTTGGATTAGATCTTTTTTCAGCTAATTATAAACTGGTCTAGCTGGTTCTTCAAGTTGCAAAGGTTATTCTGTGGTGAATGAAGGTATGCTTCCATTTTTATCAATTGAAAGACTTGAAAGAGGTGTCTATTGTGTCTGTGTGTTTTTTAACTTTTATCATGTGGACGCGGTTTGAAACAAACCATCAACGGTCATTGTTATTAAAAAATAGTGAATTCATTATAGAGCACAAGTATAACATTGTGGATGCAGTGTGTTCAGACCCCCTGTGTCGGTTATATAAGAATGTTTCAGTTGTACAATGCCATCAGCACAATGAAGAGTGATGTTCCAACTGTGCGAGAATGGCACCAAGTCTCTGCCTGCATTTAGGGATGTGGTAGTGAAGCGCCAACCCGCCTTTGCTATCAGTGTTTGGAGCTAGGATGGCTTTATGCCAGTCCATTTGACACACCCAGTGCCCGTGTGGTGCCCTTTGACCAGTTGATTGTCCTGGCTTCGTAAGTGCAGGGAATGAAAACTGGAACCTAGTGGCTTACACCTGGATACAGTTGTTTCTCAGTGGAGGTGAGCAGGGATCACAGTTTTGTTCCAGATTTAGTGACTCAGTGAGCCTTAGGTGCAATACCCCTCTAGTTCTCTGTCTCCTTGGAGGAATGTGCATGATACCATGACCAGACTGGCCGAAGGAGGCCTGAAGGTAAGTACTTTGAGGTGGCTCATAAACAAAGGCCTGGGATTGGGATTGGCTAGGGGGACATGAACTGGGCTGCACAGGCTGCAACAGACCACAGTGCAGGATCAGGACCCTCAAACTAGTCTGTCAAAGTGTTACATCCTTGCAGGCAGCAGCAGGATCCCTCAGTGCCAGGCCCCTGGACATTCCCCATCGCCCCAACCATTTTAAAGTGGTGTTTCTCAATTGAGATTATTGTGAGGGGACACTTAAACTGAGATACAGCTATAATGCGCTCTCAAAGATGAATGCCAGGGCCTTTGACTAATCCTTCTGGTCTCAATAGAGTGTATCACTATACAGCATTGGCATTATAGTGTGAGCCACCGGATCAGTGGCAATGATTCAACCTGATCTCTGGCCAAACTGTCTTAAGTGAATAAAGTGCCAGGTGAGGAAGTGTAATGTCCTACATTTGAAATGAGTACGTCTTTCATTCAGATATTGGTTGGTTGTGACACTGATGACCTGGGACATGATCATAACACTCGCTCTCAACAATAGAACAAATTGGAGTAATACACTTTCCCCTGAAATAGCAACCATGTAAAACCAGCAGACAGATGCAGTAGCCTGAGCAGGGCCTAAGACACAATTTCTGTCTTCTGTGCACATTTTTAGAGCTATACTTGAGCACAAATACTTGTGCAAACGATAGACACCCTGGCTGTCAATATCAATCTCCTCCTAGCTGATTTTAAAAAGATTTCCGGAAGAGTAATTATGGCAGAAAAGAGATGGAAAGACCTCAGGTGAGTTTAAGAGCTGCAAGGAAATAATCTCTAAATTGCGGCCAGCTTCATTGCAATTGGTGGCTGTAAAAAAGTGGGTTATTAGTTGTGAATATTGTGAGTTCTTCACAAGTGATAAGTCCTCAATTTTCCCTTTACTGTAAACCAAGTACCCCTTTATAGCACTTGACACTCTCAGGGAAGCAAAGCAGAGCAGTCTAACGCCTACCCAGGGGGTGTGGTGTGGGCTATTACCCCAGCTTGCTGGCACTCAACAAACAACACTCATTAAATCATTGTTCAGTCAGTGCTTAATCTTATGGAATGGAAAAGTACTTTACTACCCACACATTACTGAATACTAAAGTACAAATATCTACAAGTAGGCAAATGGAAATACCTACGGTGTTTACATCCCTAGTGGCTCCTGAATCCTAACACCACAATCGCCCTACATATACTAGTCGTAATATGAGCAATATAAGAAGTGGGAATCATTATCAAAAGGCAGCTCTACTGGCTTTGTCAGGGTGTCACCGCATTAATAAAAAGCAGAAATAATTCCCACAAAATTAGTGCAACACCAATAAAATAACTCTGGATGGTACTATCTTTCAATAAGCTTCATTAACACATATCACATTTCACTGTCAATATCAATATTGCAAATAAAGTATTACTTCAGATTGCCAGGCACCTCTGGCAGCCCCCCAACACCTCTCTAAAATAGTGGTGGGTGCAAATTTTGGAAACCCTTGCTTGGTTTTACAGGGCACTACCCACCCCAGTAGTGAATAATAGTTGAGCGGTTTCTCCCATGTGCAGTGAGGCTTTTTGTTTTTTGTAAGGCGACTTCGCACTGTACTCTTTACCTTTTTTTAGGGACTGGGTTGCCCAGCCCTTTTGATGGGGCACCAGGTGTAAGCTAAATTCAGAGACAGCGTGGTGAGCCCACTCCTGCACTGCCTGGCCAACTTCCTGCCCGGCCGACACTGCTCTTGTGCTAGCTTGGGATCCAGCATGTTATTTCTCCCAGATGCATCGTTGTGTGTAGACAGTGTTGTGGTGTGTTCCTGCTCCCTCCAGACATGGGCACTGTGAGCAAGGGACTAACACAATTTCAAGGAGTGTAGAGGTGCTCATCTTTTGTTGCGTCTTTCCAGACAGGCCCCAGGGATGAATGGAGTCCCCAGAGCTAAAGCTATGCTCTGGTGAGGGGGGCGCACACACACTGTGTCCCCATAAAAAATGAGAAATCAAGGTTGTGCTGATCCATGGTTGGCCTGGTCTTCACCAGGGTATTTATGAAGGTTTCTGTGAAGTGCCATGCGCTTCAGTTCCTGCCTGGTCCACCTGGAGATTTGAGCTTCTGGGGCTGTTTTCTCTGGCACCGGTGGGCCAATTCTCTTGCTCTTAGTGTCGTTTTGCTCCTTGTGGCTCCAAAGGCTCACATAGTCTTGAAAATATTTCACGTCTTGTGACTTGATTTACTTAGGGGATGAGTCCATGATCAGTCCTAGGGCAGATCATTGTCGGTTGGTAGTTCTTCTTTTCACTGCTGGTTGCGATCTCTATTTTGGAGTTGGTGCTGACAGGAGCTTATTTGGACTTTGGACTTTGAGAGGTGTCCATACTGTCCCCATGCAAATGTTTGCTTTGAGAAGAGACTCAAGTTCTCCTGGCTTATGGAATCAGTGGCAAGAGATAGCAAAAATCACTAATAATCTAACACACTTGGAGACATGATGCATGCCTGAAATGGATGCTTAACTTTGCACAACTGCAAACTCCTTCCTTGTAACTGATGAATCCTTTTGGATGATGTTGGCCTCTTGCTGTGAGGAAACCCAGACCCTGCAACAGGGATCCACAGGCCAATAAATTGGTTAGATAGCAGATTGCTTGGGATATTTAGTACGATTACTTGATGGGGCAGATGGGTGGAGTGATCTTTCTCCTCTCTGACAGTTAACCCCTCCTCTCTCTTTGTACCCTTACTGATTCATTCATAGCTCTGTGGTTTGAACAATTAAAAAAATGTGGGTGACAGGCATCTCATTTATTATATATATGTGTGTTTCTAAACCTATGGCAGGAGGTTGTAAAGAGACTGGTAGTGGGACTTGTTAATGTTGTTTATGATATTAATAATCAGGTAGAGGCCCTTAAGCTTTTTCTCCAGTACCTCACCTACATGAAATTTGTGAGATGATCCTGTATCTGTCAGTGACATCGGAGGAGATCCTATCTAGGATGCTATCATGAGTAACAAGTACTAATATTGGTTGGTCTTTATGGTAGTGGACAGTGTCAAAGGAAGTAGACACATCCAGCACTAGTATTCTGGACGCTCCTTTATTGTGTACAGTTGTTGTCAGGTCTTCCTAGATTGAGATCCAGGTAGATTTAGTGCTTCTGCCTGCTTAAAACCCCCTTTGATTTTCAGAGAATAGGCTTTCTTCTTTTCTGAAGTTGGAGATTTAAGTGAAGGCATCTCTTTCAAACGGTTTTCCCCAGAACTGGCCATTGTAGATCAATGAGTAGCTCGCTGAGTCTGATTGGGCAATGTTCTTCTTCTTTATAAGCTGTTTGATATGAGAGACCTGAAGGACTGATGTGAAAGTGCCTGAAGTTAGAGTTGGTGAGGATAGTTTGTAGTAATTGTTTTGTTTTTCATGTTCCTTTATTTTGCTATGTGTATAGCTCTTGGTTCCATGTTGTTTTTCGGTGTTCTAGTGGTTGAATATTGGAGTCTGTTAATTGGATCTGGCAGGTGAGGGACCACCACGCATTGCTTGGTGTCATAAAAAAAGCATTTACATCTGCTGCAGAGTCTGTTTCATTGCTTCATGGGTCTTGCTGGGAATGCTGAAGTTATGCAGAGTGCGATGTCCTTTAAAGTCTGTGTCAAGGAGGAACCTGTAGTATAGCCAGCTGGGTCACTTGCCGTCAGTTTCTTCAGACTAGAACATAATTTGCTGGTGGCCAGGATTTGCAGTTTGTCTGTACCATTTATCTGGATAATCTAGACTGATTGTTGGGTATCTTGCTGCTGAGGTATTGTTTCAGGAGCTTTGCTTTTTAGACAAGGTGGTCTTCAATTGCATCACAGAAGGCCTGGGAGTGTGAGTTCTTGGTGGAGGCACACTCTGGTTTTGATGATTCTGTCTAGTTGCTTGGAAGAGATTGTGGTTTTGGAGATCTCTTGTGGGAATAGTAGAGCATTTCAGCATTCTTTATGGCAGATTTGTAGTATCCTTGTTGGTGCTGGAATTATGCCATGGAAATCACTTCCTCTTAAATGTATTCCATGATGTATTTTGTTTCTTGGCAGTTCAAATCTTCTCTGGAGTGACCTAACCCACAATAGATTTCCATTGATTAGAATTATGCCTCAGTGTAAGTCAAATGAAGCATTTTTGTTCATTAACAGGCTAATTTACAAATGCATTGTGTAATGTATAACTGTTGAAGGAAATTTCAATTTTTTAATTAAAATGCAAGATTGTAAATATATCTTTACCAGATTAAAATCTTTCACATTGATTCATTTATTGGACATTGTTGCATTCAATATTATCAATTTATCAGAGATAGGTCATAGGGATGTTCCTTAGAAGTGAGCTATATCACCTCCTCCATGAAAACGTCTTGCAGCCCCTGTAGAAAGTGAGTTGCTACCTGAGTGTGAGGATACTGTTGTGTTTTCAAGTGTGTGTGTATGTGTGTATGATCGTATTTGTGTTTGAGTTTGTTTTGTGGTTGATGACTGCCAGCCCACAGAAAAAGAAATTGTCAGTCCATCCCACTTACCTTTTTGGAGCTGCTTTTTGGGGTCATAGCAGTCATCCCAAATGGAGCCCATAGAACATGGCTGGCTTCATGACCTGTGATAGTTCATCTAGCATGGGAACCTCCCACACATGCTGCAAGTCTAATAACCTGTAATTCATGTCTGACCTTTGTGGGTTTGGAGAAAATGTATAAAGTTGTCCCAACCTGATTCGATGGCCCCCAAACATTGAGCAGTACATTTGTCCCCCACTGGCAGTGGATTGCTGTACTAGGTGGCAGGAATTTAATGAAACTGACTTTGACAACACATGTGTAAACATAATGGTACTTACTGGTTGTCTGGAACTGCATGCTGTTTATGTCCCTTATGCTTCAGTCCAGGCTGAAAATGTGCCTCATGCTTTGTTATGTTTATCCCGCTTTCTGACGGGGAGAGCTGCATAAGAGAAGACCTCCAGCCTTCCAGAAGAGACTAGAGCACCCTGAAGTCATTCAGAAACCCCTCACAAGAAATTCTCTGGATCACTTAAATCAATGATTTAAATGAAGCCAAGCTAACCCCCTAGAGTGAAGGCTTTGACTAGTGAGCCTGCACCTCTGCACCATAAATTTCACCTGTGTGTGTGAGGAACCACATGACAGCATCTTAAGTAATCACTAACCTGAACTCGGCTTTTGTGCCTGAGGCATGTTTGCAGGTCTCCTTGCCATTCTGGGCTGTTCAGCAGCGAGACAGCCTTTGTGTTTCAAAATCTAGAGCTCTTAGAGGAAAACAAAAGGCATCCCTTGTGCAATAGTGCCCCATAAAGACTCAAATACTACTTACCATTGTGGTAAGTGTCAGCCTTGACCCTTTAAATTCAAGGAAGGGATTACTTATTTCCAGGAAATTGGTCAATGCACCTAGCACCTAAAGGGCCTTAGCTACATCTTTCATAAGATTCAGAGAGCCCTAACAGGGAAACTGCTCAGGTCCCTTTATGCAAAACTGTTGTAAGTTATTGACCATGAGCAGTGCTTCAATGACATTTATAGTTTTTGGGGTGTTAGAATAAATTGGTGAATCATCAGGGACTCCTGTGGCTCACTGGCATTTAACAGCAGCAAGTAGATCCAAGTTCAAGATATTGTCTCTGGGAGAGCCAATACTTCAGGGACCAATACAACATCAAGTATGTCCTGTAGTAACTGAAATAACTGATCTTTACATTAAATTTAATCCAACTTTGATTAACACATTTTGACTTTTTTCAGACTTTGGCATGGTATGAAAAATAATTCTTTAAGGAATTAAGATCTTTAGGTGAAAATTAGGAATGAGCCCCAGAGAGGTTGCTCGAAATTTGAACGGATGTGTCATTTCGCCAGAGTACCCTTGGGGCACCTCTATAGACTTCATTATTAAAGACCTTTAGCACTCAGAACAGCTGCAGAGACCATGCTTATGGTAAATACTCTTAGAATAAGATTGGGTTATTAGTTAAGAAGAGGTATTTTTCCAAAGGCTGGACTCATTTTCTAATCGTTCTATGAACTGTGAAATGCGGACCGTGCTTTAAAATTTGTAATACTAATTTTTGAATTGGTTACGGCTAGAGATCCCGATGTGACACCATTCTTCTAAACCCTTGCTTCTTTACAATGTGAAGATGCTTACATTTTTGTTACATCTCTGCTTCCCAGAAATCCTGTTTTCTGTGCTGGCATCTCCCATTCTGTGCTGCCATCTCCCATTCGGTCAGATAACAAATTCAACGGCTGCTTCAGGTAAGAAGCACAGGTCAGGTCAACCTTGCACCTGGAGAGAGCGTATGCCTGTAAGACTTGAATCCATCCCATGTTACAAGAATTATAGGAATTTCCTCAAGAAAGATGTTGTGTCAATCAACTTTGAAATCAATGCAGCTGAAGCTATTGTTGGGTACAAATCAGTCTATGTTTTTGGACACATTTGGGCCAGAGAAAAGAGGGAAAGCCAGCTTGGCTAAGCAGCTAAATAAATGCTGTTTACCAGCCTAAAAAGTGGACAACCTGGGTCAGAAATCACAAAGAGCATGACAGAATGACCTTTCAAATGCAACTCTAATAAAGTTCAAAGGCAACTGGAATGAACCTAAATAATCGTGAAACTCTTTTGAAATAAAATTCAGAAAGGCAGTAACTTGACAAAAGAACTGTTTCGAACACATAATCTCTTCTCACGACCCTAGACTAGACAAATATCAGTGAATAGATCTGAAGACTAGTATGCTACATTGAGAACCTATTTTAGGGATAAAGTGGCCATAATTTCGGCAATCCGTCATCCTCACTAAGGATGGCCTGATGGAAAATGAACATTCTAGATGCAGCAAGGGAATGGAGTATATCTGCTTCCAAGGGCCCTTGATTTTCTGGGATGTTAGGGGGAGAGAGGTTATTTCCATATTAAAGAACATGAATTCTACTTCATGCTTAGCCAATCCATGTCCCTCTGATGTAGCGAAATAATTCTGTGAGAATTTAGTTCCATTAATTACTGAATTTATTAATGGATCCTTCCACACAGTACTGATCCCGATAAAATGAAGGATTGTGTTCACCTATGATTAAAATATTGTCGTTGGACTCCTTTGGATATAAAAAAACAACCAATTTTCTGTATCCTTTTTTTGCTGAAAATCCAGAAAAGTGCTGACACACCCAGGAGCATTCATATATGGAGACAAGTAATACCTTTGGAGAGTGGTAGTCAGGATTTCTTCCCAATAACTTTACTGAGATAGCTCAACTTATATTCTTAACATAATGTATCCATGTCACCATTCATTCTTGATGTTCCTGGGCCTCTTGGAGTCATGTTGATAACTTTTAGGTGAATCTTCACTTATCATAGAACCATGATAAAAATTTCAGAAAGATGTAGGAGACATTTTGGGCAATGGAATATTGAATGGATGAAAATCCGCTTGAATGAATTCACTACAACTTTCTTCATGACAGAAACAGGTGTTTTTTAAAGCTGAAGAAAGCCAGGTGCCTGGTCTTTGAAGTAGTTCTCATGAAATCGTGCCTATTTATATGATTTGTTTGCCCAGCTTATTTTACAGGGTTAAGAATGGTACATACCCCTTATCTGTTAATATAAATACATGGTGAAGACACTGAAAGGACAATTCACCTAAAAGAAATAATCTGCACCCGTAAAAGTATTGCTGTGATTGGTGTAGGTTCACTACTTTTTGTAAGTCACAACTATTGCCAGTAGTAGAAAGTGAAAAACTGCAGAAGGTTCAGGCATTGTACTGGGAATATCATGTGGCATATTCCATGGGCTCCAATTTTCACAATGAAAATGTGTGAATCTACACAGCGGAGGTATAAACACTGGAGAAATTGTGGCTTTTTTTCCTGACCTGGAGAACACATTTTTCTCTTTGGAGAACCCCCTTCTTCTACATCTCCCCCTAGTTTTTAGGTGATCCTTTTCCATTGTCATTGTGGAAGGAGTACATTTCTCACCGTTTCTAGGAAGACATAGAATAAAAGCAGAGTTTGTGAGTGTCTACAAACATACACAATATTTTGGGCTTTCTCAAACATACTATGATTGTCATGCCTTATGTTTCCCACTTCCCATCCCTTGTGCCAGAGTTAGTCTTACTACTGATTTCTCCAATCATGGCCAAGAAATATGCAGAAGTATATCTCTGGCAGGCATAAATGAAGGCATTTTTGGACGTTATTGTATGTTATGGACAAAAACACCTCAGTGAATTTCCCCCTGGTAGAGGGGTGGACAATTCCGGATCTGTGAATGTTTATGCACAGCCAGAAAAATGCAACTGTGGCTTTTTCAAAGGTACCGCAGTGGAACCGACAAAGAACCGCCCGCCAGAGTAAAAATAAGTCGTACTCTGGCGGGTGGTATTTAATGGATTTGGCGGTCTTGTGGCAGGGCGGAAACGCAGCGGCCCCACACCGAGACCGCCACAGTCTAATAAGGCCCTATATATTACATCAGGTCTAAAAGGCATAAATTGGTTGGCAGTACAGACCCAGGGTTAAGAAGACCATGACCCATAAAATGCTGTAGTGCAGTGATATTTAACCTTTTGACTTCTGTCGACCCCCACTTATTCATTACTGGAATCCAGGGACCTCCAATGACTTATTATTGAAATCCAGAGACCCCCACGGAGACATTATTTGAACAATAAAACTATACACAAAAAAAGCAGAAACAAGCGTTCATCAAACAAATACACAAATGAGTAAATATCTTATTTAATTCCCAAGCAAAAATCTAAATCTTATTTTAATGGGAAGGTTAGAGCTTTTCTAAATTCAATTGAGTATCGTCCATACTGTATTGTATTTGATGCACTTCTACAGCTCCCACAAATCAATCTGAGGATACTAACCTCATTTTTAGTGCGCAGATTCAAATTCCTACACATTCACATAATGTTGCAACATTTAAAATTTTAAATTTAGCTTCTGTATGTGCATGCACTTTATTTACCTGTTAATATTATTTAATTTTCTAAGCAGTCGTGGACCCCTGAGTAGTCGTCACAGACCCACAGCGGTCCCCGAACCACAGGTGAAGAACCACTGCAGTGTAGTATTAAGGATATTTTGGTCCTTCATTTGAAAAATTCAGTCCGAACACCGAGTATTTCCTGGTCAAGCATGCACTCAATGAGTATCTGCTCTCTATCACGAAGATAATAATATCTTTCGTCTTCTGAGAGCAG
The DNA here is from genome assembly GCA_963921515.1 of Calotriton arnoldi. NCBI lineage: Eukaryota > Metazoa > Chordata > Amphibia > Caudata > Salamandridae > Calotriton > Calotriton arnoldi. Next base: position 2,213,977 of record CAWUFW010000278.1, read on the forward strand.
ATGGTGTGGTGACCACCTACGTATTATTGTGTAGCCATAATAATATCACAGATTTGTGTCAGGACTAGATCGTGTGTGACAACGCGTCGTACCTGTTTAGTGGGCTGCTTTTGTTTGTATTATAAACAATATGTGATCATGTGAAGTGCTTGTTCAACAGGTCTGACTGAATGCCCTTGGCGCAGGAAGGGCGGAAGATACATATTGGGTGGATGTTGAAGGCGAATGCTCGACCCTTCAGCTATGTAACCTGTGGGGTTATGTGCTCGTGCCTGCTGTCTTTTGCAGCCGCGGTCCGTGCAGGTAACAGCGGGGGGTGGTGGGGCCGGGTAAGGGGGGTTTCCAAGGGACAATACCGAGGGAAAATTAATTATTTATTTAATTTTCCCTCTGTATCGTCCCTCGAAATCCCCCCTTACCCAGCCCCACCACCCCACTGATGTTACCTGCACGGCCCGCGGCTGGTCTTTTGACAGATAATTATTTTGTGTCCAGTCTTTGGAGTAGGTATATTGTGAACTTGTGTTTGAAATAAGGCTTTCCACTTAAATGTTTATGCAGAGAAAAACATATAATTTAGAAGTGATGGCCCTGTGTTTTCTTCCCAGATATGGAATGGAATATGTTTCGTACCAGAGCCGTTTTAAGGCATGGGCAAATTGGGCAATTGCCCAGGGCCCCCACCCTGCAAGGGACTCTCTGGGATGGTGATCTTTCTGTCTATATCTCACTTCTGTCTTTTTCTTCATCTCAATCACTCGCCCTTTCTTTGCCTACCTCTACCTCTCACTCTGTCTCTCTCTTTACCCAGTATCAGTGTTTAGGGCTCGCTAAAAAACATACTTTGGCTGTTTTTGTGTGACCCCCATTTCAGTAAGTTTAACGTATATTGTAATATTGTGTAGCATCACGAGGGCATAAATGAGCAGACAATGTATAATAAAATCCAAAGTTGTTCCTAACACAGTGTCCCAAAGTATGTTTTGCCTGGTATCCTAAAGATGATGTGGTCTCATACAAAGTTGATAAATCGGATTTTTGTTGTTTTTGGTTCGTGAATCATCTTCTAGTTGATTTGATGGTGGGGTGAGAGAAGGCTTCAGGTAAACATTATGGAAGCAATCATCTGTAAAATAAGGGTGATATTAGCAGAGGAATTAATTGGAATGGATATAAAAATCATCTGAAACAAGTGGTAACATAAGTTGAAATGGACATTCTAATGAATACTTTTTTTGCACAATTCAGTTAGCTTGATATGCCATTTTAAAGGATTGGATATGGCAGTACGGAAAGGCACCACAAGGTGATTTAATTCGATTTTATATTTGTAAAGTCTGTAGTATTGCGATACATGCTGTAGCAATGGATGTGTAAGGACTGGAAACAAACACAATGTTGTTACAGGAATGGTAGGGTAACGACTTGAGCAGGGTGTAGATGAGCATATGGAAGAGGGTATGGTGAATGAAAAGTTAGGATAATAAACCATTGTGAGTCTCCAGTTGCGTGAGTAAGATTTGAAGAGAGTGGAAGAGGTGTGGCGCAGCAGCCAGAGTGGCTGACTCCAGAGCACGGGTCTCACGGTCCGATCGCTCAGCTCAGCACCATGTGACTCTGGGCAATAGCTCACTTAATCTCCCCGAGAGCCCAGAGCACCTTGAGACCCTTAGGGGTGATTAGTTCCCACTTTACAAATACTGCATTGATTGATTGACTTTGAAGAGTGGTCTTTGACAGTGGGAAGAAGGTGATTACTTGCAGAGAGAGTTGCGGTTGGCTGATCGGAGTTTTCTCCAAGGAGCGTAACAGGAGAACGTTTAATGACATCTGTCTGGAAGGTTCTGCGAATCGTCTTGAACACCAGTGTCTGCAATTTTTATAAGACAGAAAATTATACATGCCTAAAAACGCGCCCACCATTGATTTTAATTGAATTTGGGTTTAATTTGACGTCCTACGCGGACGACACCCAGATAGTCGTGGCAGCATATAATAAACAAACCGCCCCCTTTCTACAGTTCCAGAACTGTATGAGAGAAGTTGATAGATGGATGGGACTGCAGTGCCTGAAGCTTAACTCCGAAAAGACTGAGATTATTATTTTTGGTGAGTTAAAACTTAGATGGGACAATCTTTGGTGGCCGGCTGAGCTGGGCAAAGCACCTAAACCCGTGCTGAAGGCAAAAGATTTAGGCGTGTGGATTGACAACAAGCTAGCACTATCACATCAGACTAATATGACTGTCACCGCCTCCCATTTTATGCTAAAAAAACTCAAGAAAATCCTGCCTTATATTCCCACTGACTCGAGAAAGTTGGTAATTACTGCACTGGTTCAAGCCAAATTGCACTACTGTAATAGCCTCTACCTGGGCATGCGCAAGCATTTTCTTAAAAAACTCCAGTCTGTTCAAAATACAGCCGCGCAAATGCTGGGTAACATCCGTAAATATGATTCCATCTCCAAGGAAATTCGCCAACTCCACTGGCTCCCAATGGCCAAGCGAATCGAATTTAAAGCCCTCTGTTTAGCATTCAAGGCTTTGAATAATACAGGACCGCGATCACTTAAAAGGCTATTTGCCTTGTACCATCCGGTCAGAGAGTTGCGGTCCTCAGGCACAAGACTGATGATAGTTCCCAGAATACGCACCACGACCTGGGGCGGTAGGAGTCTTGCTTATGGTACCGCAAAGCTGTGGAACACACTACCAGCCGAGCTGAGAGGAGCAGCTTCCCTCACCGTTTTTAGAAAAAAGCTGAAAACATGGCTTTTCCAGAACTGAGTAACTAGGAGGAATTGCGGCAGGCAATAGCGCCAAGACACCCCCGGGTATTCGTGCGCTCAATAAGTCTTATTAACATTAACATTAACATTTCATGTATGCACAACTGTTTTGGAAATGAACGCTTCCAAATGCACTATAGAGTTAAAGAAAGTGCTAAGGTTTCTAGCAGTGTGTTCGGCTGTGACAAAATTGGGTCCTAATGGGAGTGTGATAATGTGACTACTGAAAAGTACAATGTTTTTGTTTAGGAGAATTTAACATAAATAAACATGTAGACACCCACTAATAGATCATTGTCTGAAACACAGGGCTGTAGGGGTAAAGGATAAGGAATAAGAAAAAGATTTGAGAGGCGGTCGCCTACAGGAGATGGGAGAAGCCAAATGACAATGACTCAAGATCAAATTACCAAAGAAAGCAGTGGAAGCGTAAAGGGTGGCCCAAGGACAACGCCGGGGGGGATACCTGTGGGTGGAAGTGATGAGTGGGAAATGACAGGAGCACCGGGTGACTGAGATGGAGAGGTTTGAGAGGTAACATGAGAGCAAGTTAAGAAATGAACCAGTAATGCCAAACTTGGCAAGTGTTGTGAGCAAGGTGAGCAATGTTAATAGCTGCCAAGAGTAGAAGAATTTAGAGCGTAATAAGGTGGTTTTATTTAACACATAATGCTGCACGTTTGATTCTTCCAAGAGCTGCAAATAACAGCCCTTACTACTGCATAGTTCTAATGTAAAGGGTATTTTTGGGGAACAGTTTCTGTCAGCTGAAGTGCTATAACGCCAGAATAAAACACAATAGGGATATTGTGTATAGAAAGATAGTGTATGAGACATTCAAGGATCTTGGTAGATTGTTTGAGACACTGAGAGTTGGATAATGAGTAGGAGTTGGTTTTCACTTTTCAATCAGAGACATAACAGCTGGCATTTTGAAACTTTGCGGGCAGGATCCAGGGAGAAGGGAGCGGTAAAACAGAGACCTTAAAGTTCAGAGATTGCTTGGGCAGAGATGCCAGGATCTAATGCATGGGAATGAGCTCAGCTGGAGATGTGGGTGTGACCTGGTAAGAGTGAAGGTTGGAGGGTGAAGTAGAAAGGAACAGTGGCAGAGATTAGTAGAAGGGTTGAAATGTCAAGAATCAGAAATCCAGTAGCAGAAAACATTTAGGCCCTTATTTATGGGAATTTGGTGTAGAGCAGCGCAGCTAGTCATCGTTCTGCACTGCCCTACGTCAAACAGAAAGGGCAGAACTGCACTATATTTATCCAATACGGTGCATTCCTGTCCTTCCCCCCCTATGCTGGCCCCATTTCGACAGTGTAGCGCCAACACAGCCAACCGTGGTGCAAGGGTACTTGTGTTGTCTGCAGGATTGTTTAAGTGCAGAAAGGGACACCTTCCTACACAGAAACAATCCATAGAGGCGTTTTCCTCTTTCTATGTGTGCTGCAGAATGCACATAGAAGATGAAAAAACAAGGAATAATGATATTTCTCTTTGTTATGCCTGCCCTGGGGAGGTGTAAGATTGTGACGCATTCCCAGGTTTGCAAGTCCTTGTAAATCTGTGAATGCAACAAAACCCATGAGAGTTGCGTGGGAACACCCACTGCAATGCCCATGAAACGCAATTGAAGCGCTGCATTGCCTTACTCAAGATTTTTCAGGCCACTGAAAGCCACACAATGTGGCTTTGCATGGCTTCATAAATCTGACTCAGAGCCTTGTGTCATGCATGTACCACTTTGCATGGTGGAATGGCCCCTTAGAGACTGCACCATAACTTTAAAAATTAACTTCAAACTAAGGGGGTCATTACGATGGTGGGCGGATTGCCCCCGCCGGGCCGGCGGTAGTCACCGCCAGCCCGGCGGGGGCGATCCGCCCGCCATCCGTAAAGCAAAGACCCCCGCCATATTATGATGGCTGGGGGGTCCGCGGCGGACGGAAAGACCGTCCGCCGCTTTTCCGCCGGTCGAGTCGTCGACCGGCGGAAAACAGGGATAATATGGTGGCGGTGTCTCCAAGACACCGCCATCCATATTATGATGCCAGCGGAGATCAGCCTTTCCATGGCGGCATTGCCGGCATGGAAAGGCATACGGTCTTTGCATTTGGGGGGCCGTTGCGGGCCCCAAGGATGTTGGGGGGGCAGGGGGTGCACATGGGGGGTACCAGTGGTACCCCCCTGCATTTGTATGCACAAGGTGGCAGGCACTGCGCGGTGCCTGTCACGTTGTGCATGCAAATGCACAACGTACATTCACAGCATTGTGGCGGGCGGTGCGGTGAGCACCGCCTGCCACAATGATGTGAATAGGGCTTGCCACCACCACAGTGGCGGTGGCATCGTAATATCGGGTGCAGGACCGCCACACCCCTTGCGGACGGTCACGCATTCCGCTGCGGTGGCGGGCGGACTTTCTCCGCCCGCCATCGTAATGACCTCCTAAGATAGAAAACATGGAGAGTGTAGCAGGTGCAGTTCTCACAGTCCTGCCTTTCCAAGATGGGGCACGTGCTCAAGCTCTACTGAGGGATTTCTTTAACAGAATAGTTTTTGGGGGTAATTTAAACTCTGAGGAAGGGTTCTTGACGCGCACAACCTGTATCTCAAACTGTCATAGTTGGACTGGGCTTCTTGCCAAGACAAAGAGGGGAGTTGATGAGAGCAGCTGCAAAGCTGGAGATTGAACCGTGAGTGACAGCAAGATGCATTCTTTTATGGATTTTAGTCATGCAATGCAAATGAGGAAGCAACACTGCAGCTCATTAAAAAGAATTATATTCTCGAGGCATGCAATCCGCACCGTAGCACCCTGCTTAAACAAAGAGTGTTGACAGACAAAATTGTGCAGATTTTTTCTCGTCAGTGAGGTGCAGCTTGAATCCTATGATACAGTATCCATGTCTGGGCTTACCTGCGCACCTAGGCAAAACAAGAGATGGATTAAATATTTGAATTAATTTCAGTCACTACTAATTACTTGGTTCCACATTACCGTACATAGTTTTTTCGCCCACCATGCATCTGTTCATGGAGGAGCCCTCTGCGAATTGGAGCTCTTCCTTCAGGGACAGCATACTTTTTTTAGCCATAAATTGGAGATACTTTTTTGGTTTTTCCACCCTCCAGTCTCAAAGGGGTAGTCACTCTTATTCCTTCTTGCACAGACCCTGGTTAGTAGCAGCATTTAATAGTTTGAGCTACAGAGACACAACAAGCTTCCAGAGAACTTTCACTGCAACTGCCCTGCTGACCAGTACTGACTTGCATTGCCTGAACCCTGAAGCTGGCTTCTGCTGGAGTGATTCCTAACCCCATGAGGTGTACCTCCAGGCCCTTGACCTTTGGTTAGTATTATAGTGTACTCCTCCAGCCCCAAAACTACAAGAAGTGGACTCCAGGTGGAAAACTAGAGGTTCTGGGCTCTTTGCGTTGACAAGAACTGTCCCCGACTCCTACCAAGCGTGAGTGGACTGCATTAGACTGCCATTGCGACCTTCCATGCTAGAGACCGTGGACTTAACTGCCCAGAGCTCTTCACAACCACAGCAAAGACCCACGTTTTGTGACAACGTAAAGTTCTGATCGTCAACCAGCTTTTTGTGCCAATAACGACTGCACTGCCAACGTGATGTTCCGATCGATGCCTGGGACTTTAGCAACCCGCTTTTGATGAGTCCCATTCCATATCCAACTTGCAACCTTGTCACCGGCAACCCCATCGATGAGAGCTTCTCATTTGAAACTGGGCTAAAAGTTAGAACTAAAACTTTCCATTAAGACCAACCTGGTTCCTGTATCCAAGCCTCTTTTATCATAATGAGCCTGGAATTTTGACTTTGATCCAGTCCAGCTTGACAAGATAACTGAGATTGGGGCATAATTCTTTTTGGCATTATTTTTATTTAAAACTTTAAAATTTCATAACTCGGGTTCTACCTATTGGAATCTTGTTGCGTTATTTTATTTATTAAAATTTTCTCTATGTTTCTAAACAGGTTTGGGATTTTTTTGTGTTGTGTTTTCCCTTTATTACTGTTTGAGAGCTGCATAAATACTTTCCACATTGCCTCCAAGTTAGGCATGACTGCTCTTGTGCTAAGCTACCAGAGCATTAAGTACAGGTTTAGTTAGTGACTTTTGTGGTTCACGCTGACAAGGATTGTGTTTATTACTTGAGTTAGGCTCAGACACATCACAACTAATAACCCAATTTCTTACAATACTTGAACAAGGTGAGTCATTTTGAAGACAAGCTTATGGTGGTATAATTGCCCTTACAACATCTCACATTCTAAGTCCGTGGATTATGCATAGTATAGATTTCTCCATAAAGCTGCTTTACGTTTATTTATATTGCATTGTAGGCCCAAGGAAATCGAGAAAATAATTTCCACTGTGAACTTAACCCTGCATACATTGTATGCATGCACTCACACTGATGAATGTGAGCCCGATTTGTAAATATTGAGATGATTAAGGGGTACAACCTGTTTACATTGGGGTACATCAGATAGATCCTTATGAAGGCCAATGACTTGTTTGGGCTACAAGATAAAAAACATGTTGACCATTGATAACAAATTGCGTTTGTCTTATGGGATAATTAATATGTCCATAGCTTTTTGTTTTTACAGATTCGGAAATGCACACACAACATTGCAAGTTACATTAAAGCTTCCGCCAATACGGTTGTATATGAGACATGTAAATACTATGCTACACAATCTGTATCACCTAGCAAGTTACCAAGAAGGCTACACACATGACTCCCCTCCCCATCGCCAATATACACACACAGTACTCCATGACGGTCCCCTGGCCCCCCCACAGCAAAGCGCCCCCTTTACTTACTCGGAGTACCTAGCTCTCCCACTAGAAAATGAAAAGGAGTCGCGTTAACTTTTTGGTTCAAAGGGGAAAAAAACACACACATGCCCCAGGCAGCCGCCGCAAAAGGGGGTATTTACTAACCCATGTCCCGGCGGCAGGCAGCAGTCCACATCCTGGTCACCGCCCCGCCTCAGCCGGGCCTTCCCGGGATCTGTCAAAAAGTGAAGGACCAGGCAAAAAAAACAATTTGCAATGCAATAGGTCTCACATTTAAATGCGAGACCTATTGCATTTCAAAGAAGCGCCCGCCATTGTTTCGGCTGCTTCAAAAGAGAAAGCGGGCATGGTGCGCTGAATGTAAGTAAAGCACGTCGTGCCTGCAGAAAGAGAAACTCAATAAAGAAAATAATGCTTACACACTTAAGAACACGTACCGTGTAACAACCGAAGTAAAGGGGCCAGTCACCATGGGAGGTTACAGATGAAGAAAAGGCGGTAGTAAGGGTAACTAACAAGTCTCTTTATGAATGAGATGCCAGCATTTAGAAAGGACACTGACACAAGCCAATGACAAACATGGGCGGCGAGTGGGCGGGGATTCTCTTTCATACTCCACTACAGCAGTCTCGCTGAGCAGTGCATGCGTGCTGACTCAGGCTCGACCTAAAAAGAAGTGGGTGGACTAACCAAGTTAGGCAGTATGCAAGTGACATCATGGCGCGTAACATCGCACATAGCCTCACAGGAAGTGGCATCACAAACCATAGCCTCACAGGAAGTGACATCACATCAGATCTTAAGGCCTCAGACATATATTTAGCAGGTCTATCATGAGTACATTTGAGGTTCTCACACATATATTTAGCAGGTTTATCATGAGCACATCCGAGTGCATTACATTATATAACAAATGAGATTTTATGTCCGGCTTGTTCCAAAAAAGTGACGCAAACCAGACACAAAATCTGGGCCTCAACTTACACATGGAATTTTTAAAACCAGACTACAAACAATTGGCAACAAAAAGAAACATGGCAGTAAATCTGTTCTGCTTAATTGGTTGCAAAGTCTACATTTCAAAATATCTTATGGGATTAAGGCACCTGCTGCAGAGATCTTCGTGGGCCTAGTAAATCATCTCAGAGAATAATAATAATGATAAGGTAACTCTGGAGGTTAACATATTTGCTGGAGAGATTTGTTTTTTGTTTAGTCCCAGTTTGAAATAAAAGAGCATAGAGGGTAAATATATCTCCTGCAAAGCACGTCATGTAATGCATAGATGACAGATTGTTTTTTAATGGAAATGGGTAATCGGTTTATTACTTTTAAAACAGAGAACGTTTTGTTATCCTTCCAATATAGCACAATGAGCTATGAAGGACATGTGACTCCTACACCTTGTAACCATCACTGTCTTATGTAACACATACTACAATGATTTACACACAAATGATTTATTGTTAATGTATACTGTGTACGTGTGATGTAAAGTGCTTTGACACCTTGCATTGGGATAAGTAGCGCTCTATAATAAATAAACAAGACAGTAGTATTTAATTTGTTATTTGTGTAAATACTGAGACAGACCAACACATCTGACATTCTTACAGTGCATGCATATCTCTTATATGCAGGGACTGAAAAAATTAAGTACCTGTGAAGTAATAAGCTGTGTGCCTTTTATTCCCCTCCATTGCATTTGCAAATAGGTGTGAGGCTCAGATAGCTCCCAGCCAGGATACTCCAACAAAAGGAGGCCTGATGGCCCCTTAAAGTCTGACTTTGTCTTTAGCCCAGCTGGAATTTAAAATAACAAAACCCACTCTCCGTCTGCACGTTAATGCTCGGAAACGAAAGCAGACCATGTGCAGGCGGGTTGTATAACGTTACAACGCATTCCGTTGCAACGCATGCCTTTACCACGCATGCGTTACAACCCGAATGCCATTGCCACGCATAACCTTTACCACGAAAATGCCTTTACCACGCATACCTTTACAACGATTTTCGTTGTAAAACCATGCATGATAATGGCATTTTCATGGTAAAGGTTGTCTCCGATCCCTGCCCCAATTCCTTTCACTGCTCCCCTGCGCCCTCCCCCTCCAGCTCTCTCTTTTTTTTTTATAATACCCCTTCCCTGTACCCTTGTGCGACCCTCCGCCCCCATTCCTTCTAAGAAATACCCCTGCCCGAAACACTTAAAATCTTGCCCTTCGCGATTCCCCCACCCACTAACCCTTCTATCAAATACCCCTCCCCTGAACCCTTAAAATTTACCCCTGCGCGACACCACCCCCTCATTCCTTTATTTATTTTTTTAATTTTAAATCCCCCTTACCTCTCCACGTCCTCTTCTCTTCAAGCTCTTCCTTGGTGCGTTGCACGTCGTAAAGAGGAAGCGGAAGTGTCTTTCCGTTTCCTCTAACGACGACGATTGCCTCCACATCTTTCAATAACAAACAGAAAACGACGGAAACAGGTGCGTATTTTCTTTTGGGGGGGGAGACCCCCCAAGCCCCCTTTTTGAATCACACGCGTTTTTTGGGGGGGGGAGACCCCCCCAAGCCCTTTTTTTTAATTGTACCTTTAACACACATGCCTTTACTACGTATCTCGTAGTAAACGAATGCGTGGTAACCACGCATGCGTTGTAATGCATGCGTGGTTAAGGTTATGCATGGAAACGGCCACGTTGTAGTGGCTGTTTCCCGTGCAGGCGGTGCTGAATGCATTTGCAACTAGGCTTGAGGCTCAGATAGCTCCCAGCCAGGATACTCCAATAAAAGGAGGCGTAATGGCCTCTTAAATTCGGCCTTTGTCTTTAGCCCAGCTGTAATTTAAAATAACAAAGCCCCCTCCCCTTCTGCACGTTGCTTCTCGGAACGAAAGCAGACAATGTGCAGGCGCTGCTGAATGTGGCTCAGTGTCTGAAAATTAAACCGGGACAAGTTGAGCAAATTTCTGTGAGGCACAACTTCTTTGCAGGGTAGACGGCATCCACCCTGTGAAAATAGTGGGTGGACACTATCTACCCACGTGCACCCTCGACTTGAGCCCTGCCTGTCCTCCTTCCTTTGAAAAACCTGCTAATGTTGGTATGACTGGAGCAACATTTTAGTTGTTCTTATTCTGCCTCTTCTCTACTTGATCTTTCCACATCGCTTTGTGTGCCTCAAGATCACCACCACCCCTCTTCCAGAGAGCACCCCGTGGGCTTAGTTACCCTTTCTATCATTTAGACCACCTCACGTGGCAGTATTCCAGCTTCTTGTGGCTTCTATGCTCTGAATACAGAAAAGCCTCATGGTATTAACTTCACTACAGACACAAATACACACATGAGCGCACCGACTTAGCTTCACCACATACAAACCTTCTCCTACCAACATCAGGATGAACGACTAGCAGGCATGCTATCTGTTAAAACTTTCCTGTATAAATTGCTGGCCCTAGTAATCAAGATGATGTATGGAACTTCTCCTACGTACCCAACTAAAAACATATTCCGCTGTCCTACTGCAGAAAGTGAGTTACCAGTGATTTAAAAAAAAAGTCAGATTGAGAAAGCTGTTTTCTTCAAAGTGCAGCTAACAACAGACACTGTATGGAATTAGAATGTGTAGGTTTTGCTTACCTTTAATTATTACATAGTCAATAAAACAATGGACTATGGTGAGGTCCATTTGATTAATGCAATTCTGTTGCTGTTGCTGCAGCATTTACCACATTAATATGGATTTACTGGGGCAGATTTACAAGCCCCTTGCGTGACTTTTGTGCCGCCGTTGCATCACTTTTGTGACGCAGCCGCGGCGTAAATATTGCGGCCCATTTACAACGTGACGCATCTAGGGACATGTGTCACGTTGTAAAGCCCTGCGTCACATTAAACCTGCGTCAGGTATAATGTATGCAGGGTGGGCGTTCCCACGCAAAAAGCCATGTATAGCTGACGAAGTGAAATCTACAAGATTTCAGTGCGTCACTCTACACCTTCACTGCATCAAAATCCCTACGCCTGCTCAGACCAGGCGTAAGGAATGACGCAGGGCTTTTTGAATGGGACTCACCCATCTATTGTGGCGCATTGCTGGAGTTGCGTCACTTTCATGAGCAACTCCAGCAATGCGTCACCTTTGCGCCAACAGATGCGGCAGAATTTCTGGTGCATCTGTTAATCCTTGCGCCATGGAGCACTGTATTGTAAATACATCGTATCCATAGTGGCACAAGGACATTCGGCGCTGACGCAAGTAAACTGACGCATCTTTGCAGATGCGTCAGTTCCTTGTAAATCTGCCCCACTGTATTTTTCGCTTAATTTGTCGATTTCATAAAAAAATGTTCTTGCTTAAATGGATGAACATAAAAGTGCCAGGGAATGTGCTGCATTAAAGGGAAATACATACGCAATTTAAATGTATGCATCACCAATGGGGAGCAGAGGAATGAAGGACAACTTGGGTACAGCCTCCCTTCAAAATATTACTCTAAACAATAAGAACACAGGGTATATTTAGTAAATGAGTCTAAAGCAAGGCCTAGTGGTGTGATAAAGTCTGATTCTAAAGGGTGAAATCTTCACCTAACCAGGTGTGGCTTGCTTCATCATTGGGACCCTCCTCACATTGGTAGAATGATAATATCAATGTGGGCTACAACCCTCGAAAACTGAGGAGCTGTGAGGTGGAAGTTCAGCCACTATTTAGTTGTTGTGGGGGCAGGGGCTGAATCTTCTGGTGTGGGGATACACCTGAGAAAGGTGAGATACAGAGAGTAAGATTGTTAAAACTACCTACTGGTAAAATCAACATATTTTATTGGGGTCTCCAGTGAGTATAATAAAAATGAAGGGTGTTGTTCTACCCTTGAGGTGAAGTCGACATGTTTCTGCTCATCTATATGCCCTAAATAGATGTCATGACTTTCTTCAGGGCCACCTATTTAAACCAGGATTCAGAGCTGGGGAACCGATCTGAAAACATAACCAACTTTATACATCCATACTGATGTATCGAATCACAACCTAATGAGTTATGTATGTGTGGGAGAATGATACAGCCTTGTAAAATATGTGCTAAAATCACGAGGGATCATTCTAAGTCCTTAGCAAGCTCTCAAACAGAAATTTTTGACAGAAATTTCAATACATATATTTTATCACTGATGCGGATTATGACAGATTAATACGAACTAGTGGGTAGTATATATTGTAGAATTCATAATTGCTGTGCATTTTCATATAGAAAGAGCATCGCAGGATTCTCAATCAAGAAGCGTGTTTTTATGATTGTCCTTCTCACTATCTGGGCATTGTTATTTGTTGAGCTCTCTATTTTATGATCCTTATAAAATAGTAATATTTTTAGCAAATATATGCACATGTCCTGATGATTAGTCTCCACAGTCTCTTAAACTACTATTGTTTTCGTAGGGCATGCTCATCTTGATTTTTAATTAATGTATTCTCCAAGTCTTAAATAAACTATTTCATTTTCTCATTGGGAGACAATCTGCCTAATTCCTGTTTCAAGGCCTGTGTGCCTATCTTTTAATCATCATGTTCTCTGTGTGCTTGTTTGACTAATTAGGTCTCGCCTACGCAGCGCGCATGCGCTGCATAGGCAAAAAGACCTTTTGCAATCGATTCGGCTTTTCAGCCAAAAACGTGCACGCGTTCCATTGCCTTCAATGGCAACGCGTGCACGTTTGGCGATTCACTTGCGGGAGCGAGCAGCTGGCGCCATATGGTAGCAATTATCGCTCCTGGCGCCGCTCGCTCCCGCAAGGGAATCGCACTCCCCCCCACCCCTCCACCCGGAGTACTGTTTCACTTTCGCGGCGCGGGCCGCACTTGTGTTTCAGTGCTTGTTCTCTTTCTGACCTCCGAGGACGACCCCTGCTCACCTTATAATACTTCTGCATAATGCTGTGGCGCTTCGGCCCTCGAGGCTCTCGCCGGCTCCAGGGCCCCCGAGGAGCTGGCCGGCTCCAGGACCCCTTTCTCCTAAAGCGGCGCAGAGCTGGTTGAGGCCGGGGACCCTCCGGTCCTAGGAAGCTGTCCGAACGCATTCATTCCTCTGTCGGGATGAGGCATGGCCCGGCCGCACCTCCGAGGCGGGATCGATCAATACATCTCCGGCGAGGAAGGAGGATGCTGTAGAGAGGACGGGGCGGAGGGAGTGAGCAGGGATCAGTCATCCTGCCAGAAGGTTCCAGATGCTGGGGTGGAGTACTCACTCACTCAACCCTTGCTCCCGGCCCGTGGCCAACGCCAAGCACAGCTCCAGCACGTGCCCTCAGAGTAAAAGAGATCTACTCTGCCGAATACACCCGAACCCCTGCGGGGCCTTGGGGTTCCCAGAGATGCCTCTTCCCGCCGCCGACTCCTGCGCCACGCTGAGCCCAGGAGAACGGAAGCACCGCTAGACACAGATGTGGTGAATGTGTGACCCGGTGCTACCAGGAGGGTCGTTTCACACCACTTGCCACAACTGCCCGCATCACTCTCGGTTCAAAGGGCAGGTTGTCAAGCGCACCCCCAGATCAGAGCCATGCCGTGTGCCATCCGGCACGGCCAGCTTGCGCCTTTACATTCAAGACCCACACCTCGGGCAGGGGCTGAAGCTAGAGTCCCATCACAGTGTTAAAGGGCACCCACCGCCACTGCTGACACGATGAGCACCGCCAGCCTTGGGGCCGGAACTTCCTGGCACTGAGTGCAACGACGCGTCACTGGCTGAGCGGTCACATCGGAGGGATTACTGAACGGAGACATGCATGGATATTGGGGGAACCCTGGCAGCAGAACGCTATAAAATCAGGGTGTGAGACCGGGAACGGAACTCCACCGAGAGGGCAAACATGCAAAGGTCGCGCGCACCCACACACATTTGTGTATTTTCAGCAATCTCTTGCAAGAAGCTTTCAACATATTAAACGTACGTGAAACTACTGATGTAAGGTCAAAAACGAAGTGCTTTCCAGTGTGTGCAAAGGAAAGGTGCAGCCACACACGCGTCAGCACCCAAGGGAAGGGGTTTTCCATCTGCAGTGTTGTCGCGTTTCCACTGTGCGTCCTCGAGTGCCCTCAGTGCCAAGCAGACACGTGTGGTTGTCTCAGAAGAAGCCCTCTGCTGCGGGGTGGGCTGGCGACCCTGCCGACCTCTGAAGGATGACACACGGAGCTACCCGGCCTCGTGGAATCCGTGCCAGCCGTCGCCTACCCCTGCCCCGTGTTGCCCGTGTCAGCCTCGTCCACCCCTGCCCCGTGGTACCCGTGCCAGCCCCCTCCCACCCCCGCCCCGTGGTACCCGTGCCAGCCCTCACCCACAAAGATGTGCGCGGTAAGGGGAGGGGCATTCTGTGCCACGCAGACCCTGGCACCCTCTCTGCTGGTGACCCCGCCGACCTCTACAGTAGTGGTGCTTGACACTTTAGTTAAACTCACCTTAAATCATTTCTCCCACTTGTAGTTTGAACGAGCCGACCGGTGCCCACTTCCGTTGCAGCAAAGCGTGTGATCTTGTACTGGCTGTATCGGCAGGGAGTTCTGTAGCTACGTTTAAGAATTCACATTTCCACCAACTCCTTTCATCCCCCCACTGGAGAAGGACACCTGTCGCAGCTTTTTTCCTTAGTGCCATTACCGGCAACTTCTCCCACCCCCAGTCTGAGCATGCAAGAATGAATAAATACACAAGACAACTTTGTAGTGGGAAAATATTGCTGCAGGTTTATTCCATACAGGAGTATGCAATATGTGGGTTATCTTACGGGCGATCCAAGGGCGGGCAGCTGTGCCAACCTATGCTGCCCCCGCCCGCCTGGTGAGCCAGCACTGTGGGACACCCAGTCAGTGCTACCTTTGATGATCCTCTTCCGGATCATGTGACACGTTGGTCTGTTCTACTCACGCCCTTTTCAGGGCGGAGCGTAGCAGGACAAACCCCCAGTTGGTCAGGCCCCCAACCGCCCGAAGGACTAACGGGGCGCCGTCGCGGTTTTCCAGGAACCTGCCCTGAGGCTCCTGGTCTTTGGCTCTGGCACCCCTACTGTGCCGCGCAGAGGTACCCTTACTGTACCGGTCTGCCGCAGAGGTACCCTTACTGTACCAGTCTGCTTCCAGATCGCCCTGTAACTCCGCCTGCAACACAAAAGGAAAACATTAAAACATTCAGAGTACCCTGTCCACCAGCCAGGACGCCGGGTAAGAGGTGGGGTGGGAGACGGCGTGGCTGGCGAACAGAGACCGCCAGGAGGGGCAGGGGAGGCATATATGCCCTTCCCCCCCATCGCACCAGAAGGACTTCACAGAGGTGACCTAGCTGGAGGGCTCCACAGCCCCTCCAAAGACTAGAGCGGGTGGGCAGTGCCAAAATGGCACTAAAGGGCCGCCCTGCTGAGGTGGCCCCTGCGGGGCCGCGGACAGCCGCATAGTGCCATTACCGGCAACTTCTCCCACCCCCAGTCTGAGCATGCAAGAATGAATAAATACACAAGACAACTTTGTAGTGGGAAAATATTGCTGCAGGTTTATTCCATACAGGAGTATGCAATATGTGGGTTATCTTACGGGCGATCCAAGGGCGGGCAGCTGTGCCAACCTATGCTGCCCCCGCCCACCTGGTGAGCCAGCACTGTGGGACACCCAGTCAGTGCTACCTTTGATGATCCTCTTCCGGATCACGTGACACGTTGGTCTGTTCTACTCACGCCCTTTTCAGGGCGGAGCGTAGCAGGACAAACCCCCGGTTGGTCAGGCCCCCAACCGCCCGAAGGACTAACGGGGCGCCGTCGCGGTTTTCCAGGAACCTGCCCTGAGGCTCCTGGTCTTTGGCTCTGGCACCCCTACTGTGCCGCGCAGAGGTACCCTTACTGTACCGGTCTGCCGCAGAGGTACCCTTACTGTACCAGTCTGCTTCCAGATCGCCCTGTAACTCCGCCACAGCTCTGGAGGCGGCTCCCGTCGCCGCGAGAGCCCCCACCAAAACAGCTCATTTCCGACCTGCAACCTGCTTTCTAGGGCCTCGTGCATGTCCAGTGGAAAGTGTCCATGCCCACCTGTGGCAATTGCACCCAAGTTTGTCAACCTAACCTAGGCGTACGCCTGGATGGCCATGGTGACAATGGACCCCATCTTTAGCAAAGTAGCCTTTAACATTAGCCTGGAACAGCTCGTCTCTGGTCTGCGAACTTACGCCATGAACTGTTCACTCTTACAGGGATGTTCAACGGCCTCCTCTGACTTGGCTCTGTCCCACCTCTGCGGGGGTTCATCTCGGACCACCAGAGTTGCATTGACCCATGTAGTTGCTGATCTCACCAAAACAGCTCCTTTCTCCCAAAACAGCTCATTTCCAGGCCTCCTGCAAATCTAAGGGAAGGGATCCCTCCCTACTGGTGATAGATGAACCCCATCTAACACAATGGCCCTTCCGTTAGCCTGGATCAGCTAGTATCTGATGAAACCAGAGGCCCTTCTGGCCTGTGAACCTGTGCCAAGAACTAATCCCCCTCCTGCGGGAAAGTTCCACTGCCTCACATGACCCCGCCCCGTGCCCACTCTGAGCGGGCCGAATTCAGACACCATGACTCACATCGCCCCATCTATTCGCTGAACTCACCTAGCTGCCGTCCTAGCACCGTGTGTGCCTGGACCCTTGTGTCCCCATCTATGGGACGGCAGGCCACTGGTTAGGTAACCGCTCCCAACCCCGCCTGCCTACTTTGGCTAGTCGGGCGAGGAGAATTGTGCTTACGTTTGCACTGTCCCTCTGCTTTCTAACTCATGACGCATGGGCATGGTCATCACTGGGAGTATGTGCCAATGATCGAGGGTGCCCTCCTGCCCTTGCCATGCATCCCTTATTCCTTATGGGAATCTCACCTGCTCAGTTCCCTCTGTGGTGAAACCCCCCTAGGCATAACAGCTTAGTTAACATGGCTGCATTAATACAGTGCGCACTGTCTGCAATATGGTGCCTGACGTTACCCTTGGGGCTAATGTAGACTCCCCCCTCCTGCAACCTTTAGTTTCAATCCTCCCGTATTTAAAGTGCTATAACACCATTTTCCACAAATTTGTGGGACAGCGTCACCCTTGCTAGATGACTGCTTCCACAACCAGCCTATCTGCTGGGGCTGTCAGAGCGGAGAATATTGTGCTAACGAGCAGCCCAAAACCTGCCCATAGAGCAAGGTGCCCCTACTCTGATGCAGTTGCCCAGGAATTTGCACTGGACCCTTTGGCTTGCTTAACTACTGCTAGATCCCGTGACCCTCGGAGCTCAATCCAGCTGTGGACCTCTATTAATTAGTTATCCCTGGAATGATTGCCCTCCATAACTTCAAGACCGGATTCAGCTTCCTTTCCAGGCACCTTAAAATGCAGGGTTGGGCATACCAACCCCACCTGACCAGGGGGTCATGTGTGTATCACCCATGATAATGTTAGAATCTAAGGTTCCCAGGTTCAAGGATTTCCGCAGCCCTCTTTGAGGGTCTGCTGAGACCACACTGCCTCACCGCATGTTACCCCGCTACCTCCTGCAGCTCCATTAATGCCCTGTTGTGTCCCTGAAAAGATACCTGACAGGGTGAACTGTCTGATGAAACCAGGAATCAGTGAAAATAGGCAAGAGTGCCATCATGTACTTGCCATGAATCCCTCCTGTCTTACAGAATTACACCTGTTCAGCTCCTGCTGAGGGGACTTCCCTTTTTCTTAACTGCTAACCCCGTGTGCAGATGTGACATTAAATGGGTAACATCCCGGTTTGTGCCCACCTAATGTGCTATGCTGGGAGCAACTAGGCACCCCACATACCTTGTTTCCCTAATTGTTGGGACAGCAGCACCCTATGTTGGCTTCCAGTGTCCCCAACCCGCCTGGCTGGTCCCGCTCTCCAGGCGGGGCATTCGAGCTTAACGGAGCAACATGGAGCCTACCCTTGGTTCTAGGGTGCACTTACTGCGCCCAGTTGACCAGTTTGCACCAACCTTCTTGATTGCTAAACCCTAGTGAACCTCCTAATGGTGTCACATCTGGTTAGAAAGGGTAATGTATTGTGCCCACTATTAGCACCACCGCACCCTATCGTGGAGTGACAACTGACCGTCCACCCTGCAGATGACCCTGTTGCTTAATACGGCCCATTAATGCCCTTGCCTGTCCTTCAACGACACTGGCAATATAATGCCCAGCAGTTTGGTGAAGGGGGGGTTTTTGGTCCCAGCGTGCGACCCAGCTCATACTAGTTTGCACAGACCCGGTTAGCCTAGGTGAATGGTCCCTCTGAGCTCTGTGTGGGGCCTATTTCACACTTAAACAAATGCCTATTCGCATGAATTTAGAGTGATGCAAGATTGGACTGGCGGCTACCATTCTCACTCACGCCTGCATATACTAGGCTCAGAACACGGAACACTTGCTCTATAATCCCTTGGATACTTATGTCCAGCTACGCCAATCGATAATGGCTCTGCTTGATCATACTGACCGAAGACACATCAACCCTGCGGAAACCAGGTGGGGATGCTAACCTGCCCCCAAACTCTGCAACAAACATGACCAGCTGCCCACCAACAAACCATCCCCAGCACCCGGGGGCATGCCGCCATTCCTTGGCTTGTACACCGACGAGCTTAAGATTAATAATGGTATCGAAGGACCCATCTCTGAGGGCATGCGTGCAACACTATCCACTGCCTCACCCTAGTCCTAAACATTTTGGATTTGTCCATCGAATTGAGCCAAAGGTGGAGTCATGCCTTCCCAAACTTCTGCTAGTATAACAGGGAGAAGACAAGACAGTGGGGACAGGAGGGGAACAATGTGTATCAATACCTGCCCTTTCTTGAATACTGGGGATGCCAAATGTTCATTAATACATTGTGGCCGGTTTGTGCATTAACTTTAGCTTACTGCTCCAGCCCATTTTGACCCCAACTTTGGCAGTAGCATGCCCTTAATGGTACGTGACCTTCTACAAGCACTGCGCAGAGTTCCCCATGACCACTGGAGACTCCTCTGGTGACGCATGCCCCCGGTGAGGGTGAAGAGCTCATCCTTTCAAGGAGTCAGACCTCGTTATACAGCGAGAGAGGCACGTGGGGCACTCGAATAAGACAAAATACTATTCTTTGCAAAAGAGAACCTGTCCGTCACTATTGTCTATCTTGGGACAGAAGAAGAACCATGATATTATCACTGATCAAATCCGATGTCATATTCGCTACCTCTGTCATTCTCATAAAATCGCCATATCTGACTGACACCGCACTCTCATCCTATGCTTTGTGTGATCTTGGCCCACTTTAGTGTGAGCAGAGCACCGCGATGCATACTTGGCTTCATGGTCGGTAATGCACAAGTAAACTACCCCCTCCCATCAAGTTGGGTTGCACAGTACATAGTAATGGGTGCAGTGGGCTAGTTACTCTCCTGGGGCCCCAATGCCACTGCGCTTGCAGTGCTAATGAAAGCTTTGTCGTTTTGGCTGTGTCAACTTTGTTGCCTGCCCCCCTACAACCTCATGGAAATAGCGCTGAACTCTCGCTTACTACACTGCGGGGTGAGCCCACTGTATTCACCAAAGTTCTTCACAATTCCGCTTCTACTAATTGGGAACACGTTCCCCCATGGTATCTTGGCGCTGCATAACATGTTTATTGTTACTCAACTCCATGGTACTCGTTTTATCGACCTCAGAAGGATACATGCTGAGTGGACCTACCAGGATCTGAACCTGTGACCGAGACATTGAAACAAGCCACTTTCTGTTCTGCCACTCCCCAGGCCTGTGGAATAGTCTCCCAGGGCCGACATCTGGCACTTGAACCCTTACTTGGACGGGCCTGAGCTGGAAACCCAGATCTAGACAGCCTGTCAACCAGCTGACCACGTCCAATACCAGAGTGTCACACATCCACTCCGTAGCCTGGATACTAAACCCGGCATAGATGTATCAGAAGACCTATCTCTTGGCGCCTGTCTACCACAACTTTCGCTGCGTGTCCTAGTCTGTTAAAATCCGGGCACAAGGTAGCCTGCCCCGCTAAGCCCACGAAGAAATCGCAAGACACCTCCAGCAAACGCCTGGCCAAGCAAACACTACCGGCCACCTCACCCCCGTTACCGTACCTCTCGTTGCAGTCGTTGCGTGAAACCAAGTCCACAACATGCCAACACAGGTTTGCCCCCAAATGGCAGTACGATTCACGATGGGAAACATGACATGAGAAAGAACACCACGTCCCCGCAACACTTACTTCCAAGTAATGCCCACCGCGATGGAGAGCACAGACCCCTGTTGCCGAAACCCAAGGAACGCAAAGCAAGGAGGCCCCCAGCGAAATATTTCCTAGTAGCTCCATATTTGCCAAAACACCGAATTGCCCGTCAATATCAGTGAAATATAATCCTGGTACTATGGCATATTCCTCAAAAGCACTTTACCAATGTAATTATCCCCTGGTGCTAGCCGAATAGGTGTATTACCCAATTAAGTTATTTTCCTTCATCTTAGAAAGAGGACGGTTGTATGTGCTAACCTGCAAGTCAAATCTAGGCAGCACTCGCAATAACCACCTGAGCTACACTCTCAGACTCGGTCCTACAGCGATCTCCGCTGGAGGCGGTCAATGGGTATACCATCAGTAATATCCATCCACTTTATTTTATTAAGGAGGAGCGCAGCTCAAAGTGTTCCAACCGCCCCCTGGAAAATTCCATTTGACAGCAAGCTCCTAGAAGCTTTCATCGGGTGACCGCGCTCTACGATGTAGAGAAACACCCGCCAAGACCGATGTATTCCCTTTCTCAGACTGCGCAACCGCTGGTCCCCGCTCCAGCAAAGGTAAGTCATTATGTCAAAATAATAAATAATTACAGGACCTTGAGCAGTGTCTGCGCACTAGGCCAGATGTAAGGGCTCACACAGCAATAAGATTGCTATGTGTGACATTTTCATCATTTCCGTGTAATGGGTGATATTTCACCAGCTATGAGTGACCCCATTTCACAAGCATAGTCAAACAATGAAGACGATACAACATATTACTATCAGAAAATGCACCAATCTAGGGCAACCACATCCTTAAGCTGCTCCTACCCCTGCTGCAAAATGCCAAACCATAGAGATGGAACAAGGGCCGCACCAGTGATGGCGTCGGGTCAGGTGACTTAGCTGGGTGCCCACCAGACAGGATTGAGTCCGCATTCGTGGATCAGCATGGCTGCGCCACTGCCCTCGGCATTAGTTTGTGGTGTCATGATACGGCTGTTTGAGGCCCCCAAACTCCTCTTGGTCGTCCGCAAGAACCGATTTCCCCTACAAGTCTAGCTCAACATTGAGTTAATCCAATTACAGCAATTGCCAAAGAATAGTTACCCCTGGAGATTGTCTCCGGAATAAATCTGTAATTCATAAAAACTGCTGGCTGTAAATCGGTGCCAGGGAAAAGGACTCTGAAATGCAGCTGGTATGGGCGGTTCCGTCCACGGTAACTACCGGCTGGGCTGGAGATAATGCACTGGCGTGAAAACCTCGCGAAACGCTGCCAATGCCGGCTGTAGCACAACAAGAACCGTCATACACATTTATGCAACTGGCAAAACATTTACAACGTGCGCAGGGACACTGCAGCTGGCCTTCACACCGAGTGAAACCGTGACCATTGCTTCTGCCGGCCGAAGCATGCTCAGTGGTACCTTGAGCCCGACGCTCCTGCTAGCCATCGGGACGCCGCAAGGATCTGCTGCTCTGTACCCCCCACAACCCTGCGCCATGCCTCAGTCGTGCGGCATGCAACCAAATCTAGAAACCATCAACAGTAGCCACTGATCACAGCATGATCCTGAGCAAACCGTCTATTCATTCGCCCGCACTTAAGCCACACGTGAAGGAAGGCCCATAGCGGACCCGGCTTCCCTCCTGTCCCTACAACCTGAAGTCCAATTGTCCCTGCTGCCCAATAGTAGTAATGCGGGACCCGCAACCTCCGCCCAGAGACCTTCCCATGGATTATTCACAGTCCAGACCTGCTGGCCATGGACTGGGCATGAACTTCCGGTACCATGTTGACCACTTACCAGTCACCTATGGAATGCGTGCGCAGCAGCCGCCATCTTGGATCCTCAACTAACCCTTAATTCCCTGCACCTTCGAAACCGTCACGGACCCCTGTCCAACGTCCCGCAACATAATACGAACCGTCATTCAATAGTGTACCAGTGGTAAAACATTTAAAACGTGGACAGAGGAACCGCTGCAGGCCTACACACTCGCGGGCCACGGCAACCAGTGAAACCGTGACCCCTGCTTCTCCGGACCGCTGCGTGCTGCGAGGAACCTGTAAGGCAGTGCCCAACAATTCCTCCTGTTAAGACCCGACAAGCTACTGGGCCCTGCTGCTCTGTGTCCCCCAACCACGCGCCCTTGCTCCATCGAGCGGCTTACAGTTGATAAAACCCTTCTTACCACCCGGCACCGCTACACCGTTCGCAGTATTTACGGGCGTCCGTGACTTAATAGCCCAGACCGGCATTCACGGCTAGCCGCCAACCCCCTTAACATTACCTTGCTGCTTTTCACCGTTAATTAGCGTTTCCACAAAACAGCCACATTACACATTAATTTTTTAGCGCGGGGGAATCGCGGGGGCCATGAAGCCGCACCCCCTTTGCGCTAACTCATACGATCTCCAATCACGCCCGGTCCTACAGCTCCTACCCCGTCACGGCGTGACTTCGAAAGAGGGGCAGGGAGGGCTGGGTTTGGCTCTTTCCGTGAGCCGCTGCAAGGGCTGGCCAAGTGGTTGAATGCTCAGGCAGGCCCCCCTCGCTCCGGCCCCCAGCCAGTCCTCACGCTGCACCCCCAGCCGCAGGACAGGCACAGGGAGGTAAAGTGTTTTGCCCACGATCACAGGATGCAGACGCGACCCCTGAGGCTCGAGACCTGGTTTCCAGCACCAAGGTCGGCAGTCCAACGGACCACATCCTCTCCCCACAAACAACCACCGAAGACACACCGAGAGAGGCAGGGGCGGAACACACCAACCCCGACTCACCTAGACAATCCCGACGGCACGACGATGACCCCGGCGAGCCTGGACAACGTGTCCAGACGGCGTGGCTGGCGAACAGAGACCGCCAGGAGGGGCAGGGGAGGCATATATGCCCTTCCCCCCCATCGCACCGGAAGGACGTCACAGAGGTGACCTAGCTGGAGGGCTCCACAGCCCCTCCAAAGACTAGAGCGGGTGGGCAGTGCCAAAATGGCACTAAAGGGCCGCCCTGCTGAGGTGGCCCCCTGCGGGGGCCGCGGACAGCCGCATTCACACGAATGGAAATTTGCATTGATGAGGTTTGTTTAAACGATGAAGCATTTGTGTAAGCACTGGTTAACTGTGTGCAACACTAGCAGCGTTCGACTAGCGGCGCGCGCCTCGTGCATACATGATACTCGCTGGGCGGTCATTCATGAATTCCTCGCATTGATTCATGCAGGACCAGGAACTGACGGCGCGCTCTCCTTAATACTAGAACCTCGGCAGTGAAGGCCCTTTTTCATGTTACGGCATTTCAGGGCACAGACAGCACCTCGTAATTGAAACAACACACTTTGTTTGGGGCTAAGCTATCCAGAAAGCACAACTTGTGTTTCTTAACAATGTGAAGATATTTGGACACTGACAAGTTTATGCCAGGGAGAAAAACATTGCATTACCAATGAAATGTAAAGCTGTTATTTGACTGACAATCTGGAATGATTCAGGGAAAATTGTTACTGAGGTTTATTGGCACTGTGTGTATGTGGGATGGGGCTTCACATCCCCTGCTTGGAGGCTTTGGGGACGTTTATTGATGTGGACAATTTACTCTCTCACGCCGGCTTCCTTCAACTCTTTACCGCCCTTTCTGTGAAGAGCTTCCCTGAGTGTTTCTTAAGCACATTGCCCAAGACAAAGTCTGTTCCAAAAGGGCACGATAATTTGAAAAACGTTATGATCTACCAATACACTAAAAAATAACCAACTTGTCTTCAGAAAATAAACGTGCAGACAGACATTTTAAAGAGATACTCCAGCCAGGCTTGAGTTGACGCTTCCCCAATCCTCTCGGGCTTTCAAAACTCTAGTCTACTGGGAAATCTCGGCGCAGCCCTTAAGATCTCTCAACTGCTTGCTCCTGGCACAGGAAACAAACCCCAAGTCGTTTATACTTCACGCTTTAGACACACCTTTCCCCTCTGTGAAAGTCAAAGTTCCAGTTCAGCGTGAAAGAACCGTATTCCGTTCGACTGGCGCTGGAAAGATACTACAAAAATAAAAATGCTACACATGTAATTGTAATGTACTCACTCTCTACTACTCACTCTCTGCTACTCACTCTCTGCTACTCACTCTCTACTACTCACTCTCTTCGACTGGCGCTGGAAAGAAACTACAATAAATAAAAATGCTACACATGTAATTGTAATGTACTCACTCTCTGCTACTCACTCTGCTACTCACTCTGCTACTCACTCTCTGCTACTCACTTTCTACTACTCTACGGCTCACTCTCTACTACTCACTCTCTACTACTCTCTACTACTCACTGTCTACTAACTCTCTGCTACTCACACTCTATTACTCTATACTACTCACTCTCTGCTACTCACTCTCTGCTACTCACTCTCTGCTACTCACTCTCTACTACCCTCTACTCTCTACTCACTCTCTACTACTCTCTACTACTCTACTACAATCTACTACTCACTGTCTACTAACTCTCTGCTACTCACTCTCTACAACTCACTCTCTGCTACTCACTCTCTGCTACTCACTCTCTGCTACCCTCTACTCTCTACTCACTCTCTACTACTCTCTACTACTTACTCTCTACTACTTACTCTCTACTGCTCACTCTCTACTGCTCACTCTCTACCTCTCTACCTCTACCTCTCATAAATACAAATATATGCATGCATACATATACATATAAGCATACATATGAATGTTATGTACATGAAAGTTTGAAAAACACTAATAAAAGCGAAGCTAAAAAGCCGCCTAATTACAAACAGGACTGCTTTAACTTAAACGAGGGCGAGACCTATTGCATTTTCATAGCCAATAGGTCTCGCCTTTGGAACCTTATAAGTATTTAGTTATGCAGTACAATATCCTTGGTGCAACAACATGAACTGTTGCATGTGTAAACACTTATAAGGTCCCAAAGGCGAGACCTATTGGCTATGCCAATGCTTGTTTTTCTAGCGTTCTTATCCGTTTTTCATTGGTCTTAATGACTTCTTCCCAGTCCTTCATTAATGCTTTTTTCAGTTTTCCGTCATAGTTAGGATAAGTCATAATACACAAACCTCGTGGCGCCATTTTCTAAATAACTCATGGCTACTGTTATTTTCGACCGTTTACTGATTTCACGACTCATTTAGTCTGTCATACTCGGTTAGCTTCAGTTTAATATTGTCTGCTTCCTGTGTATCATTGAAAAACACAGATTGTCCTAAATAAACATCTCTATTTGTTCTTTTAAACAAGGTTGCTGCTTTGTGATGTCGATAAATTCAGATAATACTTCTGTGTATTGCATAATACTCACACATTTTCTGTATCTGGAAAGACGAACCAAATACTACTCAATATATTGTGCTCCAGCCTTCACGGGTCCTCATATACAACTGCAGCATAATCACTGTTAGAGATGGGGGTCTCTAGTTGGCAGTGGTATGCACCCTGTCCAAGTAGGGATCCTTCCTTCTAGTCAGGCTAAGGGAGTTACACACCGAAGATATCCCCTGCTCACGCCCTTGGTAGCTCGGAACAAGCAGTCAGGCTTATCTCAGAGGCAATTTGTAAAGCATTTGTACATAAAACACACAGTAACAGGGTCAAATCACTACAATTGCACCAGTTTAGAAAAATAACCAATCTTTATCTAAACCAAACAAGACCAAAATGACAAAAATCCAACATACATAAGCAAAGATATCACTTTTTAACGGTTTGAGCAATTCAGTCTATAGAACTCTATGGATGCATTGGTTTTAGCACAAAGAACCTCCGATGCGTCAACTTCTGAGACAAAAAACAGCTGCAAAGGAGAAAAGCGTCTGAAAGCACAAGCGATGCGTCATTTCTTGGGTCCGCAGGAAAAGTCTTGCTTCGATTCCTTACTGCGAACAGGAGCGATGTGTCGAATTCCGAAAGTGGCTCTTTACCGCAGGGCGATGCGATGAAAACTTGGTGCACAGGTGCAATGTGTGGAAAATCCAGGCGCTTCGTCAATTTCTTCCAGTTGCGGGTAGGTGATGCGTTGATTCCTTTAGCCACACAGCAGGGCCTGCGTCGAAGTCTGAGCAAGGGTCTCGGATGTCGGAGACACAGTGCTCAAGACTTGGGCTGTGGTGGTTCTTCCAGACATGAACAGGCGCTGCGTTGATTTTGCGTTGGGTTTTCAACCGTGCGGCAAGCTTGCTCTGGGAAAAACCGTGCTGAAGGGCATGGATTTTCAGCTCTCGAAGCAGCAAACCCACCTCCAAGGGCCCAGAACTGGAGTTGGCACCACTTGCATGTCAGAACTTTCAGCAGAGGGGAGCTGCAGATGAAGTCTCTGATGCCCCTGAGACTTCCGACAGAAGGCAAGCACACACAAGCCCTTGGAGAACTTGGAAAGTGGGATTCCAGAAAGTAAAGTCCAGTTCTTTCACTGCTCACAGACAGAAGCAGCAACTGCAGGCCAACCCAGCAAAGCAACACAGCAAAGGGGCAGTACTCCTCCTGACAGCTTTTCAGTTCTTCTTCTTGGCAGAGTCCTCAGTCCAGAGGTGTTCTAAACTGTGGGGTTAAAGGTCCAATACTTATACCCCTTTCTGCCTTTGAAGTAGGCATACCTCAAAGGATAGTCTTTGTAGTGCACAGATCCTGTCTTGCCCTGACCTGGCTCAAGGCACACTACAGAGGGGTGGAGACAGCATTGTCAGAGGACAGGCACAGCCCTATTCAGGTGTCAGTGACAACTCCTCCCACCACTGTAGCTCAGGAAAGCCCATCAGCCTGGTGATGGGCAATCAGAATATGCAGGGTACACCTCAGCTCCCTTTGTGTGGCAGTCTAGAGTGAATGCATAAACAGCCCAACTGTCAGTCTAAACCAGACGTGGATTCCACAGGCAGGCGGAGCCATAGGATGGTAAAGCAAGAAAATGCCCACTTTCTAAAAGCCTATTTGTGCACCGAAACCATGTCCTTTGAAGAGATCTTACACCTTACTGAGAACAAAGCCGAAACTAAGGCTTATACTTCCACTGAAGCTAATGATATTTATGAGCTCATCAGAGAAGTGAGGGCCTTTGATACTACTCAGGGTCCGGTACACCGACAGCTACGTCAATTAGAATATTTAATGCGCAGAGAGATAAATCAACGGCTGCACGCCACTACTTTAATTCAATATCACAAGGCAAGTAGAATTCCTCGAGGGTTACGCCTGGCCATAAAACCTATGTTATTTAAGATGAATAAAAAATTTATGGACAGATGGTATGCCATCTTAAATAAATGTTCTTTGGACCTTATTTTGCTTATTGTAGAAGAACTGTCACAAGTACTTGCGGGTTTAGAAGCAGATATAAAAGAATTACACAGTGCTCTATCTTTACGCATGGAGGCAGATAACTGGCAAACTGCTCTTGACGATATTAATAATAAACTTGATACTTATGCAAAAGAAATTCACGAACGGAAAATTAGAAAGTTTCGTCGTGATACTATTGACTACAAGTTAGACGAGGTGTATACTTGGGCGGAGGTGTATGCTCAAAAACGAACTTGGAATAAAACAGGCACAACTTCATCAGAAGAGAGTCTGGTTTCTATCAGTGAGACTCAGTTGACTCGTCCTCCAGCTCCCTCAACATCAGGAACTGTTACCACTACGGTAGCACCGAGTGGCACAAAAGTGTCTTTTTTAGAGACAAGTCCAGCTGCAAACAATCCTCCGATACAACCCAATGTAGAAACCGCCAAACCCGTAGAGGTCACAGATTCAACAAAATCAGTCAGACCGGGTCGCCAAAAGAAACATTAGTGATAAACATTTCATCACATAAATTGTCAAATAATCAAATGTCTGTTTTAGAAAAAGGTAGTTCTTTTGTTCCGACCTTCCACTCTAATCACTTGATTCAGAGGTGGCCCTGTACAGGTTCACAAGGAAATTGCGATTAAGATATTTTTTCTCTATAGTGAATCCTGAATCTACGAGCACTCAATTATCAGAATATAGAGAGTTTAAACCAAAGAGCACGTTTATTTCTCCAGTTTCACACAAGATCATAGACACTTTTGAGACTTTAGTAAGACAGGATTTATCTAAACTACCTACACACTCAAAGGTGACTGCAAATTTATCTCAACGTGAGAAGCTGGCTTTGTTAGAACTCAGGAAAAATCAATTATTGCATTTTACTAGAGCTGATAAAGGAGGTGCTTTAGTAATCATGGATACAAAATTTTATGATGTAAAATTGAGATGATTCTGTTGGATGATTCCATATTCCACTGTTGAATGATCCCACAGATAGTTTTTTGACATTGTTAGCATCAATACTGACTCATGCTAAAGAAATGAGATGGATTACTGACAAAACTAAAGAATTCTTGACTACAAAATTTCCATGTAGACCAGAGTTATACATGTTACCTAAAATACACAAGGACCTCATGAACCCACTGCTTAGACCGATTGTGTTGGGTTGTGGGTCTCTGCATGAACCACTCGGTCAATATTTAGATACATTTTTACAGCCTATTGTTCAAGGAGGTAGCACCTATCTTCAAGACACTACTCACTTGCTGCAAATCCTAAAGGAAGTTAAGATTCCGGAGGTTGGAGAAATCTGGCTATGTACAGTAGATGTGGTGGCGTTGTATACCTCCATTCCTCACATGGAAGGCCTAGAAGCTATAGAGTGGGCTCTATTGAGTCATGAGGTATTTGGAGCGAATAAAGTTTTTTTGCTGGAACTTTTAAATTTTTGTTTATTTCACAGCTACTTTAAATGGAAAGATCGTTTTTATCTTCAATCTAACGGAACCTCCATGGGTTTTTCTGGAGCTCCCAGTTATGCTAATATCTTTATGTGTAAATTTGAATCTGACCATATATTGTCTAATTCTAACTGGGGGAGTAACTTGATATTATATCGTTGTTTTATCGACGATATATTAATCATTTGGCATGGCAGACGCATTGATTTGGAAGCTATGATTAGCGCACTCAATGAGAAGAATCCTAGGATTCAGTTCACTTCCTCCATAGACTTCCAAATGATTTCTTATTTGGATGTTTCTATAGAATTGGATGGGACACAGATCAATACTAAGGTTTTTAAGAAAAGTACAGACAGGAACAACGCTTTGTTGTTTCAAAGTTTTCACCCATGGTCTCTTAAACGTCATCTCCCGTATTCCAAATTTACTAGGATCAGACGGATCACTTCTGATCCTGACTTAAGCCAGCAGTCTATACAGGAATATAAGCAACAGTTTATGGTCAGGGGATATTCTCGTGACATTTTAGATCAAGCCGCGATAAAAGCATCACAAGTGACTAGAAATGATTTACTGAGGAAAATGACCCATAGGCAAACTACACTGAGAGAAGTGTTTGTTTCCACTTTTTCATCCCAATCGCATCACATTAAAAAGATAGTTAATAAACGTTGGGAATTACTTCAAACAGAACCTGATTTTCAAGGGATATTTGAACACCCTCCATTGTTTGCATATAAACGGTCACGTAATTTAAAAGAGATTTTGTCATCTTCTTTACCTTCCACTACGATCATACACAAAGGAATGACTAAGTGTCAACAATGTTCGCACTGTAACAATGTGTTATTAGGACCATCGATAACTCATCCCAGATCAGGCAGAAACATCAATTTTAATTTCACGGCCAACTGCAACAGCACTCATGTTGTTTATGTGATTAAATGCCCTTGTGGCTTATATTATGTGGGCAAATCTGAGAGGATTTTAAGAACACGTATCACTGAACACAAAAGTAGGATACGTTCAAAAACATTAAGCTTGTCCTTGGCAAAACACTGGGTAGATAACCAACATACCATCGCACAACTTAAATTTAGTGTAATCGAAGTCATTGAACCACAACCAGGTCGAGATTTGTGTAAATTACTTTTACAGCGCGAAACACACTGGATTTGGTTTCTTGATACTCTTCACCCGAAAGGGTTAAATGACAAGTTTGAACTGTCGTGTTTCTTGTGATTATTTCTTTGTAGCATTTCATATTGATTATTGTTTGAGATCTTTAGGATGGTTTTATTCTGAAAAACGTAGTTGTGTATAAGCAGGATGTTAGTTTTGTATAGGCAGGTTATAGAGCATTTAGTAACAATTGTCTCTGATTCACGAGTAATTATTTTGTTTTGTTTTGTTTTATTTTCTAGATAAGAAGTATCTTATGGTATTTTTTGTTTATTAATATTTTGTGTGACACTTGCCTTCGTTTGTTTAATATAACAGTAATTACGCTTCAACATTTTTTCTCCTTTTTTTCTTTTTTCTCTTGTTCCTTTCTCGAGCGCTTTCTTATTTGCTTTCTATCAGTAAGTTAATCTATGTTTGAACGCTCACTGGGTTTCTATGTCTAAGCAAGTCCTGTTTCTATCACCATTATTAGGACGTAAGGCACATTTTTGTCCGTTCTTATTTCCGGTATATGTGGGGTAACAACCTTGTCTTTGTCTGTTACTTTGGCCGTAAAACTTTCGCTGGATGCACGCACAGCGTTTCGGTAAGATTCACCTCAATTCATAGTTAAGCTTATCGTATATACTCATAGAAATTCGAAATAACGTCAGTTCGTACATTTTGTTTTGGCTCCTTTTTAGAATTGTGTAGTGGTCACTAGCAAGCGACACTCAAGGTATTCTCGTTTTTCTCTCTATTTTTTCTTCTATCTTGTTGAACACGTAGGTTTATTCAGCAACTCACTTCACTTATTTTTTTACAGTGTGCACAAATTTTGCGCAAGCAGTTAATACTGCGCTGGGTATTTGGCATATGTTCAAGGTATTTCATCCATTTATTCATCTATCCATTCTACAATTTTTCGCGTTGCATGTTAGATCAACATTTTCGGGTTGCACAATTTTTCATTCTTTTTCACTTCTTTCGCATGCTTTTTCAACCTCAGTCTCACTTGTTTATTTTTTGACTACTATATTCCTGGCTAACTGGCTCGTTTTATGAACTATGGCTCTATTTTGCTTGTCTGTGTGAGCTCGATTACACCTTAGCATGATGTATATAGTTAAAGGCATGATGTACTTGTGATACTCATTGTAATTATTGATGTTTTAGATTCCCCTGATGAAGGGCAGAATATCACCCGAAATGCATTGGGAAATGAAAATTCTACTGTCATCTGATTTGTTATGCTGAACAAAGCATCATTGCGTTTCTTTTGAAGAAAATCTGCTATGGATTGAATAAATGCAGATTATGGTTAACATTTGTTTTCGTCATGCTTGGAAGTGGTTTGAAAAACGCTTGTCTAAGTATAATATGATTCATTGATGAAGTATTGTAAAATTGATACATACAGAAATTTAAAATATGTTCACCTACTATAAGTACACTTTTGATTAAGTGACATGTGGTAGTGCACCTTGAGATCTTGGATACTTATCCAGGCTAATATTGCTTACTTTCTAAAAGTGGCATTTTCCAAAACACAATTTAAAAACCACCTTCACAGAAAGAAGTGTTTTTAAATTCTGAGTTCAGGTAACCCCAACTCCAAATATCTATCTCTACACTTGTAAGATGTTACAAGGCAGCTCCAATGATAACCTATGGGAGAGATATCCTTGCAATAGTGAAAAATGAATTTAGCAGTATTTCACTATCAGGACTTGTAAAAACACACCAGTACATGTCCTACCTTTCACATGCACTGTACCCTGCCCATGGGGCTACTTTGGGCCTGCCTCAGCAATGCCTTACATGTAATAAAAGGGAAGGTTTGGGCCTGGCAAATGAGTGCACTAGCCAGGTTGACATTGCAGTTAAAAACTGCCCTTGCAGACACTGCAGTGGCAGGCCTGAGACATGTTTACTGGGCTACTCATGTGGGTGGCAAAATTAGTGCTGCAGGCCTTCTAGTAGCATTTGATCTACAGGCCTTGGGCACACACTGTGCACTTTACTAGGGACTTACCAGTAAATCAAATATGCCAATCATGGATAACCAAACCTAATCACAATTTTATACAGGAAGCATTTGCACTTTAGCACTGATCAGCAGTTGAAAAACCAGCAAAAACAAAGTCCAGCATACAGTTAAAAATACAAAAGGTAGAAGCAAAAAGACAGGGGAACCACACCAATGATGCCAGGTCTAACAATCACTCATATATAGGAGTGGCTAGCTAAAGCTCCTTTTTATCAGGATCCGTAAGTACCTTGTTCCTTCAACAAGACACCAGTCCCGATATAAGCAGAACCAGATACTCCGGGTCAATGGACTCAGATCAGATCCCTGTATCAGTTTTGAAAAAATTGACCCAGATCTTGAGTTATAATCTGGCCCTTCAATTCAGTCATTGCTGCAACACTTGTTTGTGGATAGGCAGCATTATGGTACCACTCCACAAGAAGGGTTGTCCTTATCCTCCTTGTAATCACAAGCAGACTGTGCTTCCTCGATGCTGTAGGAAGAATCTTCTCCAGGAGTATACTAGAACACCTTGAGACATGGGTTAAAAATGGTACCATCCCTTTAAGCACTCTGATTTTTAGCCAAAGTGTTATCTAACCAAAACAAATCTGGTAGATGGCAAGCAATTTATGCTACATTTATCAATTTCATCACAGCGTTGACCATGTAGACAGGCCCAGGCTCTGAAGAATGTTGGCAGGGCTTATCTCCTCTAGTCTTTTATGGATTATAATCACTGTACAGACCTCAACATGGTATTAAGGCACTAATGAGGAGGCATAAAGGTCTATGATGGAGGATAAGTATTCTTCATTGTTTTCATTGTACTTGCATTATATACTGAAACAGTTTTGTAACTGAAATACTTTCCACCAAAATTGGGTTCCACATATTACACATATTGATTTATGATATTGCCCTTTTTGGTCTAACTCCTTAGGTTTTCAATGAAATCTAGTTAAGTTAAACCAAATAGTAACAAATCATTTTTTGAAGATGAATGTTTCTAAAAGTGAGATTATAGCATTTAAATGTAGGTAAAAAGGGATAATACATTAAATTGGACATTAGGTCAGTGTAGGAAATTGGGGTTTTGGTTGAGAGGGGTGGAATCCCTTCTTAAGCAACAACCATAATCCTTGTCAGGGTGAACCACCAAAGTCATGAAATTAACCTCTGCTTATCCCTCTAGTAGCTTGGCACAAAATTAGTCAGGCTTAACATAAGTAGGAGAGAGGATGTGGCCTATCGGCTAGAGCGGTCGACCTTGAAGCTGGAGAACCAGGTTCGAGTCTCGGTAGGGATGCTCAACATCCTGTGATTCTGGGCAAATCACTTAATCTCCCCGTGCCTAACAAAAAATGAACGTGTCTGTCTGTAGCGCAAATGGTGCTCATGCAATGCACTCTGATACCTTTGGGGCGAGTTCGCGCTATATAAAACAAAAACAAAAAAAGTTGAATATGTTAAGTATTTATGCAGCACTCGAACAGTAATAAAGTAAAAACACCACACAGGAACAATCCCACACTGATTTAGAGAAATAGAGAAAATGTTATTAGATAAAATGAAATCAAAACAATAAAAATCCAATCAGTAGAGCCAGAGCTATTCAGTTTCAAAGTTGTAGGTAAGCATAGCTCCTAAATGCACAAGGTGATACGCGCAGTCATCTGGTCATTCTAGACTCGGGGGAATGTCACAAGTTGAGGCCGACAGCGATGGAGCACAGGCCGGATACAGGGACCAGATTAGTTGGCTGAAAAATGTACCATCTCAAAGTCCGGCGCAAAGAGTCTAGTTTGCGTGAAGGAGGCTGCAAGGAAAGCGTTGCAGATGGTTGTAGATGTAGTGCGAAGAGCAGGCCAGGCGTCGAAGATGGTCGTCGCCGTAGCACAAAGATCCAGTCGGGCATCGCAAACAGTTGTTACTGGTGCTTCACCTTGGTGGTCGTCACGGGCTGTCACTGCTCTAGAGCAATGTGCAGATCTCACGTTGCCAGTCGTTGCTGGTGGTCTCTGTAGCATGAAGACTCAGGTTCACCGAAGCTTCGTAGTTGGCGATCATCACAGGCAGCTGAGTTTCAGCACAAATGGGCCAGTTTGCAGTTGAGAAGAGCCCAAATCGTCAGGATTTCTCCCTTTCTTTCAGAGGAGTGCACTCTGATGTCAGTCAAAAGTGCAGAACCTGAGAAGGCACTGCCTGATAATCGGGGATTAGCTCTAGTAGAGGCCAACAGGGCTCTGGCAGGTCCAGTTGCAGCAGGTCAGCTTGGCAGTTGCAGGGAGGCCTCTGGAGCTTGTTGTTTTCCTGTAGCTCAGAACAGGAGGTCAGCCAACTGACCTTTGGAGTCACTCAAGTCTTCCTGGGTACAAGGAGATGGTCCTCGATCTTTCAAGCAACAAGGCAGGCCTCACGCAGCAGGGCATTCCTCTGAAGAACAGGACAGGCCTCAAGCAGCAGGGCAGTCCTCTGAGTACAAGGGAGTCCTTCTTAATTTTTCCCAGGTCCAGGAGTGTCCTGAAGAGTTGGTCTGAGGATATAATATGTATACCTGGTGCCAGTCTTTGTGGGAGAAACATCTAGATTTTCCTCCATATTTGGTTACGGAATTTCGTTCCTTCCCTGCTCAAGCTTCAAGGGATCTAGGGTGACAATGGACTGGTGTCAAGTTATTTTTGAGTGTGCTGAGGCAGCCCATTTGAAATGTAATTGAGGCAGGGAACAGCTCCACCCCACCCCTCCTGGCAGGAGGCCCATCCTGCCAACTCCTAGTCCCCCTTTGTCTCACTGTCTGGGAAGGAATACACAAAGGCCAGCTGCCCACTAGTCACAGTAATGTGACTAAAGACACAGACTGCAGGCACCAACTAGTTAAGGCAAAAAAAAGCAACTTTCTAAAAGTGGCATTTTCAGAAATGTGTCTTAAATTCCAGCTTTATCATTAAAGACGATTTAAAAAGTACAATTCTTTTGAGACCAAACATGACATTTCTGCCTGTTACCATACAAAAGTTATCACTTATTAAATGTAATAAGGTATCCCAGTGTTATCCTATGGAAGAGATAGGGCTCACAGTGGTGAAAAACTAATTTGGGAGTGTTTCATTACCAGGACATTTAAAACTTGAAAGTACATGTCCACCATTTTAAATATACTGCACCCTGCCCTCTGGGCTGTTTAGGCCCTAACGTAGGGGTGAGGTATATGTATTAAAAAGGGATGTTTAGGCTTAGCAAAAGGTTTAGCATCAAATTTGACACACACTTAACTTAGGCACTTAAGGACTAGAATGCTAAGTTTCATGGAGTTCTGTGCAGGGGAAAAAGTTAAAATGTCAAGCTGTGTTAGAACACTCTGACCTTTGGGGACTTCCTCCAAGCTTAAATTATAAAAACAAATGTTTTTTACACGAGTTCCGCAGACTATATTTCAAGGCAGTGGAAACCACACGTCAAAAATGGCACTTCAGTACTGCGACTGCAGAGTATGACAGCCATTTTAGGTGTATCAAGTTTGTAGCCACGGACTATGGGTCCTATTGTAGGTGTATCTAGTCCACTGACTTGAAAAATAGTCTATGGACTATCAACATATTTGGGTGCTGTTAAGAATTTTAAAACTACATTTTCACTTCATAAAATGCCCACTTAGATATGGCCTGCAGTCAGGGTCAATTTTGGAGTGGGTCGAACACAAGGAACTTAACTTTTATTATCCAGCGAGTCTGCAGTCTCTATTATGAGACCATGATTGGCTATGAATAGTAATGAGAGCAGGACTTTCAATTGAATCCATGAACTATTTTGTATTTTAAAGAGCATTCAGAGCTTTCTACTTTTTGAAAGTTCAGGTTAATTTCTACTATGTGTAAAAATGACATTCCCTTGACAACAGGAGACATATCCACCATTTTGTGACAAGCAGGAGAGCTGAGCAGTTGGGATTTTGTATGACAGTTGTTCCCCTATTCTGAGCAATTGTGTACAACACTGCAAGGGACCCAACAGGACCATCTTCTGCATCTGCTTTAGCTCCTGCACCAGAAGAGCAAATGGCAATTTGCACTAGGGCGATGATGGAACCTGAGCGGAGCTCCAAGGATTCTATTGTTTTGGAACAGCAACAGCTGCCTGAAGCTCAACGCCGAGAAGGCAGAAGTCCTCGTCCTCGGTACCACCCCTTCTTCATGGGACAGCACCTGGTGGCCGACCGCCCTCGGAAGCCCACCTACCCCCTCAGACCACGCCAAGAACCTCGGCATCGTACTCGACTCATCACACTCCATGAACCGACAGGTCAACGCCGTCACCTCCAGCTGCTTCAACACCCTCCGCATCCTCCGCAAGACCTTCAAGTGGATCCCCCTGAGTCAAGGAAGACAGTCACCCACGCACTCATCACCAGCAGACTGGACTATGGAAACGCACTCTACGCCGGCATCAACAAGTCCCTACTCCGCAAACTCCAGACAGTACAAAACACCGCCGCCAGACTCGTCCTCGGCATCCCCCGACACGAACACATCAGCCAACACCTACGAAGTCTCCACTGGCTCCCCGTGGAGAAAAGAGTCACTTTCAAAATCCTCACTCACACCTACAAATGCCTACACAACAACGGACCCACATACCTCAACGACAGAATCAACTTCCACGTACCCAAAAGAAACCTCCGATCTTCCAACCTTGCACTGGCCGAAACCCCGCGCATCCACAGAGCCAGAGCAGGCGGAAGATCCTTCTCTCACATTGCAGCCAAGACCTGGAACGAGCTACCGGCAGACATCAGATGCGCCCCCTCCCTGAACACCTTCAGGAAGACCCTCAAGACCTGGCTCTTTGGCTAAACAGATCTGCGGACCCCCCCCTCAGCGCCTTGAGACCCTCACGGGTGAGTAGCGCGCTTACAATTCCCTGATTGATTGATCGATTGATTGATTGGAATTCCTCAGCTGTTTTGCAGATGAGAAAAATTTGAATTCCAAGGTTGGCTACATGAAAGCTTTATGACTAGAAGATCAGTATCGGCAAGAGAGGACTGAACTTCGTCAGGACATCAAACATGTAACAGCACTTCAAGTCTAAGTATGAGAGGAAGTACTTGAGATGTCAGTGGAAGAGTTGAGTGCTTAAAGAGAGGAGGGTGAAATGCCAGCGTTCCTGCAGGAGGTGCTGAACCAAAGAGAGGAAGAAAACAGTGTACACCTGAAATGGTTTGCACTGCACTGCATGGAGTGCAATATCAATGTATGGTGTGAAGAACAAAACCTGACCATTGAAAATGAAAATATGGCAGAAGATTACATTACAAAGCATTACAGAAAATTCCATCAATTTAATAAAAAAAAAAAAAAATTGTAAATGGACATTTGCCACAACAGTTATAAAAAAGCAAAAATACAAATTCTCACCAAGAATAACAAAGACCCAAGACATTTGAGAGCCACCAACAAAAATCAATTAAAGAGCTTGTCCCAATTAAATGTTAGGCTCTGCACTTCTTTCCATAAGTATGCATGTATGTGTATGGTATTTCTATATCACAAACCTGCATAAAGTGCAGCAGAGTGATGTACAGTGTCAAAGGCAAGCTTACAGTCACGTGGTATTTGTGGTAACTGGATTCTAGGAGCAGAAGTGTGTGATTACTGCACTGTAATGTAGTGTTTTTTTAAAGAGGTGTTCCTTCACCTTTTTCCTAAATTGTAGCAGTACTGGGACGTTCTGATGGATACATGGATGTTGTTCCATATCCTGGGCACATAGATGGAAAAAACCTGCTGCCTTGTTTTTTACTTTTTGTAGACTTTTAAGTCTCTAGTCCAATGGTTTCATAGATGCATGTGTACCAAGATCCACCAGAAATGGCAAGCATTTTCTGCAAGAGAAGTGGGGTGATGGTCATGATGGCTTTGTAAGTTATACAGCTAGTTTTGAAGATGGTGTGGGCTGGTAAGGGGAGCTAATAGAGTTTCTGCGGGATGGGAGTGATGTGATCTTATTTCTTCAGGCCCTGGATGAGACGTGATGTGCGTGTCAGATGGCCTAAAGGAGGACAATGGACAGTCTCGGTGGCCATGGCATAGGGAACTGATACCAGGCTTTCTTTGTGTTTTTTGGCAATGCATTCCTTGTGTGTGTTTTCTTGACATATGTTAGTGTTCAGGATGAATCCAAGTGACTTCCCATCAGGTGAAAGCTGAGGACCAAAGCCATCAACATTTATGCCATGTCACAGAGGTTTGTATCGTAGGCATACTGGTGAATTTTGATGCTGTTATCTGTGAGTAAAACCCCAAGGGACTCCATTCACAGACTGAGGTTGATAAGGGTCTTTTGGGACCTAGAGGTGCCTATGTGAACACACTTCTGTTGGATGGATAGGAGTAGAAACCTGTGAAGGACATTGCCAGTGAATCCCATTCAGGACTCTGGGATGTGCAGGAGGGTGGGATTGTCGACTGTCTCGAAGGCAGCTGAGAAGTCCAGCAGAATCAGGAGGCAGCATTCATCTCCATCTGTCGTCAGGAGGACACCGTCTGTGATGTGTTAGGTAGCGGTCTCATGCTACAGTGGCTTCTGAAGCTAGATTGATACTCTGCGGGAGATGGCTAGCACTGATGTTATGTCGGAGTTGAGAATAGACTGCTTTTTCAGTTATCTTGCTGATGAAGGGCAGATGAGTAATGGGCTTGTAGTTGGCAAGGTTATCAGGGTCTAGAGCTGGGTTCTTTGGGAGTGGGAGGATCTTACCTGTCTTGAGCGCTTTCAAGAAGATACCTTGAGTGTGGGAGATGTTGACAATGGTGAGTAGGGCAAGAGAGCTGCACCTGACACACCTAACAAAGCTATGATGAAGAACAAGGGTAAGATATTATCTTCATAGGATCTAGACTTGAGGGAGTTGAGTATGTTAGCAAGATCTGCAAGAGATAGAGCTTTGAAGGATGACCATTGTAGGATTGTACAAAAACGGGTGGGTGAAGTAGGCTTGTTATTGTTGATGTTGCTGTTGAATGGTCTGTTTTTTTTCACCAAAGAAGAGGTAGATGGCATTGCAATTGTCTGTGGAGCATGGAATAGGAGGGTCAGGCAGCAGGCTGATGCAGTGCTTAATTGTTTTGAAGAATGTTTGCTTCTGCTGCTTCAGAAGAGGTATAAGTGAAGCGAGTGAAGGTCCAGAGGCAGTGTCATCCTCTCTGGCCCATAGCAATAGGAGGCAAGAAAAAGCACTAAAATTACATATTTCCAGATGCATTTACTATAGCACCTGTTGTTCATAAAACATCAGTTTTATGTTCATGCCAAAGTTGAAAGTAAGATGTATTTCTTCTTGAAATTATCCGTGAATAAACAGACAAAAACAAGTGTTAATCCATATGAGTATAATTTAATAACTAATGTTTTGCATGATATCACCTTAAAATATTTGTTAGATATTTATGCATTCCATAGTCTTGCTTTTGCTACCCTTATTATAGCCTTCCAGGCTAAAGGGGGAGCTTTTCCTCATCATTTAAACCATTATCATGTGGATCAATTGGTAGTCCTTTATGAGTAGCTATGGTATGTAGTTTAGCAGAATAGGTGATTAAGTAGTTTGATGTTTCTGGAATCTCTTGCAGAGCACCATCACGTTTGTGATGGCATCTAAATCTGCTTTTCAAAAGTCCAAATGTTTGTTGAACTCTAGCCTTCATATGTATATGTTCTCTGTAGTATCTCCTCTGACTGAGAGTAGCAGCATTCAAATAAGGTATCAGCAGCCATGCATACATCGAATATGCATTGTCACATACAAGCGCAAGATATAATGTGTAGGGTCCTGTATAACTGTAAATCACATATTGAGTAATGATACATTCAATTTCTCTTACCTAATACTACTCTTTAAAGTCACCTCTACCCAAACAATTGTAGAGACCACATTGTCTAAACATGTAGGAGTCATGTGTGCTCCCAGGGTAACATATCAGGAAGTAAGCATCCATGAGTACATACCATTTAGGTATGTGAGGTTCAATGACAGATCCTTCTCATCTTTATTCTTTTTAAGGGCTCCACAGAGTCAGGAGACCATACTCAAGCATTGATCCAAAGATATGAAACCTAGATAGAACCACAGCTTCTTATCAATCTTTGTGCCTTCAAGAGAAGCCTAAAGTATTTATTTTCAACTCCAGCATCTCAGCTCAGATGATCAGTGCCTAGCCATGGTTCATACCATCTAACATGTTTTATGAATAATTATCCACTCTTTCCCTTGCTTTATAATAACTTCATTTTCATAATTAGTCACTTTTTTCAAACAAAATTTACAAATGTATTCACTGTACTAGTGATCATTGACATAATTCGTTTTTAGAATATATGAGACTTAGAAGGTAATTACAGAGCTACATGCTTAGTGGGAATTATCTTGAATGAATGAATAAAAGATTGAATGATCGAAAAATTATAGAGCACATGTACATCAATACAGGCATTTTGGCACTAAAGAAACTGAGGCCATGATTGATTTTTGGGTGGGCGGCCCGTTTCTCCATCAGGGAGATGGTATAAATTACTCTGTCGCCCTGACAGAGGAGCTGTCTGCCAAATTTAGAAATGTCTGCCAAGCTGGCGTTCATTTCTAAAGCATTGGCAGGAACCACCATCATGGTGTTTTCTTTTTTTTCACAAAAGTAAATCCAGAATCGGGATTGTCCTTTGAAAATAAAAAAGAAAATGCTCTCCTTGCCATGGGAAAATTCTCCCATGGCAAGGGGAGCATTTATTACTTTTCACTGACCCTTACCACCAGGGGTTTCCTGGCAGTGACGGGTAGTGAAGATTGACTTCAAATTCCACCCATCTAAATTAGGTGGGAGGAATTAGACGTCTGCCTCTAACAGCCCTCACACCATAGGGCCGTCGGAGGGCTTTAATCACGGCGGAGACAGAGTGGTCTCCACCGTGGTTAAATCTAAGGTTCACCTGCATATACATTTGGTGGGTGGACCACAGTCTTTATGGTATGGATACTCCATCACTTGAGTATCTATACCACCAAGCTTTAATCAGGCCGTTAGTGGGAAGGTTGGAGAGCGATATCCACATCCTAACAGAAAATACATGTTTTTAAAGCTTTACTAAAAATTAGGTAAGAAGATAACCCTTTAGTTGAAAAGGCAGAGTATTCCACAGGTAGGAGCCAAGATAGCACAGAAACTTGTTTCCCACATCAAAGAGTCTCATTTGAAGCTGAGCGAAATGCAGTTGTCTGCAATATCATAAATGTTTTGCAAAAGTTCATAATCCCAACCAAAGAGAGCTATCTTCTTAGTAACCTACCCCCACGAGAACAGAACCATATCTCTTTTCAGCCAAAGGCTTTAGGCCGCCAGTTCTATATATAAATTAAACAATATTGGTGATAGGAGGCATCCCTGCCTGGTCCCTCCCCTAATCAGGGGTGGGTGGAGTTGGCGGAGTGCCACTACGTGGAATTCCATGGAGTTGCCTGAAAACTCTCTGGAATTCCGACTCCGCTCCACCCAACATGCAGGCAGCATACCTGGAGGGTTCCTGACCCCCAGACTGCCACCTGCTTTACACCACTTACCTGGGTCTGGCGTACTCCGCCGTGCCCGGGCTGTCCTCCTCCTGGTCTCCTCGGTGCAAAAGCAAAACCCCTACACTGTACGACTTGCGAGGACTGCGCATGCACGCAAGCATGCGCATGCATGCGCAGTCCTCCCAAGATGTACAGCGTAGGGGGTTTGCTTTTGCACCGAGGATACCAGGAGTAGGGCAGCCCCGGCATGGCAGTGTACACCAGACCCAGGTAAGACCTGGTCCTCCTCACCCCTTAACCCTCTCCACGGGGTGGGCGGCAGGGGCAAACTCTGCCACGCCATGGAATCGGAGTTTTTGCCGAACTCCGCATTCCCAGCGGAGCGCAGAGTTGGCAAAACTGCAAACTCCACTGGCAGAGCAGAGTTTGCAACCCACCCTTACTCGTAATTCCAACCACTGG
This sequence comes from Calotriton arnoldi, assembly GCA_963921515.1. Taxonomy (NCBI): domain Eukaryota; kingdom Metazoa; phylum Chordata; class Amphibia; order Caudata; family Salamandridae; genus Calotriton; species Calotriton arnoldi. The sequence continues at coordinate 2,256,898 of CAWUFW010000278.1, forward strand.
GGATCCCATTCATAAACACCCTTGCTGTCGGGGAGCTATAGATCTTCTGTAGGACTTCGCAGAATGCCCCACCAAAGCCAAGGTATTTTAATACCGTCATAAAATATTCCCAATTTACCTGATCAAAGGCTTTTGCTGCTTCTAAAGTAAGAATAGCTAGTAGGAGAGAATGTGCAGTCACCAAGTCAATGGTGCCAATCAAACTGTGTGTTATATCCCTCAAATACCTTCCAGATAAAAACCCCTTCTGGTCCTTATGTACCGTGCTCCCCACTACATTGTTCAGTCGGTTGGCTAGAATACTCGTAAAAACCTTGTAATAACAATGAAGTAGGGCTGTATGACTGGCATTCACAAGAGTTTTTACCTGGCTTCAAGATCACGGAAATAGTTGCCTTGCTCAAGGATGGTTGTGGTGGAGAGCCCCTCATCAAAATATTGAGTTAACAGTTTTAACCAAAAGAGGATCACATTATCAGCTGGAATGACATATATTTCATTAGGTATCCCATCTGGCCCTGCTGATTTCCCTTTCTTTAATTTCTTAATTACTGCTAAGACTTCCGACCCAATTATTTCCTGATTGAACAATATCTGGAGCTCTTAAGAAAGAGAAGACAACCCCTTATCGTGCAGCCAATTTCCCGATTGCACTGTATCTAGGGTAGAAGTTTATGTGTATAATTCTTGGAAAAAATTCACAAATACTTATTCAATACCCAGATTGTCTTCTAGTAGTGCTTTTGTCTTCCCATCCACTACCTCTTTGACCGAATTTTTTCTTCTGTCTGTTTTAGTCTTCCAAGCTAATAATTTCCCGCTTTTTCTCCGTGCTCAAAATTCTCAACTTTACTCACTTCTCACTGCTGCCTTTCCTTGTCTTCCATCCTTGTCCTAAATTCTATCTGTCTTTGGTAAAGCGCTTGTTCAGCCTTGCATCTATCATTTTCCTCTCTTGATGCACATTTGAACACCTCCTCCAACTAAACAGTCTCTTTTTCTAACCTGTCCATCTCCTGCCTCACGCTTCTGTTCGTAAACACCATTAAACTTCATAATATCCCCCTCGAGTAGTCCTTATATGCATCCCACATCAATTCAATTTGGGCTGCTCCCATGTTCCACTTAAAGTAGTCTTCAGTTCTCCTCTGAATCTCCAAAACCTTCTCCGGTTGAAGAAGAAGCTTCCTATCCAGAATCCACCTTACTGGTTTCTTCTGACCTGACAAGGTAATACGCATAAGTATAACAGCGTGGTCATACAAGTGCATTGGGAGGTATTCTGGCCTTCAAACTCTACCCATCTCCCAATTTTCTACAAGGAAATAATGAAGCCTAGAGTAATGACCATACTTCTTAGTGTAGAACGTGTAGTCTCTGCGTTTCCCCTCCCTCTTTTGCCAGGCATCACATAGGTTTAGATCCTCCATCTTATATAAGAGGTAGGCTCGCATTTTCAGTGAGTTAAACTGGGATCGCATAATGTTCTATCCAGACTATTATTCAATAGTATATTAAAATACCCCCTATAGAAACAGGGGATTGAAATTCCAGCAAGGCTGAAATAGTTGTTTTAAAGCTGCTTCATCATCAATATTTGGTCCATAGTAACTTGCTATGGTAAAAATATCTTAATGCACATTAATCTCAGGGATTACCAAATGCCCACCAAAGTCGATCTTACTCCTCACTATCTCCTTCATCAAAATATTTGGTGCTCTATTTTCTTTTAGGGATTGCAGAATCTGGCATTGCTTAATTTAAACCCTAAGATCGTTCACGTTCCAACATAATACGTGCAAAACTGGCCCAGACTGCTTTCCTGATCCCTCACCTAGTCTCATCATAATCGACCAGACCTTAAGCCAGTCTTAGGTACACTGAGCATCTTGCAGACTTTGATAGAGGACTTTAATTGTTTCTGAATTTTTTCTCTTTGCTCCCCATCTCGTGCATACCCCATTCCCCTACCCATGGAAACCTTCCCCACTTGACTTCTAGGCACAATAAATGCCTCTATTTAAGCTCCCCCGCCAGGCGGTCATTTTCTATACATTCACAGACTTAGGTTTCTCCCTCACCTGCTTTAATACTTTGTAAAAATGTATCAACTTCTTCTGGGTCATTAAAATTGCACATCTTATTGTTTCGCATAACCTACAACAATGCTGGGAACCTAAGTTGCACACTTGCTCTACACTTTTTCAACTCCTCCATCCATTTACCTAGGTCCCTCTGTCTGTCTTCAGTAGAGCGACAAATGTCCGATCTGATAGTGAATGTGATGTCTTGGGTCCTAAGATTCCTCTCTTTTAAGTGAGATGCCAAAATCCTCTCTTTCACAGCAAATGACAAAAAATCAACAGGATTTTTATTCAATTTCTTTCTCCCTGGTCTTAATTTTAATGGATCCTTGTGTACCCTCAGAATTTCCTGCATGAGATCTGCTACATCAGTGACCTGCAGGAGTGCATCATTTAGGAGGTTCACCACAAAGAGCTTTAAGTCACTTCACTCTGCACCTTCTGCAACAATAAGAATTCTAATGTTCCTTCAAGCATTGTTTTCCAACCTCTCAAGTTTGTCAGTAGGATCTTTCCCTCTCTGCTTTAACCACTGAATTTCCTAATTATTAACACTTGCTACCAAACTAAATTCCTGTACCGCACTCTCAGGTACATCTGTAAGTTGAGCTAATCTGTCATGGTTTCAGAAATGGAGAAGCGTTCCTTCATATCCACCAATAAATAAGCTATCATCTCCTGAACCATCTGCAGACCTTCAGATTCTCCACTCCCTTCTTTGCTGGCCTTTCTTGAGCCTGCTTCAAAAGTCACGGGTTTCCCGGATTACTTACACCTATGGCCCTTCCTGGCATTACCATGCGACAGAGGTCTTGGGGATCCACCCCCTCCAGTTCTTCCAAATCTTGTTCCATAAGGGGGGCATATCAGTTTCCTGAAAGCACACACACGGCTAGGGCTCTCCCCCGTCCCTGTTATTGTTAGATTTGTCAAGTTATGTATCACAATCTCTACCTTTGGCGCCTGTCTCCTCTATCTCAATAATGCCTCTCTTTGTTTTACCTAAACTCAGGGGCTGGATTTCCTCACTTGACTTCACCTTAAAGGAAGACCTTAGGGAAGGCGTAATTTTAACGCTCTTGACTGCTTGGTTTACCAATGTGTTTGCAGACTTCTATGCTGGCACACGTCCCCTCTCTGGTGCCTCTTTGCTGAAGAGTTCTTAAAGCACCTAGATACCGGCTTCACTGTTGACACACTACTTCCCTTCGATAGTCACTTATTCTCAACCTCTACTGATCTTATTAGTGAGAGATTTGCTGATCTAAGTGGTATCTTTTACGGAGTTCCTCCTTCACAGCCTTTTTTGAGCCTGTATTGCAAGATATTGTAAGCTCAACTTCCCTAGATGATACTTCCTCCGGCCTCGTACTCCTAGGCAGCCCCTGAGAAGCTTCCTTTAGTACCATCAAGTGCTCCCCAGAGTTCACACCGCTGCTTCTTCCCTCAGCTCTCCACATCCTTCCTAAGCACTGACCTTCTGAGGAGACAACCTGCACCAATTGTTCCTCTCCTTCTCGCTGGCATCTATCCTCCAAGTCGTCAGTACAAATCTCCTGCGCTGAGATATGCTAATGCACAGATACGCTGGTGAGGCATAGTAGCAGCCTGCGGTCGAGAGCTTTCGACCAGTTACTCCTGACTGGCCTCCATGTTTCCCCTGGGAATTATAAACAACTGTAATATATGTTAGGCTAGATTGATTTACTCTTCACAGATTAGGAAGACATGGACAATAGAATTTTGGTGCACTGTGCTAATGTAGTACCCATTTTATTATACTTCAGGATAAATTGAAAACCAAATCAAAGAAAGAAAAAGAAAAAGCACAAGTGACTTATCTGAGATCGCTACTTTGTATTTTTTGGGTTACCTGGGGCACAATGTCATTGGTGCAGTTCAACACCTATGTTGACCTGCAGCAGTTCACATAGACATAAATAGAACAAACATGGCTGAAAATTTAGGAAGATGTTTGAGTGCAAATATTTCTCTATGGAAAGCATGATTTTTTTCTGGAATATCTAGTGCAAGTTAAAATAAACATTGTCTTTAACAGACAAGGTTGTGAACTTCAGAGTATTCTGTAGAGGATAGGTGGTGTTCCTATACACCAAGTTGTCGTCTGGACAGATTTGTGGGAATTCTGTTCTGGAAATTAACAGTTCTAGGCTCAGTGTCAGTTGAACTTTTGCTCCCAAATACTTCTCCATCTCCATATCGCTCAATAAATATTGGTTTCAAATGCGCCAGCTTGGATTTCATTACCACTACAGTTTTGACAATGAGGAAGGAAGGATGATAAGTTTCTTTTATTTCCAGATGTTTCAACCATAGCTTTTTAGTACAGTAAGATTGACCTTATTGTGTATTTCTGGTCTGAGATTGGTTTCAAAGGTGTGAGGATAACAGGGAAAGTTTATGTTGCATAAAAGGCTGTGAGTGAATATTTTAGTATGGTGGCAACAAGTATATTTTGACATGGTTTTAAGACATTTCGAAAATGTTCCTAGGTCACTAGTTGATCACTTTACCAATAATGGGTAGTTTCAGAGATTTGGTAATGTGTTTGAAGAAAGATTGGGTAAAAATAAAGATTATGTGTATACTATTAAAAATACAAAAGAAGTTACTCACAGTCAAAAAGGAGGTTTACCACACAGTGTGCAAGGGGAAACTGGCTGATATTTTATAGGCCATGCATGAAGATGGTATATTCAATCATGTGGATGCCACATTATGGCTTTCTCCTGTAGTTTTTGCCTGGAAAAAATCTGAATGTTTGCACCTCTGTGTAGACTTAAGGTGATTAAATAATTCACGGATGAACATTTTCCTCGTTTATTTTATGAAGATCTCATCTCTACAGTAGACCAAGTCAAATGGCTCAGAAGGTTAGACCTTTATGCATCTTTCCATCAGGTGAAACTCAACACAAAATCTTGCCATTGTACAGCTTTGGCTACACCTGATGTTAAATTTCATTTTTGAAAGCCATTTGGCTTGCACAAAACAGCTTTTTTTTCAGATAGTAATGCCCAGTTTAGTTAAGGAGTTAGACTATGGCATCACTTTTCAACATGAAATTTCGATTCTCAAAAACAGATTCCTAAAATGATGTGTGCATTTTTAATTATCTTGAAGGATAAAGGTATAATCATAAGAAAAGACAAATGTATCTTTAAAACGGGAGATGTTGAGTATTTAGGCAATGTGTTATCATGCAATGAGGCGAAACCAAAACCTTGCTTGGTTGATGGCATCATTAAATCTACATTCCTCTAAAGGCAATGACCTGTTACACTTGTTTTAGTAGTATGCGAAATCTGATCTTAGTTTTTGAAGGTTTTCATGAAACTAACTGAATGCTACAGACGTTTACTACAACAAATAGTGACTTTGTCTCATTTCAGCAGTGTCAAATCAACAATAGCGCTATCAAGAAAGGCAAAATCTCTGCACTAGCATGACAGTTCTATGTAAAAGATTGTGATGTATGTCACCATTGATGCCAGCTTGTACAGTTTAGGAGCTGTCCTCTCTCAACTTGGTGGTGTGAATGAGTCATGATTGGTTTTGTCTCAAGAACAATGAGAGATCTTGAGAGAATATACTCAGTGATCGAAAAGAATGCTTATGTGTATCTGGAAAATTTCCAGTCCTATTTTTGGAGAAAATTGTTCATTATAAGGACTGATCCTAGACCCCTGCTGATATAAAAAAAAATCTACAGATATTAGAGTTTAATTTCAATGTGATGCATACTTACGGAGAAAAGAACGGGAAAGCTGATTTTTTTGTCCAGGTTGCCCACCAACCAACGGAAAAAGTGTAGATCTAAGTGAAGTCACCATTAAAGAGTATCACCAAGGTTGATAATTCATTAGTATACGCCAACAGAAGTGATGATGTTTGCAAAGGATGGCTTAGGGAGAAAATGCTAATTTTTGAACTTCAACCATTCAGTACCATCTCTAGAGAAGGCAAGTTAATTCCTCTCATCTGTTCGAGACATAGGTTTCTGGAAACAGCTTTGGCATCTAGGTATAATGGTGGGAATGAAAATAAAAACCAGAAACAGTTTCTGGTGGCCTGGTTTAGGCAGAGAAGCTTAGAGGTTGGTGTGGAACGTGTTCAGTGTAATCTGAGTGATAAGCATCTAGTCTATTAAAGTAATGCCTGTGTTGTCCCAGAAGCAGAAGCAGCAGTTGCCCCTGTGTTAATTTATCATCCTTCCAAATGACGTATGAAGGAATCCTCCACTGAGAATGTAATAAGAGTTTTTTTCAGGCTATCTGAAGCAGGGAAGGCATTCCTGAAGCAATTCTCATTGACAATGAGGTACAATTTACCTCTTTTGCCACGAAAGAATACTGAGAAAAGTATGTATTAAAACATCTAAGGACTCCACTTTACCATCCACAGGATAGTGTAGGGTGTCCTGAGTGCCTTTAAGTTTAATATCTAATGTATGAAAGCCATTAGGCAAATATCATGGTGATATAGAACAATGGGCGTATAGTAACTGGCATATCACTGTTAGAGTTGATACGTGATTTTCATGTGGTTTCCGAATTATGTGCCTTTTGGATGACAAAGCTTTTGAATCTGGAGAGTGCATAATTTTAAAAATTAAACCCACACAAGGTTTTGCACAAAGGTATATGGTAATCTGTAGTGACATTCATGCACTTAGTCTCACACAAATAATTTTGGTGAGTCACAAACAAATGTATTTTGTTCTGCACATGCAAATTAATTAAATAAATTGAGAACTGCGCACCCCATTTCTCTATGGTCAGTATATTAACCCAGGAGCAGCAGTAGATATAAGGGTGCCAGCCTGTTTTTTGACTGTTAGACACTCATCAGCAGTGACCAATATTAAATTAGGTGACTAGATACTCATAAATGATCCATTGTTGGTAAGAAAAGTTTTGCCCAAGTTCAGAGAACCAGCGCAAGTTCTAGAAGTCTGAGGAAATTCTGTATGAGTGCTTAACAAATATGATGAATATATTTAGAGTTGCTAAAGTCCGAGCAAGTGTTGAGGAAAAGGGAGAGCGAGTGGGTGAGAGTCAGAGTCAAAGTCATATAACTGTTGCTCCTTGTCACAGCAACTGTATTAATAAGAGTCAGTCATGCTGAAAATCAGAAGAGTTCCTCTAAAGTTGAGGGTGCCATTTTGTTTGCAGCCTTTACAAGCTCATAGAAACTCTTCTGAATTTATGTCTCTCAATAGCTTGGCTATTAAATGGAATGTTCATATTCTATTTTGCTTGATGTTGTGTACTTACCTTTGTATTCCCAATTGTTGTACAGTCCCATATTCCTCTTCTTTCATTAATAGTCATCCCTTGTTATTTGGAAGAGGGTTGTATGTAGTAGTGCTATGGAAGGTAGCAATCCTGGTCAGAACTGGCCTGTGTGAATTCTATTATGGAATCTGAATTGTGTTATGTATTGAAGGTTCGAAGCATATTGCCAATTGAGCCAGGGATTCCATGTACTGCGCATGTCTGTCTGCAATAAATATCAGATTCAAACCTTGGAATCCTTTGATATTACAGAAAACCTCATTGTAAATGGACATCTGGTGTTTAAATTTTTCCTGTGTTCCTAGTCTTGTAGGATCAAGATTAACCCCTAAATATAGCACTATTTTAGATGTATTCAGAACCATTCATACCACATGTTTCCTCATAAGGTATTGAGTAGATTTTGAGATCCTCAGCTTAATCAACTTAGTTAATCTCACACCAACAGACCAACACTGTAAGAAATTGGAGTATTAGTTGAAAGTGGTGGGAGCCTACCTCAAATATTAATCACAATCCTTGTCAAGGTGGACCACTAAAGTTACTAAATAAACGTATGCTTAACCCTCTGGTAGCCTGGCACAAAGCAGACAGGCTTAACTTTGAAGCTATGTGTAAAGTATTTGTGCAACACTCAGACAGCAATAAAGTGAAAAAGCAGCACAAAAATAATTCCCAGAAAAAGAGTACATTTTAATAATTGCAATTACAGAAACATGACAAAATTCCAATAAGTAGAACCTGAGATATGAATTTTTAAAATTAGAATTAAAAATAGTGACAAAAAGCACAATGTGCCAACCATGGTTACCTCGTAGCACTATACTGGGTCAAATGTTAAGACCGACTACAATGGAGCATGGGTTGGATGAAGGGACCCGGTTGGTCCCAGTGGAAAGTTTACTTTCGAGCTTAAAAACCTTTATGGAGAAAAAGTGGTCATCTACGAGTCATCATCCGGGCAAGCTGCGAGTTGGATCTGAAGTGGGGCTCAACAATGGTGCTCAAGAGTGGGGTCCCGGTGCGCTCATCAACATCGCAGAGGAGGCAAAGACAAGGAGGGGTTCAACATCACAGGTTGCTGCCCAGCGTTGATCTCAGTGGTCCCGATGAAGCCCTCTACGCTCGGACTGAGAAACTCTTCTGGAAGTCAGAACTTCTTCAGAAGGGTGAAACCAGCAAGCTGAGACTGACCAGTGATTCGATGGCTGTGGCTTCAATTGCAATGGTGTCCATCAGTGCTTTAGGCAGAAAGTTGGCAAGAAGTTTCAAAGTCCCACTTCTTGCAGTTTAGACACAGGAGGAGTATACTCCAACACCAGACAGGGTTCTAAGGCCTGAGGGGCACCACTTGGGGGTTAGGACTCACTCCAAGAGAGGCCAGGGGCAGGGTCCAGGGTAGGTTCAGTTGGAACTGGTCAGCTGGTCAGTAAGGCGAGTCGGCCTTTGGAAGGTTGCTGTTTCCTTGTAGCTCAAACTGACCCTTGGAGTCACTTCTGGTGTCCTGCATTCAAGGCAAGCAGGTCCAGCCTTCCTTCAGGTTCTTCAGACAGCAGTGCAGGTCCTATTCTGATTCCTCACAAGTCAGGAGCATTCTGCGGTGTCCACTTTCATGGCCATTGCCAGCCTTTGTGTGGAGGACAAGCCTTTGTCCACCCCAAAACAGTTCTGGTCAGTTTCTCTCCCCCCACTTGGTTTGGTGCCATCCTGATTACATAGACAAAGGGGAGGCAGGCCTAGGTGTAAGCTTCATCTGCCAGTGATAAGGTAGGCATATTTTGAAGCTCAGGAAGGGACTGGGCACAACCCCCAAGCCATCCTGTCAGGGGTGGAGTCCACCTCCCCACTCCTAGGGCTCTTCGTTCACAGTCGGGCCAATACACATCTTACTACAGAGGAGCCATCGGGGGTCAGATGACAGCTGGACTCTGGCATGAATGCCTTTTGGTTTAAGGGAGGAAGCTGGTACCTTTCTAAAAGTGCCATTTCCAAAATAGTAATGTAAGATCCGAATTGACCATTAAGTTGGATTTTAAATTACCCTTAAAGTTAGCCCTTGAATCACTTTTCTAGCTACTTCCAAACTAAATTCAGCACGTATTAACAGTAGTATTGTAAACCAGTGTTCACCTATGTGATAGCCAGCTTTGCCACTGTGAAAAATTTCTTTGTAAATTTTTTACTGCTAGAGCATGTAAAACATAAATTATCCATGTCCTACTTTTTAAATGCCATGCACCCTACCCTATAGGCATTTACGGCCTAACTTAAAGGTTGCTTATCGGAATTAAAAAGGAAGGTTTAGCACTGTTAAAAGGTTGTTTTGCCAGGTCGAAATGACCCTTTAAACAGCACACCCAGGCTGCAGTGACAGGGTTAGATACATGCTTTTTGGGGTTACTGTAGTGGGTGTCACAATCAGTGCTGCAGCCCACTCGTAGTATTCAATTTACCAGCCCTGAGTACATGTAGTACCATATGCTAGGGACTTATAACTAAATTAAATGTAGCAATCAGGTGTATGCCAATTTATACCACTTGTTAGCAGGGGTAAAATTAGCAGAGTTCTACAGCTAACAATAACAGGGTTCAGTAAAAAAGGCAACAAAATCTTGTTCCACTCCCCCCCATACAAACATTGAGGTGACATTGCTCCTACCTCTAGTTGTAGGTGAATGGTAACTGATGGATTGCATCAGGCCTACTACAAAGTTGTTGTTTTTAAGATCTGTAAAAAGATGTAACTGGCAACAGTTGGAAAATAAATTGCTTTTAAAAGGTGTTGTGTATCTAAAGAAATTCATTAGCAGTATCCAGAGTAAAGATTTTCCAAACCTTTCAGAACAAAATGTGCTCTGCTGCCTTTAGACTAGGTTTGCACTACAGAAATACCGTATACATATGCAAAATCACCCATCACTCTATTGAAACTTAAATGTCTACTTGAACTCCAAAATAGTGCTTGCCTGCCTAAAGTGACTAAACTAAAATACAATTAGATACATATAAGAGCAGTCTATCAAACCTACGTCCTCAAATCATCGCACATCATTTGCTTCAGAAGTTAAACATGGAGTTTTTCAGCGTCAGAGCTTCTTTAATGCTAAGGAGCTGAATTATGGCAAGACTCCAAGAGTGTGCCAAATCACAACAAAAGGAAACAAAAATGGGATTTTGGTGAGAGGGGAGGAGGAGTTGGGATCGCACAATGTAATTTTGCCTGGGGCTCTGAAAGTCCTTGGACAGGAGCTGGCAATATGGGTGTAGTTTTCTAACTCTGAAACTCATAAGCCACAGAGAGTATTAGATTCCACCAATTTGGCTTGTCGCTTCTCCTGGTCAGTGACTGTGTTGGATATCTCAAAGCAAAGAGGTATCTTTTGTAACTTGTTATGAAAGGTCTGCGCTTATCTGAAACAGTGAATGGGTAAACTGTGTCAATATCTCTGTGTAACTAATTCCCTGTGCTTTGCCACGGAACATGTAATTCCTGAAAGTAAAAATGCTAATAATAAGTTTCTTAAATAAATGTATACTAAACATTTCTCTCTGTGACTAGACTAACTGCCTCAAGCATCATCACTGTGTGCTCTCTGTAGAAGATGTTCTAGTTTCTACTTTACTCGTGTAGAACTGCAAGGAAATTAATCTGTGTACATATACTAAAACGAAGCCTACCTCATGTTATGACACTTAAACATAACATGAGTAGATAATAGTCCTAACTTAATAGGCCATCCTTTACCGTCACATGAAACCTTCAAGTAAAATGCAACAAACCCTTAGTCTCAATTTCAAAGGTTGTTTCCCCATAGCAACACAACTTTCAGATATACTCCTTTGTATTTCCAATATCCTTCAATATAATCCAAGGAAGCAACTGGTCTTTAGCAAAGAAAATCCTAGATCTGAGTAGCAAAGTCATGGCTGCAGCAACATTGTATCACACTTGCGGAGTAAAAATGTTGTGAGCCAGGAGGTAAGTTATATACAAATGTCCACAATGGCCGTTATGTCGCCGGACTCCGTCAGAGTTTATGGCCGGCTGTGGAATGTAGTTAATCGTTGAGACACAGCCAATAGTGTATTTGCCATGCATGTAAACCCTCAGTCCAGACAGTGCCAACTCTCTGCAGGGACCGCCAGCCCCTCATTCTCTGTAAGAGACTCAGTGTGAGTGGGTTTGAAGTATCACTCGTCCGCACTCACCAATTTCCAAGTGTTAAGCAATAGCTACAGCCCTGCTACCAGGCAAACAGTCCCTTCAAACATTGATTAGCCAAATGCCACCTCTTTTAACTATTGCCCTTGCCTTCGAGCCTGAAGTTATATTGTGTTCAGTACTGTAATCATACTGTTAGAAATGGGATTTCTGGTTGGCTAAGGCTTGCGCCAAAGACAGGCAGAAACCACCACTCTAGTCAGGGCAAGGGAGTTACACGCCAAAGATAACCCCTGCTCACCCCCTTGGTAGCTTGGCACGAGCAGTCAGGCTTATCCCGGAGGCAATGTGTAAAGCGCTTGCGCAATACCCACTCACACAGCAGCAACACACTAGGCACACCACAAAAAGGAACTCCACCCAAGGTTATATAAAAAATAGCCTTTGTATTATCATAAATACCTTAGAAACATAATCACATAATATACAGTGTGCCAACTGGCACTAGGCAATATTCACAAGGGAATTATATACAGGACCAGGCCAATCGGGCCACGGTCAGAACCATCAGATCAGGTAAGTAAATGCAAATAATAAATGTAGCGCACAACCAGTAATTACTGGTACAGGTAGGAACTTAGCACGAGATCCTGTAACCTACAAGATGGGACACCTACATCACATTAGGCATAAATCACATGAGGCAATAGGCCTCGTAAGCATAAACACAGTGTGCCCCAATCGGGGGCACAACGCACTGACACTGGCCCCAGGCCAACTGGCCTCTCACCGGGGCTCAAATGCCCACTGTCCAGAATGTCCGGGCTGGCTGCACAGGCAGCAAAAGCAAAGTGCGCAATTGCACAAGCCTAAACGTGGCAGCTGCCCACTACTTGCTGGGCAGCTGTGAAAATGAACACGGGCACCAGCGTGCCCCCTGAGCCCCTCTCTGGGACTCGCAATTTAAAAGGAACCTGTCCCCCCAAGGTTGCAGCGGCCTGCGCTCTCGCAGGGCAGCTGGGAATGGCACGGGCACCACTGTGCCTTGTGAGCCCCACTGGGACTCCACCACAAAGAATATGCCCACTGTCAGGCGGGGCAGCTGTGGCAAGGAAACTGGCACTAACGTGCCTCTCAGCCCCACTCCGGGACTTCTACAATAATGCCCCCAAAAAGGAAATCAGCACGGGCACCTCAGGGCCCCAGGGAGCATCCACGCGGCTCCAGGCACCGACAATGTGCCTCGGGGGAGCCCCACTCGGGGGACTCGTAGAAACCAATGTGGCCACACGTTGCAGCTGCCCACTGACAGACGGGGCAGCTGGAGAAAATGAGCAACGACACTGGCACAGGGGGCGGCACCGGCAATGTGCCCTGACACCCCCAACCCCTTGAAGGCTGAGCCCCACTCACCGGGCTCTCTGAGGACTCCTGGCTGGCGTTTAGACTGCACGCGGGGCTCTCCTCACCACACGGGAGCCCCGCCTCGCCGCAAGTGCAGTGCCGCCTGTCCCCTTCGCCTGGACCATCACTGCTCTTCACCTGGGCCCTCTCGTAGGGCTCAGGACTTCCTCTTTGCTTCGCCCGGTCCCCTCTCTCGGGACCGGGGCTCGACGTGGGCGGGCGGGCTCCGGACGTCTTCCTGTGGCGCTGGGCCGCAATTGGCCTCTATGGTAGCCCCGCCCTAGTCAGGCAACCGACGCCTGTCTTCCGCGTCGCGTTGCTCTAGAGGCGCTGGAGCCCTTTTCCTCAGGCTCAAAGTTCGGGAATTACCACAGCGGGGTAGGCACCCGCATTCTTTAAATCTGGGCAGCTCCTCCGGACGGCGGCGAGGCGGGGTGGCCTCCCGCTCGTCTATGCACACCAGAGCGGGGTGGGCACCCGCTCGGGTAGTACCCAACGCGGGTGGGCACCCGCTAAATGAGGCAACAATGCGGGGTGGGCTCCCGCCTCGTTAGCAGCACGGGGGAATCCCTACACCGGGGATTCCCTCTTCCACGATGGCAGCTCAGCGCTGCGAAGCCCCAGCACTCTCCTTTCACCTGGAAATAAAGTCGTAGCGCTCACGAGGCGCTAGGGCCCTTCAGAGTCCTGGGGTAAAGCTGGGCAAGGCATCCAGCAGGCAGGAATTAAAAGTCCTTGGGGCTCGGGGGGACCACAGCACAGCCAGGCAGGCCAGCACGCAGGGACTCCCAGGAACCAGCAGCTGGGTCCCGCGGCGGTTCCTCCTGGCAGAGTGTCCCCTCAAAGTCACAGGAACAACAGAACAGAACATTTTTTATGGGGTCACAGCCCCTTCTTTTATACACCTTTTCCTTTGTCTAAAGGTGCAGGGTTTAGGAAAAACCAGATGCAACTGGTTTGGGGGAGCTTTGGAGCACTTTGTTTTGCTCAGCTCCTCTCTCCTTTCACAGGACAGGCTAGGGACATCAGACGCACTCACAGGGGGTGGAGCCAGCATTGTGGAGGGAAGGCACAGCCCTATTCAGGTCCCAGGTGCAACTCCTCCCTCCCATCTAGATGCAGATCTCCCTATTCACCACTGCGCTGACTCACCCTGCCCCTCCTGGAGCCACACACACCTCCCAGCCCCTGTCACTCACAAAGCCAGACATGCAATTCACATCAGGCAGGCAGACACAGAGCACACATAAATGCCAACTTCTAAAAGTGGCATTTCTACACCAGTCATAATAAATCTGCGCACACCATTGCGCAGCATTTATTCTCACGAGTTCGCACATACTAAACTCGCCCCTGCACTCCTCTCACACCAGGAATTACCATGGACACCCATATCCCCCATGCATTCCTATGGGAGGGCAAGCCAATCTCACCACACGCACTCAGAGTGCGCCCGCACTTTACACTGGGACACAGTGCTAAAGTGCGCAGAGGCCTAAAACCACCAACACTACACAGGGAAAAGGCTAGGAGATAGGCAAAAAGTTTAGGGGTGAACCTGCCAAAAGGGCCAAGTCCAACACATACCAATTGCATTGTTTAATGCAATAACAAGTGACTTTCTAGTTGTATGATACCACTGTGAAAAAATCAAGTCTGAGGAGATCAGTGTCCCTCTAGGAGTACAAGGGAATGCAAAAGTTTCTATGCGCTACAATATCAACAACTGGAGGAGCACGTTGAGAAACTATTCTGGTTCTTCCCAGGTAATGCACTGTAGTACAAGTTAGTCTTTATTCACGGTATTTGCTTGCTGTCACTTGAGTCTTAAGTCAAAGCTAGTACTGCTTAGCCTTTGACACTAGAGTTTCGTTCTTCTATAGACATACGAAATTTATGTGGAGAGAACATAACTTGCTGCACAGTTTATGTGTATAAGTGCCCACCAGATCAGAGGGGCTAATTGTAAACCCCTGCAGATAACCACCTGCACCTCCAAGGGGCATGGATGTGTAAAGACAGTATCGAGAGGTGGAGCAGCTCATTCAGATGTGTTCACAAGAGTGAAACACCTGTGTCAAAGGCTATACAGTGCTGTCTGCTTGCCATGGCTCCCTTGACTACCTTGTTCCACATGTACGACAATGCATTGTCTACGGAGGTCTAGAACAGGCCACTGAACAGTGTGCAACTCTACCTCCAAAGTCAGTTTCTGTGCGCTACAATTAAACTTCTACAGAACCCACACTTAACTATTCTCAAACAAAGGCGAACCAAAAGTCTCTGAAAGCTACTTGTGACTTTCTGCGTGAAAGCTCAACAAAGAATAAGGCTTGGCCGGTCAAGAAATGATGGGCGATACAGGAAACCACAAACACAATACAAAGTTGAGGTAATGGGTGCTCGAAAAGACGTACATTCCACAGAGAAACCACTAGAATTTAATAATAGCATAAAGTAGCAAATGTACACCAAATGCAATTGGAACATGGGGCAGCCCGCAGCCGTCTGAAGGAGCATTGAGGTTAAAGATTTGCAAGAACCAAATTTTGAACCAAGAGTCCATTAATGTCTGCACTTGTAAAATAATAAAATAATGTTCGAGATAATGTCTAAAGTTTGACAGAAAAAGTTAGTGGGGCCGGGCTCTTGGATAGAAAAGAATGTGCAGGGGTCCAAACATCCATTAGAAGGTGGGGTACTTTGTGAAATACCACCTTCAAACTTGAACTTTCTTGGAGTACAAAGATTTCTTTAGCTGTTCTTATGTTAATGTTTAGAGCACTCTGAGCTGTTGTGAGTATAGGGAGTGTCTAGAAAAACCAAATGACTCCTGCTGGTCTCTGTTGGAAATGGCCCTTTTTGCAGGGTCACCCCTAAACTTTTTGCCTGCCTCCTGTATTTTTGCTGACCTGTTTCTGTTGGTTTTATGACTCTGGGCACTTTACCACTGCTGTTCAGTGCTAAAGTGCATATGCTCTCCCTTTGTAAATATGTCTATATGAATTGGTATGTCCCTGATTGGCTTATTTGGTTTACCTGTTAGTCCCTAGTAGTGTGGCCTGTGTGTGCCCAGGGCTGGTAAACCAAATGCTGCTGGTGGGCATGCAGCGCTGGTTTGCGCCACCCACAGAAGCAGCTTGTAAAGTGTGTCTCAGACCTGCCACTGCAGTGTCTGTGTGCAGTCCAGAACTTCCATCTTGGCTGTGAAGTGCACCCACTTCCCAGCCCCTGAACCTTCCCTTGGCATCTTGTAAGTCACCCCTATGGTAGGGTGCATTGTATGTGTAAGGTAGGACATGCCTTGGTATGTGTAGCATGTCCTGGTAGTGAAGTACACCCCATTTCGTTTTTCACTACTGTAAGGCTACCTGTTCCTCATAGGTTAGAATGGGCAGTTTGACTATTACATTCTATAGTCCTAACTGACCCCAGGAACATGGTAGAAAAACGAATTTAGTATGCCTGAGCTCAGAATATTAAAATACATATTTTAGTGAAGTTTATTTTTATATTCTGTGTTTGAAAATACCACTTTTAGAAAGTAGGTATTTTCTTGCCTAAGCCTTCCAGTGTGCTCTGCTGTTATGTGTATTGGCTGTCTGGTTTTGGAGGGGCAGGGCAGGCTGAGTCAGACCTGGGTTGGATAGAGAGAACTGCATTTAGAGTGTGGGGAGGGGTGGCTCCTTGACCTGAATAGGGCTGTGCCTGGCAAGGTGAATGCTGGCTCCACCTCCTACTGTGTGTCTGCTAGCAGACCCCCTCTTTCTGAAAGGAAGAATGCAGCCTGGTAAACAAAGTGCTCCAGGCCTGAGCAGAACTGGTTCTGGCTAGGTTCAGTGACTTGTAGCTTCTGAGAACAAAGACTTTTGGGGTATAAATATCTGTGCTCAAACCCCTACATTTTGTATTGCTTTTGGATCTGGAGAGGAAACTCTGTCCGTGCCACTGGAGGAATCTGCAGGAAGTGACTGTCCTTGTGCTTGTGTGTTGTTTCTTGCACTGGCCTGCAGCAGTGACCACTGGACCTTGAAGAAGAGGAAAAGGAACTTTTGAGAGAACTTTTATTTTTGTTACAGCAATTACCCAAGGGCTAGGAAAAGAGCTAGCCTCCTGCTGGAGTCTCAGGCACATCTGACTCCACCACCAACCTCCTGCTTCCTCCCTGCGAGGATTGCTATCTGCTGATGAGGCTCCTGTGAGTTCCAGGGCCTCTAGTTTTGCTTCAGAGAAAAGAGTGCTGGAAATCGTCGCTAACGCACGTTTGCGAGCCGCTGCAGCCGAGAGCGCTGGAAAAATCATCGCGCTGCTGCCGCTGGGTGCTCGCAACACGAAACCATCGCTAACGCCCCTTTGCGAGCCGCTGCAGTTGAGACGCGCTGGAAAAATCATCGCGCTGCTGTCGCCGAGCGCTCGCAACCCCTAAAGAAATCATCGCTTCAAGACATCGCTTTGCGGACGCCGTGCGTCCGCCATTTGCATCGCATCGCACCGGATTTCGTCGCTCCCTCGCGGAGCGTCATCTCTTCGCATCGCAACACAATCGCACAGCGCAACAGGATCGTCGCATCGACTTCTCCCTCGCGGCAAGAAAGTCATCGCATCGGCGGCCTAGCGTGCAGAAGTTGGTCGCAGTATCTCCGCACGCATCACGCAGATCGGCGCATCATCCTCCCTTGCGGCAAGGATTTCAACGCATCGCCGGCCTCGCGTGCCGAGAATCATCGCTACCACTTCTTTGCGACCTTTTGTTGGTTTTGCTACTAAACCCAGGTACTTTGTGAGAGAAAGGGTCGCAGAGACCACTGCTTTGAATTTGAACCTTATTTTTGCAACCTTTGAACAATTTTTTGACAGTCCTTCAACAGCCATCCTATTTTTGACAGTCTTATGAGAGAAAGGGTCGCAGAGACCACTGCCTTGAATTTGAACCTTATTTTTGCAACCTCTGAACGAGAAAGGGGCGCAGAGACCCCTGCCTTGAATTTGAACCTTATTCTTGCAACCTTTGAACTATCTTTGACAGCCCTTCAACAGCTATCCTATTTTTGACAGTATTGTGGCTTTTACAGTTATTGGTCTTGTGATAAATCTGCCTTTATATAAAGATACTTATTTTTTATAACTACTTGTGTGGTGTCCCTCTGTAGTGTTCCTCACTGTGTTACTGTGTATGGTCATAAATACTTCACACCCTGCCTCTGAGATAAGCCTACCTGCTCGTGCTACGTTACCACAGGGTTGAGCAGGGGTATTAAAGAGGGTAGCCTTCTCACTCTGACTTAGGAAGAAGGGTCCCTACTTGGACAGTGGCCAGCCATTGCCAACTAGAGACCCCCATTTCTAACAGTCTCCTTGAAGTGGTTCAAGTCAACGTTCATAGTTCTTGCAGAGATGGAAATGCAGTGCTAACATGGCTAAGAGATGTTAAGTGATAGTCAAATGACAGGAGTCCAAGATGGTGCAACCATCAAATGTTGTTGCTAAATCTGCTACACCTGGATTCCTGATTCGGTCCTTGAACAAATAGGCACAAGAAATCAAGTATCTTTCCAAACATATTTTAGTAAAGGTCAGATTGAAAGGTTAGCACGTATCATTACATTTTCTAGACGAGAGCCGCGGTCCTTAACCTGTGGTCCAGGCAGCCCTGGGGGTCCATGATGGCTACTACAGGGGTCCGCAACTCCTTAGAAAATTAAATAATATTAACAGATTAATAAAGTGTTATAAATAAAGAAGCAAGATGTAAAAATGACATTTTTAAAACGCTTTGTAAATGTGAAGGAATTGGAAATTGGAGTCTAAAAATTAAGTTATTATTGTTTTGGAGTTCAAATCTTAGAAAATGCTTAGGCCAGGATCCAGTAATGATTCAGAGAGGGTCCCCAGATTCCAATAATGATTCAGTGTGGAAGGGAGGGGAGGGGGTCCCGGGTTCCAGTAATGATTAATTATGAGTCCACAGAAATCAAAAGGTTAAGCACCACTGGATTAGAGCACCCACAAACTACTGGATTAGAAAACCCACAAACTACTCCCAAGGGCTCAGAAGGACAGAATTTGCTAACCACTTTTATGATAATGCTGCCAAAGAAGTGCTTAATTTGAGCCGGTGGTTTCACGTGCTTGGCACCGGCACTTAATTGTCAACACCGGTGCTTGTGATGGTCTGCCACAAGGAGGAGCTGTCTGGCCAATTTGGAGATGACCACAACAACAGTTAATTATTAAATATACATTAAAAATGAGTATTACCTGCAGCCCAATCCATTTTTATAGCTTTGGGGCCTGGAATAGTCGAATTTGTCATACTTGCAGGAGTGTGGTGGTTAGTAGTTGTGTTGTTACTATCACTGGCAGCATGGCAAGGGCAATGTGAGGCGCAAGCTGCAGTGGCCTCCTGACGAGAGCCCTCGAACTCATTTCTTTTTACAAATTAAGCATGGGATGTAAGCCTAAATTAGAACTCTCTGCATAACATAGGGAAGCTATATAATATTGATGAAACATTCCTTTTGCTTTAAACGTGGGCTTTCCCTTGTTTGTAGGAGAACTTGACAATTCTTTTCTTACAGCTCATTCGCTCTCCAAGAAAAAAGAAGAATTCGCCTCTTAATGAAATAGTTTTTTTTCCCATTCAGGTGTAGTTACTTAAGCAGGTGCTTCTTGAAGCTGGACATGGATGGAAATCCCACTCTACCCATTGAAGACGAAGAGAATCTCACCTCACAGGTGTGACAATGCACCGTCATTTGCTTCACTGCAGGGACCCACCCATTCTGTTGTCTAGCTGTGGAGCCAGAGACTGGGTTTCCCAGATGGGGGCCTGGGAGAGGCTTGGCTTGGTTGTGCAATTCAACTCGACATGTAGAACACACATCCATTTGTGGTGAATTGTAAGGGATCATTTACGAATACCTTTGTTGTGGTTTTAGAGAGTTTATTTATTTATTTTATTTTTATTAGGAGAGTTCATCAATGTACAAATTTCATTAACAAGTCGTCAACAAATACAATAAAATTTAAAAATGTTAACAGATTCTCAGAGCATCTCCTAAAACTTAAAACATACCGACAAGCCATAACGTCAAAGCATGACAAAAAATTTGAAATTTTATACACTCAATCATATTATTACCTAACAATTCTAATATCTTTTAATTTCGAATCTTTACCGCTAATTTATTTCTTAAACCCCTTCCTTAGTCAATTATTTGCCACTACTTAAGAAATTTCCTATATGACCCAGATCCTAATGAATATCTTTTGTCTAACTCCTTAATCCTCCTTATTTTAGATCTAAAATATTGAAAGGTAGAGATTTCCTTCGATCGCCATTTTTGGAGGATTAAGGATCTAGCTATTAGAGTCACAATATAAAGTTGTTTTTTCAATGGCAAATTGACTTTTAACTTGGGGTAATACCTGAAAACAGCTGTCAAGGTATCCAATGGTTGTTGCAGCTGTAATGTGTGGCAGCCAAATTGGCTAATCGCATCCCAGAACTCACTCAGCTTGGGACAGGTCCGTATCATATACGTCCAATTACCCTCAGCCTCACATCTGAAACAATCGAGGTCTGTTGGCTAAGCTTATGGAGAAAAGCAGGACTTCTATATAATAGCCACTTCGTTTAAAATTGAATACGGTGCTTATTTGCGCCCTTTAAGATTTTCTTTAGCTTTCCATTTAGCTTGAGCTTTTTCATTGCGTTTAACCACCCCATAGATGTGTAGAAGTGAGACCCAGCAGCTAATTGACCTATGGGCACTGGATTCTATCAAATTTTCAATAAATTCTGACAATTCCATACTCTGTATGAGATTAAGATCCAATAGGAATTGTCTTATTCTAACAAAAGACCAATGTAGTATTGGTCTATGATATTGGATACTGGGTTCTATTTCATCCCACTTTTTCCAGTTCCCATCTAAAAAATCCTGTATCCTTTCATACCCATTACTCAACCAACTTAACACACCAATCCTATCCACTAGGGGGACACCTTCAACATATATATCTGATAACTGAGTTGTCGCATTGAGTATCGAAATATCATAATAACTAAAAAATTGCTGCCTGCGTTTTATATTCCATTGTAAAACCTTATACCTGAATTTTTGGGGTTTTTTAGTCAGTCGCATGATAACAGTAATATTAAATTCTTGAAAGATTAGATTTAAAAAAAATGATCATATCTGCCGATATTTAAAGCTTTAGCAGATCTGTACTCAGTATGTGCAAAGGTTGCAAAGTAATATTCCCTTGAATCTGGGAGGACCTTTCCGCCTTCATTCAGGGGTCTATATAATGTGTCTGTAGCTAATCTAGGTGCTTTATTTGCCCATAAGAAAGTTCTAAACATACCCTGCACTTCCTTAAAGAACTTCATCTGTATTGCACTTGGGATAGCAGAGAATAAAAAATTACATAGTGGTAAAATAGACATAAGAATTAGCGCCACCCAACCAATTATTGACAGTGGTAAATTGTTCCATTTTAAGAACAAACTCTTGATTTTGTTTGGCAAAGGCACAAAATTTAAAATATATAAATCATTAATACTCTCTGAAACAAATATTCACAAATATCTCTTTGGTCTGGTAGTAACTCCGGTACAAAATTCTGGTATTAAAGTGTCTGGTGCAGTATTACATAAGAGGATCTCTGTTTTGGATTTATTTATTTTATAGCCTCCCAACAATTGGTATCGCTAAAAAATTTCAAATATGTTTTTTTGAATCTCTAAGTCCGGTTTCAGGAACAAGGCAATATCATCAGCATAAAGCTTTATGTCTGTCATCCTCCGGACTGGAGAGGTAAAATTACTACCCGCATGAATATCAATGGCTAATGGCTCTATAAAAAGAGCAAAGACTATTGGTGACAAAGGACAACCTGGACTTGTTCCTCTATACACGTTACATGTGCCAATGCAACTGGAGTTAATGATTATTCGTGCAGAAGCCCCCCTATAAAAACCCGAGATCATGTTGATGAATCTGACAGGGAAACCAAATGAAGCCAAGATACAAAAGAGACTTTCCCAACAGACCAGATCAAAAGCCTTCTCGGCGTCTAGCAACATAATCTGGGCCGGGATTTTATTGTGGCTAAAATAATCTAAGGATTCAATTAAAAAAGTGGTGTTAGAAGATAACTGCCTCCCTAATAGAAATTCACATTGATCCTGATGTATGACAGACCCTATGCACTTACTCATTCTGTTGGCTAGCAATTTAGCTATAATCTTATGGTCAGTGTTCAGGAGGCTTATTGGTCCATATGAATTCACATCCTCCTTGTCTTTATTCTTCTTCAGAAAACTAACCACTACCGCCGTTTTAAAGGAGGGCGGTACTTCCCCCCTCAAAATATAGTTGGCCAATAATACCAGTTCAGGATTTAAAATCTCAGCAAACTTTTTACATAACTCAGCTGGAAATCCATCTTCTCCACTTGCCTTCCCGTTGGCCAAAGATTGCACAACTTCCTCTACTTCTTTTATAGTAATATCTGCCAGCAAATCCCTTACTTGATTTACCTGTAATTTAGGGATTGTTAGCTCACAGATGGACTCCTTAAATTTTAGAATTTTTTTTTTTTAAATTATTTTTATTTACCATTAAACATATGCTTCAATAGAGAACAGTACGATATACAAGTAAGTGGTTTGGCATATACAATTACATAACAATGTCCACATTTCAGAGCTCCCAATAGCCCGCCTTTACAACCAACATGGCCTAGGGTACAGCTTGCCAATATGATCCCTTTATTATCCTGGGACCATCCCTCATACTACTGACTATTCGTTCCTGTAGTTCGCTCAGGCCCCCCATATCTTTTCCCATTTGCGTGGGCAGACTCTACTCTGGTATATTGACTGCTCCGCCCGTTGACACCAATCCAAGTCGTTTTTCCATGACTCCACTGTTGGGGCCTCCCCTACACCCCATACTCGGGCAATGTTCCTTTTCGCCACTCCTCCTGCCAAGGCGAGCCAGATTGTGGCCAATTTTGGCCAGACTATCTCGCCCGTCACCCCTAAGATGTGCCATCTCGCCTCTACCAGGACCTGGGCCCCCACCACCGTTGTCAGCACCTGGGCCAGGCCCCTCCAGTATCTTTGAATCTTGGGGCAGGCCCACAATATGTGAAAGAGTGTTCCCTTCTCGCCACAACGCCTAGCACACTCCTCAGGTGCACAATGTCCAATGCGGTACTGCACTGTCCTGGAGGCGTATGACCTATGCAAAATTCGGAGTTAGATTAGTCTGAATCTTACCCTTATAGCTATTTCTCTGGGGCTCTGCAGGGCTTCTGCCCAATCGTCCCCCTCGAGCAGTCCCACGTCCGACTCCCAGGCCGCCCTTAGTGGTCCCATGCAGTCCGGGGAGTTATTTACTAGCTTCTTATATGTGAGGGATATAGCCCTATCTATCATTGGATCGAGTAGGAGTCTATCCTCGAGTGGTGTGTTTTCCGGTAACGGATCCCCTTCCTTCAGGTGGCAATGAAGTGCGTTTCGCAATTGCAGATATCTAAAGTGCTCCCCCTCCCCCATCTGGAGCTCCGCCCGTAGGCTGCCAAATTCAATCATTTTCCCTCCTTTCCAGACGTCTCCCAGAAGATCTATACCTATAATGCTCCATATATTGAAGCCCTCCAGGCGACCTACCTCATCCAAAAAGTCTCCCTCCCACAGTGGGGTTTGTTCCGTAAGCCTGGCCTCCCAACCGACCATTTTCATTGCCTTCCGCCATGCCGTGACCACCGTCTGTGTGTGAGTCGGGAGGGACCTATTAACCTTTCTTTTCCTGTAGAGTACAGATAGGTAGCTACCCCTGCCCATGGCTAATCGATAGACCCGATATGCTGGTTCCTCGATCCGCGAGAAGACCCACCCATTGATGTTGATGAGCTGCGCTGCCCAATAATATTTTCTGATATCCGGTACCGCCAGTACCCCCTGCTGTAGCTTCTTCAGGGCGACCCTGGGGCTACCTCCCCCACATAGCAACGTACGTTACTCTGAATCAACTGCCCGTAAGAAGGCTTCCGAAATCTGAAATGGAGTGTTCTGTATTATGTACAGTAAGCGCTGGAGGGCCATCATTTTAAACAGAACTGCTCTGCCCATAAGGGAGACCAGTAGAAGCCGCCAGTGAGCCACGTCCCCCCTCAGTCTATCTAGCTGCGCATATACGTTTAACTGCATAAACTCCTCCTCCGACTTTGTAATCCAGATGCCCAGATATTTAAATGACTCTTTGTGAACTAGCTCCTTGCACGCCGACGTCAGAGCCGGGAGCTCACCCGCCAGAGAGAATACCAAGTATTTATCCCAGTTTATACGATATCCTGAGTACGTACCAAAAGACTGTATTATATGGATGAGTCTATGAAATGTCTGTCGAGGTCTGTGGGCATATAACATAATATCGTCCGCATAGAGGGAGATACGCTCTTCCCAACCCCCTCCTATGTCGATACCTCTCACCAGCGGATCCCCTCTTACCCATGAGGCCAGCGGCTCGAGTGCCAGCGCGAAAAGCACTGGCGAGAGTGGGCAGCCCTGCTGTGCGCCCCTGTGCAGTTTGAAGACCCTGGACACCGCCCCATTAACCCTAACTCGCGCCAGCGGGGCAGAATATAGAAGCCCAATCCAAGCCCGGAAACTCTGACCAAATCCCAGCTTGGCCAGGACGGCAAATAGGTATGGCCACTCGATCCTGTCGAATGCCATATGGGCATCCAGTGACAGGAGTGCTGCCAGTTCACCTGCTTGTTTTTGGACCATATGCATTACGCCGTATAGACGTCGGAGGTTCAATCTGGTGCTTCTATGAGGCATAAAACTGGACTGGTCCGGATGTATCAGGGATTGTATTATCGGGCTAAATCTGTTCGCTATTGCCTTTGCCAGCACCTTAGCCTCGAAATTCAATAGCAAAATAGGTCTATATGAACTACAGAGATCCTGGGCTTTTCCTTTCTTGGGGATTACTACTATGGTTGCCGTCCTCAGATCTATCGGCAGTTGGCCATCTGCCTTTGCCGCTTGGAACATATTGAGCTTGTGGGGTGCAATTTTCCCCGCCATGCACTTGTATAACTCCGCAGAGAAACTGTTTGGGCCCGCTGCCTTCCCCGACTGCCGATCCGTTTTGGCACCTTCTATTTCTTCTATAGTCAGATCTGAGTCAGCCGCCTCCCTCTCCTCTACACTAAGCGTCGGCAGCACCATATCCTTTAGCAGCTCATTGCAGTCCTCTGCCCCCCTTTCGGTCCGTGATTGATTAATCCCCTCATAGTACTTAGCAAACGCCTCTGCTATAACTGCGCCTGTCCCCCGCTCTATGCCCACTGAAGTCCGTATTTCAGAGACCCAATTGCAACTCCTATCCCTTCTTTCCAACAATGCGATTAGCTTATTGGCTTTATCACCCAGGTCATATATACGACTTTGCGTTGCTTTTGCATACGTACGGGCTGTGTTTTCTTCCAGATCTCTGAGCTCATTTTGCTTGAGCTCAGGTGTGTGTTTACGTCCGGTATCGTCACCGGGATCCAGTCCCAGTTCTAATTCGAGTGTCATGATCTCTTGTTCCAGACCGTCACACTGCACGCGTTTTTCTTTGCGCTTAGCCCCAGCTGTCGCCTGTACAAAATCCCTGGCATTCACCTTATACGCCTCCCAATTGGACTACACGGAACCCGAGTTTTCTGTGAAGTATTGCTCTGTGCGCTCCTCGAACCGTTCCCTAAACTCGTGGTCCCTGAATAAGTAGGGGTCCAGACGTGGTGGCAGAGTCCAGTCCCTCACTGGGCCCCGCATAAGCACCTCTACCGGGGAGTGATCCGATATTCCACGGGCCCTGTGGCACCCACCCTGAAAGAGTCCAACCGAAGTGGTGTGCGTGAAAATATAGTCTAATGTGACCCACTTCCATGCGCCGCTGAGATATGGGTATATTGTCTCATAGCAGGGTTGTGCCTTCTCCAAAGATCCACCAGCCACATCGCATTTGCGTAGGCGTTCAGTGGCTGTGGCCCCCTGACTCTATGGGGTTGTGTGTTTCGGTCTAGTTCCGATGACATCGTCTCGTTCATGTCACCACCCAAAATCAAAGTACCCATGGGCATTTCGAGTAGTAGTTTGCTGAGTTCTGGAAATGTTGCCCCGTGCAGTCTCAGGGGTATATACACTGAGCATATGTTTAGGGTACAGCCCTCCCACATCCTGAAAGCGCGACATACCGTCCCATGTGATCGCACCATGTGGTACCGAGTTCTTGATTAATATTGCTGTTCCCCAAGAACCAGTTGTAAACCCCGCATGTGTCAAAAGTGTGTACCCAAATCGGTTGAGTGCTAGGTATTTGTTGCCTTTCAGGTGCGTCTCTTGCAGAAGTACTATGTCTGGTCAGTGTCTATGTAAGTATTGTAATACCATAGTCCATTTAATTTTGTCCCCCAGACCATTCACATTCCACGATAACACCTTTAGTTTTTTAGCTTGTTGCGAGGCCATCTGGGAGTAGTGTGTATTGAGTTCCTCCCTCCATTCCCTCCCCTTCAGCCTGCCACCACCCACCCCTGTGGACCAGTATGCTGCCTTCGGTCCCAGGACCTGGGTCAATGTTGGAAGTATATCGATTCTGAAGCATACATAACGCAACTGTATAAAAGAGAACCCCAATAACAAATCCCCCCTCCCTGCTAACCTGCATTGTAGTTCTAGAACTACCCACATCCCCAACTAGCAGAGCGCCTGTCGCCCAATAAATAATCAAATAGCGCAGGGGCTCCCGGGCATCCCCTCCCTTGACCCCCTAGAGTCCCCAACCCAGCCCATGTCCATCATATTTTTAGTTGCGGTGCGCAGTCCGGTTCATTGTCCCAGCGCTGCTTAGTAACTTGCGTGCCCTCCCACCTTACCGAGTGTAGTTTCTCTCGTACCAGACACTCTCCTTGGCGTATTGGCTGTGAACCTGTTCAAGTTACTTTCCTTGTTTCTTCGTGCCGATTGTTGGGCTCACCGAGCGCGAGCCCCTGGACCATGTTTCGCTGTTGCCCACCCCTTCTCACCTGTTTGGGGACCCCAGGTTGTGGTTACGATCTCCTCTCCAGTCTCCCTCCTGTAGCTGGGTACGCTTCTGGGATTGCCCCTCCTCCAACCAGTTCTGCACTTCCGATGGAGCTGTGAAGTATCAGGACTTGCCATTGTCAATCACTCTAAGTTTTGCGGGTAAGAGCATCATATACGTTATTCCCTTCTCTCTAAGGGCGCGCTTTACTCCGTCAAAGGTGCGCCGTTCCTGCTGTACTCTCAGGGTAAAGTCTGGGAAAAATCCCAGGACCGAATTCTCATACGTCCTGCACCCTAGCCGCCTGTAGAATGGCGTCTCGGTCCCTATAGTTCAGGATCTTGGCGATGATTGTTCTGGGGGGCGTCCCAGGTTTCGGCGGGGGGACAGGGGCCCTGTGAGCTCTCTCTACTGTGAAAAAGGTTGACAGTCTTTTTGGCTTGAGGTGGTTTAGTATGATGTCTTCGAGGAAAAGGTCCACACTCGGGCCTTCCGCCCCCTCCGGAACTCCCACCACCCTGATGTTGTTCCTGCGGGCCCTCCCTTCTTGGTCTTCCAGCTTCAGGGCCATTTGTTTGTGTTGATGAGCTAGTTGTTGTACCCTTTCTTCCAGTTTGCGTGTGGTGGATTGAAGTTCCGTGATGCTTGTTTCGGCCGTGGTAACTCTCTCTGAGGTCTTGTGCATATCTGCCCGTATTAGATTCATCTCTATCGTGACCTTGTTGATCTTCGTCTCTAAGGTCGTCCCCAGGACTTGACTGGCCGCCATTATTGCTCCGAGAGATGGTTCAGGTGTTCCCTTCTTGTCGCCAGTTGCTCCTTCCTCTAGTGTTGGCTGCCGCGGGATTGTGTATTTATCCAGTTTGTTGGATTGTACTGGTGGGACCCCCTCCGGCTTCATAATGGCAGAACACAAGGCCCCGGGGGACCCGTGTATGGAGGGCGCCCTTTGTCCTTATATCTCCCCTTCACGTTCATTCCGGACTCGTAGCCGGGTGTCCAGTCCCCTCCGTGCGATTCACTCGTGATTTTGGGGAAGCCGGTAGGTCTATCTTCTGCCCCTTCTGTAGGCCCGCAGTCTACGACTAATGCGTATTTGCTCTACTCGTTGTGCACAGCTCTTGCATCAGAATACTTAGGGAGGGGGTCCCTGGGGGGCCCTCCCCTAAGCCCTTAGTCGCAGTAATTGGCTTTTTGGGCCGACTTGTGCTGTGGCCCCGATCACCTCCCACTTCAATCCCGGAATGGGGTCCTCACCTTTCGTGTTCCTGGCGGGATGGATTATGCTCCCGAGCTCCCCCTTCAACGTTGCCTCAAATATATGGGGGTCTATCTGGTCAAGAGGTTTGCCAAACCGCCAACAGCCCGATAATGTCACCGATTAGGAGGTGGGGGACGCATCTGCCGCTCCGCCCGCTCAGTCTGGGCTCTCCTCGCCTCGTTGCCTCATATATATGGGGATCTATCTGGTCAAGCTGTTTGCCAAACCGCCAGCAGCCCAATAATGTCATCAGCTTGGAGGTGGGGGGACGCCTCTGCCGCCCCGCCCGCTCAGTCTGGGCACTCGTCGCCTGCGGGTTCTCCGCCCTGCCGATCTTACTGTATGTGACCCCCCCAGGGGTCCGCACTTGGGTCCGCCGTCTCGTGGTTCTCGCCCGGGCCTCCTCACTGCCTCCCCTGACCGCACTCCTCGCCGCTGCCGCTCACCTCCACCCAGCGTCTTTAATCCTTACCAGTAGGGAGCGGCAGGACGTTGCAGGATCTCTGTAGCCCGGCCTGGGCAGCTCTCGTGCTCGCTCAATTGTTTCCCCTTCTCACCGTCCACTTTACGCGGTCTGCCTCGGGTGCGCTGAAGACTGGCACCGCCCAGCGCCTCTATGGGTCTCCTAGTCCTCCGGCTGCACAGGCCCATCACTGTCCCGCTCACTTATATCGGGACACGGGCCCCACCGCTGGTCGCCAAACACAGGATCACCGTGCCTTGTCGCTATAAGCTCATTTCTGGTGCTGCATCGGCCGGATTATGTACGGATTTATCGGGCTTTCGTTGAGGCCCCTGCGGAGCACTCACTCTACGTTGCCATCTTGGCTGACGCCAAGCCACGCCCCACCAAGTTTTAGAACATTAACCTCCTGCGTTGTGGAGTAGATGGATTTATAGTGATTAAAAAAACACTCTGGAATTTGTTATTCTTTTGTCATGCAGGCTTTTGAATTCTTATCCACCATTGATGTTATCCTATTGAATGCTTGCCGCTATTTTATTTGCCAGGCTAGGGATTTCCCAGAAAATTCACTTTCTTCATATACTTTTTAAAGATAAACAGAATTAGCCAAACAATCAATATTATAATAATATTCTTGCATCCTTTTATGAGCGTGCACGAGAGCCGATTTATTTTTCGTGCTCCTATTTCTGATATATTGTTCATTTGGCTGGTGGACCCCCCATTCTAATTTCGACCTTTCTATCTTTTAGGAGCACTTTATAGCGATGTCTTTGGAAGTTATATACCCACGAATGGTTGCCTTAAAGGCTTCCCAGACACTCTCTACTTTAGCTGTATCTCTATTTAGTTGGAAAAAACATCTTGGTTTTAGAGCGTTTATGATTGTTCGAAGTAGAATTAATGCTTTTAACAAGATTAAGCAACTGTAAACATCTGTGTTGATGTTTGCCATGTTGTCGTCATGAGATCTTAGTTTGAGCCTGTAGGGTGTGCAGCAGTGTAAGGTTAATCAGACTCAGATTTATGTTACCGTGTTTCTTGTCAGCCTCCCCACTGTTATTCACCTTTCCTTTGAATGGGAGCAGAACGTGTTATATATAAACATTGGACCCAGGGTGTACTCGAGGTATACAGGGAAGTTGAATAATTGAAGAAACTAAAGTGTATTATTTTTACAAGCCTCGTGCAAATGGAACTGCTATTTTAAATGCAACAAAGTCTTCTTTCTGTCAAGTTGCAAAAATGTGAGCTCTCAAGTTAAGTTGATATTGGCAGTTTTAGACTGTACATTCTTGGGTGAAATAAATGAAAATTGACTGCTGTAGCATATAGTGTGAGGATCAGCATACCACTTCTTAATATTTAAGGTAGTGAAGGCTGAAATAAATATAGTAAAAATCTGCCATCAAATGCAGGTTCTGCTATGGATATACTGTCAACACGGCGCCTTGAAAACATTTTTTATTGAGAATTTGGAACACCAAAATTTCACAATAACTCTACCAGAGAGTTACAGATCTGCTGGGATGGTGCAAGCTTCCTCTGCCACATCACTGATGGTCTCATGTCCTACAGTACAATGAGGATAGCTAGCACCCATGCCCAATTAATTTCCTAGGCACTGCATTGCAAAGATAGTGATACTGCAAATTATTTTATTGAAAGAAACACTTTTTAACAAAAATATACAAAGGTCCTCAATATAGCATGCACACATGATAAAATCTTAAATCTTTGATCCCATGGACCTAGGGATGGTTCTGCATATCACTTAGAGGAGCATTCAGTAGCAGTTTCTTTTGAGAAAGGACTGCTGAGAAGGGTGAGTTTGAGTCTCCTGTAACCCCTTAAATATATCATTCAAATTTCACATCCGGTTCCTACTTCATCATTATTTCTATAACAAAGGTATAAAAACGTAATTTCTATAATGATACTTATAATGTTGTTTTTTATGTTTTATTCAGACAATACTTACTCACTTATGCCTACTACCCCTCCTGGGGTATAGGCCATCAACTAAGACTCTCCAGCCACCTCTGTCCTGGGGTTTTCTTTCAATCTCACTCCAGGTGTAACCCATCTCCTTGCAGTCATCTTTGAGTCCTCTGTGCCAGGTAGTTCTTGGCCTTCCTCTTTACCTTTTCCCTTGATGGTTCCAGGTCAGGGCCTGCCTGGTGGTGGCTTGCGGAGTGTGTGACCTATCCAGCCCCAGAGTCTTTTAATGATTTGTTCATGAGCAGGGAGTTGGAAAGTCTGCTGCCATAGGTCATTGTTGCTGATGGTATTTGGCCAGTGGATTTGCAGGATTTTCCACGGACGGGTGTTGATGATGGTTTGTACTTTGTTGGTGGTGGTCACCGTTGTCCTCCAAGTTACTGCTCCATAGAGAAGCACCAATTTAACATTGGTGTTATAAAGCCAGACCTTGGTTTGCAAGGTTAGGTACTTGGAGCTCCAGATCTTCTTTAGCTGAATGAAGATAGCCCTTTGTTAAAAGGTGGTTCTGACCATCTGAGCTGCCCGGATTTTTCTCTTTTTGAACACCTAATTTTTGAGCTTTTACTATGGGAGAGCCTCATAAGCTGGGACTCACCCACAGTGAACTCATGATGAAATAGACTGCATGTGGTTTTCACCGGTGTCCGCCTTGTGAGAGAAGGCCGCTGCGCTGCAACCAGGGTAAGGGGCGCCAGACTGGTTACATGTGGACACGTGTGCACACGCATGTGCACCTGTGTAAGGGCTGCACGGGGGAGATTCCTCTTGTTCGCAGCACAGGAGCAGGTACAGATAGACTGGTGTGGCAGGAATTATGCAGGGTTGGGTGGTGACATGGAATAGGCTTTATAATGTGGGGAGACACATGTAAGGGAAAGTCAGTGTGCTTTACTGGTTCACTGTAGGAACACTCTATTACTCTCCTATGGAGACAGAGATCCAATGGGGTAGATTCAGTTCCCTAGGGCCTACAAATTCTAGACATGCACCGAAGTACACTGTAAGTTGTGTAAAAAGAAGTATGCTGCTGAGTCCAAAGCCATATCTGT
Source organism: Calotriton arnoldi (assembly GCA_963921515.1). NCBI lineage: Eukaryota > Metazoa > Chordata > Amphibia > Caudata > Salamandridae > Calotriton > Calotriton arnoldi. The sequence goes on from CAWUFW010000278.1 coordinate 2,288,742, forward strand.
ACTGCTTATGGGTCATCGAGAAATGTCATATTCCTCTGACTCAGCTCATAACCAGAGCCTGGCCGGGTGTGACCCTGCTAGGCTGGATTAATTACCTTCCTCCACAAGCTGTAGCATCAGAGGCCAAGCCCTTCACTGCAAGCATTCCAAGGGCGAAGGTCTTCTCTCCAGGAGGGAGAGATGGGGGTGAAGCTGCAGGTTAGGCCTGCTCCGGGTCCGGGCCATGAAGTCAGCAAGGGGGGGAAGGGGGCTTTTCAGAGACCATGTGGCATGAGACCCCTAGACGACACCATTTTGAAGTATCCCAGAGGCCTGTGCAGGAAGGAGGGAGCAGGGGCAGAGAGGTGACATTTCAATGCAGGATAGGGCAGAAGTGCCTTCCTGCCAGCCCCCTCCAATATCTTTTAAAAGGTCCTGCACAGGAAGAGGAGCTCTCTCTGGGGTATAGTCTTGCTGAGGAAGACTGGTGCTGGAGCCTGGCGCCATGGGCAGTTGGAAGGAGGAACCCCCAGACTGTCCCAGTACCCTGGACTGCGCCTTTGAGGGAGTCCAGGGCCAGTGAGGAGAAGCCTGGGCCTCTGCGCAAGGAGAAGAGAGGCCCAGAAGGAGAGCCTGGTAAAAGGCTGGCGAAGGGAGCCAGTGAAGACAGTTCCTTGCAGAGTCACCCTCTTGGAGGCAAGGAGGGTGGTGAAAAGTGCTCCAGGTGGCTAGGGCTGGCCAAAAGGAGCGAGAAGAGGCCAGGATGGTGAAAATCGGCTGCATGGGGTCCGAGATATGTCTCCCAAGAAGGTAGGCGACCTTTGACCCTTGAGCAGACCGACGACGAAGCTCGTGGGGCTCCGCCGCCGGTCTTGGATGTGCCCCCGGGGTGGGTCAGGTCCCGGGGGCTGCCCCCAGAAGAAGGAGATGCCGGGGAGCGCCGTTGCGCCCCCGGAAAGGTGCCTATGGGGCCAAAGGCTCTCCATCCTGGGCCCCCGAGAAGTAAAGTCGGGGAGCACCGTCGCGCCCCTGTGAAAGTGCCCCCATGGGGTGCCAGGAGCCCACCCTGGCTCCCCACGAAAGCGGAGGTAGGGGAGTGCTACCGCACCCCCCAAGAAATTGTGTGAGGGACCCGGGACCCCCAACTCCGGGCCCCGCAGAAGTCAGGGAGCGCCGTCTCGCCCCCCGTGAAGAAAGAAGTCAGGGAGCACCGTCATGCTCCCCGTGAAGAATTCCCTAGGGCCCGGGACCCCCAACTCCGGGCCCCGGTCTGTGCAAGGAGAGGAGGGGGCAGTGCCGTCGCACCCCCCCCCGCAGCCCCGTTCGACAGGCGGCATCATCCGTGTCGGCCCGCAGGAGCGGACAGACCAGAATGAAGAGCCGGCTCCCGCAGCAGCACGAGAGGGTGCTGGCCAGTCGGGGAGCCGGCGAGAGCAGCCAGGGGTGGGCTCCCCAAGCTGCTCTCCATCCTCACCTGGATGCGGGTGCCCGGGTGGGACCGGGCCCCCAAACAAGTGGAGATGCGCCGAGGGGCCGCCAACGAGGCAGCGCGGTTCTCCCCAGAGCAGCGGTAGAGCCGCTGCTACAATATGCACTCGCTGGAAGAAGCGCCCCATAATGCCTTGCTGGGCCCGGATAGGCCTGCGAGGAAAAGCGGCTTGTTCTTTGCATGTGGTGGCCCCAGGAGGATGGGGCCACCGCCATTTATTGGCAAATGTGCTGGGGGAGCTGCAGGAGCAAGGTAGGCTCCCCCAGCACCAAAGTGAAATGTCCCAACCCTCAGTCTCTGGAGACTGAAGGGAAAGAATCCCCCCAAGGGCTATTCATGTTTGTTAAACGTTACCTAATGCTGGAACTTTTGTTTTGCAGCTGATGCTTAGGACTGCACTGAAGTGTGCAAGGTTAAACATGGACTGTCATCGAGGTGATGCCCCTAGGGGTGGAAAGGTGTAATTGCACAAGTAGTGCATTTACCTAATGTTGTTTCTTTTGGGGACTGGAAGTCACATGTGATATGTGAAATGCTAAGTGAATTAGGATTATGTCGCTAGGCATTCCTGCTAGGGTGCCTGGTTGTAAATGCTGAATCCTGTGATTATAACTGTGATGCCTTTTAGGGGCTTTATTTGCCTTGCATTATAACTGTTATCAGATATGATAAGTACCTGTCATTCTAAGGGATGCTTAGACATGTATTCTTGCTACTGCTTTAGTTGAAGAACAACCCAGTCTGTCAGCCACTGTGATTCAAGGGTGTATACTGTATGGTCAGTATGAGATGCTCAGTCAGGGTTATGTGTCACTATGGCAGGTATTCCCATTATAAATGCTTGGTGAGATAATGGGGTGGGCCGCCACTGGGATGGTGCCAGTGGGACGGGCCCTCACTCCAGGTTATGGTCAACCCACTGCATTTGAGGGCAAGATGATGTGCATACATGGGAGTGGTGGTACTAGACCCCCCCTGCGGAAGGGGTGGGAATGTTATGCAATGTCACAAAGTATTTCCAACAGCTTATGTATATTTGTAAATTGATGCATAGTATTGGGTAGTGTGTGTGTGTAATAAATATACTCTTCCTTTTTATAAAGAAAAGTATAGACTGGACAATCAATTATTGAGTGTTATTTCTGCGTACCTGTAAATGGCGATTACTAGCCCACACCACCTCCCTTGAGTAAGCTTTACACTGCTCTGCAACGCTACCCTCTGAGAGTCAAGCGCTTCAATGGGGTGTTTGGTTCCCAGTGAAGCACAAATGTAGACATATTGTTTGTGCAGGCCTCACAAATAATGCCTCGTTTTCCAACACCCTTGCTTTGCCGATTCTTGCCTTGACGTCAGCATCTGTGCCGTCCAGATGGTCTATGACATTGCCCAGGTAGTCGAAGTCCTCAACCCCTTCCAGTGCATCGCCTCCAAGAGTGACTGCAGTTGGGCTGGCCGCGTTAGCCTTCAAGATCTTGGTTTATCTCCTGTGGACGTTAAGGCCAAGTTGTGCTGGTGTTTTATACAGAACTGAATTATTATTAAGAAAAAAAGTAAAACTGTTGAAAAGTGTTGACTCTGTGATTACAAGGAACCAGGACTTTATTGTGTCATTGATCTAAACATATTCTGGCAGCACAGGGAAAGTGTGATGAACTTGGCTTAATTAAGGGTACCTTTCTTTGCCTGGCCGTGGCAGTGTCTAAGCTGAGCACTAACAGAGGCAGTATTTTTAAGCAAGTGTCATTGTTCTTGTACTTTCACATAAGTTGAGATAGAGTCTTATGGCCCTTATTACAGGTTGCGTGGATGCGACCTCTTCACCAGTAATTACTGATGCTGGGCACAAACATCCCATCCGCTCTGTGCAATTACAAGATACACACCAAGGAATGTGGAATAACTGAAGACCCCGATTTATGGGGTAGTATACCAGCCACTGTTCGTGCAGGTAACAGCGGTAGGGCGGTGGGGCCGCGTTGGGGGGGATTTCGAGGGACGATGCATAGGGAAAATTAATTATATATTTAATTTTCCCTCAGCATCGTCCCTCGAAATCCCCCCAAACGCGGCCCCACCACTGTTACCTGCACGGACCGCGGCAATAGTATTCCATACAGCATTTCCTTTTTCATGGGGTTAGGGGAGGATTAGGTGGGAGCCCTGAGGGAGTAAAGGGGAAGATATCACCTTGCAGGAGGTGCCTTACATGCCCTCACTTCCAAATTGCCTTGGCTGATGCTTGGATTGGGGCTGCTGAACGGATCTGGGCCGCAGGGCAGCGTGTTACCAAAGCAATTTAACAGACCAGAATTACCGTAAAACCGAGCCTTTGTTCCCACACCCAGGACACAAGGCCAGCCGTGAATAACCAGAGAGAAATTCCACACAGTCTTACTTGTAAGCAGAGCCGAAGTTTAGTCTTTTAAGAGCACTCTTTAATTTGTTACTTGATGTGCTCAGTAATTGTACTTTTAGACATCACCTACGGTAACATCAATGTGAGGGAAAAGCTTTCAAAGTAACATGAATTGGATGAAGAGAATCATCAGGTAGGGATGATGAAAGGACATGAAGAGGACACTTCAGTTCTTTTTTTATCACTCTTTATCTGCCAATACAAAGAAATATTTGGGCTGTGTAAATTGCTAAGCGCACATTAATTGGTATGCGTAAATCAATGACGACGTTTGCTTTAGAATGATGACTGTATACGTGGGCATTAATAATGTACCTAAAATAAGGCACAATGACAGTCTTGTTATGCGTGACTTTTTCCGTTAATTCTTTTATGCAACAACATTTTGCATGTTGGGACTCTTAAGTGCATACTGCTAGTAACAGCAAAAATAAAGGTCCCAGAAAGTAGTTCCTTTAAAATCTAATAATGGCTGAAGATGCTACACTTGAGACAGGGCCAGATGCAGCTAGGAGCTGACAACGGTGGTTTTGAGAGGCTTGCCAGAAATTTTGGGTTTATTAATGTGGTCAGGCATTGCCCAACAGATAATTGAGGGAATTCTTTAGATGGCACCAAATGAAAGCAATAATTTAAGACGTGGCGTGAGACACAAAAATCTTTTTGTGTAGCTAACGCCTTTCATGATCTGAAGTCATTGGGTGGCTTGCAGTTTCAAAGCGAGGCCCAGCTAACTCGGAATGTTCTGTTTGTGCATCAGGGGAAAAAAGGTGAAAAACATTCATGAATAGATCTACTTGAAAATAAGGTGAGGTTGAAATTACAAACTGGAGAAAACGTGGCTACAACTTTAACTTCTGTCAGGTATAGAGGTGGGCAAGCCACTGTAAGCTCTGGCCGAGCTCGAGTCAGATGCCTGACTCTGGCTCATCTCTAGGTCCTCTTGCATCCTCGAGCCCAAAACAAACCGAGCACCCACAGTTTAACATCAAAACGCTAAGGATTAAAGGAAAAGCAGTGACCATTGATATAAAATGAGAGAGAGAAAGAGATGCCCATTTAGTGACAGAGTTGCATAACGTGAAACCAGAAAACCTGGGATCGGTCCCAGTTTCCCCACTTAATCAAAGCATGTGATCCTAGACAAATATTTTATTTCACCATGTCTCCTTTCTCATTTATTATCACATATGAAAGAACCTTCAAATATGTGAGTTCTCTGTGTGGGCTCTATAAAAAACTCTCTTGGGTTTAATGTTATACGTTATAATACATGGTACAATGACCCGTGCACGTTGAGATGGGTTGCACCATGCAATTCTGGTCACATACACAGAAGAGTTGCAAATTCCATACCTCCCTGGAAATGAGGCACAACGTCCAGTGCACAATGATATAGGTTGCATCAGACCAGTCTGGTCACACACACATGCACGCACAAGTCTAGCAGAGCCACATCAGGTAGAATGAGGCACTACTACGGGTACACTCCCACCTCCGAAGGTCGCACCCTGTGAATCGAACACCGCACGCAATGAGCATGCAGTCAGCGTGACGCACGGGAGAGATGCAGCATAATCAATGAAACGGGCCACGCAAGGTCCCGCAACTGGTGAATCTGCTCACCACCCACTAGACGCTTATAAGTGTCAGGGTCCCTGCAGTACAGGAACCACACGCCGTAGATGCCGGCACGATTTCTGGGGCTCCGCACTAGACAATCTGGTCTCAAGCCACAAGTCTTAGTTCCACGCTCACACCGCACTACACATTGGGATGCAGTAGCCGATGTGGGCACTTCAAAGGGCACTGCTCTCCAGATGTCACAGGTAGGTGGGGTAGGTCCCTCGCGGGAGATCTTTGATGTCCCTGAGATCTCCGGGAGCACAGGAGGCCCGCCAATGGGCCCTTGGCGAGCACACTTCTGGGCATCAGACTTCAGCAGATCTTAGGCCCAGACCAGCCACTATTCAGAAAGGGCACAAAGTCCCCGTCAGGGGCTGTAATCCTCCATGTGCACAACAGAGTCCTCTGGCAGTGCGCACTACGCAGTCAAGGTTCTTCGGTCCCGCGTCCCCACAAGCATTTGCTGAAGGATGGCACCAGTAGCTATACTGTCGTGTGTCTTTAAAGTTAGGGGTGGTTTAAGAGATTTCCCTTTGAGTGAGCTAAAAAACGATGATGGATTCAACCCAGATTTGTGACTGGGGGTGAGTATCTGAAAAGTTTCAGTGCTCCGTCCATCATCTCCTTGTGTTTGCTTTGTTCGCCCTAAGTTGGCAGGGTATGCCCAGACGTGGGTCCCTTGCTCACTTTGCCACTGGATTCACGCTAGCCTGGCTGAAGAGGGCTGTTAGCCCGAAACCGGTCCCAGGATGCTTGTTTCCGGACCAGGGAAGACCTGGCTTGGCAGTTCGGGCTGGACTGTTCCTCTGAGGCACAGGGTCAAGACTGATTTGCATATCGCTGTGTTTGAACTGGGGTGGCGAAGTGAGCTAAAAAACGATGATGGATTCACTCCAGATCTGTGACTGGGGGTGAGTGTCTGAAAAGTTTCAGTGCTCCGTCCATCATCTCCTTGTGTTTGCATTTCCCTTTGAACCACAGATGTCTTCCCTAAATTGTAGGCCAGACTGTCATGGGGCCGTGGAATGCAGATCTTAATCTTTAGTGGGGTCATGATCTGGCCGGAGAGGCTACGTTTCAAAACCTCTCTATCCAATCTATCCCTCAAATGGCAGAGGTCTTGTCATTCTAGTGGTATGCCCATGGTTTTTGACTGTCACTGGGGAATGCACAGATGTAGTCCCCCTACCCCTGGTGTCCATCGCAGCCAGGCACCTTGGCAAGCAAGTTATGCCAAAACCCTCTTTACCACTGGAAAGGGTTTGGCATAGCAAATCCATTGTTAGGAAATATCATGAGGCTGTTCCACTGCAATCCACTATTGCAGCCCGAAGTAATGTCAACCACTTCCCCATGTTAACCTAAGGGAAGAGCAAGCCTCATAGGTAGTGAAAGCACACACAGGTATTCCTCACTGGTTCAGTGACAGAATATCGACACCCAAAATTTCCCCATACCACAATATCGAGCTGTAAATATCGATGTCAAAAATATCGACATCCTATATTTACAATGGTATGTACAAAAAAATTGGAAAAAAATTATCGATGTCATAAATATAGTTGTACAAAATATCGTTTTATATATATGTATATATATAAAATAAAATAATATATATTAAATAAAAGTAATTAAAAAATAAATTAGATTTAATGTACATTTTGACAAATATAACAAATTAACTTAATTTAAAAAAGTTAAACACACATAATAATCAATATATATATATTTACTTTCAAACAATTATTAAACTAATATTTTTAATGTATTTTATCATTTTCAAATTATATAAAAATATAACAAATAAATATATATACATATACCAATAACATAAAATCTATAAAAAACATTCTAATTAAATTAAAACATTAGACTATTTAAAAATCTTTAAACTTAGTAAAAATAATTTTCCAATTAACAAATATAAAAAATCGAAAATATTATAATTTAAAATAAACAAAACATAATAGATAAATTATAACAATACAAAATTAATTATTACATTTGATCCACATACTATTCCTACTACAATTTAAACAAAACTATGCAAACTATTAAAGTAAATACATAAACAATTTACCACTCCAATTTAGCAGAACACATAAATATTAATACTAGATAAAAATAAAATGTACAAATCTCCCACCAATTAATGAAACAGTCGTAAAAGAGGTAAATTACACATACAAATTATTTGCTGCACCCATGCCAACAAATACAACACCAAGGAAACTGTTAAAAAGCAGAGGGGTAAAATGTAAATATTCCCATTCCAGTCAGTGCAACAGTAAGGAAAGTGTTGGATTGCGCAGGGGTAATAATTACTATTCCCACTCCAATGAGTGCAACAGTAGGGAAAGTGTTGGATAGCAGAGGGGTAAAAATTACTATTCCCACTCCAATGAGTGCAACAGTAGAGAAAGTGTTGGATAGTGGAGGGGTAAAAATTACTATTCCAACTCCAGTGAGTGCAACTGTAGGGAAAGTGTTGGATAGTGGAGAGATACAATGTAGAATTCCGACTCCAGTCAGTGCAACAATAGGGAAAGTGTTGGATTGCGGAGGGGTAAAATGTACTATTCCCACTCCAGTTAGTGTAAAATTAAAAAACAAATAAAACATCATCAACAAAATAACTTTTTTTTTAAAAACAAAGTAAATAAAAATATATATAAATATGTTAAAAGTTAAATTAAAAATATATTTACTATTAAAAATAAAAAAATAAAAACATATTATAATGTTGAATACATATCACAAATACCTACAAATATTATAGTAAATAAAATAAAAAAATAATTTTCAACAAATAAACATTTATATTTAGAAATGTATTAACAAAAACATGAATTATTAAATAAATTTAGTTTATTTACTTTCTACCCTATAACACCACACAACTCACAGCCCACATCCAAAATAAAAAAATTATTAGCATAATTAACATAATTATCAATTAAACAAATATTATTAATTAAAAAACAAATTAAAGCACATACATAAAGATGTATTACCTTCCCACCCTTTACACCTATAATCCCCACAACCCACACCTAAAATTAAACCGTAAAAAAATTAATGACACAATTAAAATGTATTTTCAATTAAATAACTAATAGTATTTAACAACTAATTATAAAGTAAGTCAAATTAATTTACTCCCCACCCTTTACCCCTATAAACCCCAAACCCACACAAAAAAATAATTAAACAATTACCCTAATTATCAATTATTTAATTAATATTAATTATCAACTAATTATTAATTAATTAAAAATAAATTACTTCCCAGCCTTTACTCCTATAAACCCCACAAACCGCATCTAAAATTAATTGCACAATTTCCATATGTAATTGTCAATTAGTCAATTAATTAATTAATATAATTAACAACTAATAATTACTAAAAATAACTTCCAACCTTTTACTCCTATAAACCCAAAACTCACACCCCAAAAAATATAATTTAACAATTAACAAAATGATCAATTATTTATTATTAATTATCAACTAATTATTACTTAATAAAAAATAAATCACTCCCCACCCTTTACCCCTAAAAACCCCACAACCCACACCTAAAATTATTACAAAATTACTATAATTAATTAACAATTAATTAATATTAATTAACAATTAATTAAAAATAAATTACTTCCCACCTTATACCCCTATAAACCCCATAACCCACACATAAAATATACAAAAACAAATTAAAAACACAATTAACATCATAAAATCTTAATTAAGTAAATATTAACAAATAAAAAATATTCATTAATTTATTATAATTAAATTACTTCCCACCCTATTCCCCTATAAACCCACATCCTCGCAATGCTAAGTCCCGAATGGGACTCCGGTCCTTCACAGTGAGGACCGCCAGGCTGTAGAACTCCTTACCCTCCCATATGCGCCTGGTTGAATCAGAACCTGAGTTCAGGAAGATCCTGAAGACCTGGCTTTAGTCAAGGCTAGCTTCTCTGTTGGACCTGATTCGCAGCTGTATTTTCCACTTAGCGCCATGACACCTCTGTATGAGGTAGCTGTCGCGCTCTATAAATGCTACTATTATTAACCCGCTACGTAACTAAAAAATGCAAAATGTGATTTAAAATGAAATACATATATTAAAAAACATAAACAATACTTATACAAAAAAATACATCACATAGATTTATAATATATACTAAAATACATAACACTATTTAAAAAATGGATATTTTAAACAACTATATTTTTGCAAACAATATTAATGACTTCTATATTTTTGAAATCGATATTTCTTACCTTAAATTCGATATTCTTGACCACCATATTCTTGCTGTTCATATTTCTGTGTCACGATATTTTAAACTCGATATTTGTGTAAGTCGACATTTCCAACTCGATATTTTGACTGAATACCTTCCTCACTACCTGGGCGCACGTGCGTTTGTGTGCACACAGACCTGCGATGGCAAGTTGGACACGTAGTCCCCAGCATCAGGAGTGCAAGTGCGCCCACCCGAGTCTGCAACAGTAGAATCAAAACGGGATTACTAATACAGGTGTCAATGCGCATGCACAGGCCTGCAATGGGAGGCTGAATACGCAATCACAGGCACCATAGGTGCGGGTGTGCACATACAGTGGCCTGCAATGGCTGGTTGCTCATGAGTTTAATCACAACAGATGCCAGTGCACACACGCCAGTCTGCGACGGCAAGCTGGGCAAATGGGCTTACCCAGGCCCTAGCACCTTATGTGCAAGTGCGCGCACACCACCCTGCCTGGGCCAGCGGAGACGGGTGGACCCCCTTACAGGTGCAAGTGCGCACACCCGGCCGGTGATGGCGGACCGGTTACTTGCCGCTAGCACCGTGAGTGCCAGCGTGCGGACACAGGCCTGCTCTGGCAGGCCTGACTCGGTTGTTAGATCACCGGGGATGCTGGCATGCACTCATTGTTCCGCTATGGCTGGCCGGGCACCTATCCAAAATGCCATAGGTGCCAAGGTGCATCCTTAAGCCTGCAGCGTTAGGCTGGACATGTATTCGAAACAGCATAGCTAGCACACCCAGGCCTGTAATGGCAGGCTGGGCGCATAGTTAACACCCCACAGGTGCAAGTGCACACTACCAGGTCTGTGTTTGCAGACCAGCCCATGGTTCTGAACACTGTGTCAGCGTCTCTTCCTAGCCTTTGTGTAGGAAGACGCACACACTTCCACACTGCCTTGACAGCGAGGACGTGCTCAGAGCCTTGAGACCACACAAGAGAGTCGGCAACACCCCAGGAGTATCCCTAGGAAAGAACCAAACTCCAAGCAGATGAAGCCCTACGTGGGGGGGTTTCTTTCTACCTGGGCAGGGAGCATCCACATGTACCAGCCCGGCCTTCAGCCTACTACCCCCCCCACCCCAGCGCCTGGCAGGGCTTCCCTGGGGGAGTGCCCCATGGTATAGGATGGCCCACTCAGGGTTGGCTGAGGCATAAGTGATGCCGGCCTAGGCAGGGGTGCAATAGTGCCCCACAGGCCTGCAATGGCAGGTCCAATACTGGGTTGACTGGCTATCCAGTGGGTGGCACACTCAGTGCTACATCCCACTACCAGCCAGTGCTGTACCCACCCGGGGTATGTGGTGTACCCGTTTCCAGGGCGCACTGAGGTGCGGCACCCAAACCAGGGCCGGACTGGCCATAGCGGGCACCGGGCGTTTCCCCGGTAGGCCGCTAGGGTGGGGGCCGGTTTTGGGCCCCTGGGGGGCTATTTTTGTTACCGGGGGTCGGCAATATCGGCCCCCTGTAACAAAATCATCCGAAACCGGCCCTCGCAAACTGCTCGGCTGCACTCCCCCTCCTCACCCCAGGGGGGGCCGGCTGAGCAGTTTGCCAGGGCCGGTTTCTGTTCCCAGTCCGGCCCTGACCCAAACCCATTGCGTCTGCACCCACCTGCCCAATGCGGGAGAGGCAAGCACACGCAGCTTCCCTCTGCAGTACAGTGGGAAGGTGCCCAGATTACTAAGGTCATGCAGAGAGAGTCGGCAAAGACTAGGAGGAAAAAGCAAAAGGTTTTGGGGTAAATTCCCTGTTATATCTGGTTTATGGTATTATGCTTCTTTCCTGATTCTCTGTCCTTGCTGCTCAGCCAGTGTGAATGTGCTGTGTGGAATGTTGGTGGGCATGGTGATGTTTGGAATGTGAGGATGCCTTTGATGAAGAGTGTCAGTTGGAGTATGGGCTGAGCAGCAGGGAGGCTGCTCCTGGTGGGGCTTACCATAAAGACTGAGCCATATCTTACCTTCAACTAAGATCAATAAAACCTTTCATCTATAACCTTACCTCCGCTACTGGATTTCCTGTTTTCATCGTAACATTCCCCTAAGGGCCATGTCCAGAAGGTCCTAATTTAAAACTTTTGACCTGTGTGACCCACTAGGTTTACCTGACTCTCACTCAATACACAACAATACACAGATAAATGGATACTGAGTCACATTCCCTTAGCAGTTGCATGTTGGAAGTCCCATTCACATTTTGGATCAACGCACTCTACAGTCATTTGTGGTTGTAACTGTTGTTCATGATGTGTGGAACTTTTCCTCTTTAGTGTAGGATTCGACAAGGCAAAGGAGTCAGTCTCATCCTTCTTACTACACCAAACACAGTGCAAGAAAGGATTTGAGCCATATGTGTCTCTTCAGCAGGATGCCTTTAGGCATTATGCACTATGCAAAGGGGACATACACTGAAGCAGGCATAATGTCCAGATGTGGTAGTCGAGGTTAGAAAGCACTGCACTTGAATCAGGAACCTTATTTGTACGAGAAGAGGAACGTTACACTGTGATGACTTTTTTTTAATGAAACGTTACATTGCAGTTATTTTACTGCAGAAATGCTGATTATGTGCTTCAGATGTATGTTAACAGGTTACACTATGAGCAAGAATCCGAACGTCACACACAAAACAATATGTTGCCAAAAATGTAATTCGAGGAGCACAGCCCTGGAGCGGGGTGTCAGCAGCGCATGTTAAACAGCATTACTGAGTGGCAAAGTGGGCCTAGGGGATTGAGGTACCCAATCCTCCTGAAAAGGGGGGCTGCTGTGATTGTGCGTAGGTCATAATATCATCCTATACTCCTGTGCTGGGGTCCTAAATGGGGCCAGGTCCCAGGTCTCAACAAAATTGCTGTTTTGCAAGTGAAAACGAGTGAACTGCCACATCATTGGTGCCCGTTCAGTGCTGTTATCATCAAAGGCAGGGCTCAGTAGTCGCAGTAGGGATCCCCCAGCCTTGCGAATGGGTTTTATCCAAACCCAGAAACCTTTGACACAGACAGCCACGTCTTTTTTTTATGACATGTGCGCCTACAAAATGTCACGAGCGTTTTTTTGACTTTTAGTTACCGATCCGAGATAGATCGGTAACTAAAAAGAAAAAAAAAGGCAGGGACGGGTGTGTGGAGGCAGATTGGGCACTGGGCAGGTGGAAATGCGAAACGGGATGCAAAGCAACACAGGGGAATGAAACAGTAGGGGAGGGGGCAGACAAGCATACAGCCAGAACAAGCATTGGCAAAGCCAATAGGTCTCAGCAATCCGAAAGCTATTGGAGTTGTCAATGTCTTTTAGCCATGCTGAATCGCAACACAGTTAAGCATGGCTAAAAGTCATGTAAGCAAGCAATATGTAAATCCAAATAACATGTCATCTGTGGGCACATTGTATTACAATAGCAGCAGTATTAGAACACTCACGCCAATACGATGCCGAATTATAACATGAAAGCTACTAAATGGTAACCAAACCAAGCCAAACCACCCATCATAGGAGACGGGTACTCCACAACACTAGCTTAGTCTGCTCCGTCCATTTTATTCCTCGTTCGCAATATGGAAGCTATTTGGGGAGGGCTATTGTTTAATTAGCCAGAACAAAGATAGTGGCTACTGCTCATGCATACTGCAGCTGCAATAGAACCACCCTGTGCACTGACCGAACCACCAGAGGGGCAAGTTCTGCACAATGCAAACATGGAGCGCGTCAATATAGCGTACAAACCTAACTGTAAATCTTGACGACTCAGTTACTCAGCATGTAGCAAAAACTTGCGGACTCTCCATGTGAACTGAAAACAATGCAGCTTATCGCCGTAAAGATGTCAAAGTATGGGCCTTAAAACTTTACCTTATGGGAAAACACGAGAAAACGAAAGTGTAGCATTTTTGTGGTTGTTCCTATTTTTATTGCCCTCAACAGAACCGTTTTTCATGTTCACCTCCAGGAGTCTGCCATAGCAGCCGAAGAAGCACTGGCTGTCCTTCTCCTGGACTTGGTAACTCAATCTGTCAATGTAGATGCTTTGCATTAATTAAAACAATAACGTTCTTAATGTGTGGCGGGAAGAACATTCAGCGAAGATATGCTTGCCCTACTAATAGGGGAGGGGAAAAACACACATGCACAAAGAAACACACACAACCAAAGGCTTGCGCTGCAGCCACAACATGTGTCCACTGGCAGGTATAAACAATGACATCACAGACAACTAGAGACATGCACTGCTACACCGGGCATCTGCTAACAAGCTTGAAAATAGCAACACACCACGAAACGCAAACAGGAACACACACAACCAGAGGCGGGCACTACAGCTTCAACGTTTGTCCAATCGCATGTTGAGAACTGTAATACGTACACACAAAGACGCGGGCACTACAACTGCAACACAAATTAATTTGTAGAATTGAATAGACTGAAGCACACAAACAGCTACACAGAAAACAAAAGGCGGTAGCTTCAGATGAATGTGTCTTTTCACAGGCTTTGAATCTTTGAAACACAAACGCATGATCCAGCGTTTTAGGGACTGTCAAATTTCTATCATCTGGACCCAATTTAATACCTAAACATCCCTTTCACACTGGGTGAGTTTAAACCAAACTTACCAATTTGGTCATCCTATTTATCCTCTTCCTTGGCGATGAATCTTTATATAGTTAGTTAGGGATTGGCAAAATAATATCAGAATTTCTAAAAGTATCACCATAGAATAATCATTTCATATAACTAAATCAATGATACTAATAATGACAAACCCTTTTTGAGAGTTTAAAATGCTTTATCTAAATAAATGTGAGTTGCTCATCAAGTACTACAGCTCGAATCATAGATCATCACACAAGAGAAACATTAGCAAAATAAACATCAATTGTACATCTCAATTATCAGCGCAATGAGTGAGTGGATAGGCGTAGAGACAAAAGGATAAAGACATTTGCAATTAGATTTATGCAAATTCAGAATATCATACTAACCATTCTCGCAAGATTTATAGAAATCTGAAAAGCTACACTCTGGCCATGAGAGTAAGCTGGGCACCTCAAGAAGGGTTGAGGAGCAAAGTCAAAGAGTCAGGATCAGCAGAACAACAGCCAGCCCATAGAATTAGGAAATAGCAACACAGCTCTCTCCTCTCACAAAGTAAAGAAAACGCACTCTAACCCCCAGCCTCTTACTATTAATAGTTATACCCTAGATCCACTAAAGGTCCAACCCTCATTGTGTCATCTCACATAGATTTATTAAATTTCATTGGTCCAAAACAAGGGGGGGTTCAATCACACCACTCTCTGCGTGTCTAACTTTTCAAATGTCCCATTGTTTTAACTTCGCACATTGTAATCAGCTCCCAACAGAGGAAATTCTAATATCAATCTTCCGTGGTTGTACGCTTCTCCATCTCACTTATGTATCAACTTGTATTACAAATGTCCTCATGCTTCGCTCGGTAAGGAAATTCCATCCATTTATCTTATTTTCCTCTACGCAGCCTTGGCCATCATCAGGAACTTGCGAAGGTAAGATCACAGTTTCTCCTTTCTACATTTCTAATATGCCATGTTAATTCTAAAAAGTCTCTCTGGCCTTTTCTGCAGGGCAGTAGAATGTACTTCTAGGAAAAATGAATACAAGCGTTATTTATAATTTTATTAAACTCTCAACTTTTGACTGTTATTTTCTGCATTAATCATGTGCATTTGCAACCTACTCTAACACTCCCAGCACGCGCTTGCACAGTTGTCATCTTTCCCCTTTTAGTCTTGCACTGTACGTTTTTTCGCCATTTGGTTAGTAATTCACACAGTGAGGAGTTCAATCCGAGCAGGTTTTATTTCGCGAAAACCCTGCTCCATCACGCACAATGAAAGCAAATTGACATAAATACATTGTATAGCGAGTCCTGCGTATACGAAAGTGCTGCCAGCTGCACGCACGGTCACCCATTTAAAAATTAAAAAAGTAGTCCTGAAACAATGATGAAAATGGCCGTTCCAAATGTTTAAAGGTAGTTGGGCGGTGCGCTCAGGGAGTGCTAAACACCGGATGAGGCATGACGTATGTATGCCCTTGACAAATGGGGAGTAGGAAAAATAGAGCGACAATGGTAACAGCAAATGGGAAGCCGAAGGGCGGAATGAAGTCCACAACTATAGATACAGCATGTCTCGGTTCGAGACGGCGCATGCACGCCATTTAGAGCCGAGACCTAAAAAGCAAAACTGGGGATCACAGAAGCACACAGCAAGACAGAGCAACATGGAGACAGGGAGCACAGAAGGACGCAGTGAGACAGAGCAGCATAGAGATCGAGAAGACAGCACAGGGGGCAGAAACAACACAAGAGGGACAGAGAAGCATTCAGCTAGACAGAGCAACACAGAGACCAGGGGTGGGGAGCAGAGAGGTACACATGAGACAGACCAACATGAGCCTGGGTACACAGAAATACGTGGCGAGACAGAACAACACAGAGACTGGGGGAAGAGAAGCACACAAATGAGACAGATGGAAATCAAACACACGCTCATAGAGTGCTTAACTAAAACAAGCATTTTCAATGCAATAGGTCTCGCTTTTGGGAGCGTTTAAGCTATAGGCCTTGTAAATGACAATGCCATTTATTTATGTGTTTTAAACCCATCACATATATAAAAGACATTGTTATTTTTAATGCCAATGGCTCAAACTCTCGCAAATGCGAGAGCACTTTTTTAAATGTTGGTCGCACCCATTTATTTAGACGCTGCTCACGGTATTCAGGTTACAGTGAGCAGCGTCTAAACAAAGGAGCACGGACAATATTAAAGTGAAAGCGCATGTGGTGCGCTTTCACACAATGTAAAAATAAAAAAATTAAGACATCTTCTGCGCTGCTGCTGAAGTGAAAGTGTCCTGCGCTATTAATTAATAAAATAAATAAGCGCGGCCGCTAATGTGAAAGCGGCCACCTGTAAAATAAATAATTAAATAAGCGCGGCCGCTAAACTGAAAGCAGACTGCGCCGTAAATTAAATAAGTGAATAAGTGCAGCCGCTATAATTAAAGCGGACCGCGTAATATTTAAATAAATACAGTAGTAAGCGTGCGGCATGCTGCGATGTCGTGGATGGAATAGGGGAAGAGCATTAAGGAAAATAGTGCTCACCAACTTATAAAGCAGAGCATGTAACAACACCAGTAAAAGGTCCAGTTCTTATGGG
This sequence comes from Calotriton arnoldi, assembly GCA_963921515.1. Lineage (NCBI taxonomy): Eukaryota > Metazoa > Chordata > Amphibia > Caudata > Salamandridae > Calotriton > Calotriton arnoldi. The sequence continues at coordinate 2,305,785 of CAWUFW010000278.1, forward strand.
CAGTAACAAAAGGAGACAAGGCGGTACAAAGGAGGGACTAACAAGCCTCATAATGAATTGTAAGCCAGCGTTTACGAAGGACAATGGCACAAGCCAATAAAAAATATGGGTGGAGAGTGGGCGGGGCTTCTAGTGCATACCCTAATACAGCATGCCTCACAGAGCGAGCAGCGCATGCGCGCTACTTCTAGGCTCAACCTAAAAACCATAGGACGAAAAGAATGGTGCATACAAAAAATAACTGATCGATCACATTAAAACCAAGATAGTCTTTAGGTAAAAAAGGATGCACTTTTCAGAGTATAGAGTGCAAGCTTTTCTGTTATCTGTAGACAGGAATATGGGTTTTTACAGCGAATGCTTTCACAACGCATTCCATTACAACGCGGTCGTTACAATGACCGCGTTGTTTCTGCGCGATCCATTACATCACAAGTCATTTCAACGACTTGCTGTAGGGGACACGCTGGACTTAGGAATAGTATAATTTACTATTCCAACTCCAGCGTGTGCAACAGTAGGGAAGGTGTTGGAATAGTAAATAATACTATTCCTTAGGTTAGCGCGCCCCTACAGCAAGTCGTTGAAATGACTTGTGATGTAATAGATCGCGTAGAAACAACGCAGTCGTTGTAACGACCGCGTTGTTATGGAAGCGGGTTGTGGAAACAGTGTTGTAAGCGCTGTTTCCCGTCCTCACAGTGCCTGGTCATCAACTATCATTGATAAAAAAGTACTTTTCTAGTTTTGCCTCCTATCACCTGCCCCAAAGCTGGTTTACGGTAGTCATCTCTTTAGGGGTGGACCAGAATGTAGAAAGTAGAGGTTGCTCCAGTTTGTCGACTAACCAACGCACTTAAGTATCTTGCCCACCAAGATTGCTGTTGATCGACTTCCAGTGCCCACGTAGACCAGATTAGTGACTTACCAAACCCCAAAGACCTGACAGGAGGCAATCCCTGTTTTAGGACAAACTAACAAGTACATCTCGGTTTACCTCATTTGCAATAGGAGAAGAGCCATCAGGACTGTGGCCAAGGTATATATTTATATACATTTTCATACAATTTGGAAAGAAAGTATGTTTTACATTGTAGCCTCTGGCTGCATCCACTTTCTGTTGAAAGCAGGAATCAGACTCACTGGTGCAGGGAGGGCAGTGTGATTTCCCAAAAGGAGTCGGGTCAGGTTCTTGTCTGGTTACTGACAGCTTTGCTAAGAGCCTGAGATGGGCTAAAGACAACCTTGAACCGCGGCCACTGTTAAAGTGAGGAGTAGATTTGTGCAAGAGGCTTGGTGAGGTAGAATGGTGGAAGCGGAGCCCAGACTTACTACAGAGCAGAAGGCGGCGCAGTGGGGGGTCAAACAGGCAGAATAAGGTGTTGGAATGAAGTGTATGGTCCTGGTTTACATTATAAAAATCACTGGATCTGACAATGAAAGTCGCCCGCTCCACATAACGCATCATCACATAGATTGTCTCCGGGAGAGAGATGGGCGACAGGCGAGCAGTAGACAACAGCTGCAATCGCAAGCTGTAAAAGTGTCACCCATTCACGGGTTTCATGCAACATTATGTTGTAGAGGAGAAAACAAAGTTGAACTCATTCAGGAGACCGCTCTTGTCTCTGCCTGTCATCCTAAGTTTGATTAAATACACCAAAGTTGTATAAATACAGCCCATCTCAAGGTTACTAGAATACCACTGTACCCCTTCAGGGATGAGAGTGACATGAGCGATGACATGTTTGGGTTCACTTTATTCTTCAGAACAAAGAGCTTGTCTGGGGTGGGGAAGGGGGTATGAGGGAATTCACCGGGCACATTACAGTACAACCAAACTTCTCAACCAATTCTCAAGGCAATTTTAATGCAAAATATTGTGATGAATTGAACTAAAGGGGAGATGACTAGGTTTGTGTTGTGAATTGTTATAGTACAAAACAGACTCTTATGCTTACCGGGTCGCATTGCACACCATCTTCGCCCCTTTCTTTTCCACAACAATAGAATAAATGATCAGTCATTTCTAATGATTTTCAATAGTCATGTTCCTTTTACATCTCATATATTTACCAATGTGGCTGGGGGAGAGGAGTTTACCCGATGCCGGGTCACGTATTCCATTGGCACAAGGCTGGTCCACCTTGCCAATGCTGGTCAGTTAAAACACGCGCCTTCTTGCACAAGACCCGACAGAAGGACCCACAAGTCGGCAAATGGGAAGCCATGTGTCCCACGCTGAGCTTTTGTTTTCTGTGAACAGCAGTCCCTGCCCCCTCGGCACTGGGACACCGCCACGCACGAGTGTGCCAACAGGGGAGTTGGCTGTCAAAATTAGAACCTGCCTCAGTGCCACACTGGACGAAACTTTACTCCTGCCTGCGTCCTGGGCAGGCCGTGCAGGGGTGGAATGGACAGAGGGGGTTCTGCAAGCCTCAGCAGATCTGCTGCAGTAGGAACCCTCACAGAGAGGAGTTGCGAAGAAGGATGTGGGACACAGCCGCCACGGCTGCATCCAGGGTCGGATGGAGATGTCACAGAATCACACAGACCTACCTGCTATGGGAACCGGGTCCGGTGCCCTCTGCCGCTGCTCCGGAGCAGGAGCGAAGGAAGGAGGCAGCGCCCTCTCGCTGCCCAGGGTTCGCTCAGCACAGCCCGGCAGGGCTAAGAAGAGAAGGAGGCTCCTAGACATGTCTCCCTGAGCGCGGAGAAAACAGCAGCTACATCCCCGACTAGCAGCACAGAGGGCAGGGCGGGCAGCTCCACAGTTCACCTCCCGATCCCCAACGTGCGCCGCCGAGACGCGACGCTGAGATGTGCAGCGAGTGAGAGCTGCCACAGTGCTAAGGCAGAGCCGATCCACCTGCACACGACACGCAGTGGAGAGGCTGCTGGCGGCGCACGGTACCTGCTGGATGCTCTACTATCTGCCGGGATCCCGTACAGGGGAGCCCAAGAGCGGCAACTTTATTACCCGAACCCCGTGAACGACTTTACTATATTCGTTTTGGCACTGTGGTTTCGCAAAAGATGAACATAGATGGTGGCAACGTTTTGTGGAACAGTACATAAGGGGGTACCCACGGCTAGTTCATGTGGTCGATGTCACTCATAGTCGGGTCGGCTAAATGTCGAGGGGCCCGTTTATTATTATGTATGAGGGTGACTACCTCTGCCCATAAACGATAAGAATTACAAGTACAATGTGAACGGGGGCGGTCGAGAAGGCATCGGACTGCGGGGGGGCACGGGAAGAAAGTCGTCTGTGCAGTAAAGGGGCCAGTAGCCATGGAAGGACACAAATGACGACATGGCCGTCATAAGGAGGGACTAACAAGCCTACAACCAATCGGAAGGCAGCATTTAAGACACAAGCCAATGAAAATGATGGGCGGAGCTTCCACGAAGCTTCCACGCTATACTGAATACTGCAAGCCTCGCAAAGCGAGCTGCGCATGCGCTGCAACGCTAGGCTCAACCTAAAGAAGAAAGTAACACAATATAACAAGCATTGACAAAGCCTATCAGTCTGGCATTGGCTACCAGCCTTCTGGCAATTCTTGTTTAGTTTAGCAAAACTTTATTTGGGAATATGATGGACCCTCATCAATCTCCCAAAAATGATTTGCTACAAGCAAAAAATGATTTTGGGTCAAAAAAACACATTACATAGTTGAAAGAAAGAAAGGAAAAAAAAAGAGAAAGAAGAAAAGAGAAGGAAAGAGGGAGCAAAAAAAGAAAATAATGAAATAAAGAGAGAAGGAAAGAAAGAAAGAGAAGAGAAGAGAAGGAAAGGTAGAAAGAAAGAAGGAAAGAGAACAAAAGAGAAAGAGAAAAGAGGAAAATGGAAGGAAAGTAAGAGAGAGAGATGGAAAGAGAAGAAAAGAAAGAAAGAAGGAAAGAAAGAAATAAGGAATGAGAGAAGAAAATTTTTCTTTGTGTTAGTCTTGGCATCTTTGGCGTGGTTTCCGTGACGTTCTGCCTCTACCTCCTGTATTTTTGATGCTGTGCTGGATTTCGTTTTTGCTGGCTTAGATGCTTTGGGCACTTTGCCACTGCTGATCAGTGTCAAAGTGCAAGTGATTACAATTGGTTCTCCCTGATTGGCATATTTGATTTACTGGTAAGCCCCTAGTAAAGTGCACTAAGTGTGTCAGGACCTGTAAATCAAGTGCTACTAGTTGGCCTGCAGCACTGCTTGTGCCACCCACATGAGTAGACCTGGAAAGGTATCTCAGTCCTGCCACTGCAGTGTCTGTGCGCAGTTTGTTAAATGCCATGTTGATTTGGCAAGTGCACCCACTTGCCAGGCCCTAACCTTCCCTTTTCTTACATGTAATGCAACCCTATGCTAGGCCCAAGGTACCCCTCTGGGCAGGGTGCAGTGTATGTGAAAGGTAGGACATGTACTGGTGTGTGTGACATGTCCTGATAGTGAAATACTGCCAATTTCGTTTTTCACTATTGAAAGGCTATCTGCCCCATGGGATAGAATAGGAAATCCTTTGTAACATCTTACAAGTATAACTTCCCAGTGGGACAAGATAGAGAAATAAAGTTTAGGCTCTCTGAACTCAGAATTTAATAACACATCTTTTAGTAAAGATGTTTTTAAATTTTGTGTTTGGAAATGCCCCTTTTAGAAAGTAGGCCTTTTCTTGTTTAACCATTCTGTGTGCCTCTGCCTGTTTGTGTATTGACTGTCTGGTTTTGGAGTGACAGGGGCTGGAGATGTGCATTCACTGTAGACAGCCACTGCAGGGGGGGTAGAGGTGTGCCTGGCCCTTTCTGGATGACTTAGAGCTGAGCTGAATAGACCTTGGCTGAATTTAGAGTAGTGGGAGGAGATTCCCTTGCACCTGAATAGGGCATCTCTCCCTTCCACAATGCTCCACCCCCTGTGGTCATACTGCACCAGAGAGGAGACAACTGGTTTGGACTGGGCTCAGAGACCCTTGCACAAAGAGAACAAAGACATTTTGGGGTATAAGTATTACACCTGAAACCCCGGAACTTTAGATTACTTCTGGACTCAAAAGGAACCTTTGCCAAGGAGAAGAGATGAAGAGCTGTGAGGAGGAGTACTGCCCCTTTGCTGTGTGCTGTGTGGGGTTGGTCTGCAGTTGCTGTTTCTGCCAAGGAAAGGACAAAGACTGGAACTTTGCTTTAAACCTGCTTGAAGATCTCCAAGGGCCTGTGTGTGCTGGCCTCCTGTTATGAAGTCTCAGGGACACAAAATCTTCACCCCCAGCTCCCCTGAACTAAGAGTTTTGACCTGTCAGGAGGTGCCTGTTCCGGGCCTCTGGATGTTGTTCCTGCTGTTTGGGAGCTGGAAGAAAAGAAAAACTGAAGAAATTGACGGATCGCTCTTCTTGCAGCTGTTTCTCGGACACAGCTCCACTGTGCGAGAAGAAACTCCACGCATCGACGCGCTGCTGCCGAAACTGACACAGCGCCTGTCGCAGGTGCAAGAATTGCCGCATCGGGGGATCGCAGCTGAAGAAACCAACCTAGCGCAGCTTGACGCCGCCACATCGACCGCCGACGCATCCCAGATTTCCATGCATCGCACCTGTGTGGCACGTTTTCCCGACGCATCACCCGTGGACCAGAATCATCTTGGAGTCGAAGCATCACTTCCCCCTACAGGCCGAATTCGACGCATCACTTCTCCTGTGTACAGCAGAACTGCTGCATCGCATCCCCAAGGTCTCAGGAACTGACGCATCTCTTTGTTTCTCTATGCTTCCCATCTCTGCGGCTGTTTAGCCTTGTGAATTTTAACGCATCTACAGGTACTTTGTGACAAATTACGCATCCATAGTTTTCTATGGACCCAGTTGCTTGAAACCTTTTTAAAGTCATATTCTTATTACATGTATGTTGGATTTTTGTCGTTTTGGGTCTTGTTGAGTTTAGATAAAGATACTTTATTTTTCTAAACTGGTGTGGTGTCCATTTTTGGTGTTATCACTGTATTACTGTGTATTTTGAGTACAAATTCTTTACACATTGCATTTGGGATACGTCTGTATGCTCGTGCCAAGCTATCCAGGTGGTGAGCATGGGTTATCTAAAGTGTGTACTCCCTTACCCTGACTAGAAGGAAGGGTCCCCATTTCGACAAAGGTACCTACCTCTGCCAACTAGATACCACCCATTTCTAACACTTTGCTACCTAGGGTGTGGCCTTCCGGTCCTCAAAGGTCGTCTTCAGCTGCTGGAAAAGTTGGTCATTCCTGCAACCCTCCGGTACTCATGGCAGGCTTCTAGGTCTCAGCTCTGTCTCTCTTTGGTGCAGGCTTCTAAAAGGTTTAACCACAGGGGTAAGCAGGGGCTGCTTGGGGTCAGGAGTCCTTCTGCCTTTTGTTTCCTTGGAGCTGGCAAACAGAAGTCCAGCCACTTGGCTGTTGTGGCTAGTTCCAGTCCCTAGGTGCCAGCAGAAGTCCTTGAATCCTTTTATTCCAGCAGGTTCTTCTTTCTTCAGCTGTCTTTCTTCTGAGGTAGTGGCAGTGAGGTGCCAGGGTCATCCTGTGAACTGGACAATTACTGGAGAATTTTCTAAACCCAATCCTGTCAAATCTCTTGCCTTACTCTTATCTCCTTTTGCAGCACTTTCTCTTTGATTTACTTAAAACTTCCCAGGCACCAACAATCCAAGATGGCTATTCCCCTTTTTCCATCAGAATGGGCTCTGGCTTTCCTTTAGCTGCCTTTTTAGATCAGGGGCCTTTCCCTCTGTCAAGTTGAAGCACTGGTTTTGCCTGCTTCTGGAACTTCAGTCAGAAAGCCTACAATGGCCCTGGGAGTGAATTGGAGAAGATCTTGTCAACCACATTTGGCTCTCCAAGATAAATAGGAAAAGTGAAGGTTGCAATTTGTTCTGCCAGCTCTTCCTGTTCCCTTCCAGATGGGTAATCTGTGTTAGGTGGCAGTTGTTGACAACATACTTTCCTCCCTGGGCCCATAGGTAACAGGGTTTAGTACCTCCTAGACAGGAATGTGATGTGGGGTGAGAGGCAAACAATAGTTTAAGCCAGTGGTGTCATAGACAGTAAATAGTACACTAAACTTATCAAAAATGAACTTTTACCATTAAATTATATTTTTGAACTAAGTGGGAAAAACTGAACCATTTTGATGTGAAATAACGATATAACATCCCTATCCCGGTTTTCCGGCATGGCAAGGGCATTTGCTTTCTTGTGTCACAGTGCACTCTGGTGGTCCTGGCAGTCATATATTTTTGCCTTATGTGTGGATGGTGTAAATGTACACTGCAGCTCATATCTGTGTTTATCATCTGTGCGATTGGTGCATTTTTTGCACCATCAACTTAGGCTTTAAAGGAAAGTTAGATAAGCCAGTTAGGTTAATTCAATGCACAGTATGTGTTCTGAGGGAAAAGCGCAGGCGCTATGCACAGATTTCTAACGCCAGCAAAACCAAACAAAAAGATAGCGGGCAATGCCAAAACTGAGATTTTAGTTTTTGATGGGTTTCACAACGTTGAAGCCACCAGATTTGTGATACCCACTCGACACCTGAAATCTGTTTTTATACAAAGTATTAGTTGGTTTCCTTCTTTTGCCCAAGGTATTGCCAATACTCGCGTGTTCCTCGACACAGACAACTTTTTGTACATGCCACACAGGTGTTGTATCGTGTGTTAGGGGGGGAAACTATGCCTTCCTTTTCCTTGATTTTAAAAAAGTATTCAGTTGACAAAGTTCACTCTGAATATTCAACTACAAAATACGCTGATTTCAATGTTGGGTAGGAATGCAGATGGGAGCCTGGAGGATCTCCTCAAGGTACATTTGCATAAGCTTTATGCACTTTGAAAGTGGTACAGTTGTAGTTAAACTAATAGCTGTATCTGATAGCTCTTCTTGTTTCACGTCTGCTGTTTCTTATGATTCAATCTGTTTTCTTGTCCTATTCGAGTCACTTAGCTTGATTTGTGAGTCTGCAAACTGAGATCATGAATGAATAGGGGAGATTGATAGCCTTGACTGAGGCCCAGAATCAAAGTCTAGTTCATTAAGACTTAAATTGACTATTGAACCCTCTCTCACTGATCCTAGACTTACGACATCAGGGGCCCTATTACACATAGGGCGCACTTTCCCTGTTTGCGCTGGGCACAAACAGGGAAAATGTGCCCTATTTCATTGAATGTGCTACCCTCAGGGCAGTCGCAAAGTCGTGCTGCCCTGGGGGCAGCGGATTAAAGTGAACAATGGAGCAGCTTTGAAGCAGCCACTCATGTTTAACTGTGCAGGCGGAAACCCAACTGCACTTTTAAGGGGGATTAGAGATCCCCTTGCAGGCGGGTGGTGTGAGTGACTGCAACTGCCTGCAAGGGGATGTCGGGGGGTCCATAGGGGCCCCTTTCCACCGTCCAGAGGTCTGCCATCAGGGGCGCACTGAGAGTGCACCACCTTTTAGGTGGCACACTCTCAGTGCACCTCCTGACAGCTTCTTTGCTTCAGTGCCCATATCTATAATATGGCAAAGCGCAGAGGCAAAACGATTCCCTCATCTGCATGGTGCCACGCCCGAAGCAAATGAGGGAACACCTTCTAGGGATAGCGCTGGCGATGTATGTGCCTCAGTGCTATCTGTATTACAGAAAGCGCTGCACAAGCATCTGCTGCACTTTCTGTAATACAAAAGTGCCCCATGGGTACGCAAAGCGTACGCAAATGCCCTTTGCGCCCCCGGGGCACTTTCTATATTACGGCCCATGATCTACTCTTCTTTTTATTTTTACTGAAAAGTGTTTTTCCCAAAAAATCCTCATTGACACTTCTAAAGGAGATAACTATTACAGACTCAAGGGACCTCGTGGGAGTTGTTGAGAGCATTTCTCAATTAAGCAGATCTCTTGTTCCATATTTTTTGTTCAAAACAACTAAGCGTTTGACCGGTGCCCCATGCCTTCAGCCAGTGGCTCTGTCGAAAATTTGCTTAGTACACCAAAGCGTCGCTGACCCCCGCATTAGTGTGTGTGGTGTGATGCTATGAAGGGCTGATGGGTGGGAGGTAGGAGGGTCGTCACAAAAGGCAACCAGTTCTTTTGCTAGGCTGCACACAGTCACACCCATCAAAGCCAAAATAATGCTCCTATATCTTTGTTGTATTACAGGCAAACACAATATTAAAACAAGAGTCTTTGGTTATTTCATAAAGCATTTTTTTTTCTAGTATGTGTCATTAAGTGTGTCAGATTTCTTAACTTTTCATCCAGTGTATATTACAATTTGTTCTTCAAATTAACTATGAAATGAATACCCATTGAGGCATCACTTCATATGAGGGAACTGACATCAGTGATCCACTCTGAGAAAACCTGATGTTCAAGTCTTTTGAGGTTGTTGATGATGTACTTTTTAAATAGACAATTGGGAGTAAATAAATAACAAAAAACAACGGTGCACAAGGGAAGTTCAAACATATCCTACAGACGCTAATATACTCATGTCTACAAAAGTTAAACAACCACTAACAAAGCCTCAAGGTATTTTTTTTTACTTTTTAGTGCTCCTTCTAGAATGGGCACGTTTGTGTTTATTTGAAGATGTGAGTGGTTGAGTACAAGAAAGATTCAGTGGATGAATGAGAGAGAACGTGGCATGAATGAATGGGTGATTAATAAGGTGCATGGATTGATAAATCACTTGCGCACTCACAGTGCATCCCTCCATGCAGTGGTCTATTGGTGCTCTCTCATTCCCATTGATATATCCATTCACTCATCCATCCACTTGAGCTCTTACTCACGCATCCTTCCTTTCTTCCAGCCAATGATTAATTCTCCGATTCTACCCACACGCAGACACTTGACAATCCATTAAGAAGCAGCTGCACTCGGGCATAACGCCGGCTACTGCACCCCTCGGAAAAGGAGGACCTCATTTAGCCCAAGGTCAATGAATATCTGTGAGATATGGAAGACTCGGAGACCCCTCATCACATTCTGTTGAGGGGCCTGTCATTTTATATTACAACGCTGCTTCCACTGATGAAAAACAGACTGACATATTGGCCATGTCAATGTTTATGGCATATTGACTTCACATGTGCCATTTTCTGCTTTTCAAGTTGTCCATTTAGTCAGCCTGAGGACTGACCACAACCCATTCAGGCTCTCATATGCTTCCAGTTTTCTGTACCGGTCAATGTGCTTTTAGGGCGATTTGGAAAATCACCATTTGCAGAAGGACCTGCCTTATGAATATCAATTAGGTAGGTCACAACTGCGACCATCTACAGTGTGCTACAAACACGGGGAGGGTGGCCTGCAAGGGACAGAAGAAAACCTTCCCTGTGTTTGCATTTCCAAGCTGAAAACTTTTTTTTTTTAAAACCATTCTGTGTTTCCTAAAAGAACCAATGCTGCTTTTTTTTAAACCTTTTTCATTTGGTTAAATATCGGTGGGAGCAGGCAGTGGTCCCATGACTCACTGGCTACTTCCCAAGAGGCAGCCACCACGATTCCAAAAGGTAAAGGGGTCCTAAAAGAGCCCTTCCCTTTGCTAATCAGTTACTACCAGCTTTAAAGTGCTAGTAACTGAGCAGGTGTTTACAACCAGAATTTCAGTAAAGTGTAGGTAACTGAACAATGGTTTGCAACCAAAATTGAAGCTGCAAATTATTGATATGTAACATACCAATTCTCTGTTTGGAAGGGACGGTCCTTTTATGCCCCTTTCAAATTACAATTCATTATAAGTCGCTAACCAGTTGTTACAAGTCAGGAAAACTGTGAAACTTGTAAAAAAAATTGCAAAATAGGGTTTGCACATTACAAAATAGAATTTTGCGATCACAAGCCTAATGCTTTTGTGAATTGCAGGGTTTATGAGTGTAAAATTATTTAGTAAGTACATCTGGCCCTCAGGACCAAATATCCTAAATATATTGCAATTTTTCACCATTCTTTTTGTGACAAGAAACTTATTTTGTGAGCCAACCTATGCACTAATAAGTTGGTTCACTAAATATGAAATCAGTCGATCACAATATAATTTACCTACTTAATATTCATTAGGTAGGCTGCAAATTACGACTCACTCCAATTGGCCACAATCAAAGGGATGGTGCAAAGGTCAGCAGACCACCAGGCTTGTGATTGCTTCTAAGTAAAGAAACCCTTTTTTGAAAAAGCCTTCTGATTTCCATTAAGGAAACTGACAGGTTTTTTTTAAAGCTTTTTTTCAAGTTCCCCTGGACCTCTGCCTACTCCCCTTGAAATGTTTATCCCAATTCACAAAGAGGAAAAGGTTTAAAGGGGACCCCTTCCCTTTTCCGAAGGTTTGGTAACTTTTCTATTTTTTGTGACTGGAATTACAGTCACAAACCATTCATACGTATGTTACGATTCGCAATTTTGAAGGAAACCCACAACACGCTCATCCCAACTTGTGAATCTGTAACCATTTGGAATCCCATTTTAGGAAAGTTTACTGACTCCTAAAATGGGATTTGCGCATAAGCAATATCTATCTTGCGATGGCAAACACTCCTATTTTGTTAATTGGAGTGTTAGCGACCGCAAAATAGGTTACTTCGGCTGGCTCTTGGGGCCAGATGTTCGACCCTATTTTGCATGCGCAAACGGGTTTGCGACCCGTTTGTGCATGCAAAATTTCACCGGGCCATGTACAATTCCTAAATAGCGAGTCGCAATTTATTTGCGACTCGCTATTTAGGAATTGCGAGTTGCTATTAGGAAGGGGCGTTCCCTTCCTAATAGTGACCCTAAAGCCATGTATGAATGTTTTGCGACCGCAATTGCGGTTGCAAAACACTCACAAATTATCACCCTAATGCACTCGCAAAAGGGATGCAGGGGAAAATATTCTTTAGGGGCAGGCAGTGGTCCCATGGACCACTGCCTGCCCTTAAAAAATGAAACAAAAACGTTTCTTTAAGGAAACGGGCTGCATTTAAAAAAAGAAAAAACTGCTATATTGAAAAGCAGTCCCAGACATGGTGGTCTGCTGAGCCCAGCAGGCCACCATCCCTGGGAGGGCCAGCCATTCCCAATGTGGTCGCAAATTGCGAGTGGCTCATTAATATTCATGAGCCTCGCAATTTGCGACCCCATTGGGAATCGCAATCAGTGTCTCTGACACTGTAGTACATTGTAAATTACGCCTCGCAATTTGCGACTCGCAATCGAGCGCAAATTGCGAGGCGCAATTTACAAGGGTCGTACATCTGGCCCTTGGTTCGTTATGAATTTCTTAAATATTCTTAGAATACTTAACCTTTATTAAAGCTTGCGGAGGATACAGTATCCTGATTCCTGATTATGGTATGCCCTATTTTATACATTAACCTGGATTACATGACTTTTTTGCAAGATGTCAGTTCATACTGCTTTTTACCTTATGGCAGCGATGGAAACCGCCTCATTAGGATTATAAAAAGAACGCTCAAACTAAAAGAGGGTGAAAGTTGCATACAACTATATCGTCAACGATACATTTAGGTCAATTTGCAAAGTTTACATTCCCATATCAGGCATGATTAAATGTTTCATTGATTGCCGTATGTCTTGACAGTGTATTTCTTTTATCCTGGAGAATGTTCCTGAAGCTATTGATCTAGTAATCTGAGGTTATTTTAGTTTCAACATAACACAGTCGTTTATTCTTACAGCTGTATTTACCAATGGAGAGGTTTGGAAACCTGCTCAAAAGAAAAACAGGGTGAGTGCGCTAGGGCGCTGTGTATTCCCTATGGCGAAATATAATCTGAATGACAGATGTTTGCCTTTCTTGCTTATCTGAACTGGTTAGTTTATTGTGCATCTCTCCTGTTTAAAGGAATGGCTTTGCACCGTTTATTTTAGTTATCACCTTTCACAGAGTTGTACCAAAAATGTTGCTTACAAAATATTTTAAAGAATAAGTACATATAGGCTCTCATTCTGATGGCTCCCAAACCCTGATTCAGGTGCAAACTCCAGCCGCCATAATTGCTCACTGATGTTACCCGGTGAAACTAATATGGAAAAAGTGTGCAAAATCCAAATTTGCACTCCTCAGACAGAGAGAGATGTACATATATCACATTATCCCCAATTCTGTGATCCAAAACTGGGTATTGTGTTGTAATTACCACACACCCTGGTATTGGCATTTAACAAGTGAGCACTTAATGCCTGTGATCGCAAGGTACAGATAATGAGGCCTGTAGAAAATTGGGTTACTGGTTGAGGAGGGTGAAACCCTATTCAAGCAGCAACCACAATCTCTGTCAGGGTGAGACACAAGCAGACCCCAAATTAACCTGTCCTCAACCCTATGGTAGCTTGGCGCAAATGTAATCAGACTTAAATTAGAAGTAATATGTAAAGTATTTATACAGCACTTTAAACAGTATCAAAGCGAAAACACAACACAAGAAAAATCCCACACCACTATTGAAAAATAGAGTAAAATGTTGTCAATTATTTGACACTAAAACAACAAAAATCCAATCAGTAGAACCGGAGATATGAAACAGAATTAAGTGAAAATAGTGCCTAAAAGCACCAACTTTGGTTATCTGGGCGCGCTGGACCAGGACAAAGTCACAAGTTAAGGCCAACTGCGATGAAGCGTGGGCCAGACACAGGGAAAAAGTTAGGCATGCTGAACTCAGCACCTTGAATCCTGGTTGCGGAACGTTACGTGGTCCTGTGTCAAGGATGTGTTGCACAGTGGCTATTCCGCAGACACTGCATGGCTGCGATGCAGAGTCCGGCATCATCATTAGAGGTACCATCGATGAGGGGCTTGCAATGCCCAGGCCTGCATCGAGATACTCCCCGCAATGGTGGTTCTGATGAAGCTGCAGGCTGCGTTGCACGACCCTGCGTCGGGGATGCATCGCGCAGTGGCGGTTCCGATAAAGCTGCGATGATATGCGTCACGCTGCATCAGTTCTTCTCACAGAGCCACAGTTGGGCTGGCAGAGCACCTTCAGGCCCACTTCCAAGGGTCCAGGACTGGGGTGGCACCACTTGGGGGTTAAGACTCCCAGCAGACAGAGGCTATGTGCGGGTTCAAGGTGATTAGAGCCTTTTCTGTCTCTATGCTCTGATCAGGAGGTCAGACAGCTAGCCCTGGGATTCACTATATTGGTCCGGGGTTCAAGATGCAGGTCCAGTCCTTCTGCAGCAGGTCAGCAGGTTGACAGAGCAACAGTCCTTCTCACAGATCAGCACAGCAGTCCTCCTGAGTCTTCCATAGGTCTAAAGGTGTACTGAAGAGTTGGGTCTGAGGGTCCAATATTTATACCTGGTGCCAGATTTAAAGTAGGGGAAGGTTCTGGGTGTTCCCACCCCTAGAGGTGCTTTGAATTTACTGCCTTCCTGCCCTGGCTTGTCTGGGGCACAAACGAATAGTGTCAAACCACTTTGAGTTGCTCAGGCAGAGGCTTTGTGATGTGCAAGTGTGCTAGGTGACAGCTCCACCCCCCATCAAGTCAGACATGGCCCATCCTGCCAACACCTATTCCTCCTTTGTCTCAGTGTCTTGGAGCAATACTCAAAGATCAACTGCAAGCTACACCTAGTCATGTGACTCAGAATACTTTCTAAAAGTGGAAATTGTGACGTAAAATCCGTCTTTACTATTAGCACTTATTAAATGTATTAAGGTGACCCAACGTTCTCCTATGGGAGAGATAGGCCTTGCAGTAGTGAAGAACAAATTCAAGAGTTAAAAGTATATGTCATACTTTTTAAATACACTGCACCCTGCCCTCTGGGCTGTTTAGGGCCCACCCTGCGGGTGACTTATATGTATTAAAAAGGAAGGTTTAAGGCCTGGCAAAAGGTTGAAATGGCAGTTTAATGCTGCACCCACAGGTTGCAATAGCATGCCTGAGGCATGTTTAAAAGGCTATTTAAGCGAGTGTCACAATTAGTGCTGAAGGCCCACTAGTAGCATTCAATGCCCTGGGTACATATAGTACCACTTTTCTAGGGACTTTCCCATGTTTAAAGGAAAGAGCACAAACTCCTTAGCACTGGTTAGCAGTGGCAAAGTGACAGAGTCCTAAAGCCAGAAAAAACAAAGTCAGCAAACACAAAAGGATGGAAGGCTAACTGTATTTATTTATTGATTGTGTCAGCCTGACATAGACAGGCCATACAATATACATTGCAAAACATACAAATGCTTAAAATTAAATAGCATACCTCAATGATGAAAGCATAACATGACAATAAAACAAGCTGGTTCATAGCTGACAGCCAGCTCTAAAATACTAATCCATAAAAAGTACATTCATTAAGGCTGAATATTATTGAGCCCCGTAAGTAATTCAAAAGTCGATAAATTAGAATGAGACAATATTAAAAGTCACGATGATCCTACTACTAAGAAAGTGCTAGTGCGTGGGCATTTGGACAGTTCTTGAAGTGTTAACTCTTGCGGGGACTTATTATTGCACCGACCAGAAGTACATCAATTGCTGGATCATATTGATAATTTTTGTACTAAGCTGGACTCCCTGTATTAAGACCATTACAAAATGACCCAGATACTATTGGTTTTGTTCTGACCTGACAACATCTGGGTGAAAGGTCACAAAGATGTAAATACAAATTCATTCAAAGTTAAGGTGCTTGTCACGGTGGCCCTACTACTAAGAAGGTGCTAGTGCCTGAGTAATGGTCAGTTCTTGAAGAGTTATATCTTGTGAGAGCATATTATTGCAACCGGTCGGAGGAAGTACATCAACTGCTGGGCCACATTGATAATTTTTGTAGCAACCAACGTGACCTTGATGCTATAGATGTGTTACAACGAAGCAGAACAACATCTGGGTAAAAGGTCACAGAAATAAATATAAAAATTAATTTAAAAGTAAAATTAGTGTCGTAGTGGCCCTACTATTAAGAAAGTGCTAGTGTCTGGGCATTGGTCAGTTCCTGAAAGGTTAAATCTTGTGAAAACATATTGTTGCAACCAGCCAGAAGTACTTAAATTGCTGGACCACGTTGTTGATTTTTGTACCAACCAGGACTCACTAATGAGAAGCATTTCAAGGCGATCTTGATAATATAGATTTATTACAGCTGACCAAAACAACATCTAGGTAATCGGTCACAGAAATACATATAAAAACAATCAAGGTTAGTCAAGTAATTCAAATGTCCCCATCAAAAGACACAGACAAATATCAACGCCTGAAGGACAGTCCATAATATATTTAAATTTAAGTGGGTGGGAATTGTAATAAAAGCTACCGATTAGCCTGACTAGTGAAACTGTCTAGTTACTCTCCAAGCCACACACACTCACACAATATATATATATATATATATATATATATATATATATATATATATATATATATATATATATATTTATATAGATTTATATAGATACTTGATTAATGATTTGGTCAGAATCAGTGCACATACACAATGTCAAGGCATTCTTACAATTTCATGTAACATAGGTTATAAAAATTGGGGGGAAATATTCTCTTCTGACTTTGAACGTAAAAGTACAAAGCAGCATAAAGTGCATTACAGACTCTACCCCTCCGAGTTAACATCCACATTTGGATGAACTGCTATCACCCTTTTGCCATGAGCTAGTGTACAGCTTGACCGGCAAAGTACCTAGCCTAAAATTAATATACAGTGATCTTTTAAAAGGGGGGTTAGATTTATCCAGA
Source organism: Calotriton arnoldi (assembly GCA_963921515.1). Classification (NCBI taxonomy): domain Eukaryota; kingdom Metazoa; phylum Chordata; class Amphibia; order Caudata; family Salamandridae; genus Calotriton; species Calotriton arnoldi. The sequence continues at coordinate 2,322,483 of CAWUFW010000278.1, forward strand.
TATGGTGATCTTTTAAAAGTGGGGTTCAATTTATCAAGATATGCTGATCTTTTAAAAGGGGGAGGTTCAATTTTAACCAGATATGGTTTGTAATTGGGAAAGGGCTTGAGTATCCGAAGCTGCTCTAACTTCCGTCCCATCAGGATTATGGACCTATAGTGCCAAAACCTTTCCTTCACAACCAAAAGTTGTTGGAAAGCCATGCCAAAGGTTTCAGGTCCAACAGTGCTAAAGAACAGGACTACAGAATGCAACATTATGCAGAGTTTACATTTTGGATCTTGTGCACAGAAGGATCTTACAGTCACAATACCTCTGAATTACAACATTACAAGGAGAAGATGTGGGTTAGCAGCTAGAGCTGCTGCCTTTAGAAAATGGAGACCCCAGTTCAAATCCAATCTCAGTGCTTGACTCAAAATTGTGTGATTCTGCACAAATCACTTAATTTCCCTATGCCTAAAATAGTGTGAAATCTGTTTGTGTGATCCCCATTTGAATAATACTATCTTGTAGATGGTTTGCCAATCCCCACATACAGTACAGGGCTCTGTTGCTTCATGTCTAGGTTTGTGCTATAGAAACACCAATACATACATACGTTTGTGACAAAAAAAATAATTTTTGGCTATCCACAAAACATTTTTCCTGAATTGAAAAATTATTTTTTGGTTTTCAGTCACAAACTATTAATTAGATAATTACAGCTCAAAGGGTATGGTATCTAATTTGCAAAAGCTTCCCCTTTGGGAATAATATTAGGCAGTGTTGTCTTTCTAAAGAGAAACTTTAAAAAAGGGGGAAGCAGCACTAATCCATTGAGAAAACAGAGGCTGGTTTTTTTTCATGTAAAGAATGTTTTTTTTCCTATTTGGGAAAACAAATGGAAGGTTAGTGGTCAGTTCTCCCTTGAAGTCCACCCTCCCTGCATTTGCAGCCATTTACAAGGAGTTACAAATCATACTGTGGCAAGATGGCGTGTGGTTAGCTGCTCCGCTCCCGCTATCCTCCCTGAATGGATCGGTGTATTGGTCAGCGGCTGGTTGGACTGGTCACCCGAAGGTTGGAGTCAGCGTGTGAGACAGTGGACGTCCTTCTCCGGCTGCTCGCGATTGATTTGCGGCTAACAGAGACGTGTGTGTGCCGCGAAAGAGTTGGGCTATCTCGACGGACGCAGAGGAAAGCTTCACGGATTATGGCCGCTAGGAGTGGAAAAGCTGTTAAGGCTCGCGTGGGAGTCGGTGGCTCTACTGGGGGCGGCCCTGCACCCACGGCATTACCTAGTACGAACGAGGTAAATGGGAGCGGGAGCACCGGCGAAACCAAGCAACGGACCGTGACGTGTAGAGGAGTCAAGAAAGATCAAGGAATGAAGAAAATGCTGGGGAAACCAGTACGGTGGACGGAGGATGACCCGGCGCAGCCCACTCTCACCGCGATGTTTGGTAATCGGCTTGCACCAGAGATTACAAGTAAGGAGCAAACTGTTACTCAGACTGAGTCAATATCTGGGGCAGAGAGCGTGCATTGTGGGGAGGTGGGCACAGATAAGAATTAATTTATCCATGGAGAATCCGCCCCTCGGCCCAGAGGAGGGTGCAGTTGCTGCCGGCAATGCAGAGAGAGTCAATGACCACCAGGATGGCACAAATTTAATAAATAAAAACGAAGACAAAATAGCCACCCCAAAGAGTGAAATGCTGCCGCAAAAGCCCGCAAGTGATCAGGGCGTAAAAGAAAATTTGGGAAAAAGAGACGCAGCGAGAGAGGGGCACCAGAACAGAGAGGAATTTTCACCCGATGGGATAGGGGATACATTTTTCTCTCTCACTGACGAATCCGATCCCTCCGGAAAAGATGACATTTCCTCGAATAGTAGTGAAGGGGGCCTGGAAACAGATGACTCCACATCAGGGGACCACCTACAAGCAACTCAGAGGAAAAAGAGCTCAGGAGGTCGTAGAAGGAAAGAAGGCCAGAGATGGCAAGTGGGGAGACAACTCAAGTGGGACTATTCAGATACGCGAACATTACAGGCCGAAGAGGTGAAGGAGGGTGCAAATGAGATGGCTGAGCCTTCACTATCTACAATACTAAGTTCAATTCAACAGATGCAGGAGGAAGTAAGGGCGGATGGTCGTAGGGCCAGAATTGCCAATAAAAAAGTACAAGCCGGAATCAGGAAAATAAATAAAACATGTGGGGACTTTGCGGAAAGGCTGACAATGGTGGAAACACGGACGGAGGCCCCAAAGGGGAAGTTGAGGTACTAAAGGAACAGAACGCAGGACAGAATGGAACTTTGCCCGATGTCATACTCAAGCTCGAGGAGCAAGAAAATAGACAGCGGAGAAACAACCTGCGATTTTTGGGGGTTCCAGAGGGGGTGGAGGGCAGCAACCCGAGGCTATATATCGTGAACTTGTTGAAGAATACCTTCCCGGATCAAGTCCAATTGAACTGGAACAATGAGATACAAAGAGCCCACCGAGTACCCCTAATGATGAGGAAGCAGCCCCAAGATCGACCAAGGGCCTTTTTAGTGTTTTTTGGCAACTTCATACTGCGTCAACTGGTGTATGATCAAGCTCGACCTAATTCCCCAAAGACGCATGATGGGGTCTCCTTCTTCACTAAACCGGACTTCGCACATGTGACGGTGGAACGACAGTGGAGGCTCAGACAATTGATAACACCTTTCCAGAAAGCAGGGGCTGAGGTGTTCATACAGAACCCGGCCAGACTTAAAGTAAAATACAGGGGTACCACTCGAGTGTTTGCTACAGAAATTCTGGCCCAGGGGTACCTAAATGAGATTATTAAGTCAGGTAAAGGTGTGGAGAGCACGAAGACAGGAGGCCAGTAGGTTTCTGAGGCTCTGGTTGAAAGGAGAGATGAAAAGCCGCTTGATTTCTTTTTGGTTTTGTATTTCTAACACAGGGGGGATGGCGGGGCAGTTCATCAAACACACATCATTCAGGCTCTGCCTGATTGCCTAGGTTTTTGGGGAGGGAGGGGTGCTCGGGGATGGGGGGGAGATGGGGGGAGGGAGGGGGGAGGGAAGGGGTGGACATAAGACTGATGGGGGATGGGCACTTGGGTTAGGGAGGACAGACGAAGACACCGTTAGGGAGAAAATGAAACAAACAAGTTCCTACTGTATGGTCCTGACATTAATATATATACATGAATAAGTTAAGGATTGGATCAATAAATATCTGTGGTTTGAATGATAGCAAGAAAAGGCAAATGGTTTCCCAAGGGTTGAGATTACTACAAGCTGATATTTTTTGTCTCCAAGAGACCCATGTGGAGGGAAGTCAAAAAGATTTGTTAAAACATTTGGGGTATAGTGTTGTAGGAACAACGTCGCAGGGCGCACGTAATCGGGGGGTTGCAATTTTAGTCCGTAATAAAAATATCCAGTTCTCAACAGTAAAGGCAGACACAGCTGGGCGGTGGGTCATAGCCAGTTGTAGCGCCCCTGACTCTCCCAAATTTACGTTATGCTCCCTATATGGGAGCAATATTGATGACCCAGCCTTACTGGGGTGGGTCTCAAACGAATTGGCGCACTGGGAACTACCTATAGTGGTGTGTGGTGATTTAAATATTAATCTCTATAGTGACTAGAAAATGGGGGAACCATACACTGGCAAAAAGCCTAAAGTCTATCAGGCTCTATGTAATATGTGTCAGGAGCATGGGCTGTGTGATGTCTGGGGAGAATTAAGACCGCAAGACCATGGGTATACATATTATTCCGCGCCCCATAGGAAACATGTCAGATTGGACTATTTTTTTGTTTCATACGCGATCAGACAGAAAAGTACAATCGAAAAAGCTCCTAGATATCTTTCAGATCACAGCCCACTAGTGCTGGAGATACAGGGCTGTGTGGATCAGGCAAAACCATGTTCATCATGGACGTTTGAAAGAGCATTATTGGTGGATGAGATCTACCTAAAGCATATGAGGAAGTGGATTCTGGAGTTTCTGGAAAGGAATCTTGGGTCGGCCGCCCTGAACATAGTATGGGATACATTAAAAGCTGGGGTACGAGGGGAAACAATGCAATTTGCATGGAGGAAAAATAAAATTGAGAAAGTTGAAATACAGAATTTGCAAAACGGGTTGATTCAAGCCGAATGTAATTTAGTTAAGGTCATACAACAGAAGGGAGATATAGAAACTGCCAGTCTAGGGGTGGCAAAAAGTAAAACTTTAATAGGGGAGAAATTGCTAAAACAAAAGCAGTGGATAAGGCTACAACCTACCGCGAAGAGATGTATGAATGTAGTGAAAGGGTGAGGCATTTCCTTGCGGTAAGAACAAGGCAGGAAGTTACCCGGAATGAATTTAAGGCAATTAAAGATCCCATTGAGGGATTGAGAACGAACGTTGGGGAAATTCGAACTGCATTCTGTACCTTTTACCGGACCCTTTATACAGAAAATCAGGAGGGGGGCGTACTGAGGGCAGAACAGATAGAGCAATACTTAACTCCCCCCGCGGAGGCTCTCTTGACGGGAGAAGAAAGGGATCAGTTAGATCGACCGTTAGAATGGGAGGAAATTGTAAATGCTCTTGCTGATCTACCAAAGGGTAAAGCGACGGGGCCAGATCTGATCCCCACCGAATTTTACAAGGTCTTCTATGAACAGTTAAGGGATGCTATGATGGCTTTGTTTGTACAAATTATAGAGGGGGTGGATCCTCCAGCCTCCTGGGGGATGGCAAAGATCGTAATCTTTCCTAAAAAAATAAACCTATGGATGAGCTAGGGTCCTACCGGCCAATCACCCTTATTAATGGGGATGTGAAGATTTACTCTAAAGTGTTGGCCTCTCGCTTGGCATTGGTGATCCACAGGATTGTTTCACAGAAGCAACACGGGTTTGTCCCCGGTAGAAGTACTATTGAGCATGTCCGGAAAATGATTACACTCTTTGATGTGAAACAAGTAGCAGGAGACCCTATGGCCGCTATTTTCTTGGATGCCGAGAAGGCGTTCGATAGGGTCTCCTGGCAATTCTTGTGGGCCACTATGTCTTGGAAAGGAATCGGCTAGCAGTTCATTCGAGCAGTAAAAGCCCTGTATAAAGATCCAGAGGCAAGAGTGCTAGTGAATGGGGGTCTAACGGAGGTATTTAAAATAACCAGAGGCACAAGGCAGGGGTGCCCCTGTTCACCGTTACTGTTTGCCATCTATATCGACCCCTTCCTGAAACATCTGGAACATGCACTGAATATTCCCCCTCTATTTGATACTGGCCCCGTAGAAAAGGTTTTAGCTTATGCTGATGATGTTGCGTTAGTCACTACACAACCTGACATGGCTATGAATGCAATTGAAATCGAGGCCCAAAGGTTTGGTTCTGATATCTGGCTATGCCCTGAATAGGGATAAAACACAAATAGTTGTGAACAGTTTTGCCCCAAGTATTGATAAAAGAGTTGTTAAAAAAACAACATATCTGGGAGTTGTGATAAACGTTGAGATTGACGAGATAGTTAAAGAAAACCTCAAACCATGCGCAGCTGAAATGAAAAAATCACTTAAGAGAATGGACAACCTACATCTTACCCTGATTGGACGAGTAAATATAATTAAGATGATTTGCTTCCCTACGGTTTTATATTTTTTAAGAACATTTCCCCGAATTTAAAAAATTGAGAGCATCTTTTCACAGTTTATATGGGCCTTCACAAGACCTAGAAGGGCGATAAAATTGTTGTACTTATCTAAGGAACGTGGAGGGCTGGCGTTACCCAACCTTAGAATATACTGGTGGTCAGCTTCCATTATACACTATATACCCTTGTTGAATGCATCTCCCGGGGTGGAAAGTTCAAATTGGAGCTATCCATATGCGTATGTAAATTCACATGACGTAAGAGGGTGTCTATGGCGCCAGGTGAACTCCGCATATTACAAAAGAGTGCGTTTCAAGACTCTCCTGGCGGCTTTTAGGGTTTGGTCGGCAGTACGACGGTTGGTAGGGCTAGCAAAAGTAAATTATTATACACCATTTGTGCAGAATGTAGAGCTACCCGAGATTTTAAAGGATCAATACTTTCAGAAATGGATAAACTCCGGAATTACACAGGTTGGATGCCTATTTACATCTGAAGGGTTAAAACCATTTGAGGGAATAAAAGAGGAATTTGCACTATCTAATAGGGATTTTTTTAAATACCTACAGATGAGGGATTTCTTGTTGAAAAAGGCAGGAGGGATGCAGAAATATGAAAGTTGTGAACTAGTGGAGAAACTAAAACAACCTGAAGTACCGAAGATTGGACAAATGTATGTATTATTAAACACCCTTATGAAAGATGATCTGGGAAAATGTTCAGTAAAGTGGCAAGAGTCGTTGGGAATAACAGACGGTGATTTTCAGGAAGCATATCTTAATTCACTAGAGATTTTAATGCCAGCCAATCTTCAGGCGCAATTTTATAAAACATGTTTTGAACTGTACTATACGCCATATCGGATCGCCAAATGGGGAAAGGGGAAAGGCACTTATTGTCCAAGATGTGCGCTATATAAAGCAGATTCGATACATATGTTCGCCACATGCCGGGAACTCTCCCCGCTCATTCGTGAAATAGAGCTCTTCCTACAGGAAAAGCTACAGACACAGGTGGAAATTACCCCTCAGGTAATAATGCTCGGAATACATAATTTGGGTCTAGAAGATGGTGGGGCCTTGATATGTATAGCTATGGCAGTTTATCGAATTATCATAGCATCGGCATGGATAGACCCTAACCCACCGACCTTTCACCAGTGATTAGCCCGGTTATTGAAAACCTATAGCCTCGAGAAAGCCATATACGAGCGGCGGGGTATTAAAGCTAGAAAGAGAGGAGGGAAAATCTGGAAACATTTCTCTACTTGGAGGGAGCAAGTGGAGGAATAGGCCCCTCTTCATACATTTTTGGATCAAGCATTATGATGGCACAAGTCTACAGAGACCGTATACGCACTTTATGCATTATTGCACCAACCTGGTTGCTAGAAACTGACGTATGGATGTACTTGTATTTTTTGGAGGTGATATTAATGGAATATGGAATGGAGGGTGAAGGGGATAAGTGAAATCATGGTCGAGAACCACATTAAGCTTATCAAGAACTTAGATATGTATTTTTATCCAAATAATGCACTTTAACAATAAGGCTGCTATAATCAATGCTGGGTAAAAATTTCTCTTTCTTTTTTCTTCTTTGCACATTTGCACATTTGTTCTCCGGAACATGGCACTTTGCACTTTATCAAATTAAGTTGCTATTGCGCAAATATGGGGGATTGAATAAAATGAATTTAATAAGATGAATTGCAAGTACCAGCATTGTAGAGTAAGAAGAAGGATAGTATAGGATGTTAGATAATGGAGTTTTATGTAGTGCTACCTCTTCTTTTGATTTTCACTTGATGTTGGATAAAATATGCATTTTAGGATTTTAATTTTGTAGATGATGTGTATAAAGGCATGGGGTGTAATGTTTAATGCAATATATACATACGCAAGTCATATCAAGAAGAGAACCTTTAATAGTCTTTAGTGAAGTACAATTACAAAGAGACACCGAGGTGAAGTTAGAGTACTCACTTATTTTAGGAATCACTGCTATGATTATGTATGATGGGCTTACAATAGATATAATAGCAGGTATGATTATAAAATGTCTCTTTAAGATTTGACAATGTGGGAAAATGCTGAAAAGGCTGTTATAAAAATGTATTAAGAACATTTGAACTGCGAAAAGAAGGAGATTTTGTTAAGGAATTACCAAATCAGACAAGAGAAAGATTTTGGATAAAGGTGTATTAGAGTGTAGGTTTGAAAAACTCATCAGGCAATGTGTTTTTGATTGGTGGTTGGGGTGGGGGGTGGGGGGTTTCACCGTCACGGGGGGGGGGGAAACGGTTAAAAAGTTGTGTGAGTTCTCTTGAAGGAGCTCGAACTGTCTTTGTATAAGCTCTGTCTTCTCACTCAATAAAAAACTTTTATATAAAAAAAAAAAAATCACACTGTGCCTAACTAATGTTCATTAGGCAGGTCGTTTTGTGACCCTACTCGAGAGGACATTTTGCATCACACCCTATTTGTGCCCATGTTGCTATGCAAAATGACACGGCAGATTGCAAAAAGTCAGTGCTCAATTTGATCCTAACATTTGCGACCTACCTGTATGGACACCAGGTACCTATGTTTGGATATTTCTCTCTTTTTTGCATTGTGCATCAGAAGGATAGATGGCCACTTCTTCTTAGGATGCCTTCAGCACGCGAATAAGCTTGATCTTCAGGGTGGGGTATCTGAGCACGTTTGCCAGACACTGAACGTTCCTGAGAAACCATAATTCAGAGCCCCATCAAGGTGGTAATACCCTTGGACAGGGGCCAATTTTCCTTGCTCATTTTAGCACCCATGACACCCTTGCTGCAACAGCTGCAAGTACAACATACTTGCTTACATCTAGCAGCATTAAACTTCCACGACACAGTGGTATAGCAATGGTTCCTAAGCCCCTAACACAAGCAGGCTTCTAGCCCTCCGCTGGACAGTAAAAGATAGTTGTATCTAGGGTGAAGTGGGTCCCTTAAACTCCTATCCCCAGTGTCACTGCACCTGCTGCACTATTGACAGCTATACCCCTACCAGGGGGTGCGGTGCAGAACAGATATAAACAGAAGTGGTGAAAATTGCCGAACTTCTGCAATTTTCCTTCTGCAGTCTGAGAGCACTATAAATTCATGAGTGTTCTTATGGATGTGTATAGATGGGCATGTACTAGAATGTAATATGGTTTTAAGCAAGAACGGATTTTCTTATTTTGTAGCATCAATGGTTTTCACTCACTGCTTTTCGTTGATGGAGACCTCTTGATATCTCCTTCATTTGGAAATTCAGGCTTGTCCATGGCTCTGTATAATTCAAGCCTTGGGTTTTTCCGGCATATGGACAATTATGGTTCACGTGTTGGGCAACACGGTCCAGTGTGTGACAGAGTACGCAGAGGGAAAGGAACGTCTCTTGCCATATTCATCTTACGGCAACAGTACTTGGAGGTACTTTGAGCTAACATACAAAGAAACACTTTCAGAGGATCCTTTTCAATAAAAACAGCATCCTCCTTGTCTAAGTTAGCAGGGCTGGTTGGCACAAGGTCAATAAACCAAAGGTTCAACAATCCTTTGGGGTCTTTGCAATTGTCATAAGTACATGTACTCAGAAAGGATGATGAGCCCTCGCACTCCTATTATGACATACCTCATCACTAGATTCCCCATTTAGCACTGGGGAGCATCCATAGGTGCAGTGGTCCTCTGCCCATCATTGAAACTAGCTAGCTATGGGTGCTCTAAGTGAGGTCATATACCAATAATTATAGACATCATATGCTCTCAGACCTACATTAAAATAGTGTAAAGGTGGGTTCAGAAAGGACTACTTAATGAATACTCTTCCTACCCACAAGGGTTGAGTAATGAACCCTGCATGTCAGTACTGGGTGGACCTGTGCATATTTATCTGCCTTCTCTGGGTCAAGCATAGGTCTACATTTCTCACATGCCCCAATTAGTTGAGTGTGAGATAACAAAGAATCTAGTGAATATTCTTGCACTCGTCCTCCAGCTCCGGTTCCTATCATCAGCAGTTTGTTTAGCTTCTTTAGACCAAAAGTCTTATTTCCAGGGGAGGTGCAGAGTAGCGCGCCTTTTCTATGAGGAGCACCTCTTGTTGTTTAGAGGTTTAGTTACTATGCCGCTTTGTGCTTGTTCTACACCCGTCTGTAGTGTACAATGAATTATGAATCCGTAGGGAGTACCGTAATCAGTTTGTCTCAATGTGAACCCAATTGTAAGTGGTCCAAGCAAGAAATACTGGCCGCAGGCTAATCAGTCCTGGCAATACTGAGCTGACATTGTAAGACAGAAAAAGACTCTCCTCGGCCTCTGGTTAATAATTAAATGAAAATGACATGCACAGCTTAGCTTACCCGTGAGGTACTTTTAAGAAGCTATGTCATTTCACAATTAAAACATCTTAATAGCACATATGGTACTTGCATCCTTTATTCTGTAAAAAAAGGTCTTTTTTTACTCCTTTCAAAAACATTCTTATCCTAATGAATGGTTTTGTGCATGAATATTGTTTTGTCACACTTCCCTGCACCATCCTCACATACTAACGTTTTGTGTTATGCTTTCACAGTTTCACTTACATAATATATATGTGTGTTTTACCCAGCTGCTCCCTCCGGGTGGGAGCAATGCTGGCTCCTGCACCATGCGGGGAGCCGGCTGGGGCCTTCGGACCTCCTCCTGTGACCCCAAATTGTCAGTTAGTGGATGCCTAGGGTGGGCACCAGGGCACCCATGTATTACAAAGAGAGGCCCCTGGGGATTGGAGATGGGGGTCAACATGTCATTTACTTTGACGTCAGCTTCACTATTGTGTCAGTAAATTTGTAGCCTACTTTTTGTTTTTCAATTACCATGAACAAGTCAATCCACACGTCCTTTCTGGGTGACTAAAAACAAAGTGCAGGTAATGTCTTTGGAGTTCTGTAGTGATCAAGTCCACACAGGTAAAGGTGGTTCAGAGAGGTTTATTCAGGATAGTTACAAGATCACAAGAAGATTAGAACAAGACCCCACCAGGAGCAGCCAGCATGCTGCTCAGCCCAGCCAACTGTGAGTATTTCACTCCCAACATTCCATGTTAAGTCATTACACCAAGATTCCATTGGCAGGGCTAGAATAACATCAGAGTCAAGATACAACAAGTTCATTATAAGATTGCTCTGTCATGTGTACTCCTCTTTCTGTTGCATCAAAGTGCCTCTAGTGATTATCACCTTATGCCTTTTGCCCAATGTATAACACCAGCTTTAGAACAATGTTTTTATCAGGTTAATAAGGTTAGTTCCCTTGCTTATTGTTGTGTCACCCCTTGAAACTTATCTCTTATCTGTTTTTGCTCTCAATTTGGCCGTCGTGTGTAAGTGTGGGTGGCGAGTCTTGAGTCTGCATTCACTACAGTTTAGCTTCATAAATGAGTCTATATTTCTGTGGGGTTTCCGAAGAGACATGGTGCTGTTGCGGCGCTTGGACCTGAATTTGGGGCGGTATCTGCAGGTGTATTGATAGCTCGCTCTCCACTGGGATTGGAAGGGAACTGATTCAATAGTCTTCCAGCTCCCAATGTCAGCTACCTTCCGAGGTGGTTTTGGAAGGGCGACAGCTAATTAGCAATTGTGGATTCATAGATCCGTTCAAGACGAGAGAAATGCTTGTCTGTGTACCACCAAACTTGACTTTCACAAGTAGAGATGGGATATGTCATCCATCTGAGCATTTCTATTCAACATCGCCTTTATGAGTTACTGAGATATATGTGCATAAAAACATTTAGAAAACAAAGCAATGATGAGCACTCTAAATCAAATTGTTTTCTTCCCTTTTTAGCAAAGTATTTGTGTATCATTTAGTTTTCTACATATGTATGTAACACATTGTGTACAGTCAATTCACCTCCAAAGAAAATACATTCTCAATTGATAGTGAGAGTTCAAGTGAAAGTGTGGGTAGATACCTCTGACCTGAACTTTAAACCCCATTTATTTTTTAGCTGTATTTGTATCGGAGAGCTCTTTGCTTTGTGTTTTGAATCCTCGTTTTTTGATCAAGCACCCACTATACGTTTTAAAATGCATAACATTTTCTACATTCAGCTGAGTTTTGTTGGAACAACACACCAGGTCAGAAGGACATAATAGCATGATTTAAAAGTGTCTTCTGACATTAATAGATAATCAGTGAATCGATTTCGGTAAAGGAACGGATTGCCTAGTTAATTTGATCATGAAGTTAATGTTTTTAAACTGTCTGCTTTCTGGTAGCAAAAAAACAGAACAAGAAGGGAAAACGGAAAAAAAGCATTGCTTACTAGTGCACAAAATAGAGATTACCGAAACAATATTCAGCACACTTCAAACAACGTGACTTTTGTTTGTATCACCATCTCTGAAAATGAGTATGTTAATCAAAACATAAGTTTTTAACATGTTCTGTATGTATACTACCCCGATTAAGAACAGCCAAAGCAAGAATTCCGATCCAAATTTATTCTTATGGCGTGGGGCAACAATCTCAATGTTGTTGTTGCTTTTTAGCTTACGATAATCTACTTGCTTGCTTTGAATTTATATGTGCATGCTGTCTGCAAAACAACATCTAAAGTGTTGCCACACAAAGATGTTGCAGTTTATGTTTCCTGCTGCTGGAAATGTTAAAAGTAAAAATTTAAATTTGCTGCCAGTAGGTTGCTTTTACCTTCACAAAAGACGACCTGTTCTCTCATTTTCTATAAAGTCACCTGCAATTATTGTTATAAGCGTGCGCCAATACCCACAACCCGGGATAGGCCAGGCCAAGAGCGGGCCCATCTGCACCCATCTGCGCCCATCAGAGCCCAGAGGAGGCTGGGCCACCCCTCTGATGCCTGCCTTTAAGGAGTGGTACTGTCTTGTCTTTGGTTTGTTAGGTGGCATCCATATAATGTCCTCTTAACATTTGCATCGACCTATTTGCTGGTGGTTTTTTAGGTTTTGCCTAGGCAATGCATGTGCGCTTTCTCTTCGAGACATGCTGTATCTAAAACCTGAGCTTCGAGCACCGCCCATACTTTTCATTGGTTCGTCTTACTGGTTAGTATTCCCTCCTTTTGGACTGTTGTAACCTCCCATGAAGACTGCCCCTGTTACATATGCTCTTACTCTCCCTGCTATTTATGATACTCTATGAGCACTCTTTTTTTTGTTAACCTGCCTCTACTCGTGTTTTTGGATTGAGGGAAAAGTGCTCGTCTTTTGTTTACTTTGTGCGCCAACATGATAAAAGGTCTGTGGCCGCTTCATTTGCCGTGCTTGATCTTTCTTCACGTTCTCTTGTTTTTTCACTTTGGGCACCATGTTCATAAGTGCTTGTGTTTTTTTTTATTATTTACTTTGTGCGCCATGTTCATAATAGAAAGGCACGCGGGCGCTTTATTTGCCGTGCACCCATCGGGCTTGTTGACATAGAGAGACTACCCGCAGCACTAGCAAGCACTGCAACGAGCCAGATGTGCCTGCGGAAATGTACAGCTTGTTCTCAAGACAGCATCCCCCGGACTAAGCCAATGCCGCTGCCTACAACTGTGGATATTTACCACTGCTTGTTTTTTTAGTGTATCAGCTTTTCCTGTGCAGCCCAGAGAGGTGGTAGCGGAGCTTAGTGGAGTCGGAGGGGTCAGGGGCAGAGCTGCAGCAGCAGAGGAGGAGCTCCCCTGGTCTCTGCAAAGCACGGGCGGGCAGGCCCTGCAGCCTGCTGTCCTTAGCCTCTCTCCAATCTTTCTGGCTCTGCTCGCTGATCTTTATTGTTGGGCACTCTTTTTTTTATATTGCAGAATGCATGTGCACATTGCTCATGCTACACTGTCCGCGCCCGTACACCTCCCTCTCTGTTTGTTCCACCCCCTCCCTGGCCTCTCTCCTGCCCTGCTTTTACATCCTCCCAGTCCCCACAAACTTCTCATACCGTCTTTCTTTTAAATTGCTTATTCGCTTGTTTCGCAGCTCTGCAAAAAACAAAAATACTGTCAGTAAATGCGAAAAACTCCACAGATGCCTTAGCGAACCACCCCGTACCTTGTAGTACACTGGCCGCAATAGGTTTTCCAGGGTGATTTCCTCTAATGTGAGCTAGACGATACCGGGTGGCATCTGCTATCTGAGAAGTGTCCGTATGTGCTGCCGTGACAATATCCCTCACCATATATCTATATAACGCGTATACTGCCCGCTGCTGTGTTCCAATGTATGGGCAGCATGGTTCACTTGGAGATAAGGAGGCACTACTCCACATCCCCTTTAAAAACTCCCTGCAGACTGTCGTACACATGTGCAGCTGTGTTCATCCCTGTCAGCTTCCAGGCTCTGTAGAATCTGACCCCTGCCATGTCTGCATGTACTTCCACCAGCCAGGAAGCCTGACCTTCCATGTAGCAACAGGTACTTGGTGGTAACGTGTTTCTTCTCCATATTAGGTGCCCAGGTCCATCTGTCCGTCTGTGCTAGGTGCTCTTCCAAGTATCTGCTAAGTGTCCTCTCTCCCCTGATATGTGCCCCTAAGGTCTGTTAGGTGTCCTCTCTACCTGTTATGTGCCCCTGAGGACTGTTCAACTGCCAGGCTCTCTCTGTTATCGACTAGTGCCGGGGGTTTAGTTATTTTCATGCCAGACATTTTCTCTTTATCTCATCTAGATGTTCTCTCCCCTTCACATGTATCCCATATCTATACATCTCCCTCCCCATGCATGGGGTGTCCTTCTCCCTCTCAAGTGTCCCAGGTATCTCTCTCTTCCAGTTGTTCTCTGTCTCCCTGACACATGTCTAAGGTCTTTCAATCTACCTACCCATGCCTGGTACACTCTCTTCACAGTGTTCTCTCTCGCAGGTGTTCTCTCTCCCTGACAAGTACCCAAAGGCTATTTATCTCCCCATGCCTGTGCTCCCTCTCTTTCTTCTAGGTGTTCATGCTTCCTTAAAGATATCTCATATCTATCCACCCTTCTCCCTGCACCAGTGTTCTCTCTCTGCCTGACAAATTTTCAAGGTCTGTTTTTTGATTCTTAATACCGAGATGTAAGGCTGGTCAGCAATAGATCATTCAGTCAGCAGATCACATTAGCACCAAGACACCATTGGCATTCATGTGCTTCACAAAACATATCAATGTCTCTCTTTAGTTTAGGTGTGCACTCTCCCTTACAGGTATCCCATATGGATCCACATTTCGCCCCCTGCTCTCTCTCTCTCTCTCTAATTGTTCGTAGTCTCCCTATCTCCTCATGCCTGGCATTCTCTCTCTCTTCCAGGTGTTTTCACTCCTTAACTCTTGCCCAAGACCAGTCTATCTCTCTCTCAGCAATCAGTGTTCCTTCTCTCTTCAGGCTATTCTCTCTCTACCAGGTGTTCTCTCGCTCTGTCAACTGCCCATGGTCTTTCTACCTATCTCCAAATGCCTTGTATGATTTCTCTCTCTGTTGTACGTGTTCACTTTTGCTTACATATGTCCCTTATTTATCCACTTCACCCCGTGTCAGGTCTTCTGTCTCTTCCTGACAAGTATCCCTGGTCTGCCTATCTCCCCGTGCTTGATGTTCATTCTCTCTTACGAATATTCTATTTCCCTGCTAGGTGCCCGAGTTCTGCCTGTTTATCTTCCCATGCCTGGCATCCTCTCTAGCTCTCTTCCAGTTGATATTTCTCCCTGGTAGGTGCCACAGGTCTGCTCTCACTCTGACAGGTATTTTCTCTCTTCTATTCATGCTATCTCTGTTTCTGTCAGCTTTAGCCCCTAGCCCCTCATGTGTCCTCTCTCTCTGGCAAGTGCCACCGGTTTAGTTCTGTCTTTCTATATCATCTCTCCCAAACGTTCTCTTTCCCCTAACATATTTATCTCTCTTTTACATGCCAAGGGTTCTCTACTAATGGTCACAGGTCTCTCTCTTCCCTCTCAGTCAACTGTCCTCAACAGCTCCGGCCAGGTGATCTCTGTTAAATACAGTTGTCTCATGTTTAGTCTTGTCTTTCTACTCCAGCTGTTAACTCCATACTACCTCTCAAAGGATAGCTCTCTACTTCACACAGTAGGTGTCCTCTTTCCAGTTCCAGGTTTCCCCAATCTATTTCTGTCTTGCCCTGGTTCCCCAGTGCCTGCCAGATGTTGTCTCTTCATACCAAGTACCTAGGCGTACCTAGGCATACCTATCTCTAGCCTTCTCTCCATGGCAAATGCCTCAGGCTTGGGTTATTTCTTTCCACGCCAAGTAGTTATCATAGCAAATCTCTCTCCCTTGCTAGAGTTCTCCTATTAGCTCTCTGCATTTCTGCTAGGAACACACCCCAACCTCTGCCATTGAATCTCTCCCTGCCAGATTTATAATATCTCTCCGACTTGCTAGGTGCCCCAAGTCTAGCTATTTCTTTATGTCAGATGTTCGCCATATGCCTGTCTCCTCTGCAAGATATATTTTTCTGCAACTCCAGGTGTTCTCCCTTCCCCTCCCAGGCAATCTCTCTCTCTCTCTCTCCTGACATATTCAACTAAATCGCCTGGTGTTCTCGCCCCTACCAGATCTTTCTCTCTTTCTATACCAGCTGTAGGTTTTCTCACTTGCCATGTGCCTGCACGTCACCATATGACATAACTATAACATTCAAATGGCTCTTTCTTGAGGTCCAGTGTAAATGTGAATGTCACATGCTCATATACAAAGATAACATATTAAGCATACAATGAAATTTAATAATTTTGGTTATTGTTAAACATACTTTCTTGTTTAGCCGACTGAACGTTCAGTGCACAGGATGTGAATATTAAGTGATGTTTAACATGGCCTTAAGTGCCTTTGAAAATAGATGTTGAAAACATACTGATGGGTCTACAGAATTGATATGACATTATCCAGTGCATTTCAGTCATTCTAGTATGAACTATTGCAGAGGAAGTGAATTGTGTATAATAAGCCAGGTAGGAACAATCTAACCACATGATTAGACCACATTTACTTGTGTACATCTTGCAATGCTTCCGCTCCTGTCTTGCACTTAGAACCTGTTTAAGAGTGAATCTAACCAGGGACCAGTGTGTGCATACCCTTGTTATTTAATGTATGTCATTGATACCAGTGTTTTGACTTGTGCACTGGCTTTGTGGTGACAATCTAAGTTTGCCCAAAATACACTCCCATCTTAGTTATGAAAGACTTTGGATAGTAGCTTCTGCTACACAGTTCAAGTTAACTGACGGGCAGGTCCTTTCATAATCAGCTACAAATTATAAATTGCATTTTAGACTTGCCACCAAATGTAATTACTTCTCATTGGAATCACATTTGGAAATCAATTTTTTGGACACAGTGCTCTCTTCTGGAGAATTTTACATCCGGGTCAGAGTTCATTTCCTTAATCAACATATGTAGCGTAACCTTGGTGTTGGGACTGCAATATTGCTCTGTCAGCAATGCCTACCAAAATGTGTCTTCCATCGGCAGACACTCAGGAAGTAAAATAAAAGGCTGCCCTGTTCCCAGGAGTAAATTTTAATCCCTAGTTGCACTGCATCCAGGATAATGTGCTGCATAGCTAAACACTTCTAAGGTCTCAAAGGCGAGACCTACTGGCTATACCAATGCTTGACCTCTCTTCACTTTATGTCCAGTCCTTAATGGTGTACTTCATCCTGTCTGTGCGAACTAAGGAGTCTCCTTGTTTTCATCAGTCTGAAAGGAATAGTGAGTCTCGCTGCCTTGACTGTTCGGAGAGAGCTGGAGAGACCGGCTCCTAGTCCTTATTTAGCATTGAAGCGACTCAGTGACAAACGTTCTTTAGTCTCCTATGGCCAAAGGGAAAACTGATGTTAAACTATGCCTCTATGCCTGCCAGGGAACTGTCTTGTTTGACAGGGTGAGGGCGATGTGAGAGGCCTGTGGTCACAGTTCTCTCCTTCTTAATTTTTAAGTTTACTTAGACGCTTCTAGGCTGTAGAGTAGTCAAAGGGGAGCACATTGTTTTTGTTGTTGCTCCAGCTCTCTTTTAACTCCAGACACTTCATTAACTATTGGGATCACACTAGCAGTCTAGCAAGCCTGTGCTCTCCATATGCAACTAGGTTACATGAGATTTATGGCCGGATTTATATATTGACTTAGCGGGCACTCTGTCACAACGGCAATGGAGTTCCCTTCCTGCCAATATTGTGGTCCGCCTACCAAATTTGATTGTGGGCCGACCTTAAATTTGGCCATGGTGGAGACTATTCTGTTTGCTGTGGCAAAACTTGTCCAACGGCCCTGGGGGTTTAGATGGGTGGCCCGCCCAATTCAGATGGATGGACATGTCATATTTTGCTAAACACAGACTGTATTTTGAGGTCTTATGGCTTAAAATTTGATACTCAGTAGTTGAAATGGTGAATACATCATGAATTGTGTATATTTTTTTGTTGATTCTCAACTTGTCTCGTAGTCCGAAATCCAGCTACACAGTAAGGATGGGACAAGATACAAACCCATGGAGAGCGTACAAAGAGTTAGAAAATGCCAATAGACATTAGAAGTAGTCTGTAAGCAGTTTGTATGCGGGTCCATAAACAGGCAGGGTACAAAATGAGTGTTGGTTATACCAAAGGGGAAAGAACCCATATGTCAGATACACTGCACAATATTATTACTGCAAACCTGGACAAATGGTTGGTAGAGGGACCAGAGGTAATAGTTTTTATAATCATACCATTGTGACAATTTTTAATACTTATCATGATGGGAAATGGAAATAACAATGATCTTGATCCTGAAACTGAAAAAGTATTGATGGTGTAATAAACAGATCATGACATAAATAATTGCAATGTTCGCAAAAATAGCAAAAGCAAACCAATTTCCTCAATGTGCAACATGCAACATTTTCAGCCACATAATACAGTACTCACATTATTGGATAGATGAATTTCGTTATTTGTGCAGTGGGATGAAGATTAACTCTTCATGTCTCTAAAAGAGGTAAAGATATAAGGGCAACCCCTATTTAGGGAGGACACTACGCAGAAGATAATTAGCCTAATTCAACATGCCTGTCTACTTTGGAAATGGACTTAATTACACTTAAGTATTACTAGAATCTAACTAGAAGCCTTAATTATGTGAGTAGTGATAACAAGCTACCTATAATGCTTAATGTTTCCAACCGACAGAGTTCAAGGGGAGGTTAGCATGTCTCTCAACTTAGCACGGAAGGTAAAATACCTTTTAAAGTAAACAAACCATACAATTATATTGTTAAAACGATACGCGGCTAAAGACAGCTCTGTGTTGTAAAATATTAGAAACTATATTGATTCCAATTATATTATGGGTGTTAGTTTAGAGCTATCTAAGGGCTAAAGGCTTAGGGTCTTTAATGTTTATCATAGAGTATTAGACCGCAAGAGAGAGGCAATTACAATTTAACAACTTGAAAGTTTTTTAGCAGAAAATTCTGCAAAAGGTCTTGTAATGATTGATGGCGATCTTAACTCCACATTTGAAGCCTTGGCCATTGCCAGTAGTGACCTAACTGAGGATCTCAATAGAAAATGGGGTATACATTCCTTGGACCTACCATTGGTCAAATGGTCAGTGGGAGGATCCCAGCTTACTGCATTTACCCTAAGTTGTTACCTGTGAGCCTGCAATGGTAGAACTTTTTTAGATACAGCAGGCTGCCAAACATTCAAAGGTACTGGCTTTCCCAGCCGCATAGACTGTATATTATTGGAACATGGGTTATGTCTTGTAGTTGGTAACATGACCATATTAGATTGAATAGACTGTGATCATAATTTGGGGTGAGCGGTAAACTCTGCTCCGCTGGTGGAGTTCGTTGAGTATTTCTCACTCTGCACTCTGCTTGAAGCATGGAGTTCGGCTGAGTTTTTCTCACATTTGGTTCACCAACGTTAAGTTGGCAAGCACGAGCATGAAAAACCGAACGCTAGACCTTCTTTTCGGCAAGATCTGCCAATGCGGGCAGTTGCGGCAGGTTGCTACAGCTTGTGTTGAGAAAGTTGCCGCTTGCATTGCGAAAACTGCCACTCAAGTAGAAAATCTACTTGAGTCGCAGAAAAAAGCAGCAGCCTCTGGTGCGCTGCGTGGTGCCGTTCATGCTCCCGGCACTAAAAATCAGCATGAACAGTGCAACAAACTGGAATTCTGCCGCTTTTGGAACTCTGTGGAATCTGGCTGAGATTTTAGGTATCTCCGCCGAATTCCATGGAGTAAAACTCCACGAGTTCTGCCCAGCCCTAATCGTAATGTTTTAGCTTTAACAACGAGGGGCCTACTGCAATCCCCATGCCTTGAACCATTAGTGGCATCAGCGGGGGAAAGTTCTTACTACAATAATAGAAAAGCTGTCAAATGGGCCTGGGTTGAGAAGAATTGTGATGCCCTTTTGAAAATAGCTGTAAAGGTGGCATCTGAAAGGGAAAAACTCTTAATTATCCCTAATAATGTAAGAACAACAATAATTATGGACCAGCATGAAGCTTTGTTTAAAACATTTAGAGAAGCTCTAAGCCAAGAAATCAAAAAGGCTAACAACAAAAATATATTGGCTCCATGATTCAACAAACATTGTAGGTGACCAAAAAGTAAGCTAGTGGAAGCCTTTAAATCAAATAATAGAGAGAATTTGTTGATATCTAGGAAAATATATACAAATACTTTGGCCTCAGAGAAGAAAGCATAGAAATGCTCCCTTTGGGATGATTTGCGATTAGCCGCCCGAAATGAGGATAATACGGCTTTTACGGCAATAGTGACACTAGGGTTGTCTAAAGCTCCAAGTGATTTCGAATATTTTAAACAAACGCAGGCTTGGGTAGACCACTTTAACTCACTTTACAGTAATGAAAATGAAAATGCAGCTTATTCTGTAGATGAGGAGCTCTTGGCAAGGATCAAGGAGTGCCCTCCATTCAGTGGCGCGCCTCCCCTAAGGTGGAGGAGCACACCCCATTGCTTGAATTGCAAGCTGAATACAAAAAATAAAATGATAATAACGTTTGTTATTATCATTTTTTTCTGCCAGGGGGACGGGGCTGGGCTCTCCACGTCACAAGGGAGTGGTGGCAGCACCTAAAGTGCACATGATAATTTGGCCGGCCGTCTCGGGCCAGCCAAAGCATCATGCGCACTTTGCATGTTCTCCACGCAGACTGTATTACAGCCTGCGTGGAGAACATGCACTGCCTGCCAGCCCCTGTCTGAGTGACAAACCACTGTGCTCAGACCAATCACAACTCTGCTAAGGCAGCGTTGTGATTGGTCAGGGGATTCTGGGAGGCTGTGTGCTTCCTGCAAGCCAACAGTATAGGTAAGTACTTTTTTTGTAATTTTTTGTTTTATTTCCCACCCCTGTTCAGTAGCAGCCGCTACTGCCTCCATTGGTCATACCCTTTAGCGAAACATTACCTGCAATTAAAAGTATTACAGCTGTCAAAGCTCCGGGACCTGATAAAATCCCAGGTGACTTATACCTGGCACATCCAGGAATCTAGGCCTGTTATATCATTTGTATTTAAAATCTATTCTTGAGGTGGCAGGCATGCCTAGCTCATGAGACTCTGCAGAGATTATGCCATTATATAATAAGGACCCAAGATCCTGTCCCAATAAATATTGGCAAATTACTCTCTTGGACAGCCTGCAGAAGGTTTTCAGTAGACAGATACTGAACCTGATGCAGGACTGGATCGATTACAATATCGTCTTGTCAGACTATCAGGTGGGGTTCAGGTTGGGCATGAGTAAAATCAATCAGGTCTTCCGGTTGGGTACCATCTCTTGGAAGACCGTTATGATCAACAGGGGCTGGTTATATGTCACATTCGTCGATTTTCACTCGCCCTTTGACCTTATCCCCAGGTCAAAGCTAGGGACTATCTGGGATGAGATAGATCTACCAGGCAATTCGTTTTCTATATCAATGTGGCTACACACAAAACTATGCTCGAGTTAGGTAGAGCAAGGATGACCAATTAACTGAGTGTTTTAAGGTCCTGAGGGTGCGTTTTAGCCCTGACACTATTTTTGTATATCAATGGATGAGTAAAATACCTTGATAAAGATAGCTGTAATGCACCCAGTTTAGGAGAGCAGAGAGTTCATGCCCTCCTGTACCTTGATGACACCCTCTTGCCATCAAAATCTCTCCAAGGCCTGCAGCAACTGCTAAGAAAGTTTGACCTGTTTTGCCACAAGTGGGGATTCAAACATAACAGCTCAAAAACCAAGTTTATGATTTTTAACTCTGCCAAAGCCCCTAGAGCTAAGATGAGCATTGGTAAAGCTGAGATCGAACAGGTAGAAAACTTAGCGTATCTGGGTATAAAGCTTTCCCAATGTCCAACTTGACTTCTTCAGATACAAAAAAGTCAAGTAAGTTTAATCCAGCACTCGTCTAGTATAGTGAGGCGTGCTGCATCAGAAACCTTGCTGCCTTTTCAAGAGTGCCTATATCACCATAAACAGACTTGAGAGAGGTGAGAGAGAGAACGGACTCCAACTGAGAGCCGGAGCCAGGGAGCCAGACGCCGGAGAAGCTGCTGACGGCGTGGAGCAGAGTGAGTGAGGCGAGTGAGGCGAGTAGGAGAGCGGGAGACAGGGTGAGAGAGCCAGTATTACCAAGGCCCCCTGAGCCCCACTGTGCCCCTTGAGTGGCACCCACAGCGGCACCCCCACCCGCAACTGCAGCCGCAGCCCCGCTCTCCTTCATCGAGGCGCGAGTCGTCTCTGCACCAGCCGCACCAGCCGCTCCAGCCGCTCCAGCAGTCTAACAGCTCTGGTGCCGAGGGAGCCGAGAGTTGAGAGCAGCAGAGCAGTGAGCAGAGAGGCATCTCGGGAACTCGGGATCACGATCACACCCGGCTCCCGCAGCCTCACCTCGCCTCGTAATTCCCGTTAACTCCCGTAACTCCAGTAAGCTCCCACGAAAAGAAAGAAAGAAAGAAAGAATAATACTAGCTGGCGGGGCAGGCGACCTTAGCGAGTGCTATCGCCATTAGCAGGCGAAAGCAGAGAGCGTGCCCAGGCAGGCGCGGAGGCAGTCCGGTTAGTTCCGGGTGCAGCCTGCGCCTGCCTGTTGAACCCCACTCGCTATTTTTGGTCAAAATACATCAAAATTCCATCAAACTTTACCAAGGCTGACGGAGTAGATAAGAGAGTGACCTGCAGTAGTGCAACAGCACCAGCAGGGGGCCAGTAGCAGATGCCAGATACAGAGGACTTATAATGTACCACAGCGTACTAAAGTGGAAGCGGAAGTGGAGGTAAACCGGTTTGTCTCTCCAGCATCTTTCCCTCCTTTCCCCCCCTCTTCTTCCAAAACCTAACCCTCGTTCCTGCCCTATTGGTGCGTTCAGAGGCAGAGACAGAGAGAGGCCAGGGTGGGGCTAAGGGGGGGTCACAACAATTTTCGGGTAAACCTCAAAGGAAGGGATACGCCAATAAGAGACCGTGACCAGTAGCCTCCTCTAAGTGCCTGTGGTTTGTCGTCAATCAAAAATATACCTAGTTAATACAGAATGCATCACAACGGCTAACATCCAATTTTAATCCGGTAAACCGGCGTAAAGTGAAAATTCAAGTAAAAGTACAGTCTAACCAGTCTAACCAGCAGCTTCTACTACCTGTCATCCATCATTTCCCTCCTAATGGCATATAAAAAATTGCATTCATGTACGATCCACATGAAAAGACTGGGCACACACCAAACTTCACGAAATTGCCCAGGCAAAGCAGCCCACATCAGATTCCTCTCTGGGAATGCTGAAATCTTAAAATTCTTCATAAAACCTGCTAAACCTACTAAGCCAGACCAAGGGTCTTTTCAAATCGACCAGGGCAAAGCCCAGGACAAAGGAACAGACAATGCGGAGAAAAGTAACTCTTCTATACAAAACATTAAAGCCTGAGACGGAACGCTGACAAACGACATTACAACTTTAACATCTACATCTCTAACATCTGTGAAAGACGATGATCGTCAAGGATGCGCTGACCTTTCTCTCAGTCTAAATGATCATAAGACCCGTCAAATTTCCGAAACAGACTTTACCTTACCAGATATAAAAATTAACGAAACATTATACCAAAGGGTCGATAAAGTAACAGCAGAGATCCCGGTACCATTAAATAGCACTCCTCAGAGAACATCCGCATTAGAAGTGAATTACTCTCATCTCTCGGAACTTCCATTTTTAAATAATATGCTATCATCTAATGGCCAAACCCCAGTGTCTGACTCATTAATGATCCTTCAAAACATCTTGGAGTCAGTACTACATCTCCTAGGGAATATAATCGAAAATTCCGATCAGATGCTGGATACCCAAATAGGAATGCTCCAATACCTAGTCAACAAGAAAAAGAAACATTAGCAAATGGACCAGCAAGTCTCACCTCTGAAAAGCAAAGGAGAGGCGGTAGGAAAATCGGATATTCCAAAAGATAACCCTTTAATAAAAACTCCTATTCTACTAAAGAAAGTAAAGGCGACCCAAACCAACTGGAATTCAAAAAAGGAAAGATCAAAAAAACGGACAACGAAAAAATCTTCTCCCTTAGAAAGCTATTTAAAAATCCAACTAAGAAAAAAGTCTGCAATAAAGTAATTCCTTACTATCCAATCTTCTATCAATGCGGACCAAAGGACCCACTCCCATCTCCTAAAACAGAGACAAGCAAAATACTCGCAACAAAGAGCGAATCCTCAACAACTGATGTTCCGGACCCAGTTTTAAATAAAAAGGATAAAAAAAGATCAGCGGCTAGAGACCAAGAAAAAAACTAGAAGAAGATTCACGAAAAAGAAAGCACAAAAGCTAAAATTTCCGATGCATTTAACTCACGAATGCAAAACCTCCGAAAAGGTACAATCTCCAAGATCAGTTATTAGAGTTCATGAGATCGGACAAAGTGTCCAAGATCTCAAGGAGAAAGTAACTCAAAAACAACTAAATCCTTCTGCTCTAAAATTTACAATGCCTGGCTACGATACAGAGCAACCAGTGTTATCTTATGCCCAAAACAAAGAACAAACTTCGGGGGCAACAAGTTCCCAGGTACAGCAGAGTCAATCACGCTTTTTGGAATTTTCTGACTTATTTCATTCAGGAAATTACCCACTAAACCGAGGGAGAATAGTGAATTTAATCCGCAAGATCCCTCAGTTACAGTCTCTAACAAGTTCCGAAATAAAATTAGTGGCGTTCCCGTCAAAGTCTAAAAGCACGGTGGCTATTGTTGAATTCAGGTCATGTGTCATCCCAACAATAATTTTAAATGAAAGTGAGATCCTTTATAAAAACAGATATGACGTTGCAGTCGCACACAATAAAGGAATTCAAAAAAAGGGGAAACATGAGGAAAAGAACAGTATAAAAATACAGTCCTTTGACGATAACATCAGCAGCATTAAAAACTCTGCCAGTATCCCTAATGAAAATCTGATCATCTCGATAGAAAATGGAGAGAGAGTAATCTGGAACAAAAACAAAGTTAAGCAGGAGAGCTCACCAAAGGAACATCATTGGTCCTGGATACCGGAGACCCTAAACAGCCATAAACAGGGAAGGGAAATCAAACTCCCTTTTTAACAGCAGGTTGTCCAACGCATCCTGGAACATAGCAGGAAAAATTAAAGAGAAACTGGCGTTAATCCTGGAGGATTGCCCGGCGTTGGTCACACTTCAAGAAACCTGGGCAACAAAGCCCTTTGATCTAAATGATTATTTTGTTTATGACAAAGTAGCAGAACCGGTGACTCGGGGTCACACTAAAGGAGGACTAGCTATATTGCTTCACGAGGACTACTTTTGGGTTCAGGAAGTAATCCCCATGTACCCAAAAAATATCCAATGCCTAAAGGTTAAAAGCTGGTATGTCACCAAGGATTCTTCAACTGACCTAATAATTTTTAACGCTTACATTCCACCAGGTCCCTCGAACGACGGTCTTATGGTCAAAGCATTTGAAGAAATAGAAAAGGTGGTGGAAGAAAGAGGATTCCCTCCCGTCTTCCTTTTAGGAGACTTTAACGGGAAAATATCCAAGGATCTCATAGAAAAATGGGTATATGAAGAACAAGTACAAGCTTTATCAATCCCTACTCCATTATTCCCCCCTGGGATCAAGGCAGACAAACGAGGAAAAATCCTATTATCTTCTCTCCCCATAATAAATGGTGTCATCCTCAACAGATGCACAGAAGGAGACATACCGGCAACCTTCACAAGAAAAGGCAACTTTACCTCTTCTATTTTAGACTACATGATCTGCAGTATAGATCTGTTCGACAGAGTCGTAAAAATAAGTACCAGATTTCAACATGGAAGTGACCACGCTATACTAAGACTCGAAACTGAAATAACATTGCAACGCACCTCTCCGGGGCCCATCATGCACCTACAAAGTTCTGTACTTGTGAATCAGGCCCAAGGGCGATTAATATGGGCATCCACCGCCTTTAACAAAATCAATTACGCAATCGATAACGCAAAAGTACTACAATTCACGCTTTCCTCAGACCCAATAGCTAATTTTGAATTAGTGCTTAAAAAAATTATGCAAGCTCTACAGGCATCTCTAAAACAGCGGGACACTGGCGCAAAATCTCACACATGCAAGAACCCAGACATAAGAGCTACCGCATTAAACAAACTAATTTGCCTGCAATTTCTACAGCCTTCAGAGACAAGAGATCAAGAAATTAAACATCTAAAAAAATGCCGGAGGAGGGAAAAAGAAAAAATACGAAAATCGCAACAGGATAAAAACTGGGTCGAAATCCAAATTGCAGCAAAACAAAACAATAATCGGGCATACTGGAGCTTAATAGCCAAACAAACAGGAACTAAGAAATCCTTGCAAGCTTCACCAGTTCCCCCGATTGAATGGTAAATATATCTACATAATCTATATAAATCAAATTGGAGTCAAGTAAAACTGAGTCAACCACTAAGTATGCAGCGGGAAAATATTCAAAATACTTCTCCCCCTGTGGCCCGCCAAATAGAGTATCACATAAAGAGAGCAAGATCATCTGCTGCAATGGGCCCGGACCAAATTCCGATGAAGGTACTACAAAGTAAACCTGAGGAATGGAGTAAATTCCTAGCACCATTATACTCCCACTGCTACTCTACCGGCAAAATCCCCAAATCATGGAAGGGGAGAATCGTCATCCCAATCCACAAGAAAGGATCTCGGCTGCAACCAGGTAACTACCGACAGATCGCACTGTTGGACGCAATAGGGAAGATCTTTGCGGCAAGTGTCTTGGACCATCTTAAAGATTGGGCCTTTTCTTCCGGAGTGATTCATTTTAATCAGGCTGGGTTCAGACAGAAACATTCAGTAACGGATAATATAGCAGTTTTACAGACAATTATCGACAAATACGTAGTCTTAAAATCGCAGGTCGTTTATGCCGTCTTTGTCGATTTTTCAACTGCGTTCGATAGAGTGGACAGACCAACACTCTGGAACAAACTCAGAAATCAGGGAATCCCGGAAACTCTTCTTCATCTAATTATTTCACTACATTCCAAAACTTGGTGCCAGGTACAAATGGGAAAAGAAAAGGGACTTACTAGCCCAATAGCCACACCAAATGGTCTTAGGCAAGGTTGCCTACTGGCTCCCCTTCTTTTTTCATTATACCTCAGTGACCTCCCGGACAGTTTTCAGCAGGTTGTCAATTTCCCTCCGAAGATTGCATCATGTAACATACACATAATGATGTATGCTGACGACGTGGTAATCTTCGATCTCACCCTTTTGGATTACAAAGGAATTTAGACGTGCTAACAAGATATACAAAAGAAAACTTCTTGGTTCCAAACATAACTAAAACGAAAGTAGTCCCATTCAGAGGGAAAAACCATTACACAAAATACAACTGGACATTGGGAGGCGAAACGATAGAAGTGGTAAAAGAATATACCTATTTGGGGGAAATTTTCAACCAAACACTACTAAACTCTCCTCACCTGCAGCACTTGAGTCGTAAAGCAGACATTCATGTGGGGGCGCTTCAACGATTATATTTTTCTTCCAGGCAAAGGCACTTCTTTTCCTTACTGCAGGTTTACAGTTCTAAGATCCCCCCAATCTTATCATACGCTCTGGAATACATTCCAATTACCCAGTGGCATCAAATACAAACTAAAGAAGGGAAAATCCTCCGCAAATTGGCTAAGGTCCAACAAGCTGTTCCTGCACAAGCACTGCGTTTGGAATTTTCTTTAGTCAGTTCCTTCGCCAGAGCAATCACCAATATATTAAGATGGGCGTACAATCTTTTACATGCAGATCAAGGCACCTTAAGATTCTTACTCAAAATTGAGACATTTGAGCCCGAATCTACAAAATATACTTTAAGCCAGAATTTGATTATTGCTTTTAAATTATCAAAATGCACAACTGTACTCTTGAAATCATGGACTCCCGCCCAATTGAAGCTTTTCCTGAAACATCTGACGCCAAGGATCAGCTTCGAACTGGACATTTTGCACTGTTCTAAATTACACCATTATGAATATTATGCAGAATCAATTACATACAAACAGGCTCAACAATATATTTGTTTTTCCTTAAGGCATGGAATTCGGCGTTGTATAATTTTATTGCGGCTTGGGTTACTCCCTTTTAATTCATTGACTTTTAAATGGACTCACAAAGAAAATGCTACCAGTATTTGCGATCTTTGCAATGGTGGAGTGCAAAATCTGAAGCATGTATTGTCGGTATGTTCGAACCCGAAACTGGTCGAGGCTAGAAGGCGCTACATAAAAACAATCCAATTTAGATATAACAGCGCATCTGTGCAGAGTCTGATCTCGCTTTTTAAATCTCCCCCAGACAAATTTGTGTGTCACAACTTGTTTAAATTTTTAAAAACTTTTTAATATCTGTATTGAATGTTTTCACGCATATAGTTATAACAAATGTTTTGTATGAAATTTGTTGTTCTCAGTAGAGAACTAAATCAAATAAATTAAACTTGAAACTTGAAACTTAGTGAGGATGTACAAAGCCACGCAGTCAAGAGCCATATCTCTCTAATATCAAGGCCCAATGGGCGACCTTGCATGGTGCAGAAATATAGGGTTATGTCAATTGCACTCTTTTAACAGTTGCTGAGAATACATTTTTGAGATCCCTCCTCTCATTGTCACAGAGTACCCCTGTGGTCCCTGCCTGCCTAGATTTGGCTCATAGGCAGATAGACGTCAGCCACAAATTTTCAGTCTTATTATATTGGCTTCGAATATGGACAAGTGAAAGAACTTTACCCCTGTAGAGCAGGGATTCAAGATGTTTTGAAGCTGCCAGGCAGTTTAAAGATCCCTTGGCTGCGCTTTGTGAAGTCATCTATACTAAAATTTGATACTTATGCATAAAAAACATATTTTAAAATTTCGCAGTTAGATTATTAGTTACTCTAAGACCTGAGATAATTAATAACTTAATAACAGCACATTGCTAAAACCGAATAACTCTTAAACAAGGGGCAATCGTAAGCGGTCTGGCACGGTTTAATGCACCCAGTTCACTTTGACACTTGTGTGTTCAATAGTCTCTTGTTCGTTTGCACAATCCTTATTACTATGCCTAAAGTTCTTCCTCTTCCAAATAACCCATAGAGTTTTGACCAACTATAACCACATGAACATTACTGTAACCTCTGGGTCATCCACACTATGCAGATAATCTGCTCTTACCCAATAAGCAGTAAGATAAATGAGAAGGTTTCTTGTTTAAAGTCTCCACATCACCATGCTTCGAAACAAAGAAAGCATCTTTAAGTCTCGCCTCGGCACACCACCACAGAGAAACCCCAAGATCCATTGCACCCTTCTTTCACTGTGGTGGGCATGGTCTGTCCATGGACAGCCCCATGGATCACCCTCCGTGGGTAAATCTAGAGCTGCAGAAATGTATATCTGCAAAGAAGCACACTTAGGGATCATGCATTTGTGAGGCGTACACTGTTTCAACGTAACAGATGCCCTATGGACCTGATGCTGCCCAATGAGCCAGACATGTGGAAGAAGGTGACGGACATAGAAGTAGGACAAGAGGGTGATATTATAGGAGCATTGGGAGTCTATGGCACAGGTAATGGAAGTGTTTCACTGGTGGTCATTTAGCATTTAGCTCTCAGACATAGTTCTTGCTGCAGTAATACTGCCTGGATTGGCATTTTCATATTTAAACAGACCGTTTTTTTCCCCATTGTGATATAGTAAAGTTTTTTTTGTCAAGAGATTACACTATGGACATCAAGCAAGCATTCTTCATAATTAAAAATGCAATGACTCCTGTAAGATTAAACTGTGTAAGGGCCGTACATTGTGTAATTAGTATTACTTCGTCACTTTAATTCTTTGTATGTATTTGAGGCATCCTCTCCAGTGGGTGAGCCCAGGTTATTTGAGGGCTACTAATTAGCCAGTGCATAATTCAAAGCTTTGCAGCAACACCACCTAGTTCCCTTCGTCCCTTGCATGTCACAGTTTGTTGTGCATATTAGTACAGCTTAAAAAAACGGACCAAAGTGGGGATTTTTCAAAAAGCTTTTTCTTCTGAGCTTCAGCGTCTAATTAAAGAGGTGGTTGCTAAGAGATGGGCTGAGCATCAGAGAGGCTCTCATGCGCTCCTCTTCTTACCTCCAGCATTCAGGTTCTGGACCAGAGTTTAAGACTAAGTGCCATGGCAGCTTCACTGAATACATCCCAGTCCCGACCTCCACCAACTGACCGAAACAGCGTGGGCGACGATGCTCTACGGGCCGCGGAGGATGTCCAGTGGAGCGGGACGGATGATGGCCCAGGACCGATGGACATGCTGGGAAAAGCGCACGAGTTCTTTCGGATATGTGACATTGAGAACAAAGGATTCATCACTCGCCGCGACATGGAGGTATAGTCAAAGTATTTTTTATTTTTTATTTCACAGCTGCAATGTGTGGAGAAGTGTCTCAGTCATTTTAGAGTCAATACACAATCAAAAAATACTTGATTACTTATAGTACCTTCTACAGTTTTCCATTTACATAGGTTGCACAATATATAATCAAACGAATTCTTCGTAATGCATGTATACAAGTTCAATACACTTAAGCAGAGACACAAGAAAAATTCGGATGTTAATGGACAGCAGTTTTTAAAATACACTAAAGTATCGTAGGAGATTTAAAAAAAAATATTGCAATCCATTTTATCTTCAGTGTATTTATTGAGTGTGGGTTTGCGATTCTTGCCATGAACAAGGCAACGCAGTCTTCTGCCCTCTCTAATATGAATGAAAAAGAGTAACACCTGGGAGGGCAGCGATGTTTGATGGATTTCTTTCTGCTTCATACTTCTTGGTTCGGTCCGGGGGGCTTCATCCTGCCCATAGCTGTGTTTTCCCGAGCTGCAATGTGAAAGGCTCAGCTCCAGCGGTTATATGTGGCATTTCTAGTTTGGATGAAGGTTTAGCTGAAAAGAGCACTTCAGGATTACAATGCTGCGCAGCAAGAGCCTTTGAAATGGTCTCCAGTGCATCTTAACAATGTACTTTGATCAGACGGTTGCACAATCTGATCATATTATAATTGTTCACAACATCGGTTGGATAATTTTTGAAGTATTTCAGATATTGCGCGCAAAATCCCACTACATTAACAAATCAGTCATTTTAAGGGTTGCAAAGAGCACTGTTTTTGCTCAAAGGAAGACACTCCTTTTCTGTACTTGTTTTTAATGACCTCATCTGAAGAGATCTCGGTTTCACTGATACTTTTCTTTCTTTTCACTCCATCTTGCAGTTTTTTTCCTATTTTGCCATTTTTGTTTAAAGTTTAATTTTACCTCTCACGTTATGTTAATAAAAATAACAGTGCGTCTGTAATCGATATACATTCATGCTCGGCACTAATGTTATGGATTTTCACCCTTATCATTGGCCGCATGCCTTTAAATGTATCACACCGTGCTTTGTTTTCTCCAGCGGTACAAGCACATCTGATTCAGTTTTCAAAGTGCCTTCTGAAACCTCGTTGTTCTTTCAAGGAACATGTATTTAGAAAACATGACTTTTTCTTTCATAAAGGGATTACTTTGTTTGTAAGAAGCACAGGTCTGCGCGGGGACAAGGTGTCCTAATACATTTCCTGTAAAGTGTAGAAAAGATGCTTGTCCAGTTTCATTAAATGGTTTTATTGAAAGTTACATCCAACAGACGCCTCATCCACCCTTCAGCTCCGGATGACTGTCTCAACTGACAGCCTTAGAATTCAGAGGGCTGCCACCCATCTTAGCCGCTCAACATTCCACCATTCTGATTCCAACCCTTAAGTTCCGTGCATGAGCTTATCTGCACCAAGATACTACACATCTCCTTTCTTTTACAGTTGAACATTTAACACCATCACCCTTATATTTTCTGAAACATTTACTAAGCGATACTTCCATACATAACTATGCACTATCCTATGTCAATGTGCTTATTTCCCTCTGACTATAGCTATATCCAAAATTAAAAGAAAATTTTGCTTTATTTATATACAATGTAGACTACACCTCACACATAATCTTTACGAGATAGAGGAGCTCTTGTGAGCCTGCTACTATGTTGGAATCCCACATCTTCATCTTTGCACGTCTCCATATTCACTAATCCTCTTTGCCTGAACTTCAACTTCCCCTTGTTTCAGAACCACCACCCCTTTCAAGTTCCAAATTCGATTGTCCTCCCACTTGACTGCATTTTTAAACAGTTTGACCACCTTAAATGGTGATCCAAACTTAGCTCCCTGTTTAGATCCCAGTGGTAATTTTATTCTTACCCAGTCTCCCACCTTCACTTTCATTTGCTTCACCACCTGCCTCTTGTCTAAATATTCCTCCCCCTGCTGCATTTTGAACTATTGTTTGTGTTTCCATTCATCATCTGCCTTCACATCCCTCTCCATAAATCGGCCAATCCATGGCAGGAGCATACAAGAGTTGGGTTGCCTCCCTAGAAACAATTCAAATGGGACCCTCCCTGTAACTGAATGCGGTGTGAGGCAGTATATTTCACCCCTAGACTGGATTTCCTTTCGCCAGTCTTTTGCATCCTGTTTCACTATGTGTATGGCTTCTTTCAGAATCCTATTACATCTTTTAACAACTCCGTTGGATTCAGGTTGAGAGAGGGCACATTCCTTATGCTTAATTCCCCTTTGTGCCAGAAAATCATCCATTTCAAGTGAGACCAATTGCATCCCATTATCTGTTAAAATATATTCTTGAATGCCCTTTCTGGCAAAAACCTCCCTTAAAAGTTTGACCACATTCTTTGTCTCTATTTCCTGTGTGATGCATATCTCTGGCCACCTTGAAAACAGATCATTCATTACCACCACATAATATTGCCCAGTCTTATGGTCATCGACCCCAGTATGTCTAACGTCATTTGTTACCAAGGTCTTTCTACCTGTTTCCTCATCACCATGGGTTGTGTTCTTGCAATACCCCCTCTGTCACTACTTTTGCAATCCAGGCACTCCCTGATTGTTCTCTCCACCTTCGTGTCCAACCCAGGCCACCAAAAATGTATCCTTATCCTCTCCCTGGTCTTGCTGATTTCTAAATGGCCTTGATGTGCTAGAACCACCAATCTAGCTCTTAGACTAGCCAGCAGAATGAATTTTGTTCCTCTTCACAGCAATACATAGAAAATGTAAAAAAAAATGTAAGTCCGTTTTTATATAGCGCAGCTACTCACCCTTACGGGTCTCAAGGCGCTGGGGGCCGGAGTGGAAATTAAGTGAGCTATTGCCCAGAGTCACATGGTGCTGAGCTGAGCTGCCGCCGGATCCAGGGATCGAACCGTGAACCCTGTGCTCCGAAGTCAGCTGCCCTGGCCGCTGCACCACACCTCTCCACTCACAGACAGCTCATGTCTTACCTCTCAAATTCTCAAACACCCTAGTGCCACCTTCTTACCTCGATTCCTACCCTTCTCTATCTGTTGTGTCACTATTCTCAGTTCTCCATCCTTAGTCAGTTGATCCTTCCACAGCTCTTCAGTTAGTTCCTTCAGAAACCTCACAGACCCTACAATGATCAAAATCCCATTGATCCTCTTCCATTAAGTCCTCTGCCTACTTCTTGTCACTTTTTACCTGTACTAACCTTGAAAGACAGTCTGCCACCTGGTTTTCCACTCTCAGAATGTAGTTCACTTTCAAATCATAATCTTGTAATGAAACCACCCACTTACAGATCCTACTCAAGACTGGATCTAACACTTCTTCTAAAATATATCCTTAATAAGCTTGAGATCCGACATCACTTCAAACTGGTTGCCTCCCAAAAATGTATTTAACGTCTGGGTCGCCCAAAATATGCATAGAGTCTCTGTCTCTATTACAGAGTACTGGTGTTCAGGACCCTTAAGACTCCTTGATATAAACATCATTGTTCCTTCATTTCCAGCATTCTCATGTTGTAATACTGCCCCCAAACCCTTTACACTCACATCTGTAATAGGAATGGACTTATCCTGCATGCTAAAAGTTTTTAAAGAAGGGTGCCAAAGAGAGAGCTTCTATCAAGTCCTTATATTCTTTATCAGACTGTCAAGACCAAGTGAACTTTACTCCCTTTTTTAGCAATTTTCCTATATTGTGTGCTCTAACCACTGTGGGGCTGATTCCGATTCGGGCCGGAAATCTCTCCGACCGAGCCGGACCCGGAGAGATTTCCGACCGAATCGGACCCGTGCAGCCCGACCGAACGAGTATGATGCGTCCGTATGCTATCGTACTCGAGTCGGTCGGACTCCCATTGAAGTCAATGGGAGCCGGTCGTACAACGCGTACGCGGGCTCCCATTGCCTCAATGGGTGCGAGGCGAACAAGGGCGCCCCCTACCGCGGGTACGCGGCGAAGCGACTCGCGCCGTACACGTACAGGTAGGGCGGACCCATGGGTCCCCCCTGTGTGCGACTCGCGCGGCTACGTGTACAGGGGGGTCCGACACGGACCCCCGAAGTACAGCTCCGACTGCTCTTTTGAGCCGGACGGCGCATGTCGGTCGGACTGCTCGCGGTGCGCATCGTACTTACCCGGCAGGGGAACGTCTCCATTGCGCGGTGCGAGTCGTGTCCGAGCGAGTCGGTCGGTGCGGTTCAACCCGGGAACGAGTCGGTCGGAGCGGTTGGGACGCCCGAACGAGTCGGTCGGCGATTTCGCATCGTACTCGCTCGTCCGGACGCGCGTACGAATCGGTCGGGAAACAGGGCTCCGAATCGGATCCGGTAAAGCCGAATCCGATTCGGAGCCCTACCGGCCGAGATCGGAATCGGCCCCAAAGTGTGGGATTAACTTATGATAATACTCGGCCATGCCTTAAACTTTAACCAGATCCTCTTTTTTCTCTGGAATCAGAAGATTCCTTATAGTGTCCACCAACTCCTTATTGGGCTCAACCCCTGCTCCCACCAATTTATGACATAGATATACAATGTCCGCACAGTTTGATCTACACTTACTCTCTTTTAGTGCCAACCCTCTCTCTTTGAATCGTCCCAGTATCGTCCTCAATTTGCTATCATAATCCTCTT
Organism: Calotriton arnoldi; assembly: GCA_963921515.1. Classification (NCBI taxonomy): domain Eukaryota; kingdom Metazoa; phylum Chordata; class Amphibia; order Caudata; family Salamandridae; genus Calotriton; species Calotriton arnoldi. The sequence continues at coordinate 2,357,747 of CAWUFW010000278.1, forward strand.
GTGTAGCGCCAAATACCAGAACATCATCTTGATATATCTTGACGCCCTCCAGCCCGTCAAGCACACTCGTCATTACTCTTTGGAATGCATAGGCTGCTAAGATCATGCAAAATGGCATCCTGTTGGATTTGTACACCCCAAACGGTGTTATGAATGCCATTCGAGACCTGGAAACTTTTTCCAGCTCTATTTGATGATATGTTGTTCGTAGATCCAGAGTAAAGAACACTTTGGCCCCTTCCAACTGTGTCAGCATTTCAGTAATATTCGGTAGGGGTAGCTATCAACAACAACCGCCTTGTACAATCCTCTTAAATCGACACAGAACCTGATTTTCCCTGAGACCTTCCTTGCTAACACTACCAGTGACACCCACTTCACAGTTTCCACCACCTGAATTATTCCTTTCTGTTCCAACCTGAGTATTTCATTCTTCTTTGCCTGTCTCATAGAGAGTGGGACCCCTCGTACTTTACATGTTACAGGCACTGAATTTTCTTTTAGTTCAATTTTGTGAGCATACCATGTCAAGCACCCAGAAGTTTTATTAAAAATCCCAGGAAATTCCTTAGCCCAAATGTGTTTTTGTGTGTGCATTTCCTTTTCCTAATCCTTGCTCAGATAAGTGGCCTCCTCCAAGACCCCTTTAACTTCATCCTTGATTTGAATGTCACTGGTCTAAGTTTTTTTCCTGCAAGCAAGCCCTCATTTCTCAAAACTATTGATGGCATGCTGTGCGTATCCAGTATAACTTCCAACTCCCCTTGATGATCCCAACTAATAATACTATCTCCCTTACATGATACATATACATTTCCTGCAGTGATGCGACCTTTGTATTCCAATTCGCCCAGAAAATAACCCACTAACTTAATTGGCTGTCCTCCATAAGCCTTCGGTCTTATTTCCAGCATGAATAATTTCACCACAGCAGCCAGTTTCTTATCATCAAATGTTTTGGTTATCAATGTAATTTTTGCTCCAGAGTCAAAAACATTTTTACTTTAGAACCATTCACATAGACATCAAACTCTGGTCCTTGTCTTCCTGAATTCTGGAATTGCAAAACTATCTGACCACACTGCAAGCCATCATAATCACCCTCTTCTTGTTCATTTTTTAACTGCACCTCCTTTATTCTGCTATTTTTATTTTTAGATCTGCAGTTTTTAAGCGTAGTGTCCCTTGATCCCAAGCACAGTGTCCCTTGATGCCACAGGTTCTGCATATTACCCAGCATCACAGGACACTTTTATCATTTACCATGTGTCCACTCACACCACACCTGCAACATTTCCCTGCAAATTATTTTTTGTGTAAGTTCACTTTTGACATTTTCAGACTTCACTTTACGACATTCTGGACATGCTCCTTTCCCCAGGAAACATTATCATTTTAATGGCCTCTACACATTCCAATGAATGCTCAGTCTTTTTAGCTATAAGCAAAACTTCATCTAAATTTGGGTCATCCTTTTGCCAGAGCTCGCCCCTTACTTTTCTATGTTGCATCCTAACATAAACTGATCTCTAATCCTCTCTTCCTGATGTCCCTGAAACTTACATGTGGACGTTAATCTTTTAAGTCTGTAACGTAGTTCTCTACCAACTCCTGTGCTTTTCGTACTCTCGTATCAAAGTGGTCCCTTTCTAATATACTTACTTTAGGTAAGTAATGTTTATCTAATCTCTTCATGCATACCTCAAATTCGTTTTGACCTTCTGCTCTGCATCGTCCAACCGAGGGGGATGTTCAAAAACATCTTGTCTCTCAGTACCTAAGCAATGTAAAAGTAGAGATGTATTCCTTTCCACACTCAGTCGTCCCACACACCCTTGCATAATGTGCAAAAACGTTTTTCTACTTCAACCATTTCAACAAAGGTTCCCCTGATTATATAAAAAGAAATGGAGGCAGAGCAATATTCTGCATCTTGTATACAGTTCCTTCTTAACTCCGCAGTTTCTGACACAATGCCCAACACACCTCAGGAAGCTCCACCACCCAGTACCCCCAAAATACATGTAATAAAATTATACAGGAGTCCTTTTGTCAACCTTGCCTGCCCAGAAAGAGTGCTCCAAGTTAGGCTGATCAGTAACTGGATGACTGTTAGACCCCACCAAAAGTTAACATTGGTGTGCATGTCAACGTTATTGTCCGATATATATATATACGCCAAAGCAGTAAGAAGCAGGGTAAAATGACACAAAAAGTTTCCCAAAAAGCTGGTGAGTGTGTCGCCGCAAAATAGTTAGCCATCCACTCTTTGAAATAGCATAGGTCTGTGTTTCACCGCAATGTTGAACACTTAGCACTTGTAATAATACTGGTGTGTGTGTCACCGTCACTCAGATTCAGAAGAGAGAACTCACAAAGTCAGAGCCACTCACACTGTAATTGTTCTGGTGTGCGTGTCACCGTCACACACTTAGGAATGATGTGCAGGTGGAGGTATGAACTATTAAACCTTTTACTGTGGTGTGTGCATCACCGCAATGTGCCATCCGCTGCCCCTCACATTTACACTATCGATTCGTCACGTGGAAAAACTCCCTCTGGAACACTCAAAGTCCCTAATGTTGGACACCATTTTTGCTTTACTGCGGGTATCTATGCTCTTAAATAGGAGAATGTCAGGTTTGTTGCAGGCAACTCTCTGGCATAATCACAAGATTAAAATGGAGGGGAAGATGTTATTTTGGGACTTATGTAAGGGCATAATCACCATCAATTACCTGGGAACATGACTTCACCCTATCCCTTTCTCTAGCCAATGTGAGAAATTCGGCCTACCTGAATTCTACAACCTTTTGAAATTAAAGAGTATAATTGGAAAATTAGCCCTCTCAGTCTCCGATCTTCTTGGGCTGCTTAATACGTTTGGAAAAACTGGTCACTCAGTGTCACACATCTTGAGCCACCCAATAATCATCTGTTGAGAAGCCTATAAAAGAAATGGCCCACATACACCCAAGTTCCATACTTTAAGCCCTTCATAGATACAGTATGGAAGAAAATATGGCTCGCCCTTTTCAAAGCAAAGATCACCCCAGTTCTAGCACACACTAGATTTTGGTCTATGCATAAAGTCTACTGGACCCCGATCGTTTGCACAGGGTAGGCCTGTCCAAAACAAACGTTTGTTGGAGATTTGTGGATGACACAGGTTCCCTAAATCACATGCTCTTCTTCTGTATATTGGTTCAACCACTATAGAACAAGATTCAATCCTTGATTAAGATATCTTTGTGATACCTTTCAAGACTAACTTTTTGATAGTCTTATTGGGGCTTCCAGTGAATCCATCCACACTAGATCTTCCTGAACAGGATGTAATGTTACTGGATTTGCCAATAGCTGTGGGAACCAAGGTGATGTTGATGGAGTGTTCTTTCGATAAATATTTACAGAAAAGCAAACCACCCTAGACATGGGTATGACATATGATACACAGTATATGTACGATATACATAGTGGGTGCGCGAGGGTGCTGTCTGTGACCAACTATGGTGCACCGACGGTCTTACCAATCTCTAACATCATATCCCCCTCCTCTTCCTTTCTCCCTCTCTTCTGCTTCTTCCATTCTGCTGAATCTTCTTTTTTCCTTTATGCTTTCGTTTCTGGGGTTTCCGTATTTTAGGGTTGAAAACGTGCGTGGTGATTGTCCATCCCTCAAAGGTTTTGTAGCTTTTTCGATTTTTCCTGTATTTGCAGGCTTTGCAAGTGTTACATTTAGCGAAACCTTTTCCACTTTTTGTTAGCCAATCATTTCCCTTTCGTGGATTAAAAAAGCTTTGTGTTAAGATGTCCCCCAATGATTTCTTTTTATCAAAAGGTTATTCTTGGATTTTGGCCTATGTATGTCCATAGATGTTGGTCATGTTCCAAAATATGCCAGTTCTTTTCCAAGACCTTTCTGATATCTGTTTGTGCTTGATCAAATTCCAAGAATAATCTGCATACATTGTTTTTTCCCCAGATCTGATTTCTGTTCCTAATGCTCCTTGTTTATGCCCATACAGTAGGGTTTCCCTTTGTTTCTTACAAGCTCTTTTTAAGACATTACTGAGGATACTCAAGTGATAACCATAGTTAATGAATCTTGTTAGCATTTTTGTTGCTTCTGATTCAAACTCTTCTTCAGTGGAGCATATTCTTCGTGCTCTTACCATCTGCCCATATGGAATACTCCACTTTAACAATTTCGGCTGGCCACTGTTGTCATGTAGTATCAAATTAAATGACGTTGCTTTTCTATGGATGGTTGTCTTTAAGTTGTTATTATTCACATTTAATTCAATGTCTAAGAACTCGCAGTGTTGTTTTCTATGTGTTTCAGTGAATCGAATGTTCAGATCATTAGTGTTTTATTTTGTTATGAACTGTTTTAATCCTGATTCTTCACCTTCGCATAAGATAAAGAGATCATTGATAAATCGAGTCCAGAATACCACATTCTCCATACACTGTTCATTTTCCTAGGTCAAGGCTACCTCCTTCTCCCACCTTCTTCTTGATGATTATAATAGGCCTGATCTGTTTATCACTAGTTACTATAAAGGCAGCATTCCTGCATAAGCACTTTGAAATCATATTTTAAAGTCTTTCCCCATTTGAGAGTGTATTGTTATTCTGTATTAAAGCTTTCAGAGAGGTATATTGTTACTTGGAATCCTGCAGATCACTTTAGGAGGCAAGGATTTTGGTGTTGGTGTTGGTTATTCCTCTAAAAAAACATGGGGTTACAGGATTTCCTTTTTAGGCCCTCGTAGAACAGATTGTATTTTTTCATTACCTCTGTCATTTTGTATACATTTCTAATTTTATAACTGCATGCCTGATGGTGGCATACATATGTGTATATATATATATATATATATATATATTACCTACTGGCGGTCGCCAGTAGGTAGTTATAGTTAGGACCTAGTTTCCAAAGGAAAAGCATTTTTTGACTTGGCTATTACTTTGGCATCGTTTGCCAATCTGCATGAAATTTTGCCCAAAAAGTGTCACGGTGGGTTCGATTGATTGGGAAAGTTTGGGGGTGATCTGTGCTGTGGGAACCAAGAATTTGGAGCGCGAAATAAGGTTGCGTTTCTAATGTTAATTCCATAGGAACCTTTAGCCACCTCTACAGCCCGAGCCGCTGAACGGACTTACACCAAATTTGGCAGGGAGGTAGATGTCGGATCAAGTAAGTGCCTTTTGCTTATTTGGTGTAAATTTGTTCAGTAGTTTTTGAGAAATTTAAGTTTAAAAGTATAGTGATATGTCTGGCCGCGGATATTTCGCGATGAATCGCGAATGCACGCGCCAACGGGAATGCTATGATTGGCTGGACACAACCTGTTGCGGCCGCCATTTTATCTATCAGGAACGTTTCCCAGGACTGTAAATCTGTGTGAAAGCCCACATAAGGGGTCAGGGTGGAAATACTCTGACCCCCTGGTTGAGAAATGGAGGTGTTAGTGACAAAAGTTATGTGTCCAAAATGTATTTTTTTAATCATGCGCAATATTTGCGACGACGCCGCGACCGCTAGCGCAACCCCCGTGTACCATTGCAGGGACATCGCGACTATCAAAGTCGTCGCGTCTATTGGTAAAAATATAAAAATATATATCAGTGAATCATTAATACACATTATATTATTTTGAGATTCTGATAAATGTTTTTATAGAGTTATTTATATAGTGAGTTATCTACTGTGATAGTTAGAATTAATTATATAGTTATAATTTTTTAATGTGGTGGTGGCTATTTAAATCCTACTTTTGCTTTCACGACGTGCCCACGGGGATCATGATTACTAATGTCATCACGATATCCGGAGTCACCGCGATCGCGGAAAATAGGTTTTAGAGATGGTTGTTCTAGAAATACAGTAGAAAAGCATGAGTTTGAAGTGTACAGTAATAAACCTCCAGTGTGTAGAATACTGTAATGTGTGTGCATATATGTGTTTTATGAGAAAGGCGCGATCGTCGCGGTTATCGACGTCATCGCAATGTTCCGAATAACCGCGAAAACAGAAAATCGGTCTGAAAGATGGTTTTTAAAGAAACTTAGTGCAAAAATATGAGTTTAAACATGCTTTGAAAGAAGTATGTATATAGTAATTTGTGTAGGCCAATATTCGGAATGGATGTTTTTTACATATTATTTTTGGATGTGTTCGTGGTAAATGAATGTCTGCTTTTCTTTTCCGTTTTCACGACGTGTCCGCGGGGATCACAACGTCGCCGTGAAGAGCGCCAAAAACTAAAGAAAAAAAAACCCTTTAGAAAAAACTTCACAATATTTTGGGTACTAGGGTGGCTCTGACAGGAGCCATTGTGTTGGTTGTGTGTATATGGCTGCTACACATAAAGCCGGATGCAGAGTTTCAGGTTACTTAGAAACACCCTGGTGCCTTCATTTGTAAAGTGCACTTCATCATTTCTATAAATTCCATGCATGTCAAAATGCAGACTGTTGTTATATATACAGCCCATACAATGGTCTCTGAGGAATGCAGAAACAGTTTCATTAACATGTTTCCTGGCTTTGTCAATCTGTAGACAGAATTGATTTGACCAGTTCCATTTTTGTCTTTGGCATATATTAGAGTACACCAAGACAGTGTGAGGGAAAAGCAACATCAGTTCTGCAAAGGTATCTTTCATTAGGATTTCCAGCCCTACCCCAGTCAATATGCCTAGGTCATTGCCACTACAGTGCATAATCATTAGGTGAGTAATTTGGGAATCCACAATGGATTCCCGGACTACTCACCCCACACAATGGATTTAACCAAAGCCAGCAACTGATGAAACTTCAACCCTCTCTGGCCAAACCAAGTGATCTGCACAACCCAAGTCTTTATCAATACCTCTCTTTTGTGCAGCCTCTTTATCCAGGTAGATATGGCTGTGGCCCACAATCCATACTCTAAGCATTTTGACATGAAGGAGCAACAGTAGTCAGGAGAAGGCTGGAGCTGTAAATATATATATATATATCAGCACAAGGAGTCAAGTGAATACGAATCGCACCTGCATTTCACCTTACTAAAGGAGAAAAATGAGGAACAATGCTTTTAAAAATCACGAACATTTACGGAACCCACTGAGGGTAAGACTGAGCTGTTTCCATGGACTACGGGTCCCAGCATGCATAATACATCAAGATGCAATTAGCGAGGCCAAGGCAAGGCCGTTTAGCGATTAACATACAGGTAATATAAAGAGGGAGCGGCCCGTGTAATGTTTGATTAACAAGCAGCCCATGATGAAGAGGCAGTGGACCTTGAAACGCGTTGGGCAAATGGACTAATTTTTAAAATAAATGTGCGAGTTGTTCTACAAAAAAGAACCGGATGGTGGGCTCCTTGTCGAGTGCGTTCCTAAAAGCTTTTGGGCGATTTGGTATACAAAATGATTTCACGGCTGTCCTTGTCGTGGGGGACGCACCATCTCGGAAGCAGAGAGGCTGTAAGATGGAACTAATTCCAGATCTTATTTCAGCACAAGGAGTCAAGTGACTGCGACTCGCACCTGCATTTCACCTTACTAAAGGAGAAAAATGAGGAACAATGCTTTTAAAAATCACGAACATTCACGGAACCCACTGAGGGTAAGACTGAGCTGTTTCCAGGGACTACTGGTCCCAGCAGGCATAATACATCAAGATGCAATTAGCGAGGCCAAGGCAAGGCCGTTTAGCGATTAACATACAGGTAATATAAAGAGGGAGCGGCCCGTGTAATGTTTGATTAACAAGCAGCCCATGATGAAGAGGCAGTGGACCTTGAAACGCGTTGGGCAAATGGACTAATTTTTTTAATAAATGTGCGAGTTGTACTACAAAAAAGAACCGGATGGTGGGCTCCTTGTCGAGTGCGTTCCTAAAAGCTTTTGGGCGATTTGGTATACTAAATGATTTCACGGCTGTCCTTGTCGTGGGGGACGCACCATCTCGGAAGCAAAGAGGCTGTAAGATGGAACTAATTCCTGATCTTATTTCAGCACAAGGAGTCAAGTGAATGCGACTCGCACCTGCATTTCACCTTACTAAAGGAGAAAAATGAGGAACAATGCTTTTAAAAATCACGAACATTCACGGAACCCACTGAGGGTAAGACTGAGCTGTTTCCAGGGACTACGGGTCCCAGCATGCATAATACATCAAGATGCAATTAGCAAGGCCAAGGCAAGGCCGTTTAGCGATTAACATATGGGTAATATAAAGAGGGAGCGGCCCGTGTAATGTTTGATTAACAAGCAGCCCATGATGAAGAGGCAATGGACCTTGAAACGCGTTGGGCAAATGGACTAATTTTTTTAATAAATGTGCGAGTTGTACTACAAAAAAAAAACGGATGGTGGGCTCCTTGTCGAGTGCGTTCCTAAAAGCTTTTGGGCGATTTGGTATACAAAATATATATATGTATATATATATATATATTTCATTGGATGCTGTCAGCATAAAAGTGAATAAAATTAGGTAGTGTGTTGTATGGCTCAGGAAAAAGTCTTATTATTGGCTGCTGTTTAAAAAAGGAAATGTAATACAGACATCGATATGCTTTTGAATCTGTGGATTAAACCACAACTGCCGTATCTCATTTGGAAGTAGCACGTTCCTTCTAGAATGTGCTGTGAACTTGTGACCTACTGGTTCCACTGGGTTGCTAGGTAGACTGTATTGGGGGGGAAGGTGTTCAAGAGACAGAACATTTTTTTGAAAAGTTGAGGAGTGATGACACAATGTAAGTAATGGCAAGTTTTAATTTCCAACTCAGGACTATGTAATAAACTGTTGTGTAGTATAAATTTCATAAAAAGGAGGCTAGATATTGGTTTGAACTTACACTTTTTCGTGATTATTCCGCGATGATCGTGAAAACATCGCGAAAACGCGCCAACTGGAATCTCGTTTTGAAAGAGAGGGAAAGGGTTAACAGTTGCTAACTATTCACAAATGGAGATGCAGTAGTCTAAAATGAAAGACATGATTTCATTTGCTGCCTTTCTCATGATGATAGGGTGGAAAGTTGAAGAGGTTGCCATTTTAGACTTGCTTTGTATGAGAGTGGTGTACCTTTCTTGTGCTTTGTTTTTACAAATCGTAACAGTGTCCAAACTATGCAGAAAGAGCTAAAACAACAATATAATCTACAAACTGAATTTACTGGTATGTATATAACTTTGTAATTATTTTAAAAACGTACATAAGAAATTAAGATGTATATGGGAGTTTGATTAAAAGGAGTATCACAGTCATGAGAAAAAATATATGAGTTGAACTGTATCTATTAGAGGGTATGTGTTTAAGAGGTTAGTGGTGAATATTTTGTGAAGTAAGAGAAAAATGAATTAGTGCCTGTTTAATAAATTGTGTATTCTATTGAAAAATAGCATAGTTTTGTGTAAAGTTGCAATGAGGAACTAAGAATGTTTTAAATGTCTAAACATCATGTGCAGAATAGATACATCTGTCATTTGCATTCTGGGAGTTGTAGTACTTTTAGTAACATTATTAAACAGGAACAGTGTAGTGAGAAATAAAAGATGAGAACATGTTGTCTGCGGGTATATGAATTAGAAAAGTAATACTTGTTAGGTATATATTGGGAAGTGTTTGCCAATGTGGTTTTTAACTTATTTGACCACTTTGCAAATGCTTAGATGGTGAGATATAGTTTTTGTGCTTGCACATAGCTATATATACAGTGGGACTTTGAGTTTGCTTAAAGATGCAGAGAGGTATATATTTTGGGAAAGATGGATTGAATGTGTACATCTATTAAGAAATCGCATAACGGTTTACCTGGTGATCTATGTTCAGTAAGGCTGATGAAAATTCCATGTATATGGTGAGGGTAGTGTTTTTCTTTAAACATGGTTTGTTTAAAATTGAGAAGGATTAATAGTTCAGAATGCCGTGAGAGTTCTTGTGCTAGCTTCATTGCGAGTGTAACTTTTGTTAGAGATATGCTGAATATATATTTTAGAAGCAGAAGACATATTCGAGAAATGATGTAGGTATGCCATTCACAAAAGGTTTTGTGCTTTGAAAAATTTCAAAATGTTTTCTGTTTTAGAAACTTACTGATGCATGTGCACGCTCAGTAGCAATGCAATGCACGTTTCTAGAGGGCCATGTATGCAATTATATATAGCTAGATTTTACTCACACATAGCTCAGAAGAAAAGCGTGTATACAGTAAAACAGGTAGTTTCATACTGACAGAGGGAGATAGCCAATGATTCAGACATATAGTGACAATTGTTATGTATCTAACAGGAATGAAGGTACTTTCTCAGTCTGCCAGGCAGTATTCAGGCACTTCTGGAATCACCCAGCCACTACTCAGGCAGTGATCAAATCAGTTATTCACTATCCATGGAGTTATTCAATTATCCAGAAACTATACATGTACTCTTGAATCATGCAAGCAGAAATTATGTAGTTATTGAAGTATTCAGGCACTACGTATAAATCCATCTAATTACCTAGGTACTATCTATTGACTTATGCAATTAACAAGTCTGTAACTATGCAATCATTATAACATTTACGCAGAACCTATACAGCCGTCTAAACACCCACTTACAACCCATGTAGTCATTGAAATACTGAGGCACATGCTTGTACTGATGAAACACTCAGGCTCTGCTCATTCACTCATGTAATTACATAGAGAGTACCATTGTAGTAAACCTATCACCCATCCAGTACCTATGCAGTCATTTAATTACTGAGCCAAAAATCTTGTACTAATACAGTCACCCCAGCAGTATACTTACTTTCATCCAATCTCTCAAGCTTTAACAATGGAATCATGCAGTCACTCAGACACTAGTCATGCACTCATCTAAATATGTAGGCACTACTGATGCACTTATTCAATTCCCTGGGCACTACTCATGTAGTTATGTAAGCATCCAGGCACTACATGTTCAGTCAACCAAAAAGACATTTGCTGCATCCAATCGCTGAAACACTATTCATCCACTCATCCAAGGCTAGGTGCTATGCATGGGCTAAAACAATCATGTATGCACTATCCATGCACTGCATAAATCACCTATATACTATGTATGCACTCTTGCAATCATCCATGAACTACAGCTGCACTCATTTAATCATCCTACCAGTATCTATGCATGTATTGAATTATTGAAGCATTAGTCATGCACCTGAAGGAATCATTCAGGCACAACTGATGCACTCATCTAAACACCCAGATACTAGTGGTATACTCATGCAAACACCCAGGCAGTAAGTATGCAGATATGGAATGACCCATGGAGTTATGACATAGTCAGGAATCACCTAGGCACTACTTATATCCTCTGGGAATCACCTATGCACTACCTATGCACTCATTTAATCATCCAGGGTGTATTCAACCACAAACCTATATATTTACAAGTTTTACTGACGAATATGTAGTCTTTAGACAATATGGGTGATAGGTTTACTACAATGGTACTTTCTACGTAATTACATGAGTGGAGTCTGAGTGTTTCATTAGTGCACACGTGTGCCTCAGTATTTCAATGACTGCATGGGTTGTAAGTGGGTTTTTATATGGCTGCATAGGTTCTGCGCAAATGTTATAATGATTGCATAGTTACAGCATTGTAAATTTTGTGTTAAATTTTAAAAAAAGTGTAGAAGAAGGAGAGATGCAGTGAAACATAAAGAACGAGTTTAGAGAGTGGTTGATAAGACCTTCGCTTTGAAGAGGAAGCTTTTCATTTTGATTCTAAATAGATTGAAGACTCTTGACCAAATAGTGTTTTGCATGAGGAGACAAAACCAGAAGAAAAGATTAGTGAATAGAAGTAACTTTTGTACAGTTTTTAGTGGACACTGAATACATACTTCTTGTACAGAAGCTTTCTTTAATGAAGAAAGCTATCTCCAGGAAAACAAATTAGTTAATGCTATTGATTAAAGAGGACGATGTTATGAAATGAAGAATGGTAGTCATATAGCAAATGAGGTGATGGTACATAGAAATGTAGAAGAAGTTATTGCAGAAGAGGTACAAGGAAGGCGTAATCAGGGTACTGTATACAAATGGAATTGTAGTAGTGTTTCTAGTATTAAACAGCAATCCATTGATATATTAAGAAAATTCCTACGTATTTTTCCAAGGGGAAGTTTAAAACACAAAATAAGTTATGCCACTCAACAATGCAAGCTTTAGGTAGGAGGCTGTATTATGTGAACACTCCTGCTTTATGTTTAGGAGAAATAAGTAGAGCACTTTTGCATGGTAGTGTGGCACATGTAGAAAAGGTTTGTGGTGATGTGCAGTTTCGTTTCTTTGGTCCTGAGCAGGATTCTATGGAAAGTGAAGAGTTGTTAAGAGGAGTAGTTGCAGAACAAGACACATATATTACAGTTGTTAGTTTTAAAAAAGATATAAAAAAATTTAACACAGTCTTCTGTAAAATACCAGAGTATGTTTGTATAGGTTGTTGATTAGGCCTGGGCGGAAAACTACGCTACGCTCGCGTAGTTTGCGAAGTTTGCGCTACTTCGCACTACGCGAATTGCACGTAGCACAGTGCAAACACGCGTAGCGTAGCGTAGCGTAGTGCAGCGGTCATTTTTTGCTTGCTCGCGGTCCTCAACGTCAAGTTGGCGACCGCGAGCAAGCAAAATGACATCCCGGCGAGACTTTTTCCTCGTTCGCGATCAGCAACATCAAGTTGCCGATCGCGAGCGTGGAAAATAAACCTCCCGGCGAGATTCTCAACGCGGGGAGGTTAGGTTTCTCATTGCGAGTGGTCGCGTATGCTCGCGACCGCTCGCGATGAGAAACTACCAGTCCGCGTTGAGAAAGCTGCCGCTCGAGTAAAAATCTACTCGAGCGGCAGTAAAGACAGCTCGCACTGTGCAAGATGCCGTTTTCAATGATTGCACAGTGCGGACAAGCATCCGGCACTGTGCAATCATTGCGAACACGCACTACGCAGTTCGCGTAGTGCTACGCGTAGCTCGCGTAGTGCGAACTGCACTTTGCGTAGCTTTGCGAAGCATTACTTCGCGAACTACGCCCAGGGTTATTGTTGATGCACTTACTAGAAGATTTAAAAACAGACTGTTGAATTATGTTTAAAAAGTGTTAAAGTAAATCATGATAACTAGCAAAAGTTACCTGTGTACGTATTTGTAGAGGGATGGTTTGACTTGTCTATACAGCAAGTTATATGTAAGTAGTGTTACAAAAAATTTGGAAGATAATAAAATGAACAACCCATAGATATCAGATACCCATTTTGTAAGATAATAAAATGCCTGCTGATGTAGAAAAACTATGAAAGGCAAAAATAAAAAAAAATCAACATTTAATATTCTTTCCAGCATTGCGAAGGGCCATTATGGACTTCCCTCCAGCACTAACTACAGCTCCACAATCCATGCAGTATGATGTCATCAGGTACAACTGTGGAGCCAAATCCTGAAGTTGAGATTAGACTTTTGAATGGACTCTCTGCTTTGATGTTGTTGTGCTGCTATTGAAGTCGAGGGGTCCTTCAGCTTTGCATTGCCTTCTTGCTGCTCACTATGAACTCCTCTTATGAAATGTGCAAAAAATATATAAGATGGCAAAAAATACCATGTATGATTTTTGGCAGCTTTGTGAATAGCTGTAACACATTGCTCACCTGCTGTTATAACAACACTACAGTCCATGCAATACGTGGCCATTCTTGAAAACTGTAGAGCCATATCTGTGGTAGTAGTCTGTACCGCTAAAGGGACTTTATGGCTGAGTATTGTTGCTGTTGCCACTGATGTAGATAGTCCTCCAGCTTCCCTCTTGTAGATCGCCAGTTGGAGACGTTTTCTATGATAGGTCTTAAGATAATATGAGATGGACGTCATCCCACATGAATATTTTTTGTTCGTCCCTCTAGAGAGGGTCCTGTCACACATTGTGCATTGCACTAGTTTTGCCCCAGTTTTTGATTCCCCATGAGTTTGTGTATCAATGGATAGTTTGATGTTTGTTTTAAAGTTATGTTGTGTTCGTGAGTTGACATGTTGAAAGTTATTTTTTGTTTTTTAGAAATATGTGGTTAAAATAAAGTTAAACCAATATGTTAATAAACACTAGACTGAAACTGTGTGTCAAATATGTCTATATATCTGTTTTACAATTTTTTCATTTGTATTCATGACTACTGATGTCATTACAACCTCTGGTGTTGCTGTGCAGAAGGAAAATGCATTTTTGATCTAGTTATTCTGAACAAATGAATACAAAGAGGAAAGTTACATTAGTATCTTACTAAATAGCCACACTGAAGCTTTATGTCAAATATGTCAATATATGGTTTTTACATTTTGTCAAAAACACCCGGTATTCGCAGTCTGTCCTTGGCAATGGCACTCATAGAATCATGCAATCAAGGATGTCCTTTCTGCATCACTCTGCAAATGTGCCTCCTGGCATAGTAATAGTTGGGGGGTGAAGTCACCTTGGTTATTGAGGGTAATTGGGGGCCAAGTATTCCTCTTGTTACCTTCAGCAAGTTCCACACAGTCAGTTTGCTAAGAGGTGTTCTGAAGCCACACCCCTTTCTGCACCACTCTGCAAACTCATCTCCTGGCACTCTAGTGGTTGGGGAATAAAGTTTTCTTGGATGCTAAAGGACCTTGGGGACCAAGAAGCCCTCCTGGTACTTTCTTTAAGTCCTACTCAGCAGGATTTCTGAGAGCTGGTCAGAGGCCCACTCCCTTTCCAGACCATTCTGCAAAGACCATTGCTACTTAAAAAAACATGGAAATTCACAGAAAAAAATCAAAGGTTACAGGTAAGTTATAGTTAGGAATTAGCATAATAAAAACTTAGAAATCCACTGAAAAAACCAAAGGTTACAGGGCTGTTATAGTTAGGAAATAGGATTAACAAACCTTAGATATTCACTGAAAAAACAAAGGTTACAGGGACTTTATAGTTAGGCTGACATTTCACTTGTGTAAAACCAGAGAAATTCAGCAGTTATAGTTAGCTGAGCTAACTATAACTCGCGTACCTGCAATGCACTGATTATGACCTCACATATTACATCACTCATGACATGGTCAGTGACATCACTGATTACCTCACTGATGACATCTCAAATGACATCATCCACAGAATCTCTGACGCAGCCACTCACACCCCCATGTAACCATTTATACACTCACTCCAACTTTCACACTACCATTCTCGAATCCATTGACACACCCATACCAGTACGTACATACCCACTCACTGATTCCTCGGTCTATAGACACATCCACTCACACCCATGCAGCCACTCATACACCTACTCACTCAATAATACAGCCACTGACATATCCACTCATACACCCATGCAGCCACTCACACAATGTCAGACACTCATGGAGCTATTCACACACCTACTCACTCACCCATAAAGCCAATCACACGGCCACTTACTCACTTATACAGTTACACACAAACCAAATAACTTATTCTTACAGATACTAACACATACTTACTCACCTATACAATCACTGACACAAGCACACACTCACCCATACAGCCACTCTCACAATCACTCACTCATACATACAGTCACTTATGTACTCCAACACTCACATATACTACCTTCCACATATGCAGTTACTCACCCAAAAAGCACTGACACATCCATTCACTCACCGACACAGCCATATGCAGACTAACTCACCCAAACAACCTCTCTCTTACGCACTCATGAAGCCATACAGCCAGTGATTCACCCAGTGATTCAACCATGCAGGGCGTCACACACCCCCTCACCCACCCACACAGACACTCATACACACATTCAGGTACTCAGACACCCAATCAATAACCCATATAGGCACTCATGTCCCTGCTCACCAACCCATGCAGCCACTTACACACCAACTGGCAGACTGATACAGACATTCACACAGATTAGTCACTCACCCATACATTCATTGAGACACATATAATCACTCACTTATAGAGTCAGTCACACACCCACTAAATCATCCACACAGACACTCATACACCCACTGATTCATCAATACACCTTGGTGTATATATATTTAACACTCATAAACTTTTTAGAAACACTCATAGTCACCAGATGATGTCATCAGTGATGTCATTTACGTCATCAGTGATGTCACTGACCATGTCATGAGTGATGTAATATGTGAGGTCATAAGCAGTGCATTGCGGGTGCGTGAGTTATGGTCACCTCCGCTAACTATAACTGCTGAATTTCTCTAGTTTGTACGAGTGAAAGCCAGCCTAACCATAATGTCACTGTAACCTTTGGTTTCTTCAGTGAATATCTATATCTATATCTATTTCTATATCTATATCTATCTATCTGCATATATATATATATATATATATTCCTCCATTGATGTTCTTTCGACTGAACATCCGATCCGGCGGCACATTCAAACAAACACCAGTCCACTGTTCAGGTCAGTTTTACAGTTCCTATTTTATGCTCGGCATATATATATATAAAAATTACTTACGCCTATCTACAGAGGAGTTTGTGCTTTCTTCATCGCCACGCGGAGGTTGAGGACTGCAAAATAATCAAGTTGAATATATATATATATATTCACTGAAAAAACCATAGGTTTCAGGGACGTTATAGTTAGTTGCACATTTCATTCGTACAAAACCATAGAAATTCGGCCGTTATAGTTAGTTGAGCTAACTATAACTCACGCCCCCACAATGCACTGCTGATGACGTCACATATTATATCATTCATGACATGGTCAGTGACATCACTGATGACATCACTGATGACATCTCAAATGACATCACTGATGACATCACTGATGGCATCATCCAGTGACTGTGTGTTTCTGTAAATTTTAAATATGTTTTTTAAGTATATTGGCCAAGGTATATTGAAAAATGAGTGGGTGTATAAGTGTGTGGATGGAGGATTTAGTAGGTGTGTGACTGACTGTATAAGTGAGTGATTAAATGTGTATTACTGAATTCATGGGTTAGTGACTAAACTGTGTGAATGTCTGTATCAGTCTGTCTATTGCTGTGTAAGCTGCTGCATTGGTTGATGAGTAGCTACATGAGTGTCTATATAGGTTATTGATTTGTTGCCTGAGTATTTGTATGGGTGCCTGAGTATGTGTGTGGGTGGGTGGGAGGTGTGTCACTTTGTGCATACATGTGTGAGTTCTTTATTCACTGCATGTATGGGTTCAAGACTGCATGTGGAAACAGCTGTATGGGTGGGTGAGAGTGTGTGTATGGGTGTGTTGGTGAGTGAATGCATATCTCAGTGCTACATGTCCAAGTAACTACATATGTAAAATGCAGTGTATGAGAGAGTTGGAGTATATAAATGACTATACATGAGAGTCAGTGATTGTGAGAGTGCTGTATGGATGAGTGTGTACTTGTATCAGTGATTGTATAAGAGAGTAAGTATATGTTAATATCACTATGAATAAGTGAGGTTGTGTGTGTATAACTGTATAGCTGAGTAAATAGAAGTGTGATTGATTCTTTGCATGACTGACTAAATGTGTCAGTAACTCTGGATGAGTAGCGGTGTGTGAGTGTTTGTATAGGTGTATGAGTGCCTATAATAGTGTTGTATTAATGAGTCAGTGCATGTATGAGTGACTGTATGGGTGAATGAGTGGATGTGTGTGTAGACCTAGGAATCAGTGCATGCGTACGAAGTAAGTGGTATTGGTGTCTGTATTGTTTCGAAAATGGTAGTCTCTATTTTAGAATGGGTTTATCAAAGGTTTTATTAAGGTATGAGGAGGTGCATCAGATTTTCACGTGGATGATGCCATCAGTGATGTCATCAGTGATGTTATTTGAGATTTCATCAGTGATGTCACTGACCATGTCATGAATGATGTAATATGTGACGTCATCAGCAGTGCATTGTGGGGGCGTGAGTTATAGTTAGCTCAACTAACTATAACGGCCGAATTTCTATGGTTTTGTACGAATGAAAGGTGCAACTAACTATAACGTCCCTGAAACCTATGGTTTTTTCAGTGAATTTCAAAGGTTTTTAAAATGATAATTTGAAACTAAAACGTCCCTGAAACCTATGGTTTTTTCAGTGAATTTCAAAGGTTTTTAAAATGATAATTTGTAACTATAACGTCCCTGAAACCTATGGTTTTTTCAGTGAATTTCAAAGGTTTTTTAAATGCTAATTTCTAATTATAATGTTCATTAAACCTATGGTTTTTTCAGTGATTTTAAATTATCATTCCATTCTCAACCTGGTGAAAACAGCCGATATCGCCTATTTTCCAGCAATAGCTTCCGCAAAAAAAAATCGCCACAAATGAGAGCAACAACTAACGCTAATAATATGTAGAGTAGGCGTTCCTGTGCAAAAATAACACAAAAACACCACTTCCCGATATTTTCAACGAGCAGCCAAATCTGCTGTGCGATCCAAAAACAAACTGGTGCTTGTAGTGTTGTAGACAGTGGACGCAACCATGTTACCTCAGGCAGTGGGGAAGATCTCAGTCATGTACCTGTGTCGTCGGCCCCTGTAAGCGGAAGCGCAGTGGGCTGGTCCAACGTTTGCCACTCCAGCGTAGAAGTATGAATAAATAGGCCGGGGCTCTGGGCGTGGTTCACTTGTATGAAGGGCAACCCATCTGCCAGAGCAGCGGCCCTCACCCTGCCAGGTAGCTGCCGCCATGTCCGCCGGCCTCCTCGACACAGGCCCCCTGCAAACACAGCGGCACAGAACCGCAGACTTATGTCTGTACAGACTACTGCCTTCGATCTACACTGCGGACAGCAGGGCTCACAATTCAGATGGAGTGGCGATTGCAGATGACGCAGTCCAGTAGGCAAGAGACATTGCTCCCAGTGCGGCCCGCCCGGACCACGCATCATCCAAGAGTCCGCACACGCTGAGTGCCAGAGGTACCACTAACTCAGTGCACCACAAGTCAACGCCACGTGGCCTTATAGAGGCAGAATTCATTAGACAAAAGACATTGCTACCAGTGCGGCCTGCACGTACCACGCATCATCGCAGGCTGCGTACACGCTGAGCGCCAGAGGTACCACTAACTCAGTGCACCACAAGTCAACGCCATGTGGCCTTTTCGAGGCAGAATTCATTAGACAAAAGACATTGCTACCAGTGCGGCCTGCACGGACCACGGATCATCGCAGGCTGCGTACACGCTGAGCGCCAGAGGTACCACTAACTCAGGGAACCACAAGTCAACGCCACGTGGCCTTTTCGAGGCAGAATTCGTTAGACAAAAGACATTGCTACCAGTGCGGCCTGCATGGACCACGGATCATTGCAGGCTCCCCACACGCTGAATGCTTCTGATGCTACTAACTGTGCAGCTCAACTCAACGCCACATGGCTGTGGGCCCTTCCTGACCACTGCCTCCGGTCTACACTGCGGTCAGCAGGGCTCACAATTCAAGATTTGTACCGATGCAAATTGTGTAAGAGACTATAATCAGTTAAGAAAACCAAATACTCCCAATCTGTGCAGCTAAAGTCAACACCACGTGGCTGTGGGCCCTTGCTGACCGCTGCCTCTAGCCTACACTGCGGTCAGCAGGGCTCACAATTCAAATTCAGTCTTGATTCAATAATTACAGAGTCCAGTAGGCAAGTAACTACAACGTCCCTAAAACCTAGATAATATCCTTTTAGTATCCTTGCTTCAAGAACTTTTTCATATCAATTGTAGCTTTAGTACAATGACCAAATTCATCTTGCAAGTCCAAAGGAACACTGAATGGCAGTCTACACTGCGGTCTGCAGAGCTCACAACTTGAATTCAGCCTTGATTTATTTATTGCTCACAATTTATATTGACACATGATTTATTAATTGCAGACAGAATTCTACTCTATGTCCTCGGATTTTGTCAAGAGAAAATCACAAAAAGCATTCCTCGATGTCTGTGCTGACTACTGCCTTCCATCTACATTGCGGACAGTAGGGCTCACAATTCAGATCGAGTTGCGATTGCAGATGACGCAGTCCAGTACGCAACACACATTGCTACCAGTGCGGCCCTCCCGGAATACGCATCATCGCTAGCTGTGCACACGCAGAATGCTTCTGATGCCCCTACCTCAGTGCACCACAACTGATGGTCTCTTTATGATAGAATCTTTTGTACATGATTTCAGATCTGCTGTCCCTACCTCAGTGTACTACAAGTCATTAAGCCTTTACGATAGAATCTTTTGTGTATTATTTCACATCTGGTGCCCCTAACTTAGTGCAGCACAAGTCATGGACCATTTATGATTGAATCTCTGTGTGTGATCCGATGATTACTGTTGTACTTGTTACCATCACCAACCATTCCCCGAGGGCTGGCTTACACTCACCCCACACGCATCCAGCATAGACGTCACTGGACATGTGACCCTGGTAATAAAAAGGAGTCGAGTGCACGTGCTCGTACCCAGTTCCACTATCTATCTGTGTCCGTGTGTTCATTATGTATGCAACATGCTGCCCCTGGACCCTACCACATTACATTGTGCTCTGGACAGCGTATGCAACCAACTTACCTTTGACAGTGGGACAAAACTTTGGTTATGTAACTTTGTCTCGGTCATTGTACAAGTATGTACGTAGAGACTGGATGATTAGAGTACTGCAACGAGAGTGTATAGTGAATTTATAAGTGCGTGGGGATTGGCGGAGTGATTGTATAAGTACATAGGTTCGCGTACCCTAACTCCGACAACGAGCTTGTATCTAATTGGCTGCCCTCCATGTCCCAAAAACTGAAATTTGGACTTTGCATGCCCAGTATTGCTACAGCTGCAATACTCCACTGAATGTGTAATAAACATTCACATCCACACAGATGTGTCATGTCCACCATCTTTCTTCTGTGGAACTATAGATGAATGTAGGGTCAGTGATTCCCTGTACCTTCCATGTTGGCCATGTTGTGGGACTTGGCTCACAGAGTGACACATTGACGCTTGCCACCCGGGTGACGGCAGCACTACAACAAGAACACCCGTATGGCAGTGTTGCCAGATTTTTTAAGCATTCTCTACCCCAAAGACAACCAAAAACTAGCCCAAAGTAGCCCAATATTGCTACTTTAAGGAAGGAGGGGAGGGACATCGTCAAGCAGGCGGTGAATGCATTGGAATTGATGTTGCAGCAGGCTGCCAAGTAAATATTTCTCTAATAAAGCGCTTTAACATACTAATTTGCTGGAGCGCTGTATATATATTTATAATCTAGCAACTAGCACAAACCAAAATGTTACCGCACAACCGTGAAAAATATAGCCCAATTGTGCGTGATCTAGCCCAATCTGGCAACAGTGCCGCATCAGTTGATTCCTCATACAGCTCACGATGGAGCCACGCCCATAGCTCCGGAGTCATTCTTCACAGCCTCACGCAGGACTGGCATACGCCAGGCCAGCCCACTCTGCTTACGCTTACAGGGAAGGACAACAACGCTACATGGCCTAGATTTTTATTGTAGTGACCTGCTGGTATACACCCATACCACACCCATCCAGCACAGGCGTCACAGGACACGTGACCCTACCAATAAAAAAGACCAGGCACACGTGCTCTACACCATTTTAGAGTTGCTCCCACCGCATGCACTGTGATGGCCCGTCTCGGTGCTCCGGACACCTCATGTAGGCCTGAGCCACTGAACAGGGAGGCCTACCACCACGTGCGTGGCCTCACTGTGTTAGTGGCACCGCAAGGACTGAGCGGGTGTGCAACCTGCGATGATGATAGGTGCACTGGTATGTCCTCTGCCATGGCAAAATCAAGACCCAGCACCAAATGTGAGACCTGTTGGCCTGCGGGGCGGGACTGCATGATGTGGAGGGTGCCCAGTCCGCGAAAAGGTGAGCAGTGACGCCTGGGTGCGCAGCGGTGGGCAAATACGTCTGGGCGGCGGGAGTGGATACACAAAGGCGGCACAGCGATTTAAGCGTACGCAGTCGTATATACTCTCCCATTACTAATTCTATACTATGTTTCAGATGAGTGAGCTTGAAGGCTCCACTATGTCCCGGCACGTGGTTGAAGACATACCGGTGGCGTAAAGGTGAGCTGTGAGGGTTTTTTCCACAGTGTGGGCACACACTGTCCCTCTTCATCCCTACCTTTCGCTCCCTCACACTCTTTCTCTCTCTCTTCCTCTCTCTCACACTGTATCTCTTTTTCTCTCTCTCTCTCTGTCTTACTCTCACTCTTTCTCTCTCTCTCTCACTCTTCCTCTGTTTCTCTTCCTCTTTCTCACACTCTTTCTCTCTTTCTTCCTCTCTCTCTTTTCGTCTCTCTCACTCTTTCTCTCTGTCTTCGTCTCACTCTTTCTTTCTTTTTCTCTCTCTTCCTCTCACTCTCACTGTTTCTCTCTTTCTATGTCTTCCTCTCACTCTTTCCTTCTTTTTCTCTCTCTCTCTCTCTTCCTCTCACTCTTTCTTTCTCTCTCTCTTTCTATCTCTCCCTCTCTCTCTCTCTCTCTCTCCTTTGATGGACGCATGACGCACAATCTTATCTTGCTTTTTGTCTAACAGGCTGTGATTCACGGATTGACGTCCCCCCCCCCAACACGGAACTCCCGCCACTCAGTGCCACAACAGCTGAACGCGTCTGCAGCCTGCGATGATGCGTGGCCATCCTGACAATCAACACCCAATCTGAATTGTGAGCTCTGCTTTACCGCGTGTACACCTCAGAAGGTTGCTTCGGCATGTGGTGGACCCTCTTACACACACGGCGGTGGCGGAAGGTAAGTTGTGAAGAATTTCTCCACAGTGTCAACACTCACTCTCCCTCTTCATCTCTTCCTTTCTGTCACTCACACTCTATCTCTCGCTTATTCTCTATCTCTTCCTTTCTCTCTCTCACACTTTCTCTCTTTCTGTCTCTCTTCCTCTCTCTCTCATTCTTTCTTTCTCTCTCTTCCTCTCTCTCACTCTTTCTCTCTCTCTCTTCCTCTCTCTCACACTGTTTCTCTCTTTCTCTCTTCCTTATATCTCACTCTCTCTTTCTCTCTCACTCTTTCTCTGTCTTCCTCTGTCTCTCACTCTTTCTTTCTTTCTCTGTCGCTTCCTCTCTCTCACTCTTTCTCTCTCTCTCTTTGCTGGACGCATGACGCACCATCTTATCTTTCTTTTTCTCTTGCAGGCTGTGATTCACAAATTGTGCAGTTGTATGTACTCTGCCATTACTGATTCCATACTATGTTTCAGATGACTAAGCTTGAGGGCTGCCCTATATCCCGGCACGTGGTTGGAGACACACCGGTGGCAGAAAGGTGAGCTGTGAGGATTTTGTCCACAGTGTCAACCCTCACTCTCCCTCTCCATCTCTCCCTTTCTGTCACTCACACTCTTTCTCTTCCTTTCTCTCTCTCACACTCTTTCTCTCTTCTCTTCTCTCTCTCTCTCTCATTCTTTCTTTCTCTCTTCCTCTCTCTTACTCTTTCTCTCTCTCTCTTCCTCTCTCTCACACTGTTTCTCTCTTTCTCTCTTCCTTGAAACAGAGAATTACGCGTGTGCAGTTGTATGTACTCTGCAATAACTAAATCTATACTATCTTTCAGATCACTAAACTTGACGGTGCACTATGTCCTGGCACGTGGTTAGAGACACACCCGTGGCACAAAGGTGAGCTGCAAAGATTTTCTCCAGTGTCAACACTCCCTCTCCATCTCTTCCTTTCTCTCTCTCACACTTTCTCTCTTTCTCTGTCTCTTCCTCTCTCTCTCATTCTTTCTTTCTCTCTTCCTCTCTCTCACTCTTTCTCTCTCTCCCTCTCTCACTTTCTCTCTCTCTCTTCTCTCTCTCTCTCTTTATCTCTCTCTCTTCCTCTCTCTCACACTGTTTCTCTCCTTGTCTTCCTCTCTGTCTCACTCTTTCTCTCTTTGTCTGGCTTCCCTCTCTCACTCTCTCACTCTTTCTCTCTTCCTCTCTCTCACACTGATTCTCTCTTTCTCTCTTCCTTGTATCTTACTCTTTCTCTCTCTTACTCTATCTCTCTTTCTCTGTCTTCCTCTCTCTCTCACTCTTTCTCTCTTTCTCCGTCTTCCTCTCTCTCTCACTCTTTCTCTCTTCCTCTCTCTCTCTTCCTCTCTCTCACTCTTTCTCTGTCTCTCTATCTCCTTTGCTGGACGCATGACGCACCATCTTATCTTTCCTTTTGTCTTGCAGGCTGTGAATCACAAATGGACCAGCGATGACACGCCACAGCTGTACATAGTTTTATTTTATTTGTTGTTGTTTTGTTTCAATAAAATGTTTTATATGTAAATCTATACATGACTAAGATTCTTATCTCTCCATCCTCACAAGCATCTTTTTATTAATAGTTCGTAGAGGGACACTTCCGGGCCCAAGAAGGTTGTTGGGGGTATGCTGGTGATGTGGGAAGAGGGTGCGTTACCTGCTAATGTGGGGAGACTCAGCGTGAAAGGGGTATCTCTCACAGAAAGAGCTCCGGTATGTTTTCAGAAATGCCTCGGACAGATGCCAGCTGACGGACTGAATCACAAAATGGCTTTTCAATGCTCATATAGTGTCACTTATGAACAGTTCGTACCCAGGCTCGCAGAGAGACAACCGCGGCCCGTCCGCTCGACTCACAGAGGCAGAACTACGAGCCGTCCGCTCCCAAAGGAACAGCAGCATAGTAGCTCACAGAGGTAGAGGCACAGCAGCGTACTAGCTCGCAAAGGTAGACAGCTGCGAGCCGACGGCCTGGCTTCTAAATGCATAGCTGCAAAGTGGTCATGTTGGGCACAGGGAGCGTGAAAGGGTTCTCTTCCTACTGGTGTCCTGGAGTGGAAGTCGTGCTGCCTGGCGCTCACCTGTTTCTCCTTTATTGTTAATAAATCTTAAACCTTCACTGTGTCCAAATCATCATTACACAGAGCTCCGGTATATTAAATTGCCCCCGGAACCTTTCTTTTATATTTTCACTCGATGCAAGGCACAAGATGGCTGCTAACAGTTCCTGGTTTGAAGTGTTAGCAGCCAATCAGAGGACACTTCCTGCTTTGAAGTGTTAGCAGCCAATCAGAGGCAAGCTCGTGCTCGGGAGTTAGGCACCGACCAGATATATATATATATTTTTCCCTTTAATATCTCAAAAACTACTGAATGGATTTACACCATTTCTACAAAACTGTGCTTTCTGGACCAAGACCTTTCTCCCTGCCAAATTTGGCGTAATTCCGTTCAGCAGTTTGACCTGTAGCCTTGTCTAAAGTTTCCTATGGAAAATGCATTGAGAAAATACGTTTTGACACCCCCCTTTTTTCTCAGCCCCCCCTTGACTAATCACGCCTAAACTTTCAAGATAGGAGCTGATCAAAAAAGAGAAACTTTTTGAAAAATTTCGTAAAGAATCGTCAAACGACGCAAAAGTTATAAGCAGATGGACGGCTCCAGGAGGGGGGCCGCGCAAACCCCCTCCCAACATGAGTGAAGCCCCGAGACTGCGGGGACCCCAGCGGGCCCCCGCAGCCCCAGCGAGCCCCCGCTATTATTTTTTAAGAAATGCCCCTGGAACCTAGCCCACCCCGGGGTCTCATTAAAATAAAACACGGGAACCCGCGTCCCCAGCGCGAATTGCGCGAATTTTTTTTTAAATGTTATTTTTGGCCCTGGGGGTCCTTCTGGGACTCCGTGAGCAGGCCTAGGGGGTCAGGGTGTTTCTACCCTGCCCCCTTCTCTTCTTTTCTACCTTTGTTTCTCTGTTTTCTAGCGACTCGCTTCTACCGAGCCACAAGATGGCTGCCAACACTTCCTGGTTTGGAGTGTTGGCAGCCAATCACAGTGAAGCTCGTGCACGGGACTTAGGGTCCGCCCAGATATCGAAACTTGTATTTTTCTAATTTTTCAGCAACTACTGCATGGATTTACACCATTTAAAAAAAAGGTCGCTTTCTGACCCACGCACTACCTTTGTGCCAAATTTGGAGTAATTCCATTCAGTAGTTTCAGCTGTAGCCTTGCACAAAGTTTCCTATGGGAAATTGATTTTTTGACTCTTATTTTTTGAATTTCTCAAAAACTACTGAACGGATTTACACCATTTAAAAAAAAGGTCGCTTTCTGAACCAAGGTCTACCTTTCTGCCAAATTTGGGGTAATTCCGTTCAGCAGTTCGGGCTGTAGCTCGTCGCAAAATTTCCTACGGAAATTAACATGGGGAAAACGCGTTTTGGGAACCCCCTTTTTTCTCAGCTCCCCCTGGACGCATCACCCCCAAACTTTCAGGATCGGAGCTGACCTGGATAGACTTTTTTTTGGGAGAATTTCGCAAAGATTCGTCAACTAACGCCAAAGTTATTAGCAAATCAAAAATGCTTTTCCTATGGAAACTAGGTTGTAACTATAACTACCTACTGGCGACCGCCAGTAGGTAATATATGCAACCACTTTATCCTCTCAAAAAGGACGACGACGCCGTGTGCAGTTGTCAAACTCAGTTTATTTGGCCAATATCGTTTTTTTTTCCTTCTTTTTTGCAGTTGTCAAACTCCGTTTATTTGGCCAATATCGTTCGTGTTTCAGCTGACCTGCAGCCTTGCTCACCGATAACACAGCAGTGAGAGAGGCCATTTTAAATATCACTCGTGATTGTGATCATGTCACATGAAACTACAACACATTACTAGTGAAAAAAGACTCGTAGTTTTCTGACATCGTCCATTTAAACATCATTTTGCCAGAAATACTTAAACACAATTCATACTTGTATTTCCAGCTAGAAAAAGGGACTCGCTCCACATTTACAAGTTTGAATGCATTTTTGATTATTTGACATGTTCTTTCGGTTTTTAACAAACACATAATTATGGTTCATTACAATCGATTTTGTTTACGCTAACACCATTAATTTAGCACATTGTAATTAAGCCCAGTGGGCCACATTTAATTCTTGCTGACTGCTACTTGAGTCCAATAGCTCTGGTGTTTATCTATAATTATAGCATTCATTTGCCATATCTTATTTTTCCAACCTAAGTAGGTAAACTTTCGCCTCCCATCAAGCCTCAGTGGGCTAATACAGATGCGTAAACATTTTAAAAACCATTTAATAAAAATATTTGTCAATCTTCTCAAAATCACGCCCCAGTGGGCCCCTTCATAATATCGTCCACCTTACCCTGATAAATTCATGTTCGTCCCCCTTGAGTTCTTATCCATACACCATACTAACACCCTTTAAAACATTTTTTATAAGTTGATACATTTAAAATACGTGAATTAGAGGCAGACTTTTCATATATTGAATCAGCTTGAATTTCTACAGATGTGTATACATATCTTCCTCTACGTTCAGACCTTCTGGCTGTTTGGAATTTAGTTTGATAATGTACCTCGACTCTAATCGTCTTAGTTTCTTTTCTCTGTTACCTCTACGTACATTATCTGCCACTGCATCAATTACATAGTATGTAAGCCCCTCAGGATCCTTAGCGTGAAAGCGTTCAAAATGGCATGCAACTGGATATGTGCGGTCACCATTTTTGATTGCCCTAATATGCTGCAAAACTCTCTTATGTACTTCCAGAATTGTGCTGCCCACGTACCTCAAGCCACACAGGCATTGAAGCACATAGACAGCAAACTCTGTTTTGCAGCTATATTTACCTTTGATCTTTTTCTTTAATGTGGACAAACCTGGTATATACTGGCTCATGTTGGTACCAAATTTACAGGCCTTACATTTCGTGCATCTTAGGAATCCCGGACCCTGATTCAGCCATGTTGTTTTTGGTTGGTGTTTTTTCAAGGTATTGCTCACTAGTGCCTGTTTAAATGATCTGACACGTCTAAAGGTCACTTGGGGTCTACGTGGTACCATCTTTCCAAGAATTGGATCGTGTTTGATCACATGCAAATGTTTATTTACGATGTTCTGCAACATCCCCTGCTGTGTACTAAAGGTGCTTATCATCCGAAATTGATTTCCTGTCCCCTTCCTCTCCTTTTTGCCATCATCTTTTCCAAATAAAATATCCTCTCTTTTTCTTTTTGAAACTTTGTGTATTGCAGTATTAACCCATTCTTCTGGATAACCTTGGCAAGTAAATCTTTCTTTCAAATTTGTTAGTTGTGCTACGGTTTCACCTTCCTCACTGCAATTTCTGTTAGTTCTCAAACATTCACCAAACGGTATTCTGCGTTTCAAATTGGTTGGATGAAAGCTTGCTGCATGAAGCAACGTATTGCCAGAGGTCGGTTTTCTGTACAACTTAGTTTCCACCTTACCATCTTTGACATAAACTGTGAGATCAAGAAAATTAACACTCACTTTACTAACTTCACTTGTAAAGCTTAGGTTCAGATCATTATGTTGGATCTTACTAATAAACTTCTTCACTTGGTCTTCAGTGCCCTTCCAGACCAAGAACAGGTCGTCGATAAAACGACTCAAATGTAAAATATTTTCCTCCCACTCCACCTGGCACTGCGTCTGGATCACCTGCTCCTCCCACCAGCCCATATGCAAGTTCGCATAGCTGGGGGCGAAGCGGGTGCCCATCGCAGTGCCGCACACCTGGCGATAGAGTACATTGTTAAAAAGAAAGAAGTTACTCTTTAAGCACTTCTCAGCCATCCTGAGTATCATCTCTGTATGTGCCCACATGCTTATAGGTCTTGCCCCTAAGAAATGTTTCATAGCTCTAAGGCCATCTGTGTGCCTAATGCTTGTATATAATGTGGATACATCTATAGTGACCAATAAATAGTCATCCTCCCAGGGTAGATCGTAAATTTTCTTCAAAAAATCACCTGTGTCTTGTATGTATGAGGGGAGCAGTCTGACTAAACTTCCTAGAAATGAATCTACGTATTTTGAGGTAGGTTCCAGGGCGCTACCAATGGCTGAAATAATTGGCCGCCCTGGTGGATCCACTATGTTTTTATGAATTTTGGGGATGAAATAAAATACCGGTGTAACCGGTTTCTCAATTTTCAGGAACAGGTATTCATCATGTTTAAGGAGGCCTTGATCGTACCACTGCTTTAGTTCTAGATTGTATTCTTGATGGCTTAACAGCATCTGCTTGTCTGTGATTTTGACATAACACAATTTGTTATCTAATTGCTGTTAAGCTTCTATCAGGTACTTCTTTTGTCCCAAAGGACTACATTGCCCCCTTTATCTGCATTCCTAACTATGCATTCACTATTATCATTCAACTTTTTTTACCAAAGCATGATACGATTTTTGTTACTGCATGCTAAGTGAATTTTTATTTTTGTTTTTGATTTTACTCATGTGAATACATAGGGTCTTCAATTCATTCATGACAAGGTCATTATAGACATCAATTGCATCTTTTGCAGTCATTGGAATGAATCTTGAATTTGGTCGAAATGTATTAGGTGCTTCTGCTGTTACATGAAGGCCTTGTTCTTGTGCCAGTGACAATGCATCCCCACTGTTCTCATCTGGATCATTCTCATTGTCAAGTTCCCTTAATTCTACCAGTAGATTCATATCATCAACTGTTAATGTCTCTGGATTGCTCACATGTGGACGTGGTGTAATCTGTTGTCGTGGAAATGGATTCAAAAGGAAGTGTTTCTTCAATTTAAGCATCCGAACAAACTTGAATAAATCAATTCTTGTTTGAACATAATCCAAATCAGCTTCAGGACAGAAACATAATCCTAACTGCAAAATCTCCTTCTCTTGACTTGTGAGGACAATTTGTTTAAGATTTACAATTGCTGTTTCATTATTATCTCTCCTTACTTGTTGTCTTTCTTTTTCTTTCCGACTTCGCTTGGTGGCGCCTTTCCGCCTCTGCCTCTTCCCCTTCCTCTTTGGGGCATTGGTGTTTGTATTTGTAGCCTTGGTCTTAGATTGAATCGGCGTTCCTCTCATAAAAAAACAAATTCTTCTATGGCTGTTGGAACTTGTTTACCGGCAAGAGCGTTTGTGTCCTCTTCTAAGTCTGTATCGACTTCAGAACTTTGTAGACTGCCCTCCGAATGCAGTTCCTGCATTGGTTTGCTAGCTCTGGTCATATCTTGCCGTCTCAGGTTGTCGAACTTTTTCGCAAATGTATAAATCTGACCCCTGGCATAATCCTGTTTATCCCGCAGAAATGTTTGTGCTTTTCGTTCTTTAATGGTTATTTCCAGCTTTCTCAGTCTTTCTTTAATTTCTGTTTTGAATTTGGTTATTTGGTCTTGATCTGCTTCTTTGCTTAAGGCATCTAAGAGTGCCTCTATTTCTCCAAGGATCCTCTGCCTATCAATATCGGCATATTTTATCAAGATTGCAAGCATTCTGCGGGAGGCGTCGTTATTATTTGCTGCCCATTCACGAAGCATTTCTGGATTTTTTTCCTCATAACTAGGAGCTACCATAAGGCGTAGCCCCCTCGGGACACGTTGCACTTCCAAATATCGTTGCAGCGATTTGGACTCCCACCATTTCGAGAGTTCAGTGCGGTGTAGTTTTTCTAACTGCTTTAAACGTGCTCCCAAATTAGATAGTTTGTCTCCTGTATTCACTTGCCTCAAGGAGATATTCGCATCGATACACATATCGTCAAAAATTAATAATGCTGCCTCTTCACGTTCTCTCACTTCCGTGGCCAACATCATAACAATTTTCCGAGGGGATACCCCTCACAACTGCAACGTTTACTGCTGTTCAAAGCCGTTCTGTTTCCGCCTTGGTACCAGTAAACTTTACTTTCTCCCCCGCCGTAAATTGTAAAGAGCCTTACCTGGAGGCTCAAGCGTCTCTCAAATATTGGCCAAATAAACGGAGTTTGACAACTGCACACGGCGTCGTCGTCCTTTTTGAGAGGATAAAGTGGTTGCATTGAACGGACCTACTTATGCGGGGTCCGGTGAGGTGACGCGACTTTCGGTCTGGTGACAGCGGTTTCTACGCAAAAGAGAACGGGAGGAATATATATCCAAAAAGCCAACGCTGTCGTCGGGGGACCCCAACCCTGCAGGGCGGGCCTGGCTTAGCGGGAGACAGCACTTCCCAACATAAAATCCAAAGCCCGGTTCTGGAAAAACACAGCTTTATTTCAATTGACGCAGGCACAAACAAGGCGTGATGTACCTGACGCGTTTCAGCAAATAGCTTTTTTCAAAGGTTTTCTCATCACGTATGCAGTGTCCCAGGTGAAATCAATGATGGTAGGTGCCTCACTGCTATATATATATAATTCTCCAAATGTTCCGCATGTCACTGCAGACCCTGTCGAGGTGGGTGCTTGGTGACATGGGAGTAGATCCCTACGTTTTATAGCCACACTCCAGAACAAATTCCAAGCACTTCAGTGTGTTCTCCAGATGGTTATTAATTCACCATATGCAAACAAACAGATGTGTTTTGGCTCCATGCCTTGATCACTGTGCTTGGGTCGAGCATATCTCCTCCTTTTTTATAAAAACAAACTTGTGTGGTATAGAAACAGAGAAAGGTTCAAAGGATTCCAAAGTAAATACAAATGTTTCGCCATCATGGCCTTTTCAAAGTGCCATAAGATTGTATTTCTGGGTATCTCACATTTGGTATAGCACCTGGAATCCATGTATTCTTGATACTAAAAATGTACATAATTCATATACAATTCAAATTGTCATAGGTGATGGTCACTTTCAAACAATGTCCTCAATGAGATCTAAAGTTGCACAATCATGTCATATTATGATGCAAAGGCTCATCTCCTCAAATACATGTTTATCTTTCTTTGTTAGTACTAGTCCTTCTTGAAGAAATGCAGTTTCATGGGAATATGTATCAATGATAATGCATTATTATATAACAATCATTCCCTGAATGAACCAATATCAGCTGGCATCTTTGTCGATTTCATTTGAGCCTTATGCATGCCACTAATATTACGATCTTCTTTCTATAAGAAGTGGCATGATTTAGTTTGGAACAGTGACGCCCCAAAGAATTTCATTAATGTAGATTTTTTTCAAATGACCACCAAATACGATGAAAAAGAAATTCATATCACTAGTATCAAAACTCAAGAGATTCTCAAAAAACATTTTTGTATGATTCCTCCCTCTGACTCACATTTTAAAACAAAAAGGCAAATAGACCAAATAAACCAAAAAACTCCAAAACATAGAACAGCCAAGTTGTGTATACAAAACAGAGCAATGAAGACCAATAAAAATGAGTACTGGCAGGCCGTCAGACTGACCCAATTGAATGGGATAGAAAGGGGTATAATAGTTCTACATAAAGTGCCATGTGCTATAATTCCACTGGGAGGTCTGCAATGTTCTTTCCAACTCTACAATATATACACTTTGTTACCCTTAATTTGAAGAATCTTCCCTAACCTAGAACAGACAGTTCTTCATCACTGTTGAGTCCATTGGGGGTCTTGTTCTGCAGGTTAATAATAAACCTGGACTCCATTCTGCACAACATCAGTGCCCTAATGCCTCCTCTTTTATTGGGGACTACCCTATCTGGGCAATACCACTTCAGGAGATTGCAATTACTAGCATGAACTGCCAGAAAATGCCTCCCCACTGGGTTTGATGGATCTCCCTTTGTTATTGCATGCATGTGCTCTAAAATGCATTTCTTACATGGACATAGCAAACAGTACACTGTATAGTCCAAGTTGCAGTTGAGTCATTTTGTGATTTTAACTGATCTTTTCTTACCTGATATTTTATATAAATTGACCTTCCCACTATTTATTCATGCTTTACAGTTCAGTGGGACTCTTTTTCAGTAAGCAAAACACTCCAAATTCAATCCCTACATTATCCAACAGTGTTGCTCAGTTTATTTTTAAACCACCATATGCATGTCATCAAAATCAAGTGAAGTGCAGACGGTGTGGTGCTCAAAAAGGGCAGTGAAGTGCATTATTTACAATGATCCATATATACAAAAAGATGTCTGAAACTTTGTAGAATAAAATAGTCCAAGATATAATCATTGATTACTGTGCACAATATGTTTTGTACATTCTGACAATCCCAATAAAACAATTGACGTTTCGACCCTTGTGTTATTTTATAGGGGTCTCTTCAGGACAAACATGCTGCGTGGAGTTGGCATTTCACCTCCACACAGCATACATGTAATCTCAGCCGGGTTAAACTCAAGAGCCATATCTGCATTAATGTTTTTTTTAAGTGCAAATATTGCAGTATCAGAGTGCCTGATGGGTCGCCCACTGCAGGCTGATACCGCTGCCACTTGCTACGGCACCACCAGAGAAAATCCTTTGCTTTGGTGGTGCCGTAGCGAGTGGACGCGGTTCAAAGTGGGCATAAGAAATTGGTTCCATATATAGTTGGATGCTTTACAGTTCATGCATGGGTAACTCCTGTCTTAGACATTTCTAACTGCAAACTCGCCTTTGATGAAAAATGGCTATGGATTAGGGAGTCCCTCACGGAAGTACCTCTGCTATATGTGATTTATGGATGTACATTTAATGTTTGGCTAATCGTGTTATTTGACCTCAAAATATGCCAGTTTCTGCGAAATATTCTACAAACAGCATCTGTGTCTGTTGAAAATTCAGTTATAAATCTCACCTTGGTTCTACTTGAGGTTCAATCTTACTTACTTGAAGGCCCTGATGTGAATATTCTTTGACCCGGTCTTTGGCTGACTCCAATCCTGAAACAGGATATCCTCTGTCTTTCAGTCATTTCTTCCTGCACTCTACCAAAATCCTCACTATTGCTGCCATTGTGTTTGTGTTTAGCACAGAGCAACCTCCCCCCCCCGTAAGGGATGCTCCATTCAAAGTTCTAGGGTGATTGTTGGTGCCATACAAAATTCTCTTTCCTGCTGTGGGTTTTCAGAATAGGGTGCTACAAATTATGTTATCATTAATAGTTAAAGTCAAATCAAGGTTCTGAATGTGGTGGCCATGCTGCAACTTTAAAACCATTATATACTATGTACAATACCACTGCAAGACAGCCATTCCCCACTAGGCTTAATTTTATTTGATATTGGAAGCATAGTACCGAGTTACTTATGGGTGTTTGTTTGCACTTAATAAATGGCTAAAGAATATATCTGCATTTCTTGTTTAGGCAGCAACATGTTTTCATTTTTCAATTTTTTATCTTTTAATTTGTCTTGTATGTTATTGGGTTTGTTTGTATTTTTATTGTGGGTCTGTAAATAGATGAATAAAAAATGTGTCATTGCGTGTATGAAGGAATGCATGAGTGCAACGATCAGTGTCAGAGTGAAAGTATGTTGACGTTTCAGTGCCTAAGTCTATCAATGAATGAAGTATCACTTTAATTTATAAGTCAGACCTATTAGTATTGATGGTGCTTTTTTAATATGTGATTGCTTCTCTTTCTAGTTAGCTTTAATACAAACTGGTTGCTACCTTGTTCTTTTGCAACTAATGGTAGCTGCTCCTTGATGTATAACTCTACCTTGAAATAATTAAGTAATAACTCATTACTTAACTTTGTTTCACTTACCTAAACAAATGAGTTTACACAATGTGAGCTCACGCCTAATGTCTTTATTATTTTCTAACTTATTAGAAATGTTTGATTCATTTCAGAGGCTTCATGGTGAATTACCACTCAGTCTGGATGAACTGGAAAATGTATTTGATACCCTGGACTCAGATGGCAATGGTTCTCTTTCACTGGAGGAGTTCACCACAGGATTCAGTAAGTATTCATATTAAACTTGAGAATGCCAAGGCAGCACGATAAAATAAATGTATTACGTAGTACTTGTTATTCAACAGAACAGCCTTTTGTTAATGGTATTAGGTGCAGTCTTGAGTGTAAAGACGAGGAGGCTGGTGCACTTTTATTATAGTTAGTTGTGCGAAACAATGTGAACATATGATAGATTCACAGCATCTGTCTCAGTTGACATTTCTGCAGATGTGTCTAGCTCTTACCACAGTGACTGGATTTTATACAGTTATCAGTAGGAGGAATATGAGTTTTGGGTAGTATATGAGGTTGCATTGCTCATGTAGTAAACTCGCACAAAGTCATTGCTTATTGGGTACATACAATCATTCATTGCTATAGAGTCGGTATTAAAATGAGTATTGGGATAAGATTGTTTTTATCCAAGGCGTTAGAGAATATTCATTCAATAAAATGTGAGCAGTTTGATAGTCAGATCTGCAATTGGAAGGCTGTAGAATACCTATGCCAAGAAAATATACTTGGTAGGTGGCCACACAGTGTAATATTTATGTTGTTGTGGTGAACAGGGCTGGCTTTAGCTGTGCCTGGTGCAACAACCTGTGTTGGCTCCCCCGCCACACCCAGTGACCTGCTTCACAGATTCCCTCACTACCACCCTCCAACTGTGCCCCTCATCTCTCCATAGCCCCCTCCCATATGCATTTCATTTGTTTTATAGCGCTACTCAGACCAGTGTAGGGTGTCGGAGCACTTTATATCACACACACATTATACAGAGACAATGAATCATCTGTTTGTAAATCAGCGTATAGGAAATGTTACATAAGACAATGAGGACTACAAAGTTTAGGAGTCACAAGTCATGCAAATGGCTAAGCATTATATTTAAAGATTGCTTGGCCGCAAAAAGCATAAGCACAGGATTTAAAAGTAACACGCTGGTTGGGGTTGACTTTACTAATCAGAATACTAATATGAATGTATTTATACCCAGAAAACCCTTTTTGCAACATTAGGATAGTTAGAGACTGTGGAAAATCATAATGTCTTAACCTATGCCTTGCAGATGCATGCAGCTCTTTCATGTCAGTTGATAGCTCACTGTGTTATATTAGGATTGTGACTTATGAACTGCAAGTAGCAAAAGGATCTCTCTGACAAAAGAGATAACGCGCTGAGCTATTTTTGTAATCTGCGTAGAGCACGTTCTTCATAGCAGGCACGTTAACCCTCGGTGCTACTGTATTTAGATTCAAAACTGCCCCTAGACAAAATTCCAATCTCTCCTCTCTGAAGCAGGAGCATTAATCAATAGCGTTATCTGGACATTTTTATTGTTGCCTGAAAACTGCTGGTCAGACAAGGAACTCTGCAGCAGGGTCTTTTAAACCTATAAGTTTGTGCTAAAAGCAGCGCGCCCCAGTGTCAGCGCCAAGTGCGGCTGCACGGTCGCTCCTCCCTAAAGCCTGCTGTGGTGGTGAACATATATAAAACCCCAAACTATTTAACGTGTGATGGCAGTAAAGTTTGACACCACTCCAGTCAGAGCCATGCATGATTCACTGCCCTTTGAAAAGTTTCAGACGCTACTGCGTGGCAGGAAAAAAGGTGCCATAAAAGGCATATTCGCGTGAATATCAGGACACAATTACTGGCCAGCTGCCTTTGTGTGATCAAAAACCCATGTGTGCTAACGTGAAAAACAACTAGTATAAACGATTGACGAATGATCCCATTCTTCCTAGTAGTTTATCAAGAGATTAAGTGTAAATTTACTTCGAAAACTATTGAAATATTTTCTTTACCCACCTTTGAAAAATAAAAAGTGTGCTGCTTCAACGTGGCAATTAAATATTTATGGTCAATCTGATGTTCTGCACTCATACATCATACCTAGATACTGATTATTTCAAATTTTAAAGTAACCCCTTCGCTCTTTATTAATGCTCTCAAGCATTAACGGGCATCTTTGTAAGAGATTAACACAGTACTTGCTATTTGAATTTCGTTGTGTAGCTTTTGTATCCTCGTATCTTCTGATTGTTTTGTATTCATATAATGAGCACTACAATGGAGCATGCTTACCTATTTTCTAACATCTGCTTTATTGAGAAAGTAGTACAGAACATAAAAACAAAATCGAAAGAAATTAAAGTTGAGCGCCAAAAAATTCATAATGTCAAAAAAATCCATTGCAGAACTACATTGATTATAAAAAAGCATACCTATTACACATAATGTTGGCAATGAATATATTGGGTCCCAAATGCCCTTACGGTCCCGAAACCCCCTTCAACTGATAAGCATTGTCTTCTCTTTCATATGTGTGCTAAAATGTGGATCACCATTGTTTTAGCCTTAAAGGTTCCCGAATGATCCAGTTTTTCATCATTCATAAGCGTGTGATCATGATCGTAGTCAGGCAAAAAACACCAACCCTAACTGGAATATTTTAGAAGTACCCATCATGACTGTCTGTACTGTCAGCACAAATGCAGATTTTATGATACCCCTCATTTGATCTGTCATTATCTTTTCCCAAAAAGACATAAAAGGTGATAGGAGCAATGCTTGCCAATAGTCTAATCACTGGCAATCGCTTGGGTAGCATTTAAATCCACTGGTTTTTGCCCACTATGCCACCTTAGATTAGACCCAGCCATATGCAAATCAGCTTTTGTTCTACGCCAGTAGGAACAGTCCAGCCCAAGCTGCCTAACCTGTTTCTCTCTGAACCAGAATACCACCAACCCATCCTAGTGGGCCTCCTCAGTCAGCTGCAGCTTGCTTACAATTGCACAGTGAGCACAGCACCCGTGCCCTGGTATACCCTTGGTCACTTAGGGCATCACCTCAAACACTCAAAATGTTGCACAGTGAGCGCAGAACCCACGTCTAGCTAGACCTTTACCCACTTAGAGCTTTAGATCAAACACGCAAGATTTGATTGGGAAATCTTTGCAAATAGTCTAACCATTGGCAATCGCGCGGGGTAGCATTCCAACTCATAGCTTTTTTGCCCACTATGCCGCCTCAGATTAGACCCAACCATATGCAAATCATCCTTGATCCTGCCCTAATAGCAGTCCAGTCAAAGCTGCCAATCCAGGCCCTCTCTAAAATAGAGCACAAGAAATCCAAGACCAGTTTTGGACTAGTTGTACCTCTTCAGTCAGGTCTAGATGTGGGACGCATGCTTATTGTGCCACTGGAACCAAGCTCGAAATCTAAGATTGATTTTATATGTTACTTCAAAAACTTGATATTCCAAATCTTTTAATAATTCCTGGCCCAATGTCCACTGCAGAACACCCTTCTGATTATTGAAAAATTGAGTAGAGATACAAAGTGAATTATGGTCAGAGGGGACATTAAATTGAGCTTATATTCTTGTAATTCCTCTTTGATCACCCTGCATTTGGGAGAGTTATTCAGACAGATGACAATCCAACTAAGAATGTGTAGGCTAAGTATACTAACTATAGAGGCCTCCAGCACCCCCATAGACACCCCCACCAAGAAGGACTGTTTTCTTTCCTATTTTCTTTAAAATATATTTTTTATTGCTACACTGCCCTCTTCCCTACCACTCCCCAACAACCGTTAACTTCCACATCCCATTCAGTGAGAAAACAAACACGCTTTTGGGCTTTCAAAGAAAGATGTGTAGTTCCTGCTGAAGATGAGCCCATTCTCACAGCCACCTCCATTGGGTGATAGAAAATACCCTAGAGTCGTAATCTCCAAAGTAAGGTACTAGACTAGTCATATACCCAATCACAAAAAATAAAAGAGAAACAGTAGAGATATAGATAATAATCATACTGGCAGTCAACGTCTTATTCAATAAGATCTAATATTGATCTCCTAAGTCCATGAATTGCCGCCCGCCCCCATTGGATACCAAGTGAACAGCTGAAAATGATAGAGTGTAAGAAATGAAAGGAGACTACAGAAATCGAGGTAGAGATCAAATCAATCTACAGCTATGTTTGGTAATGTTAGCTGTGGCACATGAAAAATCACTATATTATATATATAATGAACATGTTATAATTAATATGATAATCACTTGACAAAGCATATGTAAGAGTCTGGCACTTTTTAAATGATTTCACCCCACTAGTTTTGCTCAATATTTCCAAAATCCATAATGAAGACCAAGATTGTATGTAGACAGCCATGCCTATGAGCTCTGACAGTTGTCAAATCTTTGAGTTGATCTTACTGAGGTTTGGGATGGAGGCCTGAATTAAATTATTTAAAAAGGGAATGTTATGGAGAGAATCCTCAGCACCCTCCGGGATACTCACAAATCTAAGATATGACAGTCTTGAATGATTTTCTAAATCTTCATTTTTGCCTATAAAAGATTTTTTAGGTGTGTTTTCAGATGTCATGCCATAGAGAGCCTGAAAACACATTTCAATAAAGTTATATGCAGAAATGCTTATTCATTTTGCCCTCTATCCCTGAAATTAAGTGACACATACACTACATCCTAAGTACAGCCTCATCTAACTTGTATTGATGCCAGATACTTTCTTAGCTGCTTGCTTCTGAAGATAATTGATATGCTGAAGTGTATTTAAGCATTTCCGTAGAGTTCATTGTATCTTTCACCTCCCATCATCCTCAAACCCCAAATCTTCCAGCTCTATGTTCTGGACCATTCAGGGCTCTTTTCTGCCATCCATGTTTCTCACACATGGATCTTTTCTGAATGGGGAAAGAAGTGGGAATAAGGATGATTGAGAGGAGGATTTTATGATCTTTCTGATGTTATTACTATAAGAGATGAGATCACTTGTGGAATATGATCCTTCAACAGATCCTACATCAGAAGACTTCTCAATTGATTCAGCATTTTAGGAATTTTGTGATTGTGGTTTCCACTCTTTTTTCATGAGATACTTTCTCTGGCTGACCAGTGGGGCAAGCTTCTTGGTGAGCAAATCTACTGATATCTCCCACTTTTGAGAATCACCCTTACTACTAGTGGTTTATTCTTCTTTGCCTTTCTGCAATTCTTTCAAGAGGCAGCTATAAGCCCTGGTTTCAGGCCTTTGCAACATTCTTTTTTTTTTTATAAATATTTTTATTAACATTTTCTTAATTACATTACAGATACGGTGGAGATTTCTGAGAAGCAAAGTTGTGTTCCATTTTGCAGTAACATTATTATACAATGGCAGTGACATATACGACACTAGCAGATAATTCGTTGGAGCTGATAATTCAATTCCCCATCACTCCGGTCCCTCCCACCCACCCCCACACCCCCATCCATCTCTTGGTCGCGGGGGGCTATTATGAGTCCTCCATCGGGAGATCGTAATATTTTATCCACGGTTTCCATATTTTCTGGAATTTCTGGGGACAGCCACGAGCCGCATATATCGTTTTTTCACCCGACATATACATGCCCATTCCCTTCTTCCATTCAGCTATGGAGGGCTCTGTGCTGTTCCCCATCTGCGTGCCAGATCTCGTTTGGCTACCACTAGTCCTAAGTTAATCAGTGTTAGCTTTTTTTTGAGAAGGTCAATGTCTGTGTGTATACCTAGTAGAACAAACTTGGGGTCAGGGAGTATTTTGTCCTCTAATATGCCCTCTAGTTCCGTCAGTAAAGTTCCCCAGTATTCCTGAATGTGCTGGCATTCCCATATCGTGTGGAAATAAGTACCATTAGCCATGTTGGATCTAAGGCAGTTGGGTGTATCCGTCTTCCCTATGAGATGCAGTCGGGCTCCGTCATAATAAATCCTATGCAAATATTTAAACTGAATTAGTCTGAGACGGGATTTAATAGCTACCTCCCGGGGATGCATTTGCGCGATTTCCCAGTCCAGATCGTCCATATCGCCTAGTTCCACCTCCCATTTCGCCCTCAGTTTCACAAGGGAGTCCGGTTTGTTGTTTATTATGGTGCGATATGTCCAGGAGACTGCCTTTTCCATGATTTCCCCCATTAAGAGCCATCCCTCTCAGGGGGCATATTCGGGGAGAGCTTCCATGTCTATACATTGCGCTCTCCAGGCATGTGCCAACTGTAAGTATTTATAGTGTTGTGTCTGGTGCATATCAAATTCTTTCTGGAAAAAGAAGAATGGTGCGAGCTCAGTACCGTCTAGTATGTCCTTGATTCGTGAGATGCCCAGCAGGTCCCATCTCCCAAACCCACTCAACTTCGCGAATTCTTTCAATCTCCCCCCTACCCAGAGAGGAGTTTCCCTTGTGACTCTGTTGTACCACTTCATTTGTGCTTCCACTTTTTTCCATGCTGTTATCACCACTCTAGTGGTCATTAAAAGTTGTGTAGCTCCCTTCCCACCATAAAGGTAGTGTGTGTGTGGGTGCTTGTCGAATTGTGTACGTTCCAATGCGTATGTGGGGTGATCGCCCGAGATATGTTCCCAGTCGTTCACCACAATTAGGTGAGCCGCCCAGTAATATGCCCTAATATCCGGTAGGGATATGCTTCCATTGTATTGATTGCGTTGCAATGTAGCACGTGCAACTCTGGGGGGTTTCCCGTCCCACAGAAACGTCCGCAGTGTACCATCAATTTTAAAAAATGCCTCGTCCGGGATCGGTTGATATGTGTTTTGAAGGATATACAAAAGTTTTGGGAGTGTAATCATTTTATAAAGTGCCGCTCTGCCCAGCAACGTCAATGGCAATGATTTCCATCGTTCTACATCAGTGCTAAAATCTCTAAGAACTCTATAGAGGTTGCGGTTTAATGCTGCCGTTTGCAACATTCTTAGACGGAGTTGAAGGAAACTCTGTCTTCACACATTAGCTCCCCAGATGCTCTGCTCACTTACACTGACCATTGCCGCCCACCATTTGCCATTAATGTCCCTGTGGAGCAATCAATTGATACCTTCTGAATATTCTCCAAGAGATGCCAGATGTACTAAGCATTTGAGATGCCAGATGTACTAAGCATTGTAATGGTCCCAAATGCTCAAATTTAGTGTTTGCAACAGTTAAAAGACTTTTGCCTTTGTAGATTTCCCATTTTAGGAGTCAGAGAATTTTTTCAGACTCCTAAAATAGGATTCTGAATGGATACTGATTTGTTATTTAGAAAGGACATGTTGGAGATATCACTGCATATTATTAAACCAGTATCTTTTGCAACTGAAAGCTGGTTTCAAAATATTGATAATTTACTGACATCTCAATAGAGGAGGCAATGCATTTGCAAAAGAGAAGGGGGTCCCTTTGTGAATGTAAAAAAAAGCTTGCAAAGTTTCATAA
This sequence comes from Calotriton arnoldi, assembly GCA_963921515.1. Classification (NCBI taxonomy): domain Eukaryota; kingdom Metazoa; phylum Chordata; class Amphibia; order Caudata; family Salamandridae; genus Calotriton; species Calotriton arnoldi. The sequence goes on from CAWUFW010000278.1 coordinate 2,399,708, forward strand.
AACAGAAACTTTTTTTAATGCAGATCTGTATCCTTTAAGGAACATGAGCTGCATTAAAAAAAAAACTTTCTTTAGAAGCAATCACAGATTTGGTAGCCCACTGACCCCAACAGTCACCAACCCTGTGATGGCAATTTACCATCTGCCTCATTAATATGTATGAGGTAGTTCAATTGCAACCCACTACGATTATGCATTTTAAGAACCAACGTATTAGTGCATAGGTTGGTTCTTAACCAGTGGCGGCTGGTGGAATTTGAAACTGGTGAGGCGTATGCGGAACGAATCAACGTATGCGAGCGAGCGCAGCGAGCGAGCCCAACGGCAATAAGGTGGGTTCGGGGGGGTTCTCCCCCTGTGAAGGAATTTTTTTTAAATTGACATCTTTTTGGTGCGATTTTCAGCACTATTTCTGTGATAAATGGACTAAAAATTCAGTTCTTCTAGGCATTCATAAAAGAAAACTCATACACTATTTCAGAGAATTTCTGTGTTGCCAAGCAAGTCTGACTTCTGAAGAGGGCTAGGGTACTAAGCAAGACTGCTTTGGCTCTACCCTTTCCAATAGAAAAGACTAGTTAGCGATGTGAACAAGTTCAATGGACAAACCTGGGGTCTAGGGAGAGTCCCTCTCCTGAGAAAGAAATTTAAAAAGATTGGCAAATGGTGCATTTTAAAGCAAATGAATGCAGCGATAAAGCAAGGCTTATTAAGCAGTGGGAACGTATAGTCTTGAAATATTAAACTCATTAAAAACTGCCCTGTATCTTCTTGCATTAATTTGTTCAACAGTTACTGTAATATGTAAATTGTTCTGCATGACAACTTTAGCCCTTTAAAATGTATGCTTGCCCAGTGTCTTGCACTGGATGCAGCATTAACTTTGGAAAAATATGCTCCTACCAGACTTCGGGAAGCACCCCCAGCTGCTGGCTGTAACCAGTCATATAGAAATACGTGCAGACAGGACTTTAAGTGACATGAAAAAAGTGGGTGCTCCCTATAAAGGAACATGCCTAATACATTTCTGTGATTCCCATAGTGTGCCATCAGACCGGTATTTTACTTTCTCTCTGAGATGTAATTTTATCCAGATAAATGGCACAGCAACTGACATACGCCTAAAGCCTGTCAGTATGATTGGCTTTGTCACTGGGTGTTAGCTGTTTAAGATAAATGAGTAACAACAATGATTTCTTAAATAATTAACACTGAAAATGTTTAAATTCTGAAAGTCTGAAATAGTGAGTCTGTGAATTAAATAGCATTGAGGCCTGTGGAAGGAGTTTTGGCCTTCAATTATGTGTGCTTTATGTTAGATATATATCCTCTTTTTCTCTGCATATCTTGTCCATCTGCACATCTTCAACCCCCTCTCTTTCCTCTTCAGCATCCTCTTTTCACTCTTCCCCGAATGCTCTTCCTCACATCTCTGTCACTTCACCGCCCCCAACATGCACTGCACTCCCTCAAATATAAGCACTTTAATTTCTCTTACTTTTGCCTTGCAAATATTTTGACATCAGTGTACCCCCTTCACACACATTTCCACAGAATTTCAGTTGCAAATGGAATACACAAATATTGTTCTGTGTGCGCTGCAGAGAGGCCAACCCACTGACAGGCACTTTGTTTGGCTTTAGCCTTAGCGCCTGCGTGCTCAATCAAAGCCCTTCATAAACACCTGGCATGGCTCAAGCCTCAAAGTATGCACAGAAAACAATACAGATAAACAACAACATTATAAAATAGCTAACTCGTGAGGAATGCAAGATCAAGTAAACATGTAAAATAAGAGAGGAACTAAATCGCTGAAATGCATTCCCTCGACGTTTTTAACATTCATTGTTTGCAAGTCAGTCCATGTTTTTGGCATCAGTGTTAACTTAGGGGCATGTACACAGGGCCAGTTTTAATGCCATACATCAGAGGACTGGCCACTGTAAGCACATGTTACACAGTAAGCACATATCTCTCACTTTGGGCCTGACTCTGATATTTGGATCCATTTCACAAGGGAGCAAATGCCGCAGCTGAGGTGTGACAATGGCATGCCAGTTCAAGTACGAGTCTCAAGCTGAAGGCCCATTCTCTAACTCTTTAGCTACCAATTAGAGAAGATCTTGCCTGTAAAGGTCTCGGTGGCTACCCTGGGACCTCCACAAAGATTTTACTCCTGCTGCATCAGCGGTTACATCGTTAATATTTCGGCCAGAGCTATTACATGCCAGTGTGCAATGCTGCTACTGCTCACAGAGCACGAGCCACGTGAGCAAGGAAGAAAGAACCTGCGTCCTCTTGACTGGTATCCATTAGGTGTATAAGGCCCCATTGCTTCCCCTGCTGTGCACGTTATTGCAATGCACTGGCAGAGGTACAATTTCTTTCAATAATGGGTTGCACACATACCTCTCTGTAACGTGCTATGTCACGAAGTGCAAGAAAAGATTTCTTCATTCCACGCGAGCAGCTCCTCTGAACGGTTTGAATGAAGCTGAGCCCATGCCCACGGGCCGAACAGAGATTTTATGGGTTTCTTACTGGCACTCAGTAGCAGTTCATTTAGCCAGAGGGCACCAACATGCATGTTTTCACTTGAACTCACCATTATAGAGAGGTAAGCTAATGTGTTGGCACATGCAATGTTGTGCAGTGGTGGGTGTTTGAGTTTTCTGCAGATGCCAGCAGTAGTGTTCTGCAGATTTCAGATCTGGCTGGGAGACCACTGGTTCATGATCACCGTAGATCATTATATGGGTAGTTATTAAGTGCTCCTGCTACAATACAACTATCCTCTGTAAAGCATGCTTCTACATCAAATACCAAAACAAATACCACAACGGAAACTGTCCTCCATGTTTCAAGTTACACAAAAGGAACAGTTTGGTGACTTTAGAGAATTTCTGGTATAGCACCTTCTACATTTCTTTGGATTCATTTTCTAGTTTAAATTTCTTCTAAAATCCATCTCTTCCTACAAAGCAAAAAAACTCCCCCATTGCCCTTTTTTCAACCCCTTCTGAGCATTATAATTCCACCTCATTTTTGGTGAATAAATACCTCACTAAAAAGTCGGATTGACAACGTGGCCCAGAACTTTAATGATCGCCTAAGGAATCAGAAATGTAACCTCTAACGATCACGAGCAAGACCTGCTGCTAACTGCGGTTATCAATATTTAAACAGTGTTCCGATTGCCTTATAAGGCAACTTTTTCTGAAATCTGTAAGCAGTCCCAGACTTGGCATATGTGTCAAGCAGCAACTCTGGGTTTTTGTTTTCAGAGGGCTGCCACTTGCTGCATGGCTGCCTTTCAAGCGCATCCAACCTGCGTGGCACAGGCCTCTATCAATCACAAGATGGCAACCACAGGCTTTTTTTTCTCTTTGAAAATAATGAAATACAGTATTTCTGATATGACTGGATGTTCTCTGGATTTTGGCCTGAAGAAAAGGTGCCAATCCTGGACCCAAATCTTTCCGACACGCACCAGCCGGGTGTGATTGTGGTAAATTGGATGGAAGGTGGCGCAGCGTTTTTTGTTATTGATTGGAAAGATGGTGTAGCATCCAATTTATTTTGCTGTCTGCTTTGGAGTTTAGCAGTAATGTGCTGCTATTAACTCTTCCCTTATCATTGTCCTGACTTGTACCGTAGGGATCGCAATTCTGACAAACGAATACAGTGCTTGACTGTTTTTTTTAACCTTATAGCTTTGAGGGATTTGTGCATTACCTGTACTGTATGTGTGATGTGACTATCTTGCTTATCGCTGTAAGTGGGTTGTTGTGATCCCTGCTCCTATGTGCTACACATCATGTGTGGGTTATGGCCATAGCTACTCCCGACACCCCCTTCCCCAACCTGACTTGTGACTGGCTGTTACACAACCTTAACGGCTCTCAAACGGTCTCTCGTGTATGAAAACATAGAGAGATTTTTCGATAGGCAGATGTCCTTGACAGGCCCGCAGGGCTGGGGCAGAGTCACAATTATTATTTGTCAGGGATGTAAGAAGTTATGAACGGTGCTCCAAAGAGATCGCGGAGTGCAAGCTTGTCATTGAAAACCAGTGCGGACCATATGACCCAACGGGGAGAAGGGAGTTCAGGACCTGCCCATTCAGTTCTTGGATTCTTAGCCGTACTTGCCGTCACGATTTGGCTCAGACGGTGTTTAAATTCATTTTCTAAAGAATGAACGTCAATAACGTCTGTAATAATAGCACAGGATAATGACTGGCGCTTCCGACGTCACTGCCTGTGCCAAAGTGCATGCCCGATTTAATTAATCGCTACTACAGGCAGTCGCGGCTCGGGGGAGGTGTTGTGAGGGGGGGTGTCGGGTGGGGGCCGGGGGGGGAGTTTTAAAATAAAATAAAAATCTTACCTGGTCCGTGCCGCCTCGGGTCCGTTGGCGCCTTCAACAGCCGCATCACTGCCAGTGGCAAGTGGCAACCCCTCTCAGCCAATCCTGGCGCTGCTCCAGCAGCGCCAGGATTGACTTAGAGCAGGGTTACTCGCCGCCCGCCTGCCCATTAGGAGACCGAGGTTTGAGCCTTTGCTCAACCCTCGCTCTCCTAATGGGCATGCGCCAGCCTGAGCAGACACTAGTGCGCATGACTGGGCACGGCGGAAAAATTTGCCGACCTTCACAAGTCATGCGCACTTGTGCTGCTGCCTGCCCCTGGTCTGACAATGCCTGTCAGTCAACATGACGCCGGACCGCCCACCCCCTTCAGACTCTGAAGGGGGTGGGCGGTCCGACGTCATGTTGACTGACATGATTGTCAGTTCTCCCTCGCGTCTCTGAACTGAAGTAAACTGAGAGTTTACTTAAGTTCAGAGACGCCGAGGGAGCTGCGGGCACGGGCGGCTTGTGGGGCAACGCCCCAGCGCCCTAATGGACGCACCGCCACTGTTCTTAACATTCATTACTGGTTGCAAAAATACAGATTACAAATTGAGACCAGTATTTTGCAAGCAATTTAATAGTACTTCTGATCCAGGGTCTCTCAGTTATATCTTCAGTCACATTAAAAAAAGTGTCCGCACCATTCAAAGTGTAGCCATCACTAGGAGAAACCACCAAGGGATCTAGATTGGAGTTATATATTACTTATAAATATGATGTAGGAGGGTTGCACTTTTGAGAAAGAAGACCTTTTTTGTTAAGTTTAATTAAAATTAACTGCTAAGCAGTTTAATTGGAGTTACTAGGTCTAGCCATGGCTGTCATCATCTTTGCACCCTGTTATTACAGCTCCTCTGACAATACACGGGGTGACAAACAATGGAGGAGATGTGACCTTTGCATTAGATGTGAACCCAGATGACCCTACTGTAGGAAAATGCCTCATTTGCATCATCAGCTCAGGACTGATGCTGCTGTTTTTTCACTCTGTGCACTGGGGCTCTTCTAACCATGCCCCAGTGCATGTTATCTGACACCTAAAGCTTAGCTACACTCTTAATTGGCATATTCAGCTTACCTACATGTCGCTAGTATATGGTACCAAGAGTACCCAGGGCCTGAAAGTTAAATGTGACTACTGGACCACAGTGCCCATTGTGCCACCCACTAAAGTGACAGTGCAAACATGCTTGCAGGCCTACCATTGGAACCTGACTTTACAGTTTCCATACCACAAATACAACCTGTCAAGATAACCTCTTTTGGCAGGCCTAAACCTTCCTCTTAAATATCAATCAGTCACCGCTACGTAGGCCTTACTGCCTACAAGGCAGGGTTCATTGTATTTAAAAGCAGGATATCTAAAAGGTTAATGTAAAGCATGACCTTCCAGTGAAAAGGCCCCAAAAGTAAATTCACTGTAGCAGTGTTAGGTATTCTATAGAAAAGTATTGGAATTCAATAGTACATATAATAATGTTATCTCTGGCTAGGAAACCCCTACAAATTTCATTCTTGGACTATCTAAAATACTAATAAAGTTGAATTTAATAAATGTTTTGGAAAGGGGACTTCTAGAAACGTACCTTTTCCCTGCCGTAAGCCTTTTAAGGTCAATTTGCATGCATTCCAACTGTCACCCAGAAACTGAATGGCCCCCATGTTAAAGTTTGAAGTTGGTCCCAGAGTTGAGACAAAGGCCTTGGGTGAGGGGAGGCGTTCTGTTCTTCTGGTAGTGCTAGGCATAAATGTGGCACCTCCTGGGCCCCCTCTGGCACCCACATCAAAACACTACTGGGCCTGTGGAAGACCCAAAAGGACTGCACCTGCTATTGATACCTGTGAGGAGATCTGAAAGGTTGGACCTGCTCCCACTTGTACCCAGGACAAAGAAGTGGATTCTTGGCTGACCTCCTGTTAAGCTGCATTGACACAACAAGCTGCAAGAAGCCCCTTTTCCTGACGGGCCCAGCTGACCACTTCCAACTGAACCTGCCTGGACCCTGCTGCTGGCTTCTGCTGGAGTGAGCCATTACACCCAAGTGCTGTTCCCGTGGTGTTGGGACCCTTGGCTGTGTCCAAATTGTTCCTCCTAACATAGTGAGAAACCTGGGACAAAACTGCTAAGTCAATCAGACAAACCTGCATTACCACTGGGCTAAAGATTCAGGTTGCTACTGCTTGGAGCTTTTCCGCAGTAGAAAATCTATTTCATTGGGACATCGTGGAGAGGGTATCCGCCCTCATGGAACCCTGTTCGGCTATAGCTTTCAACCTTGCCTCACTGGAGAAATTCGAGCTCCACAAAAGTGTCTAGGTCCGAATATGCATGGCATCACTGGGTAAAGGCACTAAAAGTATCCGGCTGGTGAGGGACCTTCTACTCTGTGGACAATACATAAGGCCTCATTACGATGGCGGGGGGACCGCCACCGAAATGCTGTCGGTGTCGGTCCCTCCGCCATCGCAATGCAGTTTTCACCCGCCATATTATGATGCCAGGGAAAGCGTGGCGGTCGGAAAGACCGACCGCCACGGTCCAGATGGGCGGATCAAATCTGACCGCCCGTCGGTCAACTGCTAATCCCTGCATTGCGGCAGGGATTAGCATTGCCATAGGGATTATAATATCCCTTTCCCCTGGTCGTTCTGCGGCAGTCAACCAGCCGCAAAACAGCTGGCGTAAATGGATTTGGGGGCCCGTAGCAGGCCCCCCTTAATCCCTGGGGCAGGAACATGTACCCCGGGGGGCACCTATAGTGCCCCCCTACATATCCCTTCACCATTTGGCAGGCACTGCATGGTGCCTGCCAAGTAGTGCAGGGATATGCCTGCACCCTATTTTTTGTATTGCGGCGGGGGCTGCTGACCGCAACCCCGCCACAATACAAAATATAGGTAATGCGACTGCCACGGTTGCGGTCACATCATAATTCGGATGGCGGGTAGGCCGGCTCGTAGGTGGCCAGTCTCAAATTCGATACGATGTCGGACGGACTTCTGACCCCCCACAGTGTTTTGAAGGAAATTCACTTTTGGGCCAGAAGCCAAGGAATCTCTCTTAACTTGGTCGACATGGTAGCACATGGTGGCAAACCGAGCAACAGACGTGCATCAGCATTCCACGCTATCTCAAATCTGTTTTAGCATAAGGTGGACAATCCAAGATAAAGGAAAGTAGTCTAGGCACCAGATAATCAGTGCTTGGTTTACAGTTTTCTGAGCTGACTTTGGTAGGAAAGGTAGGACTTTACAGAGCATTCTAAGCATTGAAGAACAAATTGCTGCTACCTCATTGGCCTGGTAAAAGAAAGAGAGCGTGTGGTCAAAGATAAAATTTAGGGGCTGTAGCTTGGCCTCAGGCACAATAACCACCAACTGAATATGCTCCATTGGACAGACTTCTTTAGGATGGGATTAGCACATAATGGACCTGTAATTGTGGTAGAGATAAATTTAGGGGCCTTGTGAGGCCAGCAAGCCTCCCTGCTGTTACAGCAGATCAGTGATTCTCCCAGGAGGCAGCCATTGCTATGTTATATGTGACTTCAGTGCCCAAGACATAGCAGAGCTGAGACCTGGGAGGAAGATGAAGCACAGTAGCATCAGTGCTCTCCTCTCGAGGCACACTGCTGGCAGTAGACAGTCCCGCTTTGCTGTGCATCTCCGTGTGAGGAAAAAGCCCAGATTGGGGAGGGAGCACTCACTCATTCAGTCACTCCTCACTTGAAGTCATACTCAGCACCAGGCACAGCGGTGGCCCCTCAATTAGGGTGGAGGAGCGCTGCCCCCCCACCAACAGCCGCAAATAAAATGGGTTTCTAACCCGTTTTATTATTGTTTTATTTTAATCCCCCTGGACCCACCCCCAGGACTCTGACGAGCCATGGGTGTGGGTCCAGGGGGATGACACTGTAGTGGGGGAGTGCTAGTGCACTCCCTTGTTGCTTCACTGCGCATGAGGTGTTTGGCTGGCTGTTTTGGCAAAAAAAGAGAGCCTCTGTTTTTTCCATTTTAGGCAGTTGTCTTGCATTCAACTTGCAACTGTGGACATACATGTGTTGAGATTCTCTTGAGTCATTGCCTTGTTGTCAGAGATGGAGATGATGAACTGGGTATCATCAGCATATGACATTGTCTCGAAGCTATATTGTTAGAACTGTCATCCTTAGGGTGGTCTTTCCCCAGGCTTTTTGCCTTTTGCCTCTCCTTTTTGCTGATTATTTTTGTTGGCCTTAGGATTCTGAGCCCCTTACACTGCAAACCAGTGCTGAAGTGCATGCGCTTCTCCCCTAAACATGATGACATTGGTGTATACCAGATTGGCATATTTTATGAACTGGTAAGTCCTGGCTACTCATGGTGATTGAACCTCATTGTATGGTTCACTTTATTCTTCATAAGGACGGGCACTGCGGGACTGGAGTACGATCAAGAGCCATAATTGGTTTACGCCACGTTGGTTCCTTTACCCTTGTCCTGAGGAGGCCCGGAAGAAATTGGGGGCCGAAACGTGTTGACAGTTTAGACGGGATGAGTCCGCTTGAATATAAGAATTATTATTGTATTTCTAGGCACACTTGATAGATGTTTGTAGAGGTGTTGAAGCCTCGTGTGCATAGAGGACTACCTCGCAGTGTATTACCCAGATTAAGTCCGCGAACACTGATTACTATAGAAATATGGGGGTACAGGCAACTAAGATTTGGTTTATGTTGTTTTATAAATGTTTGTGATGTAAATGTCTATATATGTATTTTCATGTTTTTCAGTCAAAAAACTAAAAATAATGATTGATTTTTTCAAAGAATGTCTTCGTGGTATGTGTATTGTTTGAATTAGTTCTTCATAAATTGAAATGGGACAATGTACCATTGATAGGGTAATTTGATGTCCCCTATGGTCAAGTAAATGAAGAGATATTGGTTCCTCCATGCCATTTTTTCTGCATAATATGTACTTTTAGAAAGTGGACATTTCTCTGTACTTACTGCTCTTTGTGCCTGACAGTCTGTCTCCAATATACGTCTGGGTTGGGTGACAACTACACTTTGTGCATTCGCTCTAGACAGCCACAAACATAGGAAGGTGAAGCTTATCGATATTCTAAGCACTCATCTGCATTCATCTGCATTCTGATGAGTCTTCCTGGGCAGGGAAGAATGGGAGGGGCTGACACACTTCAATAGGTGAAGAAAGAACGAACTGAGGGCTGAGGCAAAACACAAGAACCGCACCTGTCAATAAATATTTAGGCAAGTAATATTGGTGCAGGAAGACCTGGGAGTGCACCCCTCTCCACTCCCTATTTGGGAAACCCAAAAATTACAGCAACATGGAAAGTAGGAATTCCGCACACAAGGATTATTGATACATTCAAAATCAGTTAAACAAGAGTCGTTATTAATAACCTGCAGAAATTTTTCAAGTCCATGTAATCTTGTTTTCTTTTGAAAATGGTTCTTTATTTGAAAAAGACGAATAAATCAAGCAGATAAAGTCCAATATTCGACACATCTGAAGCAGACGCCAAGACGATCGTTAGCGGCTACCGTGCCTTTGCTTTGGTGACTATACAGAAATGTTACCCTTTTGTCACAAGAACTAATTGTTGACACACAAACTTTGAATGCGAATATACACCCTGAACTCATTTTAGAGCCTTGAAGAAGTCCCTTTTGGGACGAAACGCGTCGGCTAATGGATTGTGAATATTGGATTTTATCTGCTTGATTTATTCGTCTTTTTCAAATAAAGAACCATTTTCAAAAGAAAACAAGATTACATGGACCTGAAAAATTTCTTCAGATTATTAATAACGACTCTTGTTTAACTGATTTTGAATGTATCAATAATCCTTGTGTGCGGAATTCCTACTTTCCATGTTACACTTCAATAGGTAGTATCCTGTCCACACACAAATCACTAATTTAACCCCTACAGACTTCCTGGCAGACAGGACTGGGTTGAAAGGGATCCTTGTACACTTCAGAGAAATCTTTTGAAGTCATCCCCTACATCAAAAGCACGTTTGAGTATAAGTACTGGGTCTCTGACCCCCTAAATTCAGCCACTTTTGACTCTTGAACTGAACCTCTGTCAGAAGGACTGCTGTGCTGCTCAAAGGACTCCACTGAACTGCTTTTGTGGAAGGATTGCTTTTATGCTTGTTACCCCACTGCCTGATGCTGCTGGACTCTGCCTTCCCTCCAAGTGATCTCCAAGGGCTTGTGACTTGCCTCCTGCTTTCAGAAGCCTCAGGGACACAAAAGACTCCCTGTAATTCTGGTGGTGCTGCTGGACTCTGCCTTCTGTGAGTCCTACTCTTGTCTTAGGTGCCTCCTTCAAGCTCTGGGTTGTATAAGTGGGTTCTGCAGGTGTTTTAATCAAAAACCGATGCATTGCATCAACTGCGTTAGAAATTGTGCCGCATCGCCCTTTGACGCGGACACTGCCCGACGAAATCAGTTCCACAGCCTGCACGGCTCGATGACAACGCTCTGAGCAGCTCAACGAAGATGCATTGCATTCACTTCAACGGAGCTCAGCACCAATGAGGGACCCCCTCGCGTGGCTCGACGATGACGCAGTAGACTCTCGACGTTGACAAAAGCTCCTTCCAAGGTATTTCTCAGCAGGACCTTTCTGGGTCTTGTAGCCGGCGTGCACTCGATCCCGGTCTGCTTGAACTTGGATTTGCATTAGTCCCTCACGACCTCAAGTAATCTTTTGACCGCTAGAAACTTCTAAGCCCTATTTTTGCTGTATTCTTTCAAAATTAATATCTCAACTTCTACTAATTCTAATTTTATTTTTTGGTCTTATTTTGCTCAGATATATAGTCACTATTATTTCTAAACCTGTGTGGAGTCTGTATGCAGTGTTTCCCTTGTGTTACTGTGTGTGTGTTGCAAAAATACTTTACACATTGCCTTTGTAGATGAGCCTTACTGCTCTGTGTCAAGCTACCAGAGGGTATGCACAGGTTATCTTATTGTGTATCTAGCTTACCCTGACTAGAGTGGTGGTTCCTGCCTATGTTCGTAACTCAGCCAACCAGGAATCCCATTTCTAACACATACGTATGTGCATGCAAGAGCTGCTAAATGAGAGATACAACCATTAAAGAAGTGAAGCTGAGGAAAGAGTCTCATGGAACCCCACAGGTCACGGGTTGTAGAGCCAAAATGAAGGGGGTTAGTGAAATATCATCATATTTAGCTGGTACAAAACAGAGTTATTTCAGTGCAGCCTGACTGATATGTAACTGAAATCATTTTTTTAAAGAAAGATGAGAGTGAGATACAGTGTTGAATGCTGAGGAGAGATCCAAAAGGTAGAGCTGCCTTGATCCAGGATTCTCCTTAGGCCATCAGCAATTGATAAGAGGTAGACTTAGTGCTGTGCACTGGCCAAAAACCGAATTGCACTGAATCAAGGAGAATATGAGATTTAATATATGTAGATAATTGTAGATTTGCAGCTTTTTGAGAAATTTAGAAAGAAAAAGGGGGCAATGAAATAGGACGATAGTTGCTAAGATTAACTTGATCAGCAGTGTCTTTATTAAGGACTGGAATAATCATGCATGTTTCTAGCTGTCTGAAACAGTTGCCAAGAATAAACAAATATTACAAAGGTAGCGGATGTGGAGGGAAAATTATTTTTGGGGCTAAAAATAATATGTGAGGGGGTTTAGGGGTGCAGAGGAGAGACTGACTTATTCAATGGAATAAAGATATTCAAGTCTGTAGATGTTGGTTAAAAGTGGGCTAAGGACAAGCACTTCACAGAGTATGTTACCTTTACCCTGCATTGCCGGTACCTCACAGTCTTTACTCCGCAAGTAAGAACAACACAGACAAGTATATATATCAGGTTTTCACCATTACCACCCATCCTTTACTCTATAGTATTTTATCATGCAGGTAAGTATACATATTTTAGTTTAATTATTGTATTTGTTATATTATTTAAAAACAAATCCTGGGTTTAGGTGCTGGTAGAGGTAAAGGAGAAAAGGTCATTTTATGGTGGGTAGAGGTAAAGGGTGGTAAAGATGACTTTAGGGTTAAGGGGTGATAGAGGTAACGAGAGGTAAGGGGGTTTTAGGGTTAAGAGGTGGGTAGAGGTAAAGGGGGAGATAGGGGCAATATTAGGGTAAAGGGGTGGTATTAGACATGCCATCCTTGGCATGGTTCCCCCTAACTTTTTGCCATTAAAACTCATGTTTTTGCTTACCTTAGGACTCTGCACACTTTACCAGTGCTAAAGTGCGTGTGCTCTTTCCCTTAAACATGGTAACATTGGCTTATACCTGATTGGCATATTTAATTTACTTGTAAATCCTCAGTAAAGTGCTCTACATGTGCCAGGGCCTGTAAATTAAATGCTACTACTGGGCCTGAAGCACTGGTTGGGCCACCCACTTTAGTAGAACTGTAAACATGTCTCAGGCCTGTCATTGCAGAGCCTGTCTGTGCAGTTTTAAATTGTCATTTCGACCTGGCAAAGTAAACCTTTTGCCAGCCCCAATCCTTCCTTTTTAATACATATACGTCACCTCTAGGGTAGGCCCTGGACAGCCCAGAGGGCAGGGTGCAATGAATTTAAAAAGTAGGACTCGTACTATTAAGTTTTACATGTCCTGGTAGTGAAAAACCCCTTAATTTGTTTTTCACTACTGCAATGCCTACCTCTGTCAGAGGATAACATGAGAGATAGCCTATTACATTTTATAAGTATAATTTCCAAATGGGAATAGGTAAGCAGTTCATGTTTAGTGTCTCTGGAATTACAATTTAAAAGCCTAACTTATGGTTAAGTTGGACTTTAAATTGGAATTCTGAAAATGCTACTTCTAGAACGTTTACATTTTCTTGCTTTAGCCATTTGGTGCCTGCAGTCTGTCTATGGATCACATGACTGGGTATAACTGACACTAGGGCTTTGTGCATTCTTCCTAGACACCACACACAATGGGGAGCTTAGGTGTTACTGGATGGGCAGTCACTGGCAGGATGGGTGGGAGGAGTTGGGCAGAGCCCTACTTACACTTGAATAGGCTGTGTTCTTTCTCCACGCAAAGGGCTGCATACCCCCTGTAGTTAGTCTGGAGCCAGGAAGGGAGGGCATCTGCGCACTTCAAACACTTGCCTCCAGAAGCTTCTCCCCTGTGTATAAACACTGGACCTTAGACAACAGCTCTTAGGTACACTTATTGACCTGTGGATACTCTGCCAAGAAGAAGGGCTGCTGTGCTGCAACAAGGACTGCCACTCTGCTGGACTGCTGCTCTAAAGGCACTGCTGCCCTGCTGTACTAACCTCTTGCCTGAAAAAGGAGAAATTGGCCTGCTACTTCATCTTGAACCCAGGACCTCAAAGTGACTCCAAGGGCTAGTCTGTTGGCCTCTTGATCAGAGCCTCAGGGACATAAGAGGCTCCCCAACATCCTGTACTAGCCCTTGTCCCAGCTGCAGCAAGTTCCTGACCCCCAAGGGGGGCCTCTCTGGTCTTGGCCTCTTGGTGTGGCTCACAGGTGCTGAAATTAAGCTTTTGAGCTTTTCACAACTACAAATGGGCCTGTTCACCCGACTCTTTGCACTGCAGCATCGACCGCTCATGGGGACCGCCACCAGAATGCTTCAGCAATGCCCTCCCGCCGGCTCCCCGTGCTTCGCTGACAGCCTACATCAATGCTCTCCCTGCTCCTTGTGGCCCTCTGCAACACGAATGGGACTCTTGGCATGAACTTGAGAACGTAAAATCTTGGTGGGCCTAAGCTTGTGACTGTATCCGACCTGCGCTCCCTCATGGTTAGCCTCAAGTGTGACTTTGACCCCGTCCAGCGCGACCAGATATCCTGTGTTAACGCTTTGTGCTTTTTGGTGCTTTTTTCTCTAAATTCTTTAGAAATGCATATCTCCAGTTCTACTGATTGTATTTTTGTCATTTTTGACTTGTTTTATTTACTAAATTTTGCTCTAATGTTCTATCTTGGTATGGGTTCTTTTTGTGTGGTATTTGCACTGTTTTATTGTTTGAAGTGTTGCACAAATACTTTACGCATTGCCTCTAAGTTAACCTAACTGCTCTGTGCCAAGCTACCAGGGGGTTGAGCACAGGTTAATTTGGGGTGTGCATGTGCTTTACCCTGAGAAGGATTGTGGTTGTTGCTTGACCATGGCTCACACCCGACTCAACTAGTAATCCAATTTCTCACAGGTAGGTAAAGGAAGGTAATGGAATTTTAACAAAGGGGTGTTTTGGGGAGGTTACCCCCCAAAACAGAAAAATAAAAAAGGAGAGTTTGAGGGGTAAAGCCATGTCTTGAATAGGCCTGTGAGGTATTTCAATGCATTGTAAAGGTCAACACATATACCCGAGGGGTAAGGCATGCGGGTAAAGACCCACCTTGTAACTTCTAATATTCCTTCAGAGGCCTAGTTGCAGAGTTCAGAGAAGGTAGGAAATCTGGGCTTGAGCTGCGAATGTGTCTTGAATCTTACCTATTTTTTTCTTAATGCAAGACAGGTTATCACAGAGGTCCTGTGAAGGTGTGACGGTGTTACTGCAGATTGCAGGATATAAAAAGCTCTTAACAAAGGAGAACATTTCCCAAGGGGCATTACTAGAGGGCATGCTTTGTTGCGAAATAGACTGTGTGTATAGAATGGATAAGTTGTTGATTTTTTTTATGGCTACCCCACAGGTTGTTTCATGCTAGGATTGTGAGATTGCCTCCAAGCTTGCTCCAGGGTTTCGCAGTTGGGTTGGGTCTTACAGATTTTGTTGGAACCAGTAGTGTACAGCTGAGCGAGTGGGTGACGTGAGAGAGAGTTTATTGTGTTGCTAATCCTGATTTTAAAATTGACTGCTACAGGATTGGCATCAGTTTAGGTTAAAAGGGGTTTGGAGCGAAGGGTGGAGTCAAAATTAGCAGAGGTAACTTTAACCCATTTGTGTTTAGTTTGTGAGGGAGCAAATGTGACTGCAAAATGGTCCATCCAAAATGAAGGAAGAGGGGCATCAACTTTGAGAGCTAGTAGATTAGAAAAATATAGGATCGAGAAGATGTGCTATGTGAGTGGTGGCGGCATTAACTGTTTGGGATTGATTGGGAACATTAAAGACTTCCATAAGATTTATCGAGTCACTTTGGGAGCTGATCGCAAGATGATAGTTGAAATCGTCTACGTTAATTAAATGTGATATTGTGAGAAGCTGGCCTGGTATATGATGTACACTTTTGTAAGTGGACACCGTGCACCAGTCTAGACCACCCTTATGGTGATTTAAGAGGTCTTAGACAACCTTAGAAAGTTCTCTAAGTGGTAGCTGTGGAGAGCAGCCTTCAGGCTTAGTCCAGAAGGAGTGTAAAGCAGCTTATTTTACCAGAATGCAATCTTATAGTATAGATTAAGTGAAAAAGAACCACACAAAGTATTTATAAAAATATGTATTTACTATATAATACTCTTTAACACATAGAAATATCTCCTACCCGGAGATATGCCCAATGCACACAATACTTTAGCAAAGAAACACAGTAAATAGCATCAAATACACAGTGGACCCCAGGGGGGGACCAAACCATATACTAAGAAAGTGGTATAAGACCCACGACTCGGGATAAGACAATGTCGAGAGGACATAGAAGTGCTGGGGACCCAAGGAACAACCCAAGGTGAGTAGATAGGGACCCCACGGAGAGCGTGTGCAGTGTGGGAACACGACTGTGTACTCCGTACAACTCTACGTGTAAGTCGCAGTTGGATTTTTAATGATTAAAGACCCTTCAAAGTAGACCCTGAAGAAACCCTGTGGAAGACAGAAGGTTGGAGAGCCACCCCACCTGTGGATACCCTAGTAGCCACATTACCTACACCAGGGAAGCCGGGTGCATACGTGTGAAGTGGTGTCG
Source organism: Calotriton arnoldi (assembly GCA_963921515.1). Lineage (NCBI taxonomy): Eukaryota > Metazoa > Chordata > Amphibia > Caudata > Salamandridae > Calotriton > Calotriton arnoldi. The sequence goes on from CAWUFW010000278.1 coordinate 2,416,046, forward strand.
GAAACCGCAGTCGAACCCAATGGAGGACTTCAGGAAAGTGCCACTGCTGAAGAAGGAGAAAGTGTCCGGTGGAATCCGAAGGTGGATTCTAGATGAGAGGTACCTGCAAGCAGAAGCGACAGAGTTTATGTCACTCAGGGGTGACCAGGAGACTTGGAAGACAAATGCCCTCCGATGTTGGGTGTTGCAGGATGGATGACAATGACCTTGGCTCTGCAGCTGTGAGGACCAGGTGATGCTGAGGAGGACCAGGAGCCATGCACAAGTTGTCCTACGAAAGGATGTCGAGTGCTGAGGGGTTGGTGTCTGGCGGTAGCACCAACAAGCCTTGGCAACCGCAACCAATGCAGGGATTGAAGAAGGAGCAACGTCGGGACCAGCAAGGTCCAGGGGACTCACCAGAGGCAGGGGAGTCAGGGCAGGCCCGAGCAATCAGGGGCACCCAAAAGAAACAAGTGTGACCCTTAAGAGGACCCACAGGCTGGAGGCACTGGAGTCGCAAGAGGACCTCAAGCAGCTCACCAAATGATGCAGGCAACGATGCACACAATGTGGTGTGGTTTGAGATTCTGGTCACTGGATGTGCTCGAGGTTGGGGCTACTTGGAGCCCGAAGATCTTCTTGGTGAGAAGTCAACAAGCCTTTGCAACTGCAAGTTGATGCGGTGCACAGGGGTTCGGTTATTGTAACCCCCACGAAGGATACTGGCCTCAAACTTGGTGAGAGGACAGAGCAGGCCTTTAGAGCTGTAGAAAATCATGACCTGTGTTGCAGAATCTTTTGGAGTCAAGAGGAGCTCAGGATCAGCTGACCGGTCGACTTGCGGTGCCTGCGAATGCAGGGGCGTGACTCCTTCACTCCAAGGGAGATTGCTTCAAGTGTCTTTGATGCTTCACAGGCCTTGGAAGGTTCCTGTATGATGCACAGGCACAGCCGATGCAGCAGACTGGAAGGCAGACGAAGTCAGGCTCAAACGAAGTCCAGGGATGTCTGAGTGCCCAGACGGTAGAAGAAGAAGTGGTGTCTGATCTGAATCTTATCCCACGATGAATCTAGGGACCTACACCCAGGTGAGCCCTTAAGTACCCTAGGGAAAGGGTTGGGAAGATTCAGGGGGTCCTCCCAGGGGAGGGTCTGGACATGGGGAGGTTACTCCCATGTCCTTTGTCCAGTTTCACGCCAGAGCTGGAGTCCACGGCTCCCAGGACTGGTTTGAACTGGACCATGCACAGGGCCACCAAATGTGCCCCTCATGCAGACTGAGTGGTGCTGGCAAGCGCACCCACCCCATCCCAATACACTAAATCCTGTCTGGGAGGTGGTCACACATCCCTGTAACAGGATGCCTATTGCTCTGCCTTCCCCTGCTCGAGCTTGGCTCAGCAGCAGGAGGGCAGAACCGTGTCTCTGGTCGGCAGCAACCATTTTGTGCTGTCCAGGTCAAGAAGGTTGGTACCAGGAACACTGAGAGCCTAATGGAAGGCTCTTCCAGTGCTTGGAATCATACTCCCACACCGTTTACGGTGTGGGGGTATGATTCCAACATTTTTAATACCAAACATGATAGGATTCGTTGCAGCCGTTTTCGAGATGGTCATCGTGTAATTACGCGGTGCCCCTCTATATAGTATATGGCTGCTTCACCTACAAACCGGGAGAATGGACTCCGTAGGCTGCAGGGGTGTCCTGCTCATGCAAGGGCACCCTCTCACTTAGAACCAAGCACCCTGCCTTCAGGATTTCAAAGGCCTGCTATAGGGGTGACTTATAGGTTGTAAGTGCAGTGACCCTAGATATAGGAAACCTATATCTTTAGTAAGTGGTGCTAGCACCAGCTTACACAGGCTGCAATGGCAGGCCTGTAGTTCCATTTTGAATGGTCTCTCATGGGTGGCATAATACATGCTTCAGCCCATGGGAGATCTCTGGGGTACCTATGCCCTCGGTACCTTAATACCATACACTCGGGACTTATAAGGGTACCCCAGTATCCAATCTGGGATGTACCTAAGTACTGAACACAACAATTTAGGGAGAAAGCAGATAAACTGGGGTCCTGATTAGCAGGATCCCAGTCAGACTAGTCAAATACAGCTTAGCACCAGGCAAAAAGTGGGGGTAACGATAGAAGCAGATCCTACTCTCCAACAGATATATTCCCGAAAAATGACATGATGGCTGACCCATTCTTACCCTCGTCAACTTTCCAATCCTGTACAAGTGAAGACACAACATTGAAAAAGGACTGTCATTGTCCTTTGCAGGCTGACGAATGGGACGTGGCTAAAGCCAAGGACCAACCAGCGAGTCCGGAAGAAGACGGAAAGCCGGCCGCCAATCCTGAAAAGGGGGTAGACCCGAATCAGACAGAGGACGCCGCCAACAACCAGGAAGACGCGAAGATTACGGGTCCAGCGACGGTGTGGCCAGGGAATGCTGAGGAGCTTGCCGTGGACTCGGAACCAGAAGACAGGCCGCAAATGTGGTGCTAGGAGTAGTGGTTACCTTCGGAGGGAAGCTCGCTGGCTGCCGCAATTCAGGAGAGATGCAGCAGACAGTGCGTTAACAAGGGAAGGGGAGAGGGAAGGAAGAGGTAGGCAACTCGGAAAGCTATTGCAGGTTACGGGAAGGGGCTGGGCGGGTGAAGTAGCAAAACGGACAAAAGAACAAACTGTTCTTTTTCCTTCTGTTTATTTTCTTTGCTTTCGCCCTCTTCGGTGTATTTTTTTAAATTTATTTTGAAGCCAGATAGCTTTATTAGGACACTCTAAGGTGACTGGTAAGGCACGAAGAAAAAGAACAAACCAGCTCACCGACTAAAGTAAGTCCTCGGAAGAAAATCTAGTGTCTGGAGAAGCCAGTATCTTTAAAATACCCATAACCACTATTAGTGGTCAGAAGGGATACCTGGACTCTTTTCTTTGACTCTTCTTTATCACCACTTATCACCACTAGGCCATTAGGAAGGCACAGAAGTGATTAGCCTCCAAAAGATTCACAGTTTTTCGGGTTCGGGGAAGGGTCTATATCAACAAAGACACAAGACTGAACCACATACTTACCACCACCTTCTGTGTTTTTAAGCCTCCGGGTGATTCCCTCCTGCACAGCACTGAAGAGCTGCAACACCGACCTGCAATAAGAAGAAAGAAGGGTTAAAGAAGCACTTGTTTCAGACTTGTATCATATCCATTCTGCCAATAAATCCACCAAACATTAAGACATTTGTTCAGCCTCCTCGCTTCTTTTTCCGCCCACCCCTCCCACATGAAGTTTGCTGATTTACGTTGAAATGTAGTGATTGATGTGACATTCGTTATAGGACCTTGGGTCGATAAATGAGAGCCCTTAAATTGGTCCATATTAGAGTAAATTTTAGGGGGAAAAGAAGGCACTCTCCAAAAGACGCCTGGGATGAGTAAACAAGTGTGCAAGAAACAGAGAATTTGTTGTTTATTATAAGGCACCCACAAGGTTAAGAGGTGCAGTTTAAGCATAATATGGAACATCCTGGGGGATAGCCTGAGCTATGACTGGGACTGAGCTGACAGAAAGCCAGTTTTCAGTTAGAAATAACGCATAAGGAACGTTGAAATTGATACAATCAAACAGTATTTCGATGATGATCTAAGGCTCAATAGAAAGCGCTTTGCTGAAGGATTGGAATCACTTTCCCATCGAATCCCCGTAGAACCCGTTGTGCAGGGGACACACCAGGATTGTTGATGCAAATTGTACTCGAATAGAGCTGTTTGTATTGTCTGCCAGATGGTAATCGTTGTTTATGCTTTTATGTTTTATGTTTTATGTTTTTATGCAGTTAATATTGTAGTTTGTTACATTAGGTTATGTAATCTTGAGACATGTTTGCTGATATGTACATTTTTAGCCGTTACATAAAAAATGTCTGACATGAAGTTACGATAGAATTCTACGGTTAATATATGCAACTTTTGGCATTGTACACGCTTTAGTTTTAATCATGTTCCTGCTATCAGTAGAATTTCCCCGAATGATTTTACATCTGCGTGCAAATCCGATCCAATGAGCAGCGTGTATGGAGGAGCAGGGCTGCTAAGAAGGACATATAATGGCGCTAGCTTGTTACCTTCCAAAGGAACCTTTCAGTAGTCTATTAAAAGCATTGATTGTGTTGCTAACAATATCATATTTCAATATTTCAGGCCAGTTTTTATTCGGAGAGAAGATTCCACTAAATGATGCATTCGAAGAGCATGAAAAACAAATCCAGTATGAAAATGTATATCAGTCCACCTGGGAAGAGAGCCTCAAAGATGCGGACGATGACGAGGATCGCCAGTTCTACACCCTGATAGACAGCCTGGGGGCTAACAGAGTCCTAGAGGAGTGAGTAATAGATGCCTATTCATGTATATATTAGACTATGTTAGGAATGTTTGCTCCACTTCTGAGGTGGTACAGAGGTGAAAGTCAGAACCAGAGATTGTCTTTAGAAGGCAGGGTGGCCACAGTGCTCCAGGATGATGTCACAACTCCACTTGACCACATTTCATACACAGGAGCGGCCGGCACAGGTAAGAGTGGTGAAGCAGGGGCAGGGCGGGGTGAGGGGGAAGTCGACAGCCGACAAGATAGATAAAATTAAATACAAAAATAAATTAAATCAAGGGAGAAAACGATTAGCACCTACTGGACTACCTGCTTTCAGTCTGTTTTTTTCCAGTGCTCTGAACTCAGTGCAGTGAATAATAGCATTTTATTCTCAGTGTTCACGATAATGCCACTTAATAGCCTCACACAACAGTATTGGTGTTCCCTACATTGTGGGCTAAGGCTACTTTGTTCTTCAAGGTTGTTATATTGCTCTCACCAAAACTCTGTCAGCCTGTCATTACTTCCCAGAGAGATTGCACAAGCTTTTGTAAGAGGCGTGCCCAGTGGTCAGGGAGAAGATAGATTCCATTGCAATTGCATTGATCGCACATCTAGCAATGAATGTTTTGTTGATAGCTCTAAACTGGGCTTGGAACACAAAAGTTTCAGATGTGTTATTGACTGTGTGAGCAATGTGCTGTTGGAATTCTTAAAAGCAAGTATGTCATCTTGGGCAGGTACTAGCTGCCTGGCTTTCATACGTAATCCGCCCATGCATAGTCGCTGGAAGTAGGGAGGGTGGGGCTACTGCAGCACCCCCAAAATAACCATGCTGAAGTTCTGAAGGTGAATGAGCATTAAAGATAACTTTAAACTTTATTTTTATCTTGACACATTTGCTGTGCACTTCAAAGACATAGGTGAAAATGTCAGGTTAATCTTCTGACAAATGTCTGCTTACTCTTTTAACATTGAGATTCGTGTTTACTATTCTTTCTCTTACTGCAAAGAGAGAGGATTTTGTAAAGTGAACTGTGACAGTCTTCTTTTAGTACAGGGACATTAAAAGAATAGACTATAGGATGTTATTTTTTCTAGCATTAAAAACCTATAATCGAACTGCACAAATATTTCAAAATATATAAATGGTTAGGAGAACACCAATGGAGGTATTTTTTGTAATTCTGAAGTGTGCTGAAACAAAGACTTTACTACAATCAAAACAAACCCAATTTCTACACATTAACGTTTCTGCTCTATCTAGGTTTCTCAATAAAACTGTATGTCTGTGCAAATTTAGAGGTCATTTCAGTGAAAAATGTGCTGTCTGTAAGTGACAGTGTGCTACCACACAATAATTTAGTATTATATTTGTGGCACTGTGCTCCTAAATGCAACACCAGCTACATATTACACCCTTCCACTTTTTCTGAATGGGCGTGGCTCCTTTGCAACACTTATTATAAGTGTGATTCTTGGATTTTCAGAAACCCTATGAGTACAGTGATATAGCATTGATGGCAGCACCTCCACTCTGAAAACTGTTCCAGCACCACTACATCCATGTATTATGTCAGACCTCTACCAGGTCTTTTCAGTTCCCAAATTTTGATCACATCATATAGCAATTGCACACATTAATAGAACTAGAAAATTAAAATGCCTGGGTGCACTATCAATTCATTTTCAGTATCACCAGCCAACGCAGGCACCTGGCCCTCAATCACAAAGGATAGCGACATAAAAGATTAGGCATTAGAAACAGAGGGGCTGATTACGTTTTGGGCGGTTTTACCGCCAGCCTGCAGTCCAGAAAATGTCGGCAAACAGGTGGCATCCTGCCCACTGTATCACAAGTCTCCTGCAGGGCTGGCGGTGTGTGGATGGTGGAGTCATGCCAGCAGCACACTTCGGGTCTGGTATTGAGCTGAAAGCCATTGCCGACCATGCTACAGTACCTCCAGCCAGTCGGGTGCACTGCTTCCTTGCATTTCATTGTGCAAGAGAAACAGTGCGCACACCCGACCCAAAGGCACTGGAGTGCAAAACATGAGCACCAGTCACATTTCACAAGGGCACATTTACCCTTGAGGTAGTGATTCACTTCATTACCTGCCTTTCTGCCGACTCTCGCATGGTGGTGTCTGCTCCAGGAAAAGGACAGCAAAAAGACAGGTCCTGATTGGCAGGCGGGAAGCTTGGCAGGCTCTGCCTCTTCCCATCGCGGTAGCAGAAATGTCAGCAGTGGTGTCGGTCATGTGACGGTCTCACCACACAGATCATAATCGGGCGGTCAGACCGCTGAGGAGACTGCGGTCGGACTGCTGAAAATGCGACTGCGGGACACATCCCGCCGTCATCGTATTCAGGCCCAGAGATTAATTTGTTTTAGACCCAAAAATAACCTTGCCACACAAACCTTCCTTCTGTGCTAATGACAGTACACTTTAAAATCTAAGTTCAGTAGAAGTTGTGCTGATTTTAATTTGAAAGGACATGTAAGACATGATTTTTTAAAAATTTGGTTGAAGGAATCAATCAGGGATTGGTAGAGCGCACTACTCACCTGTAAGGGTCTCAAGGCACTGTGGGGTGGGGTTCGGGCAGCTCCGGTCATCTGGAGAGCCAGGTCTTGAGGCTCTTCCTGAATACTTGCAGTGTGAGGCTTCGTCTGGTGCTGAGGGCGAGTTTGTTCCAGGTCTTGGCCATGATGTAGGAGAAGGATCTGCCGCACGGCTCTGGCTCTGTGGATGCGGGGGATTTCGGTCAAGGCTAGGTCAGCTGAGTGGAGGTTTCTCTTGGGGGCGTAGAAGGAGATTATTTTGTTGAGGTATTGGGGTCCGGTGTTGTGGAAGGCTTTGTAGGCGTGTGTGAGCAGTTTGAAGGTCATTATTTTTTCGATGGGGAGCCAGTGGAGGTCTTGTAGGTGCTGGGTGATGTGGCCGTGTCGTGGGATGCTGAGGGCGAGTCTGGCTGCGGCGTTCTGGACAGTCTGGAGTTTGTGAAGTAGAGATTTGTTGATTCCGGCGTAGAGAGTGTTCTCGTAGTCCAGCCTGCTGGTGATGAGTGCGTGGGTGACGGTCTTCCTGGATTCGGGGGATCCATTTGAAGGTCTTGCGGAGTATGCATAGGGTGTTGAAGCATGTGGAGGATACGGCATTAATCTGTTAGTTCATGGTGAGGGAGGAGTTGAGTATGATGCCGAGATTGCGGGCGTGGTCTGAGGGAGGGTTTCCGAGGGCGGGGGGGCCACCGGGTGTCATCCCATGTGGAGGGGGTTGATCCAAGGATGAGGACTTTCGTTTTCTCTGAGTTGAGCTTCAGGCAGCTGCTGCTCATCCAGGATGTGAGGATGAGCTGGGTGTTGTCCGCGTAGGATACTATGCTGAGTCCGTGTTTTTTGACGATGGTAGTGAGGGGGGCCATGTAGATGTTAAAGAGCGTGGTGTTGAGGGAGGATCCTTGGGGTACTCCGCATCTGATCTCTGTGGGTTCGGAGAGGAAGGGCGGAAGTCTTATTCTTTGTGTTTGGCCTGCGAGGAAGGAGCGGATCAATTCTAGGGCAGTTCCCTGTATGCCGGCGTCGTGGAGTCTGGTGGCTAGTGTACGGTGGGAGACGGTGTCGAAGGCTGCTGAGAGGTGTAGTAGGATGAGGGCTGCAGTGTTGCCTTGATCGAGGAGTGTGAGGATGTCGTCTGTTGCAGCTAGGAGGGCGGTCTCAGTGCTGTGGTTGCTGCGGAAACCGGATTGAGAAGTGTCGAGGATGTTGTTGGATTCTATGAAGTTTGTTAGCTGGCTGTTGACAATATTTTTGGTGACTTTGGCGGCGAAGGGGAGGAGAGAGACGGGCCTGTAGTTCTTGAGGTCCGTCGGGTCTGCCGATGGCTTCTTGAGGAGGGGTTTGACTTCTGCGCATTTCCAGTCATTGGGGAACGTTCCTGTTTCGAGGGTTCAGTTGATTGTCCGTCGTAGTTCTGGTGCGATGGCGGCCCTGTGGAAGATGTGCGGGGGCAGGGGTCAGTGGGTGCTCAGGAGTGTATGCTCCTCATGGTCTTTGCGGTGTGTTCTGTGGTGACAGGGGTCCAGGCGCGGATGGTCAACTGGGTGGCGCTGCTAGTGGAATGTGTTGGGTCGGTGCCTTGGTCATGTTTGTCGAAGTTGTTGTAGAGTGTCCTGATCTTGTGGTGGAAGAAGGAGATAAGTTTGTTGCAGAGGTCCTGGGAGGGAGGGATGTCGGAGGTTTCGCTGAGGGGTCTGGAGAATTCTTGTATGATGTTGAAGAGTTCCTTGGAGTTCCTTGGAGTTGCTGGAAAGGATTCTGTCCTGGATAAAGTCCCTATTTGTAGATCTGATGAGTTGGTGGTGTGCCATGGTGGCAGTCCTGTAGGGGGTGCGTGCTTCCGGGGTTTTGCTGTATGCTTCCTCAAGTCTACAGCATGAATGCTTGGATTCTCTGACGTCCGTGGTGAACCAGGTGGCTTTCGTGGTGTGTTGTCTGTCGGAGTTCTGGAGGGGTGCAAGTGTGTTGGCGCAGTCGGTGATCCATTTGTGGAGTTCGTTGGCTGCAGAGATGGCGTCAGTCGTGGTGGGGGGAGGAGTGTGGCTGAGGGCGGAGGTGAGGTGCTCTTCAGTGATCTTGCTCCAGTTTCTGCGTGGGGGGCGTGGCATTGGCTAGTGTGCGTTGGGTTTTGAGAAGGGTAAGTGGACGCAGTGGTGGTCTGTCCTCAGAGGTTGCGTGGTGTGACTGAAGCGAATGTTGTTTCCTCCGGCAAAGATGGGGTCGAGGGTGTGTCCTGCCTTGTGGGTGGGGTTGGTGACGAGTTGCTTCAGTCCGATGTTGGCGAGCTTGTCTAGGAGGGCGGTGGAGTTGGTATCACAGAGGTTGTCGAGGTGGAAGTTCAGGTCTCTGAGCAGTCCATTGAGGCGAGGGCGTGGGGTGCGATGTGGTCTGCAATGGTGTTAGTGAATGGGGCGCGGGTCCGGGAGGTCTGTAGGCGAGAGTTCCGCATAGAGTCGTTCTGTGGTTGACCTGGATCTGGAAGTGGATGTGTTCCATAGGGGGCAAGGAGCCTTTAGAGATGGAGGATGTCAGTCGGAGGGAGCTTTTGTGGATGATGGCGAGGCCTCCTCCAGTGTGGTTGGGGCGGTCTTTCCTCTGGATCTTGTACCCATCCGGGATAGTGGTTGCGATGTCGGGTGCGGAGCTGGCGTTGGTCACGATCTCTATGAGGAAGGTGACATTGGGCGAGAGGGTGCTGGGGAGGTCCCAGATTTCTACTGCGTGTCTGTGCAGGGAGCGTACGTTGAGGAGGATGTAGCTCAGGGGTTTGGGTGCGCTGGCGTCCGATGGGTTGGTGGTAGCTGTCAGGGTCCGGAGGTGGATGAAGGTGCGGCGGCAGTGTCCACAGGAGAACGAGCCTTTGGGTGATGCTCGACGTTGAGTGCTGGCAGTTGTTGCTTCCAAGGTTAAGTGCGTGGAGGGTCCCTGAGTCGTAGTGGCGGGGGGTCGGAGGACCAGGGTCCCTGGCGCTGGTCGTGGTCTGGTCGCGGATGGGCACAGACGGGCTTGTCTTTGTCGCACCTTCGGCGCGCCCACTGCACGCGGCTTCACAGCGGCCGCCATTAAGTAGGGGTCAGGGGGAGGGAGAGCAGCTGGGAGCCAGGAGCGGGAACATGCAGGGGGGAGGGGCCATGGGGCAGCAGCGGAGGGAAAGGGAGCGAGAAAAGCAACAGTGAAAACAAGAGAAAAACAGTGAAAACAGAAGACAGAAAAACAGCACAGACAGACAAAAAGGCACAAACAGACCAAAAGGCACAGACAGACAAAAAGGAAAAAAGTAGGCAGAAAAAACAGAAAGGCTAGCAGAGCGGACCAGCAGAAGAGCAAGGCTCTCCCACTGGACCACCAGGGATGAGGCGCCGGCAGGAGCCTGCAGGTGGAGTAGGGCCTGGAACACCTACTTGGAATCAGAGAGGCGCAGGGGGCAGAGCCGCAATGACAGAGCTGCACGAGGGGAGAGCAGTTTCTCTGACCAGGAGGTCAGAGGTCTTGTTCTTACTGCTCGCACTGTGTGGAGGTTTTTAAACCAGGTATGTGTTGATTCCCAGATAAAAACGTTTATATCATATGAGTGAACACCGTGTACTGTAATTTACATCCTGTATTCCCCTAAAGATTTAAAGGACTGATTTCTAGGTTTTTCTTTTTCGTAATAATTAATTTATTTATGTGAAAACAATAGACATGACACTACTAGAAATATTTTTCACAAAATCATTGGCATTACATAGCTCAGTAGAAATGATGGAATGCAGAAACCAACTTGCATATTGAGACACAGAAGAGGTTTTGTGATTTAAAGACACCATAACACTAACAGAAAGAAAATAGGAAAATTATACCTATTAAACCAACAGGGTAGACTTATTTCAGTTTTTGTAGTGTACATCATTAATTCTTCTTTCAGGGTAGTTTTGAATTCACTGAGGTGGAGCAAGTCAGGACTCGGGGAGGAGGGGAAGGGTTGGTGAATGCCAGAGATAGGGACCTAGACATTAGAGCGATCAAACCTGCAAGATGCTCAAGGTTTCTTGGGTGTGAACATAAAGTTTTGTTTGACCTATTTTTGGTGGGTGTGTAGGGGTCAGTATGTTGATAAGGTAGTCCTGAAATGTTACAGTGGACCACTTTGTATGTGATTGCCTATAGTTTGTTGAAAACCATATTTTTAGCTGATTGTCACCCTACTTCATGAAGTAAGGAAATGATGGGTGTGTACCTGAGGAGATTGAATATGTTTCTGCTCGCAAAGTTGAGAATCCTGTCTAGTGGGGAGAAGGAATATTGAGGGAGGTCACAAATAGGCTCTTGCAGTGATATAATTTACTAAGTAATAGTGGATTAGATAGCAACCTTGTACGAAATTGGGTTACTGGGTGAAGGGGTGAAACCCTACTCAAGCAGCAACCACAATCCTTGTCAGAGTGAAGTCACAAGCAAACCCTCTGGTAGCTTGGCATAGAGCAGTCAGGCTTAACTTAGAGGCAATGTGTAAACTAGTATTTGTCAGCACTTCAAACAGTAATCTTGTGAAAACACGACACAAGAAGAATTCCAAACCAAATTCGAAAAATAGAATGCATTTTAATGAATAAACAAGACCAAAATGACAGAAATACAGTCAGTAGAACAGGAGATATGCAAGTTTTAAGATTTCAGTGAAAATAGCGCCAAAAAGCACTAGGCACTAACTGTGGTTATCTGGTCACCCCGGGCCGGGACAAAGTCACATGTTCAGGTTGACGGCAATGAAACGCGGGCCACATAGGCCCTCTGAACACAGTACCTTAATCCTGGTTGCGAAGAGATGCGATGTCCCGTGTTGAGGATGCGTCGCGCAGCAGAGGTGATGCGAGGTCCGGGAGAGGAGATGCATTGAGCAGCAGCGGTTCCAGAAAGCTGTGAAGTGTGATGCGATGTCCTTGTGTGGAGATGCATCATGCTACGGTGGTTCTGATGGGCAGCTTTGGACAAGATGCTTTCCTTGCATTGAGATGTGTCGTGCAGCTGCGGTTACGATATGTGATGCAAAGTCCTTGTATCGAGGAAGTCCACTCAGCAAAGGTGATGAGCATTGAGCAGCAGAGGTAATGTGCTGGATATGCGAGAGATGCACTGCCAAGGAGATGTGCCAGTTCTGCTGAATCTAGAGATGGGCGGCAGAGCACCTTTAGGCCCACTTCCAAGGGTACAGGACTGGGGTGGCACCACTTGGGAGGGCAGGACTTACAGATGGCAGAGTCCAGGTGCTGGGTTCAAGGTTGTTGGAAGCCTGTTCTGTGCTTGAGGCTTCTTATCAGGAGGCCAGCCAACTAGCCCTTCAAGTCACTCTGGGGTCCTGAGTTTAGAGATGCAGGTTCGGTCCTTCTCACCCAGGCAAGAGAACGGCAGAGCAGCAGGTCAACACAGCATCACAGCGGTCCTTCAGGGCAGCAGTCCAACAGAGTGGTAGTCCTTTCAGCAGCACAGCAGTCCTCTTCCTGGCAGAGCCCTCTGGCCCAGAAGTGTACTGAAGAGTTGGGTCTAAGGGTCTAATATTTATACCTAGTGCCCACTTTGAAGTAGATGGAGCTTCTAGAGGTTTCTACCCCCTGAGCTTCCAGACATCCCCTTCCTCCCTGTCCTTGCCCCAGCTTGTAAGGGGTCAAAAAAATACTAGTGACAAACCCTTTGTGAGAGTGCTCAGGCAGAGCCTTTGTGATGTGCATTAACTCAGAGTGGCACATCCTGCCAACACCTAACTTCCCTTTGTTTCACTTTCTGGGAGCAATACACAAGGACCAGCTGCTAGCTACATGTGACCCAGGAACAGGCTGCAGGCACCACATGGTTGGGACAAGAAAATGCCAACTTTCTAAAAGTCTCATTTTCAGAATTGTGACTAAAAATCTGACTGGACCATTAAAGAGAGCTTTTGATTACAATTCTTTAGACATCACACTCGATTAGTCTACCTGCTCCCAATTGGAAGTTACAGCTTTTTTAATGTAATAAGGTAACTCCAATGTTATCCTCTGGGAGAGAAAGGCCTTGCTGTAATAAAAAACAAATTTAAGAGTTTTTCACTACCAGGACACGTAAAACTTAAAAGTACAGGTCCAACATTTTAAATACACTTCACGCTGCCCTCTGGGCTTACAGGGCCTACCCTATGGGTAACTTAAGAAAGGTTTGGGCCTGGCAAAAGGTTAATTTTCAAACAAAAAGGAACCGGGTTAGATCCCTGTACAAGATGCACAGCCATGGATGCATCAAATGAATCAAAGTCTCAATTTTAATCCTCTGTTAGTCTTTTTCTTTGTTACTCCATAAGTTTCTCAATCATTTTCTCCGTGTTTTCAATTCAATTTTATACATTCAACCTGCCCTTTAGCAAATCTTTTATGGAGCACAGAAGAGTGGAACGTTTTCACCAGTCACGATAGTTTATTTAAAAATCCAATGCATTTCGGGAATGTTCCCTTCATCAGGGATATCTAAAATACAAATATTCAGAAAAGACCATCACTGTCATCATCCCATTCCTCACCCAATTACCAGACATAAATACTGCGTGTTTTTGCAAACTCTACCTGATGTGTGCCCCATTATATCTCAAAAAGCATCATGCACATATGCCTAGCTTTTACCAAAATAATCCTCTGTACAGAACATATACATATTGTGGCACCTTACGATATCCTGTTCCACCCAAAGAAAAAGACTAACAGAGGATTAAAATTGAGACTTTGATTCATTTGATGCATCCATGGCTGTGCATCTTGTACAGGGATCTAACCCGGTTCCTTTTTGTTTGATGTATTTCAAGCGCACTGGGCGAAGCGCTATCAAGTTTGCACGCCGTTATTGTGATGAAGAAATTGAGCAATTAAGTAAAGAGGCAAATATTGAGTACAAAGGTGTGCATTCCACCACCCACATTGATTTATATTACAAAAGGTTAATTTTGCCAGGTCAACATGGCAGTTTCAAACAGCACACACAGGCTGCAATGGCAGGCTTGAGACATGTTTGCAGGGCTACTTAAGTGGGTGGCACAATAAATGCTGCAGGCCCACTGGTAGCATTTAATTTACAGGCCCAGGGTACATGTAGTACTGGGGACTTACAAGTAAATTAAATAGACCAATTTGGTGTAAGCCAATTCTACCATGTTTCAAGGAGAGCACAAACACTAGCATTGGTTAGCAATTGTAAAGTGCACAGAATCCTAAAAGCCAACAAAAAAAAGCTATTGGGTTGTTTTGAGGAGCATGCCATCACTTCAGCAATGGATGATATCCACTCTCAACAATCTAGCTCTTCCAAGGAAAAAGAACATGCCATGGCTTCATCAGGAACTACTGTCGCTTGAAAGACAAAGTCAACAGTAAGAAAGAAAATGGAGGCATACTTTTGGTGACCATGAGAAAAAAACAGTTAAGGAATATCATGAAAAAAACCAAAGGGCCGAAAGCCAGCTATAGTAATTAGATCGAAATAGCTAAAAGTTCATTTAGAGAGATTTTTACTATAATGAGATCAACAACACACCCCAAAGCCTTAGAAGGGCATTCCCAATACGCAAGAAATATGCGAAAGGTTATATACTTTTTCCTATGAAAAAATCAGGTAGACACAAGACTGTTTCTTTCCCAGAGACTAGGATACCCTACCAGTGGAAGAAGCAAACAGACTTTTCTAGGTGTACTCCATAGCCTCAATGAGGTTTCCCCCATCTCGCTGCAGGAAATGTCAAATCTAATCTCCAGCTGCAAATCAGGTTTGCCAAGAATTCCATGTCCACCTTTATTCTGTAGTTTCGTGGCCCTGTGATCAGCCTTGTTATCTGTGAATTACTGAATTTGTCAATTAGATCAGCCATTATTCAAACTTCCTGGAAGTTAGCTGAAGTCACCCCATCTTGAAAAAGAGGGTGTAGCCCCAAATGTGCCGGCCACTTATAGACCGATCTCCTTATTACCAGCACCAGTAAACATGTTTGAAAAATACATCAATTGTTAGCTGTCACAGACTCATATATCAGATGCATCCCAATTTAGGTTTCAGGCTGTCCACAGCACGGAATCAATTATTTTGACATTCTCGTAACATTTGAAGTACATCCTAGAAAATGGTGGAAGACAGCCTTGCTCCTTTTGGTCTTATCAGCAGTTTTTGACACCATATCACATTGAAAGTTTATTCTAAGACTGCGAGAGATCAGGATTAATTGACAGGTGATAGCATGTTTTACCATCACTCTTTCCAACAGATCACTGGTCATATCCACCTTACACATCCAGCTCTACTGAACTAAACTGGGGGTGCCACAGGGGGGTCATAGTTGAGTACTACACTCTTCAACATATGTATGCTCCCTTGGAAACCATAATCCACAACTTTCATTTCAAGGTACTTTCTTATACAAATGATACCGAGATAATAGTATCATTCTCCAATAAGCTTGGCGCTTGCCAGGACAAATTTAAGAACTGCCTAGTGAAGGTTTTCTCTTGGATGAATGAGACGTAATGAAGATAAAACAGAAATCCTGACTGTTAGCAAAGAGCAGCAAGCGTGCACTAGCTAATGGTGGCCAAGTGAGCTGGGAATCCCAACTATACCAACTGACATAGTGAGAAATCTTGGGGTAAAATTTGATAATCAACGAGCATTTAAGAAGCAAATCAATGAGTTAATTGCATCTTGCTTTGGTATCATAATAACATTGCAAAAGGTCCAGGGATTCCTTCCTTTGGCTGCCTAGACAATTGTAGTACATGCCTTGATTATCTCAAGATGAGTCTTCTAATTCTTTGTATCTGGGCCTTCCAGATTTATTGATACTTATACTTCAGGTTGTGCAGAATTCAACAACCAGGCTCTTGCTTAATTGTTCTAGCAGGAATGAGTCTTTGCAAAGCTGCCCATTGCTAGCCAAATTCAATTTGAAATTTTATACCATTTCACCCTTACTCTATTACTCCGCTCTTCATACTTTCTAGCATTGTTTCAGCTTCTTCTTCACTTTCACCTTTCACAACTGTCCCTATAGACACCCTACTATTAGAAAATATTCTATGTAAGCAATGTTTGCTGAGCTTGAGCACTAGCTGTTTTTTGTGTTTTAATGATGTCACGTTCTGCTGGCACCTTCAGCACGCACACACCTTCCTACAGCTAACCCAGTGGCTGCTAAGCTACTGTGATTCCACTAAGTGCCTGTAGATTGCAAATATTCTTAAATGGACTCATAATACCTACAGAACAGCACGGTGTGAAAACAGATGGGGGTATGTTCGTTACTTTGTTGATAATATACTAGGTGGATCAGAAATGTTTCAGTTCTTTGCAACGTTTCAATTCTAGCAAAAAATGGTGTCAATCTTATACTTTAAACAGTAACCATATTCAATTTGAGCACTATATTCCAATGTACCTGCTTTTGTAGTGCTTAGTATAGAGGTGCTATAATAAGATTTGGATCATATTACTGTCTCAGAGTATCATACAAACCTCTAGTTTTCACTCTATAACTTGCTTTTATAGGTATTATAGCATTAATAGATATACTGCAATACTTTTCTTTCATAAAATAAAACACTGACTTCATAGTGCTAATATCAACCTTTATTCTTGTGTAAAATGTCCTTTGAATATTTAACCTGCCTCACCTCCTTCACTATGCCTTGGACTATTTTATGTTGCAACCCTAAAATAGTCTAATATATGAGACCAGTTCTGGTTTATCCACTTTAGGGTCCTTATTACTATGGCCCTAGACACTAACAGAAATGGAAATAAATTTCCATACATACAAGCTTTTTCCCACTATCTTTAAAGGAGAAACGACTTTATATCAAACGGATGTTATAACAATCTGTTTTGTCTTGTTTAAAAGGAGAAGGTTTGTCGATTGAATAATTTATTTTTTCTACTCTTGCAGTAAGTCCTAAGAGTTGCACAGTCGTCAGCTTTTTGTTTGCTTGTCCTTTATCATTAGCACTCACTACCATCACCATCACCATGCGTATCCTTCTGTTACAAATATATTGTGAGTTCAGGGCTCTCAGTAACATAAACCCATACACCAATGCACAATCATTCCATTTAATACATAAAACTTTTTTCTCTGTAATAAAACTTGAAATAATTCTCTCCTAAAGTCCTTTCTCTGCGGTTACAGTCCAGTATTAATTCTATTTACCTTTTACAGAAGAATTTACAATTTGAACGCTTATAACAAGGACCAGGAATTGCATAGTCTTAAGCTTTTTCTTTGTATGCCCACCACCTTTCAAGGACACCACCATCCCTATGAATATCTTTGTTTTACAGATATGGAGTTCAAGTACAACACTCTAAGTTACACACTCCCACTTTTTTATCTCATCTAAAAGTAACATAATATATTGAAACCATAAGCCACCACTGCCCATCTAGAGTTACCAAAGTGGCTACTACACCACAACATGTCCATTTAAATGACATTACTAAACTACTGAAATGGCAAACAAATACTACACACCAGCTCCAAGTACTTATGAAAAAAAGTGCCACATTAAACCAAAGCTATAGCGAGGAACAGACTGTTGATGGTATACACCAGTGTATATATACCGTCACTGATTCCATTTCACTCTCCAATTAATAGTAAGGGATTCCTATACTTCAATGCAGACAATTCTGCAGTGAGGAAGTAGTCATACATCACACATACAACATTACACGCACTAGCAATCAGCTGTCTAAATAACAATTTTCAAAAGTATTTTACAAAATCTTCCACAATCAGAACACCAGTAGTTAATGTTATTTTGAATTCACTCTTCCAGTTAATGACCTACTACTTAACATTACTAATTTTGATCTGGTAGCGTATTACTGATTTTGTCTTTAATTACATTTTGCTCATATACTAGCTTTTTAGTTTCTAAATTAGTATAACTTTCTTAACACTGTATCACAACGAATACAGAGTAATGCAATAAATTAAATACCTGTTGTATATATACTATACGCAGCTCAAACGTATATGCTCTCTTACCTTATGAAGCTTTTGAAAGTAATGAAAATAATAATACAAAAAATCTTCTTAGGCAGATTCAGTCACATATGTGAACAGCACGAACAGTCTGACAGTTGAACTCATTCGCTACCACCATCAGCCTCAGAGTAGAATTCAACTTCAAAAGGCAATGTGCAGATTTTTTGGTTCTTCAAGTTTATGGTTTAACAAACAATTGCAGAGAAGTTGTTTTTAAAATTTACTGGGAAAAAAAACTGTTGGTTCACCTTGTTCTAATCTTACTAATAAGAACCAATAAAAACAAGAGCCTGTCTACAATACATATGTTGCTATGTATACCAAATTAGAGCTTATTTTCACTTTCTAGTAAGGACAAAAGGTCACCATGTAAAAACTGATCTTCATGACATGGGAACCTGAAAATGAATTGCTAATTCATGGAACAATCTTATCTGTATAAAATAATTATTACACAAACTAAATCAATCAATCAATCACAGAATTTGTAAAGCGCACTACTTACCCGCGTGGGTCTCAAGGCGCTGGGGAAAAAAAGGGGGGGGGTGCTGCTACTGGTCAAACAACCAGGTCTTGAGTAGCCTCCTGAAGGTCAGCAGGTCTTGGGTCTGTCGTAGGCTTAGTGGAAGGGTGTTCCAGGTCTTGGCGGCGAGGTGGGAGAAGGATCTGCCGCCGGTGGTGGTTCTTCGAATGCGAGGGACGGTGGCGAGGGAGAGGTCGGCGGAGCGGAGTTGGCGGTTGGGGACGTAGAAGAGGAGTCGTCTGTTGAGGTAGGCTGGGCCAGTCTTGTGGAGTGCCTGGTGTGCGTGGATGAGGAGTTTGAAGGAGATTCTCCTGTCGACGGGGAGCCAGTGCAGGTTCCTCAGGTGGGGGTGATGTGGCTGTGGCGTGGTACATCGAGGATCAGGCGTGCGGAGGCGTTTTGTATGCGTTGCAGTCGCTTGATGAGCTTGGCCGGGGCTCCCGCGTAGAGGGCGTTCCCATTGTCAAGTCTGCTGCTGACGAGGGCCTGGGTGACTGTTCTTCTTGTGTCTGTCGGGATCCACCTGTAGATCTTGCGAAGCATGCGGAGGGTGTTGAAGCAGGAGGATGAGACTGCGTTGACTTGCTTGGCCATGGAGAGCGTTGAGTCGAGGATGACTCCCAGGTTGCGTGCGTGATCGGTGGGTGTCGGGGCTGCTCCCAGCATCGTTGGCCACCAGGAGTCGTCCCAGGCTGAGGGGTTGGAGCCGAGGATGAGGACCTCTGTCTTCTCCGTGTTCAGTTTTAGTCAGCTGATCTTCATCCAATCGGCGACGGCCTTCATTCCTTCATGGAGGTTGGATTTGGCGGCGGGGGTCCTTGGTGAGGAGAGGATCAGTTGAGTGTCGTCGGCGTAGGAGATTATGTTGAGGTCGTGCTGTCTGGCGATGCGTGCGAGCGGGGCCATGTAGATGTTGAACAGTGTTGGGCTGAGGGACGATCCCTGGGGTACGCCGCAGATGATCTCGGAGGCTTCGGATCGGAATGGTGGGAGGCGGACTCTCTGGGTTCTGCCGGCGAGGAAGGAGGTGGCCCATTCCAGGGCCTTGTCTCGGATCCCTGCGTCGTGGAGGCGTGCTCGTAGAGTGCGGTGGCAGACAGTGTCGAAGGCGGCGGAGAGGTCCAGCAGGATGAGGGCTGCGGTCTCACCGTTGTCCAGCAGGATCCTGATGTCGTCGGTGGCGGCGATGAGGGCAGTCTCAGTGCTGTGGTTGCTGCGGAACCCCGATTGGGATGGGTCCAGGATGCTGTTTTCTTTGAGGTATCGGGTTAGCTGTTTGTTGACGATCTTCTCGATGACCTTGGCTGGGAACGGAAGCAGGGAGATGGGCCGGAAGTTCTTGAGGTCTCTCGGGTCCGCCTTGGGTTTTTTGAGTAGGGCATTGATCTCTGAGTCTTTCCAGCTCTCTGGGAAGGTCGCGGTCTCGAAGGAGAGATTGATGACGTTGCACAGGTGGGGTGCGATGGAGCTGCTGGCTTTGTTGAAGATGTGGTGCGGGAAAGGGTCTGACGGGGAGCCGGAGTGTATTGTGCTCATGGTCTTGATGGTGTCCTCGATGTTCACGCTGGCCCAGGCTGGCAGGGGGTCGTGGTCGATGGTGTGCGGCGGGTCTGGTGCATCGATCTTAGTTGGGGCTGTCTGGGTGTTGAAGCTGTCGTGGATGTCGGCGATCTTGCGGTGGAAGAAGGTGGCGAGGGAAACGCACAGGGGTTGCGACGGCGGGATGTCGTTGGTGTTGGAGCTGGGGTTGGAGAGTTCCTTCACGATGTTGAAAAGCTCCTTGCTGTTGTGTGCGTTGTTGTCGAGGCGGTCTTTGAAGGAGATTCTCTTGGCGGACTTGATGAGGTGGTGGTGGTTACGGATGGCGTCTTTGTGGGCTGCGTGGCTGTCCGGTGTCTTATCACTGTGCCATTTCTTCTCTAGTTTCCGGCAGGCACGCTTGGAGGCTAGGAGTTCCGAGGTGAACCAGCAGGCTCTTTTGGTGGTGTCACTGTAGGTGAGTTTTTTCAGCGGGGCGAGGGTGTTGGCACAGTCGTCCATCCATCGTCTGAGGTTGCAGGCAGCGTCGTCGGTATTGGATGGGTCGGGGGGAGGGCTGAGAGCGAGGGTTGCCCGTAGTTGGTCTTCGGTGACTACATTTCATAATGTATTGAAACTCATTATATTGTAACAAAATGAACTTGTTTTAATTATACTCATTAAATAGTGACAAAATGAACTTATTTTAATTATTTTTTTACTAAATCCGCATCCTATCTATTAACTACCTCTTATTGTACCCTTTTTTAAAACAAAAAGATAACAATACAGAAGCAATTCCTCACTATAAAAACGGTTAATTTTTGTAATTAATAGTTTTTAAGTATTCACAGAGCCTCGCAGATCCTAGGTAATATCCCATGTTGCTATATAATTTTTGGGTTTGCTCCCCGGCTACAAATGCAAAGGAACCATGAATCAACAAATGTAAAACAGGTAACTATATACTAAAACATGTTACTGTCACACCATTCTCTTGAACTAGATCGCAATGCGTTTCCTTCACTCCAGTTTCACAGATTCACTCACAGAGGGCTCCAAGAGGTGTGTCAGCGAGACCTCAAGTGTCATATTTCTTTGGCCAAACCCCCAAATCCCTGACTGTAGTCATGAGTGCTAGTATAGGTGAGTGTCAACTTATAGCTGAGTGGGCACCCTCTGCTTCACTCTACTTTTACTTACTTTTTGGGCAGCCCCTCCGATTCCCTGATTGTGGTCCTGAATGCTGGTACGGTGATTAGGGTTTGTGCATTACCTTGAATTTGCATTGGACACCCTCCGCCTCACCCTATGTTTTGCGTACGAGCGCTCCTTCAAACCCAGACTGTGGCCCTGAGTGCTGGTATGGGTAAATGGGGTGTGTGCATAAATCTTCTGAGGAACACCTCTGTGGTTGATTAGAAGAGTTTATTAGGTTCTTCTCATTACATTTTCACACAGTCTGTTTTGATGGAGTTGTTCATATGATTTAGTGTGTCCCTGCTCAGTAACTGTCTCCTAACACATCTCTCTGCCACTCGCACAAACTGTACTGAAGTGCTTTACCTCCTCAAGACTTTCACGGATTCAGTCACAGAAACTGCTAAAAGTGTCTCAATGGGACTTCAAGGCTTTCAAACCCTGCCAATCCCCACACTTATATCCTAACACAACATTCCAGGAACATCACAGCAGCTTTCCTTTCCTTAAACCCTCACAGGGTGAGTGACAGCACAAGTCTAGGCTCTGGGTGTGTGCCTTATTGTGTATGATAGCGGCAGGCCTGTTACAGTTCTTTCTGACACTGATTCTGACTCATTACAGTTTTTTGCTCTATTGCAATTTGGCAAAGTTATTGACATTACAGTTCTGAAGATGTTTGATTTTGTCCCTTAGCATTTAGATTAATGACATCGTAGTCACATGTACCCTTGAATGTCAGTCATGGTACATCATACTCTCTTTGCTTTCAATAAACGTTCAAACATTAAAGGCAGTCTCTTTGTTTATGTGTGTCACTGAGCCCCTGAGTATGGGTAAATGGGGTGTGTGCATAAATCTTCTGAGGAACACCTCTGTGGTTGATTAGAAGAGTTTATTAGGTTCTTCTCATTACAGTTTCACACAGTCTGTTTTGATGGAGTTGTTCATATGATTTAGTATTATTGAATAACATTATTGTACCACACACTTTGGGTACAACCCTAGCAACATCAACTTGCTTCTCCTTCAATTATACTGTCACGTAATCAGAGATGGTGTACACGCTGGGATGTCTGAGTCTCATGGCTTCGCTGGCAATACTCTTTCAAAAATAAATTGACATGTCTTATGTTAGGCCTCCTACACGGCCATTAACTCTCTAAGTGCCATCCTTTCTTCCAAATAACACTACTGGGTGTGTCTGTAAGTATATCATATTAGGCTTTTCACCATTGCAGTTTCCAAACAGGCTGTTTTGGTGAAATTGTTCAGAAGACTGAGGGGCATATTCACAAGGAGCTATCGCCGAATTAACGGCACTTCATCGCAGTCAAAGTCGTGATAAATTTACCTCACCATTCACAAGCCGGTGTTAACAGCCCACAGCACCAGTTTACCCGCGATAGCAGCCGCAAAAAACATCGCCACAGAGGACCCCTGCAAATATCGCTAATGAGATGCAGAGTAGGCGTTCCCATGACAAAAGCCGAGACAACATCACACCTCAACATTCACAACGACCAGACACATCCGCGATAAAAACACAAAACAGGCGATAAGGCGCGTTAGCACCAGGAAATCTACACCTGCTCTGACCTGGTGTAAAGTTGGGCGGCAGCCTGCAAACCAAAAGGGAGCACAGCCCAAGGCTACATCGGAAGGGCAACAGATGCCATGGAGCCACCCATCATGCGGCCCGGACACCCAAGAGGGCCACAACACCCACCGCCACCACCCCCAGGACTACCCCTCCCTGGCACCCCCTCCCGACCAAAGACATTCCACATCAGCCACACCTACTTTGTACAAAATATTCCGCTTGATGTCGCACAATCACAACTGGGGACATGCATGTGTCGTCACAGAAATGAGCAGCACACATTCACTTTCGAAGCAACAAATGAAACTTTATTAAAATTAACACCGAAATGAAATGAAGACACATGGCCGCTCCCCTTGGGACAATACGTAGGTCACAGCCTGTAAGACAAAAAACATGATGAGAAGGTGTGTCCTGCGCACATCAGAGGACAGAGAGAGAGCGAAGGAGAGAGAGAGGAAGAGAGGGAGAGAGAGAGAGAGAGAGAGAAGAGGAGAGAGAGAGGAAGAGAGAGGGAGAGAGAGAGGAAGAGAGGGAGAGAGAGAGAGAAGAGGAGAGAGAGAGGAAGAGAGAGGGAGAGAGAGAGAGGAAGAGAGGGAGAGAGAGAGAGAATGTGCCGCACCTGCGCACCCAGGCCACACTGCTCACCTGCTGCCACCGGTGTGTCTCCAACCACGTGCCGGTATGTATAGCAGGACACCAGGTCACACATCTGAGTCAGAGCCGTCAGCTGAAACAGAGTCCAGATACATGACTGGCACAGTACACACACTTGCCTGCCCGCCCATGCACACCCAGGCAGAGGCACCCCAACCCCTCCCGCCGCCCATCGGAGCATGCCCGCCAATGCACACCCAGGCCTCAATGCTCACCTTCCGCCACCGGCGCGTAGACAGGAGGTCCCACCACGTGCCGCTGCAAGCCACAAGCCCGGGGCCCGCGGACATGGCACCCTCCACATCATGCAGCCCCGCTCCGCAGGCCACCAGGTCTCACGTTTGGTGCTGGGTCTTGATTACTCCATGGCATAGGACATACCAGTGCACCCAGCACCATCGCAGGCTGCACACCTGCTCAGCCCAATGGGTGCCACCAACTCTGGGATCCCGGAGGTGACGCCACGTGGCGGTAGGCCCGCGCTGCCCACTGGCTCTGGCCTACACTGCGGTCCAGCAGGGGACACAAAACCTGAGCTGTCCGGACCGCCGGGACGGGGCATCATCGCAGGCTGCACACCCGCTCAGCAGCTCAAGGTGCCACTGACTCAGTGCACCCAAAGTCACCATCCCGTGGCGGGGTGCCTGTGCCGTCCGAAGGCCTTGGATGCCACTAACCCTGTGTGCAACAACTCATGGGCCCTACATGAGTGAGAACCGTGGAGCGGCCGTCATCCAGTCACCACCGGAAGAGGGGAATGTGACGTCGTCGGCCCCTTATGTTGGCGGAGTCACATGGCCTGTGACGCCTGTGCTGGATGGGTGTGGTGTGTGTGAAAACCTGCCCTCAGGGAGTGGCTGTGACATGCTGACAACTAGACCAGTGACCTGCACACCACCAGCGAGTACGGCTGCGACGGGTAGCAATGAGGGCCCCCCCTTGGGGCGTTAGCGGAGTGGTCTGGCCTGCCGTACGCCCGACCAGCGCAGGGCTTGCAACAATGACTCGTGGGCTCTGGGCGTGGTCCAGTCCATGTCCGGACAAGGAAGTGACTGATGGGTGTGTCCCTGTTGTAGTGTTCACGGAACCCGGTACATAAAATGCAATGTCGCACCCTCTGACTGGCATCCCATAGGATGAACATCATTGACGCAAGGGAAGGCACTGTCCCCACATTCATCCACACATCCATACATGAATGACGTAAGACATTACACAGCAGTGCGTCACTGGATGTTTATTTGCACATCCAGTGCAGTCATGCAGCTGAAGCGGTACAGGGCAATGCCGAGCACACTACACAATATGGGCCCGTGGAGGGCCAGCCAGTGTCCATCCGGGGATGACCTGTACTGCGGAAGAGGAAGGGTACAGTCCGCAGTCTGTCCGCCGTGTCATTGGTCGTCAAACAGGATGTGGCAGTCCATGTCGCTGTCCAAGGTGAGTGCATCGGAGTGTATCGGGGGTCAGTGGTAGGTCTTGAGGCCATGTGCGGCACCAAGCAGAAACTGGCAAGGTGGTGGAAATGGATGCTAGTGCCTGGCCCTCCTGACCACAGTCCCATCCACGTCCTCGTCCCCGGGTATGTGCCCTGCTCCACCTGTGGGTGTTGCAGTACCGGCTCCGGCACTGTGTGCAACTGACACATCAGGGGCCGGAGGAGGATTGTCGGCCGCACTGTGTGGCAGTGACACATCAGGTGCCGGAGTGGATACGCCTGCTGCACTGGGAGGCACTGACACACCAGGGGGCGGAGATGTGGATGGTGTGGGGGCAGCAGCATTCATCATCGCCACGCCTTGTGGCAGCAATGCCATGATGAGGACATGCAGGGCACGGTAGATCCCAGCTACATTTCACCGATGTGCAGCGGTGGCTGCCATCCTTTCCGCCTCCATCCGCACCATGTCCTCCATGAGCCTCCGCATGTGTGCCAGCTCACGGCTGGCATCGCTGGGGCCACTCTGAGCTGACAGGTATTCTTCCCTCTGTGTCAGGACTCCAGCGATGTCAGTCAGGACTCGTTGGAGACCATGGGGCGGACATAGACACCCAAGGATGGCGTCCAGTTTGGTAGCCATGAGCTCGAACCCCACCCGCACCTGCTCGCCCGTCTCCCTCTGGCCCTCCAGCACACGGAGTTGGAAGGACATTTGTTGTTCCTGGGGGACTTGGGAGGGTGCCGGGGCTGTGGGTGCCTCCTGCTCGGTGCTTTGGGTGGTGGGTGGTGGGTGGGGTCTCATGGATGTAGCTGGGCTGCCCTGATCCTGGAGGTGAGTGGCGGATGAGGTCAATGAGGTCTTGGATGGTTTGGGTGTCGATGCTGGTATTATCCTCCTCCTCGTCATCAGTGATGAGTAGCTGTGACTTCTCTGCAGGAGGTGTTGACGATGCCCCTGCGATGTAAAGGGGAGATGGTGTATTACAATGTGTCCACATGTATGTAGCCGCATGGTACAGGTTGACATTCAGACTGCATGGCATTGTACATTGTGACAGTCTGTGGGTCTGGGCGAGGACCCAGAGGGATTGTGGGTGTGCACTGTGCCCTGCTTGCTTGTGCATGTGTGCCATTGTGGCCATCTCCCCCCGTCCCCCCAGTACCTGGTGGTCACTCACCCTGTTGCGGTTGTGTTGTGTCCTGTCGAGCAGTGTCCGGTCCCCCGACTCCAGCCACAGTCTCCACACTGATGACTGTCGACACCAGCTCCTCCATGTCATCCAGCTCCAGCTGTGGCGCTGGGTCCCCACCTCCAGCTGTGGCGCTGGGTCCCCACCTCCGGTCTGCGTTGCTGCCTTCAGGTTGGCGGAGAGTTTCTCCTTGGTCTTCCGCTTGATGTCATTCCATCGCCTCTTGACCTCGTCCATTGTCCGCTTGTGCTCTCCAACGGCGTTCACCTTGTCGATGATGTCACGCCATATTCCAGTTTCGGTGCCCAATGACAAGTTGGAGGTGACGAAGAGTTGTTGATGGTGTTCCATCACCTCCGTGACTATGATCTTGTTCGCCTGCGGACTGAACTTGGTCTTCCTCGTCTTCTTGTCCTTGCCCTTCCCTGTCCCCAAGGTCCCAGGCTGGTTGTCCGGGGTGATTGTGGGGTTGCGCTCATCCTCTGTGCCTGCTCCGGCTGCCTCCATGGTGCTTGTGTTGCAGTTTGTGTTGTCAGTTTGTGTGTGGGTGTTTTTTCTACTTTTATGGAGATTTTTGACGCCTGCCAGGTGTGTGTTGCAGGCCTGGCGCTGCTTGTCGCTGATTTCCTCATCGTGCTTTGGTCCATCGCGTGTTTTTTGGTGTTGTGGTTTGTGTTTTTATCTCCATCGTGGTGGTTGTATCGCGGACATTGTCCGCAGTTTCGGCAGACTATCGCATGCTACCGCCTTGTTGTGAATTCCACGTTGACCCGGGGTTATTTTCCCGCGATAGGCTGCGATATTGAAAGTTGCGTTACGCTACTCTTGCAGTAGTTATCGCACGTTCTTGTGAATATACCCCTGAGTGTGCGCCTGCTATCTGGTCAGTGAGAATTTCCTAGCACATCCACCAACCTTTTCCTTAAACTGAATTCTAGTGCTTTTCAAGACTATCACAGATTAAATCACAGGAGACCATTAATAGTGTCTCACTGTCACCTCAGGGCTGTCAGAGACTCCGACTTGCTCACACATTATCCAGTTCACAGCATTTTTCCTTTCATTAACCTATTAGGCAGACAGTGATGGCACAATTCTACAAGACTCTGGGTGTGTGCTTGGATGTCTGGATAAGTGGATAATTTTTGATAATTCTCTCTGGCAGTCATTCTAAATATTTGCAGCGTATGTGTGCCGGGTTCCTCACGTGCACCTGAATTGTAGTCTAAGTACTTCATGCTCAGTTTTCCGTCAATAAACGTTCAATAAACTGCTAAGGAGTAAGAGACGATATCTCTGTTTCACTCAGGCCATGAGTGTCAGGGTGAATAACACTATTGTACCCCACCTCTTTGGGTTTTTATTTTATTACAATGTCATAGTCTCAGAGATGGAGTACAAATAGATATGTCTCACTCTGATGTTAAGTATATCAGAGAGTGCCAATCTGCTAACACCGTAACAAGCACTACATTCAAAGTACATTACAGGAACTTTGCTTTCATCACGCAGACAGTGACAGCACAATTCTACAAGACAATGGGTGCAGACCTGAATAGTGGCAGGCCTGTATCAGTACTCTCTGGCAGCCATTCTGACTGTACAAGCCTCACTGCGTGTCATACTTTTAAAGATATTGTAGTGTTCAAAAATAAATAAAGGCACTTCCACAATCATATCAATACCTGATTTTTCTAAGTAAAATGAATTCTGACTTTGTAATGTCTGTCACACTTTTAGGCAAACTATGCAGTGCTCAGATTAACATTCAGAGAGACTCCCACCTCATCTACAGACTTTTATAATTATTCATGTGAAAAACTCATTAATCTAATTAAACTATGCATATGTCCTCATCTAGACGTAGAATCCACCTTAACGTTATTTTTAAACCCTACTTTTATATGAACCTCCATGCTTAAGTTATAATATTAAATTAGAGATCACGTTTTTGGCAATACTACCTGCAAACTAAAGCTTTAATTAAAATGCAGTAGCCTTTACAGTTTAAACCAGCAGTAGCACCTCTCCTTCTACTGTGCACCATTCATCAGGTGCTAAGGTCAACAGAGCAGATCTTGTTCCCAGTTTCCAGCCATCTCAAAGTTCACCAAGCATAGCCTATTCCTCAGAACACTAGAACGTACAAATCAATGGTAGTCCCTGTTATCATCTCTTAAATCTAAACCAGTTGCTATACAGTGTATGGTTTACAGTGCATGATGTGCCAATGCAATACTGACTAAAGACTGTTATTTACAACCTAACATTACATGTTGTTCTACAATAAACAATATACATACACATTAAAGCAGATTGGTTTTCCATTCAAATCACCCTTCCTTGGTGAACAATTATCATTCTACTTTAGCTCCTTTGCTGCAGCACCCCCGGAGTACAGAATGGCGGGGCGGGGATGGATTCTTGGCCACACCTTAGTCCAATGTTGTCAAGAGTATACTAAATCTTGCGTCACTAAAAAGAGACTGAGGTTACCCAGTGTGGGCATAGATGGTTAGGAAACTATGGGATGAAATGGCATCTAATTTTTCCTTTAGTTGAAAGTATTTAAAATTGTGGGCACGCTGATGTAATGAGCACAGTTGGGCACCGTGACACTTAGCATTTGTCATGGAAGGACATTTTGGAAAGTTGATGAAAGACCACTCTCTTTCTTATTGATGCGGTCACAGGCACTGTGTGGATGCTGCCTCCAAACCTAAAGCCATCTGGTATTATTTCCAACTTTCCTTGTTTTTTAAGCTTATGGATGCTTTCTATTACAATACCAATTTCCTAACATAGCTTATTTCCTTATTCTACATGTATTGAGCTCCATATTTCCTACTTGCCACATAGAGACTGAATACAAGTGGTGCAACATCCTGGGGGTGGATGTCCCACTACTTGATCACAGCTGACTCCGTGCTCCCATTGCAGGATTACCAGACATGGGAATACTAGGCTTGATTTTTCTGAGCAAAAAACACCCAATAATTTTGAATGTGGGTCTTTGGGCCTGCACACCCCAACCTCCAACCAATCCACTTCAACACTACACCATGAGCATGAAACATTGCCCCAGCTGGTACAAGTCCTGTGGGGATCCCCCGACCCCACTACTAGACAGTGATACCGTTCACCCATTTTCCACCAGCTTAAAGCAGGTGGTAAGAACAAGCGGAAAAGGGCCCTGATGGATATCTGTGTGCATATTTTGATTTGATAAAGGTCTCTCTGCAAGGTAGTCCGCATCCCGGGTGAAATAACTTGTGATCGCTAAATATTAGAGTGGGGATACTGCCTGGAGAGATTAATTCTGGCCACCCATTCTATTCGCAGCTCAATCCATTTGAATTGTAACCATATACTTAATTGTGTGTGTACAGAATTCTAGCAATGACCCATATTTATTGTTTAAAAAAATATCATAAAATGCATGTAATCAAAAGATGCATAAAAAGTAAATTATTTTGAAAATAAGAGTCACTTTTAGCAGCGCTGTAAAGGTACTGCTCTAAAATGTAGGGTTTTTTTGGAGAGTGTGCATGAGTACTCTGTATATTCATAAGCATTTACAAGCTGCAGGTTTTGTGAAATATCCACTGTGCAGTTAGTCCAATGTGGTCGTGTCACATGGTGGTGCAGGTCAGGAAAAATATAAAAAGTTAACTCACCAGCTTGTACAGAACTCCCAGACTATTGTGGCTTGTCTGTCTTCCTGTGATTTGATGTTAACCCTAGGCCATATTTAGAAGTTGATGGATGGTACTCTGTCCGTCAGGGTGGCAGAGGAAATTAAGTATGCCACCCTGGCAGACTTCTACCTGCCAAATTTAGAGATTAATGCTGGCATATTGATGATGTCTATACCTTGACAGGAAGCACAGTCATAGCGATTCCTGTCAAGGTACACAATAACTATCGGCTTTGATGGCCATCCAACCAATGTTAACACATTTTGTTTTTTAGAAACAAACTCCCAAAGTGGGAGTTTGTTATTTAAAAACAAAAGAATAATGACCCCCACACACACCCAGGAAGTTTTCTCACTAGGTGTGGTAATCATTTCTTTTTTGTGTTGCTCGCCAAAGGTTTTAGCTTAGGGTGATGGACAAAAAAACAGGACATAACACCCTCCAACCTAAATAGGTGCCCTTTCTTTGATTGCTCCTACTCTGTCAGGCAGTCAGAGAAAACCTTCGGTCAATGGAGCCAACAGGGGCTCCTTGGACAGAAACTTGGAGGTACGCCTGACTCAAAAAGGCAGGTAAAAAGGGTATGGCGAACAGGGTGCACCATCACATTTGAGACAGAGTACCATGCTGCCAAACACTAAATCACCCCCACTGCCTACAATCATTTTAGTTATTTTTATTATTTTAACTACTAAAAAATCCACTGAAATCCTTGTGCATTGAACCCAACAATTTTAGATTGCCAAAAAGGACACAGATTTAAAATAAGGACAAACTTTTAGTTCCCATGTTGTTTGTTAGTTTTCTTTTAGGAAGCAGACTGTTCCATATTGACTGAGTGGGCTCCATTTAAAGGCAACTACATCAATTTTCTTTTGATTTACAGTGAAACTAATATCAAAACGCTTTGGACAAGGCTAAGGAAAGATGAACCTCAATTACTTCCCAGTTTTGAAGAGTTCCTGATGAGAATATTCTCCCAACTCCACGAAGCAAATGATGAGAAGAACGAGCTTGAAAGTGCCCTTAAAAAGTCTGTACTCATTTATTTGTATCTACTTTGTGTTTCGTTTTCAGCATTTGAAATTGCAATGATAATTGGTTTAAAATATTATGACTGCCAATTGTCTTTAAAATTAGAATCTGTGTTATTGCTTTTGAGTTGCATTGATGGTAAAAATGCATTCTAAGTTTTTTCTACAGACAAGTGAACCTTGAGGAGAATCAGTGCTTAATTTGAGGTGGTAGTTTCTAGTGCTCAGCACTGGCACTTAATTGTCAACACAGGCACTTATGTCAGTACGCCACATGGTGGTGCTGTTATCTAAGTTAGAGATGAACACAACAGTTGGTTATTAATTCAATATACATAAAAAATGACTAATACCTGCTGCCAAATCTGTTCTCATAGCTTTAGGGGCCTGAAATAGTCTGTATAGTCAAACTTGTAGGGTGATATGGTTAGTAGTTGTGCTGATTCTGTCACTGGGGGTGATGGCAGGGTCAAGGGCAAGCTGCAGTTACCACCTGTCAGAGCGGGACCACCATCTTTATTGCCGCACTAGCTCTCCTGAGGGGCGGTATTTAAGTCAAGTCTGGAGCGTATGCGCAGCGCTTTGCACATTGATTACCAGCAGTATTTTCATGCAATCTGGGAGTTTATAATCGTTTTTAGCCTAACTGTGTACAATCTTTTTAAAAACTCCCTTTGCTTCCTGCATTTGCAATGTTTTAATCTTTCCTTCGTTTTGACCTCATTTGACCGCATTTTGCACTTTGGGCAGTTCCCACCTGTCAGAGCGGGATTGCCATCTTTGTTGCCGCACTAGCTCTCCTGAGGGACGGTATTTAAGTCAAGGCTCGTGCGATCATGCCACCATGCCGAAGGCGTGCCTAAGTCAAGCCTGTCTGCGGCCAGATCGCGCTGAGTGCTAGAACCCCTACCCGTTTTTCTGCAAAGATATCCCCGCACTTACTGTACTCGAGGTATGAACTCTTGACCTTGAACCCCTTAGGTAAGAAGTCCTCATGCATGACGTTTGGCCCACAAATCAAGTCAGATATGTCGAATTGTGATGAGTGTGAGTTCGGATTAAGGAATTCTATATTGCGCCACAAAGAGGTATATGGACAAACTCTAACAGATAGTGTCATCTCACATAAACCTGTGTTGTAGGTGCGCTGCATAATGCGAGGTAGCTAGTAAAGCACAAACTAGATTTTGTCGAATTTATTGAAGCGCACAAGCCAGGCATCATGTTTGTTACTGAAACGTGGGCTGATGCTGCCTCTGGTTCTAGCTGTCCCGGAGGGGTTTTCCATCTCTAGGCTGGATAGAATTGGAAAGAAGGGTGGGGGGGTTGGCGATTATATACCGCGATCAGCTCCTTGCTTTATTCTCAACTATGTCGGTGAGCCCTGAGTGTGAAGCACTTTACTTTCAAATAGAACTTACCAAGACTCTTTTAAAGGAATTTTTTCTCTATCGTCCTCCTGGACCAAGAGCCTCTTTCATACCGACCCTCAGGCCTTTATTAGAATCAAGCCTGATTTCAGCAAGTTTTACTGTCTTGGGAATTTTAACATTTTATTTAGAGGACACTGCAGACAAGGACACTGAGCCATTAGTTGACTTTATGACTAGTGTTGATCTATTGCAAAGAGCGGAGGCACCCACTCATACTGCTGGCCACACGCTGGATGGCATCTTTACAGATAACCCCTTACTTACAGTTACAACCTCCTTACCGTTTACTTGGTCTGATCACAGAGCAGTCTTCTTTGAAACTGACCTACCTCAATGGCAGTCAAGAAGTCTTACTACCCATAAAACCATCAATGGCCGAGCCTGGCGCAAAATTAATCCAGCTACATTTAATGACTCATTGTCCAAATCCAAGCCCCTTGATGCTAGGGCCTTGGATGAAGCCATATTAGCCTATTCTATTTGGGCCAACCAGCAATAGGCCTACCTGCCCCTATAAATACTTGGACCAAGCAGAGAAATATGCCAACAAATTCATGGTACTCAGAGAAATTGAGAGCTCTGAATTAGCGCAACAAGAGCGCAAGTGGAGGAAAAGCTATGATCCTTCTGAAAGAGAGACCTATAAACAATACATTGCTGAATACAAAGCATCAGTTTTAAAGGAGAAATCATCATTTTATTTCTTAGATACAGACCTCAAAAAAATTATCAAAAGAGCTTTTTAGGGCAGTATAATCATTGGGTAACCTGCCGAGAAAAATCTTGACAATTGCACCCAAACCTTTTGTAATTTCCTGGCTGGTTTCTTTCGGGAAAACGTGGAAGATATTTTTAACACCTTTACAGTGAATACTCATGTTGCTATTGTTGGTCAAGATGAAAATTGCACACCTGGCAATACAAAATTCCTATGCTCCTTTGAGAAATCCAAACTTACCCGTGATCCTGGAGTCGAGCCCGCCTTCTGCCGACCGAAACCCGGATTCCTCCTGTAGAAAAAAGACCAGGACATGCATTAACCCTCCGCATGTAACATCCGACTATCACATGTTGCTACAGGAGGACAAGGATTGGATGAAGGGAAGCCCGGAAGGAGGAGCTGACAGTGGAAGGGACAAGAGAGGAAAAGAGAAAAAGGACCAAAAGGGAGGAGGAGGAGATCCCTTTACCTACCTAGAAGAGCCAAAGGAACCCAAAGTGATCCCATGAACCAGCCGGACCGACCCTGACACAGAGGAAGGACCCAGAGAGGACAACGAGGCTGTAGATGATCCAGAATAGTAGAGCGAAGAGTGGTGGAGCCCTCTGGAGGACGCAGAAGTGTGGCTGCAACTCTGAAGAGTTGCGGCATAGCGGGTAGGTGATTACGGGAAGGGTGGGCAGAGGTTAGGGGCGGAAGGTAAGGAAGGCACATTGGTGAAAGAGGAGCACCGATGGATTTGGTTTTGATTGAAAAACTCTATTAATTTCCCACCAAACCATGTAGCCACAACAAGGCCCTTTAAATTTACGGGGCAGAATCAGTGTGAAGAAAACACCGAATAGGCATGATTGATTTGGCAATATTTTATTTGTTGTTGCTGTTGTTCTTTCTGTAAAGTGAAAAAACTTACAGAAAGTAGGAAAGGTCTCCTACAGCTGAATGGTTAGTGGTTAGGAGCCCACTGGGACTCAAAGCAAGAGAAGAAAGGGGCAGATCTAACCACATAAACCTACCTATTCTGACTCTACGTTTTTATGAGTTTAATATGGGTTCTTGTTCTATTTATTCTTTCCTCCCACTAAAAGCCCTATCACAAATCTCACCGGTGGTGTGGTTAAGGAGAGATAAAATCCCTGTAATTAAGGAAACAATACATATACTTACCACTCCTTTCTGCTCTTGTCCGAGCCTTCGGGAGGTGCCCCAGGAAAGAAGACGATTCTGAAAGGAGAAGAAAGAAAAGATGAAAAGGAGATCGAAACAACCTGATGTTGCCTTACTGTTTATCCCGAACAAATTAAAAATGTTATCATTAAGAAGTACATCCAGCCTCCGAGTTTGTTTATCCGGCCTGCCCTCCCACAGCTCCTTTTCCCTGCTGAGCACTAAGCAGGTACTAAGCCTGATGAAGTCAATAAAATCGGGATCCCCTTTGGACCCTTGTCAACCAAAGATCATTTATTTGGCCCATGAAATTATCAGGATCCATCTCAGTGGATTTTTAATGAGATGATTAACTCTGGTTATTTTCTGAAAAGATGGAAAAGAGTGTCCATCCTTCCCCTTCTCAAAAAACCGAGTTTGGATCCTCAAGATCCATGCATCTTTAGACCTATATCTTGTCTCCCATTCTTAGCTAAGTTCATAGAAAGGCGCTTAACTCTGAATTGTTGTCTTTCTTAGAATCCAACCAGCTACTAGACCCAACACAATACAGGTTTAGAGGTGGACACAGTACCGAGTCAGCACTTATCGCTGCCTCAGAAGATCTAAGGGTTACACTGGACAAGGGTAGTAAAGCCATGTTAATATTGTTGGACCACTCTGTGGCCTTCGATACGGTCAATCATGACCTACTGATTGACAGACTTTTTCGGTTAGGGATTAGGTGTTCTCCCCAGGCCCTTCTGAAGTCCTTTTTATCTGGGAGGGAACAATTCATCGCAATGGGTGAATTCGCCTCTGATCCTTTTGACTTGCCTTGTGGGGTGCCTCAGTGGTCTTCATTGAGCCCTACCCTTGTCACGTCACTTGCCAAAGGCCACCAGATTTTCAGTAATCTCTAACACTGATGATACTCAAATTGTGGTATCATTAGCCAGCAATCCGGAGGACACAGCTAGAAAAGTTAACAGCTGTGTGAGGCAAGTTGATAAATGGATGAGAACCAAATGTCTAAAAGTTGAACTCCGGTAAAACTGAGGTTCTCCAATGACACCACCTTCTGGACAACCAGCTGGGGGCCTCAAGAGTTAGGCACACTCCCCACTCTAGTGACAAGAAACTGTCATATGGAGACCAGTTCAATGCAATATCCTACTCTGTATTTCTCATTCTGAAGATCATTAATAAAATCTGTCCTTTTATTCTGACTGATCTTCGGAAAATGGTAGTGGCCTCCCTGGCTCTATCAAGATTGGATTACTGCAATGCCTTGTTCCTGAACATACAGCAAAGACACCCCCACAAAATACAGACCCTGCAGAATGCCACAGCATGGCTTCTATTGGGGATCCCCAAGCTCCAATTAACCCCCCATGCTGGTTAAGTTTTATTGGCTGCCCGTAAATAGGAAGATAGAATTCAAGGTTCTCTGCATTACCTACAAGACTTTGCATGACTCTGGCTCTGACTTTCTTTGGAAATGTGTATCTGGCATGTTCCTTCCAGGAGGCTTCGCTCCTCCTCAGCCAGATATATGACAGGCCCTAAGTTTAGAAAAGCTTCTTGGGGTGGTAGAAGTTTCCCGGTTGGCACTGACAAACTATGGAACTCCCTCCCCCTTGAGGTGAAGCTAAGCCCCAAGCTGCACTCTTTTAGAAAGTCACTAAAAACCTTGCTCTTTGCCAAATAAGTAAAGCCTTCTGGCATTCATTTTGTTAGCAGCGCCAAGATGCCTCTGGGTATTCATTTGTGCTTTATAAGCTTTCATTTCAGCTGTAGTGTCTTCATGACGATGGGCCTCACACGTATTTATTTTTTTGCAAATTAAGCCCTGAGGAGGACATATGCAAGGAAGTTATCGGGCATGCAATATATAATATCTAACCATTCCATGATATAAAATATCCCCACTTTAGATGTACTAGCTTGGCCAATAATGGACCTGCAAGTGAATGAATATTTTACCCTGACATCTGATGATGGAGTGCAAGTCCCTGGGGAAACTCAATTTCTCTGCTGCGATGCATACTTTTAGAGAGAAATGTGCCCTCAGAAACGATCTTTGAAATACTTTATGATCAATAGTTTTACTAAAACAGTGCAAATAAATCCTCCGTTTCCACTGTTAACTATGTCTATACAGCACAGGCTCTTTGGAGATTTACCACAAGTTTAACAATAAAAGTGAAAGGTAGTTTGGGCTGTGCTTTCCCACCAATTGCCTGGTTGCTTAGGTAACTGGGGACCAGTAGTCACTAATATGCAGATACATAGCCTGTGTTAATCGTATTTTGCTCAGAAGTCCCATGCACTTCCAACTGGTTGTTCTGTTTTATATTGTTGACATCCCATTCACTCTTCCATTCATCTCTTACTCCTGCTTGCCAAGGGAGACGTCGTAATGTTGTTCCTTAATGACATGCACTATTTATGAAGTGCTGTATTTCTGTTCAGGTTTCTCCGAACTCTAGTGACTACATATGGCATTTATCAGTAATTACTTCAAAGTATGTGCTTCACCTCAAGCATCGTTGTAGAAAATCTATTTAATTATCTCTGAGGTGTTCTTTCTTCCAGTAAATTATGGGTGTGCGTCATACCAGGGCAATTTTAACTCAGTATGAATTAATGCCAGAATGCTTGTAAAGCGCCTCGGTTTGCGTTTGTTTATTAACCAGCTATGTTTAGACATATAGCTATATTGAGATTCATGATGACATATGTCATATGCTAGTATACGTTTGCGCCGCCAACACGTTTTCTAGGGCTGGTGGGCGTGGAATGCTGCATCATGGCGGCAGGCTGCAGAGCTTCAGACTCTCAGATTCACAAGAAAAACAATCCGAGGCTGCATCGTGTGATAGATCGAGTGGATCATCATACATGTATCCTTGTAGGGGCCTGAGCTCTACTCTCATGCACCAAAGTCCAGCCAACCAACAGGTCGTAAACTCATAGTCATGGTGTGAACCAAAGTGCAGGGCTTGCATCACAGCCAGACACAATGCTCTAAAGCACCCTGGTGATCAGCTGTATTACAGGTCTTGGTGTTTTGCTGCAATGCACCTTGGATGATGAAAGGTGAAGGGGACCTTGGGTCATACCAGTGCAAAAACTGCAGGAACAACCTTTTAATTGTCTGTGTGTAAGTGGGCGGGGCAATTGTGTGATTTGTGTGCATGCACTCATGAGGAAATGGGTGTGTCTGCATGTGTCTTGGTTTGTGTGTATGTGCGTGTGTGTGCCTGTGTGAGAGAGAGCAAGTATCCAGGTATCTGTGGTTCCACTGCCTCATGGTGTCCAATCCTAGTAGCCACCAGAATGACAACAAAGTGCTATCAGTAACTTCTTGTGTTCTATAAATCCGACAGGGATCATTGCAAAATTTGTATGGCCCGCCCATAGAATAATGGATAAGCCATAGGCGGGTATTTAAACCTAGAATATCTTGAAACCTAAAACTAATCAATCAGAGCATGACAAGCTCAATTAAGTAAGAAAAAACACATGAACGCCAGAGGCTAAGCTGATAAGAAATAGCTATACATAACCATAAGAATATATTGGTAGAGAAAATAAAACGAATAAAGACAGAGACTTCTTTGTTCAAGGCGGCTTAAAATGTTCTGATAATATATGTTTATCTAAAATATTATTACTAATATTGTTAAGAAAATTTGTTAATGCAACCAAAATATATGTCTGTACACAGCAAGAATAGGGGAGCAGACAAATGGTCTGTCCAGTTTGTGGTGATAACAAACTGCAAGCCACCAAGCTTTAAAAGAAATATTTGAGGAATATTTCCAATTGATTCTTATTTGTTCCATTAATGTTTTTCCCTGTGGATAAGCGCTCTGAGTAAGTTGAAAGGGTTTAGGATGCTTTGAAGGTTGTAAATTCAAATCTGGCAAAGTAACTTATACCACAGTTTATAATGCATGGTGTGATTTACCTCAGGTGGATGGAAGGCTGTGTGGGGACTGGAACTGATGGACTTCAAAGCATGGTTTGATTCTCAGATATAACCTTTCTTCTTTTTTTTTTTTTTTTTTTTTTATTAGCCACAAAATCAAGTCACAAACCATAATTTGAAATAAAGCACAGAGAAAAGCATAAAATAAAATATACAAACAACAAGAGAAATAAATAAATAAATAAATAAAAAGAAAAGGTCGAGACTTATACAAATAGATACAAACACAAAATTGACTTTGAAATTAGCAAAACAATGAAAAAACAGTAGAGTTACAAAATCAACTAATCCCACCGCAAGCTAGACCAAACCCTCTCGAATTTAACCAATGAGGGTCGGCCCCTGGACTTTGCTAACGCGAGTTCCATTTCATAAACCCCCTCAATAACAACCAAAATTCTGATATTTTGGGGCTCCTTGTTTCAATCCAAACCCTGGCGATACACAGTCGGGCACAAACAATAAAAATTGAAACTAGATATTTAGATACATTGCCCGAATCTGCAACTGCCCCCAATAAAATTTCCTTTTCTGTTAATTGAGTATCCTTCCCAAAGAGATTGCTCAACTCTAGAGTGATCTTGCACCAAAAAACACTTAAATTTGGGCACGTAACAAACATATGTCGCAGATCAGCAGCGAATTCATCACATTTGGGACAATATGTCTTAGATGAACCATGGGACCCAACCCATTTAGAAATGACCCTGGGAGTATAATACTGCATAAACATAACGCGGTAGTGTTGTAGTTTCAACTTAATTGAGGTAACCGCAATATTAATTATAGCCAATGATTCCAAAGCCTCCTCCAAAGTAATATCAACAACAAAAGTTTGATTAAGTTTGGCTACAATCTGTAAGCCATCATCAGCCGCAACAGCTAAAAATCTTTGGTACACTTTCCCTATGCACCCCCGCCCTGAAATCGTATAGATAGCCCGTAGAACTTCTGTTGTGCGGGGCAGGATTAGCAACCCTTTCCCTTGCTGAAAAAAATTCCGAATTTGCAAGTATTTAAAAAATGAATTATGAGTTAACCCGTATTCATTTTGAAGGGATAAAAAGGACCTAAAGCCATGCTCATCGTATAACTGCCCAAGATGTATTATACCACGTTGTTGCCACATTTTCCCTACGGAGTCCGAAAATATGCTAGGAAAACACGGATTGCCCCATAAGGCGACAAATTCGTGCAGATCAGGTAGATTATAAGTTTTCCTAATATCTTGCCAAATGAGAGTAGTGTGTCTAATAATCTTGAATCGCACTCTTTTAAAGTAATTAGGGTCAGTCATTTCCTGTAACTTAAACCCAGTAACGGGACCACAGGCTAATTGATACGCAAACCAGGGTTTCTCTACCTCAGATCCCTTAAGTAAACACTGGATCCGGTTCACAAAAGCAGCCCAAAAGTAAGCTTTAAAATCTGGAAGTTTAAAACCACCATGTTCGTAAGTTAGTTTAATGTACCTTAGGGCTCTCCTTGCCCTCCGATACCCCCAAATATAACTACCGATGACACTATCCAGCCGCTTGAAAAAAGATAAAGGAACTCTAAGAGGTATGGTGCGAAACAGATATAAAAACTTTGGTAGTATATTCATTTTAACTACATTACATCTACCAATAATAGTGAGAGGTAATTTATTCCACCGACGTAAATCAGCAGCGACCTTTTTAAGCATTGGCTCATAATTCAGTGCTATAAGATCGCCCGTGCAGCAGCTGAGGCGAACTCCTAAATACATAGCTGTTCTGGTAATACCCAAAGAGGGCGGAGCGGATACGGGTGTAAAATTTAGAATTGACTGGGTCTTATTTATATTAAGCTTATAACCGGAAAAAGAACCAAAAGAAGATGCCTCTTGAGTTATAGCTGACATCGCCATCAAAGGTCTCGTAGAGAAGATTGCAATATCGTCAGCATACGCTGTTAATTTCAGTGACATACCGTTAAAAAAAACTGATGGGATAGAAACGTTATGAAGCAGGTGTCTAATAAATGGCTCAATATAAAGAGCAAATAATAAGGGGGATAATGGGCACCCCTGCCTAGTACCTCTCTGGATCCTAAAATAGATGGATACCGAGCCATTAATCTTAATGGCTGCAGTTGGATTGGAATATAGCCTCTGCACCGCCGAAATAAACCTCCGGCCGAGACCCAAGGACCCCATGGTTTCCCATAGAGACCCCCAGGCTACTCGGTCGAAGGCCTTCTCGGCGTCCAACATCAACATCCCAATCCGTTGATCCAGATGGTCAGCAACATCAAATGCAGCAATTGCAGTATTGATATGTGCTGCGGTATCCCTACCTGGGACGAAACCATGCTGTTGTTCAGATACTAAAAAATAAATCAAGGGGCAAGTCGTAAAGCCAAAAGTTTAGAAATTTTTTTGCGTCCGCATTAATCAAAGAAATCGGACGATACGAACTAATGTCCTCGGCTGATTTCCCCTTTTTAGGAAAAACGATAATATTTGTTATATTCCAAGAGGGAGGTGCGTCCCCACCTTGTAGTATTGAATTAACTACTTCAAGTAAGACAGGCGACAAAGTATTCCTGAAAACTTTATAGAACTCTAGCGGAATAGTGTCCTCTCCAACCGCCTTACCAGAAGGCAGTGCGCTAATTGCAGTATTAATCTCTAGCAGATCAGCCTCTCTATCCAACACCGCACTTTGAGATAAATCCAAAGCTGGCAGTTCACTTTCTTGAATATAATCTAAAGCTGCTTGCTGGTCAAAGCTAGCCGACCCCTTGTACAAATTTACATAAAATATCCTAAATTGCTCCAAAATATCCTGAGTTTTAGAATAAATACAACCGTCAGTCCCTTTGATATGTTTAATATGAGACCCAGACCTCTGGTCAGCAAGCTGATATGCCAACACCCGTCCCACCTGTTCGCTATACTCATACTGTTTTGTCTTGTATTTTAAAAAATTACTTGCAGCTTTATCCTTTAACCTTCTACAGAGCTTGGCTCTCGAATTAATAAGCTGCAGGTAAATTAAAGCTTCGCCAACATCCTTCAAAGCAATTGCTTGAGCGTGTTGTTGCTCTAAATCCAAACATTGGCGGTGCTCGTTTTCTTCTTGACTAGTATTAATCTGGTTCTGTTTAACAATATATTGAAGTGTAGCCCCTCTCACAAATGCCTTTAAACAATCCCAAACTATAACCAAAGATGCAGTGTGTAAATTGTTACTAATATAGTCCTTTAGAGTTATTTGCATATGAGTTATAAAATCAGGATTACTCAAAAGATGTCTGGGAAATGAAAATCCCCTAGTTCGTTGCTTCTCTATTGAAGAAAAGTAAACTGTAAGTAATATGGGATTGTGATCTGACGTTATCTTAGGACACACCACCATAGAAGATTTGTCCACTACATCATAATTGACAAAAAACATGTCAATTCTTGAATATTGTTTATGAGGATGTGAAAAATACGTGTACCCTGGATGTGACGGAAAAAGTTTTCTCCAAACGTCCTCCAGTCGATGAATATGTAATAAATCTAAGATAGCCGCCCTCACCTTAACCATACGGGGTCTCCCTGTAGTATTTGTAGTGTCAATTTGCTTGTTTAATATGCAGTTAAAGTCGCCCATCACAATGAGATTCCCGGCCCACTCCAGTAATTCTGAACATAAAAAAGAAATAACCTCCGGGCAGTCAACATTGGGGCCGTAAACAATACAAACAGTCACCTTATGTCCTGAAATTAGGAGCTGAGCAATCGCCCATCTTCCCCTAGAGTCGGCCAGTGTGCGTAAAACCATGGCGGTAAAATGTTTAGATTTCAACAAGGCAACCCCACGAATCGAAGCTGACTGCGGCAGAGCAAACGATCAAATCAAAACCGAGTTGCTTAAAAAGAGCCCTGTCCTTAAAGGCCAAATGTGTTTCCACAAGACCCACTATATGCGGTTTAAATACCTTAAGTTCTTCAGCTACCAGCCGCCTCTTGACAACTTGATTAAGCCCAGAGATGTTCCAGCTCATAATTTTAAGCCCAGACATTATGCAAGTTAACCAACAACAGGTCAGTATCTATCCACAACAAAGAACCAACAAAAAAATGAAATACTTTCTCAATAAACAAATTCTCGCTCCTTTTTTCACCCCATTCTTTCTGTGCTTTTTAACTACACCGTGGCGCTTTAATCCCACCCCCACCCCAACCACCCTACTCCCCCTAACCGACCCACCCACAGCTACAACCCCCCACCATGTGTCCTGGAAAAGGAATCACCCCCTTAAACTGTCCTAAATTGACAGCATATGGAAGATGCCCAGCCACCCCATCCCAGAGTCCCCCTGAACCAGCCACCATGCACCTATATAAAAAAGCATTAAGTCAAAAAAATGTGAAACCCAGAAAGAGCCAAACAAATTAATTTAGAACAAACCCCCACAGGACAGATAAGTATAGCCAAAACCAAAGGCATAAAGTATGACTAATAGTTGGCTAGATATAAGTTTGGCTCTATTGCTATTCATACATCAGATAATTGCACAAATCAAACTTTAGAGCTAGGTTGCCACTTATAAAGCGCCTTCTTAGCTTCCTGATCATTAAAAAAAGTGAGTACAGCCATCCTTAATGACCTTTAAGCGCGCAGGCTCTTGTAAAAAAACCTGTGTGCAAATAGCTTTAAGCGGATCAATCATTTGACGAAGCTGCCACCTCCTGTCCATAGTAGATTTGCAAAGATCAGATCGCACAAAGATTGACATGGAGTCTACCACAACAGGAGCGGAAGGCCTAGCCTTGAAAAAAATTGCCTGCCGAAGCAAAAAATTGCCAATGAATACAAGAAAAGGTCTAGCAAAGTTGGTTCTAGCTCTATTCCCCTGTGGCAAAAATTGTGGCAGTCTATGTGCCCTCTGAACTTGTGAATCCAGATCCCAGTCATGTAGATCAGGAAATGCCTTTTGTAATAAACCAACAATAAATGCCCGTGAATCGGAACCTTCTCTCCCTTCGGGAATCCCAAAAATCCTAAGGTTCTGGCGTCGCTGTCTGTTTTCAAGATCTTCGATTTTAAATTGTATCTGAGTCATCTGTGAATCGTGGGTTTTAACCAAATTAACAGTTTGGGTGTTAACCTCTTCGGCAGCTGCCACCCGATGTTGTAAATCGCTGACTTCTGAGGTTAAATGAGAGACCTTAGCCGTAACTTCAATTAGTGCCTGTTTAATGTCAGAACTATCAACCTTAGCCTGTTGATAGTGCGCTTGTGCTTCTTCCCTTTGAATGGCAAGTGCCTGCATAATTTTAGAGAAGGGAAATTCTACACCAGCATTTGTGCAATCTAAAGAATCATATGTGCGTCCAGCAGTTTCAGACATATTTGACGCTTCAACACACGAAGTAGGGACATTAAATATTAACGGTTGTTCAGCAGTTAGAGACGATACCTGCCCTGCAGTGAAGACAATTTCCGCATTTATTGACTCAGAAATGAGTCCCTCCAAG
Source organism: Calotriton arnoldi (assembly GCA_963921515.1). Classification (NCBI taxonomy): domain Eukaryota; kingdom Metazoa; phylum Chordata; class Amphibia; order Caudata; family Salamandridae; genus Calotriton; species Calotriton arnoldi. Next base: position 2,459,646 of record CAWUFW010000278.1, read on the forward strand.
CCACCAGGTTGAGGACTCAAAGCTTGTACGTCTCCTACAAAAATGTTTGAACTAACCGTCCCAGATGGAGCAGCAAAGGAGATAGTAGGTATAGGAGTTCCAGTATCAAGATTTGAGTTCTGCGAGGTATTAATAACATTGTCCATCAGGGTACCTCCAGACCCGCCAGAATTAGATAATCTTGATACGATAGACCTAACTTCGCCTTTTGAGGAAACCCATTTCCGCAATGGACTAGCGCCAGACCCAATCTTCACCGTATTTGATGCTCCTTTAAGCCGTCCCAATACTTCTGAAACTTGTGTCTTGGTAGCTGCAGCGCCCCCTGCCTCGGCCGCCTTTACCAGACCGCACCGGGTTAGAGCCTTTCACCTTCACTTGTACTTTTCCTGCTCCCCCATCCTGAAGTATATTAGGTCTAAAGCTGGCATCATTTCCTTCGCTGCCATTGCCATTACAATTAACGTTGCCAATGCTACTGGTATCACAGATGCCTTCTAGTTCAGAAGGAGTGTGGGGCAAAGAGACTGAGCATTCGTCTGAAACGTTCTCAATTAGCGGCTCGTTAGAAACAGAAGCTAAGATGCCTAATAGAGGGGGAGAAGCAATTTCTTCCTGCAGTGCCTCTACAGCATTAGTTCTCAATGATGCCTCACCCTGGGGACCGTTGAGATAATCCCCCCACCAGAAAGTCTCGATGGGGTAGTAGCATCTTCAGTGCCCCCTAGCTCATCTTGCACTGCTGCATTCAGCATATCGGCCATTACAAAGCCAGGGATGGAAGTCTCTGAACCACAGGATTGGAGCAAGGCTGTAGCTCTTCCGGAGTATAACAATTTCAAGATTGGCTTCCCCACCTGTGAGCCAATAGAGGTAGCATTACAGGTACTAGCCCCAACTTCACCAAAACCCAGGGGTTCAGTTGCCTGCAGCTTGGTAAGGTCTGAGGTCCCAGGGGTCCCCTCTGCAGCAGCTTGAGTCTCGGCACGTTGCCTCCGAGCATTACGCGGGGGGCCATCGCTCTCACCTCCAACAGAGTCCACGGCGATGTTGTCCCACAGGCACAACCCCTCTCGTCTTCAAACGCCGCTGGGTGCTCTGCACAGCCTCCACCACCGTAGCTGGAGCGCCCGTCACAGGAGCGCTGCTCTCTCCTTTTCCCCGAAGCAGCCACGGAGAAATCAGTGGAAGAGTCCCAACGAGAAACCACCTTGCAGTACAGCTGCGTTTCACCGCGAGCACGAGCCTCGTACACCGGCTCATCCAAAACGCGTGGGAAGTAAGCACAGCTGAAACAGGTGAAGTCCTCATATACCAGAATCAGCAATCTTTTTGTTTTTCCTTCCCTCCGTAGAAACTTATGTTCGTTTGAAGTATTATTTTAAGTATATGGCTCTTGTGAAACCAAATGCCGCATTAATAATCATAGCGGCAGCGGGACAGAGGGATCACAGGGAGAGGCGGCTGAGACATCTAACCAACGGTGGAGTAGTCCGCCATCTTCCCTTCCGTCTCGCAGCCCGGCCCTCATAACCTTTCTTCTTCACGCTGTTGTGTTGTTTGACACTTGCCTTTTGGAGTGGATAAAGACATTCAAAATACACTTTATAACATAGAATCACCACCTCAAAGCTAGATATTTATAAATGCAGAACCATGATTCTGTGGTAGTCCTTCCTCTTCTATAAATAGCTAGGAATGGCAAAATGCGTGGAGATATCGTGGTGGAAAGATCCTTCTTTCTCCACACATTCTTGGCTTCTTCCTTTTAATGTTCTCACATTGTTTAGATGAACCAACCTCCTTTTTCCACGGAACAGTGGCCATGGTTGTAACATAAGGAAAAATACTAAGCCCAACCGCATTATAAACCAGGGTGCGTGTCCGATTATGTTTATCAGTTTTATCAACAACTGTATGTTCCTAAAGACTTCTTAAGGGTGCGTGATTTATATCTCGACAGAGACAGTGTGAGAATTAAGGGGTAGGATCAATAGTCCCAGCCCTCATTTTCACTTGGTAGATACAATATGTTTTCTGGTGCAAGACACCTGGGACACAAATCTCTTGAGTACTGTAAATGATTTTGGCATAGAACGCTAGCAGAGTGCTAGACTCTGGTAGGGCTTAGGGGGTCCACTCAACTTAGACAGCTTTTGTCCCCATGTCTGGGTTATGACACTCTTATTGGCTGGAGGCATCTGATTCTAGTAGGGAAACACAGGTTATTTTGCCATGAATCTCACTGAGGGGCTTACGTACAAGGTGCCCCTGGCTAATCTGCATACTACAGAATAACTTGAAATCCCTAATGCGAACTGATTATATGTTGCATAAGCAAACGTGCGATTGGATACATGTTCAGCGGGATACCTACCTAACTGGTGGTACAACCCTAGGGGCAACCTAGTTGTAGTCAGAAATAGCTTTTTTTCCTCTTTCCTGCACGTTCCCTCTTCTACTTTCTTAGAATGTCCCTGCTTCTAACATTCACTGTTAACTCAAGTACATGGTCTGAATCTCAATATTTATACCCAGAAAGCACCATTTGTTCTCTGATTGAGGCTCGGAATCAGTTCTAGCAGTAAAACGTGTCACCTCCTGGGTGGATAACACATGAACAAAACCTTTCAACTGGTGGCTTGGCCAAATCATACACTCTTCTGGGAAGAGATTTGGCAGATGAAGCCCCCCCTTTACCCTGTGCTCTTTTGATTTAGACAAACAGATCATCTACCTGGAATATATACGGAGAAAAGGGTTGGCTTCATCCCAAATGATTTCCTTGGAGATGTTGTTTCAGAAAACTAAATGTTCTCATCAAATATTAGTTCTCCCAAACTTTTGGGGTGAGCCTTGAATTTGGACATTTGCAGGTAGCTGTTCCCATGACTAGATATAAGAAAGCCCCCTCTTGTGTATCCAGTTTTCACCTTTTGACTCACTGAAGCTCTGTAGCAAAAGGATAGCATGGCTGTCTTCTTTTTAAGGGTTTGGACCAAATCTCTAAGACTGTGTTGAATCACTGCTGTTGAGCTTTTCAAAGACTCAGTTAAACTTCCTTGCATGCTTTGAACCTATCTTGCAACATTAGAACCTTAGGTCCAGTGAGCCTGTGCTGCTGTGAGGTGCATAGTCCTCCTAAGCCCAACCAAGACTGCAAACTACGTTCCACTGTTTAACGTGACTGAAGATGAACATTGGAGGAAGTAGAGCAGGAAAAAGTTCACAGCCATCTTCAACACGTCTATCACCTCGGCCACCATCCCAGATGAGTGGAAACACGCTGAAGTCAAACACCCCCTTAAGAAACCATCCACCAACCCCAACAAGCTCAAAAACTATTGGCCTATCTCCCTGCTCCCCTTTCCCACCAAAGTCCTCGAAAAGCCATCAACCACCAACTCACGGAATACTTTGAGATAAACGATCTTCTAGATGCATCTCAATTTGGATTCCGCATGAACCACAGCACTGGAACCATCCTGATTGGAGCCACTGATGACTTCAGAACCCTCCTAGAAAGGGGTGAAGCGGCTGACCCTGATCCTTCTCAACCTCTCAGCGGCCTTCAACACTGTGTCCCACCACCCCCTGATCAAGAGGCTTCATCAAACTGGAATCCAAGAGGACGCCCTCGAATGGATCGCATCTTTCCTCACTGGAAGAACACAGACAATCCGCCTTCCACCAGTCACCACGGAGCCCAAAAATATAATCTGCGGCATCCCCCAAGGTTCACCCCTCAGCCCTACTCTGTTCAATGCCTACATGACTCCCCAGACCAACATTATCAGAAAACACGGACTGAACATTATCTCCAGTGCAGACGACACCCAGCTCATCCTCTCTCTATCTGAACACCCATCCACCACAAGGGCCAACTTCCACCTGTGCATGACCAGCGTCGCTGAATGAATGCAAAACAACTGCCTCAAGCTCAACACAGACAAGATGGAAGTACTGATCTTCAAGAACAACCCCTCCCAGTGGAATGACTCCTGGTGGCCTGCTGAACTGGGACCCTCTCCCATCCCACGGACTGCGCCCGGAACCTCTGCATCATCTTGGACAGCAAACTCTCCATGAAGAACCAGATCAAGGCAGTCTCCTCCTCCTTCTTCTTCACTATGTGCATGCTCCGTAAGATCTTCAAATGGCTCCCAGTCTCCACCAAACGCACCGCCATTCAAGCCCTTGTCATCAGCCGCTTGGACTAGAGCAACACACTCTACGCAGGAATTACCACACACATCCTGAAGGGACTGCAGACCATTTAGAACTCAGTGGCCAGACTCATCCTCAACCTCTCCAGATGGACCTGCATCACCCTTCACCCCTCACCTGAAGAAACTCCACTGGCTCCTCATCCACAAGAGATGCCAATTCAAGATTCTGACTCACGCCTACAAAGCCCTGCACAGCCAAGGACCAGCATACATCAGTCACCGCCTGAGCTTCCACCAACCCTCCAGACTCCTGTGATCCGTCTCCCTCTTCCTCGCTCACACCACACATCCACCAAAGCAACAGTGGCGGACGCTTCTTCTCCTACCTCACTGCGAAGTCCTGGAACAGTCTCCTCCTCCATCTCCGGACTTAACCTACGTTTCAGGAGTTCCCAAGGGGACTCAAGACCTGGCTTTTCAACTGATACCACCTGAGCAGCTTGGATCTCAGCACCTGGATACCCTCACGGATGACTAGCGCACTTTGAAAATCCTCTTTGATTGATCGATTGATTAACCATATCTCCCTGCAGGTTGCACAGTGTTAAGGGGCCCATCTCTCTTTGGAGTCCTGATCCTCTGTACACAGAAGGCCACTGTGTGATCATGCAAGAGGCAATCAATGCCATGGCCATTCACCTTTGTTTCTTCATCCCCTCGATATGTACCTGAAAGCTAACATTCCTAAAGCAAAGACTACAAGCTCCATTGGAAAGGTGAGAATTTCCCCTTTTCAATTGTACATCTACTAATGGATCCCTGATTGGAGATCACTGCAAGAATGCGTTCATAGAGCAGGGAGAAAACATAGTCAAGGTTAGGCCGACTCTCTTTCAGCTACACTCTGTAACCCCAACCACCAGCCCAGCGTAACCATGATTGTACACACCACCGCAGGCCTACACCACATGGCTTGCTGCCCATCACTGAAGGTCTCTGAAGGACTCTGCGCTGCCCATTGTGGTACCCCACCATCAATAACACAGAGACTCTGAACACTGGGCACTGACCTGGAGGGGGGCTTTGACCTCAGGGGGGGTGCTGTGTTTAGCAATAACATTTGATTTAAAATAACCTGCTGCAGAGTTCCTTGTGTGTCCAGATTTCAGTCAGCAATAAAAAATGTCAAGATAACTCTTGTGGTAAATGTTCCTGCTAGAGAGAGAGATCGGAGTTTTGTCTAGTGGCAGTTTTGACTCGTAGCGCAGAGGGTTAATATGTCTGCTACCAAGAACAGATTTGCGTTTTATGTGGATAGCTGAGTGGAATATTAAAGCCAACCTTTACCGGCACTTTAAAACAAATTAAATGCATTTGAGAGAGGGGCTATGGAGAGATGAGGGGCATTTTTGCCCGCGTGGGAGTGAGGGAATCCGAGGAGAGGGTCATATGGGGGAGGGGTGTCAAAAAGGATTGGGATTGTTGCACCTGGAGTCACCAGCGTTAAAGCCCGCCCTGCTTTAACTCCCCTGAGAGTCCCGATCACCTGTAAAAGTCTTTGAACTTAAAGTTAAAAATGTTTCTGTGCAATTAGTGAAAGCAGCAGTGTCATAGCAAGGGTGGTGTGGGGGTCCGGTCCGCCCTGGTCCGCACGAGTTTTGGGGGCGGCAGCAGAAAGAAATGTGTTTACTGGAAGAACTCCAAATAATCTTCATGCCATCAAACTCCTTTAAGGTATCGTGCATGTTTCTCTATTTAAAGGCATATATACATTTTTTTATGATTTACACTGCTTGGACATCTATTTATTGTGAGTGATATTTGTTCTACCTAATCTAGATTTTGTGCCTCAAGAAAAAAAATACTGCCAGTCAAAGCCTAAAAAGGAAGCAGTTATAATTTCAGTTATCTGGCAATAGTATCTAGTTTCTGCATTTCCAGGGAATGCAGTAATGCAAGGAATTTTGATCTTGCATTGTGTAGTCTGCAAAGAACTCGCCTGGCAGAAGCAGTGAAAGATAATGGTCAACAGGGATGGTTCTAGGATTTTTGGGGGGGCCTGGGCAGAAAGGTAATTTGTGAGGCACCTCTAATTTGCATACAGCATCAAGCATTCATGGCAGGTTGCATCTCAGTAGGTGACCCTGTTCCTAAAGCTGCTTTCTGCAGACCCCTCCTGGGTTGCAGCCCCTCCCTCTCTGCCACCTACAAGCACCCCTCTTGCAGCTCATAAAGGGCTGCAGGTGTGAGAGTTGCTTATCATTTGAGAGGGTTAAAACTGTTGGGACGCTAAACTGCTGGACATGTTGTGCCTGTGGATGGGCAGCTAGTCAGGAGGCCTAACTGAAGGACAAACCTGCAGAATGTGTCTCCTTGCAACTGGGAACAATAGAGCGTCCCCCTCCCACCACCCGCACCTAGGCCTCACCCTGCTACACCATGGCTGCGCAGCCCCGGGGAGGGCCCCCCTTCCATGGCTCATTTACAATGAGACACCTTTCTTACAGTTGGATCAGCATGGGACAAAGGAGGACCAGTGTGCCACTGTGGTGGCCTGGCTGTGTTGCGCACGTCCAGGGCCTCATGATGGTGGGCTGAGTAAGGGCCCTGGGCCGCTGTCCACACTGCCCATGCCTAGCGTCAGCCCTGATGGTCAGGGTACATTTACTACTGCAAATCGATGAAGCACTTGATGCTGTTTCATAGTGTTCAGTGCAAGAGCCCCCATGCACACAAATAGTTATGTCGTCATGGCGTGGCCTAAATTTCTACATCCTCAAGTCGTGGTTCTCTCTCTGTTTTGCTAAAGCACACGGTCTGCAGCACTCGCAGCAACTCACTTTATTCTACGTGATAATGGTAGAGTGATTTCTTGAAAGATAATCAAGCAAATGCGCACATTGTTTTAACGCCAGGTAACTGATCCTATTTTATTTGTATGCTCTCTTTGATGACGCCAAGGCTTTGAACAAGGTGTGAAACCACAGCCTATTCAAATATCAGATAAACACACAGGGGCATATTTACAAGCCCCTTGCGCCACTTTTGCGCCGCCGTTGCGTCACGCATGGGACGCAGCGGCGACGCAAACCATGCGCCGCGTTGCGCTATATTTACAACGTGACGCATCTAGGGAGATGCGTCACGTACTAAACCCCTGCGCCACATGAAACCTGCGTCAGGTTTCATGTGGGCGTACCGGCGCAGGGGGGCGTTCCGAGCGCAGGAACGCCTCGGAAGCATGACGTAGTGAAATCTACAAGATTTCACGCAGTCACTTTTCTCGACACTGGTGCGTCAAATCCTTACGCCTGTTTAAGCAGGCGTAAGGATTGACGCACCATGTTAGGGATAGGGAAGGTTGGAACAGTGCTGGAGTTGCGTCGCGCTTGCGACACAACTTCAGCACTGAGCCAACCTTCCGCCCGGCAGATGCGTCACGCATCTGCTTATCCCTAGCGCCACGATGCGCCGCATTGTAAATGCGGCGCATCGGACGTGGCGCAAGGGTAAACTTGCGTGACGCATTTTCCCTGGCGCATCCCTGCTGATATGCAGGGATGCGCCAGGGAACGTAAATATGCCCCACAGGGCTTAACTGCCTGACTGTGTTAGATCAAAGGCTTAATAGCATAACGGAGCGCTACCTCTGGAAAGGTATTTATGAATATTATCTGGCAAATCCATATTTAACCTTTTTTAAAGTAGTAAATGATCTTAGAACCTTTTTGAGTGGAATGACCTAAATATGACTGAGAAGCTATTGGTACCAACAAAAAAAACACACAAACAACCCCAGCGAATAACAGGTAGAGTTAATTGTATCATATAGCAGTGGACAATGCTGAGCAAATTAGTGATCTCACTTATACGCAACAGTGAGGACAAAACAAATATCTCTTTGTACTGGTCATCTAAGCATCACAAGGTCCCATATAGCTAATCTGAAGAAACCAGAATCAAACTGACATTTTAGTAAAATTAGTGTCATAGTGCCATATGGCTGGGGTTCGAGATCCGGTACTCCAGGTGTGAAGTGGTCTTTCATGCAAGGTCTTTCTAAAGGTGTTTACCCAGAACATTAGAATTTAAAACTTCAACCTCCATGACACATGCGCCACAACCTAGAGGGGGTACTTTCCTTCGCACCTCATCCTTCTACTCAACACTAAATTACATAAACCTAAAAGTTGGCATGCTTGCAGTCCCGCCATAAAAAAATACACCACATGAAACATTTTTAATTTCACACCACAAAAACGATGCTGAAAACAAGCATTATTCATTGCTATTTTTGGCATGAATAAATATCGCTTTTGCTACACTTGAGAAAAATGCACAACATTCTAAGAAATACTTTTCTTCTAAAATCATGAGGGCTGCTTGAAGCTCAAGTAAGTTTCCCTGCTACTTACTTACTTCTGTCTTAAAAAGCTCTGCTGTTCTTTGAAATACAATGGGGCTGAAAAGGCCAAGATAACTCCTTTAGTCATATGCATACTGCTCCTTAAATCTTTTATCTTTCATCTTGCTTTCAGAAGTCCCGCCTTAATGTCATTACTTTGGAGGCAAAAACCACAACTCCACGCTCTCTATAAGCTGAAGGCAAATCAAGCAGTCTCACGCTGCCCAGTAATGCCAGCAGTACTACACTCTTCTTAGTTGTCCCCCCACAAAGGTGCAAGTTCTTCACACTTTTATACTCTTTTTGGTCTCCGATAATGCTCAAAGGTTCTGTGTGCATCTAGAACTTTACTCTTAGGTGCCATGATTTGGGGCGTGATTTAGATGTTGGCGGAAAGGGTACTCAGTCTCCATTGCTGAAGGCACACCATCTGATTTTCAGATGGCCGGGCCTTCAGTGTATAGACAGTGGAGACTACTCCGTCTCTGCCACTTACATACCCCTCCCATGGCCTGACAGAGTAAAGTTCATCGGAGATTTACCCGTGTGTCCACTAACCTGATTTAGAGTGGGTGGGCGCATAGCCATTTTTAGTTTTACATACCGCCACCTAAAACTTGGAGGTATGTAATAGTGAAATGTTTCTATGACACTTATGCTGTGGAAGAACGCTTCCATGTTAAGGGGGTCATCCATTTTTTAATTTTCAAAAATAAAATCCTGCTTTGGAATAAAAAAAAGAAAAGAAAACGAAAGTGTGCTGTGTGTTGCCGTCAAGTTGACGGGGCAGCAACGCAGACTTTCTTTGCATTTACAGGAACTGTTGTGACATTAGTTCCTGTAAACGCAAGAGATGTCCACTGGGCTGGCAGACATCTCTAAATGTGGTTGGCGATGTACCCTCACCATGGGTGGAGTAAAGTCCTCTGCCATGGCGACGGTGCTAACACAGTCTGTCAACATTTAAATCAGGCCCTTATTGCGGAGAATGAGATGTTCACACCCTCTGCACTACTTTTACAATGTGGTGGATGTGAATTTATCACCCCCCACCACCATTAATGGGATAAATTCCCTCTGCTGCTCACACAAGAGGGGTTCCCTTTTTATACCCTCACTCCAGGCAGCAAGCAAAGAGCTGCCCTCAGGGGCATATCTCATCCCCCAAGCACCAATCAAAATTGGAGAGAAACCATTGGAAAGAGCAGAATCTACCCTTTTCAAAAGTACATCTCCACATAGATCTCTGCCCAGAGACCACTGCAAGAGGGTGTTCCCTGAGCAGAGAGCTACTCACTAGCCAGCAGGAATGGCTTCAAGGGAGGAGCATACCCATGCATGACCAAGTGCTTACCTCATAGAAAGAGCATTTTCATTCATTCTGCCCCCCTGGGAAGCACAACTGGGAGTTTTACCCCCAATTAGCCCACCCCAAGGGGGTAGAAAGCTCAGTAGACACCAGGGTTTATATATTTTTTTTAAATGACATCAGGCCTCATCCACAACCCCAAACAGCCTTTTTGTCCCATTTGCAGCATGTTGTGGGGTTTCAACCCCATGTGCCCTCCCTAAACAGACAGCACTCTGATACCAGGGTTTCAATTTGTATTAAGAAAAATAGAAAGAGTTGGAGGTCAGCCCATCCTGACATTGGACCACACTCCACACTCCACACTAGAGCTCCAACACTCTTTTGGCCCTCCTTCCCCCCGGGGTGAGCAGATTAAGGGATTTACTTCAGATCCAGTTTGCCAACTCCAAGTGGCTAGAAAGCCCATTAGACACCAGGGTTTATTACCACCCCTAGACTCATACAGTCTTTTTGCTCCATTCAGAGGCACATTTGGCAGTTACACAATAGCAATGGTGCTATGTTTCGAAATGTAAGAAATTGAAATGAGATATCTATCCAGTGTTATGTAGTTAAAGACAACCATAATTAAGGTTCAGTCCCTAGAGCCTCATTGCTATTGATCGTGCTGCACTAATGATAGCTACTCCTCTGTCATGGGTCACACCTGTTGGTGAGCAGCATTTCAACAAAATTACTGTCTTTTTGTAATGTGTCCTAATTGACATTTTCAGAAGAACTTCACAGTGGCTCTAAACAGGAAACAATTTAGGTAAATGAGCAGTGAAAAAACACTGAGTCACAAAATGGTAAGAACACAGCAACACACAAAACATTGACATGTATCCAGGATGTAGTAACACCAGTGAACCTCAGTATGTTGAGATATAAGTGCATGGCCAGATATAGAGCAGGGACTTCCACCAGAGTCACTCTTTCCAAAGAGACCCATGGCCCAGGTTTCTGAAGAGTGATATCTTGGATGAGAGACTTTGGATGGTAGACTGACTAGGGGCAGTGGGTGGGAGGGTGCAGGAAATTTTTATTTTATTGGGACGGTTGGAGCATAATAAAAAAACAGCCAGATTGATAGCCAAGTGATACAGGAAAAGAGATGGGTGCAGTCATCAAAGCCAATCTTCTACGTCACTACAAATGTCCACCTTATCAAGGTTTTGGGGCAGTCATGATCAGCATCACAGCTTTAGTAGTAATATATAACACCAAAGGAATCAGGGGTTCCCTGCTAAGAGGTATTTGGGTCACGGGCTCCTGACCCACAAAGTTGCATACTATTCACTGGCCAAGACGAGAGGTGTTTGGCAAAACAGGAACAGCTGATTTAATTAAACACTGTGGCCGGGAGTACAGCATACACAAACAGGTCTGAGGACTGACTCAAAGTACAATCGTTTTGAGAGTCTTTTTAAATATTTCTTGAAGCATCATAAAAAAATCCATAGATCCTGTTTAGGGGGAGGAATGAAGGCCTAGTCACGGAGCCATAAATTACTCCCACCATATGACAAATGCTGGTGGGTCTCGACCTTGCATGGACACAATGAGGGCCAGTGGGTAATGTGTGGGTAATGTGTCCAGCAAGGGAAGTGCGTGATCACTGTGTGTGCTGTCTCATGATTGGTTGAGTGTTCCTAACTTCATGTGGCATCTAATTTTATGGTGTTGTGGGAACGTGCGCCCCTCCAGCCATGTGCGTTTTATTAGGGCCAATCTCCGCGGACCATTGTCGTGTTGCTGTCTGTCTGTGGGTCTAATCTGGGTTTTTCCTGTTTGCTCATTTGTCCTGCTGGTTACATACCACTTCACCTTTGATTTGTGAATCAGTAGCCTCAGGCTTAGGTCACAGGGCCTGCCTGACCACGTATTTCTGACCCAGGGTTGATGGAGTGGTCATATCAGGAGATTTCGACAACAGTGATTTGATTTCGTTTTTATACATACATGTATCATTGCGTACATCAACATCAATATTAACATTCTCCCCTCTAGTTGAATGTTCTACTACATCATTTACCCCATACTTCATGACAGTCACATTGTTAGGGGCTTGTCATGTTTCGGTTTTAACTATTACTTCTTCCCTAGTTACTTGTATTCTACCCATTTTGAGGACTGCGTTTTTAGAGCCGGAAACCCCCGCTTGTAGGAAACCTCACAAGAACAGTACAAAAATGTGAATGTACAGCAATGATGTGCACAGTCCTGTCACCCACTGGGGGAGCCAGGAGAACCAACTGATGTACCAGTCCTGCTCAGGTGCACCTCCCTCCTTATGAATGTTGGTTTGTAAACTATCCAGAGCTTGGATGGCAAGAGCCAGAGTCCCATTATCCATGTCAGTGCCTGGGATAAATGTGCAACTGGACGCACCGATCTTGGCACACACCGCTCCCTCCATTGCGATCATCAAGTCCAATCCATATCGATGTAGCATCACCATGAGGCGGATAACTCTTAGTTCTTACTTGACTGCATTAAGGCCGAGCTCAGTACTGTTCATCATTTTCATAATTTCCCATCAAGTTATTTGCAACCAGTGGGTGTTGGCTTTCGTCTGCACAGTGAGGAAGGGTATGGACCCTCCTACATTGAGT